>OX451741.1:1014452835-1015761742 GCA_948472305.1 Vicia faba
TTGAGTATGGAATGGTTCAAGGACCTGTAATCAAGCATAAAGCAAGCTGAGTTCAAATTTGCAAAGTTATGGACATGTTTGGATGAAGAACAAAAGTGAATTTTTGCCAACTTGTGAAATTCGAATCTCTCAAGTTATGAGGTTGTTGGATGAGTTCTTGGACATTTTGGAAAGCTTGGAATGTGTACTACAATCCATCTTTGAAATGCAAATTAAAATTCCAAGTGGAAGGGTATGAAAAGTGGCCTTGAAGTGGGGTAGAAAACCTTGTTAAAATAGGTTAAAATTTCACTAAGTTAAAAATGGTTTAGTGCCCTTATTCAAAAAATTGTAACTTGAGATACAAGCTTCAAATGAGAAAACTTTGTGAATCAAAGTTGTAGATTATGCAACAAGCTACAACTTTCATGTTTTGACTTTTGTTTGAATCCAAATGGATCTTGGTGAAAAGGTGGGGCAAAGTTGGGAAAAAAATTAGGGTTTTTCATAACTTAGAAAAATTCTAAGTTATGAAAAATTCCATTTTCTAACCCTAATTTGCATTTTGTGATTTCTTGGTGAACAAGTTTCATGATTTGGCATATTTTGATGAAAAATGAATCTTGACTCTTGATTTTGACCAAAAAGTCAAAGTTTGACTTTTCAGTATACAGTCAAAATTGATCAATTGACTGGGAAATTCAACTGTCAACCTTGTGTACTTGGGATCTTTTGAGCTTGATGAATGTGTCAAGACCATTTCATTGAGTCCTTGAGTCCATATGTGAGCTTGATTTTCCATTGGCTAGGTCAAACAGTCAAAAATTGCCTTTGTGTAGTCAAAACCCTAAAAATGACCATTTTGCCCTTTTGGTGATCTGATCAAATTTCTTGTGGAATTGTGATCCAAACTTGATCAAATGGTCCATATGAGTTCATAATGTTTATGTGGGTCAAAAATCATGAGTTTTGACTGTCAATTGACCACAGTTGACTTTTTCCCCAATACAGCTGATTTCTAGGTCAACTGTCCAATTGACTGGGCAAAACTTGGAATCAGGACTTGAAACTTGGTGAGGATAAACTTGGGAGTCCAACATGAAGCATGAAAGTCATCTCAGGCATTTTAGGTCAAAACATCCTTAGGCAAACACAAACCCTAATTTGAGTCCACAGTGCAAGGAGAAGTCTTGAGTAGAGGAAACCCTAACTGGATCCTGATCTTCAAGGGTCTTGTGATGAGAAAATGTTGAGGAAATGGGAGGGCAAATTTTGGGGTACAACAGTTGCCCCTGTTCAATCTTCTTGGACCTGAAGAGTTAGATTGGCAAGTTTGCCTTTCGTGACTCGAGGGTAAAAGGAGATTGGACACTAGAGTGCCCGGAAATTTGCACTCGCATGTTGAAGTGTCGGCAATGTGATGTCAGGAATGGGCTTACAGATGCCATTTGGAGAGGTGGTAGATAGGGAGATGGGCTTATAGATGCCATCTGGAGATGTGACAGAAACTTGTCGGGAATGGGCTTATAGATGCCATTTGGGAAGTGTCGATCGCATAAGAGATTCCTTAGCGAGAACTTGTGTATTTGAGAAAGACAGATGTTTTCCTGGCTTGTTACAGGTGTTTGATCTTCAGTCTCCTTATGCAGATATGCCCTGGCTAGATACAGGTATCGAATCTACAGTTGGTTGTTCACAAATGTGCCCTGGCTGGATACAGGAGTCGAATCTGGGAATAGTCGTTAATAGATGTGCCCTGGCTGGATACAGGAATCGAATCTTTGAACTCTTCAGACGTGCCCTGGCTAGGTACAGGAGTCGAGTCTGGAAACGTGGCCAACAGATATGCCCTGGCTGGATACAGGAATCGAATCTGGAGATGTTGTAGTTGATAGATGTGCCCTGGCTGGATACAGGAATCGAATCTTCGAACTCTTCAGACGTGCCCTGGCTAGGTACAGGAGTCGAGTCTGGAAACGTGGTCAACAGATATGCCCTGGCTGGATACAGGAATCGAATCTGGAGATGTTGTAGTTGATAGATGTGCCCTTGCTGGATACAGGAATCGAATCTTCGAACTCTTCAGACGTGCCCTGGCTAGGTACAGGAGTCGAGTCTGGAAACGTTGTTTTTGGGATTGTCTTTTTCCTGAAAAGGCAAAAAACGTGAGTTGTATGCAATGTCATGATGTATGATATGCATGATGTCATGATGTTCAACATGAGATGGTGTTGTATGCTCTTTATAATATATGTAAGCAAGATGTATGAAAATGTGAAATGTTTATGGATGTAACTTCGCCTTAGGAAAATAAATCCTTGACGAACGGCCGGGGAGTTGCTCTGTGGAAGAGATACTTGGCCGAAGTTTTGATAAGAGGCCTGTTGAGGACTTTAATGATGGATTCCGCTGGGGATAATGATGATAAACTCCGCTGGGGATTGAAGGAACTTTGCCGAGGGCGGTCTTCCGTGGTTTTTAGCTGAGGATAACCCAGTTATAAGCCCTTGTGAGGAAATAACTCTAAATAAAACTCGGGAGAGACGTCCGTGTACTATAGGGAACAAGCTTCCAGAATCTAATGGGGATGAGCTTTAAGACCTGCCGGGGAATGTTGTCCCTTTTCAGGATTGTCGGGGAGTCAACTCCGCTTGGGGAAAGTATTGCTGAATCTTATTTTACTCTGCGGGGAGTTGAGATGATTTGGCCATATTCTTCAGTTGAATTTACCTGGGTACCTTGGCGGACAAAGCAACCAGACTGCATCAGACAACTTCACATTGCCCCTGTCTTTGATGTCACCTGTAATTAATCTCTTGTTTTATAGGCAAATATTTATGAATCAGCAATTTGATGTCAAATGCATATATCAAAAATGAACATTGGACGTTCTTCGCAAAACAAAACAGAAAAAAGAAAAACAATGGCAATTTGTATGGACAAGTGAATTTGTATTGATTTGAACTTTGCCTGTGAATAGGCGTTTTTGTACAAGAGGCTGACATCCTAGTAAGAGGACGCCGCCAAATAACATAGAGTTTACAATTTGAAAAAAGGAAACAAAACAGCTATGTGAACAATCCCACTGGGTTCCAACTCTGCTATCGCCTTTATATCTTCGAACATCTCATCGCTTTGCTGCCTAGTTGAAGATGAAGCTGATTGGTCGATGCTGAAATCTGGAGCCAGATAGTTGATGCCGAATTCTGGATGCGAAGTGATCCAATGAGACATAGTGTTACACTTTTATCCCTAATTTTTGCCTGGACCGCCCTTTCGGGTTTTCAGTCCACCGGGATACCCATTTTTGCCCAAGCCGCCCTTTCAGGTTTTCGACTTGCCGGGTGTACAGATTTTTATTCATTTCATCCCTTATTTTTGCCCGAACCCTTTTGGTTCGCCGGGAAGCCCTTATTTTTGCCTAGGTATGTCAACCTAGCGGGTCTTTTATTTATGCGTAGTATTTTTTCACTATGTCTGCATTGGCGGGGTGAGGAAGGTCGTCACCATCCATGGTGGTTAGGATCATTGCTCCTCCTGAGAACACACGTTTAACCACAAATGGCCCTTCGTAAGTAGGGGTCCATTTGCCCCGGGGATCACTTTGAGGAAGGATGATGCGTTTGATTACCAGGTCCCCAACTTGATATTCTTGTGGTCTGACTCTCTTGTTAAATGCCCTGATCATCCGTTTTTGATACGTTTGACCATGACAGATAGCAGTGAGCCTCTTTTCGTCAATCAGATTTAGTTGATCGAGTCGAGTCTGGATCCAATCATCTTCATTCAAGTCTGCATCCTTCATTATTTGGAGAGAGGGTATCTGGACTTCAATTGGCAAGACTGCCTCCATGCCATAGACCAAGGAGAAGGGAGTTGCCCCGGTTGATGTTCTGGCTGAGGTACGGTACCCATGCAGAGCGAACGGTAACATCTCGTGCCAATCTTTATAGGTCACTGTCATCTTCTGCACAATTTTCTTGATATTTTTATTGGCTGCCTCTACAGCCCCATTCATCTTCGGCCGGTAGGGAGAAGAATTGTGGTGCTGTATCTTGAATTGCTCACAGAGTTCAGTGATCATTTTGTTATTGAGATTGGTACCATTGTCCGTAATGATTCTTTCCGGGACGCTGTACCGACAGATCAGATTATGCCGGATGAAACGTGCCACGATGCTCTTGGTTACTGTGGCGTAGGAGGCTGCCTCAACCCACTTTGTGAAGTAATCGATCGCCACCAAGATGAAGCGATGCCCATTGGATGCCGTCGGTCGGATCTCACCGATCATATCGATGCCCCACATTGCGAAAGGCCAAGGTGCCGTCAGGACATTCAAAGGAACCGGAGGGATATGCACCTTGTCAGCATAGATCTGGCATTTATGACAAGTTCGGGAGTGTTGGTAACAATCGGCTTCCATTGTGGACCAGAAATATCCCGCCCGAAGGATTTTCTTAGCCATGGTGTGTCCACTGGAATGTGTTCCAAACGTGCCTTCATGTAATTCCATCATAATTTTCTCTGCTTCAGCCTTATCCACACAACGTAGCAGAGTTGAATCATGATTCCGTTTGTAGAGAATGCCGTTGCTGAGGAAGAATTTTGCAGCAAACCTCCTCATGAACTTCTTATCATTGACAGACGCACCTTCAGGGTATTCCTGAGCTTCCAAGTACCTTTTCACCTCATGATACCAGGGTTTTTCGGCCACCTTCTCAGCCTCGAGCTCGCAGCAGTATACCGGTTCATCCAACTTCCAGATAATGATTCGGGGAGCCTCATTGTCCCATTTAACTTTGAACATTGAAGACATCGTAGCTAGGGCGTCCGCTAGCTGATTCTCCTCTCTAGGGAAGTGTTCGAAAGTTATCTCTTCAAAGTGGGGAAGCAAGGTCAACACATACTCCTTGTAAGGAATAAGATTCGGGTGTTTCGTATCCCACTCGCCTTTGATCTGATTGATCACGAGAGCGGAATCTCCGAAGACACTTAGAAATTTTATCCTTAAGTCGATTGCAGCTTGTAAACCCATGATACATGCCTCATATTCTGCCATGTTATTGGTGCAGCTGAAACATAATCGGCCGGTGAGGGGAGTATGAGTTCCTTTGGGAGATATGATTACAGCGCCGACGCCGTTACCTAAAGCATTGGAGGCTCCATCAAAATGCATAGACCATCGGGATGCTTCCTCAGGTCCTTCATCCGGTCCAGGTACTTCACAGTCAGTTACTACCAGGATGTCTTCGTCCGGAAAATCAAAGTTCAATGATTGGTAATCGTTCACAGGTTGGTGTGCCAAATGGTCCGCCAGTACACTTCCCTTAATTGCTTTCTGAGTTGTATACTGGATATCATATTCTGTTAAGATCATTTGCCATCTCGCTATTCTTCCAGACAGAGCGGGCTTTTCAAATATGTACTTGATGGGATCCATCTTTGAAATCAATAAAGTAGTGTGAGTCAGCATATACTGTCTCAGCCGGCGAGCAGCCCATACAAGAGCGCAGCAAGTTTTCTCAAGCAGTGAGTAACGAGACTCACAATCGGTAAACTTTTTGCTCAAGTAATAAATAGCGTGCTCTTTTCGGCCAGACTCGTCATGCTGCCCCAGCACACACCCCATTGAATTGTCAAGTACTGTCAAGTATAGTATCAGAGGTCTTCCTTCCACCGGTGGCATAAGAATGGGTGGCTCTTGGAGGTATTCCTTTATCTTTTCAAAGGCGGCCTGACATTCATCATTCCAGCGTACTACTTGATCTTTCTTCAGTAATTTGAAGATTGGCTCACAAGTAGCAGTCAGATGTGAGATGAATCGGGCAATGTAATTCAGTCGTCCTAGGAAACCTCTGACTTCTTTCTCTGCTCTTGGAGTCGGCATCTCTTGTATGGCTTTTACCTTGGCAGGGTCCACCTGAATACCTTTATCACTTACAATGAAACCTAGCAATTTTCCGGATCTTACCCCAAAGGTGCAGTTGTTGGGATTCAACCTTAGCTTGTATAACTTGAGTCGGTCAAACAACTTCCTCAGATGGTCAAGGTGCTCCTCCTCAGTTTGAGACCTTGCAATCATGTCATCAACGTATACCTCAATCTCATGATGGATCATATCATGAAATAAAGCAACCATGGCACGTTGATAAGTTGCCCCAGCATTTTTCAATCCGAATGGCATGACCTTATAACAGAAGGTGCCCCACTGAGTCACAAAGGTAGTCTTCTCCATATCCTCTGGAGCCATCTTGATCTGATTATACCCTGAAAAACCATCCATGAAGGAGAACACCTTGTGTTGCGCTGTATTGTCAACAAGGACATCAATGTGAGGTAGGGGGAAGTCATCCTTGGGGCTGGCCCTGTTCAGATCCCTGTAGTCAACACACATTCTGACTTTACCGTCCTTCTTCGGCACTGGCACCACATTGGCAACCCACTGAGGGTAAGAAGTTACTGCAAGGAAACCGGCATCAAACTGTTTCATAACCTCGGCCTTGATCTTTTCAGACATCTCTGGACGCATCCGTCGGACTTTTTGCTTTACCGGAGGGCAATCTTCCTTGGTTGGTAGGTGGTGAACTACAATGTCGGCATCCAAACCAGGCATATCTTCATAGGACCAAGCAAAAATCTCCATGTAATCTTGTAGTATCTGGATCAATCGTTGCTTCACGCTGAGCTCTAGATTGGCACCAATCTTGACCTCTTTCCTATCTGTCTCAGTACCCAGGTTAATTGTCTCCACTGGCTCTTCATGTGGTTGAATAGCTCTCTCTTCCTGGAGTAGCAGTCTTGCGAGTTCACCAGGCACTTTGCAATCACCTTCACCTTCGTCCTCGGCCAAGTTGATCGGATTTTCGAAGTCATAACTGGCGGTAGCAGAGCTGTTACCAGTGAGATCCAGGGTGGATTGAAACCTGTATAAGTGAGTGTGTGTAAATATAGCTGTTTTGCAATATATATAACACAGAAAGGAAAAGAGCACAAGATTTGAAATGCAACAAACGTCCAATGTTTTGATTGATGATATATGAAAATGCCATACAAAAAGCCCTCATAAATGGAGCTACGATGCCCCGGGTAGGACACCGAGCCAACAAAGTTTTAACATATTGTTTGTTACAAATTGGAAATCAAAAGAAATTAATTACTGCGTGACAAATGTGATAGGGGTAAAATCCTTTGCCGTCCAGTTGCTTGGTCCGTTGCTGGTAGTCGGGTAGATCCAACTGTCGAACTCTGCTTCCTCTACATCCTCCTCGATAGCATTCACCCTTGAACTGGAAATAAACACCGGAGCCTTTCTGACCTTCTCCTTGCGCACAGCCCTCTGAGCCTCTGCAGTAAAGCCCAGCCCAAACTTGTCATTCTTCTGAGTGAAGTCAGGAAGCTGACCCCAGTTTGCACAATTGCCTTTCTGAACCACAGCCCGGGCATCCCTTAGGGAAGCCATCTTCAAGGAAACATTCTCTTCGACTGTTGTTTCTGCTGCTGCTGAAATTGGATGCACCTCCTCGAAATGCTGAAAGGGGGTTTCAATAAACTCCCCATCCATCTCAATGTATCTGAAGGAATTCAAATGGCTCACCATATACTCCTCTTCTCCTTGCACAGTGACGATCTTTCCCCTGACAGGGTACTTCAGCTTCTGGTGCAAGGTAGAGGTCACTGCCCCAGCTTTGTGGATCCAAGGTCGACCCAGTAGACAAGAGTACGATGGACGTATATCCATCACATAAAAGGTAGAGTCAAACACTTGAGAGCCCACACGAATAGGGATGTCAACCTCTCCATGAACCATCCTTTTTGAACCGTCAAAGGCCCTGACGATAATATTGCTGGGCTTCAGTTCCAGGCCTTCATAATCTAAACGGTCTAAAGCCTTTTTCGGTAGAACATTCAAGGAAGAGCCAATATCCACCAATACATGCGCCAGAGTAGTGCCCCTGCATTCGATAGAGACATGCAGGGCATCATTATGGTCTCTTCCCTTCGCAGTCAGGTCAGCATCTGAAAAACCCAAGCCATTGTCTGCTGTCAGATTTGCTACGCAATCAGTGAACTGGACTGCAGACGTTTCTTGCGGCACATGGGCCGTCTTGAGAAATGAGATTAAGGCCTTAGCATGGGCCTCGGAGCATAGCAATAAGGAGAGCATGGAGATCTTGGAGGGCGTATGCCCCAGCTGCTCGACAACATTGAAATCACTTTTCTTTATTATCTTCAGGATTTCCTCCACTTCTTGTTGGGAGGCCTCAGCATTTATAGGTATTGGTGCCTCCATCCGGGCAGACTCTTCTTCAATTTCTTTGCCCCGAGCATTAGATGACTCGGCAGCAGGGGACACAACTTGATCAGCAACAGGAACAGGTAAACTTGTAGGTTTTATAAGGAGGGGTTTTCGAGTAGCGGGCGGTGCAATGTCAGGCGAGAAGAGCCTGCCACTGCGGGTGACCTTGGCTGGACCAGTGATATCGCAGATACTGGCGCCAGTGTCGAATTCTTGTTTGATTCCATTCACATATATGTCTGCCCCATAATGCCAGGGGACAGCTTTATCAGATACGTAGGGGAGAGGCCCCGGAACAGTAATAATCACAGGTGCAACAGTCATGATTTGAACAGGCTTCTTCGGGAGAGCCTTGATTGGATTATTGAAGATGGTAACCACAAAAACTTCTTTTATTGGAACCAACTGAACAGCAGACTTCTTAAACAGAATCTCCTTGCTATCCATTAGGCTTTGGACGCCTAACCTTAGCAAGGGACAGCCAGATAGGGAAACAGCACAGAACAGGCAACCTTCACTGCAACCCGGAAATAAACCGGCCCGTAGTAGGTTCTTCTTGACGGTCTTCAGAGGGGTAACAACTTCATTTACCGAAACAGCATACATTTCTTCCTCAATGGCATTTACTCTATGCTGGGGCATAGGAGCAGTTACAACATTTGGTCTCTCCGGTGCTTCAAACTGAATTTCCTTTGCGTCGATCAGATCTTGTACTTTGTTTCTCAAGGCCCAGCAATCATCAGTAGTGTGCCCAGGACTATCAGAATGATAAGCACACCGGGCATTTGGGTTATACTTAGGAGACGCAGTGTTGACAACTTTAGGAGCTTCTTTGAGGGTCACCAGGTTGGTGGATAACAGTTGGGGTAAAATTTGAGATAAGGTCATACTCAGTCGGGTATACTGCCTCTTAGGCCTTTCGCTTCTTTGTTGATTGTACTGCTGAGGAGCAGCAACAGGTTTTGAGATGACCAAAGCATTGACGGCTTGGCGACTTTCGGGCTTGACTTGTCTTCTAGGACCATAGACGGCACTTGCTTCTTTCTTAAACGGCCTCTTCGCAGTACTTGTGGAGGCAGCCTTTTGTATCTTGCCTGACCTGATGCCAGCTTCAATTCTTTCTCCCGTCAATATCAAATCTGTAAACCCGACGGAGGAGTTACCAACCAAATGATTGAAAAACAGACCAGACAACGTCCCTAGAAACATATCAACCAGCTCTCGATCAGTCAATGGAGGCTGCACCCTGCCAGCCAAATCTCTCCATTTTTGAGCGTACTCTTTGAACCCTTCACCCGTTCCTAGAGACATGCCCTGAAGTTGGGTACGTGTAGGAGCGAGATCAGAATTGTATTGGTATTGTCTGTAGAATGCGGTTGCCAAATCTTCCCAGTGTCGGATGCTAGTTCCGTCTAATTGGTAGAACCATTCAAGCTGTGACCCTGAGAGGCTATCTTGGAAGAAGTGAATCCAGAGGTTCTTATCTGCCGTGTAAGGTTGGATTTTCCTTACGTACGACCTCATATGCAGCTTTGGGCAGGAGACCCCATCATACTTGGCGAAGGCAGGCGCCTTAAACTTATGTGGAATTACTACTCCAGAAGATAACCCCAAATCTCCGAAATCTAGCCCCGACACGTTCTGAATTTCCATGGCGCTCAAGCGGTCCTCCAATTGCTTGTATCTGTCAGTAGCAGGTGGGTATTGTTCGTCATTATAGTCCGTCTCGTTGTCGGAGACTGCGGGACTAGGAGCTCCTCCCCCTTGGGGACTGTTTTTCTCAGCAGAAGAAGTGGTTGGATCAGCTTTATTGTGGAGTGTGTTCCCAAATCTGCGTCCGGTGTTGAACAACGCAGTCCTCTTTTTCTTCTTCTTCTTCAGGAGTAGAGTCTTCAACTCTTGCTGACCTTGGGCTAGGCTTAGGACCATCTCTTGAAACTGTGCATTTTGGGCCTGAAGGGCCTTGATTGCTTGCTCACTGGAGGAGTCTGGATTCATGATGACTGTGCAAAATAAACAGCGAAGGAGATTAAGCAACCTGTGAAATAGGGTACCTGCTATGCATATGGTGCAATGGAATGCGCATGCTTTATGTTTTCAAAGACAAACAAGATTTCAACTTTGTAGACAAAAAAGGGAAACATACTTCATTAGATTAAAATTTCAATTGTTCAACAATTTGCCCTTAGGCATTACAGGAATGAAAAATACTGAAAGGAAATAAAACTTCAAAAGGAAACATCCAAAGCTCATCAATGCTCCCATGGCCTCCTCTTTTCAGTGTTGATGTAGTTGTTCAGGACCCGCTCTTCCTCCAATTGCTTAGTCAGCCTCTGGATCTTTCGTTCCTGCTCGTTGAATTTCTCCCGATAGAAATCCCGTTCTTCCTTTAGCTGCGCCCAAGATCTCTTCATTGTGTCAAAATCAGTAGGTATCTGAGGAGGGAGGACAGTTGGAGGATCCTCATCTTCAACAGGAGACTCCAGAATGAGAGGTCTAACAGCTTCGTATGGCATACCTAACCTTTGAGCACGGATGCGGACCCATTTGCAATAGGGCTTCAATGGCAGAGAAGTCTTTGGTCCCAACTCATGTGGGTTGGCTTTGTGGATTCTGTCCCAAGCTCTAATGAATCCCTGGCGTAGTTTACCACTGTCTGCCTGAAACTCAAAATGGAAGTGAGGAACCAGCATTTCATGAGGCCCATCCCCTCTGGCTCTTCCAAACTGACGGAGAGCTAAGCACGGATTGTAAGAGATTCCTCCTTGGATACCAATCAACGGAACGTTAGGGTATTCTCCGCAACGGTCAATAACAGCTACCTCATCCAAACCTCTGAGAGTCCAGGTGATGTCATTATCAGTGAGAGACATTAACCTCCGAGCCCAACCTTTCCCTTCTTCATTTTTCAACACGAAATTAGGAAGGTGCGAAATAAACCACCTTACTAACAAAGGAGCACAACACCACGGAGTTCCCCGTTTTCGAGCAGTACGAGCATAGAGTTGTTGTAGAATATCACCCAAAAGAGTGGGTACCGGATTTCGAGACATGAAGATCCTTATGACATGGATACTGATAAAGGTGTCAGGGTTGGGAAACAGTACCAGACCATAGATCAAAAGAGCCAGAATATCCTCATATGCCTTGAAGTCCAAGTCATTCCAGAAATCATTAGCCTTGCCAACCAGAAATTTGACCAAAAAGCCCTTGATCCCATTTCTAGTTTCCCAGTTGGACAATATCTCTTCCTTGGTCAAGGGGAGAATTGCAGCAATCTCTTCAGGCCTAGGAGTCTTTTCCAAACCAGTGAATGGAGTTTGTTCCAAGACAGGGATCCCAAGCAAGTAAGAAAATTCTTCCAGGGTAGGAACCAGCTGGAAGTCTTGAAAGGTGAAACAATGGTACAGAGGGTCATAAAATTGGGTTAGAACACTTATCAGTTGTTGGTCCCATTTTGCAGTGACCAAGCCAAGGAGAGAACCATGTCTGTTGATGAAGGAAGAAGTGTTTGGAATCCTACCAACCAAATCCTTGAGTAAAACTGGTGGTTGAACAAAGTTGAGCCGGACAGTATTCCTATGCACGGGCATCATGATGTCCTACAAAACAGAGCAAAGATGAAACTTTTTTGTCTTTGAAATGGGTTAGTCCTTTATACAGGATGCATGCAATGGTATGATGGCATGATGCTATGATGAAGCACACCACAAGTATTCACACAGGCAAATAAGGCACACAAGTCACACAAGACACCCTTAGGTTTCAGGCCAGCATGAGTTTCAGGTATTACCCTCTTTTGGTTTCGTTGGTTAAAACCTGTCCTATTGAAAAGTAACCGGGTTCTAGAGGATCTCAAATCATTGGCTACCCTCAATCGGTCATAACTCCAGCATCGCAATCTTTTCTCGCGGCCAGAACCATCTCGAGAGTCTAGCCTCAATGAGTGTAGCATACTGCTACTGTCCTAATAGCCAAGTTGGTCAATTTAGGGTTCTAAGGTCGGTTGGTGTTTAATGACCCCTTAGAAGACCTATATTCTCCCCGTTGCAACACAAGGGATATAGGTACAGACTAAGATGCCACACCAACGTAGCCACTGCTTCACCCATGTCGGTCTACGCCGGACAGGTCCCTCACAGATTATGCTACCTAAAAAAGGGTATTTCCCAGATCCGGGTTAGGATCTATGAAACTCCGATGCAAAGCCCACAAATATAAAAGTAAACAAAGCAAACAATTGAAAACAAAGGTGATCTAAGCCCTAAGGTTACTCCACTTTTAAGTATTCCCCAGCAGAGTCGCCAGTTCTGTGATACGGTGGGAGAACTGACTTGAGGTTTTGCGTTTGTTTTCGCAAATGTTTCGGTTGAGCAAGAGTCGCCACCGACTTTTTATTTTATCCTAAGGAAAGGTTTAAAAAGCACAGCAAAAACCTTTTGATATGTTTTCTTGGGTTCGGGGAGTAGATTATAGAAAGGGAAGGTATTAGCACCCTTTCTATCCATGGTTATCCATGGGCTCTTAGTTACTTGCTTAGATCACTTGCCTTTTGTTTTCAATTGTTTTAAATGGTGCTTGAGTGTGTGGGTTTGAAAATATTTTGAAAAGAAGCCAATGTGGTGGCAACCTTTGTAATGATCCATGTGGGGATGTATACAAAGGTGTATGTCTTTTGAAAAAAAGGTTTTCATTTGTTTTTGAAAGTTTGTTTTGAAAGTTCTTTTGAAAGTGTAGTGAGGTGTGATTTTGAAATTAGGCAAGTGTTTTGTTTTGCAAGTTTGATTCAAGTAACTAAGAGGTTATCTACTCCTAAATTTCTCAAAAGATTATTGCTACGTTTTAACCCTTTTAACAAGTTTGTTCCACCATTGTATTTGGTGGACAACCTTATGTTAGGATGTGAAAGGGACAGGCGCGGGTCATCGTTTAGACCATAATTGCAACGGCGTTAAATGTCTTTGGGCAATTTTCTTTAAGGGACTTGATCATTTGTTTTTGTTTGTTTTGAAAAGTCTTATCGAGGGACTATGATCATTCAAATTGTTTGCTTTGCCCAAAGAAGTTCAACATACAATATGGCCCAATTTTGAAAGGCAACAAGTGGAATACCCTAGGGGGTGCAAGTGTGATTTGTGTGTCCATTTTCATGCTTGTTTATCTTGAGATTAGGTCATAACTATTTTTGTCGTTTTTCGCATACAAACCCTAATTCTAACATGTTATCATTAGAAAGCGTATAAAGTACGAAATTTAAATTACTAAGCTATTACAAAACCAAATATGGGAAGGGGGGTACAAATGTTCAAATGGGGATATTGACAAGAATTTAAATCTAAATTATTACATCATTTGAATATTTGCAATGTAAATAATGTACAAAAATTAAATAAGAATGCAAGATGCAAAAGAAATGTTTTGTTATATGTATGAAAAAAATATTATTTATGTAAAAGAGAAAAGAAAATAAAAATATATTATTTTTTTGGAGTATTTTGAATTTAGGGCAAAAAACCCTAATTTTAAAGAAAATGTATTATTATCTAATTTAATACAAATATTTATTTATTATTTTACAAAAAATAAAAATAAAATGAAGTATATTATGAAAAAGTATTTTTTTGTATCAAATATTAATAAAATGAAAAATTCAAGTATTTTTATATTTTAACTTAAATATATTAATAAACATATATATATATATATATATATATATATATATATATATATATATATATATATATATATATATATATATATATATATATATATATATATATATATATATATATATATATATATATATATATATATATATATATATATATATATATATATATATATATATATATATATATATATATATATATATATATATATATATATATATATATATATATATATATATATATATATATATATATATATATATATATATATATATATATATATATATATATATATTAAGTTCTTAAATATGCATTATATACAAAATAATATATATTTAATATTTTAATAAAAAAAAAGTATTTTTATGTGAAATATTTTCAGAAGGTAAAAAAAATAATAAAATGTATTTACACTATTTTTATATTTATTCTAATAATAGTATATATATAATGTTTATGTATAAACAAAGGAAATAAACAAATAAATATGCAATAAATACAAAAATGATGGAAAAAAATATTTTCAAAATTTTAATGTGCTGGGAAAAAATAAACAAAGTCAATCAAAAAAGAAAAAGTCAAAAAGAATAAAAATAAAGCAAATGGGCTCAGGGGGTGTAATAGCAAATGTGTGGTGTGAATAAGAAAAAATATATAGGCCCAGCCCAAGGAACACTGTCTTCAACCTCCAGCCACAAAATTCAAAAAAACGCGCGCACCTGTTCTTCAATGTCCAACTCTCGATTCCTGGCTTTTCAACAAAAACTCATAACACAACAAATGTTCAGCATGAAGAGACGGTTCTAACCATGTATGGAACTTGACCTAACTCTCTGAGATGAGGGAGAATTTCTCCTCCCCCAAATCCTAACCTAATTTTTCTGCCATTTTCAAACTCCAAATTCTCTCTACTCAGGCAAAAGAAATGAAATGTAAAGATATGTACATGTTCAGGGCTATGAGTAGAACCTTGTTTCTTCACAAACTTAAGACTAAAGATGCATGATAAGAGAGATACGAGTTCAAAGTTTTACCTGTGCAGTTGAACTTCTATCTGGAGAATGAGGAACTTCTAGTGCAAGGTAATGATTGGGAAAGCTTCCTTGAGGTCCAGGGATGCTTTTTCAGTGCTTACTTTGTCTTGAAACTTCTTGTATCGAGCTGTGGAACTTCAACTGCAAGAGGAAAAAATGAAAATGGTGGAAACTGTTAGAGAGATTACAGGTCAGGTTTTAGGTCATGGTTAGCTTGCATATATGCTAGGGAATGTGTATGGATTGATTTTGGTAAGAATGCTCGAGGGAAATGGGAGTTGGCACTCAAACTGCAGAGGCAACTCTGTTTTTGCAGTTTGAGGATGATTCTGAGATGGAGGGTGTTTGAAAGGTCAATGACTCGTGCCAAAGCTTGGATATGTTCTTTGGAATGTGTTTGATAGCTTTTGTGTTGTGTCCCTAGGCTGAAGAGAGAGTTGGTACCAGTTATGCAATGTTACTTGAATTTGAAGCAAGCAATGGTCACTTGGTGTTTTAGGTCAGTAGGGGGCCTCTAATCCTGCTGCATAAGCCTCTCTTGATCAGAGCAATTTGCCCATAATCTTGTGCCAATGAGATCCTAACTGTACTTGCTTGGATTTTAATTTGACATAAAGCTAGCTTTTTACAAAAATGGATAAAGCACTTTATCTAGTTTAGGATTAATTTTGCATACAATGCTTGCACTCAAAGAACAACACCTTAACACATTGAATATGCATTAAATTATTGAGTATGGAATGGTTCAAGGACCTGTAATCAAGCATAAAGCAAGCTGAGTTCAAATTTGCAAAGTTATGGACATGTTTGGATGAAGAACAAAAGTGAATTTTTGCCAACTTGTGAAATTCGAATCTCTCAAGTTATGAGGTTGTTGGATGAGTTCTTGGACATTTTGGAAAGCTTGGAATGTGTACTACAATCCATCTTTGAAATGAAAATTAAAATTCCAAGTGTAAGGGTATGAAAAGTGGCCTTGAAGTGGGGTAGAAAACCTTGTCAAAATAGGTTAAAATTTCACTAAGTTAAAAATGGTTTAGTGCCCTTATTCAAAAAATTGTAACTTGAGATACAAGCTTCAAATGAGAAAACTTTGTGAATCAAAGTTGTATATTATGCAACAAGCTACAACTTTCATGTTTTGACTTTTGTTTGAATCCAAATGGATCTTGGTGAAAAGGTGGGGCAAAGTTGGGAAAAAATTAGGGTTTTTCATAACTTAGAAAAATTCTAAGTTATGAAAAATTCCATTTTCTAACCCTAATTTGCATTTTGTGATTTCTTGGTGAACAAGTTTCATGATTTGGCATATTTTGATGAAAAATGAATCTTGACTCTTGATTTTGACCAAAAAGTCAAAGTTTGACTTTTCAGTATACAGTCAAAATTAATCAATTAACTGGGAAATTCAATTGTCAACCTTGTGTACTTGGGATCTTTTGAGCTTGATGGATGTGTCAAGACCATTTCATTGAGTCCTTGAGTCCATATGTGAGCTTGATTTGCCATTGGCTAGGTCAAACAGTCAAAAATTGCCTTTGTGCAGTCAAAACCCTAAAAATGACCATTTTGCCCTTTTGGTGATCTGATCAAATTTCTTGTGGAATTGTGATCCAAACTTGATCAAATGGTCCATATGAGTTCATAATGTTGATGTGGGTCAAAAATCATGAGTTTTGACTGTCAATTGACCACAGTTGACTTTTTCCCCAATACAGCTGATTTCTAGGTCAACTGTCCAATTGACTGGGCAAAACTTGGAATCAGGACTTGAAACTTGGTGAGGATAAACTTGGGAGTCCAACATGAAGCATGAAAGTCATCTCAGGCATTTTAGGTCAAAACATCCTTAGGCAAACACAAACCCTAATTTGAGTCCACAGTGCAAGGAGAAGTCTTGAGTAGAGGAAACCCTAACTGGATCCTGATCTTCAAGGGTCTTGTGATGAGAAAATGTTGAGGAAATGGGAGGGAAAATTTTGGGGTACAACACTGGCCATTAACAATGAATGGTTTGATAGAACTACCTTTAATTTCTATCGCGCCACTTGGGAAAACTTTGCTAATTTCGAACGGTCCGGACCATCTGGAACGTAATTTTCCCGGGAAAAGTTTTAGTCTAGAGTTGAATAGGAGTACGATGTCTCCTTCCTTAAAGTCTTTCCGCGAGATACGCTTATCGTGCCATTTTTTTGTTCGTTCTTTATAGATTTTAGCATTTTCATAAGCGTCTAAACGCAATTCTTCTAGTTCATGGATATCTAACACTCGTTTCTCGCCAGCACTCTTATAGTTTAAGTTAAGGCTTTTTATCGCCCAATAAGCTTTATGTTCTAATTCTGCTGGTAGATGACAAGATTTTCCATAAACTAACTTGAACGGCGTTGTTTCGATAGGAGTTTTGAAAGTTGTCCGATATGCCCAAAGAGCATCGTTTAGCTTGGAGGACCAGTCTTTTCTAGATGTGGCTACGGTTTTCTCAAGTATTTGTTTGATCTCCCTATTTGACACTTCCACTTGTCCACTTGTTTGAGGATGGTATGGTGTGGCTATGCGATGTTTAACGCCATATTTGGAAAGTAACCTTTCGAAAATTCTGGAGATAAAATGTGAGCCACCATCGCTAATCACTAGTCTTGGTACACCGAATCGTGGGAAGATAATATTCTTGAATAGTTTTAGTACCACACGTGTATCGTTTGTGGGTGCGGCGATGGCTTCAATCCATTTTGATACATAGTCGACGACTACCAAAATATATTTATTTCCAAAAGATGCGGGGAAAGGTCCCATGAAATCAATTCCCCACACATCGAAAACTTCTACTCCGGGGATTCCTTTTAACGGCATTTCGTCACGTCTAGATATATTTCCTATGTGTTGACATCTATCGCAGTTCATAATTGCTACGTGGACGTCTTTCCATAAGGTTGGCCAAAAGAAGCCCGCTTGAAGTATTTTTGCACAGGTTTTCGATGTACTAGCGTGTCCACCATAAGGGGCGGAATGGCAATGGGAAATGACGTTGTTTATTTCATCATTGGGAACGCAGCGATGGTAGATACCATCGGCGCCTCTTTTAAAGAGTAATGGTTCATCCCAAAAGTAGTGTTTAAGGTCATGGAAAAATTTCTTCCGCTGTTGGTACGTCAAATCAGGTGGTAAAACACCGGCAGCTAAATAGTTGACGAAGTCAGCGTACCATGGTAATGTGGTATTAGTACAAATGGATTTTACTACCGCAGTTGTGAAAGTTTCATTGTGTGGATCTAAACTGTTGGTAGGGTTTGTCTCTAGCTTGGCAATGAGGCGTTCATAAGGGAAATCTTCGTTTATGGGAACACTCTCTGTTTGGATTCCATCTAATCTCGATAAATGGTCAGCTACCATTTTTTCAGTTCCTCTTTTGTCTTTTATTTCTAAGTCAAACTCTTGTAGGAGTAAGATCCATCTGAGTAATCGCGGTTTGGCTTCCTTCTTGCTTAGTAGGTATCGGATCGCAGCATGATCCGTATAAATAATGATTTTAGCGCCCACTAAGTAGGAACGAAATTTATCCAATGTGAATACCACAGCTAAGAGCTCCTTTTCCGTAGTGGCGTAATTCATTTGTGCGGGATCAAGCGTTCTGCTCGCGTAGTAGATAGCGTGAAGTTTCTTTTCTTTGCGTTGTCCTAGGATTGTGCCTACAGCATAATCGCTCGCATCACACATTATTTCAAATGGTAAATTCCAATCAGGAGGTTGCATAATAGGTGTCGATATTAAGGCCTCTTTTAGTGTCTCGAATGCGTTCAAGCATTTATCGTCGAAAATAAACTCAACTTCTTTCATTAAAAGTTCGGTTAATGGCTTGGTGATTTTAGAGAAATCTTTTATGAAACGTCGGTAAAAACCCGCGTGTCCTAGAAAACTTCGTATTTCTCTAACTGTTTTGGGTGGTTGAAGGTTTTTGATAATTTCGATCTTTGCTTTGTCAACTTCAACCCCCCTGTTTGATACAATGTGACCCAACACAATTCCTTGTCTCACCATGAAGTGACATTTTTCCCAGTTGAGCACTAGGTTGACATTAACATAGAGTTTCAGTACTAATTCAAGATTTGTTAGACATCCGTCGAAACTTTCTCCACAGACAGAGAAATCGTCCATGAATACTTCCATGATTCCGTCTAAGAAATCTGCGAAGATCGCCATCATGCATCGTTGGAAAGTTGCAGGTGCATTACATAGTCCAAATGGCATTCTCTGGTATGCAAAGGTACCATAGGGACATGTGAACGTAGTTTTCTCTTGATCGTCAGGATGAATGGGAATTTGAAAGAATCCTGAATATCCATCAAGATAGCAGAAATGGGAATGTTTTGCTAAACGCTCGAGCATTTGATCAATGAACGGTAATGGGAAATGGTCTTTGCGCGTAGCTTTGTTTAGTTTCCTATAATCGATACACATTCTCCATCCTGTTTGTGTACGTTGTGCTACCGATTCGCCTTTTGTATTTGTTATAACTGTAACACCTCCTTTTTTAGGCACCACATGAACTGGGCTGACCCAGTTGCTATCTGATATTGGGTATATGATGCCTGCCTCTAGTAGTTTTTGCACTTCCTTCTTAATGACTTCACTTAGGATAGGGTTTATTCGTCTTTGATGTTCTCTAGAAGTCTTGCAGTCCTCCTCCAGCATAATGCAGTGCATACAGAGAGAAGGGCTTATTCCTTTTAGGTCTGTTATATTATATCCTAATGCGGCTGGATATTTCCTTAACACACTAAGAAGTTTTTCGGTTTTGATCTCTCCTAATTCGGCATTGACTATAACTGGTCGTTCGAGTTCTTTATCTAAGAATTCATACCTAAGATCTTCAGGTAATGTTTTAAGTTTTATGCCGGGTTTCTTACTAGTTAAGTCAGGATCGAGTGTTAAGGCTAAACATTCGCTTAGGTTGGCATCTAAGTGTTCTTGTTTCCAGTCTTCGTTCTTGAGGATAGTCGGTGTCTGAATTTTCAGCATCTCAAAGTAGGTGTCCTTTTGGCATTCAAGTTCTTTGACACATTCATCAATGATATCTAGGAGACAACATGAGTCATCTATAGCAGGGGCTTTAAAGAATTGGGAAAGAATGAATTCTACTTTTTCTTCTCCTACCTCAAAGGTAAGTTTTCCTTTCTTGACGTCAATGATGGCTCCTGCAGTAGCTAAAAATGAGATGAGATGCAGAAAGAAGTGAAGGCTTTTATGACCGAATGGATGACTTTCAAGATCAATTCAATGAGATGCAGAAAGAAGTGAAGGCTCTTCAAGGGAAATATTTATTTGGACAAAATGTTAGTGACCTCTACTTGGTTCCTAATGTAAAAGTGCCAGCAAAGTTTAAGGAGCCAGAATTTGAGAAGTGCTAGGGCAACTCTTGTCCCCTGATCACCTGGTGATGTATATCAGAAAGATGTCCACTCATACTGATGACCAATGCTTGCTTATTCATTTCTTCCAAGATAATTTAATGGTGCTGCCTTGAAATGGTATATGGGATTGGACAGTAGCAACATCTGCACATTCAATGACTTGGGTGAAGCTTTCGTGAAGCAGTATAAGTAAAACATGTTTATAGCACCTGACCGTGACCAATTGAGAGCGATGGCTTAGAAATATAAGCAATCATTTAAAGAGTATGTGCAGTGTTGGTGCAAAGTTGCTGCCCAAGTGGTACCCCCAATGGGAGAGCAAGAAATGACTAAGGTCATCCTGAAAACCCTTGGTTCATTTTACTATGAAAGAATGGTTGCAAGTGCACCGAGTGATTTCATTGAGATGGTAAGTGTTGTACCCCAAAATTTGCCCTCCCATATTTTTCAAGAAAATTGCCAAGTCAAGCTGCAAAATTCCCCAAGGGTTGCACAGTGCAAAAGCCTCCCATACAGTCAAAACTAGGGTTTGTGTACTGATCAAGAAAATGAAGTTTTCAAAGGCCCAATCAAGTCTCATATGCCTACAAATATGGTCAAGTATCCTCATATCAAGTTTCAAGGCATTCAGCACAAAATTGCACAGTCAAAACCCTAAATTGCACTACAGTCAACTGTAGGGGCAAAATGGTCATTTGACAGTCAAAAGTTCAAATTTTTGGTCAACATATCATTTTGAAGCCACAAACATCATTTGATCAATGCTTGATCATGATTCTCAAAATTTGGCTCAGAAAATCATCAAGATGCAAAAGTTTCCTTATTTGGACAGTTGAAAAAGTCAACTAAAATTGACCAGGGCATAACTTTCACATGGATTATCAGAAAAATTCCATCCAAAGCTCATTTTGAAGAGAAAGACATTTCCTATAACTCATCTTCATACTTCAAGTCCAAGAAATGCTCTCACAAAAAGTTATCAATTTCAACATTATAGGTCATTTTCAAAAGTCAACAAAAAGGGACTTTAAGTCAAAGGCCATAACTTGAGATTGGTAAATCAAAATGACATGGGACCAAAGGCATTGGTTAGAGGACTCAAAGAACTTTCCAAAATGTCCAAGAACATGAGAAAAGCTTAAAAATTGAGCAAGTAATGCCTTGTGGAAGTTGGGAAATTTTTGGATATTTTGAAAAGTCAACATTGATTCAAATGACCTAAAATTGTTAATGGGCCCATTTTTCTTCCATGATTCATCATTCCAAGCATGTGCACGACCACTTGGCCCAAAGGGAAGCATTTTCTCATTTTTTATTTATTTATTTGAATTATTATTTATATTAATTCATTTAAATCAAATTAAATATAGGAAAAATACTAACCTAAGTTGTCAAATCTTTTTATACATGTTTTGCCATCAAGATTTCGTGCATATGCTAATTAGGAAAGAATTGGATTGATTGGATGCTAATTGACACAAGAACACTTGAAAAAGATTGAAAAAAAGATCCTTAAAAAATCAAATATTCAATCAATGATTACAAGAGATTTGGATCCAATTTGTTAACCTAATTGATTCATATATATGCCAGGATCATAACCCTAATGGAGATAACCAAAAAAGCTGCGCTAAAGAACCATTGACAAACTTGGAAAAATTCCCTAAAAGCTCAAAACTGAAAAGCACCTTTTAGGTCGATTCAAAGCATAAAAACGATTCCATTAGCTTCCTTGAAGGTCCCTGATCACATTCCAATCAAGAACAGCCATCCAAACGCCAGGAATTGGTATATTGAATCAAAACTGTACAGAGAAAAATTGATTATCGTGTTTCATGTTTTAAGCATTTTTACAGCATTTTGTTCATAGATTCTTGTTCCTCATTTGATTCTAAAGCTAACCAATGCATTTAATTTGATTATTACGCTGTATATACGAATATGCCATGAGTGAATTTTAGGGTTTTCAGAGGTTGGAATTGGGGATTTGCAAACGAGGAAAAATTAAGCCTTGAGACCACCACCATCCAATTCAGTGCATGGAGATGAAGAAGAATCACTTATCGCGCTGAATTTATGAACCCCATAGCGCTATTCGCTATTTTCTCTAAAGCCTCCTAACGCAACGCATGAAAAACCGTTGCTTTTGTTTTTATGTTTCAGGGATAATGGAGAAGATGATGTGTTGTCAAAACATGATACGCTGATTTAAAAATTCGCGCGCGTTTCCAAGCGTTGACTCACTTTCTTTTTATAATATTTGTTAACTATTATATATTAAATGTGATTCAGATGGCGTAGTGGCACAAGTGTTGAGTGGTGATGCTAGTGACCTGGGTTCGAGCCCCAGGTCTGTGTAATTTCAATATTATTTTTCCACAATGATTCCCATGCAGCGCTTGTGTTGGAAACCATGATGCACCTCCAGATCTATCCATCCACGCGTCCATCAGAAACAATCCAAGGGTGCAGAATTGATGAGCACGCTAAGCCCTAGTCAATGCACTACACGCTACTCAAAAAAGTCAACGGATTTGAAGCTAAATGGGCCAGAGTTTCTTGGACTACACCTCCATATTGGGGCCTGAACCCCCCTGGTTTGCAATTTTCTATCTTTTTCTTCATATTTTATTTTTTCAATTATTGTTTTATTTGCTTTATTGTTTTAATTCAATTAATTATTTTTACCAAATATAAAATACATAAAAAACTCAGAAAAAGACAAAAAATATAATGATTATTTATTTTGATATTTTCTTGTAAATAAATTAGCATGTAATAAACTTAGTATAAATTAGGGTTTTAATATTAATTCTTTTCACAATAAAAATATAAAAAATGTAGAATTAGGTTTAATTGATAATTTTTATTCCTTTTTAATTTTTCTTTTTATAATAATATTTATTTTATTTTTATAATTAAATTTGCATGAAAATAATTTAGGGTTAATTTAGGTTAAAAATTTCAATATTTTCCTTAATAACTTAAAAAATAATTAGAACTAGGTTTAACATTTTATTTTAGTTTTAATTAATTCTTTTTTCATTAAATCCTAAAAATACCAAAAAACAAGTCTTTCTTAATTAACTTCACCATGTAATTTAATTTGCAAAAGGGTCCAACGCCCTCGTTTCGATAATTCTTTTATTTCGCATATTTATTTTATTTCGTTTCTTTTAAATAATTATGTACCTCTCCCAAAGCCTTGTAACAATTACTTCTCGCACTTTTTTAATTCTTTTAATTCTTTACTTTTCTGTCAAATCGGGTCCGGTTTAATTTTGGCGATGTGGACCCGCGCCATTTGTAATAGCTTTAGATTTACTTTTCCCGCAAATATCTTAACTGTTAAACAAAGCATGCAAGAATGAATGGCCTTAAATAAAATCAAGCGTAGATCACAATGAACATGACAAGACAAATATCAATGAAAACGACACACGAATCGCACACACCACCCCTAGGGTACGCCTCACTGTTGCCTTGCCTCGAAAGGTGATCGTCGAGTAGAGGATGTCTTAGTAAGTCCTCATGATCCGGGAACCTGGCATGAGGGTAGCTTCTAAGGTGTCTTCCCATTGCTCTGGTGATCACCATGTCCCTACAAACTCGAATTGACCCGAACACCTCCAACGGTGGTGCTACCTACCTCTCAATGGTGGGATGGCACTACTTTAAAGGACATTTACACAGACGAATTCCTTAGGGTAGGTAGACAACTCTAGATACTTGCTCTAACTTCAAAACAAATCAAAAATATTTTCACACCGACACTTTTCAAGAGCTTTCAAAGCAATTTTTCAAACACTCTGACACAAGAGTCGATCTGAAATTTTCAAAGAAACTTTTTAAAACCCACAGTTGAAAAGCAAACAAACCATTTTTTGAAAACACAATGAGCGAGTATCTAAGAGCCCATGGATAACCATGGATAGAAAGGGTGCTAACACCTTCCCTTTCTATAACCTACCTCCCAAACCGAGAGCAATCTCTTTAAGGAATTTTTCTGTGCTTTTGTCCTTTCCATTTGGAGAAAATAAAAGACGGTGGCGACTCTTGCTTCCGCGACATTTCGCGAACCAGCGTTAAACAGTCAGTTCCAGATCCACCGATCACAGAACTGGCGACTCTGCTGGGGACTTAACTTAAAGTGAGGTGTACCTTAGGGCTAGCTCATAACTATGTTTTCAATTGTTTTCCTTGTGTGCTTTAAATTGTGGGTTGCTTGGGAGTTCTATAGATCCTAACCCGGATCTGGGGGATACCTTTCTTAGAAAGTAGCAACAAGGCTATGAGGGAACTGTGCGGGGTATACCGACATGGTTGAAACAGTCTGCTACGTTGATGTGGCACTTTGGTGTGTACCGGTAACCCTTGAGTTCAGTCAAGGAGAGTACGGGGCCTCCGCGTGGTGTCATGAAGCATCAACAAACCTTAGGAACCTTAATTGAACTCTCTTGGCCTCTTTAGGGTAGTGAGATAACTGACTTTGGTGCAGTCCGAGGTTGGTTGATACTCGATACTACGCTCAATTGAGGGTTGCTTTCCTGGAATATTTCGGTCGCCAGTTCAGTGGCTAAATCGAAACGATGAACAATGAAAGCAATCCCGTGATATTGGGAACCTTAGAACCCGGTTACTTTGATTAGGACAGGTTGAACCCACCAACTTCAAGAGGGTACTACCCAGACCCCATGCTGGCCTTAAACCTTAAGGGCTTGTCTTGTGTGCCTTGTGTGCCTTACATGTTTGTCTTTGTAAATATCTGTGGTGTGTTTAATCATAGCATCATGACATCATCCAGCATCATATGCATTGACTAACCATTTCAGGGGTTCGAATTTTCATCTTTGTTCTTGTTTTGTAGGACATGGAAACTGTTCGTAGAAAGACAATTCAAGTCAGTCTTGTAAGGATCCCTCCTCAGCTTAAGGAGCTTATATCCAGGATTCCTGAGAACTCTTCATTCAGTGAAAGACATGGAAGCCTCATCAGCTTGGGCAACACCAACATTGAGGAAGATATGATCAAGGTCCTGTTCCAATTCTTTGACCCTCTGCATCACTGTTTTACCTTCTTGGACTATCAGTTGGTACCTACATTGGAGGAGTTCTCCCGGCTCCTGAAGATCCCTATCCTTGATCAGCTACCCTTCAACGGTACAGAAAAGGAACCTAAGCTTGAAGAGATTGCTAAAGCCTTGCACCTACAGTCATCTGACCTCAAGGGACATTGGGAAGTTAGAAGTGGTATCAAAGGGTTCTTAGCCAGGTTTCTATTTGAAAAGGCCCTTGAATGTTGGAACTCCCTTGACTTGCAAGCTTTTGAAGAGGTCGTGGCCCTCCTTGTCTATGGTTTGGTGTTGTTCCCTAACCCAGATCAGCTTATTGATATCAGTGCTGTTCAGATCTTTATGTCCAGGAATCCTATACCTACGTTGCTGGGGGACATCCTTCACTCATGTTACACTCGAACCATGAGAAAAAGAGGTGTCCTTATGTGTTGCACTCCTCTCCTGGGAAGGTGGTTTATTTCGCACCTTCCACAATCAGTTTTGAAGAATGAGCGGGGTCTGAGATGGTCACAACGGTTGATGACTCTTACACATGCAGATATACATTGGTGCCCTAGGTCCAGAGAAGATGTCACTATCATTGATCGTTGCGGGGAGTACCCTAATGTTCCTTTACTTGGAATCAGAGGAGGTATTACTTACAGCCCATGCCTGGCTTGGAGACAGTTTGGTTATGCTCGGAGGGATGGTCCTCATGACATGTTGATTCCTGACATAGTTTTTGACTTCGACAACGATACTCAAGGACTTCGCCAGAGATTTATCAGAGCCTGGAGGATGCCAAGTAGGATAGACAGCAAGACACTGGGGCACAGGAACTCCATCCCTTTGGAGCCTTATCTCAAGTGGGTACGCGCCCGCTCCCAGAAGTTAGTGATGCCCTATCCTCACATGCTCCCAGTAATCAAAGAACCAGTCTTGGAAGGGGAAGTGTCCTACACTATTCAGCACCCTGATATGCCTACATCCTGGGAAGAGATGCAGAAGAGCTGGATCCAGCTTAAGGAGGAAAGGAATTCTCTTGAAACTAGTCTGCATGCCAGTGAAAAGAAGGTCTTGGAGCTCACCCGCCTGTTGCATGAGGAGAGGAATCTCAACACTTACATAGCTCCAAAGAGGATGCGCAGCGTATTTTGGGATTGATTTAATTTTTGTACTTTTGCCCATGAGGCCTTGATGTATTAAACAATGATTTCCTTAATGATAACGTGTGTTCCTTTTTGTCTACAACAAAGTTGAATTTTCGAACCCTTGAATGCATTGCATGAACACATCTCATTCATCATGTGCATATCAGGTTTTTCCTCTTTTCAGGTTGCTTACAGTTCTTCGCTGTTTATTTCAGCACTATGAATCCCGAATCTGCATCAACTGAGACATCAATCAAGGCTCTTCAGGCGCAGAATGCGCAGTTTCAAGAATTAATCAAGGGTCTGGCTCAAGGCCAAGAAGAACTGAAGGCTATGCTCCTGAAGAAGGAGAAGAAGAAGAGAAGAATTGTTCTGTTTAACTCGGGCCGAAGGTTTGGCAATACTCTGCAGCATGAAGAGGCTGGTTCTTCTGTTGGCAAGAGTCCTTCTCAGGCAGAAGTAAAGGTCCCTAGTCCGGTAGTCTCCGACAACGAGACAGATTTTGATGAAGAGCAGTACCCTCCTGCAGACGACAGATACAAGCAACTGGAGGACAGGTTGAAGGCTATGGAGGTTCAACAGGTACCTGGGCTGGATTTCGGAGATCTGGGTTTGTCAACTGGTGTGATTATCCCTCACAAGTTCAAAGCACCATCCTTCTCCAAATATGACGGGGCGTCTTGTCCCAAGCTGCATCTGAGGTCCTATGTTCGGAAAATTCAGCCGTACTCTGCGGATAAGAATTTATGGATCCACTTCTTCCAAGAGAGTCTTTCAGGGACTCATCTCGAATGGTTCTATCAGCTGGATGGGACCAAGGTTCGTAACTGGGAGGAGTTGGCTACTGCTTTCTACAAGCAGTATCAATATAATGCCGACCTTGCCCCCACACGTACCCAACTCCAAGGTATGTCGTTAGGCGCAAGTGAAGGTTTTAAGGAGTACGCTCAGAAGTGGAGAGACCTGGCTGGCAGGGTGCAGCCACCATTGACTGATCGGGAGCTGGTGGACATGTTCTTGGGGACCCTATCTGGTCCATTCTTCAACCACCTCATTGGGAATTCTTCTGCTGGGTTCACTGACCTAATCTTGACTGGAGAGAGGATTGAAGCTGGGTTAAAGTCTGGAAAAATTCCGAAGGGTGCATCATCTAGTTCTGAGAAGAAACCCTTCAAGAAGGAGTCTAGTGCCGTATATGGTTCCAGGAAATCAGAGAGACATGAACACCGCCAATCTGTCAGTGCGGTAATGATTGCCAAACCTGCTGCCGCTCCCCGGCCAAACAATCCTCAGAAGGTTGAAAGGCCCCGGAGAGAATTCACCCGCTTAAGCATGACTTTGTCGCAGATCCTGCCACAGTTGCTCTCAACCAATTTAGTGACTGTCAGGGAGGCGCCGAAGTTTCCAAATACTGCATCTCCCAAGTACAACCCGAATGCTCGTTGTGCTTACCATTCAGATAGCCCGGGGCACTCTACCGATGACTGTTGGGCGTTAAAGAACAAGCTGCAGGACCTTATTGACGCCAAGGAGGTACAGTTTGAGGCATCTGAGAAACCTAATGTGGTGACAGCTCCCCTACCTGCTCATGGGGTAAATGCTATTGGGGACGAAGACGAAGTGGACGATGCTGAGTTTGATAGCTGGATCTACCCGGCAACCGACAGTGGACTCAACAATTGGAGTGCAAAGGACAACTTATCTGTTTCTCTTGTTACTAAGTAATAAATTCCTATGTTTTGTTATTTTGTAATAAACAATAAATAAACTCTATGGCCCGGTGTCTTACCCGAGGCACCGTGGCTCTATTTGTGAGGGCATACAAATTGTCATTTCATATATCATCAATGAAAATCTTGGACGTATTTTTCGCATTACAAATATTGTGCTCCTTTTCTGTCTTTCCTTTCCTTTACATAATTTTCAAAACAGCTGTATTTACACACACACTCACTCATACAGGTTTCAATCCACTCTGGATCTCACTGATAACAACTCTGCTACTGCCAATTATGACTTCGAAAATCCAATCAACTTAGCCGAAGACGAAGGTGAAGATGATTGCGAAGTGCCTGGCGAGCTTGCAAGACTGTTGCTTCAGGAAGAGAGGGCAATTCAACCCCATGAAGAGCCAGTGGAAACCATAAACTTGGGTACAGAGACAAACAGGAAAGAGGTAAAGATTGGTGCCAACCTAGAGCTCAGCGTGAAGCAACGGTTAACCAAAATGCTGCATGATTATATGGAGATCTTTGCCTGGTCCTACAAAGACATGCCCGGGTTGGATACCGATATTGTGGTCCATCATTTGCCAACTAAGGAAGACTGTCCTCCAGTTAAGCAAAAGGTCCGTCGGATGCGTCCAGAGATGTCTGAGAAGATTAAAGCCGAGGTCATGAAACAGTTTGATGCGGGGTTCCTTGCAGTAACTTCTTACCCTCAGTGGGTTGCTAACATGGTGCCAGTACCTAAGAAGGACGGTAAGGTCAGAATGTGTGTCGATTACAGGGATCTGAACAGGGCCAGCCCCAAAGATGACTTCCCCTTACCTCACATTGATGTCCTTGTTGATAATACGGCTCAACACAAGGTGTTCTCTTTCATGGATGGCTTTTCAGGTTACAATCAGATTAAGATGGCACCTGAAGACATGGAAAAGACTACATTCGTTACTCAGTGGGGCACATTCTGTTACAAGGTCATGCCATTTGGATTAAAGAACGCTGGGGCAACCTACCAACGTGCCATGGTTGCTTTATTTCATGATATGATCCATCATGAGATAGAAGTGTATGTTGACGACATGATCGCACGATCCTAAACTGAGGAAGAGCATCTAGATCATCTACAGAAATTGTTTGACCGATTGAAACTGTACAAGCTGAGACTGAACCCGAACAAGTGCACCTTCGGGGTAAGATCTGGAAAGTTACTAGGCTTCGTGGTCAGTGATAAAGGAATTCAAGTGGACCCTGCTAAGGTCAAAGCTATTCAAGAGATGCCAGTTCCTAAGACAGAGAAGGAGGTCAGAGGATTTTTAGGACGCCTAAATTACATCGCTCGATTCATCTCACATCTGACTGCTACTTGTGAGCCAATCTTCAAGTTGCTGAAGAAAGATCAGGTAGTACGTTGGAATGATGAATGTCAGGCTGCTTTTGACAAAATCAAAGAGTATCTCCAAGAACCACCTATCCTTATGCCACCGGTTGAAGGGAGACCTCTGATACTATACCTGACAGTGCTCGACAACTCAATGGGGTGTGTGCTGGGGCAGCATGACGAGTCTGGCCGAAAAGAGCATGCCATTTATTACCTTAGCAAAAAGTTTACCGACTGTGAGACCCGATACTCACTGCTTGAGAAAACTTGCTGCGCTTTGGTATGGGCTGCTCGCCGGCTGAGACAGTATATGCTGACTCACACTACCTTGCTGATCTCAAAGATGGATCCTATAAAGTACATATTCGAAAAGCCTGCTCTGTCTGGGAGAATTGCAAGATGGCAAATGATCTTGACGGAATACGACATTCAATATACAACCCAGAAAGCCATCAAGGGAAGTGTATTGGCAGACCACTTAGCACATCAGGCTGTAGATGATTATCAATCAATGAACTTCGAGTTTCCGGATGAAAGCATCATGATAGTAACAGATTGTGAAGTGCCTGGACCGGATGAAGGACATGAACCAGGATCCCGATGGTCTATGCACTTTGACGGAGCCTCCAATGCTTTGGGAAACGGTATCGGCGCCATAATCATATCTCCACAAGGTACTCATACTCCACTCACTGCCCGGCTATGTTTTAACTGTACCAACAACATGGCGGAGTATGAGGCGTGCATCATGGGTCTTCAAGCTGCGATCGACCTAAGGATCAAATTTCTAAGTGTCTTCGGAGATTCCGCTCTTGTGATCAACCAGATCAAAGGAGAGTGGGATACGAAACATCCAAACCTGATTCCTTACAGAGAATGTGTGTTGACCCTGATTCCCCACTTCACAGAGATAACCTTTGAACACTTTCCGAGAGAAGAAAATCAGCTAGCGGACGCGTTAGGTACAATGTCTTCAATGTTCAAGGTCAAATGGGATAATGAGGCTCCCCGGATCATCATCTGGAAACTGGACGAACCGACATACTGTTGTGATCTCGAAACTGAATTGGTGACTGAGAAGCCTTGGTACCATGAGGTGAAGAGATATCTGGAAGCTCAGGAATACCCTGAAGGCGCATCTGTCAATGATAAGAAATTCCTGAGGAGGTTTGCAGCCAAGTTCTTCCTAAGCAACGACATCTTGTACAAGCGAAACCATGATTCAACCTTACTGCGTTGTGTGGATAAAACTGAAGCAGAAAGGATCATGGAAGAGCTACATGAAGGGACCTTTGGTACGCATTCCAGTGGGCACACTATGGCTAAAAAGATCCTACGGGCAGGATATTATTGGTCCACAATGGAAGCTGACTGTTACCAACATTCCAGGACATGCCACAAGTGCCAGATTTATGCAGACAAGGTGCATGTTCCTCCGGTTCCCCTGAATGTCCTGACTGCGCCTTGGCCGTTTGCAATGTGGGGCATAGACATGATTGGCGAGATTAAACCTATGGCATCTAATGGACATCGCTTCATCCTAGTGGCAATTGATTATTTTACGAAGTGGGTTGAGGCAGCATCCTATGCTACGGTAACCAAGACTGTTGTGGCACGGTTCATTCAGCATAATCTGATCTGTCGGTACGGCGTCCCTGAGCGGATTATTACAGACAACGGTACCAATCTGAACAACAAAATGATCGCTGAGCTCTGCGAACAGTTCAAAATACAGCACCACAATTCTTCTCCTTACAGACCGAAGATGAATGGGGCTGTAGAAGCAGCAAATAAGAACATCAAGAAGATCGTGCAGAAGATGACAGTGACATATAAAGATTGGCACGAGATGTTACCGTTCGCTCTGCATGGGTACCGTACCTCAGCTAGGACGTCAACCGGGGCAACTCCTTTCTCTCTGGTTTATGGCATGGAGGCAGTCTTACCGATCGAAGTACAAATTCCCTCTCTCCGGATAATGAAGGATGCAAATCTGAACGAAGATGATTGGATCCAGACACGACTTGATCAACTCAACCTCATTGACGAAAAGAGACTTGCTGCTATCTGTCATGGTCAGACGTATCAGAAACGGATGATCAGGGCATTTAACAAAAAAGTCAGACCACAGGAATATCAAGTTGGGGATCTGGTAATCAAGAGAATCATCCTCCCTCAGAGTGATCCAAGGGGAAAATGGACCCCTACGTACGAAGGGCCATTTGTGGTTAAGCATGTGTTCTCAGGAGGAGCAATGATTCTAACCAACATGGACGGTGACGACCTTCCTCACCCCGCCAATGCAAACATAGTAAAAAGACACTACGCGTAAAAAAGACCCGCTAGGCTGACATGCCTAGGCAAAAATTAGGGCTTCCCGTCGAACCAAAAGGGTTCGGGCAAAATGAAGGGATGAAAATAAAAAAATCTGTACACCCGGCAAGTCGAAAACCTGAAAGGGCGGCTTGGGCAAAAATGGGTATCCCGGTGGACTGAAAACCCGAAAGGGCGGTCCAGGCAAAAATTAGGGATAAAGCGTAATACTATGTCTCATTGGATCACTCTGCATCCAGAATCCGGTATCTACATCAAGTTCAGACGGCATCGATCAGTCAGCTTCGCCTTCAACCAAGGTCATCAAGTGATGAGACGCTCGGAGTTATAAAGGCAATAGCAGAGTTGAAACCCAGTGGGATCATTCATACTTCACACAGCTGTTTTATTTTCTTTTGTACAAAATTCGTATAAACTCTCTTGTTCGGCGGCGTTCCTCTTACTAGGACGTCAACCTCTTGTACACAAAACGCCTATTCACAGGCCATTCAAAATCAATACAAATATATTTTCAGTTAAACGTGCCAAGTGTTTTTCTTTTTCTGTTTTGTTTTGCGAAGAACGTCCAAGGTTCAATTTGTGATATATGCATTGACAATAATTTGCTAACTCACAAATATTTGCAGACGAAACAAAGGAATTAATGGCAGGTGACACTAGAAACAGGGGCAATCAAGAGTTGTCTAAACAATCCAATTGTTCTATCCTCCAAGGTACTAAGGTAGGTTCAGCTAAAGAACATAACCAGATACCTTAATTCCCCAGAGAGTGGTTCGGCAAAACAATACATTCTTCTCCAAGCAGAGTTGATAAATCTCAAGGAAATTGAGTATCCTCCCGTAGATCTCAATACTTCCCCAGCAGCATATATTCAATACAAGCATCCCCGGCAGTCTTGGCCTAAAGATTGTTCCCCGGCGGCATATCAACATTCAAAGGGATCACTCCCCAGCATATCAAAACTCCCCCAGAAGAGTCCAATCCAGTTTTCCCAGGAAAATTGGAATTCATCTCCCCAAGCAGTAAGCTTATCCCCAGTAGATTCTGGAAGCTTATCCTTCGCAGAGCACGAACGCGTCGCCCAGCTTAATTTAAAGAGTTATTTCCTCAACAGGATATAACTGGGTTATCCTCAGCCAAAAGCCACGGAAAGAGCGTCGTCGACAAAGCCTTCCTATCCCCAGCAAACTATTATCAACACTCAGCAAGGCATCCCTCTTCCCACAGAGTATTGCTTCCCAGCATGGTCGCTAGAGTATCTTTTCTCCCCGCAGAATCCTTCATTTGCCAAGCTTATTCCGCAACGGAGTCATCTACTCCTACCGGTATTCTTGCAGTTATCATCCACAGCGGAAGCAAAATCTATTCCTCAAACATCAGCCCAGGATACGACTTCCCGGCACCCGTCAAGGATTCACTTTCCTAGACAAAAACATACATAAAACATCACATACATCATTATAACATGCATAGACACATCATATCATACAAATCTCGTTTACATTAAGAACATCATTGCTTGATCCATATCATGCATTGCATATGACTGACCTTTACCTTTCAGGAAAGATCCAGTTAAATGCTTAGCTATGTTCCAAGGCCTTCTCTAGTTCAGTCAGATCGACCCTAAGATCTCCCTGATGCTTATCCAGTGGAAGATATTTCAAGACCTAGACCGGTTCAGTTAAATCGACCCTAAGATTTTCCTGATGCTTATCCAGTCAAAGGCCTTCTCTGGTTCAGTCAGATCGACCCTAAGATCTCCCTGATGCTTATCCAGTTGAAGATATTCCAAGACCTTGTCCGGTTCAGTTAAATCGACCCTAAGATTTTCCTGATTCTTATCCAGTCAAAGGCCTTCTCTGGTTCAGTCAGATCGACCCTAAGATCTCCCTGATGCTTATCCAGTTGAAGATGTTTCAAGACCTAGACCGGTTCAGTTAAATCGACCCTAAGATTTTCCTGATGCTTATCCAGTCAAAGGCCTTCTCTGGTTCAGTCAGATCGACCCTAAGATCTCCCTGATGCTTATCCAGTTGAAGATATTTCAAGACCTTGTCCGGTTCAGTTAAATCGACCCCCAAGATTTTCCTGATGCTTATCCAGTCAAAGGCCTTCTCTGGTTCAGTCAGATCGACCCTAAGATCTCCCTGATGCTTATCCAGTTGAAGATATTTCAAGACCTAGACCGGTTCAGTCAGATCGACCCTAAGATTTTCCTGATGCTTATCCAGTCAAAGGCCTTCTCTGGTTCAGTCAGATCGACCCTAAGATCTCCCTGATTCTTATCCCAGTAGAAGACACCCAAGATTTTTCTCAACGAGCGTTGTTGAAGTTAAAGTCACCCAAGGTTCTCTTACCATTCATGCTAAGGCAGTAACCATCCTTGGTTCATTCATCGCCGTTTGAAGCTCCAGACTCAGCTCCTGTAACCAGTCAGGACACCTTTGTACCAAGCATCTGAAAACCAACTCCTGCGACGTGTCAGGTACTCATTTTCTGTTTTGCAGGTATACAGGTTCTCGCTAAGGGATCTCCTACGCGATCAACATCCAGATGGCATCTATAAGCCCATCATCCTATCCAGCAACCCCTAAATGGCATCTATAAGCCCATTCCCCCATCACTGCTAACATGTGAGCGCAAATTTCTGGGCACTCTAGTGTCCAATCATCTTCTACCCTCGGATTACGAAAGGCACGTCAGCCAATCTGCATCCTCAGGTCTAAGAAGATTAAACAGGGGCAACTGTTGTACCCCAAAATTTGCCCTCCCATATTTTTCAAGAAAATTGCCAAGTGAAGCTGCAAAATTCCCCAAGGGTTGCACAGTGCAAAAGCCTCCCATACAGTCAAAACTAGGGTTTGTGTACTGATCAAGAAAATGAAGTTTTCAAAGGCCCAATCAAGTCTCATATGCCTACAAATATGGTCAAGTATCCTCATATCAAGTTTCAAGGCATTCAGCACAAAATTGCACAGTCAAAACCCTAAATTGCACTACAGTCAACTGTAGGGGCAAAATGGTCATTTGACAGTCAAAAGTTCAAATTTTTGGTCAACATATCATTTTGAAGCCACAAACATCATTTGATCAATGCTTGATCATGATTCTCAAAATTTGGCTCAGAAAATCATCAAGATGCAAAAGTTTCCTTATTTGGACAGCTGAAAAAGTCAACTGAAATTGACCAGGGCATAACTTTCACATGGATTATCAGAAAAATTCCATCCAAAGCTCATTTTGAAGAGAAAGACATTTCCTATAACTCATCTTCATACTTCAAGTCCAAGAAATGCTCTCACAAAAAGTTATCAATTTCAACATTATAGGTCATTTTCAAAAGTCAACAAAAAGGGACTTTAAGTCAAAGGCCATAACTTGAGATTGGTAAATCAAAATGACATGGGACCAAAGGCATTGGTTAGAGGACTCAAAGACCTTTCCAAAATGTCCAAGAACATGAGAAAAGCTTAAAAATTGAGCAAGTAATGCCTTGTGGAAGTTGGGAAATTTTTGGATATTTTGAAAAGTCAACATTGATTCAAATGACCTAAAATTGTTAATGGGCCCATTTCTCTTCCATGATTCATCATTCCAAGCATGTGCACGACCACTTGGCCCAAAGGGAAGCATTTTCTCATTTTTTATTTATTTATTTGAATTATTATTTATATTAATTCATTTAAATCAAATTAAATATAGGAAAAATATTAACCTAAGTTGTCAAATCTTTTTATACATGTTTTGCCATCAAGATTTCGTGCATATGCTAATTAGGAAAGAATTGGATTGATTGGATGCTAATTGACACAAGAACACTTGAAACAGATTGAAAAAAAGATCCTTAAAAAATCAAATATTCAATCAATGATTACAAGAGATTTGGATCCAATTTGTTAACCTAATTGATTCATATATATGCCAGGATCATAACCCTAATGGAGATAACCAAAAAAGCTGCGCTAAAGAACCATTGACAAACTTGGAAAAATTCCCTAAAAGCTCAAAACTGAAAAGCACCTTTTAGGTCGATTCAAAGCATAAAAACGATTCCATTAGCTTCCTTGAAGGTCCCTGATCACATTCCAATCAAGAACAGCCATCCAAACGCCAGGAATTGGTATATTGAATCAAAACTGTACAGAGAAAAATTGATTATCGTGTTTCATGTTTTAAGCATTTTTACAGCATTTTGTTCATAGATTCTTGTTCCTCATTTGATTCTAAAGCTAACCAATGCATTTAATTTGATTATTACGCTGTATATACGAATATGCCATGAGTGAATTTTAGGGTTTTCAGAGGTTGGAATTGGGGATTTGCAAACGAGGAAAAATTAAGCCTTGAGACCACCACCATCCAATTCAGTGCATGGAGATGAAGAAGAATCACTTATCGCGCTGAATTTATGAACCCCATAGCGCTATTCGCTATTTTCTCTAAAGCCTCCTAACGCAACGCATGAAAAACCGTTGCTTTTGTTTTTATGTTTCAGGGATAATGGAGAAGATGATGTGTTGTCAAAACATGATACGCTGATTTAAAAATTCGCGCGCGTTTCCAAGCGTTGACTCACTTTCTTTTTATAATATTTGTTAACTATTATATATTAAATGTGATTCAGATGGCGTAGTGGCACAGGTGTTGAGTGGTGATGCTAGTGACCTGGGTTCGAGCCCCAGGTCTGTGTAATTTCAATATTATTTTTCCACAATGATTCCCATGCAGCGCTTGTGTTGGAAACCATGATGCACCTCCAGATCTATCCATCCACGCGTCCATCAGAAACAATCCAAGGGTGCAGAATTGATGAGCACGCTAAGCCCTAGTCAATGCACTACACGCTACTCAAAAAAGTCAACGGATTTGAAGCTAAATGGGCCAGAGTTTCTTGGACTACACCTCCATATTGGGGCCTGAACCCCCCTGGTTTGCAATTTTCTATCTTTTTCTTCATATTTTATTTTTTCAATTATTGTTTTATTTGCTTTATTGTTTTAATTCAATTAATTATTTTTACCAAATATAAAATACATAAAAAACTCAGAAAAAGACAAAAAATATAATGATTATTTATTTTGATATTTTCTTGTAAATAAATTAGCATGTAATAAACTTAGTATAAATTAGGGTTTTAATATTAATTCTTTTCACAATAAAAATATAAAAAATGTAGAATTAGGTTTAATTGATAATTTTTATTCCTTTTTAATTTTTCTTTTTATAATAATATTTATTTTATTTTTATAATTAAATTTGCATGAAAATAATTTAGGGTTAATTTAGGTTAAAAATTTCAATATTTTCCTTAATAACTTAAAAAATAATTAGAACTAGGTTTAACATTTTATTTTAGTTTTAATTAATTCTTTTTTCATTAAATCCTAAAAATACCAAAAAACAAGTCTTTCTTAATGAACTTCACCATGTAATTTAATTTGCAAAAGGGTCCAACGCCCTCGTTTCGATAATTCTTTTATTTCGCATATTTATTTTATTTCGTTTCTTTTAAATAATTATGTACCTCTCCCAAAGCCTTGTAACAATTACTTCTCGCACTTTTTTAATTCTTTTAATTCTTTACTTTTCTGTCAAATCGGGTCCGGTTTAATTTTGGCGATGTGGACCCGCGCCATTTGTAATAGCTTTAGATTTACTTTTCCTGCAAATATCTTAACTGTTAAACAAAGCATGCAAGAATGAATGGCCTTAAATAAAATCAAGCGTAGATCACAATGAACATGACAAGACAAATATCAATGAAAACGACACACGAATCGCACACACCACCCCTAGGGTACGCCTCACTGTTGCCTTGCCTCGAAAGGTGATCGTCGAGTAGAGGATGTCTTAGTAAGTCCTCATGATCCGGGAACCTGGAATGAGGGTAGCTTCTAAGGTGTCTTCCCATTGCTCTGGTGATCACCATGTCCCTACAAACTCGAATTGACCCGAACACCTCCAACGGTGGTGCTACCTACCTCTCAATGGTGGGATGGCACTACTTTAAAGGACATTTACACAGACGAATTCCTTAGGGTAGGTAGACAACTCTAGATACTTGCTCTAACTTCAAAACAAATCAAAAATATTTTCACACCGACACTTTTCAAGAGCTTTCAAAGCAATTTTTCAAACACTCTGACACAAGAGTCGATCTGAAATTTTCAAAGAAACTTTTTAAAACCCACAGTTGAAAAGCAAACAAACCATTTTTTGAAAACACAATGAGCGAGTATCTAAGAGCCCATGGATAACCATGGATAGAAAGAGTGCTAACACCTTCCCTTTCTATAACCTACCTCCCGAACCGAGAGCAATCTCTTTAAGGAATTTTTCTGTGCTTTTGTCCTTTCCATTTGGAGAAAATAAAAGACGGTGGCGACTCTTGCTTCCGCGACATTTCGCGAACCAGCGTTAAACAGTCAGTTCCAGATCCACCGATCACAGTAAGTATGGGAGTCCGTCTAGAGGAAGTTTCCAGGGGAGGACAATTGTCAAAAGATGAAGGTTCTAGTGGAATAAAGAAATCATCATATGGGTTTTATAAAAAGAAATAAAGTGAAACAAATGCTATTGCTGAAGAAAGAAGGGTTAGACCTCCAAGAAGATGTTATCAACATCAAGAATAGGTTGCTTCTGTGACTCCGATTGTCAATGTAGCTCCGACTACTGTTGCTTATTAGACAACACCTCAACAAGGTAATCAAGGGCAAGATTAGAAGAGATAAGCTTTTGATCCTATTTCGATGAGTTATGCATAATTGTTTCCGACTTTGATTCAAAAGAAATTGGTGCAGACTAGGTCTCCCCTACTATAACCTCTACTTTACCATGGTACTATAAAGCGGATCAAACTTGTTCTTTTCATCAAGGAGCCCCTAGGAACAACATTGAAAATTGTTATCCCTTGAAGTCTGAGGTGTAGAAGATGGTAAGATCCGGTCTTCTGTCTTTTAAAGATGTTGGTCCCAATGTAAAAGATAATCCACTACCAAAGCATGGAGGTGGAAGTGCTGTAAGTCTGGTTGTCGGTTGCCCTAGAGACTTCCTGATTTTTGATATCAAGCTGTTCAGAGGTGATTTAGTAAAGATGCATGCTGATCTCTGTGAGTTCAACTATTACACACATGATCATGTCACTTGTAGTGTTTGTGGTACTGATGTCAATGGATGTGATAAAGTGAGAGTTTATCTTCAAGAAATGATGGATGAAGGTTTTATCCACATAATCAGACCAAGGACTGAATATGAAGAAGAGGTGAATATGGTTTATGGTTATCCCGAAGAATTCCATATTTTTAATGTATGGTGCAACTGCATGCCACATTTTGTCACATGGATGACCAGGAGGTACATCATTATGGGTCCTATCAGACCTATTATAGGGATTCTCGTGGTTGTTCTGTTGTAAGAAGAGGTGTTCAATTATTGTTAGATGATGGTACTATCAGATTCACATGCAACATATATGATTATAATGGAGTTAATATGATTAAAGACTACCTTGTTGGGGCTTTGTCTGATGATGATTATGTTTCTGGTGATGAGTTCTTTTCTTCTGATGAAGGTATATTTTCTGATAATGGTTATGCAATTCCTGAGTATGCTGAAGAAGTAGGGGTGAATGTTATTGTGCCGTATTTTGGTGTTCCCGCTCATGTAGAGATTGCGTACCACAGTAAGCCCGCTGTTGCTCCTGTAGTTATTTGTCTTCCTGGTCATATCCTATATGAATCAGATAAAGTTGTGCCTTATAAGTACAAAGTAACTATCCTGAAAGATGGTATGGAAATTCCTATCCAACCTTTGTCTCATGTTGAGAATATTGTTGAAGCTAGTCAGGTAACTCGTAGTGGTCGTGTCTTCGCCCCTGCCGTTCAAGGAGATGTTAATTCTAGTAAAAAGGTTGTTGAGAATGTTGAACCTAAGAAAGTGGTAGGAGAATCTAGTGACACTACCTTGGAAAAGGATGTTGATAATTTGTTGAAAATCATAAATATGAGTGATCACAAGATTGTGGATCAGTTGTTGAAAACTCCATCTAAGATCTCCATTCTAGCCTTGTTGATGAACTCTTCTGCTCATCTGGAATCTCTGATGAGGTGTTGGATTAGGCTTTTATTGAAAGTGATATGTCTCTGGATCAGTTCAACGATGTTGTGTGGAATATTATGTCTTGTAACAATATGAGCTTTTGTGGTGATGAGTTGCCTAATGAAGGAAGGAACCATAACCGGGCTCTGCATATATCTATGAATTGTAAGAATAACTCTTTGTCCAATGTGCTGATAGATACTGGATATGCTTTGAATGTAATACCAAGAAGAACTCTCATGAAGCTTAATTACCAGGTGTTGCACCCCAAAATTTTTCCTCCCATTTTCTTCAATACGTTCTCATAGGGTTCTCAAATGCTCAAGGATGCTCAAGAATTGATCATACAAATTCTCCTCCTAAGCAATGGAATTACAACTAGGGTTTTATTTTTATCAAGGAAGTTTAGGTTTCTAAGGTCTCAAATGGAATTTATGGTCTCTTATATGTCCCAAGTAATGCTTATATCAAGTTTCATGCATTTCATCACAAGTTTGCTCAGTCAATTGCTCAGATGACTGAAAATCAATTGTATTGGATAAAAAGTCAATTATGGTCAACATACAGTTAAACTTCAAGATTTTTGGTCGACATCAAGGTTTTGAAGTGATATTCATCATTTGATAAAGGGTTGATCATGATTCATCAAGGAAAAATCTCAAATCATCAAAAGTCAAAAGTTGCCAAATTAGGGTTTTCTTAAGGAGAAGTCAACTGAACTTTGACTAAGTATAACTTTCACATGCTTCATCATATTTTCCTCACCTAAAGCTCATTTTTAATGAAATTCAATTCTCTACAACTTTGTCTCTCTAAGCTCAAGTCCAAAAAATGCTTTATTTGAGAGACACGCACCAATACATTATAGGTTATTTCAAAAGTTAACAAAAAGACACTTTTTGTCAAGGCAACTTACATCAAGATAAAGTCTTCAAATACAAAAATGGTCAACTTATCTATTGTAGAGTACACCTTGGCATTTCCAAAAAGTATAAGATCACCTTCATATGATGAAAATTGAGAGAGTTATGACCAATGTAAGTTGGGAAATTTTGAGCAAATGCATGAAGTTCAAAATGACCAAACTTGAATTTTTGGGCTATTGGGCTATTATTTTAAAGACCAAGCATGTACTACACCCATTATGCACCTCAATACTTGTTCATGCACCTCCCTTTGGTTTATTATATTTTACTTTTGATTTTTTTATTATTTTAAAAGTCAAAATAAGATAAAATAAGACAAGGATTTTGACACAAGTCCAAGCCCATATATTCTGACCTAATTCCATGTTATATATTCTCAGTAAAGTCAGATAAGAGGTCACGAAAAAACCTTGTCCAAGAAGCCTCCAAAAAATCACAAAATTTTCAAACCTAGGGCAACTTGCAAAACAAAGTTTCCACCGTTTTCAATACATACTAACCATCATATTCATTTCCAGGAGGATCAGAGGTTAAGAGGAGATCATTTACCATGATCCAAACAGCCAGAAATGTTCAAGCATGCATCACGGTTTTATACATTACATGGTTTTTGCATGCTTGTTTTTCACTATAATTTAACATCTACTAATGTCTTTTATGTGTTTCTAAGATTCAAAAGGGCAGAAAAAACCCATCGTGGAGGTCCCATGCTAGCCAAATCATGAACCACCATAATTACACCGATCCTATGTATTTTTGCCATAACTCTAAAATCAGTCTGTTTCAGTCCAAAAGAACTATCCCATTGGATTCGCAGGGTCATATTTACGGGGGTAGGGTCCCCTGGTTTGCTAATATCTCCTATTTTGCAGGTTGAATAAAAAGGGGCTACCGGAGAAGACGACCGAAACTAGGGCTCCAGCCGTCTCTCCGGTCTAGGAGTTTTTATTTGATATTTGTTTTATTTGTTTCATATAAATCAATGGATGTATTATCACCCCAACGGTTGAAGTGCGCGCATTAAGACGTTACTATGCCAGGGCGTTGGTTCGATCCTAGCCTTTTGGCATTTTGATTTTTTTCACATTTTCTTTGTTATGCAGATGATAAAGCGCATTGAGGTTAATCCTTGACACCAAGGCGCGCCTGACCTGGTGGTAAAGGTGTTGGTTGAAAGGGTAGATGGCGTGGGTTCAACACCCATCACAGGTAACTATTTTTTAAACCCTTATTTTCTTATTACAAACCCTAAATTCACCAAACTGAAACCATTTTTTAACCAATTAATTTTTAAAAAAAACCTTTTCATAAACCCTAATCAAAATTAGGGTTTAATTTTGTTTAATTAATAAATTTTCTTATTTTTTAAATTTAAAATTAATTAGTTTTTTTAGGTTTTAATTAATTAATCAATCTAGGTTTTTTTAGGTTAATCATCAAATCTTTTTTATCATCAAAAAACCTTTTCGCTTTCCCTTTCTTATGTTATATTTTCGTGTGGTTCATTATTTTCAAAATTCTTTCCAATTATTGTAACTGCTCATAGTTTGTAATAGTAATTAGGTTTTATTTTCGCAGTTTCCTATTATGTACCTCTCCCAAAGTGTTGTAATAGTCCAGGGTTTGATTTTCTCCTTTTACTTTCCGCACTTTACCACTTTATTTATTATTTTGTTTATGCTTAGTAAATAGGCCTTGTATGGAAAGATAAAAATGAAACGATAGCAAATCTTAATGCAAGATAAACAATAACTGAATCGCAACACACTTTGCACACTTTCACCTATAGGGTACCCTTTCTTGTTGCCTTACGAATATCAGTCATGTCCCTCGAACGTGGGGGACACTTTAGCACAGTCCCTCGATTAAAAAGATCGTAGTCTCTCAATGATCCTTTTGAATGTTGTCTTCGATAAATGATCTAGTCCCTTACGAAATTGCTAAAGTGTCCTTACAAGTTGCCTTTTATGACTGTACGATGACCCACGCCCGTCCCTTCACATCCAACAATAGGGCTTCCTACTTGAAATTCTGGCAGCAGATACTTAATGTCACAGTGAATGTTATGACACCGTATCTGACTTTCTTCAAGGCAGTAAATCTAAAAACAGTAAAGAACACAGTCAATTATTTACCCAGTTCAGTGTGTAACAACACCTACTCTGGGGGCTACCAAGCCAGGGAGGAAATTCACTATAAGAGATATTAATTCAGGAATAAACCAACCAGTTTATCTCCTTCACTTAAGACCTACCCAATGCAACTTCAATCTAAGTTCAACTTAAACCTGAGTTCCTACTCACTCCCCCTCAATCACAGCAGTGATGCTAAACAATTGACTAATGAAATTATGAAGACACTCTTCAGTACATACACTTGATTTTGCTTCACAGCTTTTAATCAAGTAACACAAACACTCGTGCTTCAAAGCTTTGAGTGATACACAACCCTAACTTGACTTTGCTTTAAAGCTTTAATCAAGTAACACAAACACTCATGCTTCAAAGCTTTGAGTGATACACAACCCTTACAACCAAATCCTACTCCAAATCACTTATCACAATGATAATTGATTGGCTCACAGTAGTTAGAACTATACAGTCCCTTATTGATCTTCTGTCAAAAAGTATATTTCACCAACAGTCTTCATGAGGAATATATAGCCAGCTATTCTTCTGTTAGGGCTCACGAAAATAGCTAGGGTTAATTAGGGTTAACCTCAAGACTTGGTCATAGGACTTTAACAACCAGATTAGGGTTAAGCAAAGTTAACCTAAGTCCACGTGAGAATCTGATCTGGACTAAATAAACCAGATTCCTAAAAATTCTCAGAAATAACAAATCTGCACAAATGTTAGTTCAGTACAGGATGTCTTAACATTGGTTATGACAACAAGAATCCTGTTTACTGATTTTGGTAGAATGCAATAAATATGATCATTGCATAATGATCAGCTAAACACTCATATTGAGCAGCTCCTGTATGACATTATTTTTCTGCAGAATCTACCTTGTATCCCAGAATATTATGACATCAGTCATGACATTCACACAACTGGTTTTACCAAAAAACATGCCAACAACTAAACACTTACAAACTCCCCCTTTGGCAAATTTTTGGCTAAAACCCCTAAACAATCAGAGATTAGAAATCAGCAGAATTAATAATATCTACCAAGTCTAATTCTACCAAAATTATCATAAAATCTTCTCCCCCTCTTTAGCCATAAATAGGCCAAAGATAATTGTACTTTTAGGTTATACAGTCATCCAAAAGGAATAATAAAAACATAGAGAAAAAAAATCAAAAGTCATTTGCAGCATCAGGTACCAGCAGCAAACTTTTCAACTGCACTGATCTTCAAGCAATGTCATCTTCAGAGGAGGCACTATCTTCAGCATTAAGCTGGTCTTCAGCAGCATCCTCTTCCCTTCTTTGTCCTTCAATCTCCTCCTGTTCTAGTCTAGCAATCAGGTCCTCAAGAGTCCTTTTCCTTGTATCAAGCTCTTTGCAGGTTTCCTTCAGCACAGCTATAACATCAGTTTTCTTGGAATGAGACTTGACAGTTGATGTCTCAACTGATGTCATGACAATGTCAGGAACATGTGTTCCCTGAAATAGCTTATAGTGCAACCCAAGAGCAGGGGCTCTTTTTCATACAATATCTTTTTCAACTAGAATGTCAGGATATTGAGCAAGGACTATACCACATAGGAGAGAGGGAAAGACAATAGGGCCTTTAATAGCACAGCTTCCAGCATGTTTTAATGTTTGATCAAAGATATACTTGCCATAGTCAAAGTTTGTCCTGGTTCCAATAGCATAAATAAATCTTCCCAAGCCTGTGGAGATGGTTGATTTATGGTTGGTGGGAACCCAGTTAGCTGCACCAATTTTGTGCAGAATGGCAAATTTCATGCTCAGCTTGCTTGCATTCAGCTTCCCTTTTAAGGGCCAGCTCTTGACTTGATTTGCAGTGATGGTTTGGCACACTTGGTTGTCAGTAACCTCTAGCTCAGGGCAAGCATCATCAAGTCTTCCTAGGAAATTTTTTATTTCAGAGGGAGAGAAATTTACCTTCCTTCCTCTCACATATACACACTTAAAATCAGCTGACTTTCCATCAGCACACCCATCAGATAAATTCACTATGAATTCTTTGACAAGAACTTCATAGCAGATGGTAAACTTTACCACAGTATTTATTAGACCAACAATTTTGATTAGATCCATGATCTCCTTACATTCCATGGCACTGTTGTTCAGTTCTCTTTCTAAGGCGATCCTTTTAAAACATACATACTTCCACCTGTTTGCATTCTCAGGATGGTGAAAGGAGATGTTGTCAGTGGCAACTTCAGGGACTTTATGCATTTTGCTTGAAGAGAGTTTCCTTTTGAGAGGAATGTCTTCAACATCAAACTCAAATTCTAATTCCTCATCAGATTCAGAGGGTTCAGGCTCCTTCCTTTTCTTTGCTATTGGTTGTCTCAAAGGTTTTGAGAGACTACCAGCAGGTACTCAAGTTTTCACCTTCCCTTTCTCTTTTGACAATCCAGCCTTCACAACTTCTACTCTAGTCTTGTTCTTAGACCTGGTTTTCTTATGAACAACATCAGCAGTCTTCTCTTTGGAGAGGCTTTTGGAAGCATCCTGCTTTCCTTTTCTGTTCATCATCCTTCTAGCTATGCTAGGGTTGATATTGGCAATTAAGTCATTGTTAGAGTATTCTTCATCAACATCAATAACCGGGGGTTCAACATCCTTCTCAGTAGGGTTTTGGTGATCATCACGATTTTCAGGAGATTTCCTAATGTTGTCATCCGGTGTCTCAACATTCTGAGTGACATCTGGATTCATTTCAACATTTGGACTAGCAGATTCTTGATTCAAAGGTACAAAAATGCCATGTACATAGTGATTCTCATTTAGAATCCTAGTGACAAGTCTAGCTATAGCTTGATGAACATAAACTGAACCTTCCCTATTTGCTATTTCTGGAGGAACAGAAGATGATGGTTGAGAGGGTTTACCAGATGAAGAGGCTTGTGACCTTCTTGCATGTCTGGTTCACAGCTTCTTGACCTTAGTGGGGTCAGCTGCCAGTTCACGAAGAGGAGTTATCTCCAGAACATCAGAATCCATGCAGTTTGTGATTGCCCTAGGTTCTCGATCAGAGGATGTGGAAGAAGCAGTCGCCATTGAAGAGGATGATGACATGGATAGTTTAGACATTTTGAGTGTTTTAGAAAATAGGTAACAGTGATAGAGAAGTCTTCGTTTGAGAGATTGAAGATTGTTGCAGAAACGCGAGAGGAGGGAGATATATGAATGTCTATTCAACTTCTTAAAATTTTGGAAAGAAATAGAGAAGCAGATGATTAGCCCAATCAGAGTAGACTTAACTAAAATATCTCTCTCATCCCTTGTTTTAAGCAAAATTAATTGCTACATTTCTTCATGTTGGCAAATACCCACCTTGCACCTCAAATTTTCAAATTGATTTGCATCAAGTGCCTTGGTAAAAATGTCAGCCAGTTGTAGTTCAGTGGCAACATGTTCCAGTTTAATCGTCTTCTCCTCTACAAGATCTCTGATGAAGTGATGTCTAATGTCAATATGCTTGGTCCTGCTATGCTGAATAGGATTCTTGGAAATGTTGATAGTACTCAAATTGTCACAATACAATGTCATAACATCTTGTGTGACATTATACTCAGTAAGCATCTGTTTCATCCAGATCATTTGAGAACACCTACTACCAGCTGCTATGTATTCAACTTCAGCAGTAGATAGAGACACACATTTCTGTTTCTTGCTGAACCAGGAGACAAGATTATTTCCTAAGAAGAAACATCCTCCAGAGGTGCTCTTTCTATCATTAACACTTCCAGCCCAATCAACATCACAGTAACCAGTCAGAGTTGGTTCACATCCATGAGAGTACAACAAGCCATAGTTGTAGGTTCCACTCACATACTTCAGAATTCTCTTCACTTGGTTGATATGAATTACTTTGGGTTCAGCCTAGTATCTTGCACATACTCCAACTGCAAAAGCAATGTCAGGTCTGATGGCTGTTAAGTATAACAGACTTCCTATCATGCTTCTGTACAAGCTTTGGTCCACCTTAACCCCACTTGAATCTTTGGAGAACTTTAAGTGAGTAGGTGCAGGTGTCCTTTTGTGACTGGCATCCTCTATCCCAAACTTCTTGACAATGTTCTTTGCATACTTGCTTTGAGACAGAAAAATTGAGTCTTCCATCTGTGTGACTTGCAGTCTAAGAAAGTAGGTCAATTCTCCCATGAGGCTCATTTCAAATTCAGCTTGCATCTGGTCAGCAAAATGTTTAACCATTTTATCTGACATTCCCCCAAACACTATGTCATCAACATATATTTGAGCTACCATTATCTTTCCTCCTTCATTTTTGACAAAAAGAGTTTTATCCAAGCCTTCTTTCCTGTATCCTTTGTCAGAGAGGAATTTTGTCAACCTGTCATACCATGCTCTAGGAGCTTGTTTCAGGCCATATAAATCTTTCCTCAATTTGTAGACATGATCAGGGCAGTTTGGATCCACAAATCCTTTAGGCTGTTCCACATAAACTTCCTCATTTAAGTACCCATTTAGGAAGGCACTCTTTACATCCATCTGAAATAACTTGAACTTAAGGAGACAAGCAATTCCCAATAGAAGTCTGATTGATTCCAGTCTGGCTACAGGAGCAAAAGTCTCATCAAAATCAACCCCTTCAACTTGAGTGTATCCTTGAGCAACAAGTCTTGCCTTATTCCCGGTGACAACTCCTTCAGCATCTGATTTGTTCTTGTAAATCCATTTTGTGCCAATGATGTTTGTTCCTTCTGGTCTAGCAACTAACTCCCATACTTTATGTTGCTTGAATTGGTTCAATTCATCTTGCATTGCTCTAATCCAGTATTCATCAGTTAAAGCCTCCTTAATATTTCTTGGTTCAATCTTAGATACAAAGCAAGAGTTTGAGATGATTTCTCTAGATCTTGTAATGATTCCACTGTTAGGATCTCCTATGATGAGTTCCTTAGGATGATCTTTCTGAATTCTGATGGAAGGGTCTTTGTTAGCTTCCTTTGATTCAGATTCTGATGAAGTAGTTTTAGGAATATCATCCTTTTGGGTTGAAGTCTCAAAGAATGTCTCAACATCATATGGGACATTTGTTTCCTCATGGTAATCATCAACTATGACATTTATAGATTCCATCATAACTTTGGTCCTGGAATTGGATACCCTATAAGCTCTGCTGTTGGTAGAGTATCCTAGGAATATTCCTTCATCACTTTTAGGGTCCATCTTTCTCCTTTGTTCACGATCTGTCAGAATGTAGCATTTGCTTCCAAATACATGGAAGTACTTCACTGTAGGCTTCCTTCCTTTCCAAAGTTCGTAAATGGTGGAGGATGTTCCCTTTCTCAAGGTGACCCTATTATGGACATAACAGGCTGTATTCATAGCTTCAGCCCAAAAATGAATAGGAAGTCTTTTGGCATGTATCATTGCTCTGGCAGATTCCTGTATAGTCCTGTTTTTCCTTTCCACAACTCCATTTTGTTGAGGAGTTATGGGTGAAGAGAATTCATGATTAATTCCTTCTGAGGAGCAGAACTCATCAAACTTACTGTTTTCAAATTCCTTGCCATGATCACTTCTGATTCTGAAAATGCATCCTTCTTTTTCTCTTTGAATTCTTTTGCACAGTTCCTTAAATACTTCAAATACATCAGACTTTTCCCTAATGAAGTTAATCCAGGTGAATCTGGAAAAATCATCCACAACAACATAGGCATATCTTTTTCCACCAAGACTTTCCACCTGCATTGGTCCCATCAGATCCATATGTAAAAGTTCTAACACTTTAGAGGTGGTCAGATGTCTTGACTTTGGATGTGACATTCTAGTCTGCTTTCCAACCTGACATTCACCACAGACTCTCCCTTCATCAATTTGCAGCCTTGGAATCCCTCTAACTGCTTCCATGGATATAATCCTTTTCATTCCTCTTAGATGTAAATGACCAAGTTTTTGGTGCCACAGTTTCACTTCTTTTTCTTCTTTGGCAATAGAGCACACAAAAGAATAATTAGTGTTCTCAGACTCCCATAAGTAGCAGTTGTCTTTAGATCTGACTCCTCTCATTACAACTTCTTGTTTCTCATTAGTTACAAGACATTCAGACTTGGTGAAGTTGACCTTGAATCCTAGATCACATAATTGACTGATACTTATGAGATTTGCAGTCAAGCCTTTTACCAGCAATACTATATTTAGGTTTGGAACTCCAGGGCAGTCCAAGTTTCCAACTCCTTTGATTTCTCCTCTAGCACCATCTCCAAAAGTCACATAACTAGTAGTGTGAGTTTTAACATTATTGAGAAGATTCTTGATTCCAGACATGTGTTTAGAGCATCCACTGTCAAAGTACCAGTCTTCCTTGGCAGAGACTCTAAGGGAGGTGTGAGCTATCAGGGAAGTAGCCTTTTTCTTCCACTGTTGAGTATATGGTGCCTTGTTAGACTTAGGTTTGACACCTGGGGTCTGATTAGGATATCCATATAATCTGAAGCAAAATGGCTTTATGTGACCAAACCTCCCACAATGATGACATCTCCATCTTTGATACTTTTTCTTCATATTTCTCTGTTCTCGATGTTGAGTGCTATGTTGTGACATTTTCTTTGACATTTGTTTATCAGTCCTGCTCTTCTTCTTGTCTACAATAGATTTCTTTGCTGCCACAAACCCTAGACCAGACTTGTTTCCCACATTTTCTCCAACCTGAAGGATTCCTTCTAATTTGTCAGTTCCATTTGTCAACATCTTGACAGATTTGATCATCTGGTCAAATTTTGAGTTTAGCATTTGAACTTCGCCTTCTAGATGACTTATAGTATCAATGCCTACCTTCTTCTCAGCCTCCAACTTTACTATGAGTTTTGTTTGTCTTTCATTTTGCTGACAGACTTCAGCACTTCTGATACATAACTTCTTGTAGGAGTCAGCTAGTTATTCAAATGTCACTTCCTCATCACTAGAGTCACTATCAGAGTCACAAATACCAATTAGCGCAGTAACTAGTTTGGCAGATTCTTCTTCAGAATTACTTTCTGAGTCACAGTCAGACCAAGTAACATACATTCCTTTCTTTTGTTTCTTAAGAAAGGTAGGACATTCAGCTCGAATGTGCCCATATCCTTCACATCTATGGCATTGAATTCCTTTGCTTTGATTTCCCTTCTCTTCAGACTTTGGTCTTTTGTTGGAGTCATATGGTCTGTTAATGTCAGAAGGAATGTTCTTAACATTTGACCTTGACTTTGGGTCCATTCTCTTGATGAGTTTGTTGAACTGTCTTCCAAGCATGGCTATAGCTTTTGAAATATTTTCTTCTTCATCCTCCTTGTTTTCATCTTCAGTATTAGATACAAGTGCTATGCTCTTGTTTTTCTTGTCGACATGGTCACTGATCCCCATCTCAAAGGTCTGAAGTGACCCAATGAGTTCATCCACCTTCAAGTTGCAGATATCCTGAGCTTCCTCTATAGCAGTCACCTTCATTGCAAATCTTTTAGGCAAGGATCTGAGAATCTTTCTCACCAGCTTTTCTTCTGACATCTTTTCTCCCAATGCCAAAACACTTGCGGTGACAACACTTGCTATCCACAACATTTGCGATAAAATGCCAAAACAAGTTAGTTCTCTCACTGTATTACAGAACTGGTGACTCTGTAGGGGAAGTACAAAAAAAGAGGGGTTACCTTAGGGATAGATCACTTTTATTTTCTTATGTTTGCCTTGTTTGTTTTACATTTGGGGTTGCTTGGGTTTACTTTCTTGCAAAGATCCTATACCCGAATCTGGGTATACCTTAGGTAAGTAACAATAAATTATGGAAACTATACAGCGTATACCGATATGGTTGAAGTGATGGCTACGTTAGTGCGACACATTGGTTGGTATGGGTGTCCCTCAAGTCAGTCGGGGAGAATACTAGGATTCCGCGTGGTGCCATAAGCACTAACTGACCTTTAGAACCTTAATTGACCCAACTTAGCCATTAAAAGGTAGTGAGATGGTCGACTTTGGTGCAGTCCGAAGTTAGTTGTAACGCCCGTAATTTAATTAATTATTTAATTAAATTATTTTTGGAATATTTGCAAAGTTGTGTTATAATTAATTGGATTTATCTTATTATATGGAGAAATAATATTATAAGTGTAATATTATTTAATGTGGGCTTATTTTGAGAGTAGAAGTAATAAGGGGGCGTGTTGGTTTTAAGCCCAATAAGGAATAATATGATTATTTTGTTATTTGTTGTTGGAATAGAAGTAAGAAGCAGTAGAAAGAAATAAGGATTGAGAAAAACGTGCAAGCTACGTGAGAAGGAGGAATAACGACAAGAACGTGAATCTAACCGGAAATTGTAGAGCGACCTTCAATCCAAGGTAAGGGTGGGGTTCTAATTCTATAATTGGGTTTATGATGATTGATATGTGGGTTAGAGGTGATTGTTGTCCTGTTTTGATATGAGAATATATGATTGATGTATGATGAGGATTGATGAATTCTGATGAATATTGATGTCTTGATGTTGTTAAAATGCTGTAAGATTATAGGGTAATTATAGGTGATGAATTGTCTTGAATAGATTGAGTTCTAAGGCTTAGTTATGGAATCCTGGTGAGATGCAATAATGGAAAACGTTGAATGTAGCAGTGATGAAAATGCAAAAATTATGCAGGGAAGGGAAACACAAAATTAGGCGTGAAGAACGATCAGAAGTTGTTGCTTTAGAATAATGAATCAATTAGGGATGGTGTTAGGTACTGTTCCTAATTAGGTTGATAACAGAAAAAGGAATCAAAATAATAACATTATGGAAAAGTGGCAGTTCTGACGTTAGAAAGATGCTGATAGAAGTTGCGTTAGATTAGTGCAAGATAGAAGTTCTGAAGTTAGACATAAGCTGTTAGAAGTTGCGTAGCCTAGTGAAAGGTAGAAATTCTGATATTAGAAGTTGCATTAGTCAGAAGGTGTGATGATCAAAAGTTGTATATGATCAGAGGTTGAGTGGTCAGAAGATGAGATGATCAGAAGTTGTATCTGATCAGAGGTTGAGCGGTCAGAAGATGAGATGATCAGAAGTTATTCTGATCAGAGGTTGAGTGGTCAGAAGATGAGATGATCAGAAGTTGTATCTGGTTAGAGGTTGAGCGTCAGAAGATGAGATGATCAGAGGTTGCACCTGATTAGAGGCTGCATTAGTCAGAAGTTATAGTAGTTAAAAGACCGTGTCGCTCAGAGGTTGCATCATTAGAAGTCGTGTACTTAGAAATAACGTTGATTAGAGGTTGCATGGTCAGAAGTTGGAATGACCTTTGCATTGTTTTGTGCATAACGGTGAAGTTAGATGCTTAGAAGCTGTTGTTTGAGCTATAACAGTAGGAAAGTGATGGTCTTGACATTAGAGTTTCAGGATGACAATGTTGACTTACTGTGGAAATTAAATATTGTTGTGTTATTAACAAGAATTTATTAATATTAAAATGATGTTTGATGATTTATAAATGAAGATGTTAGATGAATTATTTTGATTATTTAAGATGTTATTTTGAGATGTATTTTGAGATGAGTATTTGAGATGATTTGAGATGTCGTTAACTTTGGTGTTATCATTACATTCATGGTTGTGTCGCATACATTGCATTTTTGAGATGGAGCTTATGCTCGTTGAGATGGCCTGGATTGGAAAATTTTGAGATGAAGGCTATGCCTTCTTAATGCCTCTATTAATTGGAAGATTTTTGAGATGGGAGTTCTGCTCCAATGGTACCACATGCATTTGCATAGTATTGAGTCGCATTATATGACTTCATAAAGAAGTGTATTTTGATATGGATGAATGTATATTATTTCTGAGATTGTTGTTGATTATGAGATGAGAAGTGGTGATGCTGTTGATCTAATTTAATATATTAATTATCATGCACTTTATTATATTGTTAGATATCTCACCCCTTCTGTTTGAATGTTGCCCTTATGTTGGTAACGTGTAGGTAATCGAGAGTGAAGGCTGTATACCTTCAATAGTTTGAGTCGGTGTCATTGCTCTGATATGTAACACTCGGGGGGATGAACGCTTGTTACTTTTGATTGTTGATTATTCAGTTATTGAATTTTAAGTTGATTATTATTAAATTGTGTTGTTTGAAGTTGCTGTTCTATTAGAGATGTTATTAAGAATTCCGCTGTGTAGATGTTGAATTATTTTATTTAAAGTTGCTATGACGGTTCCTCCGATGTTTTGAAAGTGTTATATATCTGAGATGAATGCAATGAATTTTGTTAGAAGAATTTGTGACATCCCGATTCATTTGTATGATTGAAATTTTATAACTCTGATTTATTTTGCATAATTGCTTGGGGTAGAATTGGGGTGTTACAAAGTTGGTATCAGAGAAAAAGGTTGGTCCGACCTTGTCGTCGAGTAGTAGTTGTCTAACAATCAAGTATTTTTATTTTGAGTTCTAATAGTTGTTTATGTTATAGTGAGAAGTTGAGATGGCTGGAAGGAATGATGCTGCTCTTGCTGCTGCTCTAGAAGCAATGGCTCATGTGATGGAAAATCAGCCGAATACTGACGGGAATGCTGGATCTCGTAGCTTGGCGACTTTCCAGAGAGAGAATCCACCTACGTACAAGGGAAAGTATGATCCTGACGGGGCATTGGAATGGTTGAAAGAGATTGAGAGAATCTTTCGCGTGATGGATTACACTCTAGCACAGAAGGTTCGTTATGGGACTCATATGCTAGCGGTCGAGGCTGATGACTGGTGGCTAGAGACTTGTCGGAAGTTGGAAGCTGCAGGTGAGAATGTCACTTGGGCTGTGTTCGGTAGGGAGTTTTTGAGAAAGTATTTCCTTGAAGATGTCCGTGGAAAGAAGGAAGTCGAGTTCCTCGAGCTGAAGCAAGGAAACCTGTCTGTTGTTGAGTATGCTGCCAAGTTTGATGAGTTGCCCAAGTTTTATCCACATTACACTGAGGAAAATGCTGAGTTTTCGAAGTGTATTAAATTTGAGAACGGTTTACGCCTGGAGATTAAGAAAGCAGTTGGATATCAGAAAATTCGTGTCTTTGCTGATTTGGTTGATAGCTGCAGGATTTATGAGGAAGATAGTAATGCTCATTACAAGATTATTAGTGAGAAGAGGGGTAAGCACCCACAAAATCATGGTAAACCTTATGATGCCCCAACTGGTAAGGGTAGACATAGAGTTGTTCATGGACAGAGGACTAGTGGGGGAGATGCTCCTGCTGGTGTGATCTGTTTTAAGTGTGGGAAACCTGGACACAAGAGTAATGTGTGCACTACTGAAGTGAAGAGGTGTTTCCGTTGTGGCAAGAACGAACATGTTGTATCTGAGTGTGAGCACAAGAGTGTGGTTTGTTTCAACTGTAGAGAAGAAGGGAACATTGGTAGCCAGTGTCCAAAACCGAAGAGGGCTCAGTCAAGTGGTAAAGTGTTTGCTTTGGTTGAGGATCAGACAGCTGCTGAGGACAGACTTATCAGAGGTACATGTTTCATTAATAGTACTCCTTTAATCACTATTATTGATACTGGTGCTACGCATTGTTTTATTGTTGCTGATTGTGTTGAAAGATTGGGTCTTGTGTTGTCTTCTTTGAATGGAGAAATGGTCGTCGATACTCCAGCCAAGGGGTCGGTGACTACTTCTTTTGTGTGTGCTAAGTGTCCCTTGTCGATCTTTGACAGAGACTTTGTTATTGATTTGGTTTGTTTACCGTTAAGAGGTTTGGATGTGATTTTGGGTATGAACTGGTTAGAGCATAACTGTGTTCATATTAACTGTTATGACAAGTCTGTGAAGTTTTCTACTCCTGAAGAGGAAGATGGTCTATTGTCTGCTAGACAGTTGAGGAAGTTGATGCAAGAGGAAGCATAGATGTTTTCGTTGATGGCGTTGCTATATGTAGAGACTCAAGCTATAACTGAGGAATTGTAGGTGGTGTGTCAATTTCCTGAAGTTTTCCCTGATGAGATTCTTGATGTACCGCTAGAAAGGGAAGTTGAATTTGCAATTGATCTTGTACCTGCTACCAGACCTGTGTCTATGGCACCATACAAGATGTCTGCGTCTGAGTTGTCAGAGTTGAAGAAGCAATTGGAAGAGTTACTTGAGAAGAAGATTGTAAGACCAAGTGTGTCGCTGTGGGGAGCTCCAGTGTTGTTAGTGAAGAAGAAAGATGGAAGTATGAGACTTTGTGTTGATTATAGACAGTTGAACAAAGTGACGATTAAGAACAAGTATATGCTTCCAAGAATAGATGACTTGATGGACCAATTGGTGGATGCTCGTGTGTTTAGTAAGATTGATTTGAGGTCGGGTTACCATCAGATTAAAGTGAAGGATGAAGATATTCAGAAGACGGCTTTCAGAACACGTTATAGACATTACGAGTATTCGGTGATGCCTTTCGGTGTTACTAACGCGCCGGGAGTATTTATGGAATATATGAATCGTATCTTTCATACTTATTTGGATCGGTTTGTAGTGGTGTTCATTGATGATATTTTGATTTACTCTAAGTCATAAGAAGAGCATGCTGAGCCTTTAAGAGTAGTATTGCAGATTTTGAAAGAGAAGAAGTTGTATGCAAAGCTGTCCAAGTGTGAATTTTGGCTGAAAGAAGTTAGTTTTCTTGGTCATGTGATTTCAGGTAGTGGCATTGCTATAGATCCATCGAAGGTTGATGTTGTGTTGAAATGGGAAACCCAAAAGTCATTTACTGAGATTAGAAGCTTCTTGGGATTAGCTAGTTATTATAGAAGGTTTACCGAAGGGTTTTATAAGTTGTCACTTCCGTTGACTAAGTTGACTTGTAAAGGTAGAGCTTTTGTTTGGGATGTTCAGTGCGAAGAAAGTTTTACGAAATTGAAGAAGAGGTTGACGCCGGCTCCGATTTTGACGTTGCCTAATCTAGGAGAGCCTTTTGTAGTTTATTATGATGCTTCTAAGATGAGTTTAGGAGGTGTGCTTATGCAGAATGGTAAGGTAGTTGCTTATGCATCGAGGCAGTTGAGGACTCATGAGAAGAACTACCCTACGCATGATTTAGAGCTTGCTGCTGTTGTTTTTATGTTGAAGATTTGGAGGCATTATCTTTATGGTTCTAGATTTGAAGTGTTTAGTGACCATAAGAGTTTGAAGTATCTTTTCGATCAGAAAGATTTGAATATGAGGCAACGAAGATGCTTGGAATTGCTAAAGGATTATGATTTTGGTTTGAATTATCATCCAGGAAAAGCGAATGTGGTAGCTGATGCATTGAGTCGAAAGACTTTACATATGTCAGCAATGATGATTAAAGAGTTGGAATTGGTTGAGCAGTTCATAGATATGAGCTTAGTTTGCGAGGTTACTCCGTAAAGTGTTATGTTGGGTATGTTGAAGATTAATAATGAATTTTTAGACAGTATCAGAGAAGCTCAGAAGTTGGATGTGAAACTGTTAAATTTGATGGTTGGGATTGATCAATCCAAGGATAATGATTTTAAGTTAGATGAGCAAGGTGTGTTGAGATTTCGTAACCGGATTTGTATTCCTGATGATGTTGAGATGAAGAAGGTGATACTTGAAGAGATCCATAGAAGTAAGTTGAGTATTCATCCAGGAGCTACAAAGATGTATCAAGATTTGAAAGGTTTGTTTTGGTGGCCTGGGATGAAGAGTGATGTGGCTCGGTTTGTGTATGCATGTTTGACTTGTCACAAGTCGAAAGTTGAACATCAGAAGCCTGCAGGATTGATGCAATCGTTGGATGTTCCAAAATGGAAATGGGATAGCATTTCAATGGACTTTGTGACAGGGTTGCCTAATACTTTAAGAGGACATGATTCTATTTGGGTGATTGTTGATAGGCTTATGAAGTCAGCTCATTTTATTCCTATTAACATGAGTTTTCCAGTGCCGAAGTTGGCTGAGATTTATATCAGTGTGATTGTGAAGCTGCATGGTGTTCCTTTGTGCATTGTGTTAGATAGAGATCCAAGATTTACTTCTGATTTTTGGAAGAGTTTGCAAGAAGCGTTGGGTTCTAAGTTGAGATTGAGTTTAGCGTATCATCCTCAGACAGATGGTCAAACTGAACGAATTATTCAATAGTTGGAATATTTGTTGAGAGCATGTGTTCTTGAGCAGGGAGGTTCGTGGGATACTTATCTTCCGTTGATAGAGTTCACGTATAATAACAGTTACCATTCTAGTATTGGGATGGCACCTTTTGAAGCATTGTATGGTCGAAGATGTAGAACTCCGTTATGTTGGCATGAATCTGGTGAAAGTGTAGTACTTGGACCTGAACTTGTTCGTGAGACTACTGAGAAGGTGAAGTTGATTCGAGAAAAGATGAAAGCTTTACAAAGTAGACAGAAGAGTTATCATGACAAGCGAAGGAAGGATTTAGAATTCTAAGCTGGTGATCATGTGTTTTTGAGAGTTACACCAGTGACTGGTGTTGGGCGAGCATTGAAGTCTAAGAAGCTCACTTCTAGTTTTATTGAACCGTATCAGATTTCAGAGAGAGTGGGAAATGTTGCTTATATAGTGGCTTTACCGCCTAACCTTTCGAATTTGCATGATGTGTTTCACGTGTCGCAACTTCGGAAGTATATTTCAGATCCATCTCATGTGATTCATATGGACGATGTGCAAGTACGGGATAATCTTACGGTGGAGACGATGCCTTTACGGATCGCAGATCGTGAAATGAAGACTCTGAGGGGCAAAGAGACTGCCTTAGTTAAAGTGGTTTGGCTAGGAGCTATTGGTGAAAGCATGACTTGGGAATTGGAGAGAAAGATGCGAGACTCATATCTTGAATTGTTCGATTGAGGTGAATTTTCGAGGACGAAAATATTCTAAGTCGGGGAGAGTTGTAACGCCCGTAATTTAATTAATTATTTAATTAAATTATTTTTGGAATATTTTCGAAGTTGTGTTATAATTAATTGGATTTATTTTATTATGTGGAGAAATAATATTAAAAGTGGAATATTATTTAATGTGGGCTTATTTTGAGAGAGTAGAAGTAATAAGGGGGTGTGTTGGTTTTAAGCCCAATAAGGAATAATAGGGTTATTTTGTTATTTGTTGTTGGAATAGAAGTAAGAAGCAGTAGAAATAAATAAGGATTGAGAAGAACGTGCAAGCTGCGTGAGAAGGAGGAATAACGACAAGAACGTGAATCCAACTGGAAATTGTAGAGCGACCTTAAATCCAAGGTAAGGGTGGGGTTCTAACTCTATAATTGGGTTTATGATGATTGATATGTGGGTTAGAGGTGATTGCTGTCCTGTTTTGATATGAGAATATATGATTGATGTATGATGAGGATTGATGAATTCTGATGAATATTGATGTCTTGATGTTGTTAAAATGCTGTAAGATTATAGGGTAATTATGGGTGATGAATTGTCTTGAATAGATTAAGTTCTAAGGCTTAGCTATGGAATCCTGGTGAGATGTAGTAATGGAAAACGTTGAATGTAGCAGTGATGAAAATGCAAAAATTATGCAGGGAAGGGAAACGCATAATTAGGCGTGAAGAACGATCAGAAGTTGTTGTTTTAGAACAATGAATCAATTAGGGATGGTGTTAGGTACTGTTCCTAATTAGGTTGATAATAGAAAAAGGAATCAAAATAATAACATTATGGAAAAGTGGTAGTTCTGACGTTAGAAAGATGCTGATAGAAGTTGTGTTAGATTAGTGCAAGATAGAAGTTCTGAAGTTAGACATAAGCTGTTAGAAGTTGCGTAGCCTAGTGAAAGGTAGAAATTATGATATTAGAAGTTGCATTAGTCAGATGGTGGCATTAGTCAGAAGATGTGATGATCAAAGTTGTATCTGATCAGAGGTTGAGTGGTCAGAAGATGAGATGATCAGAAGTTGTATCTGATCAGAGGTTGAGTGGTCAGAAGATGAGATGATCAGAAGTTGTATCTGGTTAGAGGTTGAGCGGTCATAAGATGAGATGATCAGAGGTTGCACCTAATTAGAGGCTGCATTAGTCAGAAGTTATAGTAGTCAGAAGATCGTGTCGCTCAGAGGTTGCATCATTATAAGTTGTGTACTTAGAAATAGCGTTGATTAGAGGTTGCGTGGTCAGAAGTTGGAATAACCTTTGCGCTATTTTGTGCAGAACAGTGAAGTTAGATGCTTAGAAGCTGTTGTTTGAGCTATAACTGTAGGAAAGTGATGGTCTTGACGTTAGAGTTTCAGGATGACAGTGTTGACTTACTGTGGAAATTAAATACTGCTGTGTTATTAACAAGAATTTATTAATATTAAAATGATGTATGATGATTTATAAATGAAGATGTTAGATGAATTATTTTGATTATTTAAGATGTTATTTTGAGATGTTATTTTGAGATGATTGTGATACGGTGGGAGAACTGTCTGTTTTTGGAATGCTGGTTCGCGTTTTGCGTTTATTTTTGCAAAATGTCGCGGTAAGCAAGAGTCGCCACCGACTTTTATTTTATCCAACAAGGAAAGGAAAAAAGCACAAAAAAATTCCTTTTTCGAGATATTTCTGAGTACGGGGGGTAGATTATAGAAAGGGAAGGTATTAACACCCTTTCTATCCGTAGTTATCTACGAGCTCTTAGGTACTTGCTCATCATTTTCAAAATTGTTTTCTTTGTGTTTGTGGGTTTTGAAAAGTTTTTGTTTTAACTTCGATTTAACTCTTGCTTCTGTCTTCAAGAGTGTAATGAAGTGTTTTTGAAAACTTTGTTTGAAAAGGAGTGTAAGTGTGAAAAAAGTTTGTTTTGGATGAGAAAGTATCTAAGAACTAATCTACCTACTCGAAAAAGGGATCGTTCTATGTTTGTTTCCTTTAGACAATGCTAGCCCACTATTAGTGAGTAGATAGCACCGTCGTTGGAGTTTGAGGGTCAATTCAAAAGAGGGACATACAGTCACTAAAGCAATGTTAGATTATCTTAGTGGTAACCCTAATGACTTAGATCATTTATTCGAGGCAACGATATCCGAGGCAACCTTTCTGAGGCAACTTATGATCTTTTAGACAAGAGGGCGACCTCTAAAACAACCTATACTCAATGACCTTTTACAAAGGCAACCAAGTGGGATGTACCCTAGGAGTGCGCACGTGCGAGTGTGTTAATTTAAGATTATTTATCTTTGCATAATTAAGGGTGATCTAACTGTTTTAAGATTAAACATTCATTCTTGTCATGCAAGCCCTATTATCAAACATCTAACAGTTGAATATTTGCAGAAATTAAAGGGTAGAATTTAAACTAAACTATTACAAGGCGTCGGGTATTTACATCGCCAAAGACAAACCCTTTGAAGTTTAAAAGCGGTGAAAATAAATAAATGTCCTAATTAATTTTTACAAACCGGGAGCAGATACAATAATTTGGATAAAGCAAAAATAACGCGCGCGAAAAAATTGAATCGAATGTGAAACTAGGGTTTTGACCCTCCTAATTAAAAGAAAATATTTTTGTTGTTTTTTAGTATTTTTTAAGAAAAGAAATTAAATCCTAAAATTAAATGCTAAATCAATTAGTTATTAAATTAATTAATGAAAAATAATTAAATGACATATTTGGATTTTTGGTTATTTTAGGAAAGAAATAAAATAATTAAATTAGGGTTAAAACCTATTGATTCTAATTAATTTTAAATATTTACAAAAATCAATTAAAGTTATCTAATATAAATAACCTAATTATTTTAATTAATATTTATTGATGAAAAATAAAATTCTAATTTTAATTGGATAGACAAATGTTTTTGTGATTTTTTTGATAAAAAGAAAATAATTTTTGGTTAAGTAAATAAATAAATAAATAATTAGATGAAAATAAACAAAATATAAAAAAAAGAGGGAGATGGGCCTGAAAGTGGTGTGCCAATAGCAAGAACTCTGGCCCAATGATGTTGATCCGTTTGACTTTTTGCAATCCAGTGTGTGTGCATTGACTGACCCTTTGGTGCATCCTCGGTGGTAGCCACCAGATCTGGCCATCTGGCGCATGGATGATGAATGTCCATGGTGGATGCTTGGCTTGCATATGCATATGATTACCTGAAAACAAACAAGAAAATGGAAAATGCTGGAGGCAGGGATCAAACCCCTGACCTTCAGCTTCTGAATCCTTATGCGCTGACGTGGTCACCACTAGGCTGTTTGCTTTTTATTGTTAACATAATACAAACTAATAATAATATAAAGAAATGCAATATAGTGGACGAATTCAGAAAACGTGCGCCAATGTTTGAACGGACCAGTAAGGGAGTGACAACGCATCATCTCATTCCTCTCTCCGTGGCTAAAACCAGAAACACCTATACCCACGGACAAATGTCCGTTGCTACAAATCAAGCATTCTCAAAACTTCCCACATGCCATGTAAATGGAATCTAACACCATGGTTAGATTCGTCTCGTCCTCCTAATCACAACCATGCCCATTATGAAGGCTAATTGTTCCTGAAACAAAAAGCCCTAAACCAAAGCTTGAAAACCTAACAATGGTGAGTAACGCCACAAGCTATATAAATGAAATCAAATATTGCAGAAAGTTTACAAATGCTTCATAGGTTAAGAATATGCAATTATTTCACACTATGGATGCAAGAACAAGGCTATTCGAATTCAAGAAAAGGGTGATACCGCCATGGACTTACAGTGTGTGGGAAGGCTTGAAAGCACTTGGTTTTGATTGCTTTAAGTTGTGGAGACTGCCAGGAAACGATTGGGACAGATACCAAGCCTTGAGGACGCCTCTAACCACCAATTCGATCTCACAATTTTTGCTTGTTTTTGCTAATTCTGTTCTTGCTCTAGCGCGCCTCTCCAACCTTGATTTTGATCTGCACGCAACCCTTATGTATTAGACAATGCATTAGGGTTGATTATTGTGTCCAAATCCCTCTCTTTTAATGCTTTGGATATTGATTTGATTTGCTTTGAACAACTTTCCAAACATGGATTATTTCCAATCTTTTTGTGCCCATAAGCTTTGATGCGAATTTTACTGGCTTGCTAGCTGTAATTAGAGCCTGAAATAATCACAAGATTCTTTGTTATCAATATTTTGGATTTTTATTTGATTTAAATTCAATTAATTCAAATAAAAATCAAAATAAATAATAAAAATAAGATATGGACAGGTGGAAAAAGATATAGCACATGAGCTATGATTCCAACTCAAAACAAGTGAAAAAGATTGGGCCCATTTGGCAAAATTTGAAGTTTTGGGGATAGTTGATTTTTGGCAATTTTGCAAAAAAGGTCAACTTCAACAATGCATAACTTCCTCAATTTTGACTCTTTGGAGGTGTTCTTGGACTTTTTAGAAATCTTGAGATGTCCTATAATCAACCCTTTTGGTCTCACATCATTTTGATATTCCATTCTCATGTATGAAGCTTTGACAAAAAGGTGTTTTTGTTGACTTTTCAAAATGACCTATAATGTCCAAATTCATAACTTCTTATGAGTGCATATTTTGATCTTGGGAGATGAAGATGGATTGTAGGGAATTGCATCATCTTAAAAATGAGCTTTGGATGGGTCATTTCTCATAAAGTATGAGAAAGTTATGCTTGGTCAAAGTTGGGTTGACTTTTCCTACAAAACCCTAATTTAACAACTTTTGAATCTTGATGAATTGTGAGCAAACCTTGATGAATCATGATCAACCCTTGATCAAATGATGAAATATACTTCAAAATGAGAGTGTTGACAAAAAATCTTGAAGTTTGACTGTATGTGGGTCACAGTTGACTTTTGCCCTAGCACAGTCGATTTTTGGACCTTTGAGCAATTGACTGAGCAAAATTCCTCTACAAGGCTTGAAACTTGACATGGATGATCTTGAGAACATATTAGGACATTGGTGAGAATTTGGGACCACTTGGACTCAAGGATCTTGATGCAACATGAAACCCTAATTTGGGATAGACTGTCTTAGGCGAGAGCTTGTCTGGCCAACCCTTGGACTACCTTGAGCTACTTGAGGATCTTTCTTGAAATATCTTGAGAAATATGGGAGGGAAAATTTTGGGGTACAACAGCTGCCACTGTTCAATCTTCTTAAACCTGAGGATGTAGATTGGCTTTTGTGCCTTTCGTGATCCGAAGGTGGAAGAGGATTGAACACTAGAGTGCTCAGAAATTTGCACTCACATGATATGGTAATGGTCTTGTGATGTCGGGAATGGGCTTATAGATGCCATTTGGAAATTGCTGACGAGTGGATGGGTTTCAAGATGCCATATGAAGGAGTTTTGATCGCATAAGAGATTCCTTAGCGAGAGCTTGTATACTTGTTGTTGAGGAAAATTCCGCTGGGGGGGGGGAGTCTGATCTCTATTGAGAGAAGTAGAATTTCAGAAGCTTTGTCGTCCGTTATTCTGCTGGTGAGTCGTCTCTGTTGATATTTAGGAACTTTGGTCGTCCGTACTCAACTGAGGAATCATCTCTATTGATATTTTGGAACTTCAATCGTCCGTACTCAACTGAGGAAACAACTTTTTACTGAGATTTAGGAGCTCGTCCGTAATTCAACTGAGGAAATCGTCTCTGCTGAGATTTAGGAACTTGTCCGTAATTCAACCGAGGAAACATCTCTGCTGAGATTTAGGAACTCGTCCATAATTCAACTGAGGAAACATCTCTGTCAAGATTTAGGAACTCGTCCGTAATTCAACTGAGGAAAAATCTCTGCTGAGATTTAGAAACTCGTCCGTAATTCAACTGAGGAAATATCTGTCGAGATTTAGGAACTCGTCCGTAATTCAACAACTTTACTGAGATTTAGGAACTCGTCCGTAATTCAACTGAGGTAATATCTTTGCTGAGATTTAGGAGCATCGTCTGTAATTCAACTGGGGAAATCGTCTCTGCTGAGATTTAGGAGCTCGTCCGTAATTCAACTGAGGAAACATCTCTGTCGAGATTTAGGAGCTCGTCTGTAATTCAACTGCTTTGCTGAGATTTAGGAACTTGTCCGTAATTCAACTGAGAAAATATCTTTGTCGAGATTTAGGAGCTCGTCCATAATTTAACTGCTTTGCTGAGATTTAGAAACTTGTCCGTAATTCAACTGAGAAAATATCTTTTTCGAGATTTAGGAGCTCGTCCATAATTCAACTGCTTTGCTGAGATTTAGGAACTTGTCCGTAATTCAACTGAGAAAATATCTTTGTCGAGATTTAGGAGCTCATCCGTAATTCAACTGCTTCACTGAGATTTAGGAACCTGTCCGTAATTCAACTGAGAAAACAACTCTGCTGAGATTTAGGAACTCGTCCGTAATTCAACTGAGATAAAAGTTCTGTCGAGATTTAGGAACTCGTCCGTAATTCGACTGAGGTAAAAGCTTCATAGCTTGAATGTTGTGAGAATTTAACCATATTCTTCCTGAAAGGTAAAGGTTAGTTGTATGTAATGCATGATATGTATTAGGCAATGATGTTCTCAAAAATAAATGAGATTGTGTTGTATGATGCGTATATGCATGTCATGATGTATGGAAATGTGATGTTTTTAGCTGGGGAAAATAAATCCCAGATTGCTGCTGGAGAAATAATTGAATTCTTCGTTTCTGCTGGAGATAGTGGATGAAGATGATTATGAGAATAAGCCTGTAGGAGAGAATAACTTCGCTGGGGAATAAACTGATGAGAGAATGACTCTGTGGGGAAGAGATGCTCTGCTGAAGATTTCGTTGACAAATTCAGCTGGGGATGAATTACCACTGCTGGTGATAATGAACCTTGTTGGGGATTGAATTCCGGTTTTGTGAAAGGAAAGAACTCCGCTGGGGATGATTTTCCAGTTGCGACTTCACGGGGAATAATCTTTTAGACTCTACTGGGGATAATCTTCTAGAGTCTACTGGGGACAATTCTTCAAACTCCGTTGGGGATATATTTTTTTTTATATACTCCGCTGGGGATAAAAATTTTTAGTGCTGATGGTAGATAAACTCTGCTTGGGGAGAATATTACCGATTCATTCATAGTTGTGAGTCTCAGCTGGGTGAGAGCTAGCACCACTATCTTTCTTCTTACTCTGTGAGGAATGAATGTACTTTCAATCATTTCCTCCAGCTAGGTCTATCCCTATACCCGTTGGACAGAGCAACTATACGGTTTGGACATTTCTCGTTTGCCCCATTTTCTGATATTACCAGTAATAGTCTTTTGTTTCACATGTAAATTTTTATGAGCAGCAATCAATGTCAAATGCATATATCAAAAACTGAACATTGGACGTTCTTGCAAAACAAAACAGAAAAAGAAAAACAGTTTGAAATTTCTTTGTAAAAATGACTTGTATTGATTTTGAAGTTAGCCTGTAAATAGGCGTTTTTGTACAAGAGGCTGACATCCTAGTAAGAGAACACCGCCGATCAATAGAGTTTATACAATTTGTGAAAAAACAAAGAAAAACAACTATGTGAATAATCCCACTGGGTTCCAACTCTGCTACTGCCTTTATGTCCTTGAGCATCTCGTCACTTTGCTACTTTGTTGAAGGTGGATCAGATTGGTTAGTGCCGTCCGAGCTTGATAGTCGATACTGAAGTCTGGTTGCGAGGTGATCCAATGAGACATAGTGTTACGCTTTGGTCCCTAATTTTTGCCTGGACCGCCCTTTCGGGTTTTCAGTCCACCGGGATACCCTTTTTTGCCCAAGCCGCCTTTTCAGGTTTTCGACTTGCCGGGTGTACAGATTTTTTTATATATTTTCATCCCTTATTTTTGCCCGAACCCTTTTGGTTCGCCGGGAAGCCCTTATTTTTTCCTAGGCCAATCAACCTAGCGGGTCTTTGATTATGCGTAGTATTTTTTCACTATGTCTGCATTGACGGGGTGAGGAAGGTCGTCACCATCCATGGTGGTTAGAATCATAGCTCTTCCTGAGAAAATGTTCTTAACCACAAATGGCCCTTCGTAAGTAGGGGTCCATTTGCCCCTGGGATCACCTTGTGGTAGGATAATGCGCTTGATCACCAGATCCCCAACTTGATACTCTTGTCGTCTGACTTTCTTGTTAAATGCCTTGATCATCCATTTTTGATACGTTTGACCATGACAAATAGCGGTAAGTCTCTTTTCGTCGATTAAATTCAGCTGATCAAACCGGGTCTGAATCCAATCATCTTCGCTCAAGCCTGCATCCTTCATAATTCGAAGAGAGGGTATCTGAACTTCAATGGGCAAGACGGCCTCCATGCCATATACCAAGGAATAGGGTGTTGCCCCTGTTGACGTCCGCGCTGAGGTACGATACCCATGAAGAGCAAATGGTAACATCTCGTGCCAATCTTTGTATGTCACTGTCATCTTCTGCACAATCTTCTTAATGTTTTTATTAGCCGCTTCTACAGCCCATTCATCTTCGGCCTGTAAGGAGAAGAGTTATGATGCTGTATCTTGAACTGCTTGCAGAGTTTGGTAATTATCTTATTGTTGAGATTTGTACCATTGTCCGTAATGATCCTCTCTGGTACACCATATCGATAGATCAGATTATGCCGAATGAACCGTGCCACGACATTCTTGGTTACAGTAGCAAAGGAAGCTGCTTCAACCCACTTCGTAAAGTAATCAATAGCTACCAAGATGAAACGATGCCCATTGGACACAGTAGGTCTGATCTCACCAATCATGTCGATGCCCCACATTGCAAAAGGCCAAGGAGCTGTCAAGACGTTCAACGGAATTGGAGGTATGTGCACCTTATCAGCATAGACTTGGCACTTATGACAGGTCCGAGAATGCTGATAATAGTCGGCTTTCATTGTGGACCAATAATATCATGCCCGTAGGATCTTCTTTGCCATGGTATGTCCACTGGAATGAGTCCCGAAAGTACCTTCATGTAACTCTACCATAATCCTTTCTGCTTTGTTCTTATCCATACATCGCAGTAAGGTTGAGTCATGGTTACACTTGTAAAGGATGCCATTGCTGATGAAGAACTTCGTCGCGAACCTCCTCAGAAACTTCTTATCATTAACAGATGCACCCTCGGGGTACTCTTGAGCCTCAAGATACCTCTTTACTTCATGAAACCAGGGTTTATCTGTTGCCTCTTCAGTCTCAATGTCACAACAATGTGCAGGTTCGTCTAACTTCTCAATGGTAATTTGGGGAGCTTCATTGTCCCATCTGACCTTGAACATAGAAGACATCGTAGCTAGCACGTCCGCTAACTGATTCTCCTCTCTAGGGAAGTGTTCCAAGGTTATCTCCTCGAAGTGTGGAAGCAAAGTCAACACATACTCCTTGTAAGGAATAAGATTTGGGTGTTTCATATCCCACTCGCCTTTGATATGGATGATTACGAGAGCAGAATCTTCGAATACGCTTAAGAACTTAATCCTTAGGTCAATTGCTGCTCGAAGACCCATGATGCACGCTTCATACTCCGCCATGTTGTTGGTGCAGTTAAAACATAGTCGGGCGGTGAATGGAGTATGAGAGCCTTCAGGAGATATGATCACGGCGCCAATGCCATTACCCAAAGCGTTTGAAGCTTCATCAAAGTACATAGACCATCGGGATCCCTCCTCAGGTCCTTCATCCGGTCCAGGTGTTTCACAGTCAGTCACCAACATGATGTTCTCATCCGGAAACTCGAAGTTCATAGACTGGTAATCATCCACGGCCTGATGCGCCAAATGATCTGCCAGCACACTCCCCTTGATTACTTTTTGGGTCGTGTATTGAATGTCATTGTTTACCGTGGGAATTGGTAAACAACCGCTGATCTTCCAAAAGGTTACTTATTTGGTGACTCGCAGGATCGATCAGATTGATCCTAAGACATGGTTGATTTTGGTGTTTTTTGACTAAGTTTAATAATGGTTAAATGACAAGAAAATAAAGAAGCTTTATGTAAATTGCATGAAGAAGAAAACTTGATAGAACAAAGGAAAGCTTTAAATAAAGGGCTTCGACTGGAAAAGTAAATGAAGAGGCAGTAAAGTTCTGGAAAATAAATGACTTTGATTAATTAAAGTGGTGTTTCACACATACATTCTCAACAATTCTTTCGCTCACATTGGGTACTTGAATCTATATGAGTGACTTGTATATAATTGTGAACACACGCGAAAAACTACGTGAACTACTAATATTTATACTAAACACATCTCAGGTAACCGTCGGGCAGTTACGCTACTTCGAGATGACTCCACTTGGCACACTCACAGCATTCGACGCTCCAGATCTTGGCACGTTGCACTTGGTAACCGCTAGGAACCGTTTTCCCTCCAAACGTTTGAATCTCAAACCGTTCCACTCTGAGCATCGAACTCCTTTGTCGAGAAGCACCTTCGACGTCGAAGGCAACAGGATTCTTACTTAGAAGAAATTCTCTAAGTACATTGCCATCTTCTGATGAGCATTTCGACTGAACCAGCTGGTCGAAACCATCCTTCATGCTTAATGGTTTATATTAATAAAACAAAGGTGTCGAATTTAGGAGCCAACAAATTGCCCCCCAAGAATGCCTTATTTCGACAGTGAAAAGAAAAAGGCGTTCTTTGAGATTCCATTCGACACCTGTCCTTCAATCTTAGCCACAGATTAACCTGTACGCTTTTTGTCTTCTACCAACCACTGACAATCCCAAGAAAAAGCCATCATTCCATCTGTACCTAAGACGTCACCTCAGTACGGCGTTTAGCGTGCCCAATGTCTTTTCACAAATTGTCATCATGACAATTTCCCAAAAACGAGGGCGCACGCTGCACCTTTTCGTTTCTGCAGAACGGCTATGTCAGCGAGGGAGCGCCACGTGTCCCACTACCTTCTGCAACATTAAATGGCCTCGAATTTTGTGATTTCCCAACCACTATAAATAGCACTAGGTACCCATTGTGGGACTTTTTCACACTATTTGCATTCAAAACCTCATTGCTGAACACAAAATCTCTGCAAACTTGCAAACACTTTGTTCTTCACTCACCTTCAACCTTAACTCAAAAATGGCTTCAGGTTCCTCTAACGCTCCTAGTTCTAACATCCCTTCCAGAAATGCTAAACCCAAAATCTTCTCAACTGTTCCAACAGTTACCTCTACAGGCCAACGAAGGGTTCCTGAACCCCTGGAAACTGCTGATCGTGAAGCTTATTCACATCAACTAATGATTCCGGTTGGATACTCCAACCAAATCTTTGCCATGTCTGGCCCGTTATCCACATGCATTGATGAATCTACGAAGATCAAGAACTTCTTCCCAGTGCTTGAGGCGCTCAAACCTGTTGGGTGCTCTAAAAAAGCTACAGATGACAACGAAGATCCCGCTAAGGAGAAGATAGATCTTCGCTTCTTCAATAGGGGTGTTAGGGCTTTTAGGTCTAGCCCTAGCCTCACACCTGACTACAGCGCTTGGCTAGAGAAGATGGAAAAAAGCCAGGCTTCGATCTGGAAGGACCTGGGGATATACGACCTAGTCATGCTGTCGAAGACGGGTCTCAACTACTCCCCTGAGATGCTGATAGCCTCTTTGCTTTTCTGGGATTACACTCATTTCAATTTCCACCTTCCTTGTGGAATGCTAACACCCACGCTTTTCGACGTGGCTGCCATCACCGGCCTTCGACCCACTGGGGATTATTTCGACCCAGAGGAAATGTCGGAGGATCAGATTGGATTCTCAGCTACGAAACCCACCTATACCACCTATATCAACCATTACCATGATAGGTCGACAGCCAATGTGACGAATGTAGAGCATATCGCGTTTCTAGCCCTTTGGCTGTCACGCTTTGTGTTCTGTACAAAGTCTTTACAGGTGACAAAGAAGATGGTCACCCTCGCCACCCAGCTTCACCATGGCCAAAACATTTGTTTGGCCGAATTAATCTTGGCGAATCTGTACGAATCGATCAGCAGCGGAGCGACTCTGTTAAAGGTAATCGAAAATAGAGCCAGTCTGTTGCTTGCAGGACCCTTTTGGCTACTTCAGCTGTGGCTCAATGCCACTTTCGAGTCTTTCTTACCTCAGAAGACTCAGATAAATGAGCAAGCTCCTGAGATAGCAAATAGGCGTATCGAAGGCACCAGATTGGCTTTACTGACCCCGACTGAAGATGGGCTGGAGCTTCAACAGACTTTTGCAAACTTCGTCTTAATGTTTGCAAGAAGAAAAGAATTCACTTCGACCATGGCTCCTTTCGCTCGACGAAAGGTTGGTCCAGAATGGTTCACCAGGCCCCATCCTAAGTCGTCAGGTGACCCTCATGTCGAAGAACACACAATAATGTGGGAAGCATTTCTCACACCTAGAATAATGCCACTACGCTTTAAAAGCTCCAAGACTCACCTGAGCTTGATCGCTTACCAACCAAACTTGGTCTCTCGACAGTTTGGTATCATTCAATCACTTCCTTCTCCTATTTTTCCTAGGGAGAAATCCATGTTATATTTTTGCAATGACTATACTGAGGATGTTGCCACCAAGCATATTGGCAGGTATGCTGGTCGAACAATACTTTCACTGTTCGATTATCAACTTAACTTCCTCTGTTCACCATCCTTCGAAGACTGGTGGAAGAGTTACTATGCTGAAGAGTTCTTCGACGAGAAAGATTTTGTGGACGAACTTCAGAAGTCTTTCGTTCTAGTCCTTGACAAAATAAAGAAATGTACGTTCACTCTCCAAATTATTTTGTCCTTCCATTTCGACTGGTAACTTGTTAATTATAACTTGTCTTCTTTCAGTTGTTCGAAAGCCTGCAGCCAAGAAAGCCGCAGAAGGCCATCAGGGAGGAGGTCCCTTGACAAAACCTCCAGCACCGGCGAAAACTACAACAAGCCATCAGGGGGAAGGTCCTTCGATGAAACCTTCAGCACCGATAACCAAACTTTTATTATTTCCTTCTGGTTTTAACATCCTGATTTTCGATGTAGCGTTCTAAATCGAACTCCAATTGGTTTTCAGGCACCTTCACCCAAGAAACGACCTGCACTAACGGTCGAATCTGGGAGTGGCGAAGAGGACGAATCTCCCCCCGCTCCTCTTAAACGGAGAAAACTGAAGAAAGATGCTCCTTCTCCTGAGACTCGACCCACAATCAGAATAAAGGTTGCAGGGAGAAGACCCAGGCCACCTCCAGTGATTATCGAAGAGCCAACAGAGGAGGAGCTAAATGTTTTGCTCAATAAACCCGTCGAAAGTGATAATTCCAGCCCTGGGGCTAAAGTTCCTCTGCAGGTAGTTTCTCTGACCATTTTAACTCAGGTGTCGATGCTCACGTTCGATTGTGTCTCTTTCTAAACCAGAAGATTCTTCCTCTTCTATTTTCAGGAGACCACTGAAAATTCAGCTCCAAAGACTTCAGAGACACTAGATTATGCTGAACACAGTAGGCCACAAGAGAAGGATTTGGCGAACGATGAAGCCAATGCCGAAACAGAAGAACAACAACCAAAGGAGATTCAAGTGGTCGATCTGTCAGAGGAACAAATGACAAAGGGGATCACGCTGACGCTGGCACTGCTGAACTACAGGTCGAAGAGAGTTAGGTCGATGCAAACGCTACTCAACAACTTCAACCTCAAGACAACGCTGCTGTAAGGGTTACCACCTCGACAAAGCATAAGTCCAAAGAAGACTTAGCACTCTTGAAGCAAACTGACCCCATTGGCTACCTGAATGCCATTATCGAGAGTAGGGGAAGTTCATCTGACCTTAGTCATGATGCTTCCACTCAATCGGGGAGGTCCACTTCGACTTCTCCTCTCGATGAGGCTTTGATGAAGGTTAAGGCTCAGTTCTTCAAGAAAGATCTGATGAAGGATTTGGAGGGGGATCCCACTGCTCCGTCTTGTTTGGGAGCTGTTTTGAATGCAGTCGACTTGCTTGCTGTGACTCCAGAGGTTTCGAGCTTTATCATGGAGTTATACTCCATTGTTGATCAAGTCTCAGCAGACTATCAACGTCAGAGGGGCTTCAACAGCCAGCTCGAAGCGTTACATGGCAAAAGTTCTTCTGCCTGAATTGAGGTAGCTGAGACGACTTCTCGAATTGCAGAGTTGCCGAAGCAGAAAGCATCCAAGCAAGAAGAAATTGACGCCATAGATCGAGACAATGCCTCTATAAAGGCACAAATCGAAGAGCTGGAGGCCAAGATAAATGCCAATACCAAGCGCAAGGAGGAGCTTCTCTCGACTGTTTCAGACACAGAAAGCCAAGCTGAAGTTACACGAGGCCTAAAGTTTGCTGAGAAAGCCCAAGCCTTCGATGACCAAATTGCCAAGCTTTCCCAGGCGAATGCCTTGTGCAACAAAAGATTGGAGTTGCAGCAGGCCAAGTACCTTCGACTTAGAGATTCTATCCCCTTCTGATTTACTCAGCCCTTTATTAACTGTGTATTGTAATATGTATTTGACAATATATCCATTTTGGCTAATTCTTATAAAATTTTCCATTTTGGCTATTTATGGTTAATTTAGTCATTACTTGCTATTTATTTTCATCTCTTGGAGCATAGGTTTATACTTTTTCAAATATTTGCCGTTTACTCTCAAGAGTCTTTTATCTTCACCTAACTCTTCGACTTCATAAGCTCCACCAGAAAAAGTTTGGGTAATTCTGAATGGTCCTTCCCATTTGGGTGACCATTTTCCCATGCTTCGATCCCTTCGATCCATGGGGAGAATCACCTTCCAAACTAATTCTCCAGGCGAGAATGCCTTAGGTTTCACTTTTTTATTGTAAGAGTCTTCTACTCTTTTCTTCTGAATCCTTAGTAGGTCGAGAGCGCGTAGTCTTTCTTCGTCTAAATCTACTAGTTCGTCTAACATCATATCCCAATAAACTTCAGAGGGGATATCATGATGTCTCTGAACCCTTGCAGATTGAAGACAAATTTCCGCTGGCAACACTGTGTCATGACCAAAGGTTAGCCGATATGGTGTTGTACCTATGGCTTCTTTTGGGGACGTTCGACAGGCCCACAAGATCTGGTCTAACGTCTTATGCCAATTTTTTGGCTTCTTCCCAACATGTTTTTTTATCAAGCCAATCACTATTTTATTCGCTGCTTCGACTTGACTGTTTGCCTGTGCATAATAAGGCGTTGATGTTAGGAGTCTAAAGCCTGTTTCTTGAGCGAATTCCTGTATCTTTCGACCGGTGAAAACTGATCCTTGATCAGTAGTTATAGTTTCAGGGATTCCAAACCTAAAGATAATGTTCTTTTGAATAAATTCAATGACATTTTCTTGGTCTACATTGACTAAAGGAATAGCTTCGATCCACTTAGTGAAATAATCAATGCCTACCAATATATACTTCTGGCTCTTTGATGATGCTGGTCGAATCTCTCCAATAAGGTCCAACGCCCATCCTCTAAAGGGCCATGGTTTCACTATTGAGTGAAGTTCGCTTGCTGGTACATGTTGGATGCCTGTATGGACTTGACATTCCTGACACCCCTTGGCGAACTTGACACAATCTTTCAAGATGGTGGGCCAGTATAGTCCTTGTCGAAACAACAACCATTTCATCTTATGGCCTACTTGGTGAGCCCCACATGCTCCAGCGTGCGTAGTCGAAAGGGCTATGTATGCTTCAGTTTCACTTAAGCACTTTAGCAATACCCCTTCAGGCGTCTTTTTAAATAACTCATTACCCATGAGTACATAACTCAACGCCCTATATTTTATTTTTCGTTCTGTCGAAGCTGCTGGATTTTGTAGATAATCCATAATGGGTTTCCTCCAATCTTGCTCTGACAAATTGTCTATGAACGAAATTTCGAAGTTCCTTTGATCAGCATACCCTAGTCTTGTCGATTCCAAGTCTGTTGGTGACAGACTAGTTGCTTTTATTTTCTCCCGGACTTCGATTGCTCTTTGTAATCTCGTTTTTGAAATTTTGTACCCAGATGCAATTTGTGCCAAATCGTTGGCTATTTGATTTTCCAATCTGGGTATGTGTCGAATGTTGACCATTTCGAATTTTTTCAATAAACAATTTGCTATCACAAAGTACATAATAAGGTTTTCCCTTATGCACTTATATTCTTTTGTGACTTGCTTAATGACTAACTCTGAGTCTCCCATTATTTCGACTCGAGTTGCCCCCAATTCCAACAATATCTCAAGGCCAGTAATTAGAGCTTCGTACTCAACCTCATTGTTCGAACAAGTACCTGATATCTTGTACTTGAATGTTGTTGGAATTTTTTCTGGAAAAATAATCAAGACCCCCACTCTTGTTCCATCTTTATGGCTGGAACCATCGAAGTAGAATTTCCAAGGCTCTATCTCCACATAATTAATACTCTCAACCTGAATTTAGTGGTCGACTATAAAGTCTGCCACCACTTGTCCTTTCACTGCCTTAAGAGGCATAAAGGTCAAGGAGTATTCAGTTAATGCTAGCGCCCACTTGCCAATTCGGCTGTGCAGGATGGGTTTCGACAACATGTACTTGAAAACATCAAAATGAGACGAAACATACACATCAACTGGTTTTATATATTGTTTGAGCTTTGTACAAGAGAAATAAAGACATAGACATAATTTTCAACTTCGCTATATCTAGTTTCTGCATCGTTCAAAACTCTACTAAGATATTAAATGGGTCTTTCGACTCCATTTTCATCTTCTTGGGCTAACATGCTTCCCAAAGTTTTGTCGGATGCAGCTATGTACAATCTCATACTCCTGTTGCTGCAAGGAGGCACCAAAATAGGTGGCTTTGTGAGATACCCTTTGATTTTGTCGAAGGCTTCTTGTTGCTCTTGCCCCCAGTCGAACCTTTCCTTATTCAGGCGAAGTAAGGGTGAAAAGGCTTGAGCTTTCCCACTTAGGTTAGATATGAATCTCCTTAGGAAATTTATCTTGCCCAGCAGAGATTGCAGTTCCTTCTTGTTCGCTGGCGCTTTCGCTTCCAGAATTGCCTTCTGTGATACGGTGGGAGAACTGACTTGAGGTTTTGCGTTTGTTTTCGCAAATGTTTCGGTTGAGCAAGAGTCGCCACCGACTTTTTATTTTATCCTAAGGAAAGGTTAAAAAGCACAGCAAAAAACCTTTTGAGATGTTTTCTTGGGTTCGGGGAGTAGATTATAGAAAGGGAAGGTATTAGCACCCTTTCTATCCATGGTTATCCATGGGCTCTTAGTTACTTGCTTAGATCACTTGCCTTTTGTTTTCAATTTGTTTTGAATGGTGCTTGAGTGTGTGGGTTTGAAAATGTTTTGAAAAGAGGCCAATGTGGTGGCAACCTTTGTAATGATCCATGTGGGGATGTATACAAAGATGTGCGTCTTTTGAAAAGGTTTTCATTTGTTTTTGAAAGTTGTTTTGAAAGTGTAGTGATGTGTGGTTTTTTGAAATAGGCAAGTGTTTTAGTTTGCAAGATTGATTCAAGTAACTAAGAGGTTATCTACTCCTAAATTTCTCAAAAGATTATTGCTATGTTTTAACCCTTTTAACAAGTTTGTTCCACCATTGTATTTGGTGGACAATCTTATGTTTAGGATGTGAAAGGGACGGGCGTGGGTCATCGTTTAGACCATAATTGCAATGGTGCCAAGTATCTTTGGGCATTTTCTTTAAGGGACTTGATCATTTGTTTTTGTTTGTTTTGAAAAAATGTTATCGAGGGACTATGATCATTCAATTTGTTTGTTTTGCCCAAAGAGACCTAACATGCAACATGGCCTAATTTTGAAAGGCAACAAGTGGAGTACCCTAGGGGGTGCAAGTGTGATTTGTGTGTCCATTTTCATGCTTGTTTATCTTGAGATTAGGTCATAACTATTTTTTGTCGTTTTTCGCATACAAACCCTAATTCTAACATATTATCATTAGAAAGCAATAAAGTGCGAAAATAAATTTACTAAGCTATTACAAAACCAAATATGGGAAGGGGGGTACAAATGTTCAAATGGGGATATTGACAAGTAATGTAAACCTAAAACTATTACATCAATTTGAATTTATACAATTTAATTAATGTACAATAATTAAATAAATAAAAATGGAATAAAAATGCAAGATGCAAAAATGTTTTGTATATGTATGAAAAAAAAATGTTATTTATGTAAAAATAAAAAAAGATATTATTTTTGGAGTATTTTGAATTTAGGGCAAAACCCTAATTTTATTAAAGAAAATGTATTATTATTTAATTTAATACAAGTATTTATTTATTATGTACAAAAAATAAAAATAAAATGAAGTATATTATAAAAAAGTATTTTTTATATCAAATATTAATAAAATGAAAAAATTCAAATATTTTTATATTCTAACCTAAATATGTTAATAAACATATATATATATATATATATATATATATATATATATATATATATATATATATATATATATATATATATATATATATATATATATATATATATATATATATATATATATATATATATATATATATATATATATATATATATATATATATATATATATATATATATATATATATATATATATATATATTAAGTTCTAAATATGCATTATATATAAAATAATATATATTTAATATTTAATAAAATAAATAAAAAAAAGTATATATTTTTTTATGTGAAATATTTTCAGAAGATAAACAAAAATAAAAAATGTATTTACACTATTTTTTCTATTTATTCTAAATAATAGTATATATAATATTTATGTACAAACAAAAGAAATAATCAAATAAATATGCAATAAATTCAAAAAAATGATGGAAAAAATATTTTTATGTTTTTAATGTCATGAGAGAAAATAAACAAAGTCAATCAAAAAAGAAAAAGTCAAAAAAGTCAAAGAAATAAGCAAATGGGCTCAGGGGGTTCAAAAGTAATTATGTGGTGCAAATAAGAAAATATTCCAGGCCCAGCCCAGAATCAGTCATCTTCAACCTCTGAGCAACATCACCCACGCGTTTTCTATCTCTTGATTCCTGGACTTTCAAGCAAAACTCATAACATGAAAAGTGTAGAGCATTAAGAGACGATTCCAACCATGTAAAGAACTTGACCTAACTCTCTAAGATGAGGGAGAATTTCTTCTCCCCCAATTTCTGACCTAACTTTTATGCCATGTTCAGACTCAAAATTCTTGCAGCACACATAACATAAATGAAATCTAACTATATGGTCATGTTCAGGGCTATGATTGTGACATATTTTCTTCACAAACCTAAAGCTAACAATGCCTAATAAGAGAGATAGAACTTCATGAAGATACCTGTTCAGTTGGAATCGTGCTTTGCAATGGAGGATGTTTCAGAGTAAAATGATGATTTGTATAGCTTCCTTGAAGTGTAAGGATGCTATTCCAAGTTCTACTTTTCCTTGAAACTCCCTGAATCGTGCTGGTGAACTTCAACTGCAAAACAGAAAAGCAAAAATGGTGAAGTGGCTTGGAGGTGTTACAGGTCAGGTTTCAGGTCATGGTTAGCTTGCATAGATAGTATGGAAGGTATGTGAACTGGTTTTGGCAAGGATGCTTGAGAGAAATAGAAGTTGGCACTCAAACTGCAGAGGCAACTCTGTTTTTACAGTTTGAGAGTGATTCTGAGATGGAGGGTGGATTGGAGGTCAAAGGCTCGTGCAAAAGCTTGGGTATGATGTCTGGAATGTGTTTGATAAGTTTGTTCTTGTGTTTGTAAGCTGAGATGGAAGTTGTTATGAGTTATGCTATGTTACTTCACACTTAAGCAAAACAAAGGCAAATTGTGCTTCTAGGCCTGTAGAGGACCTCACACTATGCTGCATAATCCCTCCTTGATCAGTGTGATTAGCACATAAACTTGTGCCAACCAGATTTGCAATGTACTTGTTGGATTCTCAATTGGACATAAAGTGATCTTTTGCAAAAATGGAAAGAATGCTTTATCTAGTTTGGGATTAATCTTGCATACAATGTACAAACTCATAGAACAACACCTTAACACAATGAATATGCATTAAATTATTGAGTGCAACTTGGTTTAAGGACCTGTAATCTAACCTAAAGCATGCTGAGTTCAAATTGCCAAGTTATGAACATGGAAAATAGCCAATTCAAAAGTGAGTTTTTTCTATATTGTGAAATTAGATTCTCCCTAACCATGAGGTTGTTTGATGAGTTCTTGGACATTTTGGAAAGCTTGGAATGTGTACTATAATCCATCTTTGAAATGCAAATTGAAATTCCAAGTGGAAGTGTATGGAAAATGGCCTTGAAGTGGGGTAGAAAACCTTGTCAAAATAGGTTAAAATTTCACTAAGTTAAAAATGGTTTAGTGCCCTTATTCAAAAATTTGTAACTTGAGATACAAGCTTCAAATGAGAAAACTTTGTGAATCAAAGTTGTAGATTATGTAACAAGCTACAACTTTCATGTTTTGACTTTTGTTTGAATCCAAATGAATTATGGTGAAAAAGTGGGGCAAAGTTGGGAAAAAATTAGGGTTTTCCATAACTTAGAAAAATTCTAAGTTATGAAAAATTCCATTTTAAAACCCTAATTTGCATTTCTTGGTTTCTTGGTGAACAAGTTTCATGATTTGGCATGTTTTTGATGAAAAATGAATCTTGACTCTTGATTTTGACCAAAAAGTCAAAGTTTGACTTTTCAGTGTACAGTCAAAATTGATCAATTGACTGGGAAATTCAACTGTCAATCTTGTGTACTTGGGATCTTTTGAGCTTGATGAATGTGTCAAGACCATTTCATTGAGTCCTTGAGTCCATATGTGAGCTTGGTTTGCCATTGGTTAGGTCAAACAGTCAAAAATTGCCTTTGTGCAGTCAAAACCCTAAAAATGACCATCTTGCCCTTTTGGTGATCTGATCAAATTTCTTGGGGAATTGTGATCCAAGCTTGACCAAATGATTCACATGAGTTCATAATGTTGATGTGGGTCAAATTTCATGAGGTTTGACTGTCAATTGGCCACAGTTAACTTTTTCCCCAATACAGCTGATTTTTAGGTCAACTGTCCAATTGACTGGGTAAAACTTGGAATTAGGACTTGAAACTTGGTATGGGTAATCTTGTGAGTCAAACATGAAACATGAAAGTCATCTTAGGCATTTTAGGTCAAAACATCCTTGGGCAAACACAAACCCTAATTTGAGTCCACAGTGCAAGGAGAGGTCTTGAGCAGAGGAAACTCTAACTGGACCTTGATCTTCAAGGGTCTTGTGATGAGAAAATGTTGAGGAAATGGGAGGGCAAATTTTGGGGTACAACAATTGCCCCTGTTCAATCTTCTTGAACCTGAAGAGTTAGATTGGCAAGTTTGCCTTTCGTGACTCGAGGGTAAAAGGAGATTGGACACTAGAGTGCCCGGAAATTTGCACTCGCATGTTGAGGTATCAGTAAATGTGATGTCGGGAATGGGCTTACAGATGCCATTTGGAGAGATGGTGGATAGGGAGATGGGCTTATAGATGCCATCTGGAGATGTGACAGAACCTTGTCGGGAATGGGCTTATAGATGCCATTTGGAAGTGTCGATCGCATAAGAGATTCCTTAGCGAGAACTTGTGCATTTGGGAGAGGCTGATGTTTTCCTGGCTTGTTACAGGTGTTTGATCTTTAAATTTTTTTTATGTAGATATGCCCTGGCTAGATACAGGTATCGAATCTGCCATCGGTTGCTCACAGATGTGCCTCGGCTGGATACAGGAGTCGAATCTGGAAATAGTCGTCAATAGATATGCCCTGGCTGGATACAGGAATCGAATCTTCGAACTCTTCAGACGTGCCCTGGCTAGATACAGGAATTGAGTCTGGAAATAGTCGTCAACAGATATGCCCTGGCTGGATACAGGAATCGAATCCGGAAATGTTGTCAACAGATATGCCCTGGCTGGATACAGGAATCGAATATGGAAATAGTTGTCAACAGATATGCCCTGGCTGGATACAGGAATCGAATCTTCGAACTCTTCAGACGTGCCCTGACTAGATACAGGAATCGAGTATGGAAACAGATCACTCTCAGATGTGCCCTGGATAGATACAGGTATCGAATATGGAATTGTGACAGTTGAAGGTAGTTGTCTTTGGGATTGTCTTTTTCCCTGAAAAGGCAAAAGCATAAGTTGTATGCAATGTCGTGATGTATGATATGCATGATGCCATGCTGTTTAACATGAGATAGGGTGAGTATGCACTTTATCACGTATGTAAACAAGATGTACGAAAATGTGAAATGTTTATGAATGTAATTTTCTTCTTAGGAAAATAAATCCTAGACGATCGGCCGGGGAGTTGCTCTGTGGAAGAGATACTTGGCCGAAGTTTTGATGAGAGGTCTGCTGAGGACTTTAATGATGGATTCCGCTGGGGATAATGATGATAAACTCCGCTGGGGAATGAAAGAACCTTGCCGAGGGCGATCTTCCGTGGTAATTAGCTGAGGATAACCCAGTTATAAGTCCTTGTGAGGAAATAACTCTAAATAAAACTCGGGAGAGACGTCCGTACTCTACAGGGAACAAGCTTCCAGAATCTACTGGGGATGAGCTTTAAGACCTGCCGGGGATTGTTGTGCCTTTTCAGGATTGACGGGGAGTCAACTCTGCTTGGGGAAAGTACTGCTGAATCTTGTCTTACTCTGCGGGACGTTGAGATGATTTGGTCACATTCTTCAGTCGAATCTACCTTGGTACCTTGGCGGACAAAACAACCAGATTGCATCAGACAACTCCACGTTGCCCCTGTTTCTGATGTCACCTGTAATTAATCTTTCGTTTCATATGCAAATATTTATGAGTCAACAATTTTAATGTCAAATGCATATATCAAAAATGGACATTGGACGTTCTTCGCAAAACAAAACAGAAAAAGGAAAAACAATGGCAATTTGTATGGACAAGTGAATTTGTATTGATTTGAACTTTGCCTGTGAATAGGCGTTTTTGTACAAGAGGCTGACATCCTAGTAAGAGGACGCCGCCAAATAACATAGAGTTTACAATTTGAAAAAAGGAAACCAAAACAGCTATGTGAACAATCCCACTGGGTTCCAACTCTGCTATCGCCTTTATGTCTTCAAGCGTCTCATCGCTTTGCTGCCTGGTCGAAGATGAAGCTGATTGGTCGATGCCGAAGTCTGAGCCAGATAGTTGATGCCGAATTCCGGATGCGAAGTGATCCAATGAGACATAGTGTTACGCTTTTATCCCTAACTTTTGCCTGGACCGCCCTTTCGGGTTTTCAGTCCACCGGGATACCCATTTTTGCCCAAGCCGCCTTTTCAGGTTTTCGACTTGCCGGGTGTACAGATTTTTATTCATTTCATCCCTTATTTTTGCCCGAACCCTTTTGGTTCGCCGGGAAGCCCTTTTTTTTCCTAGGTATATCGACCTAGCGGGTCTTTTATTTACGCGTAGTATTTTTTCACTATGTCTGCATTGGCGGGGTGAGGAAGGTCGTCACCATCCATGGTGGTTAGGATCATGGCTCCTCCTGAGAACACACGTTTAACCACAAATGGCCCTTCGTATGTAGGGGTCCATTTGCCCCGGGGATCACTTTGAGGAAGGATGATGCGTTTGATTACCAGGTCCCTAACTTGATACTCTTGCGGTCTGACTTTCTTGTTAAATGCCCTGATCATCCGTTTTTGATACGTTTGACCATGACAGATAGCAGTGAGCCTCTTTTCGTCAATCAGATTTAATTGATCAAGTCGAGTCTGGATCCAGTCATCTTCACTCAAGTCTGCATCCTTCATTATCCGGAGAGAGGGTATCTGGACTTCAATTGGCAAGACTGCCTCCATGCCATAGACCAAGGAGAAGGGAGTTGCCCCGGTTGACGTCCTTGCTGAGGTACGGTACCCATGAAGAGCGAACGGTAACATCTCGTGCCAATCTTTATAGGTCACTGTCATCTTCTGCACAATTTTCTTGATATTTTTATTAGCTGCCTCTACAGCCCCATTCATCTTCGGCCGGTAGGGAGAAGAATTGTGGTGTTGTATCTTGAATTGTTCACAGAGTTCAGTGATCATCGAATTATTGAGATTGGTACCATTGTCCGTAATGATTCTTTCCGGGACACCGTACCGACAGATCAGATTATGCCAGATGAAACGTGCCACGACGCTCTTGGTTACTGTGGCGTAGGAAGCTGCCTCAACCCACTTCGTGAAGTAATCGATCGCCACCAAGATGAAGTGATGCCCATTGGATGCCGTCGGTCGGATCTCACCGATCATATCGATGCCCCACATTGCAAAAGGCCAAGGTGCCGTCAGGACATTCAAAGGAACCGGAGGGATATGCACCTTGTCAGCATAGATCTGGCATTTATGACAAGTTCGGGAGTGTTGGTAACAATCGGCTTCCATCGTGGACCAGAAATATCCTGCCCGAAGGATTTTCTTAGCCATGGTGTCTCCACTGGAATGTGTTCCAAATGTACCTTCATGCAGTTCTATCATGATTTTCTCTGCTTCTGCCTTATCCATGCAACGTAGCAGAGTTGAATCATGATTCCGTTTGTAGAGAATGCCGTTGCTGAGGAAGAATTTTGCAGCAAACCTCCTCATGAACTTCTTATCATTGACAGACGCACCTTCAGGGTATTCCTGAGCTTCCAAGTACCTCTTCACCTCATGATACCAGGGTTTTTCAATCACCTTCTCAGCCTCGAGCTCGCAGAAGTATGCCGGTTCATCCAACTTCCAGATAATGATTCGGGGAGCCTCATTGTCCAATTTAACTTTGAACATTGAAGACATCGTAGCTAGGGCGTCCTCTAGCTGATTCTCCTCTCTAGGGAAGTGTTCGAAAGTTATCTCTTCAAAGTGGGGAAGCAAGGTCGACACATACTCCTTGTAAGGAATAAGATTCGGGTGTTTCGTATCCCACTCGCCTTTGATCTGATTGATCACGAGAGCGGAATCTCCGAAGACACTTAGAAATTTGATCCTTAAGTCGATTGCAGCTTGTAAACCCATGATACATGCCTCATATTCTGCCATATTGTTGGTGCAACTGAAACATAATCGGGCGGTGAGGGGAGTATGAGTTCCTTTGGGAGATATGATTACAGCGCCGACGCCGTTACCCAAAGCATTGGAGGCTCCATCAAAATGCATAGACCATCGGGATCCTTCCTCAGGTCCTTCATCCGGTCCAGGTACTTCACAGTCAGTTACCACCATGATGTCTTCGTCCGAAAAATCAAAGTTCAATGATTGGTAATCGTCCACAGGTTGGTGTGCCAAATGATCTGCCAGTACACTTCCCTTAATTGCTTTCTGAGTTGTATACTGGATGTCATATTCTGTCAAGATCATTTGCCATCTCGCTATTCTTCCAGACAGAGCGGGCTTTTCAAATATGTACTTGATAAGAACCATTTTTGAAATCAATAAAGTAGTGTGAGTCAGCATATACTGTCTCAGCCGGCGAGCAGCCCATACAAGAGCGCAGCAAGTTTTCTCAAGCAGTGAGTAACGAGACTCACAGTCGGTAAACTTTTTGCTCAAGTAATAAATAGCGTGCTCTTTTCGGCCAGACTCGTCATGCTGCCCCAGCACACACCCCATTGAATTGTCAAGTACTGTCAAGTATAGTATCATAGGTCTTCCTTCCACTGGTGGCATAAGAATGGGTGGCTCTTGGAGATATTCCTTTATCTTTTCAAAGGCGGCCTGACATTCATCATTCCAGCGTACTACTTGATCTTTCTTCAGCAATTTGAAGATTGGCTCACAAGTAGCAGTCAGGTGTGAGATGAATCGGGCAATGTAATTCAGTCGTCCCAGGAAGCCTCTGACTTCTTTCTCTGTTTTTGGAGTCGGCATCTCTTGTATGGCTTTTACCTTGGCAGGGTCCACCTGAATACCTTTATTACTTACAATGAAACCTAGCAATTTTCCGGATCTTACCCCAAAGGTGCATTTGTTGGGATTCAACCTCAACTTGTATAACTTGAGTCGGTCAAACAACTTCCTCAGATGGTCAAGGTGCTCCTCCTCAGTTTGAGACTTTGCAATCATGTCATCAACGTATACCTCAATCTCATGATGGATCATATCATGAAATAAAGCCACCATGGCACGTTGATAGTTTGCCCCAGCATTTTTCAATCCGAATGGCATGACTTTATAACAGAAGGTGCCCCACTGAGTCACAAAGGTAGTCTTCTCCATATCTTCTGGAGCCATCTTGATCTGATTATACCCTGAAAAACCATCCATGAAGGAGAACACCTTGTGTTGAGCTGTATTGTCAACAAGGACATCAATGTGAGGTAGGGGGAAGTCATCCTTGGGGCTGGCCCTGTTCAGATCCCTGTAGTCAACACACATTCTGACCTTACCGTCCTTCTTTGGTACCGGCACCACGTTGGCAACCCACTGAGGGTAAGAAGTCACTGCAAGGAACCCGACATCAAACTGTTTCATAACCTCGGCCTTGATCTTCTCAGACATCTCTGGTCGCATCCGTCGGACTTTTTGCTTTACCGGAGGGCAGTCTTCCTTGGTTGGCAGGTGATGAACTACAATGTCGGCATCCAAACCAGGCATATCTTCATAGGACCAAGCAAAAATCTCCATGTAATCCTGTAGCATCTGGATCAATCGTTGCTTCACGCTGAGCTCTAGATTGGCACCAATCTTGACCTCTTTCCTATCTGTCTCAGTACCCAGGTTAATTGTCTCCACCGGCTCTTCATGTGGTTGAATAGTTCTCTCATCCTGGAGTAGCAGTCTTGCGAGTTCACCAGGCACTTCGCAATCATCTTCACCTTCGTCTTCGGCCAAGTTGATCGGATTCTCGAAGTCATAACTGGCGGTAGCAGAGCTATTACCAGTGAGATCCAGAGTGGATTGAAACCTGTATAAGTGAGTGTGTGTAAATATAGCTGTTTTGCAATATATATAACACAGAAAGAAAAAGAGCACAAGATTTGAAATGCAACAAACGTCCAATGTTTTGATTGATGATATATGAAAATGTCATACAAAAAGCCCTCACAAATGGAGCTACGATGCCCCGGGTAGGACACCGAGCCAACAAAGTTTTAACATATTGTTTGTTACAAATTTGGAAATCAAAAGAAATCAATTACTGCGTGACAAATGTGATAGGTGTAAAATCCTTTGCCGTCCAGTTGCTTGGTCCGTTGCTGGTAGTCGGGTAGATCCAACTGTCAAACTCTGCTTCCTCTACATCCTCCTCAATAGCATTCACCCTTGGGTTGGAGATAAACACCGGAGCCTTTCTGATCTTTTCCTTGCGCACAACCCTCTGAGCCTCTGCAGTAAAGCCCAGCCCAAACTTGTCGTTCTTCTGAGTGAAGTCAGGAAGCTGACCCCAGTTTGCACAATTGCCTTTCTGAACCACAGCCCGGGCATCCCTTAGGGAAGCCATCTTTAAAGGAACATTCTTTTCGACTGCTGTTTCTGCTACTGCTGAAATTGGATGCACCTCCTCGAAATGCTGAAAGGGGGTTTCGATAAACTCCCCGTCCACCTCAATGTATCTGAAGGAATTCAAATGGCTCACCATATACTCCTCTTCTCCTTGCACAGTGACGATCTTCCCCCTGACAGGATACTTCAGTTTCTGGTGCAAGGTAGAGGTCACTGCCCCAGCTTTATGGATCCAAGGTCGACCCAGTAGACAAGAGTACGACGGACGTATATCCATCACATAAAAAGTAGAGTCGAATACTTGAGAGCCCACACGAATAGGGATGTCAACCTCTCCATGAACCATCCTTTTTGAACCGTCAAAGGTCCTGACGATGATATTGCTGGGCTTCAGTTCCAGGCCTTCATAACCCAAACGGTCTAAAGCCTTTTTCGGTAGAACATTCAAGGAAGAACCAGTATCCACCAATACATGCGCCAGAGTAGTGCCCCTGCATTCGATAGAGACATGCAGGGCATCATTGTGGTCTCTTCCCTTCGCAGTCAAGTCAGCATCTGAAAAACCCAAACCATTGTCTGCTGTCAGATTTGCTACGCAATCAGTGAACTGGACTGCAGACGTCTCCTGCGGCGCATGGGCCGTCTTGAGAAATGAGATCAAGGCCTTAGCATGGGCCTCAGAGCATAGTAATAAGGAGAGCATGGAGATTTTGGAGGGCGCATGCCCCAGCTGCTCGACAACATTGAAATCACTCTTCTTTATTATTTTCAGGATCTCCTCCATTTCTTGTTGGGAGGCCTCAGCATTTATAGGTATTGGTGCCTCCATCCGGGCAGGCTCTTCTTCAATCCCTTTGCCCCGAGCATCAGATGACTCGGCAGCAGGGGAAACAACTTGATCAGCAGCAGGAACAGGTAAACTTGTAGGTGTTATAAGGAGGGGTCTTCGAATAGCGGGCGGTGCAATGTCAGGCGAGAAGAGCCTGCCACTGCGGGTGACCTTGGCTGGACCAGTGATATCGCAGATACTGGCGCCAGTGTCGAATTCTTGTTTGATTCCATTTACATATACGTCTGCCCCATAATGCCAGGGGACAGCTTTATCAGATACGTAGGGGAGAGGCCCCAGAACAGTAATAACCACAGGTGCAACAGTCGTGATTTGAACAGGCTTCTTCGGGAGAGCCTTGATTGGATTTTTGAAGATGGTAACCACAGAAACTTCTTTTACCGGAACCAACTGAATAGCAGACTTCTTAAACAGAATCTCCTTGCTATCCATTAGGCTTTGGACGCCTAACTTCAGCAAGGGACAACCAGATAGGGAAACAGCACAGAACATGCAACCTTCACTGCAACCCGGAAATAAACCGGCCAGCAGTAGGTTCTTCTTGACGGTCTTCAGAGGGGTGACAACTTCATTTATCGAAACAACATATAATTCTTCCTCAATGGCATTTACTCTATGCTGGGGCATAGGAGCAGTTACAACATTTGGTCTCTCCGGCGCTTCAAACTGAATTTCCTTTGCGTCGATCAGATCTTGCACTTTGTTTCTCAAGGCCCAGCAATCATCAGTAGTGTGCCCGGGACTATCAGAATGATAAGCGCACCGGGCATTTGGGTTATACTTAGGAGAAGCAGTGTTGACGAACTTAGGAGCTTCTTTGAGGGTTACCAGGTTGGTGGATAACAGTTGGGGTAAAATTTGAGATAAGGTCATACTCAGTCGAGTATACTGCCTCTTGGGCCTTTCACTCCTTTGTTGATTGTACTGCTGAGGAGCAGCAACAGGTTTTGAGATGACCAAAGCATTGACGGCTTGGCGACTTTCGGGCTTGACTTGTCTTCTAGGACCATAGACGGCACTTGCTTCTTTCTTAAACGGCCTCTTCTCAGCACTTGTGGAGGCAGCCTTTTGTATCTTGCCTGACCTGATGCCAGCTTCAATTCTTTCTCCCGTCAATATCAAATCTGTAAACCCAGCGGAGGAGTTACCAACCAAATGATTGAAAAACGGACCAGACAACGTCCCTAGAAACATATCAACCAGCTCACGATCAGTCAATGGAGGCTGCACCCTGCCAGCCAAATCTCTCCATTTTTGTGCGTACTCTTTGAACCCTTCACCCGTTCCTAGAGACATACCCTGAAGTTGGGTACGCGTAGGAGCGAGATCAGAATTGTATTGGTATTGTCTGTAGAATGCGGTTGCCAAATCTTCCCAGTGTCGGATGCTGGTTCCATCTAATTGGTAGAACCATTCAAGCTGTGACCCCGAGAGGCTATCTTGGAAGAAGTGAATCCAGAGGTTCTTATCCGCCGTATAAGGTTGGATCTTCCTTACGTACGACCTTAGATGCAGCTTTGGGCAGGAGACCCCATCATACTTGGCGAAGGCGGGTGCCTTAAACTTGTGTGGAATTACTACCCCAGAAGATAACCCCAAATCTCCGAAATCCAGCCCCGACACATTCTGAATTTCCATGGCGCTTAAGCGGTCCTCCAATTGCTTGTACCTGTCGGCAGCAGGTGGGTATTGTTCGTCGTTATAGTCCGTCTCGTTGTCGGAGACTGCGGGACTAGGAGCTCCTCCCCCTTGGGGACTGTTTTTCTCAGCAGAAGAAGTAGTTGGATCAGCTTCATTATGGAGTGTGTTCCCAAATCTACATCCGGTGTTGAACAGCGCAGTCCTCTTTTTCTTCTTCTTCTTCAGGAGTAGAGTCTTCAACTCTTGCTGACCTTGGGCTAGGCTTAGGACCATCTCTTGAAACTGTGCACTTTGGGCCTGAAGGGCCTTGATTGCTTGCTCACTGGAGGAGTCTGGATTCATGATGACTGTTCAAAATAAACAGCGAAGGAGATTAAGCAACCTGTGAAATAGGGTACCTGCTATGCATATGGTGCAATGGAATGCGTATGTTTTATGTTTTCAAAGACAAACAAGATTCAACTTTGTAGACAAACAGGAAACACACTTCATTAGATTCAAATTTTCAATTGTTCAACAATTTGCCCTTAGGCATTACAGGAATGAAAAATACTGGAAAGGAAATAAAACTATAAAAGGCAACATCCAAAGCTCATCAATGCTCCCATGGCCTCCTCTTTTCAGTGCTGATGTAGTTGTTCAGGACCCTCTCTTCCTCCAATTGCTTAGTCAGCCTCTAGATCTTCCGTTCCTGCTCGTTGAATTTCTCCCGATAGAAATCCTGCTCTTCCTTTAGCTGCACCCAGGATCTCTTCATCGTGTCAAAATCAGCGGGTATCTGATGAGGGAGGACAGTTGGAGGAACCCCATCTTCATCAGGAGACTCAAGGATGAGAGGTCTAACAGCTTCGTAGGGCATACCTAACCTTTGAGCACGGATGCGGACCCATTTGCAATAGGGCTTCAATGGCAGAGAAGTCTTTGGTCCCAACTCATGTGGGTCGGCTTTGTGAATTCTGTCCCAAGCTCTAATGAATCCCTGGCGTAGTTTGTCACTGTCTGCCTGAAACTCAAAATGGAAGTGAGGAACCAGCATTTCATGAGGCCCATCTCCTCTGGCTCTTCCAAACTGATGGAGAGCTAAGCACGGATTGTAAGAGATTCCTCCTTGGATACCAATCAACGGAACGTTAGGGTATTCTCCGCAACGGTCAATAACAGCTACCTCATCCAAACCTCTGAGAGTCCAGGTGATGTCATTATCAGTGAGATACATTAACCTCTGAGCCCAACCTTTTCCTTCTTCATTCTTCAGCACGAACTTAGGAAGGTGCGAAATAAACCACCTTACTAGCAAAGGAGCACAACACCACAGAGTTCCCCGTTTTCGAGCAGTACGAGCATAGAGTTATTGTAGAATATCACCCAAAAGAGTGGGTACCGGATTCCGAGACATGAATATCCTTATGACATGGATACTGATAAAGGTGTCAGGGTTAGGAAACAATACCAGACCATAGATCAAAAGAGCCAGAATATCCTCGTACGCCTTGAAGTCCAAGTCATTCCAGAAATCATTAGCCTTGCCAACCAGAAATTTGACCAAAAAGCCCTTGATCCCATTTCTAGTTTCCCAGTTGGACAATACCTCTTCTTTGGTCAAGGGGAGAATTGCAGCAATCTCTTCAGGCCTAGGAGTCTTTTCCAAACCAGTGAATGGAGTTTGTTCCAAGACAGGGATCCCAAGCAAATAAGAAAATTCTTCCAGGGTAGGAACCAGCTGGAAGTCTTGAAAGGTGAAACAATGATACAGAGGGTCATAAAACTGGGTCAGAACACTTATCAGTTGTTGGTCCCACTTTGCAGTGACCAAGCCAAGGAGAGAACCATGTCTGTTGATGAAGGAAGAAGTGTTTGGAATCCTTCCAACCAAATCCTTGAGTAAAACTGTTGGTTGAACAAAGTTGAGCCGGACAGTATTCCTATGCACGGGCATCATGATGTCCTACAAAAGAGAGCAAAGATGAAACTTTTTTGTCTTTGAAATGGGTTAGTCCTTTATGCAGGATGCATGCAATGGTATGATGGCATGATGCTATGATGAAGCACACCACAAGTATTCACATAGGTAAATAAGGCACACAAGTCACACAAGACACCCTTAGGTTTCAGGCCAGCATGAGTTTCAGGTATTACCCTCTTTTGGTTTCGTTGGTTAAAACCTGTCCTATTGAAAAGTAACCGGGTTCTAGAGGATCTCAAATCATTGGCTACCCTCAATCGGTCATAACTTCAGCATCGCAATCTTTTCTCGCGGCCAGAACCATCTCGAGAGTCTAGCCTCAATGAGTGTAGCATACTGCTACTGTCCTAATAGCCAAGTTGGTCAATTTAGGGTTCTAAGGTTGGTTGGTGTTTAATGACCCCTTAGAAGACCTATATTCTCCCCGTTGCAACACAAGGGATACAGGTACAGACTAAGATGCCACACCAACGTAGCCACTGTTTCACCCATGTCAGTCTACGCCGGACAGGTCCCTCACAGATTATGCTACCTAAAAAAGGGTATCTCCCAGATCCGGGTTAGGATCTATGAAACTCCGATGCAAAGCCCACAAATATGAAAGCAAACAAAGCAAACAATTGAAAATAAAGGTGATCTAAACCCTAAGGTTACTCCACTTTTAAGTTATCCCCAGCAGAGTCGCCAGTTCTGTGATACGGTGGGAGAACTGACTTGAGGTTTTGCGTTTGTTTTCGCAAATGTTTCGGTTGAGCAAGAGTCGCCACCGACTTTTTATTTTATCCTAAGGAAAGGTTAAAAAGCACAGCAAAAAACCTTTTGAGATGTTTTCTTGGGTTCGGGGAGTAGATTATAGAAAGGGAAGGTATTAGCACCCTTTCTATCCATGGTTATCCATGGGCTCTTAGTTACTTGCTTAGATCACTTGCCTTTTGTTTTCAATTTGTTTTGAATGGTGATTGAGTGTGTGGGTTTGAAAATGTTTTGAAAAGAGGCCAATGTGGTGGCAACCTTTGTAATGATCCATGTGGGGATGTATACAAAGATGTGCATCTTTTGAAAAGGTTTTCATTTGTTTTTGAAAGTTGTTTTGAAAGTGTAGTGATGTGTGGTTTTTTGAAATAGGCAAGTGTTTTAGTTTGCAAGATTGATTCAAGTAACTAAGAGGTTATCTACTCCTAAATTTCTCAAAAGATTATTGCTATGTTTTAACCCTTTTAACAAGTTTGTTCCACCATTGTATTTGGTGGACAATCTTATGTTTAGGATGTGAAAGGGACGGGCGTGGGTCATCGTTTAGACCATAATTGCAATGGTGCCAAGTATCTTTGGGCATTTTCTTTAAGGGACTTGATCATTTGTTTTTGTTTGTTTTGAAAAAATGTTATCGAGGGACTATGATCATTCAATTTGTTTGTTTTGCCCAAAGAGACCTAACATGCAACATGGCCTAATTTTGAAAGGCAACAAGTGGAGTACCCTAGGGGGTGCAAGTGTGATTTGTGTGTCCATTTTCATGCTTGTTTATCTTGAGATTAGGTCATAACTATTTTTTGTCGTTTTTCGCATACAAACCCTAATTCTAACATGTTATCATTAGAAAGCAATAAAGTGCGAAAATAAATTTACTAAGCTATTACAAAACCAAATATGGGAAGGGGGGTACAAATGTTCAAATGGGGATATTGACAAGTAATGTAAACCTAAAACTATTACATCAATTTGAATTTATACAATTTAATTAATGTACAATAATTAAATAAATAAAAATGGAATAAAAATGCAAGATGCAAAAATGTTTTGTATATGTATGAAAAAAAAAAGTTATTTATGTAAAAATAAAAAAAAGATATTATTTTTGGAGTATTTTGAATTTAGGGCAAAACCCTAATTTTATTAAAGAAAATGTATTATTATTTAATTTAATACAAGTATTTATTTATTATGTACAAAAAATAAAAATAAAATGAAGTATATTATAAAAAAGTATTTTTTATATCAAATATTAATAAAATGAAAAAATTCAAATATTTTTATATTCTAACTTAAATATGTTAATAAACATATATATATATATATATATATATATATATATATATATATATATATATATATATATATATATATATATATATATATATATATATATATATATATATATATATATATATATATATATATATATATATATATATATATATATATATATATATATATATATATATATATATATATATATATATATATATATATATATATATATATATATATATATATATATATATATATATATATATATATATATATATATATATATATATATATTAAGTTCTAAATATGCATTATATATAAAATAATATATATTTAATATTTAATAAAATAAATAAAAAAAAGTATATATTTTTTTATGTGAAATATTTTCAGAAGATAAACAAAAATAAAAAATGTATTTACACTATTTTTTCTATTTATTCTAAATAATAGTATATATAATATTTATGTACAAACAAAAGAAATAATCAAATAAATATGCAATAAATTCAAAAAAATGATGGAAAAAATATTTTTATGTTTTTAATGTCATGAGAGAAAATAAACAAAGTCAATCAAAAAAGAAAAAGTCAAAAAAGTCAAAGAAATAAGCAAACGGGCTCAGGGGGTTCAAAAGTAATTATGTGGTGCAAATAAGAAAATATTCCAGGCCCAGCCCATAATCAGTCATCTTCAACCTCTGAACAACATCACCCACGCGTTTTCTATCTCTTGATTCCTGGACTTTCAAGCAAAACTCATAACATGAAAAGTGTAGAGCATTAAGAGACGATTCCAACCATGTAAAGAACTTGACCTAACTCTCTAAGATGAGGGAGAATTTCTTCTCCCCCAATTTCTGACCTAACTTTTATGCCATGTTCAGACTCAAAATTCTTGCAGCACACATAACATAAATGAAATCTAACTATATGGTCATGTTCAGGGCTATGATTGTGACATATTTTCTTCACAAACCTAAAGCTAAAAATGCCTAATAAGAGAGATAGAACTTCATGAAGATACCTGTTCAGTTGGAATCGTGCTTTGCAATGGAGGATGTTTCAGAGTAAAATGATGATTTGTATAGCTTCCTTGAAGTGTAAGGATGCTATTCCAAGTTCTACTTTGCCTTGAAACTCCCTGAATCGTGCTGGTGAACTTCAACTGCAAAACAGAAAAGCAAAAATGGTGAAGTGGCTTGGAGGTGTTACAGGTCAGGTTTCAGGTCATGGTTAGCTTGCATAGATAGTATGGAAGGTATGTGAACTGGTTTTGGCAAGGATGCTTGAGAGAAATAGAAGTTGGCACTCAAACTGCAGAGGCAACTCTGTATTTGCAGTTTGAGAGTGATTCTGAGATGGAGGGTGGATTGGAGGTCAAAGGCTCGTGCAAAAGCTTGGGTATGATGTCTGGAATGTGTTTGATAAGTTTGTTCTTGTGTTTGTAAGCTGAGATGGAAGTTGTTATGAGTTATGCTATGTTACTTCACACTTAAGCAAAACAAAGGCAAATTGTGCTTCTAGGCCTGTAGAGGACCTCACACTATGCTGCATAATCCCTCCTTGATCAGTGTGATTAGCACATAAACTTGTGCCAACCAGATTTGCAATGTACTTGTTGGATTCTCAATTGGACATAAAGTGATCTTTTGCAAAAATGGAAAGAATGCTTTATCTAGTTTGGGATTAATCTTGCATACAATGTACAAACTCATAGAACAACACCTTAACACAATGAATATGCATTAAATTATTGAGTGCAACTTGGTTTAAGGACCTGTAATCTAACCTAAATCATGCTGAGTTCAAATTGCCAAGTTATGAACATGGAAAATGGCCAATTCAAAAGTGAGTTTTTGCTATATTGTGAAATTCGATTCTCCCTAACCATGAGGTTGTTTGATGAGTTCTTGGACATTTTGGAAAGCTTGGAATGTGTACTACAATCCATATTTGAAATGCAAATTGAAATTCCAAGTGGAAGTGTATGGAAAATAGCCTTGAAGATGGGTAGAAAACCTTGTCAAAATAGGTTAAAATTTCACTAAGTTAAAAATGGTTTAGTGCCCTTATTCAAACATTTGTAACTTGAGATACAAGCTTCAAATGAGAAAACTTTGTGAATCAAAGTTGTAGATTATGTAACAAGCTACAACTTTCATGTTTTGACTTTTGTTTGAATCCAAATGAATCATGATGAAAAAGTGGGGCAAAGTTGGGAAAAAATTAGGGTTTTCCATAACTTAGAAAAATTCTAAGTTATGAAAAATTCCATTTTAAAACCCTAATTTGCATTTCTTGGTTTCTTGGTGAACAAGTTTCATGATTTGGCATGTTTTTGATGAAAAATGAATCTTGACTCTTGATTTTGACCAAAAAGTCAAAGTTTGACTTTTCAGTGTACAGTCAAAATTGATCAATTGACTGGGAAATTCAACTGTCAATCTTGTGTACTTGGGATCTTTTGAGCTTGATGAATGTGTCAAGACCATTTCATTGAGTCCTTGAGTCCATATGTGAGCTTGGTTTGCCATTGGTTAGGTCAAACAGTCAAAAATTGCCTTTGTGCAGTCAAAACCCTAAAAATGACCATCTTGCCCTTTTGGTGATCTGATCAAATTTCTTGGGGAATTGTGATCCAAGCTTGACCAAATGATTCACATGAGTTCATAATGTTGATGTGGGTCAAATTTCATGAGGTTTGACTGTCAATTGGCCACAGTTGACTTTTTCCCCAATACAGCTGATTTTTAGGTCAACTGTCCAATTGACTGGGTAAAACTTGGAATTAGGACTTGAAACTTGGTATGGGTAATCTTGTGAGTCAAACATGAAACATGAAAGTCATCTTAGGCATTTTAGGTCAAAACATCCTTGGGCAAACACAAACCCTAATTTGAGTCCACAGTGCAAGGAGAGGTCTTGAGCAGAGGAAACCCTAACTGGATCTTGATCTTCAAGGGTCTTGTGATGAGAAAATGTTGAGGAAATGGGAGGGCAAATTTTGGGGTACAACACCTTCGTCTTGTTCTGGTTGATTTCGATTCCTTTCTTGTGGACGACGAAGCCCAAGAAATCTCCAGCTTTTACACAGAATGCACACTTCAAAGGGTTCATTTTCAGACCATGTTCTCTCATTATTTCGAATGATTGTCGAAGGTGGTCTATATGGTTCTTCATGGAAACAGATTTTACAACAATGTCATCAATATATACTTGCATAAAAGTGTTAATAAAATCATGGAAGATAGAGTTCATCGCTCGCTGATATGTTGCCCCAGCGTTCTTTAGGCCAAAAGGCATCACTACCCATTCGTAAGTGCCTAAAGCCCCGGGGCATCGAAAAGCTGTTTTCGACACATCTTCTTCAGCAATGAATATTTGATTATATCCTGAATAACCATCGAGCATACTCAGGTACTCATAGCCAGCGGCAGAATCGACTAACATTTCCGCCACAGGCATAGGATATTCATCTTTGGGTGTAGCAGCATTCAAGTCTCTGAAATCTATGCACACCTTCAATGTACCATTTTTCTTAATCACTTGCACAATGTTTGCAATCCATTCGACATACCTCGTAGCTCGTATGAATTTGCACTTCAGCAGTCTTTCGACTTCCGTTTTGATCTTCGACAGTATTTCTGGAGCGAAGCGTCTTGGACTTTGCTTGACTGGCTTTTTCCCAGGTTTGATTGGCAACTGAAGTTCCACCAATCCTCTGTCGAGACCAGGCATCTCGTCGTAATCCCATGCAAAACAGTCCTTGAACTCCTTTAACAAATGGATTACTTCCAACCTGAGTTCTGGGTCAATTTTTGTGCTAATGTAAGTTGGCTTTTTCTCTAACCCTTCGCCCAAGTTAATTTCTTCTAAAGAATCCTGCGCTAGCATCTTGATGTTATTCGCTAAGGGGTCCTTTTCGAATCCCAAAGGCTCATCGTCGTAGATGGCGTCGAGCCTTTGTTCCTGCATTCCTTCTGGCATGATATCAGGAGGTTCTGGATCGAAATCCTTTCCAGGACCTGCAGAAGGTAACTCTTGATCATTGGCCTGTGTGGCCATATATTTAACTTCGGCTTCGAGAGCCGTTATCATTCTTGTTTCGGCTACGTAAGCCGAAATTCGCTGTAATGATTGTGACTCAGTCATTGTCACTGAATCCACTTCCCCAACCCGTTGGTTGGATATCAGTTAGCCCACTAAATTCAATATGGGACAAGTCTTCTCTGTCCCATTGAAAACCATGCTCAGGATGCAGGTATAAGGAACAAAAAGTATTTGGCGCTGGCGCCAAGTCGAAGTCAGGTGTTGGGCATGGCCCAATGTGAGCCAGGTTTTTGTCGAAGTCTGCCAGCCCTAGGTGATTTACTTCGCCCAGGTAATAGTTTTGATCCGCTTATATGTTTTCGACCATTCCATCAGGACGCCATAGTATCAACCTTTGGTGCATTGATGATGGTACAGCTCCAACACCATGTATCCATTCACGGCCCAACAAAAGATTATAATTTGGTTTGGTCGATATGACCATAAACATAGTTGGTCGAAGGATAGATCCCACCTTGATATCCAGTTGGATCACACCCATAGTGGTCTCTATGCCGCCTTCATAATTCGACAGGACCATGTTGTGAGGCTTGATGTTCTCATCGCTTTTGCCTATTTTTCTCAGCATAAAGTGAGGGATGATGTTGATGGTTGCCCCACAGTCTACCAAGATCTTATTTACTGTGGTTTCTTCGAGTTTAGCCCTTATAAATAAAGGCTTAAGGTGATTTTTCATCGCCTCTGTAGGAGGTTCGAAGAACCCATTCTGCTCTTCAGTAGCGCCATTATCCATGACGAAATAGCACACCGGCCTATGCTTGGCCATTTCTTGTTCAACTTCCCAATCGCTTGTTTTGACCTCCACCTGGCGGTTGAACTCTCTTGGTAAAACTGAGACTATGTTCACCATGATATCTAGGGTGTCATCAGACTCAGAGCCATCTTCGTCATCAACTTCACTCTGGTTAGGCCAGACTAGCCTATTGGTCATTGGTTGTCTTTCCAAAGGCTTCCTCTGCTTTCTCTGAGGAACATTTGAACTTGATTATGCCTTTGGCTCATTAGCAGCTTCCCTCTCAGCTTTTCGTCGCCTCTGGTATCTCCTCCATTGAGATCGAGACATGGGATTCTTCCCTTTGTAGTTGCTTGATACCTGGGTCACTTTAGGGGTAGCAACCTGAGGTTCTTTCTTATGTGTAAAAGATGAACCTCTTGGCACTTCGAAGGAGTGCCATCTTTCCTCGCTTGGCCTCTTTCGACCAGATGTTTTGTACTATGTATCCACTGTCACATTAGTTGGAGGCCTGAAAGTCAGTGGCCTCTTTTCTTGATTTGAACCCTTTTGGTGGGTTCTTCTGGGGTCATGTCGAGTATCAACACTTTCCCTTTTTCTGTTTGCTGCTCTTACACCTTGAATATGTTCAGCAGCTTTTTTGTCGAAGATCGAGCTGCATCGAGGACACAACATCACTTCTGACTTCTTTTTCTGGCATCTTTGTAGGAAATCTGCCAGATTTTCATTTTCCCGAGGGAAAGCAGTTTTGTTGGCTTGTTCTTGCCTAATGGCCTCCTCTGATGCTTTTGGTTCAGAGACTTCGACCATGTTGACATTCATGGTGTCTTTGGTGGCAAGAGTCAACTGCTTCATCTGAATCTCCAAGTCCTCTGTCTGGCCTTGAACTGCAGCCAAGTAAGAACTGGATTTTGTTCCAGATTTTTGGGCTCCAACTGTCTCCAGCTTTGGGCTTTCGACCGCTTTCTGGACCGCTTCTATTGTTTTTCTAGATAGATTCCCAGAAAAACTGCCAAAGATTGGCATGTTGACATGATCCTTAGTGACTTCGACCATGGTTATTCCTGGCCTCTTCGATTGGCTTCTGGATGCCTCGATCACGTTCACCTCTGAAGGTTCCGCATAATGGGCTTCAGCCTACAAAGGGTTGGAGTCCACAGTCATGGGGGTCTTGTCAGCAAACTTCAACCTCCCTTCTTCGATAGCGTCTTGCACAAGATTCCTGAAAAGAAAACATTGAGACGTTTTATGGCCCAGAAAATTATGATATTTACAAAAGCCTCTTTTCTTTCTTTGATCAAGAGGAGGCACTTTTACCCCTGGGGGTACTATCATTTGGCCATCTTTTACAAGTAAGTCAAAGATTTCATCACATTTTGTAATATCAAAACTATAAGTCTTTTTGGGGAACCTATCGTTGGTCCTTTCCGGACCAGTGGGATTTTTTCCACTTGAGGGGACTAACAGTTTGCAAGAGTATGGTGGCCCTTGTTTCAGTTCCGCTAAATCGACCTCGCTTTCTTCGACGGTTATAGTTTCGTCGAAGGTTTCTGGATCTTCATCATCCATCTCGACATACGCTATCCTCTCTCTTTTATGAGTTTTTGTCGCCTTGGCTTTTTCAGCCTTAAGGCGTTCTACCTGTCGAACTCTATCGGCCAATTGGGCCATGTCTCTCAGGTATTGAGTGTATAACTTCTTCCTAATGGAATAGTCTAAGCCGCCTGCGGCTATTTCGACTAACTCATGTTCTGGCACTTGCGTAAAGCATCTTGCTTTGAGCAACCTAAACCTATTTAGATATTCGTCTATAGGTTCAGTGAAACGTCTCTTTACACTGGCCAATTCTTTCAGGCTTATCTTGGTTTGTCCCATGTAGAATTGCTCATGGAACAATCTCTCCAACTGGGTCCAATGATGGATCGAATTGGGGGGGAGAGTTGTGAACCAAGTAAACGCGTTCTTTGTTAAAGAACTTGGGAAATACTTAATCCTCAGGTTTTCGTTGTTTGAAATATCTCCTGCTTCGATCAAGTATCTCGCCACATGTTCGACAGTAGATTCTGTCGTGTCCCCTGAGAATTTAGTGAACTTAGGGACTTTACATCTAGGAGGTAAGTCTGTTTGCAACACATATTCTGACAGTGGGGATGTGAAGTTGGGCCTACGAAAGCCCATATTCATCCCATTTTGCGTCATGACTCTTTCGATCATGGCTGCCAGATTGTTTTCCAAACCCATGTTTTGGTATTGGATGTGCTGAACTACTTCGTCAGCATTTTGGTTTTTGTTAACTAACCTTACCTCTGGGGCTATGACCCTAGGTTCTTCGACAGGCTGCTGGACTTGGTTGATAGTGGTTTCTTCCTCTGACAGTATACCTTGGTTTCCCCTTATTTGTGCCCTTTGGGGCTGTCGAATAGGTTGGGGTACTCCAAAGAAATCAGCCAGACGCGTCATTTGCGTTGTCATCTGCTGATTCGACTGGGTGGTATTTTGTATCAGAGGATTCAGCATTGTACTTAAAGTTTGTGCCAACATTTGAACCATATCATGGTTGCTTTCGTCCATTTGTTGCCTCAAGACTACTGTCGAGGCATTTGTAAGGCCATGCGCTACTTGGGACGTTCCTCCTAAGAGTTGGGTCCTATTTCTGTTCGCCATACCAACTCCAGAACCTTGGAGTGGCGAAGAAGCACTCACTAAAGGGTTTGAAAAAGTGGACGCAACGTTCATCAGGCTAGCCAATTCAGAAGTTGGCATGCCATAGAGTGGTTCTCGACTTGGACCGCCTGTCATAAATCCTGGGGGAACATAAGGCCTAGTCCCTGGATTTCCCCTTGGTGGGGGAGTTCCCAAAGGCACTCTGGGGCCAATGAACGGAGGTAATGGCCCCGTTATTGTGACCGTTACTGCTGGTGTTGAACCAGCGGTTATGGCTTCACTTACGGTTGGGATAACCGTTGTTCCCACATTCGTTTGTGGGATTTCGTTATTGTTTGGCGGATTCGCCATCGCTTCTCTTCTTCTGGCAGTATTGGTATTGTTAGTGTATATTCTACCACTTCTCAATAACATGCAATACTTCTCAAAAAAGATGATATTCTGTATAAAAAGGTTAAACTTCAAAATCAACACAAAGTCCCACCAGGTGTGCCAATTTGTTTACCGTGGGAATTGGTAAACAACCGTTGCTCTTCCAAAAGGTTACTTATTTGGTGACTCGCAGGATCGATCAGATTGATCCTAAGACATGGTTGATTTTGGTGTTTTTTGATTAAGTTTAATAATGGTTAAATGACAAGAAAATAAAGAAGCTTTATGTAAATTGCATGAAGAAGAAAACTTGATAGAACAAAGGAAAGCTTTAAATAAATGGCTTCGACTGGAAAAGTAAATGAAGAGGCAGTAAAGTTCTGGAAAATAAATGACTTTGATTAATTAAAGTGGTGTTTCACACATACATTCTCAACAATTCTTTCGCTCACACTGGGTACTTGAATCTATATGAGTGACTTGTATATAATTGTGAACACACGCGAAAAACTACGTGAACTACTAATATTTATACTAAACACATCTCAGGTAACTGTCGGGCAGTTACGCTGCTTCGAGATGACTCCACTTGGCACGCTCACAGCATTCGACGCTCCAGATCTTGGCACGTTGCACTTGGTAACCGCTAGGAACCGTTTTCCCTCCAAACGTTTGAATCTCAAACTGTTCCACTATGAGCATCGAACTCCTTTGTCGAGAAGCACCTTCGACGTCGAAGGCAACAGGATTCTTACTTAGAAGAAATTCTCTAAGTACATTTCCATCTTCTGATGAGCATTTCGACAGAACCAGCTGGTCGAAACCATCCTTCATGCTTAATGGTTTATATTAATAAAACAAAGGTGTCTAATTTAGGAGCCAACAGTCATACTCAGTCAAGATCATCTTCCATCTTGCTATTCTTCCGGACAAGGTAGACTTTTCGAAGATATACTTGATTGGATCCATCTTTGATATCAATAGAGTAGTGTAAGTCAGCATATACTGTCTCAGCCAGCGAGCAGCCCATGCCAAAGCACAACAAGTTTTCTCAAGCAACGAGTATCGGGTCTCACAGTCGGTAAACTTTTTGCTAAGGTAATAAATAACATGCTCTTTTCGGCCAGACTCGTCATGCTGCCCCATCACACACCCCATTGAATTGTCGAGTACTGTCAAGTATAAGATCAAAGGTCTCCCTTCAACTGGAGGCATCAGAATATGTGGCTCTTGGAGATATTCTTTGATCCTTTCGAAAGCGGCTTGACATTCATCGTTCCATCTTACCACTTGATCTTTCTTCAGTAACTTGAAGATTGGCTCACAAGTAGAAGTCAGGTGTGAGATGAATCGGGCAATATAGTTCAGACGTCCCAGAAAGACTCTAACTTCTTTTTTTGTTCGAGGAGATGGCATTTCCTGTATAGCCTTCACCTTTCCAGGATCCACTTGAATACCTTTATCACTTACGATGAAACCCAGCAGCTTACCAGATCTCACTCTGAAGGTGCACTTGTTCGGGTTTAACCTTAGTCTGTACACCTTCAACCTGTCAAATAACTTCTGAAGGTGGTCAAGATGTTCTTCTTCAGTCTGGGATCTTGCAATTATGTCGTCAACGTATACCTCGATCTTATGATGAATCATGTCGTGGAACAAAGCGACCATGGCACGCTGATACGTTGCCCCAGCATTCTTCAATCCAAAAGGCATGACCTTGTAGCAAAAGGTACCCCATTGAGTAACAAAGGTTGTCTTTTCCATATCCTCGGGAGCCATTTTAATCTGATTATAACCGGAGAAACCATCCATAAAGGAGAAGACCTTATGTTGTGTGGTGTTGACAACCAGAACGTCGATATGAGGCAGAGGGAAATTATCCTTGGGGCTTGCCCTGTTCAGATCCCTATAGTCAACACACATTCGAACCTTACCATCCTTCTTCGGCACTGGAACCACGTTGGCCACCCACTGTGGGTAAGAAGTAATTGCTAGAAAACCAGCATCAAACTATTTCATAACTTCAACCTTGATTTTCTCAGACATCTCTGGGCGCATTCGGCGAACTTTCTGTTTCACTAGAGGACAATCTTCCTTGGTTGGCAAGCGATGAACCACAGTATCGGTATCCAACCCAAGCATATCTGCATAAGACCAGGCAAAGATCTCAACATAGTCACGCAGCATCTGAATCAACCGTTGCTTAACACTAAGCTCCAGATTTGCACCAATCTTGACCTCTTTCTTGTCTACCTCTGTACCCAGATTTACCGTTTCCACTAGCTCTTCATGCGGCTGTATAGCCCTCTCTTCTTGAAGTAACAATCTAGCAAGTTCACCAGGCACTTCGCAATCATCCTTACCTTCGTCCTAGGCTTGGTTGATCAGACTTTTGAAGTCATAACCGGCAGTATTAGAGTCGTTATCAGTGGGATCCAGAGTGGATGTAGACCTGTATATGTGAGTGTGTGTAAAATAGCTGTTTTGCAAGATAGAAAAAGAAAAACAAGGAGCACAAAATTTGTAATGCAAAAAACGTCCAATGCTTTTATTGATGATATATGGAGATGACAAATAATAAGCCCTCAAACAAAGCCACGGTGTCTCGGGTAAGGCACCTGGCTGTAAAGTTTAAAATTGTCTGTTACAAATTCAAAACAAAAGTCTATTACTGTGTGATAAAAGAAATTGGCACGAAGTCCTTTGTCGTCCAATTGCTTAGTCCGCCATCAGTAGTCGGGTAAATCCAGCTGTCAAACTCAGGCTCTTCCCCATCATCCTCAATAGCATTCACTCCCGCGTCATGTTTTGGCATAGGAGCCGTTATGACATTAGGCTTTTCCGGCGCTTCAAACTCGATCTCCTTAGCTTCAATCAGATCCTGTACCTTATTCTTCAAGACCCAGCAGTTATTGGTATCATGCCCCGGGCTATCAGAGTGAAAAGCACAACGGGCGTTTGGATTATACAACGGTGATGTAGTATTGGGATTCTTCGGGGCTTCCCTCAGAGTCACCAAGTTGGTCTTCAACAATTGCGGCAGAATTTGAGATAGGGTCATACTGAGCCGAGTGAATTGTCTCTATGGCCTCTCTGATCTTGGATGATTATTGCGTTGAGGGGCAACAGTTGGCCTCGAAATAACTACCGCATTAACTGCTTGGCGGTGCTCGGGTCGACTTTGGCTCTTAGATCTGTAAAGTGCACTATACTCCTTCTTAAAAGGCTTCTTCTCAGTACTTGACGAAGCACCCTTCTGTATCTTGCCGCTCTTAATACCGACTTCAACCCTTTCCCCAGTCATAATTAACTCAGTGAAACCAGACGATGAACTTCCGATCAAATGATTGAAATACGGACCAGACAAGGTCCCCAGAAACATATCCACCAACTCCCTATCAGCCAGAGGGGGTTGGACTCTGCGAGCAAGATATCTCCACTTCTGAGCGTAGTCCTTAAAACCTTCGCTCGCACCCATAGACATACCCTGAAGTTGGGTACGCGTAGGAGCAAGGTCGGCAGTATATTGGTACTGCTTGTAAAAAGCAGCAGCAAGGTCCTCCCAATTACGGACGCTAGCTCCCTCTAGCTGATAGAACCACTCAAGTTGAGTCCCTGAAAGACTATCTTGAAAGAAATGAATCCAAATGTTTCTGTCAGCAGTATATGGTTGAATCTTTCTAACATACGAGCGGAGGTGTAACTTTGGGTAGGAGACCTCGTCGTACTTAGCAAAGACTGGTGCTTTAAACTTGTGGGGAATCACCACCCCAGATGCCAAACCCAATTATCCAAAATCCAGCCCAGGTATCTTCTGCATCTCCACTGCGCTCAACCGGTCTTCGAGTTGCTTATACCTATCCTCAGCAGGAGGATACTGGTCTTCATCAAAGTCAATCTCATTGTCAGAGACCACAGGGCTAGGAGCCCTCCTTTCTTCTTGATTCTCTCCCCCTCCAGATGATTGAGATAAATCAACTTTCTCCCGTAATCTGTTTCCAAACCTGTGACCCATATTCAGGAGGACCGTCTTCTTCTTCTTCTTCTTCTTATCCTTCAAGATAAGAGTCTTCAGATCTTTCTACCCCCGGGCCAGGTTCATGAACATTTCCTGGAACTGAGCATTTTGAGCTTGAAGAGCCTTAATAGCTTGATCAGTAGATGTTTCAGAAGACATGATGCGCTGAAATAAACAACGAAGAAGATGAGAAACCCGTAAGGGTACCTGTAATAAGGTGCATGGGAATGAAATGCGTATGATATGATTTCAAAGACTTTAGGGAGATTCAAATTCGTAAAACAAAATGAAACACACTTTTATTAGATTAAAAACTTGAAACAGTGTTTGACAAATGCCTTTAAGGCGTTACAAAAAGAAAAACTGAACAGTAAATCAAAACTAGAAATAAAAAAAGACATCAGCGCTCCCATGGTCGTTTTCCGTTGGTGCTGACATAATCGTTGAGGACCTTCTCATTCTCCAGCTGCCTTGTAAGCTTTAGGATATTCCGCTCCTGCTCATGATACTTTTCTCTGTAAGTATCCCGTTCTTCCCTTAGCTGTATCCAAGACCTATTTAATGCCCCAATGTCAGTAGGCATGTATGGATGGAGGATGGTAGGAGGAACCCCTTCTTCGTCAGTATGTTCAACAATTACCGGTAAGACAGCTTCGTATGGCATCCCCAATTTTTGAGCATGGGTTCGAACCCACCGGAGATACGCTTCCATCGGAAGAGAGGTCTTCATCCCTAACTCATGTGGATCAGACCTATTAACCCTATTCCAAGCTCGTATGAATCTGCAGCGATGTCCCTCACTATCCCCTTGGAAGTCAAAGACAATGCTCAGAATCAGCAACTCATGAGGACCGTCCTTTCGGGCTCGCCCAAACTGTCGTAAGGCTAGACAAGGATTATAGGTTATTCCTCCCCTAATTCCAAGCAAAGGAACATTGGGGTATTCTCCGCACCGTTCAATAACAACTACTTCTTCCATGTCTTTAGTGGTCCAAATGATGTCCGTATGAGCAAGGGACATAATTCTGTAGGACCAACCCATACCTTCCTTGTTCTTCAAACCAGATTTGGGGAGATGAGAAATAAACCACCTTGCCAGCAATGGTGCACAACACATAAGGGTTCCCTGTTTCCGAGCAGTACATGCATAAAGAGCATGCAGAGTATCACCTAAGAGAGCGGGCACCGGATTACGGGACATGAAGATCTTCACTGTGTTCACATCGATGAAAGAATCTGAATTAGGGAACAAAACCAGACCATATATGAGAAGAACCAGGATGTCTTCGAATGCTTGAAAATCCAAACTGTCCCAAAACTGATTAGCCTGATCAACCAAGAACTTAGCCAAGAAGCCTTTTGTCCCACTCCGAGTTTCCCAGTTAGACATTACCTCAGCCTTTATCAGATGTAGGGCTGTAGCAACATCCTCTGGCCTAAGAGCTATCTCCTAACCTGTAAATGGCATCTGCTCTAGAATAGAAATACCAAGTAAATTAGAGAACTCCTCCAAAGTAGGGACCAACTGATAGTCTGGGAAGGTGAAACAGTGGTGTAGCGGGTCAAAAAACTAGAACAAGATGCTCATCATCTGCTCATCCATCTTAGAAGTGACCAAACCAAGGAGGTGACTGTTGTACCCCAAAATTTTCCCTCCCATTTTCTCAAGATTTCTCATCACAAAGCCCCTGGAGATCAAGATCCAGTTAGGGTTTCATCTGCTCAAGACTTCTCCTTGCACTGTTGACCTAGATTAGGGTTTGTGTTTGCACAAAGATGTTTTGACCTCAAATGCATAAGATGACTTTCATGCTTCATATTGGATTCCCAAGTTTACCCATACCAAGTTTCAAGTCTTGATTCCAAGTTTTGCCCAGTCAATTGGACAGTCGACCTAAAAATCAGCTGTATTGGGGAAAAAGTCAACTGTGGCCAATTGACAGTCAAATCTCATGAAAATTGACCCACATCAACATTATAAACTCACATGGACCATTTGATCAAGTTTGGATCACAATTCCACAGGAAATTTGATCAGATCACCAAAAGGGCAAAATGGTCATTTTTAGGGTTTTGACTGCACAAAGGCAATTTTTGACTGTTTGACCTAGCCAATGGAAAACCAAGCTCACATATGGACTCAAGGACCCCATGGAATTGTCTTGACATGCTCAACAAGTTCAAAAGATCCCAAGTACACAAGATTGACAGTTGAATTTCCCAGTCAATTGATTAATTTTGACTGTATGCTGAAAAGTCAAACTTTGACTTTTTGGTCAAAATCAAGAGTCAAGATTCATTTTCCATCAAAACATGTCAAATCATGAAACTTGTTCACCAAGAAATCAAAAATTGCAAATTAGGGTTTGAAATGAGAATTTTTCATAACTTAGAATTTTTCTAAGTTATGAAAAACCCTAATTTTTTCCCAACTTTGCCCCACTTTCTCACCAAGATTCATTTGGATTCAAGCAAAAGTCAAAACATTAAAATTGTAGCCTATTGCATAATCTACAACTTTGATTCACAAAGTTTTCCCAAAAGAAGCTTGTATCTCAAGTTACAATTTTTGGAATAAGGGTACTAAACCATTCTTAACTTAGTGAAAATTTGACCTATTTTGGCAAGGTTTTTACCTAACTTCAAGACCATTTTTCACATACTTCCACTTGGAATTTCAATTTGCACTTCAAAGATGGATTGTATTACACATTCTAAGATTTCCAAAATGTCCAAGAACTCATCAAACAACCTCATGACTTGAGAGAATCGAATTTTGCAATATGGCAAAAAGTCACTTTGATTCATGGCCATGTACATGTTCATAACTTGTGCAATTTTTCAAATCAGCATGCTTCCCTTGATTACAGGCCTCTAAACCATCCAACACTCATAAATTTAATGCCAATCCTTTGTGCCAAAGTGTTGTTCTATGAGTTCAAACATTACATGCAAGTTTAATCCATTTATGGAAAAAGTGAAATAGCCATTTTTGAAAAGTTAAGCTTTATGTCAAAGTTGCAAATCAACAATTACATATCAAATCACTTTGGCACAAGATTATGAACAAAACACACTGATCAAGGGGAGGGTTAGCAGCACATTAGGGGGGCCTCTAGCTGTCTAAAACTCAAGTGGACATTTGCTTGCTTAAGTGTGAATAAATGTGGCATAACACAACATAACTTTCATCTCAGCAATAGAACCCTTAAGCAAACATTTTGTACACATTCAAGACATCCTAACTGAGCTAGCACACGACTCCAACACCTCCAATACGTCCACAAACTCAAAATCACCATTGAACTGCACAAAAACAGGGCTTGCTGCAGTTTGAGTGCCATCTCTCATTCCTTTCATGCATTCTTGCTAAAAGCCTATCAAACACATTCCCTAACATCACTTGAAGCTAACCAAAACATAAAACACGACCTGTAACTCCTCTAACCAGTTCCACCATTTTCACTTTCTTGTTTTGCAGTTGAAGGTCCATAGCTCGATTCAAGGCGTTTCAAAGTAAAGTAAGCATTGGAATAGCATCACTACACTTCAGGCAAGCTGTACAGATCATCATCTTGCCCTGAAAGCTCCCCCATTGCCAGATAGAACTTCAACTGAACAGGTATCTTCTTGAACTTCTAACTCTTAGTGTAGGCATCATTAGCTCTAAGTTTGTGAATAAGAAGTGTTCTACTCATGCCCCTGAATCTGTACATACTTTTACTTTTCATTTATTTTGCCTGAGCTATGAGAATTTAAGGTCTGAATATGGAAGAAAAGTTAGGTCAAGATTTGGGAATGTTAAAATTCTCTCTCATTTCTGAGAGTTAGGACGAGTTCTTTACATATTTAGAATCGTGGCTTGATGATTAACATTTCTTATGTTGAAAGTTTGTGCAAAAAATCAAAGAATCAGGATGTTTGAATTCATGAATAAGGCGCGTGTTTTTTGAACAAAAGCTGGCTGGAGGTTGAAGAAAGGCTTGGTGGGCTAGGCCTGTTGTGCCATTTCTCTTCACACCCTATTTTTGCTTTCATACCCCCTGAGCCCATTTTGTTTGTTTTATTGATTTTTTGACTTTTCTTTTTTTATTCTGACCTATTTATTTTTCCTAATAATATTAAAAACATAAAAAACATTTTTTACACCATTTTTATATTTTTAGGCATTTATTTGTTTATATGAACCATTTGTACATAAATAATATATATATATACTATTATTTAGAAAAACTAGAAAAATAATGCAAATATACTTTATTTCTGATTTTTATTTCATTTTTTCTTTTGAAAATATTTTATACAAAATATACTTTTTTTTATAAATATTAAATATTATTATTTTTGTATATATAATATTTATTTAGTAAATAATAAAGATATTTATATATATATTAGTACATTTAGGTAAATAATACAAAAAATAGATACATTTTTTATTTTATTAATATTTGACATAAAAATACTCTTTTATAAATATACTTCATTTTTTTATTTTATTTTTGTATATAATAAATAAATACTTGTATAAATTAAATAATATATATATTTACCTAATAAATTAGGGTTTTACCCTAAACATTAAAAAGCTCCAAAAATATTACTTTTTATTATTTTGTTTATTTGACATAAAAAAATATCTTTTTTCATACATATAAAAACCCTTTTTTACATCTTGCTTATTTATTTTATTTCCATTTAATTTATGCAATCAATCATCTTGTAAATATCCCAAATTGATGTAATAGTTAGATTTAAATTTCTTGTCCAATATCCCCCCATTTGAACATTTGTACCCCCTTCCCATATTGTGTTGTAATAGTGTAGGAATTTTAATTTTCGCACTTTATCGCTTTCTAAATATACCATGCTAGAGTTAGGGTTTGTATGCAAATAAAACGAACAAATATAGTTTGACCTAATTTCAAGATAATCAAGCATGAAAATGGACAACACATACCACACTTGCACCCCTAGGGTATTCCATTTGTTGCCTTCAAATAAATGGGTCATATTGTATGTTAGATCTCTTTGGGCAAAACAAATACAAATCAATTGATCATAGTACCTCGATGACCCTTTCGAAAAGTTGCCTAAAATGATCAAAGTCCCTTAAAGGAAAATTGCCCAAAGATACTTAGCACCATTGCAATTATGGTCTAAACGATGACCCGCGCCCGTCCCTTTCACATCCTAACACAAGATTGTCCACCAAATGCAATGGTGGAACAAAATTGTTAAAAGGGTTAAAACATAACAAAAATCTTTGAGAACTTTAGGGTAGATAGCTTTTAAGTACTTGTCAACTTGCAAAAGAAAACACTTGCCTATTTCCAAACCACACTTCACAAACACTTTCAAAACAAACTTTCAAAAAAAACCTTGAAACATCTTTTCAAAAAGACAAACACCTTTTGTAAAACATTCGAGTAAAGAATTGTTACAAGGGTAGCCTAGACAAGGCATATTTTTCAAAACCACACACAAAGCACCATTTCAAACAATTGAAAACCAAGGCAAGTTGATCTAAGAAAGTACCTAAGAGCCCATGGATAACCATGGATAGAAAGGGTGCTAATACCTTCCCTTTCTATAATCTACTCCCCGAACCCAAGAAAAATCTCAAAGGTTTTTGCTGTGCTTTTTAAACCTTACCTTAGGATAAAATAAAAAGTCGGTGGCGACTCTTGCTCAACCGAAACATTTGCAAAAACAAACGCAAAACTATAGTCAGTTCTCCCACCGTATCACAGAACCGGCGACTCTGCTGGGGATCATTTAAAAGTGGAGTAACCTTAGGGCTTAGATCACCCTCTTGCATGACTAATTGTTTGAATTGTTTGCTTTATATCTTGGCTCTATTGTTTGGGTTTGCAATCCTACACCCGGATTTTGGGAAACATTCATAGATAGCAATACGTTGTGGAAACTGTGCGGGGTATACCGACACGGTTGAAGAAATAGCTATATTAGTGCGACATATTTGTGAGTACCGGTAACCCTTGAGTTCAATCAAGGAGAGTACGGGGCCGCTGAGTGATGTCACTAAGCACTAATGACCTAGAACCTTACTTGACCATCTTGGCCTTTTATTAGGGGTAGTGAGATGACCGGCTTTGGTGCAGTCTGAAGTTGGTAGATACTCGATACTACACTCATTGAGGGTTGTTTTCTTGGAATATTTTGGTCGCTAGTTAAGTGGCTAAACCGAAACAATGAACAATGAAAACAATCCAATGATATTGAGCTCCTTAGAACCCGATTACTATTTATAGGACATGTTTTTAAGCCAACTACACTCAAGAGGGTACTTACCTATGAAACCCCATGCAAGCCTGAAACTAGGGTTTGGTGTGATTTGCTTGTACATATGTTTTGTGCATACATCATAAACATCATAAAACATCATATGCATTCACTAACCATTTCAAGGGTTTGGATCTTCACCTTTGTTCCTGTTTTGTAGGTCATGGAAATTCCTCGCAGAAACACCATCCAAGTCAACCTTGTGAGAATTTCTCCTCAACTCAAGGAGCTCACCTCAAGAATTCTGGAAAGCTCATCCTTCAGTGAAAGACATGGTAGACTGCTCAGCTTAGTCAACACCAACATTGAAGAAGACATGATGAAAGTGCTATTCCAGTTCTTTGACCCTCTTCACCACTGTTTCACTTTCCCTGATTACCAGTTGGTGCCCACTTTGGAGGAGTTTTCTCAACTCCTGAGAATTCCTATCCTTAATCAACTACCCTTCAACGGTACGGAAAAGGAACCAAAGCCGGAAGATGTTGCTCGAGCATTACATCTACAACCATCCGACATCAAGGGGCATTGGGAAACCAGAAGCAGCGTCAAAGGATTCTTAGCAAAATTCTTGTTTGAGAAGGCACAAGAATGTTGGAACTCATTGGACCTACAAGCCTTTGAAGAGATTGTGGCACTCCTTATCTATGGGTTGGTCTTGTTCCCAAATCCTGACCAATTGGCAGATGTCAACGCCGTCAAAATCTTCTTGTCCAAAAATCCAATACCAACATTGCTTGGGGACATTCTTCACTCATTTTACACACGAACAATGAGAAAGAGGGGTGTTCTCATGTGCTGTACTCCTCTCCTTGCAAGGTGGTTTATTTCGCACCTTCCACAATCTGTCTTGAAGAATGACCAAGGCTCAAGGTGGTCCCAACGGTTGATGACTCTTACTCACTTTGATGTACATTGGTGTTCTCGGTCCAGAGAAAATGTCATCATCGTCGATCGTTGTGGGGAGTTTCCTAATGTTCCTTTACTTGGAATCAGAGGAGGTATCACCTACAACACTTGCCTAGCTTTGAGGCAATTTGGATATGCACGGAGGGATGGCCCTCATGACATGTTGATTCCTGACCTAGTTTTTGACTTCGACAATGATGCGCAAGGACTTCGCCAAAGATTCATCAGAGCTTGGGGAAGGCCCAACAAGGTTGATAGCAAGACTCTGGGATACAAGAACTCCATCCCTCTTGAGCCTTATCTCAAGTGGGTACGAGCCCGAGCCCAAAGTCTGATGATGCCTTATCCTCATGTTCTCCCTGTGATTAAAGAGCCTGTTAAGGAAGGAGAGGTTCCCTACACCATCCTACATCCTGACATGCCTACATCGTGGGAGGAAATGCAGAAAAGTTGGATTCAGCTCAAGGAGGAACGAAACACTTTTGAAGCTAGCTTCTACGCCAGTGAGAAGAAGGTTTTAGAGCTTACCCACCGACTCCATGAGCAAGAGGCCCTCAACACCTACATCGCACCAAAGAGGATGTGCAATGTCTTTTTACCTTGAGAAGTTTTTGTAATATTTGGCCCATGGGGCATTTATGTACTAACAAATTTCTTCTTATTAATATGACGTGCGTTCTTCTTTGTCTGAAACAATTTTGAATGTCCTAAATCCTTGAATGCATTGCATACATAAGCATACCATTCATTATGTGCATAAGCAGGTCTCACGCCAGGTTTCCTTATCTGTCTGCTGTTTATTTCAGTAGGATGGATCTCGAGCAAACAGTCAAAGACCTACAAGCTCAAAATGCATAGTTTCAGCAACTCCTGACGACCTTGGCTAAAGGTCAGGAGGATCTCAAGACCTTGCTGGGGAATAAAGACCCAGTGAAAAAGAAGAAAAAGAGACTCGGGGTGGCTACTTTGGGGAGAAGATTTGACGGAGAAGCTCGGAGAGTGCTTGAATTTCCTCCTATTTCTGATGAAGGAACCAGCAAAGGAGGAGGGGCTGCGGTACCTTCCGAGTCCGATGTGGAAGAAGAGGAGGTCGAAGAGGATGAAGATTATTCTGATCAACAATACCCTCCAGCTGATGATAAATACAAAGGTTTAGAAGACAGGTTGGCCGCCATGGAGCTACAAAGAGTACCGGGTTTGGATTTTGAAGACTTGGGTTTGGTTGCCGGGATTGTGATTCCCCCAAAATTCAAAGTGCCAGTGTTTGTGAGGTATGATGGACTGTCCTGTCCAAAAATGCATCTCAGGTCCTACGTAAGAAAGATCCAACCCTATACGGCAGATAAAAACCTTTGGATCCATTTCTTTCAAGACAGCCTTTCTGGGGCTCAACTGGAGTGGTTTTATCAGCTAGAGGGAACCAGCGTCCGAAATTGGGAAGACTTGGCCACCGCCTTCTACAAACAATATCAGTACAATTCTGACCTTGCTCCTACTCGTACCCAACTTCAGGGTATGTCATTAGGAATAGGTGAAGGATTCAAAGAATACGCACAAAAATGGAGGGATTTGGCTGGCAGGGTGCAGCCTCCTTTAACCGACCGTGAGCTTGTTGATATGTTTCTAGGGACCCTGTCTGGGCCATTTTTCAATCATCTGATTGGTAACTCTTCCGCGGGGTTTATCGATTTGATCTTAACGGGCGAAAGAATAGAAGCTGGCATCAAGTCAGGAAAGATTTAGAAGGGTGTTGCTGCAAGTGTTGAGAAGAAGCCTTTTAAGAAAGAAATGGCTGTGGTATATTCTCAGAGAAGAGCAGGGAAGACGGAGCGTCGGCCAACTGTGAGGGTCGTAATGATTCAAAATCCTTCAAGTGAGCAGCCTCGCTATAACCAATCCAGACCAAATCAGCAACGGGTGGAACGGCCACAACGGCAGTTCACCCGCATTAATATGACTCCAGCGCAAGTGCTTCCCCATCTGTTGAAGTTGAATCTCGCCGCTATCAAAGAGCCACCAAAGAATGTGAATATGTCCTCTCCGCATTACCATCATAATGCTAAATGCACCTACCATTCTGACAGTGTCGGGCATGACACCAATGATTGTTGGGCACTCAAGCATAAAATCCAAGACCTGATAGAGGCGAAGGAAGTGGAGTTCGACGCTCCGGAGAAGCCTAATGTGATATCTGCTCCCATGCCAAAGCACGGCCGAAATGTCAATGCCGTTGAAGAAGATTTGTATGTTGCTGATGTTAATGATCTGATAACTCCTTTGTTAACCATTAAGTTGAATCTGTTAAGGGCCGGGATCTTCCCGGGATGTAAAGAAGACTGCTATTGTTGTTACTCTCTGCCGTTTGATTGTCCGTTACTGAAGAAAGGCATCCAAGGCCTTATGGATAGTCGACAAATTTTGTTTGAAAAAGTTTCTGCTACTCCAACCCATACTGAAGATGTCTCAATCATAACCATTCACGCCAATCTTTCCAAGGCCGTCAGAAATCCTGTTAAGATTACACCAGCTACGAAATCTGTTCCTTTGAAGATAACAATGCCAGGGCCTGTCCCCTATGTTTCTGAGAAGTCAATACCATGGAACTATGGCGGTGACGTCTACTACCATGGTATTAAACAAATCGAAATAACTGAAGAAAGTTCGGATGATGAAGAAGCCAACATTGGTAACATTGCAGGCACTAGCAAAATCACCCGGAGCGGGAGAATATTTTCTCCAGAGATTGCCCCTCCAAGAGCAATCTTTGGACCCTCACCTGCCGACAAGGTCATCCCTGCACCAATAAAACTCTCTGCTAGAACTCCATTGGTTGAAGATGTTGTTGTTCCTAGTACTGTCCTTCCTACCGCTGTTGATAAAGGTAAAGGAATCCAAGATGAGCTCGTCAGGACGAGGGCTCAACCCTTGGTCATCCCGGAAACCTCCAAGAAGGAAATGGATGAGATTTTGAGGATAATCAAAAGGAGTGATTACGATGTGGTAGAACAGTTGGGGCAAACCCCCTCAAAGATCTCCATGCTGGCACTATTACTTTGCTCAGAAGCGCACGCTAAAGCTCTGATAAAATTCCTGAAGGTAGCCCATGTGCCCCAGGAAACCTCTGCAGATCAATTTCAAAATTGCATGGCTAGCCTTACTGCGGACAATGGACTAGGTTTCTCTGATGCCGACCTAACCCCTAAAAGTAGAAACCACAATGATGCTTTGCACATTTCAGTCGAGTGCCGAGGAACTACTCTCGCACATGTCTTGGTCGACACTAGTTCGTCGCTGAATGTACTGCCTAAGAAGGCCTTGGACCGACTAGATTGTGAAGGGTTGGAGTTGAAACCAAGTGATATTATCGTCAGAGCTTTCGATGGTTCGAAGAGAATGGTCCATGGGGAGGTTGAAATTCCCATCAAGATAGGCACTGAGGTGTTTAGATCTACTTTCTATGTGATGGATATTCGTCCGTCGTAATCTTGCTTGCTGGGTAGGCCTTGGATACACCATGCTGGGGCAGTCACCTCCTCCTTACATCAGATGTTGAAGTACCCTGTCAAGGGAAAGATCATTACTGTCCATGGTGAAGAGGAGTACATGATCAGCCACTTGAACTCCTTCCGGTATGTGGAAGTAGAGGGGGAGTTCATTGAGACACCTTTCCAGCATTTCGAAGAAGTCCTTCCTGAAATAACAATAGCAAAGTTGGCAGCTGAGACACCGAGGCAGATGGCCAGGATGGCATCTCTGGAGGACGCAAGAGCCGCAATAAAGGAGGGGAAGAATTCAGCATGGGGGCAGTTTCCTGATATTCCACATAAGACCGACAAATTTGGATTAGGGTTCACTACCGCAGGCCAAAAAGCTATGCGCCGTTCGAAGATTGAAAGAGCGCCAATCAAAATTTCTCCCCACGGAATCAACGCTTTGGAGGATGAAGACAAAGAGAGCAACATCGAAGAGTGGATTTACCCAACTGTCAAAGGAGGATTGAGCAACTGGGAGGAAAAAGACTTTGTCCCCATCACTTTTATTCATCAGTAATTTATCTGTCAAAAATTTCCTATTTGGTCTGTAATATTTATTTTCAAACAATACGTACACTATCTTTTCACCTCATGCCTTGCCCGGGGCATGTAGGTCCATTTGTAAGGGTTTTGATTATTTTTCATATCCATATGCCATGTTTAATGATTCATTGGACGTTTTTCATTTGATAAACTGCTTGTGTTCATTTTCTTTCCTTTTGCATTTTTTGTTTAAGGATGGCTATCCCTTACACACACCCACACTCACCAATGCAGGTACCCATCCACTCCGGATTCCATGGGTGACTATTCTGCTATATCCTTCAATAACTCTGAAGATCTGGTCAATCAAGTCGAGTATGAAGATGACGAAGGTTGTGAGGTACCAGGGGAACTAGCCAGACTTCTACAGCAAGAGGAAAGGGCCATCTTACCGCACGAAGAATCATTGGAAACTGTCAACTTAGGGACCGAGGAAGACCGAAAGGAGGTGCAAGTGGGTGCCAATCTGGAACCAAGAGTCAAGGAGCGCCTGATACAGTTGTTGAATGAGTATGTTGAAATCTTCGCTTGGTCTTATGAAGACATGCCAGGTTTAGACACAGACATCGTGGTTCATCGTCTCCCCACAAGAGAGGACTGTCCACCGATCAAGCAAAAAGTTCGTCGAATGAGGCCTGACATGTCTGAAAAGATCAAAGCATAAGTAATGAAGCAATTCGACGCTGGCTTTCTGGCTGTTACGTCCTATCCTCAATGGGTCGCTAACATCGTGCCAGTACCTAAGAAAGATGGAAAAGTCAGGATGTGTGTGGACTACCGGGATTTGAACAGGGCCAGCCCCAAAGATGATTTTCCGCTACCTCATATTGACATTTTGATCGACAATACAGCTCAGCACAAAGTGTTTTCCTTCATGGATGGATTCTCGGGCTACAATCAAATCAAAATGGCCCCCGAGGATATGGAGAAAACAACTTTTTCACACAATGGGGCACTTTCTGTTACAAGGTGATGCCGTTCGGGCTGAAGAACGCAGGGGCAACTTATCAACGCGCCATGGTAGCTTTGTTTCATGATATGATACATCATGAGATTGAGGTTTACGTAGACCATATGATAGCTCAGTCACAAACAGAGGAGGAGCACCTTGAACATCTAGAAAATCTATTTGCCAGATTGAAAGAATACAAACTCAGGCTGAATCCCAGCAAGTGCACTTTTGGAGTTAGGTCTGGTAAACTCCTGGGATTCATTGTAAGCAACAAAGGCATTGAAGTCGATCCAGCAAAAGTGAAAGCAATACAAGAAATGCCTGCTCCCCGTATTGAAAAGGAGGTTAGAGGGTTCTTGGGGTGCTTGAACTATATTTCCAGATTCATCTCCCATCTGACTTCTACCTGTGAGCCAATTTTCAAACTCTTGAGGAAAGATCAGGTAGTCGAATGGAACAACGATTGCCAAGCTGCTTTTGATAAGATCAAGGAGTATTTGCTAGAACCTCCTATTCTGATGCCACCCGTCGAAGGAAGACCACTGATCATGTATTTGACCGTCTTGGATAACTCAATGGGGTGTGTTTTGGGCCAGCATGACGAGTCTGGTCGAAAAGAGCATGCCATTTATTACCTTAGCAAAAAGTTTACCGACTGTGAGACTCGCTACTCACTGCTCGAGAAAACTTGTTGCGCTTTGGTATGGGCTGCTCGCCGATTAAGATAGTATATGTTGACTCATACTACCTTGTTGATTTCCAAAATGGATCCTATCAAGTATATCTTTGAAAAGCCCGCTTTATCTGGAAGGATAGCTAGATGGCAAATGATCCTAACTGAGTATGACATCCAGTACACCACCCAAAAAGCTATAAAAGGGAGTGTACTAGCTGACCATCTGGCTCATCAGGCTATCGAAGATTATCAACCCATGAGATTTGACTTCCCAGACGAGGACATCATGAATTTGGACAACATTCAAAGTAACGGACCGTATGACGGACCCGAAAAGGGATCCCGATGGACCCTGTACTTTGATGGTGCTTCAAATGCACTTGGAAACGGTATCGGTGCGGTACTCATTTCTCCGGAAGGTTGTCACACACCTTTCACGGCCCGACTTTGCTTCAGCTGCACAAACAACATGGCCGAATACGAAGCTTGCATCTTTGGTCTCAAGGCTGCTATAGACTTGGGGATCAAATCTTTGATCGTATTTGGGGATTCGACTTTGGTTATCAGTCAAATCAAAGGAGAGTGGGATACCAAGCATCCTAATCTTATCCCATACAAAGAACATGTCTTGACATTATTGCCTCATTTCGAGCAAATTACCTTCGAGCATTTCCCGCGAGAAGAGAATCAGCTAGCAGATGCTCTAGCTACAATGTCCTCCATGTTTAAACTCAACTAGGATAACGAGGCTCCCCAAATCACCATCGAGCGAATGGATGAACCTGCGCATTGTCACGAGATTAATACCGAAGAAGTAGTGGAACAACCCTGGTTCCATGAAATCAAAAGGTATCTCGAGACTAGAGATTATCCCGAAGGAGCTTCCGTAAATGACAAGAAGTTCTTAAGGAAATTTGCTGCCAAATTCTTCCTGAGCAACGGCATCCTTTACAAACGAAGCCATGATTGTGTATTACTCCGATGCGTAGACAAAGCTGAAGCAGAGTTGATCATGTCTGAGATACACAGCGGCACATTTGTCACTCACTTGAGCGGGCATACAATGGCTAAGAAGATCCTAAGGGCAGGCTATTACTGGTCTACCATGGAAGCTGATTGCCATCAATATTCCCGTACTTGCCACAAATGTCAAGTCTACGCTGACAAAGTTCATATCCCTCCGGTTCCTCTCAATGTTCTGACTGCTCCTTGGCCATTTGCAATGTGGGGCATTGACATGATTGGAGAGATCAAGCCCACGGCTTCCAATGGACATCGCTTCATCCTGGTTGCCATTGACTATTTCACCAAATGGGTCGAAGCAGCTTCCTTCGCCTCTGTTACTAAAAATGTGGTTGCCCGCTTTATCAAACAAAATCTCATATGCCGGTATGGTGTTCCAGATAGGATCATCACAGACAACGGTACAAATCTGAATAACACGATGATCACCGCATTGTGCGAACAGTTCAAGATTTATCATCACAATTCATCTCCCTATCGGCCGAAGATGAATGGTGTTGTTGAAGCTGCGAACAAAAACATTAAGAAGATCATTCAGAAAATGACAGTCACTTACAAAGACTGGCATGAGATGTTACCGTTTGCTCTGCATGGATACCGTACGACGTCACGTACTTCTACCGGGGCAACCCCATTTTCTTTGGTATATGGCATGGAAGTTGTCCTGCCTATGGAAGTTCAGATTCCTTCTCTAAGGATTATGAAGGACGCAGGTTTGAATGAAGATGATTGGATGCAGACCCGACTTGACCAACTCAATCTAATCGACGAGAAGCGACTCGCTGCTATATGCCATGGTCAGACGTATCAAAAACGGATGATCAAGGCCTTCAATAAGAAAGTCAGACGTCAAGTGTATCAAGTCGGAGATCTCGTAATCAAGCGGATTATCTTGCCGCAAAGTGATCCCAGGGGCAAATGGACTCCTACATATGAAGGACCATTTGTGATCAAAAGCATATTTTCTGGTGGTGCAATGATTCTGACCACCATGGACGGGGACGATTTTCCGCATCCTGCGAACGCAGACATAGTCAAAAGATACTACGCATAAAATAACCCGACAAGTCGAAAACCCGAAAGGGCGGCTTGGGCAAAAATGGGCATCCCGGTGAACCGAAAACCCGAAAGGGCGGTTCAGGCAAAAGTTAGGGATAAAAATAAAAAAAAATCTGTACACCCGGCAAGTTGAAAACCCGAAAGGGCGGCTTGGGCAAAAAGGGGTTTCCCGGTGGATCGAAAACCCGAAAGGGAGATTCAGTCAAAAGTTAGGGAATTAAAGCGTATGACTATGTCTCGTCGGATCACTTTAAAGACAATCTCTTCATCAACCAGTTCCAGGCTTCCGATCAATCCAGTCATCGGCAAACGGAGCATTGGATGGACAGATATTCAGAGTTGTGAAGGCTATAGCGGAATGGAATCCCACAAAATTATTTCACATAGCCATCTTTATTGTGTATAAATCTTTCAATATTTACGACAAAATCCTCTTACTAGGATGATTGTCTCCTTTGTACAAATATACTCAGAGAAAGTTAATACAAATACTTTTCCCAGAAATTTGTGTCTTTTCCTTGATTCTTTTCCTCTTGCACTAATTGTTTTATTTTGAGAAACGTCCAATGTTTTGTTAAATAGGCATATGCATTTGAACATAATCATTTCCTTATGAATCAAGAAAGAGGATTACTGACAGGTTGAAGGTGCAGTTGGATATCTTGATACCCTTCAAAGGAAACCCCCGGGAGATTAGGAATCCATATCCCCAACAAACCCTGAAACTTTTCCCCGGTAGATTTTGGAAGCTTATCCCCTGCAGAGTACGGACGTCTCTCTCGAGCTTTATTCAAGGTTATTCCTCACAAGGGCTTATAACTGGGTTATCCTCAGCTAACTGCCACGGAAGATCGCACTCGGCAAAATTCTTCCTATCCCCAGCGGAGTTCATCAAAGTTCCCCAGCTTAACTTATCAGTACAATCCCCAGAAGAGTTTATCTTTGTTACCCTCAGCCAGAGAATCCTCCAGAACTCATTTCCCCTCAGAGTTTAAGTTTCAGTATCCCCAGCCGAGCTAAAGCTTCAAATTATCAATCCCCAGCGGAGCCAGACTAATGAACCTTCTCCCCACAGAGTTTTGGGAGGGCAAATCTTGAGTTCCCCAGTAAAGTCGCCAGAGATACTTCCCACTAAACTGAAGATTCTCAGTCTTACATCCCCAGCATGAGTCTATTAGATTGGAACTCCCCAGTAGAAGTCATCAGGAATTCCCCAGAAGATTGGTATGCAACCCAAGCTCTTTATTCTCCAGCAACAACCAGGATTTATTCTTCCCGGCAACAGTCAAGATACTTTTATCTTCAGCCATCTCGGATTCATCTATCCTTTGCAAGACAGCTCTCCAGCTTACATGCGCATCCATTTACATTCATATCACATAACATACATTGTATCATGCATCATGACATTGCATATAACTAACTCTTTACCTTTCAGGTAAGATCAGTCGAAAGACTAAAATCATTATCTTCCGAGATTTATTTCCAGGAATAGTTCGGGTGTGACCCAGACACGACAACATTCTAATGCTTATTCCAGATTTATCCAGATGCAGTTTTACACGAGCTCATCATCAGGGAACCCTACACCGGTTCTTCCTCCAAATTCAAGATTTCTGAAAATAGTTCACGGGTTCTCCAAGTAACGGATGTTAACCTATCACTTGTTCAGATTCTTCTCAAGACTTCTGAAAACAGTTTATGGATTCTTCCCAACAACGGATGTTAATCTATCGCTTGTTCAGACGCAACCTCTGAAAACAGTTTACGGACGCTTCCCAACAACGGATGTTGCTCTATTGCTTATTCAACTCCAAGATTTCTGAAAACAGTTCACGGGTTCTCCAAGTAACGGATGTTAACCTATCACTTGTTCAGATTCTTCTCAAGACTTCTGAAAACAGTTTATGGATTCTTCCCAACAACGGATGTTAATCTATCGCTTGTTCAGACGCAACCTCTGAAAACAGTTTATGGACGCTTCCCAACAACGGATGCTGCTCTATTGCTTATTCAACTCCAAGATTTCTGAAAACAGTTCACGGGTTCTCCAAGTAACGGATGTTAACCTATCGCTTGTTCAGATTCTTCTCCAGACTTCTGAAAACAGTTTATGGATTCTTCCCAACAACGGATGTTAATCTATCAACTTGTTCAGATGCAATTTTTGAAAACAGTTTACGGACTCTTCCCAACAACGGATGCTGCTCTATTGCTTATTCAACTCCAAGATTTCTGAAAACAGTTCACGGGTTCTCCAAGTAACGGATGTTAACCTATCACTTGTTCAGATTCTTCTCAAGACTTCTGAAAACAGTTTATGGATTCTTCCCAACAACAGATGTTAATCTATCGCTTGTTCAGACGCAACCTCTGAAAACAGTTTACGGACGCTTCCCAACAACGGATGCTGCTCTATTGCTTATTCAACTCCAAGATTTCTGAAAACAGTTCACGGGTTCTCCAAGTAACGGATGTTAACCTATCGCTTGTTCAGATTCTTCTCCAGACTTCTGAAAACAGTTTATGGATTCTTCCCAACAACGGATGTTAATCTATCAACTTGTTCAGATGCAATTTTTGAAAACAGTTTACGGATTCCTCCCAACAACGGATGTCAATCTATTGCTTATTCAGACCCCCAGTTAAGAGATGGTCCCAAGCATGGACACCTTCCTGATACTCATTCCAGATGGCATCTTTAAGCCCATCCCCGACAAGTTTTTGTCATTCCTCCCGATGGCATTGTTAATCCCATTCCCGCATCCCTTGCTTTGACGAGTGCAAATTTAAGGGCACTCTGGTGTCCAATCTCCTTTTCCCCTCGAGTCACGAAAGACAAACTTGCCAATCTAACTCTTCAGGTTCAAGAAGATTGAACATGGGCAACTGTTGTACCCCAAAATTTTCCCTCCCATTTTCTCAAGATTTCTCATCACAAAGCCCTTGGAGATCAAGATCCAGTTAGGGTTTCATCTGCTCAAGACTTCTCCTTGCACTGTTGACCCAGATTAGGGTTTGTGTTTGCACAAAGATGTTTTGACCTAAAATGCCTAAGATGACTTTCATGCTTCATATTGGACTCCCAAGTTTACCCATACCAGGTTTTAAGTCTTGATTCCAAGTTTTGCCCAGTCAATTGGACAGTCGACCTAAAAATCAGCTGTATTGGGGAAAAAGTCAACTGTGGCCAATTGACAATCAAATCTCATGAAAATTGACCCACATCAACATTATAAACTCACATGGAACATTTGATCAAGTTTGGATCACAATTCCATAGGAAATTTGATCAGATCACCAAAAGGGCAAAATGGTCATTTTTAGGGTTTTGACTGCACAAAGGCAATTTTTGACTGTTTGACCTAGCCAATGGCAAACCAAGCTCACATATGGACTCAAGGACCCCATGGAATTGTCTTGACATGCTCAACAAGTTCAAAAGATCCCAAGTACACAAGATTGACAGTTGAATTTCCCAGTCAATTGATCAATTTTGACTGTATGCTGAAAAGTCAAACTTTGACTTTTTGGTCAAAATCAAGAGTCAAGATTCATTTTCCATCAAAACATGTCAAATCATGAAACTTGTTCACCAAGAAATCAAAAATTGCAAATTAGGGTTTGAAATGAGAATTTTTCATAACTTAGAATTTTTCTAAGTTATGAAAAACCCTAATTTTTTCCCAACTTTGCCCCACTTTCTCACCAAGATTCATTTGGATTCAAGCAAAAGTCAAAACATGAAAATTGTAGCATATTGAATAATCTACAACTTTGATTCACAAATTTTTCCCAAAAGAAGCTTGTATCTCAAGTTACAATTTTTGGAATAAGGGTACTAAACCATTCTTAACTTAGTGAAAATTTGACCTATTTTGGCAAGGTTTTTACCTAACTTCAAGACCATTTTTCACATACTTCCACTTGGAATTTCAATTTGCGCTTCAAAGATGGATTGTAGTACACATTCCAAGCTTTCCAAAATGTCCACGAACTCATCAAACAACCTCATGACTTGAGAGAATCGAATTTTGCAATATGGCAAAAAGTCACTTTGATTCATGGCCATGTACATGTTCATAACTTGTGCAATTTTTCAAATCAGCATGCTTCCCTTGATTACAGGCCTCTAAACCATCCAACACTCATAAATTTAATGCTAATCCTTTGTGCCAAAGTGTTGTTCTATGAGTTCAAACATTACATGCAAGTTTAATCCATTTATGGAAAAAGTGAAATAGCCATTTTTGAAAAGTTAAGCTTTATGTCAAAGTTGCAAATCAACAAGTACAGATCAAATCACTATGGCACAAGATTATGAACAAAACACACTGATCAAGGGGAGGGTTAGCAGCACATTAGGGGGGCCTCTAGCTGTCTAAAACTCAAGTGGACATTTGCTTGCTTAAGTGTGAAGAAATATGGCATAACACAACATAACTTTCATCTCAGCAATAGAACCCTTAAGCAAACATTTTGTACACATTCAAGACATCCTAACTGAGCTAGCACACGACTCCAACACCTCCAATACCTCCACAAACTCAAAATCACCATTGAACTGCACAAAAACAGGGCTTGCTGCAGTTTGAGTGCCATCTCTCATTCCTTTCATGCATTCTTGCTAAAAGCCCATCAAACACATTCCCTAGCATCACTTGAAGCTAACCAAAACATAAAACACGACCTGTAACTCCTCTAACCAGTTCCACCATTTTCACTTTCTTGTTTTGCAGTTGAAGGTCCATAGCTCGATTCAAGGTGTTTCAAAGTAAAGTAAGGATTGGAATAACATCACTACACTTCAGGCAAGTTGTACAGATCATCATCTTGCCCTGAAAGCTCCCCCATTGCCAGATAGAACTTCAACTGAACAGGTATCTTCTTGAACTTCTAAATCTTAGTGCAGGCATCATTAGCTCTAAGTTTGTGAATAAGAAGTGTTCTACTCATGCCCCTGAATCTGTACATACTTTTACTTTTCATTTATTTTGTCTGAGCTATGAGAATTTAAGGTCTGAATATGGAAGAAAAGTTAGGCCAAGATTTAGGAATGTTAAAATTCTCTCTCATTTCTGAGAGTTAGGATGAGTTCTTTACATATTTAGAATCGTGGCTTGATGATTAACATTTCTTATGTTGAAAGTTTGTGCAAAAAATCAAAGAATCAGGATGTTTGAATTCATGAATAAGGCGCGTGTTTTTTGAACAAAAGCTGGCTGGAGGTTGAAGAAAGGCTTGGTGGGCTGGGCCTGTTGTGCCATTTCTCTTCACACCCTATTTTTGCTTTCATACCCCCTGAGCCCATTTTGTTTGTTTTATTGATTTTTTGACTTTTCTTTTTTTATTCTGACCTATTTATTTTTCCTAATAATATTAAAAATATAAAAAACATTTTTTACACCATTTTTATATTTTTAGGCATTTATTTGTTTATATGAACCATTTGTACATAAATAATATATATATATATATACTATTATTTAGAAAAACTAGAAAAATAATGCAAATATACTTTATTTCTGATTTTTATTTCATTTTTTCTTTTGAAAATATTTTATACAAAATATACTTTTTTTATAAATATTAAATATTATTATTTTTGTATATATAATATTTATTTAGTAAATAATAAAGATATTTATATATATATTAGTACATTTAGGTAAATAATACAAAAAATAGATACATTTTTTATTTTATTAATATTTGACATAAAAATACTCTTTTATAAATATACTTCATTTTTTTATTTTATTTTTGTATATAATAAATAAATACTTGTATAAATTAAATAATATATATATTTACCTAATAAATTAGGGTTTTACCCTAAACATTAAAAAGCTCCAAAAATATTACTTTTTATTATTTTGTTTATTTGACATAAAAAAATATCTTTTTTCATACATATAAAAACCCTTTTTTACATCTTGCATATTTATTTTATTTCCATTTAATTTAGGCAATCAATCATCTTGTAAATATCCCAAATTGATGTAATAGTTAGATTTAAATTTCTTGTCCAATATCCCCCCATTTGAACATTTGTACCCCCCTTCCCATATTGTGTTGTAATAGTGTAGGAATTTTAATTTTCGCACTTTATCGCTTTCTAAATATACCATGCTAGAGTTAGGGTTTGTATGCAAATAAAACGAACAAATATAGTTTGACCTAATTTCAAGATAATCAAGCATGAAAATGGACAACACATACCACACTTGCACCCCTAGGGTATTCCACTTGTTGCCTTCAAATAAATGGGCCATATTATATGTTAGGTCTCTTTGGGAAAAACAAATACAAATCAATTGATCATAGTCCCTCGATGACGCTTTCGAAAAGTTGCCTAAAATGATCAAAGTCCCTTAAAGGAAAATTGCCCAAAGATACTTAGCACCATTGCAATTATGGTCTAAACGATGACCCGCGCCCGTCCCTTTCACATCCTAACACAAGATTGTCCACCAAATGCAATGGTGGAACAAAATTGTTAAAAGGGTTAAAACATAACAAAAATCTTTGAGAACTTTAGGGTAGATAGCTTTTAAGTACTTGTCAACTTGCAAAAGAAAACACTTGCCTATTTCTAAACCACACTTCACAAACACTTTCAAAACAAACTTTAAAAAAAAACCTTGAAACATCTTTTCAAAAAGACAAACACCTTTTGTAAAACATTCGAGTAAAGAATTGTTACAAGGGTAGCCTAGACAAGGCATCTTTTTCAAAACCTTTTCAAAACCACACACAAAGCACCATTTCAAACAATTGAAAACCAAGGCAAGTTGATCTAAGCAAGTACCTAAGAGCCCATGGATAACCATGGATAGAAAGGGTGCTAATACCTTCCCTTTCTATAATCTACTCCCCGAACCCAAGAAAAATCTCAAAGGTTTTTGCTGTGCTTTTTAAACCTTTCCTTAGGATAAAATAAAAAGTCGGTGGCAACTCTTGCTCAACCGAAACATTTGCGAAAACAAACGCAAAACTATAGTCAGTTCTCCCACCGTATCACAGTGACCATGTATTCTGACAAAGGAAGAAGTATCTGGAACTTTAGAAACCAATTCTCTAAGTTGAGCAGGGATTTGTACAAAGCTGATGCGAATAGTATTTCTGCGCATAGATGCCATGACCTACAAAATAGAACAAAGATGAATCCCCTCGGTCTTTGAAATGGGTTAGTCTAATGAAATATGCATGCAATGTCATGATGCATGATGTCATGATAGAAACGCACCACAAGTATTCACAGATAGCAAACCTGGTAAGGGAACACAAGTCACACAGTAGCCCTTAAATTTCCGGCTGGCATGGAGTTTAGGTATTACCCTCTTTCAGTTTAGTTGGTTCAACCAGTCCTAGTAATAGTAATCGGGTTCTAGAGGATCTCAATATCACTAACCACCCTCGATCGGTCATGATTCCAGTTTAGCAACCTTTTCTTGCGGCCAGAATCATCGCGAGAGTTTGGTCTCAATGAGTGTAGCATACTGCTACTTTTCTATGGCCAAGTTGGTCAATTATAGGTTCTAAGGTCAGTTGGTGCTTAATGACCCCTTAGCAGCCCCATATTCTCCTTGTTCCTCCATAAGGGATATCGGTACAAACTAAAGTGCCACACCAATGTAGCTACTGCTTCAACCGTATCGGTCTACGCCATACAGTTCCCTCACAGTCTATTGCTACTTACCTAATAGGTATCCCCCAGATCCGGGTTAGGATCTATAGTAACTCCGATTCAAACCCACAAAGATAAAGCATACAAATCAAGCAATTGAAAACAATATGATGAACTATTCCTAAGGTACACCCCACTTATTAAGTCCCCAGCAGAGTCGCCAGTTCTGTGATACGGTGGGAGAACTGACTGTTTTTGGAATGCTGGTTCGCATTTTGCGTTTGTTTTCGCAAAATGTCGCGGTAAGCAAGAGTCATCACCGACTTTTATTTTATCCAACAAGGAAAGGAAAAAAGCACAGAAAAATTCCATTTTCGTGATATTTCTGAGTACGGGGGGTAGATTATAGAAAGGGAAGGTATTAGCACCCTTTTTATCCGTAGTTATCTACGGGCTCTTAGGTACTTGCTCATCATTTTCAAAATTGTTTTCTTTGTGTTTGTGGGTTTTGAAAAGTTTTTGTTTTAACTTCGATTTAACTCTTGCTTCTGTCTTCAAGAGTGTAATGAAGTGTTTTTGAAAACTTTGTTTGAAAAGGAGTGTAAGTGTGAAAAAAGTTTGTTTTGGATGAGAAAGTATCTAAGAACTAATCTACCTACTCGAAAAAGGGATCGTTCTATGTTTGTTTCCTTTAGACAATGCTAGCCAACTATTAGTGAGTAGGTAGCACCGTCGTTGGAGTTTGAGGGTCAATTCGAAAGAGGGACATACAGTCACTAAAGCAATGTTAGATTGTCTTAGTGGTAACCCTAATGACTTAGATCATTTATTCGAGGCAACGATATCCGAGGCAACCTTTCAGAGGCAACTTATGATCTTTTAGACAAGAGGGCGACCTCTAAAACAACCTATACTCAATGACCGTTTACAATGGCAACCAAGTGGGATGTACCCTAGGAGTGCGCATGTGCGAGTGTGTTGATTTAATATTATTTATCTTTGCACAATTAAGGGTGATCTAACTGTTTTAAGATTAAACATTCATTCTTGTCATGCAAGCCCTATTATCAAACATCTAACAGTTGAATATTTGCAGAAATTAAAGGGCAAAATTTAAACTAAACTATTACAAGGCGTCGGGTATTTTCATCGCCAAAGACAAACCTTTTGAAGTTTAAAAGCGGTGAAAATAAATAAATGTCCTAATTAATTATTACAAACCGGGAGCAGATACAATAATTTGGATAAAGAAAAAATATTGCGCGCGAAAAAATTGAATCGAATGTGAAACTAGGGTTTTGACCCTCCTAATTAAAAGAAATTATTTTTGTTGTTTTTTAGTATTTTTTAAGAAAAGAAATTAAATCCTAAAATTAAATGCTAAATCAATTAGTTATTAAATTAATTAATGAAAAATAATTAAATGACATATTTGGATTTTTGGTTATTTTAGGAAAGAAATAAAATAATTAAATTAGGGTTAAAACCTATTGATTCTAATTAATTTTAAATATTTACAAAAATCAATTAAAGTTATCTAATATAAATAACCTAATTATTTTAATTAATATTTATTGATGAAAAATAAAATTCTAATTTTAATTGGATAGACAAATGTTTTTGTGATTTTTTTGATAAAAAGAAAATAATTTTTGGTTAAGTAAATAAATAAATAAATAATTAGATGAAAATAAACAAAATATAAAAAAAGAGGGAGATGGGCCTGAAAGTGGTGTGCCAATAGCAAGAACTCTGGCCCAATGATGCTGATCCGTTTGACTTTTTGCAATCCAGTGCGTGTGCATTGACTGACCCTTTGGTGCATCCTCAGTGGTAGCCACCAGATCTGGCCACCTGGCCATCTGGCGCATGGATGATGAATGTCCATGGTGGATGCTTGACTTGCATATGCATATGATTACCTGAAAACAAACAAGAAAATGGCAAATGCTGGAGGCAGGGATCGAACCCCTGACCTCCAACTTCTGAATCCTTATGCGCTGACGTGGTCACCACTAGGTTGTTTACTTTTTATTGTTAACATGATACAAACTAATAATAATATAAAGAAATGCAATATAGTGGACGAATTCAGAAAACGCGCGCCAATGTTTGAACGAACCAGTAAGGGAGTGACAACGCATCATCTCCTTCCTCTCTCTGTGGCAAAAACCAGAAACACCTATACCCACGGACAAATGTCCGTTGCTACAAATCAAGCATTCTCAAAACCTCCCACAGGCCATGTAAATGGAATCTAACACCATGGTTAGATTCGTCTCGTCTACCTGATCACAACCATGCCCATTATGAAGGCTAATTGTTCCTGAAACAAAAAGCCCTAAACCAAAGCTTGAAAACCTAACAATGGTGAGTAACGCCACGAGCTATATAAATGAAATCAAATATTGCAGAAAGTTTACAAATGCTTCATAGGTTAACAATATGCTATTATTTCACACTATGGATGCAAGAACAAGGCTATTCGAATTCAAGAAAAGGATGATACCGCCATGGACTTACATTGCGTGGGAAGGCTTGAAAGCACTTGGTTTTGATTGCTTTAGTTTGTTGAGACTGCCAGGAAACGATTCAGACAGATACCAAGCCTTGAGGATGCCTCTAACCACCAATTCGATCTCACAATTTTTGCTTGTTTTTGCCAATTCTGTTCTTTCTCTAGCGCGCCTCTCCAACCTTGATTTTGATCTGCACGCAACCCTTATGTATTAGACAATGCATTAGGGTTGATTATTGTGTCCAAATCCCTCTCTTTCAATGCTTTGGATATTGATTTGATTTGCTTTGAACAACTTTCCAAACATGGATTATTTTCAATCTTTTTGTGCCCACAAGCTTTGATGAGAGTTTGAATGCCTTGCTAGCTGTAATTAGAGCCTGAAATAATCACAAGATTCTTTGTTATCAATATTTTGGATTTTTATTTGATTTTATTTGATTTAAATTCAATAGTTCAAATAAAAATCAAAATAAATAATAAAAATAAGATATGGACAGGTGGTAAAATCTAGAGCACGTGGGATATGATTCTAACTCAAAACAAGTGAAAAAGATTGGGCCCATTTGGCAAAATTTGAAGTTTTGGGGATAGTTGACTTTTGGCAATTTTGCAAAAAAGGTCAACTTCAACAATGCATAACTTCCTAAATTTTGACTCTTTGGAGGTGTTCTTGGACTTTTTAGAAAGCTCGAGATGTCCTCCAATTAACCCTTTTTGTCTCATATCATTTTGATATTCCATGATCATGTATGAAGCTTTGACAAAAATGTGTTTTTGTTGACTTTTCAAAATGACCTATAATGTCCAAATTCATAACTTCTTGTGAGTGCATATTTTGATCTTGGGAGATGAAGATGGATTATAGGGAATCGCATCCTCTTCAAAATGAGATTTGGATGGGTCATTTATCATAAAGTATGAGAAAGTTATGCTTGGTTAAAGTTAGGTTGACTTTTCCTGCAAAACCCTAATTTAGCAACTTTTGAATCTTGATGAATTGTGAGCAACCCTTGATGAATCATGATCAAACCTTGATAAAATGATGAAATATACTTAAAAATTAGATTGTTGACAAAACATCTTGAAGTTTGACTGTATGTGGGTCACAGTTGACTTTTGCCCTAGCACAGTCGATTTTTGGACCTTTGAGCAATTGACTGAGCAAAATTCCTCTGCAAGGCTTGAAACTTGACATGGATGATCTTGAGAACATATTAGGACATTGGTGAGAATTTGGGACCACTTGGACTCAAGGATCTTGATGCAACATGAAACCCTAATTTGGGGTAGACTGTCTTAGGAGAGAGCTTGTCTGGCCAACCCTTGGACTACCTTGAGCAACTTGAGGATCTTTCTTGAAATATCTTGAGAAATATGGGAGGGCAAATTTTGGGGTACAACAATGATTATTTGAGATGATTTGAGATGTCGTTAACTTGTGTGTTATCATTACATTCATGGTTGTGTCGCATACGTTGCATTTTTGAGATGGAGCTTATGCTCGTTGAGATGGCCTGGATTGGCAAATTTTGAGATGAAGGCTATGCCTTGTTAATGCCTCTATTAATTGGAAGATTTTTGAGATGGGAGTTCTGCTCCAATGGTACCACATGCATTTGCATAGTATTGAGTCGCATTATATGACTTCATAAAGAAGTGTATTTTGATATGGATGAATGTATATTATTTCTGAGATTGTTGTTGATTATGAGATGAGAAGTGGTGATGCTGGTGATCTAATTTAATATATTAATTATCATGCGCTTTATTATATTGTTAGATATATCACCCCTTCTATTTGAATGTTGCCCTTATGTTGGTAACGTGCAGGTAATCGAGAGTGAAGGCTGTATACCTTCAATAGTTCGAGTCGGTGTCATTGCTCTGATATGTAACACTCGGGGGGATGAACGCTTGTTGCTTTTGATTGTTGATTATTCAGTTATTGAATTTTAAGTTGATTATTATTAAATTGTGTTGTTTGAAGTTGCTGTTCTGTTAGAGATGTTATTAAGAATTCCGCTGCGTAGATGTTGAATTATTTTATTTAAAGATGTTATGACGGTTCGTTCGATGTTTTGAAAGTGTTATATATCCAAGATGAATGCAATGAATTTTGTTAGAAGAATTTGTGACATCCCGATTCATTTGTATTTGAAATTTTATAACTCTGATTTATTTTGCATAATTGCTTGGGGTAGAATTGGGGTGTTACAGTTGATACTCGATGCTATGCTCATTGAGATTCGACTCTCGGGTTTTGTTTGGTGGCAAGTCATTTGTCGTGCTAAATGAAACATGTGGGAAAAATCAGTGATATTGAGATCCCTAGAACCTGGTTACTACTTTAGGACAGGTTGAGCCAACTAAACTTCAAAGAGGGTACTTACCTACGAACCCCATACAAGCTTTAAAGCTAAGGCCCTTGTGTGCTTTGTTTATGTTGTTATTTGTTCAAACATGACATCATAACATCATGACATCATATCATAACATTTTCACTAACTATTTCAAGGATCTAGGGGATTTATCTTTGTTCTTTGTTGCAGGGTCATGGCTTCCAATCGCAAAAATACTATTTGAATCAGCTTTGTAAAGGTAGCTTCCAAGCTTGAGGAATTAGTCTCAAAGCTTTCTGACAATTCTCAATTCACCAAGAGACATGGTCATCTACTCAGTTTGGTTACTATCAGTTTCAAAGAAGACATGATGAGTGTTCTGTTCCAGTTCTTTGACCCTAAACATCACTATTTTACATTCTTGGATTATCAGTTGGTGCCCACAATGGAAGAATTCTCTAAGTTACTCGAAGTACCTATTCTTGATCAGATACCTTTCACCGGTCTAGAGCAAGTTCCAAAACTTGAAAACATTGCAGTCGCCTTACATCTGAAACGATCAGATATTGTATCTAATTGGGAAACAAGGAATAGAGTCAGGGGTTTTCTTCCTAAATTTATGATAGAGAAGGATCAGTGGTTTCTAGATGCCATGAGTTTTCGTGATTTTGAGGATACTTTGGCTTTGCTGATCTATGGTTTGGTACTATTCCCTAATCCAGACCAATTCATAGATGCGAGTGCCATTAAAATATTTCTCACTCATAATCTGGTACATACTTTTCTTGGAGATGTCCTGCATTCCCTTTACACCCGTACTATGAAGAAGCGAGGAACTCTTATGTGTTACATACCTCTACTGTCCATGTGGTTTATTTCGCACCTGCCCCAATCAGTGATAAAGAATGAACAACGTTTGAGGTGGTCTCAAAGGTTGATGTCACTTGCTCATTTGGATATCCATTGGTGTTCTCGATCTTAGGAAAATGTCACTAGTATTTACCGTTGTTGGGAATTCCCTAATGTATCACTCCTTGGTATAAGATGGGGCATCACTTACAACCCTTCTCTAGCTCTGCGTCAGTTTGATTATGCTCGAAGGAACGATCCTCATGATATGCTCATCCAGGGTATTATGTTCGACTATGAGAGCGATCCTCAAAATTACCGTCAATGCTTTATACGTGCTTGGGGCATGGTCAACAAGATTGATAGTGAGACTTTGGGACACAAGAATTCCATTCCTCTAGAGCCTTACCTCAGATGGGTGCGGTCTCATGCTCAAAATATTAAAATGTCATATCCTGCTATCCTACCAGTGATCATAGAGCCTATTGTTGAAAGGGATGTTCCTCATACCATTCTTCATCCTGATATGCCTATTGACTTCGAAGAACTACAAAAGTCCTATATTCAACTCAAGGAAGAAAGGGATACCTTTGAGACTCAATTCTATGCTAGTGAGAAGAAAGTACTAGATCTGACGAGATGACTCCATGAAGAACAAAACCTTAATGCATATGTCAACACAAAGAGGAAGCACCCATGGGATACTTGAGTTCATAGTTTACTTCTTTTGTAACTCTTTTGTTGTCATTATAAGCCTATAAGGAAATTATAATTTGAGCTTCTTAATAAAATTTCTTTTGTTTCCTTTTGTTTAAACAAATTTAAATCCCACAAATGTCCTTGAAAACATTGCACTTGCATTTACATATCATGCATATCATCATATAACATGTGCTTTCTAGACAGGTTTTCTCATCTTCTTGCTCTTTATTTCAGTGAAAGATGACATTCGAACAAACTGTGAAAGAACTTCAAGCTCAGAACACCCAGTTTCAGCAAATGTTCTTGGACTTATATAAGGGACAAGACGAATTGAAGACCATCATCACAAAGGGGAATATGAAGAAGACTAAAAAGCCAACAATCTTTCTTAATATAGGCAGAAGATTTAAGGGTCCGGTCAGAAGGGCTCTAGATTTTGAGGTCCCCCTGAATGAAGACGATAACCAAGAAGAAGATGACAAGAGTGTGAAGGTTGAAGAGAATAACAACCTTGATTCTGGCCAAGATTCTGATGAAGACTATTCCTTCGAATAATATCCTCCCGCTGATGACAGATACAGGCAGCTGGAAGTCGAATTAATGCTATGGAGATACAGAAAGTACCTGGGCTGGACTTTAAAGAGTTGGGTCTTATTTTGGGGGGTGTTATCCCTCACAAGTTCAAGGTTCCTACTTTTGCCAAATATGACGGTGTGTCATCTCCAAAGCTTTATCTGTGGTCTTATGTTTGAAAGATCTAACCCCATACTGCTGACAGAAAGTTATGTGTTCACTTCTTTCAAGAGAGTTTATTTGGGACACAACTTGAATGGTTCTATCAGTTGGAGGGAGCCAACATCCGCACTTGGGAAGACATGGCTGCTGCTTTTTACAAGCAGTATCAATATAATGCATAACTTTCACCAACTTGCGTGCAACTACAAAGTATGACTATGGGCTCGAATGAAGGGTTTAAAGAGTATGCCCAAAAGTGGAGAGATCTGGCTGGAAGAGTGCAACCTCCTTTATCTGATAGGGAGTTGGTTGATATGTTCATGAGTACATTGGCAAGGTGTTTCTTTAATCATCTGACCGGAAGTTATTCATCTGGTTTTACCGAGTTAATACTAAATGGGGAACATGTAGAAGGTGTTATCAAGAGTGGAAATATTCAAGTGGCTGCATCTTTGAGTGTTGTAAAGAAGAAGTTTAGCGGTAAGAAGGAGACAAATGTTGTTTATGGCCATAAGGATCATGTTAGAAATGATCGCAACCAATCTGTGAGGGCGGTGCTAATTTATAATTTTGCGCCTGTTAAACAACATCAGCAAAATAATTAGAGTAGGTTAGATGCACCTAGAAGGCAATTTACCAAAATCAACATGCCATTATCTCAGGCATTACAACATTTATTGAAAGCGAAACTGATTACATTAAGGGATCCTCTTAGGAATCCTAACACCTCCTCTCCTTGATACAATCCAAATGTGAAGTGTGCTTACCATTCCAATAGCTCTGAGCACGACACCAATAACTATTGAGCCTTGAAAAACAAAATTCAAGACATGATTGACAACAAAGAGATTGAGTTCAATCCTCCCGAGACCCCAAATGTAATTATTGCACCTATGCCGAAGCATGACAAAGGCATAAGTGTTATTGATGATGTTCTTTATGTTTTTATTGTAAGTGATCTGGCTACTCCCCCCCATTATCAAGAAGAATATGTTGCATGCCAGTTTATTTCTGGGTTGCATTGAAAGGTGTTACTACTTCTTAGTCCAACCTAATGGATGCAAGTTTCTAGAAGAAGGTATTCAGCGCCTAATGGATAATCACATATTTCTGGTTGAGAAGGTTCCGTCTGCTGAGAATCTGTTTTAAGACTTATCTATAATATCCGACACACCTATCAGGATCACTTCCAAGGGTCCTGTAAGGATTAATTCCCAACCTAAAGTTCCTCCTTTAATAATCACCACACATGGACATTTTCCATATTCTTTAGATAAAGCTATCCCTTGGAACTATAGAGCCGACGTCTACTACCATGACGTCAAGCAAGAACTAACGATTATTGTGAATGAAGGTACTGAAGTTGCTGATCTAGACATTGACAATACTATTGGGACCAACAAGGTTACTATAACCTGAAGGGTTTTCTCTCCGGAAATCTCCCCAAAGACTATTGCTACACCAGTTCGAGTTACTACTGCTCAGGCTCAGGGAAAAGAACAAATGACGGAGCCGGCCCTTACGGATGCACCTAAAGAAGTCACCACTGATGATACTTCCAGGCAAGAGTTGGAGGAGGTATTGAAGATTATCCGCAAAAGTGATTACAATATTTTCGAACAATTGGGACAAAACCCATATAAGATCTCCATGTTATCCCTGTTATTGTATTCTGAAGCCCATGCCCAAGCTTTAGTAAAGTTTTTAAAATTTGCGCACGTGCCACAAGAGATTTCTGCCGACCAATTTGGAAGTTATGTTGCTAGTCTAACAATAAATAATGGTTTAGGTTTTTCTGATGCTGGCTTGACTTTTGAGGGAAGACACCATAACAAGGCCATGTATGTCTCTATTGAATGCAGGGGCACTACTCTAGATCATGTATTGATTGATACTGGTTCCTCGCTAAATGTTCTACCAAAAGGTGCTCTAAGACATGCTTGATTATGAAGGGGTTATACTGAAACCTAGTGATATTGTAGCGAGAGCCTTTGATGGTTTGAAGAGGATGGTACACGGGGAAGTGGATCTTTAGATCCAGGTAGGTTCGCAGGTCTTCGAATCTACCTTCTATGTGATGGATACCCGGCTAGCATATTCTTGTTTACTCAGACACCCTTGGATCCTTGGGGAAGGCGGAGTTACCTCAACCCTGCACTAGAAACTAAAGTATCCCATAAGAGGAAAGGTTGTCACAGTTTGCAGTGAAGAAGAATATATAGTTAGTCACCTAAACTTATTCAGATATGTTGAGATGGATGGCATATTCATCGAGACTCCCTGTCAGACTTTTGAAGTTATCCCTCCAACTGCTACTGAAGACATTTTTGTTATCCCCAAGGTTACCAGGGTTCCTCCCAGAATGGCTTCTTTGAAGGATGTTAGAGCAGTTGTAGAAGAAGGTGGTTGTACTACTTGGGGTCAGCTTCCTGACATTCCGTATAAATCTGACAAATTTGGTATGGATTTCACTGTAGAGGCTCAGAAGGCTGTTCGTTGTGCTCGGGCTAGAAGACCACCATTCCAAATCCGCAACAATGGAGTCAACGCCATAGAAGATGCTGATAGTGACTATGACCTTGACAACTGGATCTTTTCAACCATCGACAATGGACTCAACAATTGGAATGTTTTATTGCTTACAAAGTTTTAGTTATGTAATTTATTTAAACAATGACTTTAAGCCTTGTGCCTTACCTGGGGCACAATGGTCCACTTGTTAAGGGTTATCATTTCATAAACATATCTTCAATAAATAAAGCATTAGACGTTTTGCATTCAAATTTTATTCTCTTTGCCTTTATTTTTATTTTTATCACTTTTAAATAGCTATGTGTTCTTACACACACCCATACAATAAATTGCAAATCCACATCCACTCTGGATCCCGTGGATAACGATTATGCTATTGCCACCTATGAATTTGAAAATACAATCTACCAAGTCGAGGACGAAGGTGAGGAAGATTGTGAAATACCTAGAGAGCTTTCCAGACTATTCGTGCAAGATGAAAAGGCTATACAATCGCATGAAGAGCCAATCGAGGTTATAAACTTGGGTACTAAAGCAGACAGGAAAGAAGTCAAGATAGGTGCCAACCTAAAAGACGGTATCAAGAACAGGTTAATCCAGATGTTGCATGAATATGTTGAGATCTTTGCTTAGTCATACGAGGATATACCAGGGCTCGACACTGATATTATGGTTCACCGTCTGCTGATGAAGGAGGGTTATTCTCCAATAAAACAAAAAGTTCGTCGCATGCGTCCCGAGATGTCAGAGAAGATCAAGGCTGAGGTTATGAAACAATTTAATGCAGATTTCTTGGCTGTTACATCATATCCTCAGTGGGTAGCAAATGTGGTTCCAGTACCGAAGAAAGACGACAAAGTACGTATGTGTGTATACTACATGGATCTGAACAGGGAAAGCCCAAAGGATGACTTTCTGCTTCCACATATTGATGTCCTGGTTGACAACACCATTCAACACAAGGTATTCTCCTTCATGGACGGTTTCTAGGTTTATAAGCAGATCAAGATGGCACCTAAAGATATGGAAAAGACTACTTTTGTTACATAGTGCAACACTTTTTGTTACAAAGTTATGCCTTTTGGTTTAAAGAACGTCAGTGCAACATATCAGTGTGCCATGGTAGCTTTGTTCCCTGACATGGTGCATCACGAGATAGAGGTTTATGTTGATGACATGATAGCCAGATCCCAGACTGAAGAGGAACATCTTGACCATTTACACAAGCTGTTTGAGAGGTTGAAGAAGTACAAGCTGAGGTTGAATCCGAACAAGTGCACCTTTGGGGTGAGATCCAATAAGATCCTGGGTTTCATTGTTAGTGGTAAAGGTATTGAAGTTGATCCTGCCAAAGTCAAAGCCATCCAAAAAATGCCCGCTCCCCACACCGAGAAGGAAGTCCGAGGTTTCTTAGGACGACTGAACTATATTGTCAGATTTATTTCTCATTTGATTGCTACTTGTGAGATGATCTTCAAGTTGATGAAGAAAGACCAGGTAGTGAAATGGAATGACAATTTCCAGATAGCCTTTGACAAGATTAATGAGTATCTCTAAGAACCTACAATTCTGATGCCACCAGTTGAAGGAAGACCTTTGATTATGTACTTAAGAATGTTAGAGAACTCAACGGGGTGTGTTTTGGGCCAACATGACGAGTCTGGTCGAAAAGAGCATGCAATATACTACCTTAGAAAAAAGTTTACCGACTATGAAACAAGATACTCACTGCTCGAGAAAACTTGCTGCACTTTGGCATGGGCTTCTCGCCGACTAAGACAATATATGTTGACTCATACAACCTTGTTGATATCTAAGATGGATCTGATCAAATACATATTCGAGAAGCCCACTTTCTCCAAAAGAATAGCCAGATGGCAAATGGTCTTAACAGAATACGACATTTAGTACACCATTCAGAAAGCAATCAAAGGAAGTGTCTTGGCGGATCATTTGGCTCATCAAGCTATAGATAACTATCAGTCTATGAATTTCTAGTTCTCAAACGAGAATATTATGTTAGTTATAGATTGTGAAGAACTTAGACCGTATGAGGACCTAAGCCAAGATCCCGATGGACTATGGTTTTCGATAGATCTTCTAACGCACTTGGCAGCGAAATTGGTGTTGTAATTATCTCTCCCAAGGGTTGCCATACACCCTTCACCGCCAGATTGTGCTTTGACTGTACCAACAACATGGCCGAATATGAAGCGTGCATCATGGGTATCAAAGCCGCTATTGATATGAGAATCAAGTTTTTGAACGTATATGGGGACTCATCCCTAGTAATCAGTCAAGTTAAGGGAGAATAGGACATGAAGCATCCAAATCTCATTCCTTACCAAGAGCATGTGATGGCTTTAATTCCATACTTCGAGGAAATCACTTTTGAGCATATTCCACGAGAAGAGAATCAGCTGGAAGACACATTAGCTACCATGTCATCTATGTTCAAAGTCAGATGGGATAATGAGGCTCCTCGAATTACTATCAAAAGACTAGACGAACCGACACATTGCTACGAGGTTGACATTAACGGAGTAGAAGAGAAGCCTTAGTTTCATGAAGTAAAGATGTACCTCGAAGCTCAAGAGTACCCCGAGGGGGCATCTATCAATGACAATAAATTACTACAGATATTCTATGTTAAGTTCTTCCTGGGCAATGAAATTTTGTACAAGCGCAACCATGATTCGACTCTGCTTCATTGTATGGACAAGAAGGAAGCCTAGAAAATTATGGAAGATATGCATGAAGGAGTCTTCAGTACTCATTCCAGTGGGCATATGATGGCTAATAAGATTTTGAGAGTGGTTTACTATTGGTCGATCATGGAAACTTATTGCCATCGTCATTCAAGAACTTGTCACAAATGCCAGATCTATGCTAACAAAGTACATGTACCTCCGGTTCCTTTGAATGTCTTGACTGCTCCTTGGCAATTTGCAATGTGGGGCATTGGTATGATTGGTGAAATTAAGCTTATGGCTTATAACAGGAATCGTTTCATCCTCGTCGCTATTGATTACTGAAGTGGATTGAAGCGGCCTCATTTTCCTCTGTTACCAAGAATATTATGGCCCGATTCGTTAAGCATAACCTCATCTATCAGTATGGCATCCCCGAAAGGATTATCATAGACAATGGTACTAATCTGAACAATATTGTGACCACTAAATTATGTATGCAATTCAAGATCAAGCACCACAACTCTTCTCCATATCCACCAAAGATGAATGGCCCAGTGGAAGCCACCAATAAGAACATTAAAAAGATTATATAGAAGATGACAGTGACATATAAAGATTGGCATGAGATGTTACCATTTTCTCTTCATGGCTATCGTACCTCAGTTCGTACATCAACTGGGGAAACCCCATTCTCCCTGGTCTATGGTATGGAAGCCGTCTTACCAATCAAAGTCCAGATTCTTTCTCTAAGGATTATGAAAGATGAAGATTTAGATGAAGACAAGTGGATTCAGACTAGGCTAGACCAGTTGAATTTGATTGACGAGAAAAGGCTTGTGGCTATTTGTCACGGTCATATTTATCAGAAGCGAATGATTAAATCCTTCAACAAGAAATTCAAGCATCGGGTATATCAGGTTGGTGACTTGGTAATAAAGTTCATCATCCTACCACAAGGTGATCCCAGGGGAAAATGGACTCCCACGAAGGGCCATTTGTAATCAATAAGATATTTTTTGGCGGTGCTATGATGCTTACCACCATGGACGGTGAAGACTTTCTGCATCCTGTGAACACATACATAGTTAAAAGATACTACGCATAAAAGTGACCCGCTAGGTTGATTGGACTAGGCAAAAATAAGGGCATCCCGGCGAACCAAAAGGTTTCGGGAAAAAATTAGGGATATATATATATATATATATATATATATATATATATATATATATATATATATATATATATATATATATATATATATATATATATATATATATATATATATATATATATATATATATATAAACATGGTACACCCGGCAAGTCGAAAACCTAAAAAGGCGGCTTGGGCAAAAAAGGGTATCCTGGTGGACTGAAAAGCTGAAAGGGCGGTCCAGGAAAAAGTTAGGGATTAAAGCATACGACTATGTCCTATTGGATCATCTACTTACAACCGTCAAGTTCAAACGGTACAGATCAATCCAGTCAACTTCCTTCGACAACGAGGGTTGGGATGCTTGAAGACATATGGGCAATAGCAGAGTTGAAACTTAATAAGATCGTTTCCACATAGTCGTTTTCTCTTTGTTTTACTTTGTACTCTTTTCATTTTACAACAATTTCCTCTTACTAGGATTTCCGTCTCTATGTACAAAAACTGCCTGCTTATAGGCAAATTATCAATACAAATACAATTTCAAAATTCAAATTTTGTTTTATCTTTTCTGTTTTGTTTGCAAAAACGTCCAATGACTAAATTGAATGAACATATGCATATGAATATGATTACTGTTAACAAATATATGCATAAAAAATAGGAATAAGCATTTACTGAAGACTCTAGGAATTGGGATCACATTCAGGTCATCCATAAATCCCCACAGAGCAACCTCCATGGGATTATCCCCACAGAGTTACCTTCACAAGATCATCCCCAATAAAGATACATTTCCCCCGCAAGCCTAAGATGCCTCCAGGTAAGAATTGAGGCATCTTCCAGGAGTTCACATAATCATACTCCCCAGCAGATCCACCTAGCAGATAAATGAGTTTGATCATTTCCCCGATATATGACAAAACTTCCTCCGCACAGCCTACAAATTTCTAATCCCCATCAGAGTTTGCTTTCTCAGCATAGTTCACATGAATTCAATTCCCCGACTGAGTTATTTCTCCAACATTGCAAAATCCCCTGCATAATTCTCTTCTCCAGCAAGGCTTACTTATCCAGCGGGGTTTATTTCTCCAGTAGGGTTCATTTCCCCAACGGAATTTAATTTCCCAAGAAAAGTTCATTACTCCGACTACTGCAAGTCACCGGAAAAATTCCCCTCTCCATCAAAGTGTAGTCCAGGCTGCTATCCTAGATAGTTGCTATGAAATCTGAAACTGGGCCATATATCATTTAACTTTGGCTTACCCTAGAAGAGTTGACATCGATATCGGAAACTCGGTCATACGGCACCTCTGAAGGTTATTCATCTTTTTTATCCCCAGTCAGGGTATATAAGAACTAAATTCTCTAGTAGAGAGATGAACGACCAAGGTTCCTGAACTCTTCTATCCCCAAGCAGAAGTCAAACATTCCCAGCGGAGTATCCTCAAAATAGAAAGCAGGAATCCCCAACAAAGATATTCTAAACAAGATTTATATCCACATTCTTCATCCCCAACACCGGTCAGGGATTTATTTTCCCCAGCCAAGATGTTACACGAAGCTACCAATACACTTCAACGATATCTTGCATCCATACATCATCATAGCATATGCATATGAAATTCATATATCATACTATCATTTACTTTGAGAACTTTATTACACAATTGTGATACGGTGGCAGAAACAGACTGTTTAAAATGCTGGTTTACGTTGCGTTTGTGTTTGCAAAATGTCGCGGTAAGCAAGAGTTGCCACCGACTTTTATTTTATCCAACTGGAAAGGAAAAAAAGCACAGAAAAATTCCATTTTCGAGATTTTGAGTACGGGGGGTAGATTATAGAAAGGGAAGGTATTAGCACCCTTTCTATTCGTGGTTTTCCACGGGCTCTTAGGTACTTTCTCATCATTTTCAAAATTACTTTTGTGTGTTTGATTTGAAAAAGTTTTTGTTTTACTTCGATTTAACCCTTGCTTCTGTCTTCAAGAGTGTTACGAAGTTGTTTTGAAAAATTTGTTTGAAAAGAGTGTAAGTGTGAAAAAGTTTGATTTTGAGAAAGTACCTACTAGCATCTACCTACTCGAAAAAAGAATGTTTCTCTTCTTGTTTCCTTTAGACAGCGCTATCCCACTATTAGTGAGTAGGTAGCACCGTCGTTGGAGTTGTAAGGGTCAATTCGAAAGGGACGTACGATCACTAAAGCAATGTTAGGACGTCTTAGTAATAACCCTAATGTCTTAAGATCAATATTCGAGGCAATATTTTCGAGGCAACTTTTCCGAGGCAACATTTCCGAACGAGACCTTGATCTTTGTTTAGACAAGAGAGCGACCACTAAAATATCCTATACTTAATGATCGTTTACCGAAGGCAACCGAAGTGAGAGTATACGCTAGGAGTGCACATGTGCGAGTGATTCAATTTTAAGTTATTATCTTTGCACATTTAGGGTTTGCTAACCATTTTAAAATTTACATACATTCTTGTCATGCAACCCTATTATCATACATTGTTGTACCCTAAAATTTGCCCTCCCTTTTTCACAAGAAATCACAACCCTAGGGTTTTCTCTGATTTTAAGATTGGCTCAGGAATTGATCAAACTGACCTTTCTTTGGCAACAAATCAAGAATTAGGGTTTTTCTCTCGCATTCCTCAGAAGAAGCATAATCCCCAGAAATTCAATTAGCTGCTACATGTTTTCGCGCTTGTTCGAGTTTACTGGTCGTTCTCAAAGCATGGTTATCTGGGATAAGGGCTGAGACTCTTATTTGGAATATTAAGGCATCTGCTTGTTAATGGAACTAAACGTTTGCTTGTTAATGGAATGCTTGCTTGCTTATTGGAATACACAACGCGTATCTTGATTGGAATGCTGTTGCAAGTTATGAGATTGCAAAGTTTTTGGGATTACTTGGATTTTAAAGTTATTTGTATTGGAAATGCTGGAATGCAATTTCAGTTATTTTGGATCGGGAATCTTAAATAAAAAAAGTGAAGATGCAAAGGAAGAATTGAAATATATTGACAGTAGAAAGTTTTATTGGATTATCTAATGATCTCATAAAAGTTTTTTTCATTCATTGCAAATGATTGTTACAAAAATAGTTTATTGTTTGAATATTATACGTTTTACAACTTATAGTATTTGAAGAATAAATTATTACAATGAATAAAAATTCTAAGCCTAAGCCTCCTAAACTCCATTTGCTCCCATGCCCAAGGTCTCTTGCTTCCTCTGCTTCCTCTATCGTCCAAGTTGCTTTCACCTGAAAAAGAAGAAAGAAAAGAAATTAATACAGTTAATTGAAAAAAGAATTTTCAAACAAAAAAGAAAGAAAATTCATCATTAAAGTTTGTCGTCCGGAATCAGTGTGCTATTGTTCATCATGTTTTATTTTTCTCTCTGCAAATCACAAGAAGATTGCTCTTCTTGGTTCAAAAAGAGAAAAGTAAAAAATAAAAGTAAGCATACAAAAACAATTGGCTCAAACGCAAAACATGGGCCATGCTGTATAAAGGCAAACCAAGGCGCCAAAATTCAAACTGTCCAGCAAAACTGTGCTAAACTGCAGTAACCAAACTAAATGCAACAAGGTGCCAAAACTGTTAAGCATAGCAACTAAACATTGCAAACATTACAGCAAGTTGCAAGGTAAACATAAGCATGTCAAACTAAGCAAACTAAGCATAGCAACTAAGGCAAACTGAGTTACAAAGCAATTGGAAGCAACCAAGTACAATGTAGAAAGTACAACAGTAATAGCAGGTAATACAACATGAAAACCTATTGACAAGAAAAAGGCTTGTAATAGACATCATCATTTTCCAGAGGCAACTTTTCAGAAAATAATAAAAAAAAGCAAGATGCTTGTTTCATGGAGAGAGAAAGAGGAAAAGATATCACCTTGGGTGAAGTTTTACAGTTTGGCTAAAGCAGGCTGTTACAAATAAAAAAAGGGGATAAGAGTTATAAAAGAGATTAAGTAGAACAGGAGAGCCCAGCGAGAAATCTCAAAAATCTCCACACTGCTAGCTTGTCAAACAATATAGCAAAACTGCTATCAACCCAAGCCTGCTAGCAACAAACTGCAAACCTGTTTAGCCAAGCTTGCTCAAACCACAAAGTTCCCAACCCTGTGAACAAAACATAACAACCAAATTGTGAAACCACAAAACCTGCACAAGCTTGCAAAAACCTGTACAAGCTCAAAGCCTAGCAAAAATGCAAGTGAACCAAACAGCCAAGCTTGCCAAACAAACTCAAAAAACTGCAGAGTTTCAAACTTAGAACAAAAAATACACAACCTGTTATCAAAACCACAAAACTGCAACAAACTGTAAACCTGTTTGGCCAAACTGCAAACAAGCCCAGCTTGCCCAAACAAACTCCAAAACCTGCAGAATATCTGCAAGCCAAAACCTGCATAACAGGCCAGCAATTCCAAAACCAACAAAACAAACCACAAACTGTAATCAGCTTGCCCAAACAAACTGCAAAACTGCATAAACTGTAAACCCAGTTTAACCATCATCACCAATATTCAAGGTAGAGGAAAAGATCACAAGCTTCAGATCATCATCATTAACAAACATCAACAAAAAAAACAAGCAGTTTCATATTTCATCATTAACCTTCAAACATTCAGAGAAAAGAAGAGAGATTCAGAAGCAAAGCAAACACAGTTTCAGAATCGTATCCATCATCATCAACCATCAACCTTCAATATTCAAGAGAGAGGAAGAGCATTTCAGAAGCAACAATAACAGTTTCAGAAATGTATCATCATTAACATTCCAAGAGAGAAAGAAGAGAGATTCAGAAGCAACCACAAAAACCAGTTTCAGAAGTTATTTTCATCATCAACCTTTCAAAAGCCAAGAAGAGAGAAAAAGGATTTTCAGAAGCAAAAATCAGTTTCAGAACATTCAAAATACAAACAAGTTTCAGAATTTCCTCATCATCAACATTCCAAGAAAGAGAAAAAGAAAATCAGAAGAACATCAACAACAACTAGTTTTAGAACACACTCATCATCAACATTCCAAGAAAGAGGAAGAGAAAATCAGAAGAACATCAACAAACAACAGGTTTTCATAAAATCTTCATCATCAAACAACATTCAAATCTTAAAGAACCAAAGAGAAATACCAGAAGCAAAGCTAGTCATCATCTTCCTCGTATCCCCGACCACCAAGGAGGCGCCACCAATCCAATCTCTCTCCCTCCATTTTCCAGAAACAAATATCTCAAGGTATGATTTTCTTAAACCTTTACTGCATATCAAACACATAAACACCATGGATTAAAACAAAGTAACATGAATATAAAACAAACAAAAGCAAACTGTAAAACCCAAAAGGAAACAAATCGTACCGTTCAAACAAAAGTCGTGGGCCACTATAAGAAGATAGAGAGTGAGAGGGGGCGGCGCTCCGGTAGCTAGGTTTAGGAGGAGTATCAGAGTACCATTGTTTGAGAAAGATGAAAAGATAGAGAAGAGACGAGGGAGAGCGGCTCCGTTGTGAACGCTTCCACACAAACCCTAAATTGATCCAAACCCTAACAAAAATGTGAATAAACTTTGCATTGGGCCTGTCACAACACAAATGCCTTGAGCCCATCTGATTGCTAGCACGCGCCCCTCCCCCTTGTCTATCTTAACCCCCTTTCTGCCTTTTTCTTTTCTTTATCTTTTGGACCTAACCCCAAACAATGGCATAAGCCCATTTTTTTAATTTCATTTCTTTTGTTTAAATTAATACCTTTTTTACTTTAAAATTTCATTTCAAATAATTTGTTTTCTTTTCTTTGTTAATAATAAAACCAAATAATATTAAAATTTTGTTTTGATTAATTACTTTGATTTTCTTGATATAGTTTTAATTTTCTTTATTAATTAATAATTGTTACATTAATAAAAATGCAAGAACAATAGAAACTTTGTTCATTTAATTTTTCTTTTAAACTCTTATTTACATGATTAATAAAAAACACATACAAAAAATGATAATAATACTTAATCTTTCTTTTTTAGAATAGATTTTTATTTATACATGCATCTCATAATTTATTGATTTTCCTTATTTTATAATTTGCTATAATTTATATTGAATTGCGACAATTCGATTTGGTTGTAACATTTGATATTTGGACTTTATTATCCTTGTGAAATTCATCCCTATTTATAAATAATTGTACCCCCATCCCCCAATACTTTTGTAATAGCTTAGAATTTTAATTCTCGCACTTTATGCTTTCAAATATACCATGACTAGAGATTACGGTTTGTATGCGAAAATCTAAAATCAATCGCTAGATGACCTAATACAAGATTTGAATGCATGAAAATGACAAACACAATGCACACGTACACCTCTAGGGTAACCTCGCTTGTTGCCTCGGAAAATGCAATCATGTCCCTCGAATATGAGACACTCTAGCAAATGTCCCTTTGATAAACAAAGATCATAGTCCCTCGATGACCCTCAATGTTGCCTTCGATAAAACAATCTCGTCCCTTACAAAATTGCTAGAGCGTCTCACAAGTTGCTTTCAATGATTGTATGCGATGACCCGCGCATGTCCCGTTTAACATCCTAACACAAGGTTGTTCACCAAATGCAATGGTGAAATAACACTATCAAAAGGGTTATAAACATAAGAAAGATCTTTGAGTAAAATAGGGTAGACAACTCTTAGTTACTTGATCAAAAGCTTGCCAAACATCCTTGCTATTTTCAAACACACCTCACAATACAATTTCAAAATAAACTTTCAAAACATTGAAATATCTTTTCAAAAAGACAAACACCTTTGTAAAACATTCAAACAAGAATTGTTACAAAGGTTGCCTAAACATAGGCCTCTTTTCAAAACATTTTCAAAACCACACACACAAAGCACCATTTCAAACAATTGAAAAGCAAAAGCAAGTGATCTAAAAACAAGTAACTAAGATCCCATGGATAACCATGGATGAAAAGGGTGCTTGCACCTTCCCTTTTCATAATCTACCCCCCGAACCCAAGAAACCATCTCAAAGGTCTTTCCTGTGCTTTTTGACCTTTCCTTAGGATAAAATAAAAAGTCGGTGGCGACTCTTGCTAAACCGAAACATTTGCGAACACAAACGCAAAACCTCAAGCCAGTTCTCCCACCGTATCACATACATCTAACAGTTAATATTTGCGAGAATTTAAAGGGCGAGAAAATAAAGCTACGCTATTACAAGGCTTCGGGTATTAATTAATTACATCGCCAAAAAACCCGCAAAAACGATAAATAAACGAAAAAAGGCCTAATTAATCTATTACATCTCATGAGCAATTACATCAATATTGTAAAAATAATAAAGCGTGCGCGTTGAATCGAGGACGAGAGAAAATTAGGGTTTTGACCCCATCTAACCTAATTAAAAGAAAAGTCATTTTTTGGTTGTTTTTGATTATTTTAAGAAAATAAGGGTTTAAATTAAATATGTACAAACCTAATTACTAATTAATTTAAATTAAGAAAATTAATTATATTTGACCTAATTTTGTTATTTTGAGAAAAAAAGAATTAAATCAAACAAAACCATAATTGTTCTAATTGATTTTAATTTATTTACAAAGACAATTAAAGTTACCTAAAAAAAATTAAATAAACTAATTAAATTAATTTTTGATAAAAAATAACCTAAATCTAATTGGATGAAAAATTATTTTTATGGTTTTTTGATAAAAAGGAATTAATTTTGTGTGTTAGTAAAATAATTAAATAAATTAAATAAATTAAATAAAGAAAATATGAAATAAAAGAAAAGAAAAAGAGTATTGGGCCTGTAATCAGCAAATTGGAGGGGTGTCATTAGCAATCTTTTGGGCCCAAGAATCCTGGTCCATGTTGACTTCCTGGATCCAGCGTTGCACTTTGACTGGGATGCATGATGGACCATTACATGATGACATTTGGATTAAATCTGCTTCAGATCTAGTGGCTGCAAGCTGATGGCACATGGTGGGGTCTTGGCCTGTACAAGCGTATGATTACACAAGACAAAATAATATTGAAGAATATGGGGGACCTGGGATTCGAACCCAGGCCCTATGGCCTTTTCACCTGCCTTCACACCAATTGAGCTGGGCATGCTTGTTGTATATCAAGAAACAAATAAATAATATATAAAAAAAACAACTTTGTTAATTTCCTGCGTGCGAAATTTCAAACAGGCGAATAGGACGGTGCCACACAGGTTTTCTTCTTCCTTTCTCCGTTGGTAAAACCCCTGCACATTTCAAAATCCCACACAGGCACAATAAATGAAATCTAATGTTGTGGATCAAATCGCCTTGGCCCGCTGAGCACCATGGTGCCCTTCTTGTGGACCAATTTTGCCTGTATAAAAAGATCCTAAAACGAGACAACAAAACCTAACAATGGTGGATTTCAATATAGCCAACAAAAATGCAATTAAATGTCACCATGAGCTTGCAAACACGTTAGGGATCACAAATATGCTATTGAAACATGATAGAGATGCAAGAATAAGGAGATTCAATTTTGGAAATAATGGCAAACCGTGGGGGTCGTGGAACCGGATTCTGGGCACGAAGAAGCTTGCTTTTGATTGTTATAGCTTCCTTGTATGCCTAGGAAATGAAAGAGATGGCTTGGGAGTCTTGAAATTGCCTGGAAATATGAAATAAAGTCACCACTTTCCTTGAGTTTTTTCAATCTTTGTTCTACCTCTACACGCCTCCAAAACCTTGTGCTTTTGGTCTGCACTTGTTCACTATATACCACTGATTAAATTAGGGTTACAATTGTGCTTTCAATCTTTGTCAATTATGATCTTTGATCATGATTTGATCTTCATGAAAATCTTTCCAAAATAAGCCAAAACCAATCTTTTTATGCACAACCATGCCTTACATGATTTTATCCTCTTGCTAGCTGTATAAGATACCTGAAATATGCACAAAATCTTAAGGTTTGAATGATTTGGATATTTTTATGATTTACTTTGATTTAAATTGATTTAAATTGATTTAATTGAAATAAAAAATCAAAATAAATGGTAAAAATGAAATAAAGGCAAATGGGAAGAGTTAGGGCTCGTGGACCATGTTACAAACTTAAGCCAAGTACAAAAAGTTGGGCCCATTTGACAAAAATTGCAATTTGAGGCACTTTTGACTTTTGACAATTTTGCAAAAAAGGTCAAATTCACCAATGCATAACTTATTCGATTTTGACTCTATGAAGGTGTTCTTAGACTTTTTAGAAAGCTCAAGATGTCCTATAAGCAACCCTTTTAGTCTCATCTCAATTGAGTCTTCCATGTTCATGTATGAAGCTTTTACAAAAAAGGTGTTTTTGTTGACTTTTCAAAATGACCTATAATGTCCAAATTCATAACTTCTTGTGAGTGCATATTTTAAACTTGGGAGATGAAGATTAATTGTAGGTCATTGCATCCTCTTCAAAATTAGCTTTGGATGGGTCATTTTTCATAAAGTATGAGAAAGTTATGCTTGGTCAAAGTTGGGTTGACCTTTCTTGCAAAACCCTAATTTAACAAGTTTTGGGTTTTGATGAATTGTGAGCAATCCTTGATGAATCATGATCAACCCTTGATCAAATGATTAATAATACTTCAAAATGAGGATGTTAACCAAAAATCTTGAAGTTTGACTGTATGTGGGCCACAGTTGACTTTTGCCCTAACACAGTCGATTTTTAGGTCTTTGAGCAATTGACTGAGCAAATTTCCTCTGCAAGGCTTGAAACTTGACATGGATGATCTTGAGAACATATTAGGACCATGGTGAGAATTTGGTATCCCTTGGACTCAATTATCTTGATGCCACATGAAACCCTAATTTGAGGTAAACTGCCTTAGGAGAGAGTTTGTCTGGTCAACCCTTGGACTTCCTTGAGCAACTTGAGGATCTTTCCTGAAATGTTTTGAGAAATATGGGAGGGCAAATTTTGGGGTACAACAGCTTCCCCTGTTCAATCTTCTTAAACCTTAGGATGTAGATTGGCTTGCTTGCCTTTCGTGATCCGAAGGTGGAAGATGATTGAACACTAGAGTGCCCAGAAATTTGCACTAGCATGAAGTGGTATTTGTCTTGTGATGTCGAAAATGGGCTTACAGATACCATTTGGAAATTGATGACGGGAGATGGGCTTAAAGATGCCATCGGAAGGAGTGTCGATCGCATAAGAGATTCCTTTTCGAGAGCCTGTATACCTGTTGTTGAGGAAGACTACGCTGGGGAATGATGATCTCTGCTTGTGAGAAATAGAATTTTAGGAGCTTCAGTCGTCCTTTATTCTACTGGGGAATCGTCTCTTAGTCGAAGAGGTGAAAATGAACTACTATCTGGTCGTAATCCAGGCTTCATAGTGATAAGACCGACTGCTATCTGGTCGTAATCTAGGCTTTACAGTGACTTACTGGGGCGATGCGATTAAACTTGTTATCCGATCGTGATCCAGGCTTCGCAATTTCTCGATTCTTATATGGTCGTAATCCAGGCTTCATAAGGAATTAAGTTGTTATCCGGTCACATCCGGGCTTCAACTTAAATTTAGGGCACACTAATATTCGGTCGACTCCGGGCTTTTTAGTATTTGTCCAGGTAAACTGTTATTTGGTCGAAATCCAAGCTTCGCAGTGTCTTGTACTGTTATCTGGTCGTAATCCAGGCTTCAGTCCTTTTATCGTTATCTGGTTATAATCCTGGCTTCACGATGCTTTATACCATTATCTGGTCGAATTCAGGCTTCATGGTGTTCTGTACTGCTATCCGGTCGTAATCCAAGCTTCACAGTACCTTACTTCTTATCTGGTCGTAATCCAGGCTTCAGAAGAAATCAAGTGGTTATTCGGTCGCCTCCGAGCTTCCATTTGACTTTTGGGCCTACTAATATCCGGTCGATTTCCGGGCTTCATAGTAATTGGCCAGGTAAACTTTTATTTGGTCGAAATCCAAGCATCACAGTGTCCATCACTGTTATCTGGTCGTAATCCAGGCTTCAGTGCTTTGTCTCTATCTGGTCGTAATCCAGGCTTCACGATGTCTTATACCATTATCTGGTCGAATCCAGGCTTCATGGTGTTCGGAGAAATCAAGATACTATCCGGTCGAACCTGGGCTTCATAACTTGTATTAAAGATATACCACTATTTGGTCGTAATCCAGGCTTCGTGGTGTCTTTGGCTGCTATCTGGTCGTAATCCAGGCTTCACAGAAACTTGTATTGCTATCTGGTCGTAATCCAGGCTTCACAATAACTTGCTGAGCTGTTATCCGGTCGTAATTCGGGCTTCACAGCTTGCTGGGGATTAAACTATTATCCGGTCGAATCCGGCTTTATAGCTTAGAGATAAACCACTATCTGGTCGAGTCCAGGCTTCACGGTGTTTGATACTATTATCCAGTCATTCTCTGGGCTTCACAATATGATGTAAAAATCAAGATACTATCCGGTCGGATCCGGGCTTCATAACTTGAACTTGGTGAGAATTTGATTGTATTTTTCCTGAAAGGTAAAGGGTTAGTCGTATGTAATGCATGATATGTATCAAGCAATGATGTTCTCAAAATAAATGAGATTGTGTTGTATGATGCGTATGCACACGTCATGATGTATGGATATTGTTGTACCCCAAAATTTTCCCTCTCATTTTATCAACATTTTTCATCACAAGACTCTTGGAACTCAAGATCAAGCTAGGGTTTGCTCTGCTCAGGACACCTCCTTGCATTGTTGACCTAAATTAGGGTTTGAGTTTGCACAGGGATGTTTTGACCCACAATTCCCAAAGTGACTTTCATACTTCATGTTGGACTCACAAGTTTGCCCATACCAAGTTTCAAGCCTTGATTCAAATTTTTGCCCAGTGAATTGGACAGTTGATCTAGAAATCAGCTGTATTGTGGAAAAAGTCAACTGTGGCCAATTGACAGTCAAACCTCATGAATTTTGACCCACATCAACATTATGAACTCATAGGAACCATTTGATCAAGTTTGGATCACAATTCCACAAGAAATTTGATCAGATCACCTAAAGGGCAAAATGGTCATTTTTAGGGTTTTGACTATACAAAGGCAATTTTTGACTGTTTGACCTAGCCAATGGCAAATAAAGCTTAGCCATGGACTCAAGGACTCAATTAAATTATCTTGACCCATTCAACAAGTTCAAAAGATCTCAAATGTATAGGGTTGACAAATGAATTTTTCAGTCAACTGATCAAAATTTGACTGTACACTGAAAAGTCAAACTTTGACTTTTTGGTCAAAATCAAGTGCCAAGGGTCATTTTTCATCAAGACATGTCAAATTATGAAACTTGTTCATCAAGAAACCCAAAATTGCAAATTAGGGTTTAAAATGGAAAATTTTCATAACTTAGAAAATTTCTAAGTTATAAAATTTTCTTATTTTTTCCTAACTTTGCCCCACATTTTCACCAAGATGAAAAGGGATTCAATTAAAACTTACAACATGAAAGTTTTAGTCCATCACAAAGTATACAACTTTTATTCACAAAGTTTTCTCAAAAGAAGCTTGGATCAAGTTATGATTTTTGGAATAAGGGTACCTAAAACTTTTAACTTAGAGAATTTTTGCCCTAGTTTAGGCAGGATTTTGACCCATCTTCTTGTCCATTTTTCACATGGTTCCACTTGGAGTTTCAAGTTGCATTTCAAATATGGATTATAGTAAATGTTGCAAGCTTTCCAAATTGTCCAAGAACTCCTCAAACACCCTTGTGGTTAGGGAGAATCAAATGCTTGAAGTTGGCAAAAACTCACTTTGTAACCATGGCCAATACATGTTCATATCAAGTTGCAAATCTGACCAAATTAGCTTAGTACATAATTACAGGCCTCTAAACCAATTTACACTAAAAAATTTAATGCAAATACATTGGACATTGGAATTGTTCTGATCAAGAGAGCATTGTACAATGAACATTTCCATTTTGAGCATAAAGGTCACACTTCCATTTTCATAAAGGCCACTTTATGTCAAATTGCATTTTCTTGAGCCTTGGACTTTTTTCCTTGCAGCAAACAGTTCCCTAATCTCAGGCATAGTACACCAACTTGAGCTTGCTTGTAACTAGCCTGTACAGGCCATAGCTTGGTCAGTTCACATCTTTGCTTCAAAACCAAGGCATTGTGCAAAAAGTCAAGAACACACATATCTGATAAAACCAACTCAAGCCAACATTCCAAACAAGTTTCTCATATCCTTGTAAGCCAGAAACACGAGTCCTTGACCTCTCTAACCCCCTAGTACACAAAATCTCCATTTTTCTTGCAAAACAGGGCAAGTTCTGCAAATCACAAGCCACAATCAAATCCCCTCGTGCGTTTTGTCCAAAATCACTTCAAACACATTCTAAACAATACACCTAAGTTGTCCAGGCCATTCACAAGCTACTGTAACTCCATTAACACACATCACCATTTTTGTTTGGAAGCTATGGAGGTTGAGTTCTGTAGCACGATTCAGGCCACTTCAAAACAAACTAAGCATTGGGAAAGGTTCAGGGGACATCAAGCAAGCTCAAAAGAACCTCATGCCCTATTGAAAGTTGCTGCATTGTCCAGCTCGAACTCAACTGAAACAGGTATTTCATGAACTTCTATTTCTCTATTTAGGAACATTTAGACTTAGGTTTGCGAATGAAATATGTTGTACTCATTACCCTGAAACCATACATATGCTCAGTTTTCATTTATATTAATCGTGCTGGGGGAATTTCATCCATGAACTTTCTGAAAAAACTAGGTTAGAAATTAGGGCCAGAGAAATTCTCTCTGGTCTTTGAGAGTTAGCTTAAGTTTTCTATATGGTTAGATTCGTGATTTGATGCTCTACAAGTTTCATGTTTTGAGTTTTGTCAAAAAAGCACTAAAACAGGAGATACATGTTTGAACTAAGCCATGCGCGCGTTTCTGTTGGACAGAGGAAGAAGATGAAGTAGCTGGGCTGGGCCTGGCTACTTCCTGCTTTTGACACCCCCATTTTCAGTTTCACACCCCCTAGCCCATTTCTTTGTATATTTATTATTTTTGCATTTTAATTTTATTTCTGACTTTATTATTTTATTTCCAAACATAAAAAATGCCTAAAAATATTTTCATAAATTTTTACATTTTATTTGGTATTTATTTTAATTATTTCTAACATTAAAATGTTTAAATACTTTATATAATTTTGTAAAAACTTAAAAATAATGTAAAAAATACTTTTATTTTCATTTATTATTTTTATTCACATTTGAAAATATTTTATTGAAATATATACATTTTTGTAAATAATTTATTTTATTTTTTTACACACTTAATATACTTTATTTTATTAAAAGTGTAGAATAAAAACACAAAAATAATACATTTTATTTTTATTGATATTTTATACTAAAAAATACTTTTTTTTAATATACTTTTATTTTTTGTACATATTGATACATTTTTGTACATAAATATTAAATAATACCATTTTCTTAAGAAATTAGGGTTTTTGCCCTAAAAACAAATAAAATTAACTTTTTATTTATTTCTTTACACCTTTCACATTAAAAATACTTTTTGCATACATGAACAAATAAAAAAAAACCTTTTTTGCATAATACATTTTATCTAATATTTATTTATTATATTTTATTTAAATATTGTACATTTAAATATTATGCCTTGCAAATTCAATTTGGTTGTAATAATTTAGGGTTTAATTTCTTGTCAAATAATCCCCTATTCAAATTTGTACCCCCTCCCTATATCATGTTGTAATAGTGTAGAATTTAAATTCTCGCACCTTTAAGCTTTCAATTATGCCATGATTAGAGAATTAGGGTTTGTATGCAAAAAATCAAAACCAACAAATAGTTTGACATAATCAAAGACAAAAATGCATGAAAAACAAACACAATGCACACTTGCACCCCTAGGGTTACAATCCACTTGTTGCCTTCAAAAATGGGTCATGGTATGCATGTCAAGTACTTTGGCAAAACAAAAACAAAACAAAAGATCATAGTCCCTCGATGACGCTATCTGGGTTGCCTAAACAAAATGATCAAGTCCCTCAAGAAAATTGCCAAAAATACTTGACACTATTGCTATCATGGTCTATACAATGACTCGCGCCTGTCCCGTTTAACATCTTAACACAAGGTTGTTCACCAAATACAATGGTGAAACAACACTGTTAAAAGGGTTAAAAACATAAGAAAGATCTTTGAGTAAATTAGGGTAGATAACTCTTAGTTACTTGATCTAAAGCTTGCAAAAACATCCTTGCTATTTTCAAACACACTTCACAAACACAATTTCAAAACCCTACTTTCAAAAAGACAAAAACACCTTTGTATACATTCAAATAAGAATCATTACAAAGGTTGCCACGACGATGGCCTCTTTTCAAAACATCTTTCAAAACCACACACAAAGCACCATTTCAAACAATTGAAGAGCACCATTTCAAACAATTGAAAAGCAAAGCAAGTGATCTAAACAAGTAACTAAGAGCCCATGGATAACCATGGATAGAAAGGGTGCTAATACCTTCCCTTTCTATAATCTACTCCCCGAACCCAAGAAAACATCTCAAAGGTCTTTCCTGTGCTTTTTGGCCTTTCCTTAGGATAAAATAAAAAGTCGGTGGCGACTCTTGCTAAACCGAAACATTTGCGAACACAAACGCAAAATCCCAAATCAGTTCTCCCACCGTATCACAGAACTGGCGACTCTGCTGGGGATAAACTTTAAAAGTTGAGTAACCTTAGGGCTTAGATCACCCTTTGCATGATTATATTGTTTGTTTTGATTGCTTTACATTTGGTTCTCTTGTTTGGGCTTGAAATCCTCTACCCGGATTTGGGAAACATTCATAGGTAAATAGCAATACGTTGTGGAAACTGTGCGGGGTATACCGACATGGTTGAAGCAATAACTATATTAGTGAGACATATTTGTGAGTACCGGTAGCCTTTGAGTCAATCAAAGAGAATACGGGGCCGCTGAGTGATGTCATAAAGCACTAATAAACTCTTAGAACCTTAATTGACCATCTTGGCCTTTTTAGGGGTAGTGAGATGACCGGCTTTGGTGCAGTCCGAAGTTGGTAGATACTCGATACTACACTCATTGAGGGTTGTTTTCTTGGAATATTTTGGTCGCTAGTTAAGTGGCTAAACCAAAACAATGAACATAGAAAACAATCCAGTGATATTGAGCTCCTTAGAACCCGGTTACTATTTATAGGACAGGTTTGAGCCAACTAAACTCAAGAGGGTATTTACCTATGAAACCTCATGCAAGCCTAAAACTAGGGTTTTGTGTGACTTGCTTGTACATGTGCTTGTGCATACATCATGAACATCATAAAGCATCATATGCATCCACTAACCATTTCAAGGGTTTGGATCTTCATCTTTGTTCTTGTTTTGTAGGTCATGGAATCTCTTCGCAGGAAAACCATCCAAGTCAACCTTGTGAGAATCCCTCCTCAACTCAAGGAGCTCACTTCCAGGATTCCAGAAAATTCTCTCTTCAGTGAAAGACATGGTAGGCTTCTCAACTTGGTCAACTCCAACATTGAAGAAGACATGGTGAAAGTTCTCTTCCAGTTCTTTGACCCCCTACACCACTGTTTCACATTCCATGATTACCAACTAGTACCTACTTTGGAGGAATTTTCTCAACTCCTGAGAATTCCTATTCTTCATCAACTACCCTTCAACGGTACCGAAAAAGAACCAAAGCCTAAAGATGTTGCTCAAGCATTACACTTGCAACCATCTGACATCAAGGGACATTGGGAAACCAGGAGTGGTGTCAAGGGTTTCTTGGCAAAGTTTCTGTTTGAGAAGGCACAAGACTGCTGGAATTCTCTTGATCTATAAGCCTTTGAAGAGATTGTGGCACTCATTATCTATGGGTTGGTCCTGTTCCCAAACCCTGATCAGCTTATAGACGTGAATGCTGTCAAGATTTTCATATCCCGGAATCCCGTACCCGCATTGCTTGGGGACATCCTACACTCATTTTACACACAAACAATGAGGAAAAGAGGTGTTCTCATGTGCTGTACTCCTCTCCTAGCAAGGTGGTTTATTTCTCACCTTCCACAATCAGTTTTGAAGAATGAGCAGGGTTTAAGGTGGTTACAACGACTGATGACCCTCACACATTCTGATGTACATTGGTGTTCTCGGTCCAGAGAAAATGTCATCATCATTGATCGTTGTGGGGAATTCCCTAATGTCCCACTACTTGGCATTAGGGGAGGCATTACCTACAACCCTTGTTTAGCTCTAAGAAAATTTGAATATGCTCGGAGGGATGGCCCTCATGACATGCTGATTCCTGACCTAGTTTTTGACTTCGACAACGATGCGCAAGGACTTCGATAAAGGTTCATCAGAGCTTGGAGGATGCCCAACAAGGTGGATAGTAAGACACTGGGGCACAAGAATTCCATCCCCCTTGAGCCTTACCTCAAGTGGGTACGAACCCGCGCCCAGAGTCTTATGATGTCATATCCTCACATTCTCCCCTTGATCAAAGAGCCTGTTATGGAAGGAGAGGTTCCATACACCCTCCTACATCCTGACATGCCAACATCATGGGAAGAAATGCAAAAGAGTTGGATCCAACTCAAGGAAGAACAAAATACTTTTGAAGCCAGCTTCTATTCCAGTGAGAAGAAGGTTTTGGAGCTTACCCGCCGACTTCATGAGGAGGAAACTCTCAACACTTACATCGCACCAAAGAGGATGCGCAATGTCTTTTTACATTAAGAATTTTGTAATATTTTGCCCATGGGGCACTTATGTACTAACAATTTCTTCTTAATATGACGTGTGTTCCTTTTTGTTTGCAACAAATTTGAATTTCTGAATCCTTGAATGCATTACATGAATAACATACCATTCATCATATGCATAAACAAGTCTTCACACCAGGTTTCCTTATCTTTCTGCTATTTATTTCAGCAAGATGGATTTGGAGCAGACCGTTAAGGATCTGCAAGCACAGAATTCTCAATTCCAGCAACTTCTCATGACCTTAGCAAAGGGTCAAGAGGACCTTAAAGCACTGTTGGAGAAAAATAAAGAGAAAAAGAAGAAAAGGCCCGGAGTAGCCACTTTTGGAAGAAGGTTTGAAAGCAATGCTAGAAAAGTTCTCGAGTTCCCCTCAACGTCTGACGAAGGGGATGGTAAAGGAAAAGGAGCTGCGGGACCTTCTGAATCTGAAGTTGAAGAGGAGGAAGAGAAAGAAGACGAAGACTACTCCGAACAGCAATATCCCCCAGCGGATGATAAATATAAAAATCTTGAGGATAGATTGGCAGCCATGGAGTTGCAAAAGGTACCTGGTTTGGATTTTGAAGAACTAGGGTTGGTCGCTGAGATCGTTATTCCTCCCAAGTTTAAAGTACCAACATTTGCTAAGTATGACGGTCTGTCCTGCCCAAAGATGCATCTGAGATCCTATGTCAGAAAGATCCAACCCCACTCATCTGATAAAGACCTTTGGGTACACTTTTTCCAAGACAATTTGTCAGGCACACAATTGGACTGGTTCTATCAACTTGAGAGATCTGAGGTTCATAACTGGGAAGACTTAGCTGCTACTTTCTACCATCAATACCAATACAATGTTGATTTGGCGCCCACTCGTACTCAGCTACAAAGTATGGGGATGGCTTCCAATGAAGGATTTAAAGAGTATGCCCAAAAGTGGCGTGATCTGGCTGGAAGGGAGCAACCACCATTGTCGGATAGAGAGCTGGTTGACATGTTTTTAGGGACCCTGTCTGGCCCTTTCTTCAATCATTTAATCGGGAGTTCCTCCGCAGGATTCACCGAACTGATTTTGACCGGCGAAAGGGTCGAGGCCGGTATTAAAAGTGGTAAGATTCAGAAAGACACCTCCGCATCCACTACTGTTAAGAAAACCTTCCCAGCTAAGAAGGAAGCCTCTGCTGTTTATTCTCAGAAAAGTCAAGGAAGAATCGAGCGCCGGCCAACTGTAGGGGCTGTGATGATACAAAACTCTTCAAATGATCAACCTCGTGGCAATCAGTCAAGACCTAATCAACAACGGGTAGAAAGGCCACAACGGCAGTTCACCCGAATCAACATGACGCCAACTCAAGTACTCCCTCATTTGTTAAAGCTGAATCTTACCAATTTGAAGGAAGCGCCAAAGAACCCTAATACCTCCTCTCCATACTACCACTCCAATGCCAAGTGTGCTTACCACTCTGATAGTGCAGGGCACGATACCAATAACTGTTGGGCGCTTAAGAACAAAATCCAAGACCTGATTGACGCCAAGGAAGTAAAATTTGATGCTCCTGAGAAGCCCAATGTGATATCTGCTCCGATGCCCAAGCACGGTCATAATGTTTACGCCGTTATGGAAGACCTTCATGTTACCGATGTTGCTGACCTTTTGACTCCATTACTAGTGATTAAAGAGAATTTGATGAGAGCCGGGATATTCCCAGGCTGTGGAAAAGACTGCTACTTTTGTTTAAACATACGAGATGACTGCCCAATGTTGAAATCAGGTATCCAACGCCTGATGGGTACCCAAGAGATACTCTTCCAAAAGACCCCTGTTGATACCTTCACTCCTGTTACTCCTGCTACTTTTGCTACTTCAACCAACAACATTGCAATAATAACCATATCCGACAATCTTCCCAATGCTTGCAAAAGGCCTGTCAAGATTACACCTAATCCTGAATTTGTACCTTTAAAAATCACCATGCCGGGGCCTGTCCCGTATCAATCTAGCAAGACAATACCATGGAACTACGGAGGAGAAATCTTCTATCACGGCATCAAACATATTGAATCAGTCCAAGAGAACTCTGAAGAGGAGACCCTTGATATAGGGAACATTGTGGGAACAAGCAAGATAACCCGCAACGGACATATTTTTTCTCCGGAGATTGCTCCCCCTCGAGCAGTTTTCGGACCCTCGGAAGCTTCTGTACCTGTTAAACCATATGTGCAAGACCCGATAATTGAAGAATTGGATACTCCTGAAGTAATACCATCTGTTGATACTACCGGTAAGGGTAAGGGGATACTAGAAGCGCCTGTCAGGACGAAGGCTCATGTTGTGGTTATCCCCGAAACCACCCAGAAAGGAATGGAGGAAATCTTGAAAATAATCAAAAGGAGCGATTTCGATGTCGTGGAACAGCTAGGGTAGACCCCTTCTAAAATATCCATGTTGGCTCTTCTACTCTGCTCTGAGGCCCATGCTAAGGCCTTAATCAAATTTTTGAAGACGGCACACGTGCCCCAAGAAACTTCGGCTGACCAGTTTCAGGAGTGTGTGGCTAGTCTTACTGTTGATAATGGCTTTGGCTTTTCCGATGCTGGTTTGACTCCCAAAGGAAGGAAACACAATGATGCGCTACATGTATCAGTTGAATGCAGGGGAACCACCCTCGACCATGTCTCAGTTGATACTGGTTCTTCCTTGAATGTGCTGCCGAAGAAAGCGTTAGACCGTTTGGACTGCGAAGGATTGACCCTCAAACCTAGTAACATCGTTGTTAGGGACTTTGATGGGTCCAAAAGAATGGTTCACGGAGAGGTTTACATTCCTATCAAAGTAGGCACAGAAGTTTTCAACTCCACCTTTTATGTGATGGACATCCGTCCTTCATATTCGTGTTTGTTAGGAAGACCGTGGATCCATTATGCTGGGGCAGTTACCTCCTCTTTACACCAAATGCTAAAATATCCTGTTAAGGGTAAGATTATAACGGTGCACGGCGAGGAAGAGTACATGATAAGTCACCTCAACTCCTTCCTCTATGTGGAGTTGGATGGCGAGTTCATCGAAACGCCTTTCCAACATTTTAAGGAAGTTTCTCCTGAGGTCGCAGTTGCGAAGACAATGGTTGAGGAGCCTACCATTACCAAGCATGTATCTAGGATGGTATCTCTCAAGGACGCATAGGTTGTAATTAAAGAAGGAAAGAGTACAGTATAGGGGCAATTGCCTGATTTTCCCCATAAGATGGAAAAAGTTGGACTAGGGTTTACCGCTGCAGGACAGAAGGCCATGCGTCGCTCCAAGGCTGGAGGACCACCCGTCAAAATCACCCACCACAGAATTAATGCTGTAGAAGATGAGGATGAAGAGGGCCACTTTGAAGATTGGATCTTTCCAACCGTCGAAGGGGGTTTAAGCAACTGGGAAGCAAAGGATTTTATTCCCATCACCTTCATCAACCAGTAATTTTATCTTTGAACAATTTCTTATTTTGGTCTGTAATAACTAAACAATTCGTACACTATTTTCACCTCATGCCTTGCCCGAGGCATGTAGGTCCATCTGTAAGGGTTTGATTTTCTTCATTATCATATGCCATGTTTTAATGAATCATTGGACGTCTTCATCTATAAACTTTTGTGCTCATTTTCTTTCCTTTTGCATTTTTGTTTTGTTTAAGGATGGCTATCCCTTACACACACCCACACTCACAAATGCAGGTACCCATCCACTCCGGATTCCATGGGTGACTATTCTGCTTTAGCCTTCAGTAACTCTGAAGATTTGGTCAATCATGCTGAGTACGGGGTTGACGAAGACTGTGAAGTGCCGGGAGAGTTAGCCAGACTTTTGCAACAAGAAGAGAGGTCTATTCTGCCTCATGAAGAGTTGCTAGAAACCATCAACTTGGGGACAGAGGAAGACAAGAAAGAGGTAAAAGTGGGTGCCAACCTGGAACCAAGTGTCAAAGAGCGCTTAGTGCAGTTGTTGAACGAGTATGTTGAAATCTTCGCCTGGTCTTATGAAGACATGCCAGGGTTAGACACAGATATCGTGTTTCATCGTCTCCCTACAAGAAAAGACTGTCCACCAATCAAACAAAAGGTTCACCGAATGAGGCCCGACATGTATGAGAAGATCAAAGCTAAGGTAATGAAGAAATTCGACGCTGGCTTTCTGGCTGTTACTTCCTATCCACAATGGGTTGCTAACATTGTGCCCGTGCCTAAGAAGGACGGCAAAGTCAGAATGTGTGTGGACTATCGGGATTTAAACAGGGCTAGCCCTAAAGACGATTTTCCACTGCCACACATCGACATCTTGGTTGAAAACACAACTCAACACAAAGTTTTTTCCTTCATGGATGGATTCTCGGGATACAACCAGATCAAAATGGCCCCCGAGGACATGGAGAAAACTACTTTTGTCACGTAATGGGGTACCTTCTGCTACAAAGTGATGCCATTCGGACTGAAGAATGCAGGGGTAACCTATCAACGCGCCATGGTAGCTTTGTTTCATGATATGATACATCATGAGATCGAAGTTTACGTAGACGATATGATAGCTCGATCACAGACAGAAGAAGAATACCTTGATCATTTGCAAAAGCTGTTTGCCAGGTTGAAGGAATATAAGCTCAGATTAAACCCAAGCAAGTGTACTTTTGGAGTTAGGTCTGGTAAACTTTTGGGATTTATTGTCAGCAACAAAGGCATTGAGGTTGATCCAGCTAAAGTAAAGGCTATACAAGAAATTCCTGCTCCCCGCACTGAAAAGGAGGTTAGAGGATTCTTGGGACGCTTAAACTATATTGCGAGGTTCATCTCTCACCTGACATCTACCTGTGAGCCAATCTTCAAGCTACTGAAGAAAGATCAGGTAGTTGAATGGAACAATGATTGTCAAGTTGCTTTTGATAAGATCAAGGAGTATTTATTGGAACCTCCTATTTTGATGCCACCCGTCGAAGGAAGGTCGTTAATCATGTATCTGACTGTTTTGGATAACTCAATGGGTTGCGTACTGGGCCAACATGACGAGTCTGGCTGAAAAGAGCATGCTATTTATTACCTTAGAAAAAAGTTTACCGACTGTGAGACTCGCTACTCACTGCTCGAGAAAACTTGCTGCGCTTTGGTATGGGCTGCTCGCCGGCTAAGGCAGTATATGTTGACTCATACCACTTTGTTGATTTCCAAGATGGATCCGATCAAGTATATCTTCGAGAAGCCTGCTTTATCTGGAAGAATCGCTAGATGGCAAATGATCCTGACTGAGTATGATATCCAGTATACTACCCAAAAAGCTATAAAGGGGAGTGTACTAGCTGACCATCTAGCTCATCAATTTGTCGAAGATTACCAATCTATGAGATTCGACTTCCCTGACGAGGACATCATGACATTGGACAACATTGAAGGTAACCGACCATATGACGGACCTGAACAAGGATCCCGATGGACCGTGTAATTTGATGGTGCTTCAAATGCACTTGGCAATGGTATCGGTGCGGTACTCATTTCTCCAGAAGGTTACCATACACCCTTCACTGCCCGACTTTACTTCAGCTGTACCAACAACATGGTTGAATATGAAGCTTGCATCTTTGGTCTCAAGGCTGCTATAGACTTGGGAATCAAATCTTTGGTCGTATTTGGGGACTCGGCTTTGGTTATCAGTCAAGTCAAAGGAGAGTGGGACACCAAACATCCTAATCTTATCCCATACAAAGAACATGTCTTGACATTGTTGCCTCATTTCGAGCAGATTAACTTCGAGCATTTCCCGCGAGAAGAAAATCAGTTAGCCGATGATCTGGCTACAATGTCTTCCATGTTTAAACTCAACTGGGATAACGAGGCTCCCCAAATTACCATCAAGCGAATGGATGAACCTGCACACTGTCACGAGATTAACACCGAAGAAGTAGTGGAACAACCCTGGTTTCATGAAATCAAAAGGTATCTCCAGACTCGAGAATACCCTGAAGGAGCTTCCATCAATGACAAAAAGTTCTTAAGGAGATTTGCCGCCAAGTTCTTCCTAAGCAATGGCATCCTTTATAAGTGCAGTCACGATTGTGTTCTACTTCGTTGTGTGGACAAGGTTGAAGTAGAGTTGATCATGACCGAAATACATAGTGGCACATTTGGCACCCACTTGAGCGGACATACGATGGCTAAGAAGATTCTAAGGGCAGTTTATTACTGGTCTACTATGGAAGCTGATTGTCATCAATATTCCCGTACTTGCCATAAATGCCAAGTCTACACCGACAAGGTACATATTCCTCATGTTCCTCTCAACATTCTGACAGCTCCTTGGCCATTCGCAATGTGGGGCATTAACATGATTGGAGAGATCAAGACTACGACATCCAATGGGCATCGCTTCATCCTGGTGGCTATTGACTACTTCACCAAGTGGGTCGAAGCATCTTCCTATGCCTCAGTTGCAAAGAATGTGGTTGCCCTCTTCATCAAGCAGAACCTCATATGCCGATATGGTATCCCCGACAACGGTACAAATTTGAACAACACTATTGTTGTACCCCAAAATTTGCCCTCGCATTTTTCCACAAGAAATCACAACTTCAGGCTTTTCCTGATTTTTCAGATTGGCTCAAGAATCGGTCAAACAGACTTTTCTCGTAAGTCAGACAAAATTAGGGTTTTTATTGATTTTCATGGCTCTGGAACAGTTCATACAGTTTGTTTAAGGTTTGGTTGATTTTGGCTCAACTTTGATCAGGCGAACGCTTCTTTGGCATTTGATCAGGAATTAGGGTTTTTTGTGCGCGCATTCTCAGAAAGATTTAAATTCTACAGTGCTTTTCAAGTTATGCTGGAATGTGGATTGAAACAGTTGGATTGAGTTCGCATTGTGTGATTAAATTAGTGAAAGGATACATTCGGATTGAATTTGCAGTGTTTGGTAAAAATCAGTAAAAAGGAAAATACGTCTGGGCAATTGTTGTGAATTGACTATTTGTTTTGCTTTGGATGTTGGAAGCGCCAAGTTTAATTGATCAATGCTGAAGCAATGTTTATTTAATTATTTATTATTCTAAGATTAAATAGTTGGAATTTATTTTCAATTATTTTAATTTAAAGAATTATAGATAATAAAGTAAACGAGTGAAAAGAAGAAAAGAATTAATTGGATAAAAAAGAGTTTTTATTTATCTTTAATTTATTTGTACAATTGTTTTGTTTACAAATTGTTTACAATAATAATTTTACAATAATTAAATTTAAAATAAGACTATCCTAATTGTTTCTAAATCTTCAATTCTTCATTCTTCATCTGTTGCTAAATCCTCTCCATTCAATTTTGGTCTGCAAAAGAAAAGAAGAAAAGTTAGAAACAGATAAATATTTAAAGAGACAGACAGATATAGAGTTCATCATTAAAGGCAACTGACTGGAATCAGTTTGCCCTCTCTGCAAATCACGAGATTTCTCCCGGTTCACAGAGAGGGATGAAAAATGCTTGCAAAAGGTAGGAAATGCACAAAAGTTATGATTATACAAATCCAAGTTTTCAAACATCCTGCATAAATCCAAGTGGGCAACCAAAAAGGAAAACTGGGTAGTTACTGAATATGCCAAGAGAACAATGCAAGTCACAATTTCAAACTGGGTTCAAACTGAACTAACAACTGTCCAAAGCTGTCCAAGTACAAAAGAATGTCAAGGCTGTCAAAAATGTTGTCACTAAGAAGCAGATAATATGGAAAAGAAGATAAAGTATGCAGAGCAAACATGTAATGCAAGCAAAGAATCATATCATCACTTTCCAGCAATTGCCTTTTCAGAAAAGTACAAGCATAAACATATAAAATACTTAAAGCTGTACTGGAGAGAGAAGAAAGAGAGAAAATAGGTACAGGTTTTGCAGGCTTAGGCTTTAGGCATGAGAAACAAAATATAAAACAACCTGTTCATAACACAGTAAAGGGGGGGAGATAACAAACCAAAACAATAACCACAAAAACTGTCCAAGCTGAAGCAGAACTGGAAGCATAAACCAGTAAAACCCAACCTGCTAACAACTAGCCATGCAAAAACCAGCATAAGCCTGAACCAAGCTGAACCATTCAAGGACCAAACCTGTGTCCAATAAAAACACCCAACCTGCCTGAAGCCTAAAAAACCAGTAAGGCCATAACTTGTCTGAAGCAAACACAAAAGCCCCATAACCTGTCAAAAACATTCCAGCCTCCAGCTCCAAACCAACAACCTGCTAAGCCATAAGCTTAAACCTCATAAGCCTAAAACCTGTGTTTAAACTCAGTAAACACAAGTCCTGAACCTGCTAAAAAACCAGTTCACAAAAAGCATAGTATACTCACAACAAACCTGCAAAGCCATAACCAGTATACTCACAGCAAACCTGCAAGGCCATAATCTGTCAAAACCATTAACAAACCAGGACCCTCAAAAGACCTACATCAGCATAAGCCTAAAACCGGTGAAACCTGTCAAGCCTTAAACCTTACCTGATTAAAGAACCAAATCATGTCAAAGCTTACAAACCTCTAAGCTGCATAAGCCTTACCTGCTTGAACTGTCAAGCCATAGTTCCAAATCTCCCATAAACTTTAAACCTGTGACTTCAAATCAGACAAACACAAAGCCTAAAACCTGTTTAAGCCTTGAACCTGTAACACAAGTCTAAGCCAAAAACAGACGCCAACATTCAAATACCAAGACCCTCAGAATGGTGTTCATCACTGGGCCAATACCAATGGGCAACTCATGAGCAAAGTCCATCAGAGGCAACAAAGCAATCAAAAATAAAGCAAGCTATTCCAAAGGCAACCAGAAGAGAAGAGGAAAAGAATTAAATATACTCAAAGCATTTCATAGCAAACGTCTCATCATCAAGCATCCAAAGGCAACTCAAAGTCAGAAACGAGGAGAAGGAGCATACAACATGTTCAGAGGCAGCTGGAGAAAGATAAGGAAGCAAGAGGGCAGGCACCAAGACAATCAAACGAAAAGAAGCGTTTCAAGGCAATACAGGGTAAGGCTACAAAGCCTTAGAGAACCCTCATCACAGGCATTTCAACAGGCAACATAAGCATACAGAAGGCAGCAAAGCAAGAAGAAGAAAAGAAATGGCATCAAATTAGGTTTTCAGAATGCATCATAAAACCTAAAGAAAAGTACAGAGTACCAAGTTCCAGCAAAAGCAAGCGAGCTCTCATCGCGCATCCCCCTGCCGGCAAACCTCTGAACGCCTCCTAATCTCCTCCTTCTCCGTCTCCGACAGGTAGTACTCCCTTTCCCTCATTTCAAAATCTTGCGTAAACCAAGAAACAGAATCAGAACATGCAAAAATCAAAAAAAGCAAAAACCTAAAAAACGTTCCAGATCGTTACCCTTTTTGCATTTGGTTTGATCCATCCATGGAGGAAGAGAGGAGGTGATGATGGCGTTGTTGGCTTGGGCGAAGGAGAAGCTCAGAAGCTGAGGAAAATGAAGGCGAAGACGAAGGCGAAACGAAGAAGAACGGCGCAAACCCTAAGCTTTCCCAAATGCACAAAACCGTTTCAAACCCTAAAACAATTGTTATCCAACCATTTGGGCCTTGCCCGTTACAAAACCTTAAGCCCATTGCAAGCTGGGCACACACCCCCTTTTTCTTTTTATTTGTTCTTTTTTTATTTTATTTGGGCCAAAGCCCATTTATTTCTTTTTTTCATTTCTTTTTTTTACAAACTAAAAATTTGTTTATTTTCTTTTAACATAACTCTTTTGAAATGATACACTAGTTTTGCATATAAGAATATTAACTAAAAAAAACATGAACATAATGATTTTCTCAATTTTAAAACATTTTCTTTTAATTAAAATTTTTGTACATAAAAAAGATTAATTAAAGTACATTAATTAGTAAATACATAAAAAATAGATTTAAAGAGGAATATTCTTCTTCTAAAAAAAACTTAAAACATTTCTCTTTTCTTAATCAAGACTTTGTACATAATTAATTAAAATATATTTTTATCTTAACACCATAAAGAATAGAATTTAAAAAACATTTTTTTCTTTCTCTTAAAATACCTATTTTGTACATAAAACGATATTACATAATATAATTGAAAGTTAAAACATTCTTTTCTTTTATTTTTCTTAAAATACCTTTTTGTGCATATTGAAGAAAATACAAGGTTACAAATTAAATAAAGAAAACATCTAATTCTTTTGTACATAAACATACTTAATAATACACATTTAAAATCACATCTTAACTTGTAAATAATATACATGTACACTTACACTTACACAATACACTTTACATTTGATACACATACAATTGCTATTCTTATACATTGATATACGTTACATTTACACTTTTATCGCAATTCGATTTGGTTGTAAATTATTGGACACTACATTCCTAAAGTCTCATCCCCATTTGTAAATTTGTACCCGCACTCCCGGATACTATTTGTAATAGCGTAGACTTTTAAATTCTTGCAATTTACCGCTTTCAAATTATACCATGGTTAGACCTAGGGTTTGTATGTACATAAAATCAAACGCTAGATAACCTAATACAAAGACAAATATATGAAATCAACACACAATCACACTTGCACCCCCTAGGGTAATCCCACATGTTGCCTTCCAAAATGGGCCATGCTTGCACGTCGAGTTTCTTTGGAAAAACAAATTCAAATGATCATAAGTCCCTCGATGACGCTTTCGAAAGTCGCCTATCAAAATGATCAAGTCCCTTCAAAGAAAATTGCCAAAGACACTTGGCACCATTGCATTCATGGTCCATACGATGACCCACGCCCGTCCCGTTAAACTTCCTAAACGCAAGATTGCCCATCAAATTCAATGGTGGAACAAAATTGTTAAAAAAGGGTTGAAAACATAGAGAAAACCTTTGAGTACAATAGGGGTAGACAAAGCTCTTAGTTACTTGAGATCAACTTGCAAAAACACTTGCCTTCTTTTCAAAAACCACACTTCATACACACTTTCAAACAAACTTCCAAAAAACATTTTGAAACATCTTTTCGAAAAGATACACACTTTTGTAAAACACTCAAACACGAGTCAATTACACTGGTTGCCTAAGACAAGGCATCTCTTCAAAAACATTTTCAAAAACACACACACACACCACAATTTCAAAGCAATCGAAAATCAAGGCAAGTGATCTAAAAACCAAGTAACTAAGAGCCCATGGATAACCATGGATGAAAAGGGTGCTAACACCTTCCCTTTTCATAATCTACCCCCCGAACCCACGAAACATGTCAGAAGGTTTTTGCTGTGCTTTTTAACCTTTCCTTTAGGATAAAATAAAAAGTCAGTGGTGACTCTTGCTAAACCGAACAAGTGCGAATACAAACGCAAAACTCAAGTCAGTTCTCCCACCGTATCACAGAATTGGCGACTCTGCTGGGGAAAACTTTAAAAGTGGGGTTACCTTAGGGTTTAGATCACCTTTACTTTCTTGCTTTGATTGACTTGATTGCTTTATCTTTTGGGTTCTTGTTTGGGTTTGTTGTAAATCCTACACCCGGATTTGGGGCACCTTCTTAGGTAAATAGCAAAAAAACTGTGAGGGAACTGTGCCGGGTATACCGACATGGTTGAAGCAGTAAGCTATGTTAGTGTGACATATTTGTGAGTACCGGTAACCCTTGAGTTCAGTCAAGGAGAGTACGGGGCCGCTTAGTGATGTCATGAAGCACTAACGAACTCTTAGAACCTTAATTGACCATCATAGCCTTTTTAGGGGTAGTGAGATGACCGACTTTGGTGCAGTCCGAAGTTGGTAGATACTCGATACTACACTCATTTGAGGGTTGTTTTCTTGGAATATTTTGGTTGCCAGTTAAGTGGCTAAACCGAAACGATGAACACAGAAAACAATCCAATGATATTGAGCTCCTTAGAACCCGGTTTCTATTTTAGGACAGGATGAGCCAACTAACTTCAAGAGGGTACTTACCTAAACTCCATGCAAGCCTAAACCTAAGGACTTGTTTGCTTTGCATGAATATGATTACCTGTATATACGCTCACTTGTTTTTGCATGCATGTACATAACATCATAACATCATACCATAGCATTTTCAATAAACCATTTCAAGGATCTCGAGGGTTCTTTTGATGCAGGGTTACGTTGAACCAGACGTCTACCAAGAGGCAATAGGTTTCTCCTCTAAACAAATGCCAGTCAAAGATCAAGTACAACAACTTGAATCAGTGGCTATGACCCACTCGACATGGTGAGCTTGATTCTAGTGGAAAGACATCCACCAGTGCACAGTTCTCCAATCAAAAATCAAGTGTAACAACTTGAATCAGTGGCTATGACCCACTTGACATGGTAAGCTTGATTCTTGTGGAAAGGCATCCACCGGTGCAAAGTTCTCCAATCCAAGAGCAAAGTTCAACCTCTAACATTTTCTTGTGTTTACCCCAAGAGATCCTTGAAAGCATGCATCCACATATCATGCATTGCATTTTGATAGTTTTTCCTTTTTTCAGGTTTCCTTACTCTCATACTGTTTATTTCAGTAAGAGATGGCTCTAGAAAGGTCTGTCAAAGACATCCAAGACCAGACTGCTCAGCTGCAGGAGATGTTCTTGAACTTGTCTCTGGGGCAAGAAGAAATGAAAGCTCTCCTCACAAAGGGCTTGGAGAATTCAAACAATGCCAGGAGTGATCAGCTTGCGGAGCTGCAGTTTGATCTGGCAACATTGAGGATCCAAGTGATGGGGCAGTTGGTGGGCCAGATGGCTCTCATCCAAGACCTGTCTCAAAGACAAGAGGAACTCAGAGTTCTCGTCCGCCAACTGCTTCAAAACAACCAATTGGGGCAAACATCTGAGGTTGAAGAGCAAGTCACTGCTCAGCCTCCATCCACTCAAGAAGACAAGGGGAAGGCTCCTTCGCTTGCTTCAGGGTCACAAGCCCATCAACAACCTCGCCAGCGTCAACGGGGTAATCGGTGTAAGCAAGAAACGTCGGGAAGACAGTTCACGGAGACTGAGATACCATCATTCTTCATACTGAAGCGCCTGTTGGAGGTCAACCTGCTTACTTTAAGGGATCCTCCTCAGAAGCTCAATACCTCCTCTCTTAACTATCGTCCCGACGCATTTTGTGTTTACCACTCCTACAGCCCGGCACACGACACCAACGACTGTTGGGCCTTGAAGAACAAGATTCAAGATCTGATCGACATTGGAGTGCTGGAGTTCATGCCAGACGGCGAGATGAAAATCTTCCGTTAATGGGTTCTCCACCTGAAGTGATGAAGCTCAAACTGAGAGACTTTTGCTTCATTTGAATTTTCAAAGTTGTAATTTTCTTTTGTTATTCAAACAATTAACTGTTGATGTCAAAACTCTGTTTTCATTAATGCATTGCATATGTTTGTCTTGAATTCATCCATTCGTTTCACTACTCTTATGCTTTTCTTTATGATATTTGACTCTTGATAAAAAGCTGCAAGCCTTTAGAGGGAGGATGACGAAACAATACCATAATCTCATACAGTATGCTTTTGAACAGACCTTGCTGATGATGTACATGCATTTCTTTCAATTCCCAAACACTGGAGTTATAAGGAAGTTAATCCCTAGTCAACCCCTTCAGCCAAAAAAGTAGGAGTTTTCTGTTCTAAACAATCAAAACCTTTGATATAAACCTGGGGCAGGGTAGTATCTCAGTTAATTCAAAAGAAAATGCGCATTGAAGTCGCAAACTCTCAGTTCGTAACACAACGAACGACATCAAAAAAAGAAAAGCATTCCTTTGGAATCAAAAGACAAGGGTGGTTCCCTATCACATAGGCAGTCAAATCTCTCAAAAGAGAAAAGCCCACCAAGCCAAAACCTATAAAGGAGGCTTAAGAAAGCTGGGGCATCCCGCTGACTGTAATCTCGAAAATGGGAACAGTCAGGCAAAAGTTAGGGATAACAAATCAAAATAAAAATAGTGAGGTCATTACAAATCCTCAACAACATGAAAAATGTTGAAAAAGGAAAAAGGAGATGATGACTGTCTCCCCAAAATTCAATTGGTGAACCACCGCCCGAAAGTCGTTCCAAACAGAGCGCGACGCACAATTAACTGAGCTTAGGTATGAAGAATATCACGAAGAGCGGGTGGGTACAAATACACTTTGAGCCTTTATCCTTTGTTTCTTAAACCGTGAACCAGGCCACGTTACAACCCTTCAAAAGTCCTAATTGAAGCATGGGTTAGTTCGAAAGCATACTGTTACAAAAGGTACCCTGACTCCTGTAAGGCTTTGCTCTAAATCTTGTGTTGACTTGTCTTATAAAAAGTTTTCTGCTAAAAAATACATTTTGCAAAACTTCGAGACAAACATAAACTTTGCATTGCTTGAATATCACTGTCTGCATTTGGCTTTTTGTTTGACAGCGAAGAAATTCATACAGCGAATGTTCGGAGGAACGAAAACTCTCTCAGTGAACAAAATCCCTTCAAAAGGATGACACTTCCAACGACAAATCTCCTATCAACAAGGGGCATGACATGGCACCATCCAATTAACCTGGGGCAGTCCGGTCAAGGTTTCAACAGATCTTTCAAAGTTCAGTTAACCTGGGGCAGTCCAGTCAAGATTTCAAGGAACCTCTCAATCCGCTGAGTAGTTTGATTCAATACTCCTTCATCATCACTTGGGGCATTCGAATGTCAAAAGTGTTCAATCATTTCTTCATCACATGTTGGAAGATACGGTCCAGATTGGCTCCAGACACGGTTGCCTTTCTGTCACCTTTCTTAAGTTCCAGATCAATACCTGTAACAAGCCAGGAAAACATCTGTGGACGACTGATTATGGATTAACACCTGTAACAAGCCAGGAAATCATCTACATGAAGAGATTGAAGATCAACACCTGTAACAAGCCAGGGAACCATCTTTCTTTCTCAGGTCAAAGATCAACACCTGTAACAAGCCAGAACAATATCTCTTTGACCAACTTTTCTTAAGTTCCAGATCAACACCTGTAACAAGCCAGGAAAATATCTGTGAACGACCGATTGTGGATTAACACCTGTAACAAGCCAGGAAATTATCTACATCACCACTTGGGGCATTCAAATGTCAAAAGTGTTCGACAATTCCTTCATCACCTGTTGGAAGATACGGTCCAGATGTGCTCCAGACACGGTTTCCATTATGTTACCTTTCTTAAGTTCCAGATCAACACCTGTAACAAGCCAGGAAAATATCTGTGGACGACTGATTATGGATCAACACCTATAACAAGCCAGGAAATTATCTACATCACCACTTGGGGCATTCGAATGTCAAAAGTGTTCAAAAACCCGATGCAGTTTTACACGGACTCATCGTCAGGAAACCCTACACCGGTTCCTTCTCAAACACCAGATGCAGTTTTACACGGACTCATCATAAAGCAACCCTACACAGGTTCCTTATTTCAACTTACAATTCAACACATCTCCAATCAATTACCCATCCTATCTCCAAATGGCATCTGTAAGCCCATTCCCGAGATCAAACACCTACGGCAATCAGAAGATTCTTGCCTTCCCCCAACAACAGTCAGGTTCCTCCTATCCCCAGCGGAGTTCATCAAATTCCCCAACATAACATATCAGTGGAATCCCCAGCGGAGTTCTCATCAAACCCCAACGGAGTCATCTTCTCCTACCGGTGTATTCTTGCAACCATCATCCCTAACGGAAACGAAGAACTCTACTCTTCAACGTCAGCCCAGGATTTAACTGCCCGGCCGGTCGTCAAGGATTTTTTTTCCAAGACGAAAATACATTCATAGACGTTTCACATTTCATACATCCTGCTTACATACATGACAAAGTGCATACAACACTATCTCATTTTGAGCATCATGACATCACGCATTTCATACATCATGACATTGCATACAACTGATGTTTTGCCTTTTTAGGAAAAGGTCAATCCCAAAGATGATTACTATCAACTATTGTAATTCCAGATTCGATTCCTGTATCCAGCCAGGGAACATCTGAAGAGTTTGATGATTCGATTCCTGTATCCAGCCAGGGCATATCTGTTGACGACTAATTCCAGATTCGATTCCTGTATCTAGCCAGGGCACATCTGAAGAGTTTGAAGATTCGATTCCTGTATCCAGCCAGGGCATATCTGTTGACGACTAATTCCATATTCGATTCCTGTATCCAGCCAGGGCATATCTGAAGAGTTTGAAGATTCGATTCCTGTATCCAGCCAGGGCATATCTGTTGACGACTATTTCCAGATTCGATACCTGTATCCAGCCAGGGCACGTCTGAAGAGTTTGAAGATTCAATTCCTGTATCCAGCCAGGGCATATCTGTTGACGACTAATTCCAGATTCGATTCCTGTATCCAGCCAGGGCATGTCTGAAGAGTTTGAAGATTCGATTCCTGTATCCAGCCAGGGCATATCTGTTGACGACTATTTCCAGATTCGATTCCTGTATCCAGCCAGGGCACATCTGAAGAGTTTGAAGATTCGATTCCTGTATCCATCCAGGGCATATCTGTTGACGACTATTTCCAGATTCGATTCCTGTATCCAGCCAGGGCACATCTGAAGAGTTTGAAGATTCGATTCCTGTATCCAGCCAGGGCATATCTGTTGACGACTATTTCCAGATTCGATTCCTGTATCCAACTAGGGCACATCTAAAGAGTTTGAAGATTCGATTCCTGTATCCAGCCAGGGCATATCTGTTGACGACTATTTCTAGATTCGATTCCTGTATCCAGCCAGGGCACATCTGAAGAGTTTGAAGATTCGATTCTTGTATCCAGCCAGGGCATATCTGTTGACGACTATTTCCAGATTCGATACCTGTATCCAGCCAGGGCATATCTGCGAACGTTTGATTGTAGATTTGATACCTGTATCCAGCCAGGGCATGTCTGCATGAAGGGACTGAAGATCAACCCCTGTAACAGGCTAGGAAATTATCTTTCTTTCTCAAGTACGCAAGTTCTCGCTAAAGAATCTCTTATGCGATCGACACATAACTCCAAATGGCATCTATAAGCCCATTCCCGACAAAGTTCCGTCACACCTCCCGATGGCATCTGTAAGCCCATCTCCACAACCATCCATTACACTTCTAAATGGCATCTTTAAGCCCATTTCCAGATGGCATCTACAAGCCCATCCTCTTACCAGCAGTCACTAAATGGCATCTTTAAGCCCATTCTCAGATGGCATCTGTAAGCCCATTCCCTCTACCATCACATCACCGAGTGCAAATTTTAGGGCACTCTAGTGTCCAATCTTCTTTTACCTTCGAGTCGCGAAAGGCAAACTTGCCAATCTAACTCTTCAGGTTCAAGAAGATTGAACAGGGGCAACTGTTGTACCCCAAAATTTGCACTCGCATTTTTCCACAAGAAATCACAACTTCAGGCTTTTCCTGATTTTTCAGATTGGCTCAAGAATCGGTCAAACAGACTTTTCTCGTCAGTCAGACAAAATTAGGGTTTTTATTGATTTTCATGGCTCTGGAACAGTTCATACAGTTTGTTTAAGGTTTGGTTGATTTTGGCTCAACTTTGATCAGGCGAACGCTTCTTTGGCATTTGATCAGGAATTAGGGTTTTTTGTGCGCGCATTCTCAGAAAGATTTAAATTCTACAGTGCTTTTCAAGTTATGCTGGAATGTGGATTGAAACAGTTGGATTGAGTTCGCATTGTGTGATTAAATCAGTGAAAGGATACATTCAGATTGAATTTGCAGTGTTTGGTAAAAATCAGTAAAAAGGAAAATACGTCTGGGCAATTGTTGTGAATTGACTGTTTGTTTTGCTTTGGATGTTGGAAGCGCCAAGTTTAATTGATCAATGCTGAAGCAATGTTTATTTAATTATTTATTATTCTAAGATTAAATAGTTGGAATTTATTTTCAATTATTTTAATTTAAAGAATTATAGATAATAAAGTAAACGAGTGAAAAGAAGAAAAGAATTAATTGGATAAAAAAGAGTTTTTATTTATCTTTAATTTATTTGTACAATTGTTTTGTTTACAAATTGTTTACAATAATAATTTTACAATAATTAAATTAAAAATAAGACTATCCTAATTGTTTCTAAATCTTCAATTCTTCATTCTTCATCTGTTGCTAAATCCTCTCCATTCAATTTTGGTCTGTAAAAGAAAAGAAGAAAAGTTAGAAACAGATAAATATTTAAAGAGATAGACAGATATAGAGTTCATCATTAAAGGCAACTGACTGGAATCAGTTTGCCCTCTCTGCAAATCACGAGATTTCTCCCGGTTCACAGAGAGGGATGAAAATGCTTGCAAAAGGTAGGAAATGCACAAAAGTTATGATTATACAAATCCAAGTTTTCAAACATCCTGCATAAATCCAAGTGGGCAACCAAAAAGGCAAACTGGGTGGTTACTGAATATGCCAAGAGAACAATGCAAGTCACAATTTCAAACTAGGTTCAAACTGAACTAACAACTGTCCAAAGCTGTCCAAGTACAAAAGGATGTCAAGGCTGTCAAAAATGTTGTCACTAAGAAGTAGATAATATGGAAAAGAAGATAAAGTATGCAGAGCAAACATGTAATGCAAGCAAAAAATCATATCATCACTTTCCAGCAATTGCCTTTTCAGAAAAGTACAAGCATAAACATATAAAATACTTAAAGCTGTACTGGAGAGAGAAGAAAGAGAGAAAAGAGGTGCAGGTTTTGCAGGCTTAAGCTTTAGGTATGAGAAACAAATATAAAACAACATGTTCATAACACAGTAAAGGGGGGGAGATAACAAACCAAAACAATAACCACAAAAACTGTCCAAGCTGAAGCAGAACTGGAAGCATAAACCAGTAAAACCCAACCTGCTAACGACTAGCCATGCAAAAACCAGCATAAGCCTGAACCAAGCTGAACCATTCAAGGACCAAACTTGTGTCCAACAAAAACACCCAACCTGCCTGAAGCCTAAAAAACCAGTAAGGCCATAACCTGTCTGAAGCAAACACAAAAGCCCCATAACCTGTCAAAAACATTCCAGCCTCCAGCTCCAAACCAACAACCTGCTAAGCCATAAGCTTAAACCTCATAAGCCTAAAACTTGTGTTTAAACTCAGTAAACACAAGTCCTGAACCTGCTAAAAAACCAGTTCACAAAAAGCATAGTATACTCACAACAAACCTGCAAAGCCATAACCAGTATACTCACAGCAAACCTGCAAGGCCATAATCTGTCAAAACCATTAACAAACCAGGACCCTCAAAAGACGTACATCAGCATAAGCCTAAAACCAGTGAAACCTGTCAAGCCTTAAACCTTACCTGATTAAAGAACCAAATCATGTCAAAGCTTACAAACCTCTAAGCTGCATAAGCCTTACCTGCTTGAACTGTCAAGCCATAGTTCCAAATCTCCTATAAACTTTAAACCTGTGACTTCAAACCAGAAAAACACAAAGCCTAAAACCTGTTTAAGCCTTGAACCTGTAACACAAGTCTAAGCCAAAAACCGAAGCCAGCATTCAAATACCAAGACCCTCAGAATGGTGTTCATCACTGGGCCAATACCAATGGGCAACTCATGAGCAAAGTCCATCAGAGGCAACAAAGCAATCAAAAATAAAGCAAGCTATTCCAAAGGCAACCAGAAGAGAAGAGGAAAAGAATCAAATATACTCAAAGCATTTCATAGCAAACGTCTCATCATCAAGCATCCAAAGGCAACTCAAAGTCAGAAACAAGGAGAAGGAGCATACAACATGTTCAGAGGCAGCTGAAGAATGATAAGGAAGCAAGAGGGCACGCACCAAGACAATCAAACGAAAAGAAGCGTTTCAAGGCAATACAGGGTAAGGCTACAAAGCCTCAGAGAACCCTCATCACAGGCATTTCAACAGGCAACATAAGCATACAGAAGGCAGCAAAGCAAGAAGAAGAAAAGAAATGGCATCAAATTAGGTTTTCAGAATGCATCATAAAACCTAAAGAAAAGTACAGAGTACCAAGTTCCAGCAAAAGCAAGCAAGCTCTCATCGCGCATCCCCCTGCCGGCAAACCTCCGAACGCCTCCTAATCTCCTCCTTCTCCGTCTCCGACAGGTAGTACTCCCTTTCCCTCATTTCAAAATCTTGCGTAAACCAAGAAACAAAATCAGAACATGCAAAAATCAAAAAAAGCAAAAACCTAAAAAACGTTCCAGATCGTTACCCTTTTCGCGTTTGGTTTGATCCATCCATGGAGGAAGAGAGGAGGTGATGATGGCGTTGTTGGCTTGGGCGAAGGAGAAGCTCAGAAGCTGAGGAAAATGAAGGCGAAGACGAAGGCGAAACGAAGAAGAACGGCGCAAACCCTAAGCTTTCCCAAATGCACAAAACCGTTTCAAACCCTAAAACAATTGCTGTCCAACCATTTGGGCCTTGCCCGTTACAAAACCTTAAGCCCATTGCAAGCTGGGCACACACCCCCTTTTTCTTTTTATTTTTTCTTTTTTTATTTTGTTTGGGCCAAAGCCCATTTATTTCTTCTTTTCATTTCTTTTTTTTACAAACTAAAAATTTGTTTATTTTCTTTTAACATAACTCTTTTGAAATGATACACTAGTTTTGCATATAAGAATATTAACTAAAAAAAACATGAACATAATGATTTTCTCAATTTTAAAACATTTTCTTTTAATTAAAATTTTTGTACATAAAAAATATTAATTAAAGTACATTAATTAGTAAATACATAAAAAATAGATTTAAAGAGGAATATTCTTCTTCTAAAAAAAACTTAAAACATTTCTCTTTTCTTAATCAAGACTTTGTACATAATTAATTAAAATATATTTTTATCTTAACACCATAAAGAATAGAATTTGAAAAACATTTTTTTCTTTCTCTTAAAATACCTATTTTGTACATAAAACGATATTACATAATATAATTGAAAGTTAAAACATTCTTTTCTTTTATTTTTCTTAAAATACCTTTTTGTGCATATTGAAGAAAATACAAGGTTACAAATTAAATAAAGAAAACATCTAATTCTTTTGTACATAAACATACTTAATAATACAAATTTAAAATCACATCTTAACTTGTAAATAATATACATGTACACTTACACTTACACAATACACTTTACATTTGATACACATACAATTGCTATTCTTATACATTGATATACGTTACATTTACACTTTTATCGCAATTCGATTTGGTTGTAAATTATTGGACACTACATTCCTAAAGTCTCATCCCCATTTGTAAATTTGTACCCCCACTCCCGGATACTATTTGTAATAGCGTAGACTTTTAAATTCTTGCAATTTACCGCTTTCAAATTATACCATGGTTAGACCTAGGGTTTGTATGTACATAAAATCAAACGCTAGATAACCTAATACAAAGACAAATACATGAAATCAATACACAATCACACTTGCACCCCCTAGGGTAATCCCACATGTTGCCTTCCAAAATGGGCCATGCTTGCACGTCGAGTTTCTTTGGCAAAACAAATTCAAATGATCATAAGTCCCTCGATGACGCTTTCGAAAGTCGCCTATCAAAATGATCAAGTCCCTTCAAAGCAAATTGCCGAAGACACTTGGCACCATTGCATTCATGATCCATACAATGACCCACGCCCGTCCCGTTAAACTTCCTAAACGCAAGATTGCCCATCAAATTCAATGGTGGAACAAAATTGTTAAAAAAGGGTTGAAAACATAGAGAAAACCTTTGAGTACAATAGGGGTAGACAAAGCTCTTAGTTACTTGAGATCAACTTGCAAAAACACTTGCCTTCTTTTCAAAAACCACACTTCATACACACTTTCAAACAAACTTCCAAAAAACATTTTGAAACATCTTTTCGAAAAGATACACACTTTTGTAAAACACTCAAACACGAGTCAATTACATTGGTTGCCTAAGACAAGGCATCTCTTCAAAAACATTTTCAAAAACACACACACACACCACAATTTCAAAGCAATCGAAAATCAAGGCAAGTGATCTAAAAACCTAGTAACTAAGAGCCCATGGATAACCATGGATGAAAAGGGTGCTAACACCTTCCCTTTTCATAATCTACCCCCGAACCCACGAAACATCTCAGAAGGTTTTTGTTGTGCTTTTTAACCTTTCCTTTAGGATAAAATAAAAAGTCGATGGCGACTCTTGCTAAACCGAACAAGTGTGAATACAAACGCAAAACTCAAGTCAGTTCTCCCACCGTATCACAACTATGATCACCGCTCTATGCGAATAGTTCAAAATTTATCATCACAATTCATCTCCCTACCGGCCGAAGATGAACGGTGCTGTTAAAGCCGCGAACAAAAATATCAAGAAGATCATTCAAAAGATGATAGTAACCTACAAGGACTGACATGAGATGTTACCGTTTGCTCTGCACGGATATCGTACCACGACACATACTTCAACAGGGGCAACCCCATTTTCTTTGGTATATGGCATGGAAGCTGTTCTACCCATGGAAGTTCAGATTCCTTCCTTGAGGATTATGAAGGATGCCAGTTTAAGTGAAGACGATTGGATTCAGACCCGACTTTATCAACTTAACTTGATCGACGAGAAGCGACTTACTGCTGTTTGTCATGGTCAGACGTATCAAAAACGGATGATCAAGGCTTTCAACAAGAAAGTTAGGCGTCAGGTATATCAAGTCGGAGATCTTGTAATCAAGCGGATTATCTTGCCGCAAAGTGATCCCAGGGGCAAGTGGACTCCTACTTACGAAGGACCATTTGTGATCAAGAGCATTTTTTCTGGTGGGGCAATGATTCTGACCACCATGGACGGTGATGATTTACCGCACCCTGCGAACGCAGACATAGTCAAAAGATACTATGTATAAAATAACCCGACAAGTTGAAAACCCGAAAGGACGACTTGGGCAAAAATGGGCATCCCGGTGGATCGAAAACCCGAAAGGGCGGTTCAGGCAAAAATTAGGGATAAACATAAAAAATATGTACACCCGGCAAGTTGAAAACCCGAAAGGGCGACTTGGGCAAAAAAAGGGTTTCCCGGTGGATTGAAAACCCGAAAGGGCGGTCCAGGCAAAAGTTAGGGAATTAAAGTGTATGACTATGTCTCGTCGGATCACTTTAAAAACAATCTCTTCACCAACAAGCTCCAAGCTACTGATCAATCCAATCATCGACGGACGAAGCAGCGAATGGACAAGATACTCAAAGTTGTGAAGGCTATAGCAGAATGGGAATCCCATGGAATTGTTACACATAGCCATCTTTCTTTTGTATAGAATTTTTCAATTTTTACGGCAACATTCTCTTACTAGGATGTCTGTCTCTTTTGTACAAAGATACTTATAAAAGTTAATAAAAATACTTCAAAGTGCAGAAATTTGCTTGCCTTTCTTTCCTTTTTACACTTATGTTTTATTTGAAAACGTCCAATGTTTTGTTAAATAGGCATATGCATTTGAATATAATCACTGCTTACAAATAAAATGAAATTGAGAAAGGATAATTACTGATAGGTTGAAGGTGTAGGAAGATATCTTTGTGTCGTTCCAGAAGAAATCCCCCGCAATACTTTGTTCAGATCCTCAACAAAGCTAAAACCTCGGAGTACATGTCCCCAGCAGAGTTAAGCTTCGGGATCCCCAGCGGAGCCAGTGCATTCTAAACTTGATTCCCCAGCTGAGTTAAGTTTCAAAGTTCCCATCAGATTTTAAATTCAAGATCCCTAGTGGAGCCCGAAAACCATGAAATACCTATCCCCAGCGGAACCAGAATATTCTAAACCTTCTTCCCCAGCGAAGTCAAATTTCCAGCTATCAACCCCCGGTGGGAACTGTTCAACTTCCCCCAAATTTCCCCAGCAGGCTATCTTAAAAGTCTGAGAACCAAGCAAATAACAGTTAACTTCTTGGCTTATCCCCAACTAGGATGCTTCCTCAGTAGTTTGGCATATAACCCAAAGCTCCTGATTTCACTGGCCGAGTAAACATTCTCCCCACAGAGTTATCTCCCAGCAAGATCGAAGATTCTCGGTCTCATTTCTCCAAGCAGAAGCCTCCCAGGTTTTAATTCCCCAGTAGAGATTTTCAGAGTTTTCCCTATTTCCTAGGAAAGTCATGAAGGATTCTCATTCCCTGCAGAAGTTGTCAAAGGCCTTGTTAATCCCCACAAATCGCCAAGGATTTTCAATCTCCAGCAGTGGTCCCAGGATTTCTCCTTCTCAAACAGTCAGAGATCTTTAATCCCCAAGAAGTCAGCAAGGATCTCTCATCTTCAGTAGTCAAAGAGTTTTGAATCCTCAGCATCGATCAAGAATTTACTTTCCCCGGCAGCAGTCAAAGATTTCATTATTTCCGGCTATCAAGAATTTATTTTTCCTCATCAAGACAACCACTCAGCTTACATGCCCATCCATTGCATTCATATATCATAAACATTGATGAAACACAGTTCATTGCATCATACATATCATGCAACATAACTCTGTGTTTTTAGCTAACATTTTACCCTTTTCAGGATAAGATTCAAAGGCTATCATTAACAATTACTCAGATACAGTATGGATACACCCCAGACACGGCGGTCATTCTATTACTCATTCATAATTTCAAGTCAAAATACAGTACAGATACACCCCATACACGGCGGTCATTCTACTACTCATTCAGACTTCAACAATCCGATACAGACTAGATACGCTCCAGACACGGCAACCATTCTATCTCTCATTCAGATTCAACTATCAACTACAAGTTCAGATACACTCCAGACACGGATGCCATTCTGGCCCTTACACCAGCAGTTTGATTCTCCCCAGTGCAGTCTTCATGGAAGTCATTCTGTCACTTATTCAGATCCCAGTTGCAGTCTCAGATAAACTCCAGACACGGAAGTCATTATGCCACTCATACAGATCTCAACTTCAGATACAATACAGATACACTCCATACATGACAGTCATTCTGATATTCATTCAAAGTTCAAATACAGTTACAACTCAGATACGCTCCAGACACGGACACCATTCTTTTTCTCATACAGACTCAGTCTCCAGATACAGTTCAAATGCATTCCAGACACGGATACCATTTTGATGCTCATTCTTCTGGCCTACAACATTGCAATTCAACAAACATTCTTGGATGGCATCTTTAAGCCCATCTCCAGCAAGATTCCACCATCTCCAAATGGCATCTTTAAGCCCATTTCCTCAACTATATTTTGACGAGTGCAAATTTACGGGCACTCTAGTGTCCAATCCTCTTTTACCTTCGAGTCGCGAAAGGAAAACTTGCCAATATAACTCTTCAGGTTCAATAAGATTGAACAGGGGCAACTGTTGTACCCTAAAATTTTCCCTCTCATTTTATCAACATTTTTCATCACAAGACTCTTGGAACTCAAGATCAAGCTAGGGTTTGCTCTGCTCAGGACACCTCCTTGCATTGTTGACCTAAATTAGGGTTTGAGTTTGCACATGGATGTTTTGACCCACAATTCCAAAAGTGTCTTTCATACTTCATGTTGGACTCACAAGTTTGCCCATACCAAGTTTCAAGCCTTGATTCAAATTTTTGCCCAGTCAATTGGACAGTTGATCTAGAAATCAGCTGTATTGGGGAAAAAGTCAATTGTGGCCAATTGACAGTCAAACCTCATGAATTTTGACCCACATCAACATTATGAACTCATATGAACCATTTGATCAAGTTTGGATCACAATTCCACAAGAAATTTGATCAGATCACCTAAAGGGCAAAATGGTCATTTTTAGGGTTTTGACTATGCAAAGACAATTTTTGACTGTTTGACCTAGCCAATGGAAAATAAAGCTTAGCCATGGACTCAAGGACTCAATTAAATTATCTTGACCCATTCAACAAGTTCAAAAGATCTCAAATGCATAGGGTTGACAGTAGGGATGTCAATGGGGCGGGGCGGGGCCGGGGGGACACTTCCCCATCTTTTTCCCCGCCATCAAATTCATTCCCCGTCCCCGTCCCCGGTCTTCGTCACGGGGGAATTTCTATCCCCATCCCCGTTCCCCGCGGATCCCCATTCCCCGCGGGGATCCCCATTCCCCGCGGGGATCCCCATAGATCCTACATTTATTCATTAATATTTTATTTTTTTAAAATGTTTATATTTTCTATAAAAATAAAAAGCACAAAGAATTCACATTTTTATTATGTTATTAAAAAATACTAGTATTTGACATTTATTATTTTTTATTAAAAATACTAATGGAACACAAAATAATAATATTTTTTTTATAAATTTCTATAAAATGCTATAAAATTCAACAAAATGAACTATAATACTTTTTAAAGTAACAATATGCCTAAACAACTAAAAAAATCCAACAACATAATTATGCTTAAAAAACTATACTTCATCAAAACTAATAAGGGATAATTATAAAATTTAGCATCATGAGTATGCTTGAAAAGCTAAAAAATACTTCATAATAAGTCAACTAAAACTCTGGCAGAAGAAAATGAAACGCTTCAACTTTTTTAGGGTCTAATATTTACATTTCTCTCTCTTAATAAATACATGAATATTTATTTATTTATTTTTATAAATAAACATAAAGGAAATGACTAAAAAACCTAATCTAAAATATATATATTAAATTAACTATATTAAAATAATAGGCGGGGCGGGGTCCCCGCGGGGCGGGGGGTGTATTCCCCGTCCCCGTCCCCGAAATGCTCTCGGGGGAATTTTTCTCCCCATCCCCGCCCCCACGGGGGAAAATTCCCCATCTTTGGGGCCCCGAATGGGGCGTTCCCCGCGGGGATCCCCATTAACAGGTCCAAACTGACATCCCTAGTTGACAGATGAATTTTTCAGTCAACTGATCAAAATTTGACTGTACACTGAAAAGTCAAACTTTGACTTTTTGGTCAAAATCAAGTGCCAAGGGTCATTTTTCATCAAGACATGTCAAATTATGAAACTTGTTCATCAAGAAACCCAAAATTGCAAATTAGAGTTTAAAATGGAAAAATTTCATAACTTTAAAAATTTCTAAGTTATAAATTTTTATTTTTCTTATTTTTTCCTAACTTTGCCCCACATTTTCACCAAGATGAAAAGGGATTCAATTAAAACTTACAACATGAAAGTTTTAGTCCATCACAAAGTATACAACTTTTATTCACAAAGTTTTCTCAAAAGAAGCTTGGATCTCAAGTTATGATTTTTGGAACAAGGGTACCTAAAACTTTTAACTTAGAGAAATTTTGCCCTAGTTTAGGCAGGATTTTGACCCATCTTCTTGGACATTTTTCACATGGTTACACTTGGAGTTTCAAGTTGCATTTCATATATGGATTATAGTAAATGTTGCAAGCTTTCCAAATTGTCCAAGAACTCCTCAAACACCCTTGTGGTTAGGGAGAATCGAATGTTTGAAGTTGGCAAAAACTCACTTTGTAACCATGGCCAATACATGTTCATATCAAGTTGCAAATCTGACCAAACTAGCTTAGTACATAATTAAAGGCCTCTAAACCAATTTACACTCAAAAATTTAATGCAAATACATTGGACATTGGAATTATTCTAATCAAGAGAGCATTGCACAATGAACATTTCCATTTTGAGCATAAAGGTCACACTTCCATTTTCATAAAGGCCACTTCATGTCAAATTGCATTTTCTTGAGCCTTGGACTTTTTTCCTTTCAGCAAACAAGTTCCCTAATCTCAGGCATAGTACACCAACTTGAGCATGCTTGTAACTAGCCTGTACAGGCCATAGCTTGGTCAGTTCACATCTTTGCTTCAAAACCAAGGCATTGTACAAAAAGTCAAGAACACACATATCTGATAAAACCAACTCAAGCCAACATTCCAAACAAGTTTCTCATATCCTTGTAAGCCAGAAACACGAGTCCTTGACCTCTCTAACCCCCTAGTACACAAAATCTCCATTTTTCTTGCAAAACAGGGCCAGTTCTGCAAATCACAAGCCACAATCAAATCCCCTCGTGCATTTTGTCCAAAATCACTTCAAACACATTCTAAACAATACACCTAAGTTGTCCAGGCCATTCACAAGCTACTGTAAATCCATTAACACACATCACCATTTTTGTTTGGAAGCTATGGAGGTTGAGTTCTGTAGCAAGATTCAGGCCACTTCAAAACAAACTAAGCATTGGGAAAGGTTCAGGGGACATCAAGCAAGCTCAAAAGAACCTCAGGCCCTATTGAAAGTTGTTGCATTGTCCAGCTCGAACTCAACTGAAACAGGTATTTCATGAACTTCTATCTCTCTATTTAGGAACATTTAGACTTAGGTTTGCGAATGAAATATGTTGTACTCATTGCCCTGAAACCATACATATGCTCAGTTTTCATTTATATTAATCGTGCTAGGAGAATTTCATCCATGAACTTTCTAAAAAAACTAGGTTAGAAATTAGGGCCAGAGAAATTCTCTCTGGTCTTTGAGAGTTAGCTTAAGTTTTTTATATAGTTAGATTCGTGATTTGATGCTCTACAAGTTTCATGTTTTGAGTTTTATCAAAAAAGCACTGAAACAGGAGATACAAGTTTGAACTAAGCCATGCGCGCGTTTCTGTTGGACAGAGGAAGAAGATGAAGTAGCTGGGTTGGGCCTGGCTACTTCCTGCTTTTGACACCCCCATTTTCAATTTCACACCCCCTGGCCCATTTCTTTGTATATTTATTATTTTTGCATTTTAATTTTATTTCTGACTTTATTATTTTATTTCCAAACATAAAAAATGCCTAAAAATATTTTCATAAATTTTTACATTTTATTTGGTATTTATTTTAATTATTTCTAACATTAAAATGTTTAAATACTTTATATTATTTTGTTAAAACTTAAAAATAATGTAAAAAAATACTTTTATTTTCATTTATTATTTTTATTCACATTTGAAAATATTTTCTTGAAATATATACATTTTTGTAAATAATTTATTTTATTTTTTTACACACTTAATATATATATATATATATATATATATATATATATATATATATATATATATATATATATATATATATATATATATATATATATATATATATATATATATATATATATATATATATATATATATATATATATATATATATATATATATATATATATATATATATATATATATATATATATATATATATATATATATATATATATATATATATATATATATATATATATATATATATATATATATATATATATATATATATATATATATATATATATATATATATATATATATATATATATATATATATATATATATATATATATATATATATATATATATATATATATATATACTTTATTTTATTAAAAGTATAGAATAAAAACACAAAAATAATACATTTTATTTTTATTGATATTTTATACTAAAAAATACTTTTTTTTTTAATATACTTTTATTTTTTGTACATATTGATACATTTTTGTACATAAATATTAAATAATACCATTTTCTTAAGAAATTAGGGTTTTTGCCCTAAAAACAAATAAAATTAACTTTTTATTTATTTCTTTACACCTTTCACATTAAAAATACTTTTTGCATACATGAACAAATAAAAAAACCTTTTTTGCATAATACATTTTATCTAATATTTATTTATTGTATTTTATTTAAATATTGTACATTTAAATATTATGCCTTGTAAATTCAATTTGGTTGTAAAAATATAGGGTTTAATTTCTTGTCAAATAATCCCCTATTCAAATTTGTACCCCCTCCCTATATCATGTTGTAATAGTGTAGAATTTAAATTCTTGCACCTTTAAGCTTTCAATTATGCCATGATTAGAGAATTAGGGTTTGTATGCAAAAAATCAAAACCAACAAATAGTTTGACCTAATCAAAGACAAAAATGCATGAAAAACAAACACAATGCACACTTGCACCCCTAGGGTTACAATCCACTTGTTGCCTTCAAAAATGGGCCATGGTATGCATGTCAAGTACTTTGGCAAAACAAAAACAAAACAAAATATCATAGTCCCTCGATGACGCTATCTGGGTTGCCTAAACAAAATGATCAAGTCCCTCAAGAAAATTGCCAAAAATACTTGACACTATTGCTATCATGGTCTATACGATGACCCGCGCCTGTCCCGTTTAACATCCTAACACAAGGTTGTTCACTAAATACAATGGTGAAACAACACTGTTAAAAGTGTTAAAAACATAAGAAAGATCTTTGAGTAAATTAGGGTAGATAACTCTTAGTTACTTGATCAAAAGCTTGCAAAAACATCCTTGCTATTTTCAAACACACTTCACAAACACAATTTTAAAACCCTACTTTCAAAAAGACAAAAACACCTTTGTATACATTCAAACAAGAATCATTACAAAGGTTTCCAGGACGATGGCCTCTTTTTAAAACATCTTTCAAAACCACACACAAAGCACCATTTCAAACAATTGAAGAGCACCATTTCAAACAATTGAAAAGCAAAGCAAGTGATCTAAACAAGTAACTAAGAGCCCATGGATAACCATGGATAGAAAGGGTGCTAATACCTTCCCTTTCTATAATCTACTCCCCGAACCCAAGAAAACATCTCAAAGGTCTTTCCTGTGCTTTTTGGCCTTTCCTTAGGATAAAATAAAAAGTCGGTGGCGACTCTTGCTAAACCGAAACATTTGCGAACACAAACGCAAAATCCCAAGTCAGTTCTCCCACCGTATCACAGACATGCAATGTTTTTATGATATTCTCTAGCTGGGGAAAATAAATCCCGGACTGCTGCTAGAGAATGAAAGAGTTTCGCTCACTGGGGATAACGACCGAAGGTGATTGGGAGAATAATCCTGCTGGAGAATAAACTGACGAGAAAATGACTCTATGGGGAAGAGATACTCTGTCTGAAGATCCGTTGATTTGGAAAAATAACCTTGACTAAGGATGAATTACCGTTGCTGGCGATAATGAATGCTGTTGGGGATTGAGTTTCTGCTTGTGGAAGAAATAAACTCCACTGGGGATAGTCTTCCATTGCGGGTAACAGATAAACTCTGCTTGGGGAGGATTGACACCACTGTTTTTAGATACCTTTTACTCTATGGGGAGTGTATGTACTTTTGGTCGTATTCTCCAGCTAGGTCTATCCATATACCTGGTGGACAGAGCAACTGTAAGGTTTGGACATTTCTTGTTTTCCCCTGTTCCTGGAATTACGAGTAATCGTCTTTTGTTTCGCATGTAAATATTTATGTGCAGCAATTATTGTCAAAAGCATATATCAAAAATGCACCATTAGACGTTCTTGCAAAATAAAACAGAAAAAAGAAAAAACAATTTGAAATTTCTTTGTGAAAATGAATTGTATTGATTTTGAAGTTGGCCTGTAAATAGGCGTTTTTGTACAAGAGGTTGACGTCCTAGTAAGAGAACGCCGCCGAAAGAATAAAGTTTATACAATTTGTGAAAAACAAAGAAAAATAGCTATGTGAACAATCCCACTGGGTTCCAACTCTGCTATTGCCCTTATATCCTCGAACATCTCATCACTTTGCTACTTAGTTGAAGGTAGATCAAAATGATTAGTGTTGCCTGAGCTTGATAGTTGATACCGGAGTCTGGTTGTAAGATGATCCAATGAGACATAGTGTTACACTTTAATCCCTAATTTTTTCCTGGACCGCCCTTTCGGGTTTTCAATCCACCGGGATACCCCCTTTTGCCCAAGCCGCCTTTTCAGGTTTTCGACTTGTCGGGTGTACCGTTTTTTTATTTTCATCCCTTATTTTTGCCCGAACCCTTTTTGGTTTGCCGGGAAGCCCTTATTTTTTCCTAGGCCAGTCGACCTAGCGGGTCTTTGATTATGCGTGGTATTTTTTTCACTATGTCTGCATTGACGGGGTGAGGAAGGTCGTCACCATCCATGGTGGATAGAATCATAGCTCCTCCTGGGAAAATGTTCTTAACCACAACTGGCCCTTCGTAAGTAGGGATCCATTTGCCCCTAGGATCACCTTGCGGCAGTATTATGCATTTGATCACCATATTCCCAACTTGATACTCTTGTCATCTGACTTTCTTGTTAAACGCCTTGATCATTCACTTCTGATACGTCTAACCATGACAAATAACAGTAAGTCTCTTTTCGTCGATTAAGTTTAGCTGATCAAGCCGGGTCTGGATCCAATCATCCTCGCCTAAACCTGCATCCTTCATAATATGAAGAGACGGTATCTGGACCTCAATGGGTAAAACCGCTTCCATGCCATACACCAAAGAGTAAGGTGTTTCCCCTGTTGAAGTCCGCGCTGAGGTTCGGTACCCATGAAGAGAAAATGGTAACATCTCGTGTCAATCTTTGTATGTCACCGTCATCTTCTGCACAATCTTCTTGATGTTCTTATTAGCTGCTTCAACAGCCCCATTCATCTTCGGCCGGTAAGGGGAAGAGTTGTGATGCTGTATCTTGAACTGCTTGCAGAGCTCGGTGATCATCGTATTATTGAGATTTGTACCATTGTCTGTAATGATCCTCTCTAGTACACCATATCGATAGATTATATTATGTCGGATAAACCGTGCCACAACGTTCTTGGTCACTGTAGCAAAGGAAGCTGCCTCAACCCACTTCGTAAAGTAATCAATTGCTACCAGGATGAAACGATGCCCGTTGGATGCAGTAGGTCTGATATTGCCAATCATATCGATACCCCACATTGCAAAAGGCCAAGGAGTTGTCAAGACATTCAGAGGAACTGGAGGTATATGCACCTTATCAGCATAGACTTGGCACTTATGACAAGTCTGAGAATGCTGATAACAATTGGCTTCCATGGTGGACCAATAATATCCCGCCCGTAGGATTTTCTTTGCCATGGTATGTCCATTGGAATGAGTTCCGAAAGTACCTTCATGTAACTCTTCCATGATCTTTTCTGCCTCGTTCTCGTACATACATTGCAGTAAGGTTGAGTCATGGTTACTGTTGTACCCCAAAATTTGCCCTCCCATATTCTTCAAAGATTTGCCAAGTCAAGCTTCAAAATTCCCCAAGGGTTGCACAATGCAAAGGTCTCCTATACAGTCAAGATTAGGGTTTGTGTGCTGATCAAGAAAATGAAGTGTTCAAAGGCCCAATCAAGTCTCATATGCCTACAAATATGGTCAAGCATCCTCATATCAAGTTTCAAAACATTCAGCTCAAAATTGCACAGTCAAAACCCTAAATTGCACTACAGTCAACTGTAGGGGCAAAATGGTCATTTGACAGTCAAAAGTTCAAATTTTTGGTCAATATATCATTTTGAAGCCACAAACATCATTGGATCAATGCTTGATCATGATTCTCAAAATTTGGCTCAGAAATCATCAAGATGCAAAAGTTTCCTTATTTGGACAGCTGAAAAAGTCAATTGAAATTGACCAGGGCATAACTTTCACATGGATTATCAGAAAAATTCCATCCAAAGCTCATTTTGAATAGAAAGACATTTCCTACAACTCATCTTTATACTTCAAGTCCAAGAAATTCTCTCACAAAAAGTTATCAATTTCAACATTATAGGTCATTTTCAAAAGTCAACAAAAAGGGACTTTAAGTCAAAGGCCATAACTTGAGATTGGTAAATCAAAATGACATGGGACCAAAGGCATTGGTTAGAGGACTCAAAGACCTTTCCAAAATGTCCAAGAACATGAGAAAAGCTTAAAAATTGAGCAGGTTATGCCTTGTGGAAGTTGGGAAATGTTTGGATATTTTGAAAAGTCAACATTGATTCAAATGACCTAAAATTGCTAATGGGACCATTTTTCTTCCACAATTCATCATCCATGACATGTGCACGACCACTTGGCCCAAAGGGAAGTATTTTCTCATTTTTTATTTATTTATTTGAATTTTTATTTATATTAATTTATTTAAATCATTTAAATATATGAAAAATATGTAACTTAGCCTAATAAATCTTTTTGCACATGTTTTAGACTCAATAATTCGTGCACATTCAAATATGGGAAGATTTGGTTTGATTGGATCCTAATTGACACAAAATTGCATGGAAAAAGATATGAAAAAATCTTAAGAAATCAAATTTCCAAAATCAATGTATGCAATGGATTTGGTTGATTCTTTTTGACCTAATGCACTCATTACATATGCTAGAACACAACCCTAATGCGAATAGACACCAAGCTGCGCAAGAAAGTTCTTCACAAACTTGAAAAAATTCTCTAAAAATTCAAATCTGAAAAACACTTTGGAGGTGGATTCAAGGCACGAAACTTGTTCCATTAGCTTGCCAGGGTTGTCCAGAAGCGATTGCAATCAAGAACAGCCATCAAAGCCTCAGGAATTGGTATACTGAACTGGGAATACCTCATGAAAAATCCATGATCGTATTTTAACTTCTAGGCATTCTCATGGCATTCTAATGATTGATTTATATTCCTTGTGAAGTTCTGAAGCTAACCAATATAGTTAATTGCTTTTTTATGTGCTACACGCGATTTCACCATGTTTGATATTTAGGGTTTGCAGGATGTTAAATTAGGGCTTTTGCAATAAGGCAAAATTAGAGGCTGAGACCAAGACCATTGGATTCAACGCATGTGGACGAAGAAGAAGCACCCATCGCACCAAATTTATTGACCCTCTAAGACCTATTCGCTATTTTCTCATAAGCTGCCTAACAGAACGCATATAAAACCGTTGCTCAATGTTTTTGTTTTCAGGAACATGAGGAAGACGACTTCGTGGCTGCCAACGATTGGCTAATTTAAATCTCGCGCGCTTTAATCCACTAACATCATGTTTTTATTTATTATATTTGTATGTTATTATATGTTAAATGTGCAAGCGATGGTTCAGTGGCAAACGCGTTGTTTGGAACGGTACATGACCTGGGTTCGAGCCCCAGGTCTTACATGTTTCCATATTATTTTTCAAAAGCAATTCCTATGTGCTTCAAGGCTGCAGACGCATCATATTCCTTCATCATCTATCCATCCACGTGCACATTGGAATCAGATCAAAGGCTGAGAGTTGGAGAATACGCTACGCCCTAGTCAACGCGCCAGCACGTGAGTCAAAAAGTCCAATAAGGCCAAAGACAAATGGGCCTGAATTGCTAAAACTACACCTCCTATCTGGGGACTGATACCCCCTTGGTTTGTCACTTCTTTTAATTCTCTTATTTTTTATTCTTGTTATAATTTTTATTTTTTCTTTTAATTACTACTTGTTTAATTAATATATTATTTTCATAAAATCATAAAACACACAAAAAAATCAGAAAAGATAAAAAATATAATAAATATTTTATTTTTATATTTCTTGTAAATAAATGCATGTAAATTAATTAGTTTAAAATAGGGTTTTAATTTTAATTTCTTTCATAAACAAAAAATCTAAAAAATATAGAAATAGGTTTAATAAATGTTTTTATTCCTTTTAATTTTTCTTTTTCACAATAATACTATTTATTTTATTTATTTTCATAATTAAAATTGCATGTAAAAATTAGGTTTAATTTAGGTTAAATTCTAATATTTTCTTAATAAATTAAAATAAAGTAGAATTAGGGTTAGTAGTTAATTTTAATTAAGTCTTTCTTTTTTCTATTAAATCCTAAAATATTAAAAATACCAAAAAAACAAAAGCAATTTCTTTTCTTAAATTAATTAATTCATGTAACTTTAATATGTTGCAAAAGGGTCCAACGCCCTCGTTTCGATTTAATTTCGCATATTTATGTTACTTTGCTTAAATAATTATGTACCTCTCCCGAAGCCTTGTAATTACTTCTCGCACTTTTAATTCTTTTAATTTCTTTATTTTCCGTCAAATCGGGTCCTGGTTAATTTTGGCGATGTGGACCCGCGCCATTTGTAATAGCTTTAGATTTACTTTTCCTCGCAAATATTTTTAACTGTTAACAAATAGAATGAAAGAATGTATGGACAAAAATAAAAACAAGCGTAGAACACCAATGAACATGACAAGATAAATGCAAATAAAAACGACACACGAATCGCACACACCACCCCTAGGGTACGCCTCACTGTTGCCTTGCCTCGAAAGGTGATCGTCGAGTAGAGGATGTCTTAGTAAGTCCTCATGATCCGGGAACCTGGCATGAGGGTAGCTTCTAAGGTGTCTTCCCATTGCTCTGGTGATCACCATGTCCCGAACATCGAATTGACCCGAACACCTTCAATGGTGGTGCTACCTACCTCTCAATGGTGGGATGGCACTACTTTAAAGGACATTTACACAGACGAATTCCTTAGGGTAGGTAGACGACTCTAGATACTTGCTCTAAATTTCAAAACAAATTCGAAAATACTTTTCACAACAACACATTTTCAAAAAGCTTTCGAAAGCAATTTTTCAAACACTCTTGAGGACCGATACAAGAGTCGAACTGAAATTTTCAAAGAAACTTTTTTAAAACCCACAATTGAAAAGCAAATAGACCATTTTGAAAACACAAATGAGCAAGTATCTAAGAGCCCATGGATAACCATGGATAGAAAGGGTGCTAACACCTTCCCTTTCTATAACCTACCTCCCGAACCGAGAGCAATCTCTTTAAGGAATTTTTCTGTGCTTTTGTCCTTTCCATTTGGAGAAAATAAAAGACGGTGGCGACTCTTGCTTCCGCGACATTTCGCGAACCAGCGTTAAACAGTCAGTTCCAGATCCACCGATCACAGTTACACTTGTAGAGAATGCCATTGCTGATGAAGAACTTCGCAGCGAACCTTCTCAAGAACTTCTTGTCATTAATAGATGCACCCTCGGGGTACTCCTGAGCATCAAGATACTTCTTTACCTCGTGAAACTAGGGTTTATCTGCTACCTCTTCAGTCTCGATGTCACAGCAATGTGTGGGTTCGTCCAACCTCTCAATGGTGATCTGGGGAACCTCATTGTCCCACCTGACCTTGAACATAGAAGACATGGTAGCTAGCGCGTCCGCTAACTGATTCTACTCTCTCGGGAAGTGTTCAAAGGTTATCTCCTCAAAATATGGAAGCAACGTCAATATATACTCTTTGTAAGGAATAAGATTTGGGTGCTTCGTATCCCACTCGCCTTTGATCTTACTGATCACTAGAGCGGAATTTCCGAATACACTTAAGAACTTAATCCTTAGGTCAATAGCTGCTCGAAGACCCATGATGCACACTTCATACTCCACCATGTTGTTGGTGCAGTTAAAACATAATCGGGCGGTGAACGGAGTATGACAGCCTTCAGGAGATATGATCACAGCGCCAATGCCATTACCCAAAGCGTTTGAAGCTCCATCAAAATACATAGACCATCGGGATCCTTCCTCAGGTCCTTCATCCGGTCTAGGTTTTTCACAGTCGGTCACCAACATGATGTTCTCATCCGGAAACTCGAAATTCATGGACTGGTAATCATCCACGGCCTGATGCGCCAAATGATCTGCCAACACACTCCCCTTGATTGCCTTTTGGGTTGTGTATTGGATGTCATACTCAGTTAAGATCATCTTCCATCTTGTTATTCTTCCGGATAAGGTAGGCTTTTCGAAGATATACTTGATTGGGTCCATCTTTGATATTAATAGGGTAGTGTGAGTCAGCATATACTGTTTCAGCCGGCGAGCAGCCCATGCCAAAGTGCAGCAAGTTTTCTCAAGCAGTGAGTATCGGGTCTCATAGTCGGTAAAATTTTTGCTAAGGTAGTAAATAGCATGCTCTTTTCATCCAGACTCGTCATGCTGCCCCAGCACAGACCCCATCGAATTGTCAAGTACTGTCAAGTATAAGATCAAAGGTCTTTCTTCAACTGGAGGCATCAGAATAGGTGGCTCTTGGAGATATTCCTTGATCCTTTCGAAAGCGTCCTGACATTCATTATTCCATTTTACCACTTGATCTTTCTTCAGCAGCTTGAAGATTGGCTCACAAGTAGCAGTCAGGTGCGAAATGAATCGGGCAATATAGTTCAGACGTCCCAAAAAGCCTATGACTTCTTTTTTCCGTTCGGGGAGCTGGCATCTCCTGTATAGCCTTCACCTTTGCAGGATCCACTTGAATACCCTTATCACTAACAACGAAACCCAACAGCTTACGGACCTTATCCCGAAGGTGCACTTGTTTGGGTTTAACCTCAGCTTGTACATCTTCAACCTGTCAAATAGCTTCTGGAGATGGTCAAGGTGTTCTTCTTCAGTCTGGGACCTTGTAATCATGTCGTCAACATACACCTCGATCTCATGGTGAATCATGTCGTGGAACAAAGCGACCATGGCACGCTGATACGTTGCCCCAACATTCTTCAGTCTGAACAACATGACTTTGTAGCAAAAGGTGTCCCACTGTGTAACGAAAGTCGTCTTCTCCATGTCCTCGGGAGCCATCTTAATCTGATTATAACCAGAAAAACCATCCATAAAGGAGAAGATCTTATGATGCGCTGTGTTGTCGACCAAAACGTCGATGTGAGGGAGTGGGAAATCATCCTTGGGGATTGCCCTATTCAGATCCCTATAGTCCACACACATTTGTACCTTACCATCTTTCTTCGGCACCGGAACCACATTGGCAACCCACTGTGGGTAAGAAGTAACTACTAGAAAACTGGCATCAAGCTGTTTCATGACCTCAACTTTGATTTTCTCAGACATCTCTGGGCGCATGCGGCAAACTTTTTGCTTTACCAGAGGACAGTCTTCTCTAGTTGGCAAGCGGTGAACCACAATATCAGTGTCCAAACCGGGCATATCCTCATAAGACCAGGCAAAGATATCAACATAGTCACGTAGCATCTGTATCAACCGTTGCTTGACACTAGGCTCCAGATTTGCACCTATCTTGACCTCTTTCTTGTCTTCTTTTATAACCAGATTCACTGATTCCACTGGCTCTTCATGGGGCTGTATGGCCCTCTCTTCCTGTAGTAACAGTCTAGCAAGTTCCCCAGACACTTCACAATCATCCTCACCTTCATCCTCGGCTTGGTTGATCGGATTTTCAAAGTCATAACTGGCAGTAGAAGAGTTGTTATCAGTGGGATCCAGAGTGGATGTGGATCTGCATTATGATATGTGAGTGTGTGTAACACAATAGCTGTTTTGATAAAGTGTAAGATAGAAAAGAAAAACAATGAGCGCAAAATCTGTAATGCAAGAAAATGTCCAATGCTTTATTGATGATATATGAAAATGACACATAATAAGCCCTCTCAAACAAAGCCAAAGTTCCTTGGGCAAGGCACCGGGCCATAAAGTTTCAAATTGTCTGTTACAAATTTCAAAACAAAAGTCTATTACTGTGTAATAAAAGAAATGGGCACGAAGTCCTTCACCGTCCAATTTCCCAATCCACCGTCGGTAGTCGGGTAAATCCAGCTGTCAATATCTGACTCTTCTTCATCATCCTCAATTGCATTCACTCCCTGATTACTGATGTGCAGAGGAGGTCTTCTAATCCACGCGCGCTGAACAACCCTTTGAGCCTCTGCAGTAAAGCCTAAACCAAACTTGTCAGTTTTGTGTGCGAAGTCAGGGAGTTGACCCCAATTTGCACACCCACCTTTTTCAATTACAGGCCTGGCATCCTTTAGGGAAGCCATCTTCATCGGTGGTTCTTCAACAGCAACTTCAGTCGACGCCAGAGTCTGGGGGACCTCTTCAAAGTTCTGACACGGGGTTTCGATGAACTCTCCATCCATCTCCACATAGCGAAAGGAGTTAAGATGACTTACCATGTACTCCTCCTCTCCTCGTACCGTAACAATCTTCCCCTTTACTGGATATTTCAACATCTGATGGAGCGTAGAAGTCACTGCCCCAACCTTATGAATCCACGGGCGACCCAACAAGCAAGAATAAGATGGTCGAATATCCATCACATAGAACGTAGATGCAAAAGTCTGAGAGCCAACTTTAACAGGGACGTCTACCTCCCCGTGCACCATCCTTTTTGACCCATCGAAGGCCCTAACCACAATATTACTCGGCTTCAGAACCAAACCTTCATAGTCCAGCCGGTCTAATGCTTTCTTGGGTAAAACATTTAATGAGGACCCAGTATCCACCAGTACATGGTCTAGAGTAGTGCCCCTGCACCCGATCGAGATGTGCAGAGCATCATTATGATTTCTTCCTTTGGCAGTTAGATCTACGTTGGAGAAGCCCAATTCGTTGTCAGTGGTCAAACTAGCCACACAGTCTTTGAATTGATCAGCTGAAGTTTCCTGCGGCACATGCGCAGTTTTGAGGAAAGCAATTAAAGCCTTTGCATGGGTTTCCGAACACAACAACAAGGATAACATGGATATTTTTGACGGGGTCTGCCCTAGCTGCTCGACTACGTTGTAGTCGCTCTTCTTGATAATCTTCAGAATTTCCTCTATCTGCTGCCTAGAGGGTTCTACAACAATCTTCTTAGGTGCCTCCATCCGGGCAGGCTCACCTATGATTTGTTTGCCCTGAGTGTCAGACGGCTCGGTGACATGGGTGATAACTGGAACATGAACTGGGACAGTAGCTGATGTACTGGAAGATGGAATAGCAACAGCCTTTTAAACAGTCAGCGGGGAAATTTCAGGAGAAAAGAGTCTTCCGCTTCGGGTGACCTTGCTAGCCCCGACAATATTGCTGACATCAGTATCAGCTTCTTCAACCTTCAAATCTTGTTTGATCCCATGATAATACACATCGGCCCCATAGTTCCACGAGACAGTCTTATCCAAAGTGTATGGGATAGGACCAGGAATAGTAATGATCAATGGAGCAACTCTTGGAATGGATGTAATTCTAACAGGCTTTCTCGAGGAAGCCTTGGAAGGATTTGCGGAAATGGTTATGATGGAAACATCTTCAACAGGAATCAACGGAATCAAAGTTTTCTAGAACATGATCTCTTTGTTATCCATCAGGCGTTGAACACCTGATTTCAATAAATGGCAACTAGCAGGCAGGATTGAACATAGGTGGCAACCTTCACCACAGCCCGGAAATAAACCGGACGATAATAGGTTCTTCTTTATTGTCATCAATGGAGTAGAAATGTCTTCCACAGAGGTCACAAATGAATCATCGTCCATAACATTTACTCCATGACCATGTTTGGGCATAGGAGCAGTAATGACATTGGGATTTTCCGGAGCGTCAAACTCGATCTCTTTAGCTTCAATCAAATCTTGCACCTTATTCCTCAAGGCCCAGCAGTTATTCGTATCATGCCATGGGCTATCGGAGTGATAGGCACAACGGGCGTTCGAATTATACAACGGAAATGTGGTGCTGGGATTCTTTGGGGATTCCCTCAGAGTTACCAGGTTGGTCTTTAATAGCTGCGGTAAAATTTGAGATAAGGTCATACTGAGCCGAGTGTATTGTCTTTGCGGCATCTCTACTCTTTGCTGATTATTGCGTTGTGGGGTAACGATGGGTCTTGATATTACTATTGCATTCACTGCTTGGTGGTGTTCAGGTAGGTTTTGGCTCCTTGAGCTGTAAACTGCACTAGCTTCCTTCTTTCCAGTGAAAGGTCTCTTTTCTGTACTTGATGAATCACCTTTCTGTATCTTACCACTTATGATACTAGCTTCTACTCTCTCCCCAGTCAAAATCAATTCAGTAAACCCAAATGATGAACTACCGATCAGATGATTGAAAAATGGACCAGACAAAGTCCCAAGAAACATATCCACCAACTCCCTATCAGACAGAGGGGGTTGGACTCTTCCAGCCAGATCTCTCCACTTATGAGCATAGTCCTTAAAGCCTTCGCTTGTGCCCATAGATATACCCTGAAGCTGAGTACGCGTGGGAGCAAGGTCGGCGTTATACTGGTATTGCTTGTAAAAAGCAGCAGCAAGGTCCTCCCAGTTGTGGACATTAGCTCCTTCCAATTGATAAAACCATTCAAGATGAGTCCCTGCCAGACTATCTTGAAATAAATGAACCCACGGATTTCTATCAACAGTGTAGGGTTGGATTTTTCTGACGTACGAGCGGTGATGGAGTTTTGGATAGGATACTCCATCGTACTTAGCAAAAACAGGAGCTTTGAATTTATGAGGGATCACCACCCCAGATGCTAGTCCCAGATCTCCTAAGTCTAAGCCAGGTATCTTCTGAATCTCCATAGCACTTAGACGGTCTTCAAGTTGCTTGTACCTATCCACAGCAGGAGGATACTATTCTTCATCAAAACCAGTGTCATTATTAGAGACTACAGGGCTAGGACCCTTTTCTTCCTCTTGATTCTCTCCTCCTTTGGATGAATGAGACATATCAGCTTCCTGTCGCAACCTATTCCCAAATCTGTGACCCATACTCAGAAGAACCACCTTCTTCATCTTCTTCTTCTTCTCCTTCATGATGAGAGACTTCAAATCATGTTGTCCTTTGGCCAAGTTCAAGAACATCTCTTTGAATTGAGCATTATGTGCTTGAAGAGCTTTGATGGCTTGATCGATAGGTATTTCATAAGACATTCTGTGCTGAAATAAACAACGAAGAAGATGAGAAACTTGTAATGGTACCTCTAATGAGGTGCATGATAATGAAATGCGTATGAAATGATTTCAAAGACTTTGGGAGATTTAAATTTACAAACCAAGAAATAACAAACTTTATTAGATTAAACTTGTAAGAATGTTTAACAATGCCTTTAAGGCGTTACAAAAGAAATAGACTGAAAACAAATCTAAACTAGAAAAAGCAACAAAAATCAGAAATCCCATGGACGCTTTCCCTTCGTGCCAACGTAGCCATTGATCATTCTTTCATTCTCAAGTTGCCTCGTGAGCTTCAAGATCTTCCTCTCTTGATCATGATACTTCTCCCGATAAGTATCCCTCTCCTCTTTTAGCTGAATCTAGGATCTCTTTAATGCCCCAAGATCAGTAGGAATGTAGGGATAAAGGACTGTATAAGGAACCCCTTCTTCATTAGTATTCTCCACAATCACTGGCAACACAACTTCATAAGGCATTCCTAGCTTCTGAGCCCGAGCTCGGACCAACTGGAGGTAAGGTTGCATGGGGAGAGAAGTCTTTGGTCCTAGCTCTTGAGGGTCAGACCTATTCACCATGCCCCAAGCTCGTATTAACCTTCGGCGATGCTTTTCAACGTCCTCCTTATAGTCAAAGACAATATCTATAAGAAGTAGCTCATGAGGACCGTCTCTCCGAGCGCGACTAAATTGTCGTAAATCCAAACAAGGACTGTAAGTTATTCCCCCTCTAATTCCAAGCAACGGGACATTAGGGTATTCCCCACATCGATCAATGATAGCAACACCTTCCATGTCCTTAGAACTCCAAAGAATGTATGTATGGGAAAGGGACATTATCCTGTAAGACCATCCTAAACCTTCCTCATTCTTTAACACGGACTTGGGGAGGTGCGAAATAAACCACCTCTCCAACAGCGGCATGCAACACATGAGGGTCCCTCTTCTTCGCACAATAAGAGTGTAGAGGGCATGCAAGATATCACCCAGAAGAGTAGGCACTGGATTGCGAGACAGGAAGATCTTAACCACATTCATATCTATTAAGGAATCTGGATTCGGAAAGAGAACCAAACCATAAATAAGGAGAGCCAAGATGTCTTTGAAAGCCTGAAAGTCCAAACTATCCCAGAATAGTTGAGCTTGATCCATCAGAAACTTGGCTAAGAAACCTTTAACCCCGCTCCGTGTCTCCCAGTTGGATACTACATCAGCCTTTTTCAAGTGTAAAGCTAAAGCAATGTCCTCTGGTCTAGGAGCCTCTTCCAAACCTGTGAAGGGTGTATGCTCAAGGATGGATATGCCCAATAAGTGAGAAAACTCTTCCATAGTGGGAACTAGCTGATAATCCGGGAAGGTGAAACAATGATGCACTGGATCGAAGAACTGGAAAAACACACTCATCATTTGCTTATCAAACCTGGAGGTAACCAAGCTAAGAAGCTGACCATGTCTCCTAATGAACGAAGAAGTATCAGAAACTCTCGAGGCTAAATCTTTGAGTTGAGCATGTGCTTGTGCATACATCATGAACATCATAAAGCATCATATGCATCCACTAACCATTTCAAGGGTTTGGATCTTCATATTTGTTCTTATTTTGTAGGTCAGGGAATCTCTTCGCAGGAAAACAATCCAACTCAACCTTGTGAGAATCCCTCCTCAACTCAAGGAGCTTACTTCCAAGATTCCAGAGAATTGTCTTTTCAGTGAAAGACATGGTAGACTTTTCAACTTGGTCAACTCCAACATTGAAGAAGACATGGTAAAAGTTCTCTTCCAGTTCTTTGACCCCCTACACCACTGTTTTACATTCCCTGATTACCAACTAGTACTTACTTTGGAGGAATTTTCTCAACTCCTGAGAATTCCTATTCTTCATCAACTACCCTACAATGGTACGGAAAGAGAACCAAAGCCTGAAGATGTTGCTCAAGCATTACACTTGCAACCATCTGATATCAAAGGTCATTGGGAAACCAGAAGTGGTGTCAAGGGTTTCTTGGCTAAGTTTCTGTTTGAGAAGGCACAAGACTGCTGGAATTCTCTAGATCTACAAGCTTTTGAAGAGATTATGGAACTCCTCATCTATGAGTTGGTCTTGTTCCCAAACCCTGATCAACTTATAGATGTGAACGCTGTCAAAATCTTCATATCCCGGAATCCTGTGCCTACATTGCTTGGAGACATCCTACACTCATTTTACACATGAATAGTGAGGAAAAGAGGTGTTCTCATGTGTTGTACTCCTCTTCTAGCAAGGTGGTTTATTTCTCACCTTCCCTAAACAATTTTGAAGAATGAGCAGGGTTTAAGGTGGTCACAACGGTTGATGACCCTCACACATTCTGATGTTAATTGGTGTTCTCGGTCCAGAGAAAATGTCATCATCATTGGTCGTTGTGCAGAATTCCCTAATGTCCCTTTACTTGGCATTAGGGGAGGCATCACCTATAACCCCTGTTTAGCTCTGAGGCAGTTTGGATATGCTCGAAGAGATGGCCCTCATGATATGCTGATTCCTGACCTAGTTTTTGACTTCGACAATGATGCGCAAGGACTTCGACAAAGGTTCATCAGAGCTTGGAGGATGCCCAAAAAAGTGGATAGTAAGACACTGGGGCACAAGAATTCCATCCCCCTTGAGCCTTATCTCAAGTGGGTACGAATTCGCGCCCAAAATCTTATGATGCCATACCCTCACATTCTCCCCGTGATCAAAGAGCCTATTATGGAAGGAGAGGTTCCATACACCCTCCTACATCCTGACATGCCAACATCATTGGAAGAATTGCAAAAGAGTTGGATCCAACTCAAAGAAGAATGGAATACTTTTGAAGCCAACTTCTATGCCAGTGAGAAGAAGGTTTTGGAACTTACCCGCCGACTTCATGAAGAGGAGACTCTTAACACTTACATCGCACCAAAAAGGATGCGCAATGTCTTTTTACATTAAGAATTCTGTAATATTTTGCCCATGGGGCATTTATGTACTAACAAATTTCTTCTTAATATGACGTGTGTTATGTTTGTTTGCAATAAATTTGAATTTCCGAATCCTTGAATGCATTACATGAATAACACATCATTCATCATATGCATAAACAGGTCTTCACACCAGGTTTCCTTATCTTTCTGCTGTTTATTTCAGCAAGATGGATTTGGAGCAGACGGTTAAGGATATGCAAGCACAGAATTCGCAATTCCAGCAACTCCTCATGACCTTAGCAAAGGGTCAAGAGGACCTTAAAGCACTGTTGGAGAAAGATAAAGAGAAAAAGAAGAAAAGGCCTGGTATGGCCACTTTGGGAAGAAGGTTTGAAAACCAGGCTAGAAAAGTTCTCGAGTTCCCTTCGACGTCTGATGAAGGGATTGGTAAAGGAAAAGGAACTGATATGCCCTCTGAATCTGAAGTTGAAGAAGAAGAAGAAGAAGGGGATGAAGATTACTCCGAACAAAAATATCCCCCAGCGGATGATAAGTATAAAAATCTTGAGGATCAGTTGGCAGCCATGTAGTTGCAAAGGGTACTTGGTTTAGATTTTGAAGAACTAGGATTGGTCGCTGGGATCGTCATTCCTCCCAAGTTCAAAGTTCCTACATTTTCTAAGTATGACGGTTTGTCCTGTCCAAAGATGCATCTGAGATCCTACGTCAGAAAGATCCAACCCCACTCATCTGATAAGGATCTCTGGGTCCATTTTTTCCAAGATAGTTTGTCAGGCACGCAATTGGACTGGTTCTATCAACTTGAGAGGTCTGAGGTTCATAACTGGGAAGATTTAGCTGCTACTTTCGACCGACAATACCAATACAATGTTGATTTAGCGCCTACTCGTACTCAGCTACAGAGTATGGGTATGGCTTCTAATGAGGGATTTAAGGAGTATGCCCAGAAGTGGCGGGATTTGGCGGGAAGGGTGCAGCCACCATTGTCGGATAGAGAGTTGGTTGACATGTTTTTAGGGACCCTGTCTGGCCCTTTCTTCAATCATTTAATCGGGAGTTCCTCTGCAGGATTCACCGAATTAATTCTAACCGGTGAAAGGGTCGAGGATGGCATTAAAAGTGGAAAGATTAAGAAGGATGCCTCCGCTTCCAATGCTATTAAGAAGACCTTCCCAGCTAAAAAGGAAGTTTCTTCCATCCACAATCAGAGAAATCAAGGAAGAATCGAGCGCCGACCAACGGTGGAGGCTGTGATGATCCAAAACTCTTCAACCGATCAACCTCACAGCAATCAGCCAAGAGCTAATCAGCAAAGGGTAGAAAGGCCACAACAACAATTCACCCGAATCAACATGACACCGGCTCAAGTCCTCCCTCATTTGTTAAAGCTGAATCTCACCAATTTGAAAGAAGCGCCGAAGAATCCTAATACCTCTTCTCCATATTATCACTCCAATGCAAAGTGTGCATACCACTCTGACAGTATATGGCATGATACCAACAACTGTTGGGCTCTTAAAAACAAAATCCAAGACCTGATAGACGCCAAGGAGGTAGAATTCGATGCGCCCGAAAATTCGAATGTGATTTCTGCCCCAATGCCCAAGCACGGTCATAATGTTCATGCCGTTATGGAAGATCTTCATGTTACCAATGTTGCTGACCTTTTGACTCCGTTACCAGTGATTAAAGTGAATTTGATGAGAGTCGGGATATTCCCAGGCTGTGGAAAAGACTGTTACTTTTGTTCAAACTTACAAGCTGACTGCCCACTGTTGAAATCAGGCATCCAACGCCTGATGGATACCCAAGAGATCCTCTTCCAAAAGACTCCTTTTGATACTATCACTCCTGATACTCTTGCTACCTTTTTTGCTTCAACCAATGATATTTCTATAATAACCATCTTCGACGATCTTTCTAAGACCTGCAAAAGGCCTGTTAAGATCACGCCTTATTCGAAGTTTGTGCCATTGAAAATCACCATGCCGGGGCCGGTCCCGTATAAATCTAACAAAACGATACCATGGAACTACGAAGGAGAAATCTTCTACCATGGTGTCAAACAGATTGAATCAGTCCAAGAGAATTCTGATAATGAAACCCTTGATATAAGGAATATTGCGGGAACGAGCAAGATAACTCGCAGCAGAAGGATCTTCTCTCCGGAGATTGATCCTCCACGGGAAGTCTTCGGACCCTCGAGAGTTTCTGTGCCTGTCAAGCCATCTGTGCAAAGCCCGATAATTGAAGAAATTGATGTACCTGAAGTTAGACCCTCTGATGTTGCTACCAACAAAGGTAAGGGGATACTAGAAGCGCCTGTCAGGATGAAGGCTCAGGTTGTGGTAATCCCCGAGACCACCCAAAAAGAGATGGAAGAAATCTTAAAGATAATCAAAAAGAGCGACTACAATGTCATGGAGCAGCTAGGGCAGACCCCTTCCAAAATCTCCATGCTGGCTCTCCTACTCTGCTCTGAGGCTCATGCTAAGGCCTTAATCAAATTTCTAAAGACGGCACACGTGCCTCAAGAAACTTCCGCTGACCAGTTTCAAGAGTGCGTGGCTAGCTTTACTGCTGATAATGGTCTTGGTTTTTCCGATGCTGATTTGACTCCTAAGGGAAGGAAACACAATGATACGCTGCATGTCTCGGTAGAATGCAGAGGGACCACACTTGCCCATGTGCTGGTTGACACTGGTTCATCTTTAAATGTGCTACCTAAAAAGGCGTTGGACAGATTGGACTGCGAAGGATTGACCCTCAAGCCCAGTAACATCGTTGTTAGAGCCTTCGACGGTTCTAAGAGGATGGTTCATGGAGAGGTGGACATTCCTATCAAGGGGGCACAAAATTTTTCAACTCTACCTTTTATGTGATGGACATCCGTCCTTCATATTCTTGCTTGTTGGGAAGGTTGTGGATCCACAATGCTGGGGCAGTCACCTCCTCTCTGCACTAAATGCTAAAATATTCAGTTCAGGGAAAGATCATAACGGTTCACGGTGAGGAAGAGTACATGATAAGTCACCTCAACTCCTTCCGCTATGTGGAGTTGGATGGCGAGTTCATAGAAACGCCTTTCCAACATTTTGAAGAGGTTTCTCCTGAGGTCGCAGTTGCAAAGACAATGACAGATGTGCCTATCTGTTGTACCCCAAAATTTGCCCTCTCATGTTTTTCAAAGGTCTTCCCTTACATGGTTGGTCACAAACCCTTGCCTAAGAAAAATAAAGTTTTTTTGAAGATGAACAAAGTGTCTTTCGATTGGCATCTGGGAGAAGTCTTCGATTGGGCATCCAAAATCCTTCGACCAGGCTTGGTTCACCAGTCTTCGATTGGGCATTTGGCACTCTTCAATCAGGCTTTGATTAGTAAGCTTCGATTGAGCGCTGGACCTCCTTTGATCAAGCTTTGGTCTGCAAGTATTCGATTGAGCGCTGGACCTCCTTCGATCAAGCTTTGGTCTGCAAGTCTTCGATTGGGCGCTGGACCCCCTTCGATCAAGTCAATTTCACAATGCTTTGACTAGTACTTCAGAGGGTCCTTCGACTGGAACCTCATACTGTACCTCAATCAGAATGTCAGAACAAAATGACCTTCGAATGGCATTTCAGTGTAGAGTTTCTCTTAATCTAAGATGCTCTGATGAAGGAAGTTCTAGACACTTCGAATCAGAACTCAGACTCATCACAAGGCCAAGGGCTGGGCGAAGTTGTCTAATAGGGATGTTCTAAATATATTCGAATTGGACTTTAAAGTTGGCAAATAAGGCAGATTCGAAGTAGGCTGGCATAACTAAGCAAAAACACATATCCTAACCTGTCCAGAATACCCAAAGTTCACAATGGCATGTGTCCCTTGCAAATATGCAATCGAAGCAGGGGGAGTCTCAATCGAAGGGGCTGTGACTGGAGTAGTTCGAATGGGGACTTTGAAGCAATCGAAAAGAGCAAATTCTAAGGGGCAAGTCAGCTTTTGATTCCCATCATATTGGAGTCCCAGACAGCTCATAACAGGCTGGCAGTAACGCATTCAAGCAGATTGGCACCTGATTGAATCAAATATAGCAAGTCTTTATGAAGAAAGCAAATCAAATCTCTTCATCATAATGGACCAAGAATTTATACACAAATGTTGACCTAATTTCCTTGGCTATATAAACCTCATGCTCATAAACAAATCACACACGGAAAACCCTTGCAGACAGACGTGAAAGACACAAAAAGAACACCAAAAATTCTGCAGAAACGACCATACAACTTTGCAAAAAACCTTGAGAAAATGGTGATCGAGTTTTGGTTCAGAGGCGAGTTCAGACCAAAAGCAAAACGTAGCACCCTTGCCTGATATCCTGTGAAGCTGTAGGGATCAAAACCAAGCATTTCCATCGTCTATAACACGTTGTAAGTGTTCTTGAGATTGCCTCTGCACATGAAATCGTGAACTACTTTCCTTGCATCTCTTTGCCAAATGGTTTGCACATTCATACTCACCATGTAATTTACATTGATTCTGCATTATTTGATTTGATTTTTGTAAGGAGGTCGCGCCAAAAAGACAATTCACTAAGATCAACATGTCACTGGGTCAAGCGCTACAACGCTTGTTGGAGGCAGAGCTGATTACATTAAAGGCTCCTCTACGGAACCCAAATACTTTCGCTCCTACCTATCATCCCAATGAAAGGTGTGCATACCACTCTGACAGTCTGGGACATGACACAAACAACTGCTGGGCTCTGAAGAACAAGATCCAAGACATGATTGATGCCAAGGAGATCAAGTTTGACCCTCTGGAGACTCCAAACATAATCACTGCTCCTATGAAGAATCATTGAAAGCTTTTGTTCCTTTGAATTTTCAAGTTGTAATCTCTTTGTTATTCAAACAATTATCTATTAATGCCAAACTTTGTTTTATTAATGCATTGCATATGTTTGTCTTGATTTGATCCAATCATTTTAATTACATTTAAACTATGCTTTTTACTCACTTTATGACATTCAACTCTTGCTAAAAGTTACAAGCCTTTAGAGGGAGGATGACGAAACAATGCCATAATCTCATACAGTATGCTTTTGGACAGACCTTGCTGACGATGTACAGGCATTTCTTTCAAATCCTAAACACTGGAGTTATAAGGAAGATAATCCCTAGTCAACCCCTTCGAGCCAAAGAAGTAGAAGTTTTATGTTTTAAACACAAATTGAAACCTTTAATTTAAACCTGGGGCAGGGTAGTCTCTCAGTTAATTCAAAAAAAAAAGATGCGCATTGAAGTCGTAAACTCTCAGTTCATAATACAACGAACGACATCAAAGGCATTCCTCTGGAATCAAAAGACAGTGGTGGTTCCTTATCTCATAGGCAGTCAATCTCTCAAAAGAGAAAAGCCCACTGAGCCAAAACCTATAAAGGAGGCTTAAGAAAGCTGGGGCATCCCGCTGACTGTAATCTCGAAAACAGGAACAGTCAGGCAAAAGTTAGGGATAACAAATCAAAAGAACGAGGTCGCTAAAAATCCTCGACAACATGAAAAATGTTGCAAAAAAAATGATGACTGCCTTCAAAAATCCAACTTATGTGAACCATCACCAAAACGTCGTTCCAAATTCGAATAGAGTTCGACGCACAATTAACTGAGTTTAGGATTGAAGAACATCACGAAGAGCGGGTGGGTACAAATATACTTTAAGCCTTTATCCTTTGTTTCTTAAACCGTGAACCAAGCCACGTTACAACCCTTCAAAAGTCCTAACTGAAGCATGGGTTAGTTCGAAAGCATACTGTTACAAAAGGTATCCTGACTCCTGTAAGGCTTTGCCCTAAATCTTGTGTTGAATTTGCCTTATAAAGAGTTTTCTGCTAAAAACGCATTTTTCAAAACATCGAGACAAGCATAAACTTTGCATTATTTGAATATCATTGTTTGCATTTGGCTATTTATTTGACAGCGGAGAAATTCACACAACGAATATCCGATGAACGAAAACCCTCTCAGTGAACAAAATCACTTCAAAAAGGATGACACTTCCATTGACAAATCTCCTATCAACAAGGGGGCATGACATGTCACTATCCAGCACACCTGGGGCAGTCCAGTCAAGATTCTAGGAAATCTCTGAAGAAGTGCAGAGTAACCAGGGGCAAGCCTACATCTCCGTCACTTGGGGCATTGAACATCAATCTCAGTGAAGGGTTACGTACAATTAAACATTTCCGGGCAGTGCCACAAACACTTGCTACTAGGGGCAATGACAAGTCTCCCCCAAAATCCTTCTCATAGGATGACCCCCAGCAAGGGTTTAATCTCTGAAAACCTTTCCCCAACTGAATCAACCTCAAGAATCCTCGAGGACTTCCACCAACGAAGATATCACCTCTCTAGCGGACTGACGACAGGGTTTATTTCCCCAACAACACCAGGATTCCCCAACTTGGGTTGCCTCTCCGACTACTACAAATCAAAGGACCACAACTCCTCTTCCCCAGTAGACTCTGGAAGCTTGTCCCCTGCGAAGCACAAATAAGTCTCCTCAGCCAAATTCAGAGGTTATCCTCACAAGAGTCTAACTGGGTTATCCTCAGCAAGTTGCAACTGAAAGATCATCCCCAGCGAAGTTCTTTCTATCCCCAGCGGAGTTCATCCCTTTCATAGACAGAAATTCAATCCCCAACAGGGTTCACTGTCACCAGCAACAGTAACCCATCCCCAGCTGAGTTTTATTTCTCCAAATTAGCAGATCTTCTAGCAGAGTATATACTCCCTACAGAGTCATTTCCTCGTCAGTCCATTCCCCAATGGAGTTATTCTCTCCTGCAGGATTATTCTCCCAATCATCTTCGGTCATTATCTCCAGCGAGTGAAACTCTTTATTCTCCAACAACAGTCAAGGATTTATTTTCCCAAGCTCGGACGTACCACAATAGCATTTCATGTTCATACATCATGACGTGCGCATACATTGCATACAACATAATCTCATTTATTTTGAGAACATCATCATACAATGCATGTCATGCATCATACACGATTAATCATGTATCTTTTCAGGAAAGATGGTTATCATCAATAACTTCCAGCAAGTTCGAGATTAACTCCGAGAACTAAACATACTTCACACGGGTTTATCCTGAAAAATCTTACACGGGTCCTTTATCATATATTTCTGAATGACGTTTTACACGAACTCATCCCAAAGTAACCTTACCCCGGTTCATCCTGATGTTTTACACGAACTTATCACAAAGTAACCTTACCCCAGTTCATCCTGAAGTTTTACACAAACTTATCACAAAGTAACCTTACCTCGGTTCATCCTGAAGTTTTACACGAACTTATCACAAAGTAACCTTACCCCGGTTCCTCCTGAAGTTTTACACGAACTTATCCCGAAGTAACCCTACACAGGTTCCTCCTTTCCAGATGCATTTTTATAAGGACTCATCATCAAGAAACCCTACACAGGTTCCTCCTTTCCAGATGCAGTTTTACACGGACTCATCATCAAGAAACCCTACACAGGTTCCTCCTTTCAAGATAAAGTTTTACACAGACTCATCATCAGGAAACCCTACACCGGTTCCCTCTCTTTCCAAGATGCATTTTTACACAGACTCGTCATCAGACAACCCTACACAGGTTCCTTCTCAGGAAATTTCAGATGCAGTTTTACACGAACTCGTCATCAGGAAACCCTACACAGGTTCTCTCTTTCCAAAGATAAAGTTTTACACGGACTCATCATCAGGCAACCCTACACAGGTTCCTCCTTTCCAGATGAAGTTTTACATGGACTCATCATGAAGTAACCTTACCCAGGTTCCTTCTCAGTCCAGATATGCAGTTCACCTCCAGAGTTAATTCCCCAGTAGAGTAACGGACAACTGAAGCTCCTAAAATTCTATTTCTCTCAGGACAACTATCTCATCGGCCAACCTTTTCAAGTCCCAGTTTAATACTTGTAACAAGCCAGGAAAAATATTCGTGGACGACTGATTGTAGACTGATACCTGTAACAAGTCAGGAAAACCATCTACACAAAGAAATTGAAGATTAACACCTGTAACAAGCCAGGAAGACCATCTTTCTTTCTCAGGTATGCAAGTTCTCGCTAAGGAATCCCTTATGCGATCGACACTCCTGCAGATGGCATCTATAAGCCCATCCTCCTACCAATAATCTCCAAATGGCATCTGTAAGCCCATTCCCGACATCACAATGCTGATACTACACCATGCGAGTGCAAATTTCTAGGCACTTTAGTGTTCAATCATCTTCCACCTTCGGATCACGAAAGGCACGCAAGCCAATCTACATCCTCAGGTTTAAGAAAATTGAACAGGGGAAACTGTTGTACCCCAAAATTTTCCCTCTCATGTTTTTCAAAGGTCTTCCCTTACATGGTTGGTCACAAACCCTTGCCTAAGAAAAATAAAGTTTTTTTTGAAGATGAACAAAGTGTCTTTCGATTGGCATCTGGGAGAAGTCTTCGATTGGGCATCCAAAATCCTTCGATCAGGCTTGGTTCACCAGTCTTCAATTGGGCATTTGGCACTCTTCGATCAGGCTTTGATTAGTAAGCTTCGATTGAACGCTGGACCTCCTTCGATCAAGCTTTGGTCTGCAAGTCTTCGATTGAGCGCTGGACCTCCTTCGATCAAGCTTTGGTCTGCAAGTCTTCGATTGGGCGCTGGACCCCCTTCGATCAAGTCAATTTCATAATGCTTCGACTAGTACTTCAGAGGGTCCTTCGACTGGAACCTCATATTGTACCTCAATCAGAACGTCAGAACGAAATAACCTTCGAAGGGCATTTCAATGCAAAGTTTCTCTTAATCTAAGATGCTCTGATGAAGGAAGTTCTGGACACTTCGAATCAGAACTCAGACTCATCACAAGGCCAAGGGCTGGGCGAAGTTGTCTAATAGGGATGTTCTAAATATATTCGAATTGGACTTTGAAGTTGGCAAAGAAGGCATATTCGAAGTAGGCTGGCATGACTAAGCAAAAACACATATCCTAACCTGTCCAGAATACCCAAAGTTCACAATGGCATGTGTCCCTTGCAAATATGCAATCGAAGCAGGGGGAGTCTCAATCGAAGGGGCTGTGACTGGAGTAGTTCGAATGGGGAATTTGAAGTAATCGAAAAGAGCAAATTCGAAGGGGCAAGTCAGCTTTTGATTCCCATCATATTGGAGGCCCAAACAGCTCATAACAGGCTGGCAGTAACGCATGCAAGCAGATTGGCACCTGATTAAATCAAATATAGCAAGTCTTTATGAAGAAAGCAAATCAAATCTCTTCATTATAATGGACCAAGATTTGATACACAAATGTTGACCTAATTTCCTTGGCTATATAAACCTCATGCTCATAAACAAATCACACACGGAAAACCCTTGCAGACAAACGTGAAAGACACAAAAAGAACACCAAAAATTCTGCATAAACGGCCATACAACTTTGCAAAAAACCTTGAGAAAGTGGTGATCGAGTTTTGGTTCAGAGGCGAGTTCAGACCAAAAGCAAAACGTAGCACCCTTGCCTGATATCCTGTGAAGCTGTAGGGATCAAAACCAAGCATTTCCATCGTCTATAACACGCTGTAAGTGTTCTTGAGATTGCCTCTGTACATGAAATCGTGAACTACTTTCCTTGCATCTTTTTGCCAAATGGTTTGCACATTCATACTCACCATGTAATTTACATTGATTCTGCATTATTTGATTTGATTTTTGTGGACTCTAACCCCTTACCCAGAACCTAGGTTTCTTGTATATGTTTTTTAGGCGTTTTGTGTGCAGGAAAAATCAAGGCCAACAATGGCCATGGTTGAGTTCAGGGGGGTGAGACGAGTATAGTGGTACTCTTAGCTTGCGTTTATACGGCCTAGGGAGAATTTTTGAGAGAGGCTATGAATCCTCCTATGGAACAAAATCTGCAGGTAATCTAACCAGGTTTTGTGAAGAAGATGAAGAGGTGTCATAACGTGATTGGCCAATTTGAATCAGTGGCGCGTTCCTTTTATTTTGCAGACTTAGTATTTTGTTTCTTTATTTGATATTTGCTCCTTATTATCATAACAAAGAGAACAAGTTGGCTGGTTAGTGAGCGTGTTAGTGCAGGACCCGTTGGGACTTGGATTCGAATCCCAGGTCCCCCAAAACTTTGTTGTGTTTTTCCTTCAGGTATTCAGGCGCAGCATCCCAAACGTGGTCCACCATGTGCCTCAGGCGCCCAAGCGCCAGATGTTTCCAGATCCAGATCCAGTGGTTCAGGATGGAGGTTCACCATGAACCTTGATCAACAAACGCCCAGGCAATCTGAAAATCCAACAGGCTGGACGTTTGGGCCTGGAAATTGCAATTCATACTCCCTTTTCGAGCCCAGCACCCTTGAGTTTGTTTCTTTATTTTTCTTTTCACTATTTTTATTTTACTATCATAACTAATTAATTAACTAATTAACTCTTTTTCATAAAAAAATCAGAAACAACAAAAATATTTTTGTTTTAATTTTATTACTTATATTTGTAAATAAACCATTAACCAATTAATTTAGTTTTTTTATTAGGTTTAATCTTAGCATTTTTTACAATAAATTAAAATTAACTTAGACTTAGATTTTTTTTCCTGATTTTACTGCCTTAATTAAAATAAAACTCAAAAAACATTTTTTTTATTAATTAATTCCATTATTAATTTAGACTTAATTCTTAATTCAAAAAAGACCAAAATATGCTTTCTTTAAATAAAAAGGGTCAAAACCCTAAAGGACAATCTGATTCAACTTCTCTCGCGCATATTATTTTGATCTATATTTGTGTAATTGCTCCGAGGATGTAATAGTGTTAACTTAGGACTTTTTATTTACCACTTTTATTTACTTTTTTGCATTTAATTTTAAGGGTTTGTTTTCGGCGATGTAAATACCCGACGCCTTGTAATAGCTTAGTTTTATTTTCCGCAACCATTAACTGCTAGATGTATGAATAATAGGCTATGCATGACAAGATCTATCTTAACTTAAAATCAACAAGTAGCTCACCATGACATGTAAAGATAACATAACTGAAAATTGACACTTGCACATGCCACTCCTAGGGTACGCCTCACTTGGTTGCCTCGAACGTGGTCATTGAGTATAAGAAGTCTTAGAGGTCGCCCTCTTGTCCAAAGATCATAAGTTGCCTCGGAACGGTTGCCTCAGAAAAAATGATCTAAGACATTAGGGTTACCGCTACGGCATCCTAACATTGCTTTAGTGACCACATCCCTAAAATCGAATTGACCCGAAAACTCCAACGACGGTGCTACCTACTCCTTAATAGTGGGATGGCACTGTCTAAAGGACATTTGCACAGTTTAATTCCTTTTTGAGTAGGTAGATGTTCTTAAGTACTTGCTCCTTTTAAAACAAAACAAAACCTTTTTCACACTTACACTCTTTTTTCGAACAAAGTTTTCAAAAACACTTCATACACTCTTGAGGACAGAAGCAAGAGTTAAATCGAAGTTTCAAATAAAAAACTTTTTCAAACCCACAAACACAGAGAAAAGCAAACTTTTGAAAACACAATGAGCAAGTACCTAAGAGCCCGTGGATAACCACAGATAGAAAGGGTGCTAACACCTTCCCTTTCTATAATCTACCTCCCGAACCCGAGAAAAATCTCAAAAAGGAATTTTTCTGTGCTTTTGTCCTTTCCTTGTTGGATAAAATAAAAGACGGTGGCGAATCTTGCTTACCGCGACATTTTGCGAAAACAAACGCAAACGCGAACCAGCATTCCAAAACAGTCAGTTCTCATTCCCACCGATCACACTATCGTTTCCAAGCCTGTGTCTAGGATGGAATCCCTCAAGGATGCGGAGGCCGTAATCAAAGAAGGAAGGAGTACAGTATGGGAGTAACTGCCTGATTTTCCTCACAAGATGGACAAGTTCGAACTAGGTTTTACTGCTGTTGGCCAGAAAGCTATGCGTCGCTCCAGGGCTGGAGGACCACCCGTAAAAATCACACACCATGGAATTAATGCCTTAGAAGATGATGATGAAGAAGACAACTTTGAAGATTGGATCTTTCCAACCGTCGAAGGAGGTTTAAGCAACTGGGAAGCGAAAGACTTTGTTCCCATCACTTTCATCAACCAGTAATTTATCTTTGAACAATTTCCTATTTTGGTCTGTAATAACTAAACAATTCGTACACTATTTTCACCTTATGCCTTACCCGGGGCATAAAGGTCCATTTGTAAGGGCTTGATTTCTTCATTATCATATGCCATGTTTAATGAATCATTGGACGTTTTCATCTATAAACTGTTGTGTTCATTTTCCTTCCTTTTACATTTTGTTTTGTTTAAGGATGGTATCCCTTACACACACCCACACTCACAAAATGCAGGTACCCATCCATTCCGGATTCCATGGGTGACTATTTTGCTTTAGCCTTCGGTAACTCTGAAGATTTGGTCAATCATGCCGAGTACGAAGATGATGAAGACTGTGAAGTTCCTGGAGAGCTAGCCAGACTTCTGCAACAAGAGGAAAGGGTTATTCTGCCCCATGAAGAGTTGCTAGAAACCATCAATTTGGGAACAGAGGAAGACAAGAAAGAGGTAAAAGTGGGTGCCAACCTAGAACCAAGTGTCAAAGAACGTCTAGTTCAGTTGTTGAACAAATATGTTGAAATCTTCGCCTGGTCCTATGAAGACATGCCGGGACTAGATACAGATATCGTGGTTCACCGTCTCCCTACAAGAGAAGACTGTCCACCGATCAAACAAAAGGTCCGCCGAATGAGGCCCGACATGTCTGAAAAGATCAAAGATGAGGTGATGAAGCAATTTAATGATGGCTTTCTGGCTGTTACTTCCTATCCATAATGGGTTGCTAACATTGTGCCCGTGCTTAAGAAGGACGACAAAGTCAGAATGTGTGTGGACTATCGGGACTTAAACAGGGCTAGTCCTAAAGATGATTTTCCACTGCCACACATCGACATCTTGGTTGACAACACAGCTCAACACAAGGTATTTTCCTTCATGGATGGATTCTCGGGATACAACCAGATCAAAATGGCCCCCGAAGACATGGAGAATACTACTTTTGTTACGCAATGGGGTACCTTCTGCTACAAAGTGATGCCATTCGGACTGAAGAATGTCGGGGCAACCTATCAACGCGCCGTGGTAGATTTATTTCATGACATGATACATCATGAGATTGAAGTCTACGTAGACGACATGATAGCCCATTCACAGACAGAAGAGGAACACCTTGACCATCTGCAAAAGATGTTTGTTAGATTGAAGGAGTATAAGCTCAGACTGAACCCAAGCAAGTGCACTTTTGGAGTCAGGTCTGGTAAACTTTTGGGATTTATCGTCAGAAACAAAGGCATTGAGGTTGATCCTGATAAGGTCAAAGCTATACAGGAAATGCCTGCCCCCCGCACTGAAAAGGAGGTTAGAGGCTTCTTGGGACGCTTAAACTATATTACGAGGTTCATCTCTCACCTAACATCTACCTGTGAGCCAATCTTCAAGCTGTTGAAGAAATATCAGGTGGTTGAATGGAACAATGATTGTCAAGTTTCTTTTAATAAGATCAAGGAGTATTTGCTGGAACCTCCTATCTTGATGCCACCCATCGAAGGAAGGCCGTTAATCATGTATCTGACTATTTTGGATAACTCAATGGGGTGCGTATTGGGCCAACATGACGAGTCTGGCCGAAAAGAGCATGCCATTTATTACCTTAGCAAAAAGTTTACCGACTGTGATACTCGCTACTCACTGCTCGAGAAAACTTGCTGCACTTTGGTATGGGCTGCTCGCCGGCTAAGGCAGTATATGTTGACACATACCACCTTGCTGATTTCTAAAATGGATCCAATTAAGTATATCTTCGAGAAGCCTGCTTTATCTGGAAGAATCGCTAGATGGCAAATGATCCTGACTGAGTATGATATCCAGTATACAACCCAAAAAGCTATAAAGGGGAGTGTACTAGCTGACCATCTAGCTCATCAAGCCGTCAAAGATTACCAATCTATGAGATTCGACTTCCCTGACGAGGACATCATGACATTAGACAACATTGAAGGTAACGGACCGTATGACGGACCTGAACAAGGATCCCGATGGACCCTGTACTTTGATGGTGCTTCAAATGCACTTGGCAACAGTATCAGTGCGGTACTTATTTCTCCGGAAGGATGCCATACACCCTTCACTGCCCGACTCTACTTCAGTTGTACCAACAGTATGGCTGAATATGAAGCTTGTATCTTCGGTCTCAAGGCTGCTATTGACTTGGGAATCAAATCTTTGGTCGTATTTGGGGACTCAACTTTGGTTATCAGTCAAATAAAGGAGAATGGGACACTAGACATCCTAATCTTATCCCATACAAAGAACATGTCCTGACATTGCTGCCTCATTTTGAGCAGATTACCTTTGAGCACTTCCCACGAGAAGAAAATCAACTAGCAGATGTTCTGGCTACAATGTCTTCCATGTTTAAACTCAACTGGGGTAATGAGGCACCTCAAATCACCATCGAGCGAATGGACGAACCTGCGCACTGTCATGAGATTAATACCGAAGAAGTAGTGGAACAACCCTGGTTTCATGAAATCAAAAGGTATCTCCAGACTAGAGAATATCCTGAAGGAGCTTCAGTCAATGACAAAAAGTTCTTAAGGTGATTTGCTTCCAAGTTCTTCCTGAGCAATGGTATCTTATATAAGCACAACCATGATTATGTTCTACTTCGTTGTGTGGACAAGGTTGAAGAAGAGTTTATCATGACCGAAATACATAGTGGCACATTTGGCACCCACTTGAGCGTACATACGATGGCTAAGAAGATTCTAAAGGCAGGCTACTACTGGTCTACCATGGAAGCTGATTGTCATCAACATTCTCGTACTTGTCACAAATATCAAGTCTATGCTGACAAGGTACATATTCCTCATGTTCCTCTCAATGTTCTAACAGCTCCTTGGCCATTCGCAATGTGGGGAATCGACATGATTGGAGAGATCAAGCCCACGGCATCCAATGGACATCGCTTCATCTTAGTGGCTATTGATTACTTCACCAAGTGGGTTGAAGCAGCTTCCTTCGCCTCCATTACAAAGAATATGGTTGCCTGCTTCATCAAGCAGAACCTCATATGCCGGTATGGTATCCCCGACAGGATCATTACAGACAACGGTACAAATCTGAATAACACTATGATCACCGCTCTGTGCGAGCAGTTCAATATTTATCATCACAATTCATCTCCATATCGGCCAAAGATGAACGGTGTTGTTGAAGCCGCAAACAAAAATATCAAGAAGATCATTCAAAAGATGGCAGTCACCTACAAGGACTGGCATGAGATGTTACCATTTGCTCTGCACGGATATCATACCACGGCACGTACTTCAACAGGGGCAACCCCTTTTTCTTTGGTATATGGCATGGAAGTTGTTTTACCTATGGAATTTCAGATTCCTTCTTTGAGGATCATGAAGGATACTGGTTTGAGTGAAGACGATTGGATTCAGACCCGGCTTGATCAGCTTAATTTGATCAACGAGAAGCGACTTACTGCTGTTTGTCATGGTCAGACGTATCAAAAATGGATGATCAAGGCTTTCAATAAGAAAGTCAAACGTCAGGTATATCAAGTCAGAGATCTTGTAATCAAGCGGATCATCTTGCTGCAAAGTGATCCCAGGGGCAAGTGGACTCCTACATACGAAGGACCATTTATGATCAAGAACATCTTTTCTGGTGGGGCAATGATTCTGACCACCATGGACGGCGACGACCTGCCGCACCCTGCAAACGCAGACATAGTCAAAAGATACTACGCATAAGCGACCCGACAAGTCGAAAACCCGAAAGGGCGGCTTGGGCAAAAATGGGCATCCCGGTGAATCGAAAACCCGAAAGGGCGGTTCAATCAAAAATTAGGGATAAATAAAAAATCTGTACACCCGGCAAGTTGAAAACCCGAAAGGGCGACTTGGGCAAAAAAGGGTTTCCCGATGGATCGAAAACCCGAAAGGGAGGTCCAGGCAAAAGTTAGGGAATTAAAGAGTATGAATATGTCTCGTCGGATCACTTTAAAGACAATCTCTTCGCGGACAAGATCCAGGCTTCTGATCAATCCAATCATCGGCGGACGAAGCAACGAATGGACAAGATGCTCAGAGTTGTGAAGGCTATAGCAGAATGGGGACCCCATGGAATTGTTACACATAACCATCTTTCTTTTTGTATAATTTTTTTCTCAATTTTTTGACAACATTCTCTTACTAGGATGTCTGTTTCCTTTGTACAAAGATACTTACAAAAGTTAATACAAAAATACTTCAAAGTGCGGAAATTTGCTTGCCTTTTTTCTTTTTTACACTTATGTTTTATTTGAAAACGTCTCATGATTTGTTAAATAAGCATATGCATTTGAATATAATCACTGCTTACAAATAAAACAAAATGAGAAAGGATAATTACTGGTGGGTTGAAAGGGTAGGAAGACGTCTTTAGGCTATTCCAGAAGAAATCCCCTACAGTATGTCGTTCAGATACTCAACAAAGCTAAAACCTTGGAGTATATATCCCCAACGGAGTTAAATTTCAAGATCCCCAGCGGAGCCAGCGTATTCTAAACTTTATTCCCCAGCGGAGTTAAGTTTCAAAATTCCCATCAGAGTTCAGTCTCCAAATTCCCGATCCCCAGTGGAGCCCGAAAACCCTGAAATACATATCCCCAGCGGAGCTAGAATACTCTAGACCTTCTTCCCCAACGGAGTCAAATTTCTAACTATCAATCCCCAGCGGGAACCATTCAGCTTTCCCCAAATTCCCCAGCAGGTTATCTTAAAAGTCTGAGAATCAATCGGATAACAATTAACTCTTTGTCTTATCCCCAATTAGGACAATTCTCCAGTAGATTGGCATACAACCCAAGCTCCTGATTTCCCAAGCAGAATAAGCACTCTCCCCGCAGAGTTATTTCCCGACAGAACGAAGATTCTAGTTCCTGTTTCTCCATTTGAAGCCTCCCAGGTTTTAATTCCCCAGTAGAGGTCATCGGATTTTTCCTTATTTCCCCAGGAAAGTCATGAAGAATTCTCACATCCCTACAGAAGTTGTCAAAGCTCTTGTTAGTCCCCACCAGTCACCAAGGATTTTCAATCCCCAGCAGTGGTCCCAGAATTTCTCATTCTCAACAATCAAAGATCTTTAATCCCCAAGCAGTCAGCAAGGATTTCTCATCTTCAACAATCAAAGATTTTTGAATCCTCAGCATCGGTCAGGAATTTACTTTCTCCGGCAACAGTCAAAGATTTCATTATCTCCAGTTATCAAGGATTTATTTTCCTCAGCAAGACAGCTAATCAGCTTACATGCACATCCATTACATTCATATATCATAAACATTGATAGAACACATTTTAATGCATCATACATATCATGCAACATAACTTTGTGTTTTAGCTAACATTTTACCCTTTTCAGGATAAGATTAAAAAGCTATCATTAACAATTATTCAGAGATTTCAGATACAGTATGGATACACCCCCAGACACGGCGGTCATTCTATTACTCATTCAGAATTTCAAGTCAAGATACAATATGGATACACCCCAGACACGGCGTTCATTCTACTACTCATTCAAACTTCAGCAATCCGATACAGACTAGATATGCTCCAGACATGGAAGCCATTCTTTTTCTCATTCAAATTCAACTATCAACTTCAAGTTCAGATACACTCCAGACACGGAAGTCATTCTGTCACTTGTCCAGATCCCGGTTACAGTACGGATACACTCCAGACACGGAAGTCATTCTGCTACTCATACAGGTCTCAAATTTCAGATACAATCCAGATACGCTCCAGACACAGTTGCCATTCTGTCACTCATTCGGAATTTACCCCCAGCATATAGATGCTTCATACACAGATGTTTCTCTGTCACCCATTCAGAATACAGATACACTCCAAACACAGCAGTCATTCTGATATTCATTCAAGAATCAAATGCAGTTACAGCTCGAATACTCTCTAGACACAGACGTCATTCCCTTTCTCATACAAACCCAATCTCCAGATACAACTCAGATACGTTCCAAATACGGGTACCATTCTGATGTTCATTCTACTGATTTTCAACAAACAATTTTAGATGGCATCTCTAAGCCCATTTCCAGCAATATTCTACTATCTCCAAATGGAATCTCTAAGCCCATTCCCTCATATATATTTTGACGAGTGCAAATTTACGGGCACTCTAGTGTCCAATCCTCTTTTACCTTCGAGTCACGAAAGGAAAACTTGCCAATCTAACTCTTCAGGTTCAAGAAGATTGAACAGGGGAAATTGTTGTACCCCAAAATTTTCCCTCTCATTTTATCAACATTTCTCATCACAAGGCTCTTGGAATTCAAGATCAAGCTAGGGTTTGCTCTGCTCAAGACATCTCCTTGCTCTGATGACCTAAATTAGGGTTTGAGTTTGCACAAGGATATTTTGACCTACAATTCCAAAAGGGACTTTCATACTTCATGTTGGACTCATAAGTTTTCTCATACCAAGTTTTAAGTCTTGAATCAAATTTTTGCCCAATCAATTGGACAGTTGACCTAGAAATCAACTGTATTGGGGAAAAAGTCAATTGTGGTCAATTTACAGTCAAACCTCATGAATTTTGACCCACATCAACATTATGAACTCATATGAACCATTTGATCAAGTTTGGACCACAATTCCACAAGAAATTTGATCTGATCACCAAAAGGGCAAAATGGTCATTTTTAGGGTTTTGACTGTACAAAGGCAATTTTTGACTGTTTGACCTAGCCAATGGAAAATCAAGCTCAACCATGGACTCAAGGACTCAATGAAATCATCTTGACCTATTCAACAAGTTCAAAAGATCTCAAATGCATGGGATTGATAGATGAATTTTTCAGTCAACTGATCAAAATTTGACTATACACTGAAAAGTCAAACTTTGACTTTTTGGTCAAAATCAAGTGCCAAGGGTCATTTTTCATCAAGATGTGTCAAATTATGAAAAATTTTCACCAAGAAACCCAAAATTGCAAATTAGGGTTTGAAATTGAAAATTTTCATAACTTAGAATTTTTCAAAGTTATGCAATTTTCTTAATTTTTCCTAACTTTGTCCCACATTTTAACCATGATGCAAATGGATTCAAACAAAACTTACAACATGAAAGTTTTAGTCCTCCACAAAGTCTACAACTTTTATTCACAAAGTTTTCTCAAAAGAAGCTTGGATCTCAAGTTATGATTTTTGGAACAAGGGTCCCTAAAACTTTTAACTTAGAGAAATTTTTCCCTAGTTTAGGCAGGATTTTGACCCATCTTCTTAGCCTTTTTTCAAATAGTTACACTTGGATTCTCAAGTTGCATTTCAAATATGGATTATAGAGAATGTTGCAAGCTTTCCAAATTGTCCAAGAAATCCTCAAACACATTTGTGGTTAGGGAGAATCGAATGCTTGAAGTTGGCAAAAATTCACTTTGTATCCATGGCCAATACATGTTCATACAAGTTGCATTTTCAAACCAGCATGCTTTGTACTTGTTTGCAAGCCTCTAAACCAATTCACACTCCTTAATTAAATGCAAATCCACTGAGCTAATGCATTATCTTAGCCATTTGGACATTGCACACAAAACTAATCCTTAATTAGAAAAAGGTACATTTCTATTTTGGAAAAGGTATGCTTTATGTCAAAACATGATCTTTGAAGCATAGGGCCAAGATCTCAGAAGCCAAATCAAATCCACAAATTCCAGCAACCAAGTGGATTGTGGGCAGCATACTTGAGGGCTTGTACAGGCATGTATTTAGAACTTACACATTCTTGCTTCACAAAGAAGAAAACTTGCAAAATCCTCCCAACTTGAAAACCAGCCATTGTTAGCTTACACAAAGATTGCAAACACATTTCACACAACCCTTTAAGCAAGAAACACGAGAGCTTGAGCCTCATAACCTCCCATATCCAGAAATCACTCTTCTTTGGAAAAACAGGGCAGGTGCTGCAACTTGAGTGCCATAGCTCATTTGGCTCGTGTGTTTTGCCCCTTTCCACTTCAAACACCTTCCATTCAACTCACTCAAGCTATCCCAAACCTCCATTGCCAACTGTAACTCCATTTACAGTGTTCACCATTTTCATTTCAAGCTTATGTAGGTTGAGTTCTAGAGGATGATTCAGGGATATTCAAGGCAAGCTAGCTATTGGAAAAGATCAAGTGAAGTTCAGGCAAGCTACCAGACACCTCAAAACTTGTTGAGAAGCTCTGCATTGTCCAACTCGAATCCAACTGAAACAGGTTTTTCATCACTTTCTATCTCTCTATTTAGGAACATTTAGCCTTAGGTTTGTGAATGAAAAATGTAGTATTCAATGGCATGAAGCTGTACATATGCTCAGTTTTCATTTATATTAAGTGTGCTAGGAGAATTTCATCCATGAATATGCTAAAAAAGTTAGGTCAGATTTTGGGGCCAGAGAAATTCTCTCTGGTCTTTGAGAGTTAGGATTAATGCTTTATATGGTTAGAATCATATTAAAATTCTCTACAAGTTTGATGTTGTGAGTTTTGGCAAAAGGTCACGTTTCCAGGATGTTCAAGTTTGTATAACAGGCGCGCGTTTTTTGTCTGGAGGAAGAAGATGAAGTGGCTTGGGCTGGGCCTGGCCAGTTTTGCTTCTAACACCCCTTTTTTCAGTTTCACACCCCTGGCCCAATTTCTTATATTTTTGCATTTTTGAATTTTTGTTTTCTTTTCTGACTTTGTCATTTTATTTCCAAACATAAAAAATGCTTAAAAAATATTTTTACATTTTTTTACATTTATTTTAATTTTTTTAATTTTTTTTTAACATAGAAAACATTTTTAATACTTTTATATTATTTGTTTAAATTTAAAAATAATGTATATATCATATTTTTACTTTTATTTCTTATTTCATTCATACTGAAAATATTATTATAAAATATAATTTAGTTTTGTAAATATTTTTATTTTATTTTATACATACTTAATACATTTAATATATATATATATATATATATATATATATATATATATATATATATATATATATATATATATATATATATATATATATATATATATATATATATATATATATATATATATATATATATATATATATATATATATATATATATATATATATATATATATATATATATATATATATATATATATATATATATATATATATATATATATATATATATATATATATATATATATATATATATATATATATATATATATATATATATATATATATATATATATATATATATATATATATATATATATATATATATATATATATATATATATATATATATATATATATATATATATATATATATATATATATATATATATATATATATATATATATATATATATATATATATATATATATATATATATATATATATATATATATATATATATATATATATATATATATATATACTTTTATTTTATTAAATACTTAGAATAAAAATACAAAAATATTACATTTTTATTTTTATTATTATTTATACTAAAAAATACCTTTTTTAAGTATATTTCATTTTTGTACATATTAATATATTTTTTGTATATAAATAATAGATTATATTTATTTTCTTAAAGAAATTAGGGTTTACCCCTTTAACAAATAAAATTAATCTTTTTATTTTATTTCTTTATACTTTTTTTCACATTGAAAATACTTTACATACATAAGCAAATAAAAACTTCTTTTTGCATAATATATTTTATTCAATATTTATTTATTTTGTTTATTTAAATATTGTACATTTAAATATTGTTGCATTGTAAATTCAATTTGGATGTAATAGTAACTAGGGTTTATATTTCTTGTCAAAATACCCCCCATTCAAAATTGTACCCCCATCCCCATAATCATGTTGTAATAGCTTAGAATTTAAATTCTCGCACTTAACGCTTTCAATTATGCCATGACTAGAGAATTAGGGTTTGTATGCCAAAATCAAATTAACAAATAGTTTGACCTAATCAAAGACAAAAATGCATGAAAATCAAACACAATGCACACTTGCACCCCTAGGGTTACAATCCACTTGTTGCCTTCAAAAATGGGCCATGGTATGCATGTTGGGTACTTTGGCCAAACAAAAGAAAAAACAAAAGATCATAGTCCCTCGATGACGCTATCTTGGTTGCTTAAACAAAAATGATCAAGTCCCTCAAGAAAATTGCCAAAGATACTTGACACAATTGCTATCATGGTCTATTCGATGATCTGCGCCTGTCCCGTTTAACATCCTAACACAAGGTTGTTCACCAAATGCAATGGTGAAACAACATTGTTAAAAGGGTTAAAACATAAGAAAGATCTTTGAGTAAAATAGGGTAGATAGCTCTTAGTTACTTGATCAAAAGCTTGCAAAAACATCCTTGCTATTTTCAAACACACTTCACAACACAATTTCAAAATCCAACTTTCAAACATTAAAAAACTTTTCAAAAGACAAAAACACCTTTGTATACATTCAAACAAGAATCATTACAAAGGTTGCCACAATGATGGCCTATTTTCAAAACATCTTTCAAAACCACACACAAAGCACCATTTCAAACAATTGAAAAGCAAAGCAAGTGATCTAAACAAGTAACTAAGAGCCCATAGATAACCATGGATGAAAAGGGTGCTTGCACCTTCCCTTTTCATAATCTACTCCCCGAATCCAAGAAAACATCTCAAAGATCTTTCCTGTGCTTTTTGACCTTTCCTTAGGATAAAATAAAAAGTCGGTGGCGACTCTTGCTAAACCGAAACATTTGCAAACACAAACGCAAAACCTCAAGTTAGTTCTCCCACCGTATCACACTCACCTTCGTCCTCGGCTTGGTTGATTGGACTTTCGAAGTCATAACTGGCAGTAGCAGAGTCGTTATGAATGGGATCCAGAGTGGATGTGGATCTGCATTATGATATGTGAGTGTGTGTAAGACAATAGCTGTTTTGATAAAGTGCAAGATAGAAAAGAAAAACAAGGAGCGCAAAATTTGCAATGCAAGAAAACATCCAATGCTTTATTGATGATATATGAAAATGGCGAACAATAAGCCCTCACAAACAAAGCCAAGGTGCCTCGGGCAAGGCACTGGGCCGTAAATTTTAAAATTGTCTATTACAAATTTCAAAACAAAAGTCTATTACTGTGTAATAAAAGAAACGGGCATGAAGTCCTTCGCTGTCCAATTGTTCAATCCACCGTTGGTAGTCGGGTAAATCCAGCTATCAAACTCTGACTCCTCTTTGTCGTCTTCAATTGCATTCACTCCCGGATTATTGATGCACAGAGGAGGTCTTCCAATCCGCGCGCGCCGAACAGCCCTTTGAGCCTCTGCAGTAAAGCCCAAACCAAACTTGTCAGTTTTGTGTGTGAAGTCAGGGAGTTGACCCCAATTTGCACACCCACCTTTTTCAATAACAGCCCTGGCATCCTTGAGGGAAGCCATCTTCATTGGAGGTTCTTCAACAGCAATTTCAGTCGACGCCAGAGTCTGGGGGACCTCTTCAAAGTTCTGACACGGGGTTTCGATGAACTCTCCGTCCATCTCCACATACCGAAAGGAGTTAAGATGGCTCACCATGTACTCCTCTTCTCCTCGTATCATAACAATCTTCCCCTTCACTGGATATTTCAACATATGATGGAGCGTAGAAGTCACTGCCCCAGCCTTATGAATCCACGGGCGACCCAGCAAACAGGAATATGATGGTCGGATGTCTATCACATAGAACATAGATGCAAAAGTCTGAGAGCCAACTTTAACAGGGACGTCCACCTCCCTGTGCACCATCCTTTTGGACCCGTCAAAGGCCCTAACCACAATATTACTTGGCTTTAGAACCAAACCTTCACAGTCCAGCCGGTCTAATGCTTTCTTGGGTAAAACATTCAATGAAGACCCAATATCCACCAGTACATGGGCCAGAGTAGTGCCCCTACACTCGATCGAGACATGCAGGGCATCATTATGATTTCTCCCCTTGGCAGTCAGATCTGCGTTGGAGAAACCCAACCCGTTGTCAGCGGTCAAACTAGCCACACAGTCTTTGAATTGATCAACAGATGTTTCCTGCGGCACATGCGCAGTTTTAAGGAAAGCAATTAAAGCCTTTGCATGGGCTTACGAGCACAACAATAAGGATAACATGGAGATCTTCGATGGGGTCTGCCCCAGCTGCTCGACTACATTGTAGTCGCTCTTCTTGATAATCTTCAGAATTTCCTCTATCTCCTGTCAAGAGGTTTCTACAACAATATTCTTAGGTGCCTCCGTTCGGGAAGGCTCACCTGTGATCTCTTTGCCCCGAGCGTCAGATGAATCGACGATAGGGGTGATAATTGGAATATGTACTGGGACAGTAGCCGATGTACTGGCAGAGGGAGTGGCGATAGGCTTTTGAATGGTTGGAGGAGAAATCTCAGGAGAGAAGAGTCTTCTGTTTCAGGTGACCTTGCTAGCCCCGACAATGCTGCTAACATCAGCATTAGCTTCTTCAACCTTCAAGTCTTGTTTGATCCCATGATAATACACATCGGCCCCATAGTGCCACGGGACAGCCTTATCCGAAGTGTAAGGGATAGGGCCAGGAATAGTAATGATTAATGGAGAAACTCTTGGAACAGATGTAATCTTAACAGGCTTTCTCGAGGAAGCCTTGGAAGGATTGGCGGAAATGGTTATGATGAAAACATCTTCAACAGGAATCAACAGAATCAAAGTTTTCTCAAACAGGATCTCTTTGTTATCCATCAGGCGTTGAACACCTGATTTCAATAAATGGCAACCAGTAGGCAGGATTGAACATAGGTGGAAACCTTCGCCACAGCCCGAAAATAAACCGGCGGATAATAGGTTCTTCTTTATTGTCATCAACGGAGTAGAAATGTCTTCCACAAAGGTCACAAATGAATCATCGTCCACAGAATTTACTCCATGCTTGGGCATAGGAGCTGTCATTCCGTTAGGCTTTTCCGGTGTGTCAAACTCAATTTCTTTACCTTCAATCAAATCTTGCACCTTATTCCTCAAGACCCAACAGTTATTGGTATCATGCCCTGGGCTATCGGAGTGATAGGCGCAACGGGCGTTCGGATTATACAGCAGAGATGTAGTACTGGGATTCTTCAGGGCCTCCCTCAGAGTTACCAGGTTAGTCTTTAACATTTGTGGTAGAATTTGAGACAGGGTCATACTGAGCCGAGTATACTGCCTTTGTGGTCTCTCCACCCTTTGCTGATTGTTGTGTTGTGGGGCAACAGTGGGTCTTGATATTACTACCGCATTTACTGCTTGGCGGAGTTCAGGTCGGTTTTGGCTCCTTGAGCTGTAAACAACACTAGCTTCTTTCCTGAAAGGCTTCTTTTATGTACTTGATGAAGCACCTTTCTATATCTTGCCACTTCTGATACCAGCTTCTACTCTCTCCCCAGACAAAATCAATTCAGTAAACCCAGATGATGAACTACTGATCAAATGATTGAAAAATGGACCAGACAAAGTCCCAAGAAACATATCCACCAACTCCCTATCAGACAGAGGGGGTTGGAATCTTCCAGCCAGATCTCTCCACTTCTGATCATAGTCCTTAAAGCCTTTGTCTGCACCCATAGACATACCCTAAAGTTGAGTACGCGTGGGAGCAAGGTCGGTGTTATACTGGTATTGCTTGTAAAAAGCAGCAGCAAGGTCCTCCCAGTTGCGGACATTATCTCCTTCCAATTGATAAAACCATTCAAGCTGAGTCCCTGATAGACTATCTTGAAAAAAATGAACCCACGGGTTTCTATCAGCAGTGTAGGGCTGAATTTTTCTGACGTACGAGCGGAGATGGAGCTTTAGACAGGATACTCCATCGTACTTAGCAAAGACAGGAGCTTTAAACTTGTGAGGGATCACCACCCCAGATGCTAGTCCCAGATCTCCGAAGTCCAACCCAGGTATCTTCTGAATCTCCATTGCACTCAGACGGTCTTTAAGTTGTTTGTACCTATCCTCGGCAGGAGGATATTGTTTTTCATCAAAATCAGTGTCATTATCAGAGACTACAGGACTAGGACCCTTTTCTTCCTCCTGATTCTCTCCTCCTTTAGAAGAATGAGACAGATCAGGTTCCTGTCGTAACCTATTCCCAAATCTGTGACCCATATTCAGCAGAACCACCTTCTTCTTCTTCTTTTTCTTCTCTTTCATGATGAGAGTCTTCAAGTCTTCTTGCCCTTTATCCAGGTTCAAGAACATTTCTTTGAATTGAGCATTTTGTGCTTGAAGAGCTTTGATAGCTTGATCGATAGGTATTTCAGAAGACATTCTGTGCTGAAATAAACAGCGAAGAAGATGAGAAACCTGTAATGATACCTGTAATGAGGTGCATGATAATGGAATGCGTATGAAATGAATTCAAATACCTTGGGAGATTTAAATTTGCAAACCAAGAAATAAACAAACTTTATTAGATTCAAACTTGTAAAAATGTTTAACAATGCCTTTAAGGCGTTACAAAATAAATAAACTGAAAACAAATCTAAACTAGAAAAAAGAAAAAATCAGAAATCCCATGGTCACTTTCCATTCGTGATGATGTAGTCATTCATCATCCTTTCATTCTCTAGTTGCCTCGTGAGTCTCAAGATCTTCCTCTCTTGCTCATGATACTTCTCCCTGTAGGTATCCCTTTCTTCCTTCAGCTAAATCCAAGATCTCTTCAATGCTCCAAGATCAGTAGGCATGTAGGGATAAAGGACCGTGTAAGGAACACCTTCTTTGTTAGTCTGCTCCACAATCACTGGTAGCACAGCTTCATAAGGCATCCCAAGCTTCTGAGCCCGAGCTTGGACCCACTGGAGGTAAGGTTGCATAGGGATAGAAGTCTTTGGTCCTAGCTCTTGAGGGTCAGACCTGTTCACCATGCCTTAGGCTCGTATAAACCTTCGGCGATGATCTTTAACGTCCTCCTTATAGTCAAAGACGATATCTGTAAGAAGTAGCTCATGAGGACCGTCAAGCCAAACAAGGACTGTAGGTTATTCCCCCTCTAATTCCAAGCAACGGGACATTAGGATATTCCCCACATCGATCAATAATAGCAACAACTTCCGTATCCTTAGAACTCCAAAGAATGTATGTATGGGAAAGGGACATTATCCTGTAAGACCATCCTAAACCTTTCTCAGTCTTCAACACGGACTTGGGGAGGTGCAAAATAAACCACCTCGCCAACAGCGGCATGCAACACATGAGGGTCCCTCTTCTACGCGCAGTACGAGTATAGAGGGCATGCAAAATATCACCTAGAAGAGTAGGTACAGGATTGCGAGACAGAAAGATCTTAACCGCATTCACGTCTGTAAAGGAATCTGGATTCAGGAAAAGAACCAAACCGTAGATGAGTAGAGCTAAGATGTCTTCAAAAGCCTGAAAGTCTAAACTGTCCCAAAATAGTTGAGCTTGATCCATTAGAAACTTGGCTAAGAAACCTTTAACCCCGCTTCGTGTCTCCCAATTAGACACTACATCAACCTTTTTCAAGTGTAAAGCTGAAGCAATGTCCTCTGGCCTAGGAGTCTCTTCCAAACCTGTGAAAGACATCTGCTCGAGGATGGATATACCCAACAAATGAGAAAACTCTTCCAAAGTGAGAACTAGCTGATAATCCGGGAAGGTAAAACAATGATGCACTGGATCAAAGAACTGGAATAGCACACTCATCATTTGTTCATCAAACTTGGAAGTAACCAAACTAAGAAGCTGACGATGTCTTCTAATGAATGAAGAAGTATAAAAAATTATCGAGGCCAAATCTTTGAGTTGAGCAGGCATTTTCATAAAGTTAACTCGGATGGTGCGTCTGCACATGGAAGTCATGATCTGCAAAACAGAGCAAAGATAAATCCCCTCGGTCTTTGAAATGGTTAGTCTAATGAAGTATGCATGCTATGTTATGATGTATGATGTCATTATAAAACACACAACAGGTATAGCAGATAGAAGACATGGTAAAGGCAAACAAGTCACACAATAGCCCTTAAGTTTCAGGCTTGCATGGAGTCTAGGTATTGCCCTCTTGAAGTTCAGTTGGTTTCAACCTGTCCTAATAATAGTAACCGGGTTCTAGAGGTCATTAATATCACTGACCATCCTCCATCGGTCATGGTTTCAGCTCACGCAATATTTTCTTGCGGCCGAAACTATCTCAAGAGTATGGTCTCAATGAGTGTAACATAGAGTATCAACAAGTTCCCAGCTTTACACCGAGACCGGCTATCTCACTACCTCCTATGGCCAAGTTGGTCAATTATAGGTTCTAAGGTCAGTTGATGCTTAACGACCCATATAGCAGCCCTGTATTCTCCTCTTTTCTCCACAAGGGATACCGGTACCAACTAATGTGCCACATCAACATAGCTACTGCTTCAACCGTATCGGTCTACATCGTACAGTTCCCTCACAGTTTATTGCTACTTACCAAAAAGGTGTCCCCCAGATCCAAGTTAGGATCTATAGTAACTCCCGATACAAAGCTTTCAAAGGTAAAGCAATCAAATCAAACAATAGAAACAAATACGATGAACTAATCCTAAGGTATACCCCACTGTTTAGTCCCCAGTAGAGTCGCCAGTTCTGTGATACGGTGGCCAGAACCAGACTATTTTGAAATGATGGTTTGTGTTTTGCATTTGTATTCGCAAAATGTCGCGATAAGCAAGCGTCACCACCGACTTTTATTTTATCCAACTGGAAAGGACAAAAGCACAGAAAAATTCCTTTTTCGAGATTCTGAGTACGGGGGGTAGATTATAGAAAGGGAATGTATTAGCACCCTTTCTATTTGTGGTTTTCCACGGGCTCTTAGGTACTTGCTCATCATTTTCAAAATTACTTGTGTGTGTTTGATTTGAAAAAGTTTTTGTTTTACTTCAATTTAACTCTTGCTTCTGTCTTCAAGAGTGTTACGAAGTTGTTTTGAAAACTGTTTGAAAAGAGTGTAAGTGTGGAAAAGATTGTTTTTGAGCAAGTACCTACTAGCATCTACCTACTCGAAAAAGAGAATGTTTCTGTTCTTGTTTCCTTTAGACAGTGCCATCCCACTATTAGTGAGTAGGTAGCACCATCGTTGGAGTTTTAAGGGTCAATTCGAAAGGGATGTACGATCACTAAAGCAATGTTAGGACGTCTTAGTAATAACCCTAATGTCTTAAGATCAATATTCGAGGCAACATATCTGAGGCAACCTTTCCGAGGCAACTTTTCCGAACGAGACTTTGATCTTTGTTTAGATAAGAGAGCGACCACTAAAATACCCTATGCTTAATGATCGTTTACCGAAGGCAACCGAAGTGAGAGTATACCCTAGGAGTGCGCATGTGCGAGTGATTCAGTTTCAAGTTATTATCTTTGCACATTTAGGGTTTGCTAACCATTTTAAAGTTAATCATACATTCTTATCATGCAACCCTAATACCATACATCTAACAGTTTAATATTTGCAAGAATTTAAAGTGCGGAAAATAAAGCTACGCTATTACAAGGCTTCGGGTATTAATTACATAGCCAAAAAAAACCGCTAAAACGATAAATGAAAGGAAAAAGTCCTAATTAATCTATTACATCCTGTGAGCATTTACATCAATATTAAAAATAAATAAACGCGCGACGAATAGAGAACAAAAGGAAATTAGGGTTTTGACCCCGTCTAACCTAATTAAAAAAAACATTTTTGGTTGTTTTGATTATTTTAAGAAAATAAGGGTTTTAAGTTAAATATGCAAAAACCTAATTACTAATTAAATTAAATTAAGAAGACATTAAATTTGACGTATTTTTGTATTTTGTTATTTTTAAGAAAAAGAAAATAGAAATTAAATTAAACTAAAACCCTAATTTCCTAATTGTTTTTGATTTATTTACAAAAGGAATTAAAGTTATCTAATAAATTAACTAAACTAACTAAATTAAATTTTTTAATAATAAAAAAATAAACTAAATCTAATTGGATGACAAATTATTTTTATGATTTTTTGATAAAAAAAGAATTAATTTTGTGTTAGTAAAAATAAATTAAATGAATTAATAAATAAAATATAAAAAGAAAAGTAAAAGAAAATGGGCCTGAAATCAGTAATTTAAAGGGTGTGAATAGTAGCTTTGGGCCCAAAACAAGCTGACCCACGTTGACCTTTCTGTTCCCATGTTGTGCATTGACTAGGCTCTTGGTGGATCATCACATGGTGGCCTTCAGATCTGGCCTCCTGAAGATCCAAGGATGGAGCTTTGAGGTCACACGATGGTCTTCATGATGCATACATACCTGATTATGCAAATAAAAAGAATATGAAATATATGGGGGGGACCCGGGATTCGAACCCAGGTCCCAAGGCCTTTTCCCACTGCTTCGCTACCAACTGAGCCACGTGCTTTCATTGTATAAGGAATAATAATAAACAATAATATGGAAAACAAATAGAATATGAATTATCGGCGTGAAATTTTGAATGGGCTAATCAAAGCTTGCCACGCCATCATCCCTGTCCTCCCTTCGTTGCTAAAACATCACTGACTTTTACCTACGGACCAATGTCTGTAACTATAAGCCAACAATTTTCCAAAATCATCCACAGGCACGATAAATGGAATCTAAAGCCATGAATCAAATTGCCTTGGCCTGCTGAGCATTATGGTTCCCTTCTTGTGGACCGATTTTGCCTGTATAAAAAGACCCAAAAATGAGACAACAAAACCTAGCAATGGTGGATTCTGATATAGCTTCCAAAAATGCAATTAAATGGTGCTGTTAGCTTGCAAACATGTTAGGGATTACAAATATGCTATTAAAACATGATAAAGATGCAAGAATAATGGAATACGATTTCAAGAAAAAGCCATGGTCGTGGATCACTTACAGTGAGCTCTAGCGCTGGAAAATGCTTGTTCTTGATTGGTACAGCTTCCTTGTATGTCCAGGATACGAATGGGATGGCTTGGGGATCTTGAAAACGCCTGGAAGTGCAAAATCAGATTATCACTTTCTTTGAATTTTTTCAAGTTTGGTTTTGCCTTTTCACGCCTCTAAAACTTGTGCTTTTTGTCTGCAATTGTCCAATATATACCAAGGAACGAATTAGGGTTACAAACATGCCTTCAATCTTTGTCCATTATGATTTTTGATCTTGATTAGATTCACTTGAAAATCTTTCCAAAATAGGCCAAAGTCAATCTTTTTGTGCCCACCTATGCCTTGCACGAATTGATTCACTTGCTAGCTGGATATGGGACCTGAAATATGCACAAAATCTTGAGGTTTCAATGGTTTGGATATTTTCATGATTTATTTTGATTTAAATTGATTTAATTGAAATAAAAAACCAAATTAAATAGAAAAAATAAGATAAAGACAAGTGGAAATATCTAGGGCTCGTGGACCATGCTACCAACTCAAAACAAGTTCAAAACGTTAGGCCCATTTAACAAAAATTGCAATTTGAGGCACTTTTGACTTTTGGCAATTTTGCAAAAAGGGTCAACTTCACCAATGCATAACTTCTTCAATTTTGACTATTTGAACGTGTTATTAGACTTTTTAGAAAGCTCAAGTTGTCCTCTAAGCAACCCTTTTGGTCTCATATCAATTTAGTCCTCCCTATTCATGTATGAAGCTTTGACAAAAAAGGTGTTTTTGTTGACTTTTCAAAATGACTTATAATGTCCAAATTCATAACTTCTTGTGAGTGCATATTTTGAACTTGGGAGATAAATATGGATTGTATATAATTGCATCCTATTCAAAATGATCTTTGGATGGGTCATTTATCATAAAGTATGAGAAAGTTATGCTTCGTCAAAGTTGAGTTGACTTTTCCTGCAAAACCCTAATTTAGCAACTTTTGGGTTTTGATGAATTGTGAGCAATCCTTGATGAATCATGATCAACCCTTGATCAAATGATGAATTATACTTCAAAATGAGGATGTTGACCAAAAATCTTGAAGTTTGATTGTATGTGGGCCACAGTTGACTTTTCCCCAGCACATTCGATTTTTAGGCCTTTGAGTAATTGACTGAGCAAACTTCCTCTGCAAGGCTTGAAACTTGACATGGATGATCTTGAGAACATATTAGGACAATGGTGAGCATTTGGGATCCCTTGGGCTTAAGTATCTTGATGCAACATGAAACCCTAATTTGAGGTAGACTGCCTTAGGAGAGAGTTTGTCTGGTTAACCCTTGGACTTCTTTGAGCAACTTGAGGGTCTTTCTTGAAATGTTTTGAGAAATATGGGAGGGCAAATTTTGGGGTACAACAGCTACCTACTCACTAATAGTGGGATAGCGCTGTCTAAAGGAAAGGAGGAAAAGAACGAACCTTTCGAGTATAAGTAGATAGTTCCTAGATGCTTGCTCAAACAAATTTTTTACACTTACACAAAACAACTTTTAAAAACCTTTTCAAAATGTTTTATCAACGCTCTTGAGGACTGATACAAGAGTTTTCATAAATCAAATCGCCTTACTACTGGAATTTCAAAAATACTCGTTCAAAACACACAGAGCGCAAAGCATTTCAAATGAGCTAAGCATCTAAGAGCCCGTAGAAAACTACGGATGAAAAGGGTGATAACACTTTACCTTTCCATAATCTACCCCCCTTACTCATAAAACTCTCGAAAGGTCTTTTTCTGTTCTTTTCACCCTTTCCCTTGTTGGATAAAATAAAAGTCGTTGGTGACTCTTGCTTACCGCATCATTTGCAAACACAAACACAAAACCAGTATAACAGTCAGTTCTGCCACCGTATCACACATAACATCTAATATAAACATAACTAAAACACAACAAACTTAGCACATGCGCACCTCTAAGGTACCTCCACTTGTTTCCTTCATAAAATAAACAGTCACGTCTCTCAAACGTGGGATGTTTTAACAAAAACCCTTTGGTTAAAAGATTATAGTCCCTCGATGACCCTTTGATGCTGCCTCAATAAATGATCTTAGTACCTTAGGGTAATTGCTAAAGTGTCTTACAAGTTTCCTTCATGACTGTACGATGACCTGCGCCTGTCCCTCAAAACATCCAATGATAAAGCTACTTACTAACTAATAGTAATATAACACTATCTAAAGTAAAGAGGAAAGAACAAAGATATTTTGAGTAGGTAGACAACTCATAGTTGCTTGCTCACAAAACAAAACCAAATTTCTCACACATACACTCTCTTTTCTAAATATTTTCAAAGACAAAAAACACTTTGTATGCATTCTCAATGATACGAGAATCATTACAAAGTTCACCGCACTAAGGCGTCTTTTCAAAAATATTTTCAAATACACTTACACAAAAAAACATTTTCAAAGTGAGCTAGCAACTAAGAGCCCGTAGGTAAATACGAATGAAAAGGGTGCTAACACCTTCCCACCGTATTAAAGAACTGGCGACTCTGCTGGGGATGAGGATAAAGTGGGGTTACCTTAGAGATAGTTGATATTTAAATGCTTTCATTGTTTGACTTGACTGATTTATTCTTAAAGGGTTGTTTGGGTTATCCTTGTATAAATCCTATACCTGGATGTGGGGCATTTTAGGTAAGTAGCAATAGATCGTGGAAAATGTAAGGCGTACACCGATACAGTTAAAGCGATGGCTACGTTAGTGCGAAACATTGGTTGGTACCGATGTCCATTGAGTTAAGTCAAGGAGAATGGTGGGCTGCTGCATGGTGTCATAAAGCACTAACTGACCTTAGAACCTTAGTTAACACAACTTAGCCATTAGAAAGTAGTGAGATGGCCGACTTTGGTGTAGACTAAAGTTTGTTGATACTCGATGCTACCCTCATTGAGGTTGGAATCTCAGGATATTTCAGTCACAAATCAGATGCTTAAGCTGAAACAATGCCCGAGAGAAAGATCGGTGATATTGAAACTGCTAGAACCCGGTTACTTTCTTCTAGGACATGTTGAACCAACTAAAACTTCAAGAGGGTACTTACCTACAACTCCATGCAAGCTTTAACCTAAGGCCTTGTGTGATTTTCTTGTGTATGATTAAATTGTTCGAACATAACATCATGCATCATAACATTCATACCATTACATTTATACTAACCATTTCAAGGACCAGGGAAGTTATCTTTGTTCTGTTTTGTAGACTATGGCCTCCGTTCGCAGAAACACTATTCGGGTTAACTTTGTAAGGGAGCCTCCTCAACTCAAAGAGTTAGTCTCAAAGGTTCTTGAAAGTTCTTCATTTATCAAGAGGCATGGTCGACTACTCAATTTGGTTACTCCAGGTTTTGATGAAGATATGATGAGTGTTCTCTTCTAGTTCTTTGACCCTGAACATCACTGCTTCACCTTTCCCGATTATCAGTTGGTACCCACTATGGAAGAGTTCTCTCAATTACTGGGAGTACCTGTCCTTGATCAGATGCCCTTCACCAGTTTAGAGGAAACTCCAAAGCCAGAAGTTATTGCAGCAGCTTTACATCTGAAGCGGTCTGACATTATATCCAACTGGGAAATGAGAAGTGGAGTCAAAGGTTTTCTGGCTAAATTCTTTTTGGAGAAGGCTCAACTATTCATAGATGCTATGAGTTTCTCGGCTTTTGAGGATATCTTGGCTCTTCTAATTTATGAGTTGGTACTAATCCCTAATCCAGACCAACTCATAGATGTGAACGCTATCAAGATTTTTCTCACTCGTAATCCTGAGCCTACCTTGCTCGGAGATATTCTGCATTCCCTTCACACTCGTACCATGAAGAGGCGAGGAACTCTCATGTGTTGTATACCTCTGCTATCCAGGTGGTTTATTTCGCACCTTCCCCGATTGGTAATGAAGAATGAATAAGGTTTGAGGTGGTCGCAAAGGATAATGTCACTTTCTCATGCAGATATCTACTGGTGTTCCCGATCTCATGAGGATATATCTATCATTGATCGTTATGGGGAATTACATAATGTCCCACTCCTTAGAATTAGGGGAGGTATTACTTACAACCCTTCCTTGGCTCTACGTCGGTTTGGTTATGCTCAAAGAGAAGGTCCTCGTGACGCACTTATCCAGATAATTGTGTTCGATTATGAAAGTGATCTTCAAGGTTATCATCGGAGGTTTATACATGCTTAGGGCATGGTAAGAAAGATTGAAAGTAAGAATTTAGGGTAGAAGAATTCTATCCCTCTGGAGCCTTATCTCAAATGTGTACGAGCTCACGCTCAAAACCTTATGATTCCATATCCAGCTATCTTACCAGTGATCATGGAGCCTATTGTCGAAGGAGACATCTCAGGCACCATCCTTCATCCAGACATGCCTACTGACCTTGAAGAATCACAGAAGTCTTAGATTCAGCTGAAAGAAGAACGGGACACCTTTGAGAATCAATTCTATGCAAGTGAGAAGAAAGTGTTGGAGTTTACCAGGAAACTTCATGAAGAACAGAATCTTAATGCATACATTAGTACAAAGAGGAAGCATCCATGAGAAACTTGATTCTTAGATTTTAGGAGTTCATTTTATTTTTGAGAGCTTTTGTTATCATTGTAAGCCTAAAAGGCAGTTGTAATTTAAACTTTGCTAATAAAATCTTTGTTTTTGGTTGGAAATTCTAAATCTCTTGGAGTCCTTGAAATCACTACATTTGCATATCATGTATCATTTCATAATAGGTTTTTCATACAACTTTCTTATTTTCTCGTTGTTTATTTCAGCAGAAAAATGGCCCTCGAACAAACTGTTAAGGATCTCCAGGCTCAACATGCACAATTCCAGGAGACTCTCATTAATCTGACCCAGGGGAAGAAAGAGTTGTTGGCACTCGTCACCAAGAAAAAGAAGACCAAGAAACTAGTTGTTGTCCTCAACATGGGGAGAAGGTTCAGGGGTCTTGTTCAACCAATCCAAGTGGAAGATGACAATCATGATGAAGGTGACAAAAACAATCAGGGTTATGAGAATGCTCCTGAAGATGAAGACTTTTCTGGCAAACAGTATCCTCCTGCAGATGACAGATATAAGCAACATGAGGACAGACTCAAGGCAATGGAAATCCAGAAGGTGCCTGGATTAGATTTTGGTGAACTAGGTTTGGTTCTGGGGGTGGTCATCACACATAAGTTCAAGGTCCCTATCTTTGCTACGTATGATGGGGTCTCTTGTCCTAAACTCCATTTGAGGTCGTATGTTCAGAAGATACATCCTCACACTGCTAACCGGAAGTTATGGGTCCATTTCATCCAAGAAATTTCGGCTAGCACTCAACTGGAATGGTTATATCAGCTGCAGGGAACCAATATTCATACATGGGAGGACTTGGCTACTGCTTTCTACAAGCAGTACCAATACAATGCTGACCTGGAACCAACTCGAGTACAAATGCATAATATGTCCATGGGCTCTAATGAAGGGTTTAAGGAATATGTGCAGAAATGGAGGGACTTGGCTAGAAGGGTGTAACCTCCCTCTACTGATCGGGAAATGGTGGATATGTTCATGGGCACTCTGACATGCCCGTTCTTTAATCTTTTGATTGGAAGCTCTTCGTTTGGTTTCACGAAGATGATTTTGATAGGGGATAGAATAGAAAGTGGTATCAAGAGCGAGAAGATCCCGATGGCTACATCTTAGAATGCTGTGAAGAAGCCATTTAGATGTAAAAAGGAGGCCAATGTTTACTAAGGACACAAGAGCCGTAGTAAGAGTAGTCGCCATCAATCTGTGGGAGTGGTGTTAATTTCCAATCTGGCGCCTATTCAACAACAACAACAGGTTAACCAGCAAAGTCCGGATGCTCCACCAAGGAAGTTTACTAAAATTGGTATGGCTTTATCTCAGGCGTTACAACATTTGCTGAAAGCTGAACTCATTTCTCTGCGGGATCCTCCTCAGAATCTCAACACCTCCTCTCCAAATTATAATCCAAACGCGAGGTGTGCTTATCATTCAAATAGTCCTGGTCATGACACTAATAATTGTTGGGCTCTGAAGATCAAAATCCAGGACATGATCGATAATAAAGAAATTGATTTTGATCCTCCAGAGACTTTAAATGTGATCACCGCACCTATGCCCAAGCATGACAAGTGTATAAGTGTTGTTGAAGATATGTTGTATATTACCTCAGTGGATGATGTGGTTACTCCCCTTTCTACAATCAAGAATAATTTGTTACAAGTCGGTTTATTTTTGGGCTGTGTTGAAGGACGTTATTTTTGTGCAGTCTAACCCAACGACTGCGGGTTGCTAAAAGAAGGTGTTAAATGTCTGATGGATGAACACATGATTTTGATTGAGAAGATTTTGAATATATGCCAAGACTTATCTGTTATCTCCGGTACCCCTTTTAGGTTCCCTTCCAAAGGTCCTATAAGGATTACTGCCAACCCGAAAGCTGCTCCGTTGGTTATTACAACACCCGGGCCTATCACATATTCCTTGGAGAAGGCTATTCCGTGGCATTATGGGTTTGACGTCTATGACCATGGCATCAAGCAAGAGTTGTCTGATGAAGATAATGAAGAAGTTGATCCAAATATTGTCAATATTGCAGGGACCAGTAAAATTTCAAGAAGTGTAAGGATTTTCTCCCCGGAAATATCTCCATCTGCTCAAGTTACGGTTACCGAGACAATTGTTGGGGCACGGGGTAAAGAGTCGGCGATAGAGCATACCCGGACGGAGGCTCCAAAGGAAGCTCTGGTCAAAGATACCTCTGGACAAGATTTGGAAGAGGTTTTGAAGAACATTCACCAAAGTGATTATAAAATTTTTAAACAGCTAGGGAAGACCCCGTCCAAAATATCTATGCTATCACTACTAATATGCTCTGAGGCCCATGAAAAGGATTTAGTGAAATTCTTTAAGACTACCCATGTGCCGCAAGAAATTTCGATTGTTCAATTTGGAAGCTACGTGGCTAGTCTAAAAACTGATAAGGGTTTGGGTTTCTCCGATGCTTTATTGACTCCGGAGGGGAGGAATCACATAGGGCCCTAAATGTCTCCATTGAATGCTGGGGAACTACATTGACCCATGTATTAATTGATACTGGTTATTCTCTAAATGTTTTGTGCAAAGGCGCTCTGGACCGATTAGATTATGAAGGGGTTGTGTTGAAGCCCAGCAATATCATAGTTTGAGCCTTTGACGGGTCGAAAAGAATGGTGCATGGAGAGGTGGACCTCCCAATCAAGGTGGGTTCACAGATATTTGAGTCCACCTTCTATGTGATAGATATCTGGCCTACTTACTCTTGTTTATTGGGACGCCCTTGGGTCCATGGGGAAGGTGATGTAACCTCCACCTTACACCAAAAGCTAAAATATCTGATAAAAGGAAAATTTGTTACTCTTTACGGAGAGGGAGAATATATGGTCAGCCACCTCAACTCATTCGGATATATCGAAATAGATGGAGAATTTATTAAAACGCCTTGTCAAACCTTTGAAGTAATCTCTCCTACCGATGTTGAAGACGTTTCTGCCATTCCAAAGATCATCAAAACTCCACACGAGATGGCCTTCTTGAAATATGCTAAGGCTACTATCGAAGAAGGTGGTAATACTATCTGGGGTCAGCTTCCTGGTATCCCTTATAAATCTAACAAGTTCGGTCTGGGATTTACTATAGAAGGTCAGAGAGTTCTTTGTCGTGTTCGGGATGGAGTACCTCTGTTCCATATTAGCAACAATTGAGTTAATACTATAGAGGATGCAGAAAATGATTTTGACTTCAATAGCTAGATATTCCCTACAGTGATACGGTGGGAGAAATGACTTGAGGTTTTGCGTTTGTGTTCGCAAATGTTTCGGTTTAGCAAGAGTCGCCACCGACTTTTATTTTATCCAAAAGGAAAGGTCAAAAAGTACAGGAAAGATCTTTGAGATGTTTTCTTGAGTTCGGGGGGTAAATTATGAAAAGGGAAGGTGCTAGCACCCTTTTCATCCATGGTTTTCCATGGGCTCTTAGTTACTTGTTTAGATCACTTACTTTGCTTTTCCAATTGTTTGAAATGGTGCTTTGTGAGTGTGGTTTTGAAAGCATTTTGAAAAGAGGTCATCATTGTGGCAACCTTTGTAATGATTCTTGTTTGAATATATACAAAGGTGTATTGTCTTTTGAAAAATGTTTCAATGTTTGAAAGTTTGTTTTGGGAAAATGTTTTGAAATTGTGTGTTTTGAAATTAGCAAGGATGTTTGCAAGTTTTGATCAAGTAACTAAGAGTTGTATACCCTATCTACTCAAGAGTATTTCCTACACATTTTTAACCCTTTTGACAGTGTTGTTTTACCATTGCATTTGGTAAACAACCTTGTATTAGGATATTAAACGGGACAGGCGTGGGTCATCGTATTGACCATGATAGAAATTGTGCTAAGTATCTTTAGCAAATTTTTGAGGGACTGGATCATTTTGTTTAGGCAACCAAGATAGCATCATCGAGGGACTATGATCTTTTGTTTTGTTTTGTTTTGCCAAGATACCTAGCATGCATACCATAGCCATTTGTTTAGGCAACCAAGTGGAGATACTTTAAGGGTGCATGTGTGCAAAGTATGTTTGATTGCATGTATTTAGTCTTGATTAGGGTTGTCTATTTGTTGGTTTTATCTTGCCATACACGCCTAATTACTATATAATATATGAAAGCAAATAAAAGTGCGGAAATGTAAAGTCCTACGCTATTACAACATTTAGGGGATGGGGATACATATGTACGAACGGGGATTGCAAGTAAAAATAAGTCCTAAGTTATTATTATAACCATATTGAAAAGCATAACATAAGAAAAAAAATGGACTTGTTTTAAAAGAATGTTTTTGTCTTAAGGAAATAAATTAAAAGGAAAATATTTTTATGTTTTTATGTTAATATTAAAAAGATGAAAAGGAAAAATAAATGCAAGGTAGAAACAGCGTATTGCTGCAAACAAAGAAACGAGGATCATAAGTTTTGAAGCCAGGCGCATGACTCAGAAGGAAGCGTCAGAATCAGAAGTTCTGATTTGCTACCCTCTGAGTTCCTGCAAAAAACGTCAGAGGGAAAGGGAACAGAGGTTCTGGATTGATACACTCCGAAGTCCTGCAAAAAATGTTAGAGGGAAAATACAGAGGTTCTAGGTGGTGTTCAGCCAGTGAACCAAAAGTCAGAAGTTCTGTATTACGCTGAAACAATGAGCAAACGTCAGCAATTCAGTGTATTTGACATGTAAGGAGAACTCAAAAGTTCTGTGCCGTGTTAGAACAGTGAGTGAGTCATCAGAAGTTCAGTGTTGTGCTGAACCAGTGAATTAACCTTAGCAGTTTAGTGTGTTATCAGCATGTAAGAATCAGAAGTTCAGTGTGTGTTAATAGTGAGAAAAAATCATAAAAAGTTATGTGTTTTATCAGCATGTGAAAATCAGAAGTTCTATATTACATTTCAACTCTTTTCCCATATTAATTAGCATGTCAACAACTCATCCATTTTTGGCAAACAGCAAATCATAAGAATAACAACACAACAGTTCATAGAAGTTCTAATCCTAAGTCTGAGTCTAGCATTATTCTAGAAGTTCTGATCCATAGTTTTTCAGTTCATGCAATGATAAGTATTTAGAATTTTGACTTTTTGGATTTTGATGAAACAAAACTTCATATTTCAACGTGTCTGGATGAAATATGATGCTTGAAGCTTGATTTTGATCCTAAAGTCAAAGTTTGACTTTTTAGCATGCAAATGACCATTTTGCTCTTGTGAATGATTTTCTTGGAAAATTGCAGTTCGAGGCTTGGAATTGGATGGAAGCAAACTTGAAAATCCAAGGTGATTCCTTGAGAAATGAGAGGGCAAATTTTGGGGTACAACAGCTGCCCATGTTCAATCTTCTTACACCTGAAGAGTTAGATTGGTAATTCTACCATTCGTGACTTGAAGGTGGAGGATGATTGAACATTAGAGTGCCCAGAAAATTTGCACTCGAAGATGTCTTAGTTGATTATGTAGGGAATAGGCTTAAAGATACCATTTGGATAGTGTTGTACCCCAAAATTTTCCCTCCCATAATCTTCAAAGTTTTAACAAGCATCACCTCAAATGGTTCAAAGGCTACTCCAAGGATTGCACAGTCAACCATCCTCCTAAGCCAGTCAAAATTAGGGTTTTGGTTCCTTCAAGGAAGTTGAGGTTTTCAATGGTACAATCAAGTCCCATATGCCTATAAACATTGTCAAGCATTCATATGTCAAGTTTCAAGACTCACAGCATCAAGTTGCACAGTCAAAAGCCCTAATTGCTTCACAGTCAACTGCAGGGGCAAAATGGTCATTTGACAGTCAAAAGTCAAAAATTTTGGTCAACATCTTATTTTGAAGCCACAATCATCATTTGGTCAAGTCTTGACCATGATTTCACAAGAATGGCTCAAAAATCATCAAGGTGTCAAAAGTTTCTATTTTTGGACAGCTGAAAAGTCAACTGTAACTTGACCAAGGCATAACTTTTTCATGGTTCATCAGAAGAAATCCCATCCAATGCTCATCTTGAATGGGAAGACATTTCCTACAACTCATCTTCACATTCCAAGTCCAAGAAATGCTCTCACAAAAAGTTATCAATTTCAACATTATAGGTCATTTTCAAAAGTCAACAAAAGGGAACTTTAAGTAAAAGATCATAACTTGAGATTGGTAAATAAAAATGACATGGGACCAAAGACATCGGTTAGAGGACTTCAAGACCTTTCCAAAATGCCCAAGAACATGTTCATAGCTTCAAAATTGAGCAAGATATGCATTGGAGAAGTTGGGAAATTTTTGTGAAATGGCCAAAGTCAACTATCCTTGAAATTTCATTTTTGACAAAAGGGCCCCACTTTTTCCACTTGTTTCAGCTTGGCCATGCCTCCCACGTGTCCCACAATTTATTTCAAGATTAAAAATTAATTTTTCCATTTTTATTTAATTTTATTTGATTTAATGCATTTTAAATCTTTAAAATTCAAATAAAAATCAAGAAAGTTAATGGAGGGATATATTTTGTGTTGATTTGCTTTGATGCACCATGAAGAACTTACCAAACTCGTGCAAGACCTATTCCAAGCCTAGAAATTCAAATTTTCACAAATATGGCAAGTGCCTCAATTGTTGTTATGGAGGAAATCAAGAACATTATTGCAAGGCTTCAATGACCATTATTTGGATTGATACACATTACAAAACATATGTGCAAGCATTCCATATGCAATTCACGACCTAGAGAGCCCCATACAGCATAAGCCATTTCCAAATTTTGAAGAAAAAAATCACAAACTGAAAACCTAGTTGCAGTACAATTCAAGCTTCCATTTCAATCCAAATACACTCCTTGCACTGCCAGGGACGATTTGCAATCATTAACAGGTCAAAAACCTCAAGGAATCATCCCCACCAACTCATACGGTTTGCATACATTCTCAAATTTACATATCACATTCCATGCGTTTTTAATACATTCTTTTGGTTGATTTGTGTTGTTGACATCCTTCCAAAGCTATTGGTATTGTCTAATTTCATTATCATGTACAGAATCATGATTTGCCATTAAAACACTTTAGGGTTTTCAAGGTTTAAAATTGGAGGTTTCACCATGCTGTAAAATCAGGATTCCAAACAGGCATGGACGAATTCAGCTGGACGAGACGAACAAAACGGACATATCGCGCCTAATTTATATCTAATGAGTGTCTAATCGCTATTATTTACAGGATTGCGTTTTGTGGGGGTTTAAAACCCCGCTATGTATTTTTATGTTTTGCAGGAACGATAAAGACGAAAGGCGTGGCAGCGTATGAGTGGTCAGTTCAAATTCACGCGCGTGTTTCAGCATACAGGGCGCTTATTCCATTTATTCTTTTATTTCTATTATGTTTACAACTAGTGCGCTTGGTTCAGTTGGTTGGCTGTGTACTTTGCAATCTTTGGGACCTGGGTTCGATTCCCAGGTCCCCCATATTTCCAATGCTATTTTTTCTTAAATGTTCTTGTGCAGTTTCCAAAGCGCTGAACACCATGCACCTCACGCGTCCAACAAGCCAAGTGTCATTGGAGGTAGATCCAAAGGTCCAGAAGGCTAGAACACCATACTCTGGAGTCAGCGCATGCGTAGGCAATCCAAGAAAGTCAAACAAGCTGAAGCTTAATGGGCCAAGATTCAACATCATACCCTCCATTTCAGCCCACACCCCCCTTGGGTTTTCTTACCTTTTTCTTATTTTATTTTGTTTTGTCATTTTCTTTTCTTCCATTTATTTGCCTTATTTTTTTAACATAATTAACCAACTAATATTTTCATAAAAAAATAAAAAAAATAGAATTAACATTATTATTATTTTATTTTGTAAATAAATATTACCAAATAAATAGTTTAATTAGGCAATTTCAATTTCTTTTCTTAATAATTAAAATGGATTTAGAATTAGGAAGAATTAACTTTTAGTTTTATTTCTTTTTATTTTATTTCATAAAAAAAAACATAAAAACACAAAAAAAAATATTTTCTTTTAATTAAATTAATTAATTAGCCATTAGTTAGTTTTAATTCCATTTTAATTACAAAAAGACAAAAAAAATTAATTTCTTTTCTAAAAAAGGGTCAACACCCTTAGAACATTCCGATTTAATCTTTATTCGCGCACAATTTATTATTATGTAATTGCTTCCAAGACATGTAATAGTTAATTAGGTTTACTGTTTTTATTTACTTTCCGTACTCATTTACTAAAAAACGGGTCTTTGTAATTTTTGGCGATGTATAGACCCGCGCCTTGTAATAGCTTAGGATTTATGTTTCCGCAATTTACTTTCTGCACCCCCTTAACTGCTAAACTTGCATGAAAGAATGTATGTAAATAAAAAAACAACTCGTAGCTCACTAATAACAAAGACAAACATTAACTGAATACAACACACAATACACACACCACTTCTAGGGTACGCCTCACTCGTTGCCTTCGAAACGTGGTCATCAAGTATAGGACGTCTTAGAGGTCACCCTTTGTCTAAAGATCCAGTTGCCTCGAAACTGTTGCCTCGAAACGGTTGCCTCGGATTAAAAAGGATCTAGGACATTAGGGTTACCACTAAGGTGTCCTACCATTGCTTTGGTGACCACACTGTCCCTACAATCGAATTGACCCGAACACCTCCAACGGTGGTGCTACCTACCTCTCAATGGTGGGATGGCACTACCTTATGGGCATTTACACAGCCTAATTCCTTAGGGTAGGTAGAGGACTCATGGATACTTGCTCTCTTCAAAAACAAATCAAAATCTTTTCACACTGACACTTTCAAAAAAGCTTTCAAAACAATTTTTCAAACACTCTTGAGGACAGATACAAGAGTTATTCAGAAATCTTTCAAAGAGACTTTTTCAAACCCACTCACATTTTAAAAAGCAAACATTTTGAAAACATAAGAGCAAGTATCTAAGAGCCCATGGGTAACCATGGATAGAAAGGGTGCTAACACCTTCCCTTTCTATAAATCTACCTCCCGAACCGAGAAACGTTCTCATAAGGAATTTTGCTGTGCTTTTGTCCTGTCCATGTTGGAGAAAATAAAAGACGGTGGCGACTCTTGCTTCCGCGACATTTTGCGAAACCAGCTTTAAACAGTCAGTTCTAAATCCACCGACCACAGAACTGGCGACTCTGCTGGGGACATGAATTTAAAGTGAGGTGTACCTTAGGATAGATCATACTTATGTTTTCAATTGCCTGATTTGTGTGCTTTAATATTGTGGGCCTGTTGTGGGAGTTCTATAGATCCTAACCCGGATCTGGGGGATACCTCTTAGAAAGTAGCAACAAGACTATGAGGGAACTGTGCGGGGTATACCGACACAGTTGAAGAAGTCTGCTACGTTGATGTGGCACTTTGGTGAGTACCGGTAACCCTTGAGTCAAGTCAAGGAGAGTACGGGGCCGCCGCGTGGTGTCGTGAAGTATCAACTGACCTTAGGAACCTTAATTGAACCATCTTGGCCTCTTTAGGGGTAGTGAGATGACTGACTTTGGTGCAGTCTGAAGTTGGTTGATACTCGATACTACACTCATTGAGGGTTGTTTTCTTGGAATATTTTGATCGCCAGTTCAGTGGCTAAATCGAAACAATGAACACAGAAAACAATCCAATGATATTGAGCTCCTTAGAACCCGGTTACTTTTGATAGGACAGGTTTTGAGCCCACCAACTTCAAGAGGGTAGTATCCCAAACTTCATGTTGGCCTAAACTCTAAGGGCTCTTTGTGTGACTTGTGTGCCTTCAAACTTGACTACTTGCATACTTGTTATCTAACACATGAGTTTCTTGCAGGGTTTGTTTACAGTCCTTAATCTGGACTCATAACAGGGTTTACCTACATTACTCCATGCATAGCATAACATCATACCATCATACCATTGCATGCATCCTGCATAAGGACTAATCCATTTCAAGGATCTCAAGGGTCTGTGATGCAGGTCATGATGAATCAAAATGTCATCCAAGGGGCAAAGGGGATTTATTTTCCTCTATCCAAGGTTAATAACTTGAGTCAGGGGCTATGACCCACTCGATATGGTGAGCCTTGACTCTTGAAGAAGGACTCTCATCAACATGAAGTTCCTTCAATCAAGCTACCCAAATTCAAATTCTAACAAGTTTCTCTGTTTACCCCGCGAGATCCTCAAAAACATCGCATGCATACATACATATCATTACATTGCAGGTACCCTTTTGACAGGTCACTTACCTTCTTCGCTGTTTATTTCAGCAGTCATCATGAATCCTGAATCCTCCAATGGACAAGCTATCAAGGCCCTCCAGGCCCAGAACGCCCAGTTCCAGGAGCTGGTCATGAGCTTAGCCCAAGGACAACAGGAATTGAAGACTATGCTTTTGAAGAAAAAGAAGAAGAGGACTGTTTTGTTCAACCCTAGACGCAAATCTGGGAATACACTGCAGAATGAAGCTGAGCGGACTACTCCATCTGTTGGGGAAGGCAGTCACCAAGAGGGAAGGTTTCCTAGTCCCGTAGTCTCTGACACCGAGACAGATTTCAATGATGAACAGTACCCTCCTGCTGAGGACAGGTACAAACAGCTGGAGGACCGGCTAAATGCTATGGAGATTCAACGTGTGCCTGGGTTGGACTTTGGGGACCTAGGTTTATCTTCTGGGGTGGTGATCCCCCACAAGTTCAAGGCACCTGCCTTTGTAAAGTACGACAGGGCTTCCTGTCCTAAGTTGCACCTCCGTTCCTACGCAAGGAAGATCCAGCCCTACACGGCAGACAAGAATCTATGCATCCATTTCTTCCAGGAGAGTCTTTCAGGGACTCAACTCGAATGATTCTATCAGCTGGATGGAACCACTATTCGTAACTGGGAGGACTTGGCAACTGCTTTTTATAAGCAGTATCAGTATAATGCCGACCTCGCTCCTACACGTACCCAACTCCAAGGTATGTCACTGGGGACGGGTGAAGGTTTTAAGGAGTACGCGCAAAAGTGGAGAGACCTTGCAGGCAGGGTGCAGCCACCGTTGACTGACCGTGAGCTTGTGGATATGTTCCTGGGGACCCTATCTGGTCCCTTCTTCAACCATCTGATCGGGAATTCTTCTGTTGGGTTTACAGATTTGATCTTGACCGGGGAGAGGATTGAAGTTGGTATCAAGGCTGGAAAGATTCAAGAAGCTGCACCTACAGATGCTCATAAAAAGCCTTACAGTGGGAAGAAGGAGTCCAATGATGTGCATAGTAAAAAGGGTCGCCATGATCAACATGTAGGGACAACCCAAATCTTTAATCCTAGGCCTGCTCAACAAGGACAGGGGCAGCAACGTAAGGAGGTCGCACCCAAGAGACAGTTCACTAGGATTAACATGTCCCTGGATCAAGCGCTACAGCAAATGTTGAAGGCAGGGCTGATTACCTTAAGGGCTCCTCTCCGGAATCCAAACACTTCTGCTCCTAACTATCATCCCAACGATAGGTGCGCATACCACTCTGATAGCCCGGGGCATACTACGGAGAACTGCTGGCCTCTGAAGAACAAGATTCAAGACATGATTGACGCCGGAGAGATTCAGTTTGAAGCACCAGAGACTCCAAACATAATCACTGCTCCTTTGCCCAATCATTGAAGGCTTTTGTTTATTTGAATTTCCGAGTTGTAATTTTTTGCTTATACAAACAATTAATGTCATAGCAAACTCTTTTATTTCATTAATGCACTACATATGTCTGTTTTTGAATTAATCCAATTATTTTCACTATATTCAAATTGCTTTCATATTTTTGTGATGTCAAACTCTCAATTAATAATTCTAAGCCTCTTGAGGGAGGATGACGAAAACGATACCACAATCTACAGTATGCTTTTGAACAGACCCCGCTGATGAGGTACAGGAATTGCTTCAATTCCTAAACACTGGAGTTATAAGGAAGATAATCCCTCGTCAACCCCTTTGAGCCAAGGAAGTCGGAGTTTTTCTTTTCAAAAAAAATTTAAAACCCTTAATCATAACCTGGGGCAGGGTAGTTCTCTCAGTTAATCCAGGTGCACAATGAATGGCATCAAAAGAAGTCCTTCTGAAACAAAATACAATGATGGTCCCGAATAATCATAAAGACAGGCAGTCATTATATCTCAAAAAATAAAAGCCCAATAAGTCAAAACCTATGAAGGAGACTTACAAAACTGGGGCATCCCGCTGACTGTAATCACAAAAGAAACAGTTCAGGCAAAAACAGGGATAACAAAATCAAAAAGAAAAGAGAAAGAGGTCCTACAAACCCTCAACAAAAAGAACTGACTGCCTGTTCAAAATAAACTGTCAGCATCTGAACCATCATTGGAATATCAGGACAAAGACTCGAACAAGGTCTAACGCACGATCAGCTGAGTTTAGGGTCGAAGAACATCACGAAGAGCGGGTGGGTACAAATAAAATTGAGCCTTTATCCTTTGTTTCTTAAACCGTGAACCAGACCACATTATAACCCTTAAAAGTCCTAGCTGAAGCATGGGTTAGTTCGAAAGTGTACTGTTACGAAAGGTATCCTGACTCCTTAAGGCTTACTGTAAAATACTGAGTTGACATCATATTTTTACAAAACTCACTTGCGTTTACAAAAATGCATTTTTCAAAATTTCAAGACAGACATAAGCTTTTGCATTCTCAAAATAACATTGTTTACATATGACTAGTTATTTGAACAGCAGAGAAATTCGCACGACGAATATCTTATGAACAAAAGTCTTCTCAACAAAAGAGTCACCTCCAGTGGAAGAAACACTTCCAATCAAGGGGCATGGCATGATCAGTGTCCATCATCTGGGGCAGTCCAGTCAAGATTCGGAGAATCTCTCAAAAGGCCAATCAGCTTGGGGCAAATCTCCATCTGGATCAGCTGGGGCATTCCGACAACGAATATTTCCTGATCAAAGATCTTCTGGTGGTATGGTAACACTGCACTACTGACAGTGACAACTTCCTGTATCCTGAGAACGCGGACATAGTCAAAAAAAATACTACGCCTAATCAAAGACCCGCTAGGTTGACACACCTAGGCAAAAATAAGGGCTTCCCGGCGAACCAAAAGGGTTCGGGCAAAAATAAGGGATGAAAATGAAAAGATCTGTACACCCGGCAAGTCGAAAACCTGAAAAAGGCGGCTTGGTCAAAAATGGATATCCCGATAGACTGAAAACCCGAAAGGGCGGTCCAGGCAAAAGTTAGGGATTAAGGCGTACGACTATGTCCTGTCATCTCGTCACTTGCCTACCAGAAGAAGATTTGTTAATCGGCAGTCATCAAGCACCTCCACAGTTGCTTTGTCCTCCAGGTATAAGGTAGTTTCAGCTGAAGAACATGACCAAGATATCTTCACTCCCCGCAGGGTAAGACCAATCAACAATTCTTCACAAGCAGAGTTGGTCTCCCAATCATCCCTGGAAAGGCACAATATCTCCAGCAAGTCAGCAATACTCTCCCCAAGCAGAGTTAGCCTACAGTCAGCCTTATGGAAGTTGGGTATCCCCAGCAGATCTCAATATTCCCCAGCGGAGTATGCAGATATTCCTTAACAAGCATCCCTGGCAGTCTTAATCTAAGATTGTTCCCCGGCGAAATACCAGACATCCCAGTGGAGCCATTCCCCAGTACAGTCTCAAAAAGTCTCCCCAGGAAAGTTGAATTAATCTCCCCAGTAGGAAGCTTATCCCCAGTAGATTCTGGAAGCTTATCACATGCAGAGCACGAACACGTCTCCCGGACTTTATTCAAAGGATATTCTCCACCAGAGCTTATAACTGGGTTATTCTCAGCTAAAAACCACGGAAAGATCGTCCTCGGCGCAGTTCTTCCTATCCCTCAGTGGAGTTCATCGAATCTTCCAACATAACATATCAACAGTGTCCCCAGCGGAGTTATCATCAATTTCAAAACCTCAGCGAAGTATCTCTTCCCACAGAGTATATTCCCCACAGAGTAATCTCTACAAGTTTATTCCCCAACGGAGTCATCTTCTCCTACCGGTTTATTCTTGTAATCATCATCCCCAGCAGAAACGAAGAACTCTGTTCTTCAACATCAACCTAGGATTCAACTTCCCGGCAGTAGTCAAGGATTTATTTTCCTAGACAAAAATACATTCATCACATTATCATACACCATGACGCATGCATATACGCATCATAACACACTATCTCAGTTATTTAGAGAACATCATGACATCATGCATTTCATACATCATGACATTGCACAACTGATGTTTTGCCTTTTCAGGAAAAAGGTCAATCCAAAGATGATTACCATCAACTGTCGCAGCTCCAGATTTGATACCTGTATCTAGCCAGGGCATATCTGTGAGCGATTGATTGTGGATTCGATACCTGTATCTAGACAGGGCATATCTACATTAAAGAGATCAAAGAGATAGCTTGGAAATGCTCCAGATATGGATGTTGTTCTTTTTCTTATTCAAAACTCCTTCTAGAGATAGTTCAGATGTGACCCAGGCATGGCGACGTTCTGATACTTATTCCAGATTTCCTTTCAGATATAGCTGGGAGATGCTCCAAATATGGATGTTGTTCTTTTGCTTATTCAAGACTCCTTCTAGAGATAGTTCAGATGTGACCCAGGCATGGCGACGTTCTGATACTTATTCCAGATTTCCTTTCAGATATAGCTGGGAGATGCTCCAAATATGGATGTTGTTCTTTTGCTTATTCAAGACTCCTTCTAGAGATAGTTCAGATGTGACCCAGGCATGGTGACGTTCTGATACTTATTCCAGATTTCCTTTCAGATATAGCTGGGAGATGCTCCAAATATGGATGCTGTTCTTTTGCTTATTCAAGACTCCTTCTAGAGATAGTTCAGATGTGACCCAGGCATGGTGACGTTCTGATACTTAGTCCAAGTTTCCTTTCAGATATAGCTGGGAAATGCTCCAGATATGGATGCTATTCTTTTGCTCATTCAGATTTTCTCTTCAGAGATGGCTTAGAAATGCTCCAGAGATGGACGTTATTCTTTTGCTTATTCAAGAATTTCCTTTCAGAGATAGCTTGGAAATGCTCCAGATATGGATGTTGTTCTTTTGCTTATTCAAGATTCCCTTCTAGAGATAGCCTAGAAATGCTCCGGCCACGGATGCTATCCTATTGCTTATTCCAGATCTCCTTCTAGAGATAGTTCAGATGTGACCCAGGCATGGCGACGTTCTGATACTTAGTCCATATTTCCTTTCAGAGATAGCTTGGAAATGCTCCAAATACGGATGTTATTCTATTGTTTATTCATAAATTCCTTCTAGATATGGTTCAGATGCGACCCAGATATGGCTACTTTCTGATACTTATTCCAGAGTTCCTTCCAGATATAGCTTAGAGATGCTCCAGATCCGGATGCTATTCTATTGCTTATTCAGATTTCCTTCCAGAGATAGTTCAAATGCAACCCAGACATGGCGACATTTTGATACCTATTCAGATTTCCTTTCAGATATAGCTTAGAGATGTTCCAGATCCGGATGCTTTTCTACTGCTTATTCAGATTCAAACTCCTAAAGACAACTTAGAGATGCTCCATCCCGGATGCTATTCTGTTGTTCAGTCCAGATACGATCCAGATTCGGATGACATTCTGTTACTCATGCAGTATGGATATACCCTAGACACGGCGGTCATTCTACCATTTATTCAGACGTCAGCAATCAGACACGGACTAGATATGCTCCAGACACGGAAGCTATTCTATTTCTTATTCAGATTCAACCACATACCATCATCTCTCCAAATGGCATCTGTAAGCCCATTCCCTACATCACGCTGCTGATTCTCTACTATGCGAGTGCAAATTTCTGGGCACTCTAGTGTTCAATCATCTTCCACCATCGGATCACGAAAGGCACGCAAGCCAATCTACATCCTCAGGTCTAAGAAGATTGAACAGGGGCAACTGTTGTACCCCAAAATTTTCCCTCCCATAATCTTCAAAGTTTTGACAAGCATCACCTCAAATGGTTCAAAGGCTACTCCAAGGATTGCACAGTCAACCATCCTCCTAAGCCAGTCAAAATTAGGGTTTTGGTTCCTTCAAGGAAGTTGAGGTTTTCAATGGTCCAATCAAGTCCCATATGCCTATAAACATTGTCAAGCATTCATATGTCAAGTTTCAAGACTCACAGCATCAAGTTGCACAGTCAAAAGCCCTAATTGCTTCACAGTCAACTGCAGGGGCAAAATGGTCATTTGACAGTCAAAAGTCAAAATTTTTGGTCAACATCTTATTTTGAAGCCACAATAATCATTTGGTCAAGTCTTGACCATGATTTCACAAGAATGGCTCAAAAATCATCAAGGTGTCAAAAGTTTCTATTTTTGGACAGCTAAAAAGTCAACTGTAACTTGACCAAGGCATAACTTTTTCATGGTTCATCAGAAAAAATCCCATCCAATGCTCATCTTGAAGGGGAAGACATTTCCTACAACTCATCTTCACATTCCAAGTCCAAGAAATGCTCTCACAAAAAGTTGTCAATTTCAACATTATAGGTCATTTTCAAAAGTCAACAAAAGGGCACTTTAAGTAAAAGACCATAACTTGAGATTGGTAAATAAAAATGACATGGGACTAAAGACATTGGTTAGAGGACTTCAAGACCTTTCAAAATGTCCAAGAACATGTTCATAGCTTCAAAATTGAGCAAGATATGCATTGGAGAAGTTGGGAAATTTTTGTGAAATGGCCAAAGTCAACTATCCTTGAAATTTCATTTTTGACAAAAGGGGCCCACTTTTTCCACTTGTTTCAGCTTGGCCATGCCTCCCACGTGTCCCATAATTTATTTCAAGATTAAAAATTAATTTTTCCATTTTTATTTAATTTTATTTGATTTAATGCATTTTAAATCTTTAAAATTCAAATAAAAATCAAGAAAGTTAATGGAGGGATATATTTTGTGTTGATTTGCTTTGATGCACCATGAAGAACTTACCAAACTCGTGCAAGACCTATTCCAAGCCTAGAAATTCAATTTTTCACAAATATGGCAAGTGGTTCAATTGTTGTTATGGAGGAAATCAAGAACATTATTGCAAGACTTCAATGACCATTATTTGGATTGATACACATTACAAAACATATGTGCAAGCATTCCATATGCAATTCACGACCTAGAGAGCCCCATACAGCATAAGCCATTTCCAAATTTTGAAGAAAAAAATCAAAAACTGAAAACCTAGTTGCAGTACAATTCAAGCTTCCATTTCAATCAAAATACACTCCTTGCACTGCCAGGGACGATTTGCAATCATTAACAGGTCAAAAACCTCAAGGAATCATCCCCACCAACTCATACGGTTTGCATACATTCTCAAATTTACATATCACATTCCATGCGTTTTTAATACATTCTTTTGGTTGATTTGTGTTGCTGACATCCTTCCAAAGCTATTGGTATTGTCTAATTTCATTATCATGTACAGAATCATGATTTGCCATTAAAACACTTTAGGGTTTTCAAGGTTTAAAATTGGAGGTTTCACCATGCTGTAAAATCAGGATTCCAAACAGGCATGGACGAATTCAGTTGGACGAGACGAACAAAACGGACATATCGCGCCTAATTTATATCTAATGAGCGTCTAATCGCTATTATTTACAGGCTTGCGTTTTGTGGGGGTTTAAAACCCCCGCTATGTATTTTTATGTTTTGCAGGAATGATGAAGACGAAAGGTGTGGCAGCGTATGAGTGGTCAGTTCAAATTCACGCGGGTGTTTCAGCATACAGGGCGCTTATTCCATTTATTCTTTTGTTTCTATTATGTTTACAACTAGTGCGCTTGGTTCAGTTGGTTGGCTGTGTACTTTGCAATCTTTGGGACCTGGGTTCGATTCCCAGGTCCCCCATATTTCCAATGCTATTTTTTCTTAAATGTTCTTGTGCAGTTTCCAAAGCGCTGAACACCATGCACCTCACGCGTCCAACAAGCCAAGTGTCATTGGAGGTAGATCCAAAGGTCCAGAAGGCTAGGACACCATACTCTGGAGTCAGCGCATGCGTAGGCAATCCAAGAAAGTCAAACAAGCTGAAGCTTAATGGGCCAAGATTCAACATCATACCCTCCATTTCAGCCCACACCCCCCTTGGGTTTTCTTACCTTTTTCTTATTTTATTTTGTTTTGTCATTTTCTTTTCTTTCATTTATTTGCCTTATTTTTTTAACATAATTAACCAACTAATATTTTCATAAAAAAATCAAAAAAAAATAGAATTAACATTATTATTATTTTATTTTGTAAATAAATATTAACAAATAAATAGTTTAATTAGGCAATTTCAATTTCTTTTCTTAATAATTAAAATGGATTTAGAATTAGGAAGAATTAACTTTTAGTTTTATTTCTTTTTATTTTATTTCATAAAAAAAAACATAAAAACACAAAAAAATATATTTTCTTTTAATTAAATTAATTAATTAGCCATTAGTTAGTTTTAATTCCATTTTAATTACAAAAAGACAAAAAAAAATTAATTTCTTTTCTAAAAAAGGGTCAACACCCTTAGAACATTCCGATTTAATCTTTATTCGCGCACAGTTTATTATTATGTAATTGCTTCCAAGACATGTAATAGTTAATTAGGTTTACTGTTTTTATTTACTTTCCGTACTCATTTACTAAAAAACGGGTCTTTGTAATTTTTGGCGATGTATAGACCCACGCCTTGTAATAGCGTAGGATTTATGTTTCCGCAATTTACTTTCCGCACCCCCTTAACTGCTAAACTTGCATGAAAGAATGTATGTAAATAAAAAAACAACTCGTAGCTCACTAATAACAAAGACAAACATTAACTGAATACAACACACAATACACACACCACTTCTAGGGTACGCCTCACTCGTTGCCTTCGAAACGTGGTCACCAAGTATAGGACGTCTTAGAGGTCACCCTTTGTCTAAAGATCCAGTTGCCTCGAAACAGTTGCCTCGAAACGGTTGCCTCGGATTAAAAAGGATCTAGGACATTAGGGTTACCACTAAGGTGTCCTACCATTGCTTTGGTGACCACATTGTCCCTACAATCGAATTGACCCGAACACCTCCAACGGTGGTGCTACCTACCTCTCAATGGTGGGATGGCACTACCTTATGGGAATTCACACAGCCTAATTCCTTAGGGTAGGTAGAGGACTCATGGATACTTGATCTCTTCAAAAACAAATCAAAATCTTTTCACACTGACACTTTCAAAAAAGCTTTCAAAACAATTTTTCAAACACTCTTGAGGACAGATACAAGAGTTATTCAGAAATCTTTCAAAGAGACTTTTTCAAACCCACTCACATTTTAAAAAGCCAACATTTTGAAAACATAAGAGCAAGTATTTAAGAGCCCATGTATAACCATGGATAGAAAGAGTGCTAACACCTTCCCTTTCTATAAATCTACCTCCCGAACCGAGAAACGTTCTCATAAGGAATTTTGCTGTGCTTTTGTCCTGTCCATGTTGGAGAAAATAAAAGACGGTGGCGACTCTTGCTTCCGGGACATTTCGCGAAACCAGCTTTAAACAGTCAGTTCTAAATCCACCGACCACAGAGAGGTAATGGATAGTTGTTGGAGATGGGCTCAAAGATGCCATCCAGAATTGATTGTTGGACTGTATCTATAAGCTGGAACTGGATGATTGTCAGAATGGCGTCTGTATATGGTGCGTATCTGGAAGGTATTTGAATGAGTGACAGAATGACATCCAAATCTGGATCGTATCTGGACTGTATTTGGATGAGCGACAGAATAACATCCGAATATGGATCGTATCTGGACTGTATTTGAATGAGTATCAGGACGGCATCCGTATCTAGAGCGTATCTAAATTGTATCTGAAAGCTGAATCTGAATGAGTATCAGGATGGCATCCATATCTGAAGCGTATCTGAACTGTATCTGAAAGTTGCATCTGAATGAGTATCAGGATGACATCCGTATCTGGAGCGTATCTGAACTGTATCTGAAAGCTGTCTTTGAATGAGTATCAGGATGGCATCTGTATTTGGTGCGTATCTAAATTGTATCTGAAAGCTGTCTTTGAATGAGTATCATGATGGCATCCGTATCTGGAGCGTATCTGAACTGTATCTGAAAGCTGGATCTGAATGAGTATCAGGATGGCATCCGTATCTGGTGTGTATCTGAACTGTATCTGAAAGTTGTCTTTGAATGACTATCAGAATGGCATCCGTATTTGGTGCGTATCTGAACTGTATCAAAAGGTTGAATCTGAATGAGTATCAGAGTGGTATCCGTATCTGGTGCGTATGGGCGACAGAATATCATCTGTGTCTGGAGCAACTCTGGGCTGGGGAAATGTTTGAATAAGTGATAAAATGGCAACCGTGTCGGGTGCGTATCTAGCCTGTATCTGATTGTTGAAGTTTGAATGAGTAATAGGATGACCTCCGTGTCTGGGGTGTATCTATACTATATCTTGACTTGAAATTCTGAATGAGTAGTAGAATGACTTCCGTGTCTTGGAGTGTATCTGTACTGTATCTGAAATCTTTGAATAGTTGTTAAAGATAGCTTTTAATCTTATCCTGAAAAGGGTAAAATGTTAGCTGAAACACAAAGTTATGTTGCATGACATATACGATGCGACAAAATGTGTTCTATCAATGTTTATGATGTATGGATGTAATGTATGCGCATGTAAGCTGATTAGCTGTTTTGCTGAGGAAAATAAATCCTTGATAGTTGGAGATAATAAGATCTTTGACTGCTGTCGGGGAAAATAAATCCATGACCGCTGTTGGAGATTCAAAATCTTTGATTGCTGAAGATGAGAAATCCTTGGACCACTGTTGGGGATAGAAAATCCTTGACAACTTGTGGGGGTTAATAAGAACTCCGACAAACTCTGCAGGGATGTGGGAATCCAGTAAGTCTGCTTGAGAAACCTGCTTGGGGAATCCAAAGAACTTTGATGACTATATTTGGGGAGTACACCAATGGGAATCCTTACTCGGCTGGGGAATAGGGAAACTCTGAAGACCTCTACTGGGGATCAGACAAAAGAAAACCTTGATCTGCTGGAGAATAAGGAATATTCTGATGGTTTCCGCGGAGAATAAGAATGAGAAACTTCAATCTTCTGGAGAATTGAAATCTTGGATGGCTTTAATGGAGACGTGAGAATGAGAATCTTCGATCTGTAGGGGATTAAAAATTCTGATAAACTCAAACTGGGGAGTGGTGAAGACTCTGGAAACTTCACTGGGGAATCCAAACTGAGAATCTTCAATCTGCTAAGGGAAAATAAATTCCTGGGAACTTCAAATCGGAGAGTTAAGAATGAGAATCTTCATTCTGTTGGGGATTAAGAACTCTGTGGGGAATAGCTTATACTGTTGGGGAGTAGCTATCCTGCTGGAGAGTAAGCTCAAGACTCTAGGGAAAAGCTTATTCCTGTTTGGAAGAAGTTCAGGAGTTTGGATGTATGTCAATCTTTTGGGAAAGCAAGAATGAGAATCCTCATTCAGGCGTTTGAGTCAGGAGGTTGGGTGTATGCCAATCTACTAGGGAATCAAGAATGAGAATCTTCACTCAGGCGTTTGGGTCAGGAGGTTGGGTGTATGCCAATCTTCTGGGTAAGCAAGAATGAGAATCTTCATTCAGGCGTTTGGGTCAGGAGGTTGGGTGTATTCGAATCTACTGAGGAAGCAAGAATGAGAATCTTCACTCAAGCATTTGGGTCAGGAGGGTGGGTGTATGCCAATCTTCTGGGTAAGCAAGAATGAGGATCTTCATTCAGGCGTTTGGCTCAGGAGGTTGGGTGTATGCCAATCTTCTGAGGTTTCAAGAATGAGAATCTTCATTCTGTTAAGGGTATCAGGAGCTTGGGAGTATGCCAATCTTCTGAGGTTTCAAGAATTAGAATCTTCATTTTGTTAAGGGTATCAGGAGCTTGGGAGTATGCCAATCTTCAGAGGTTTCAAGAATGAGAATCTTTATTCTATTAAAGGTATCAGGAGCATGGGAGTATGCCAATCTTCTGGGGTTTCAAGAATGAGAATCTTCATTCTGTTAAGGGTATCAGGAGCTTGGGAGTATGCTAATCTTCTGGGGTTTCAAGAATGAGAATCTTCATTCTGTTAACGGTATCAGGAGCTTGGGAGTATGCCAATCTTCTGAGGTTTCAAGAATGAGAATCTTCATTCTGTTAAGGGTATCAGAAGCTTGGGAGTATGCCAATCTTCTGAGGTTTCAAGGATGAAAATCTTCATTCTGTTAACGGTATCAGGAGCTTGGGAGTATGCCAATCTTCTGAGGTTTCAAAAATGAGAATCTTCATTCTGTTAACAGTGTCAGGAGCTTGGGAGTATGCCAATCTTCTAAGGTTTCAAAAATGAGAATCTTCATTCTGTTAACGGTATCAGGAGCTTGGGAGTATGCCAATCTTCTGGAGTTTCAAGAATGAGAATCTTCATTCTGTTAAGGGTATCAGGAGCTTAGGAGTATGCCAATCTTCTGAGGTTTCAAAAATGAGAATCTTCATTCTGTTAACGGTATCAGGAGCTTGGGAGTATGCCAATCTTCTGGGGTTTCAAGAATGAGAATCTTCATTCTGTTAAGGGTATCAGGATCTTATGAGTATGCCAATCTACTGGGGTATTATCCTTGGTTGGGGATAAAACAAAAGTTAACTGTTATCTGGTTGATTTCCAGGTTTTAAGATAACTTGCTGGGGGATTTGGAGAAACCGGATGATTTACACTGTGGGTTGAAAGCTTCAGCTCCGCTGGGGATATGGATGATGTGCTACAGAGATTGCGTTATGGAAATGGGTTTAAATATACCATTCAAAGATGATGGTTGACGGAAAGTTTTGAACTGGATCCATGACAGCAAAACCCGGAAGTGAATCAGAATAAATAATTGAGAGATTTATCTTGAAACATCAAAATCTGGAAGTTAATCAGAATAAACCGTTTAGAGGTTTATCTGAAACAGCAAAATTTGGAAGTGAATCAGAATAAACCGTTGAGAGGTTTATCTGAAACAGCAAAATCTGGAAGTGAATCAGAATAAACCGTTGAGAGGTTTATCTGAAATAGCAAAATCTGGAAGTGAATCAGAATAAACCGTTGAGAGATTTATCTGAAACAGCAAAATCTGGGATATCTTCAACTGGAATAAGAATCAGGGAGATCTTAGTGTCGATCTGACTGAGCCAGAGAAGGTCTTGAATTAACTTTGACTGGATAAGAATCAGAAAAATATTAGAATCTATTTAACTGAGACAGACAAAAGTCTTGGAATATCTTCAACTGGAATAAGGATCAGGGAGATCTTAGTGTCGATCTGATTAAACCAGAGAAGGTCTTGGACTAACTTTGACTCAACAGGATGATGAAGGAATCTTGGACGACTGCTACTCCAAAAGGTGGTGAAGGAATCTTGGACGATTACTACTCCAAAAAAAGGATGATGATAACCTTTATATGTCGATCGATCTTTCCTGAAAAGGTAAGGGTTAGTTGCAATGACATATATCAAACAAAGATGTTCTTAAACTAAATGAGATTGCGTTGTATGATATCCTGATGTACGGATGTGTAATGTTTTTCAAGATGGCCTCTCGCTGGGGAAAATGAATCCCGAACTGGTGATGGAGAAAAGAGTTGAATTCTTCGTTTCTGATAGTGAAAAATCTCGCGATTTCAATGGGAAAAATTCTCAGGAATTTTTAAGGTCAACTTAGCTGGGAAGGGATTATCAAAGATTGAAACTCTGGCTGAGAGCCAACTCATGAGGAAGATTTTGGAGAGATTGTCACTGCCCCAAGTAGCGAGTGTTTATGGCTTTGCCAGAAAATGTTTGACTGTATGTAACCCTTTGTTGGGATTGACATTCAATGCCCCAAGTGACGGTGACGAAGATTTTCCCCTAGCTACTCTGCACTTGGAGAGATTTCTTGAAATCTTGACTGGACTGCCCCAGGTTAACTGGACTTTGAGAGATTTCTTGAAATCTTGACTGGATTGCCCCAGGTTTATTGGACAATGCCATGTTATGTCCCCTGTGTTGATAGGAGATTTTTTCCAACGGAAGTGTCATCCCTCTTGAAGTAATTTTGTTCACTAAGAGAGCTTTCGTTCATCAGATATTCACTGTGTGAATTTCTTTGCTGTCAAACAAATAGCCATATGCAAACAATGATACTTAAATAATGCAAAGTTTATGCTTGTCTTGAAATTTTGAAAAATGCGTTTTTTAGCAGAAAAATTTTATAAGAAAAGTTCAAACTCAAGATTTAGAGCAAAGCCTTACAGGAGTCAGGATACCTTTTGTAACAGTTTGCTTTCGAACTAACCCATGCTTCAATTAGGACTTTTGAAGGGTTGTAATGTGGCTTGGTTTACGGTTTAAGAAACAAAGGATAAAGGCTCAAAGTAATATTTGTACCCACCCGCTCTTCGTGATGTTCTTCAATCCTAAACTCAGTTAATTGTGCATTTGAACTCCAAATGACTCTGGAACGACGTTTTTTGGTGATGGTTCACACAAGTTGAATTTGTTGGAAGGCAGTCATTTTTGCAACATTTTTCATGTTGTTGAGGATTAGTGACCTCGTTCTTCCTTTTTTATTTATTATCCCTAATTTTTGCCTGACTGTTCCTATTTTTGAGATTACAGTCAGCGGGATGCCCCAGTTTTTTTTTCTTTAAGTCTCCTTGGTAGGTTTCGACTTAGTGGGCTTTTCTTTTGAGAGCTAATGACTGCCTATGTAATGGGGAACCATCATTGTCTTTTGATCTGAGAGGAATGTTTTTAATGTCATTCATTGTATTACAAGACGAGAGTTCGCGACTTCAACGCGCATTTGAATTAACTGAGAGACTACCCGGCCCCAGGTTTTGATTAAAGGTTTCAATTTTGTTAAAATGGAAAACTTCTACTTCTTTGGCTCGAAGGGGTTGACTAGGGATTATCTTCCTTATAACTCCAGTGTTTTGGATTTGAAAGAAACGCTTGTACATCGTCAGCAAGGTCTGTCCAAAAGCATACTGTATGAGATTATGGCATTGTTTTCGTCATCCTCCCTCTAAAGGCTTGTAAATTTTAGCAAGAGTTAAATGTCATAAAGAAAGTAGAAAGCATATTTCAAGTATAGTGAAAACGAATGGATGAATTCAAGACAAACATATGCAATGCATTAATGAAACAGAGTTTGACATTAATAGATAATTGTTTGAATAATAAAAGAAATTACAACTTGAAAATTCAAATGAAACAAAGGCCTCTTAGTCTGAACTTGTCACTTTAAGTGGAGAGCCTTCAACAGAAGATTTTCATTTGGCCATCTTGCATGAACTCCAGTGTTGTTTCTTTAACCAGATCTTGAATTTTGTTTCTCAATGTCCAATAGCCATCAGTGTCATGCCCAGGACTGTGGGAATGGTATGCACATCTCGCATTTGGATTCTACCCTCGGGAGGCTGTGTTGGGATTCCGAAGGGGGTTCCTTAATACAATCAGCTTGACCTCCAACAAGCGTTACAACACTTGGGATAATGACATGTTAATCTCAGTGAAGCGCTTTTCAGATGTATTTTGCTTACGCCGATTACCCTGTTGACGTTGGTGAGGTTGTTGTTGGGCTTGTGACCCTGAAGCAAATTGGGGAGACTTTCCCTTAACTTCTTGTCTCAAGGGAGGCTGAATGATGACTTGATCCTCAACCCTATTTATTTTCCCCAATTGGCTACATCCATCTTGATGCAGTTTGTTGATGAGGACCTTTAACTCCTCTTGTCCTTGAGCCAGGTTTTGAATAAGAGCCATCTGGCCCACCAGTTCTCTCATCATCTGAATTTTCATTGTTGCCATCTCAATCTGTAGCCCTTCCAACTGATCATTCCTGATGCCCCCTGGATTCCCTAGGACCATGCCCCTTGTGAGGAGAGCTTTCACTTCTTCCTGCCCCTTGGACAGGTTCAAGAACATTTCTTGAAGTTGAGCGTTTTGAGCCTGGATATCCTTGATAGTCTTCTCTAGAGCCATCTCTACTGAAATAAACAGTAGGAAAATAAGGAGACCTGAAAGGGGGAAACCTGTCATGATACGATGCATGATATATGGATGCATGTTTTCAAGGATCTCGCAGGGTAAACGCAAGAAAATGTTAGAGGTTGAACTTCGATCAACATCTTTGATTGGAGAACTTTGTATCGGTGGATGTCTTTCCACGAGAATTAAGCTCACCATGTCAAGTGGGTCATAGCCCTTGACTCAAGTTATTGTACCTGATTTTGACGGTGTTTGTTTAGAGGAAAATGAATCCTCTTGCCCTTTGGTAGATGTCTGGTTCAACGTGACCCTGCATCAAAGACCCTTGAGACCCTTGAAATGGTTATTGAAAATGCTATGGTATGATGTTATGATGTTATGTACAAGTATGCAAAAGTAAGCAAATGTATACACCGACAGTCATATTCACACAAAGCAGACAAGTCCTTAAGTTTAGGCTTGCATGGAGTTTGTAGGTAAGTACCTTCTTGAAGTTAGTTGGCTCAACCTGTCCTAGAAATAGTAACCGGGTTCTAAGGAGCTCAATATCATCGGATTATTTTCTATGTTCATTGTTTCAGTTTAGCCACTTTACTAGCGACCGAAATATTCCAAGAAAACAACCCTCAATGAGTGTAGTATCGAGTATCTACCAACTTCGAACTGCACCAAAGCCGGTTATCTCACTACATCCTAAAAGGCCAAGTTGGTCAAGTAAGGTTCTAAAGTCAGTTGATGCTTCACGACACCATGCGGAAGCCCCGTACTCTCCTTGATTCAACTCAAGGGTTACCGGTACCAACCAATGTGCCACATCAATGTAGCTACTGTTTTAACCATGTCGGTATACCCCACACAGTTCCCTCACAGTTTATTTGTTACTTACCTAAAAGGTGCCCCCAAATCCGGGTGTAGAATTTAAAACAAACCCAAACAAGGAAACAAAAAAAGTAAAGCATACAAGTCAAATAAGATAAGCATGTAAAGGTGATCTAAACCCTAAGGTAACCCCACTCATCCATATCCCCAGAAGATTCGCCAGTTCTGTGATACGGTGGGAGAACTGATTTGAGGTTTTGCGTTTGTGTTCACAAATGTTTCGGTTTAGCAAGAGTCGCCACCTACTTTTATTTTATCCAAAAGGAAAGGTTAAAAAGCACAGGAAAGACCTTTGAGATGTTTTCTTGAGTTCGGGGGGTAGATTATGAAAAGGGAAGGTGCTAGCACCCTTTTCATCCATGGTTTTCCATGGGCTCTTAGTTACTTGTTTAGATCACTTGCTTTGCTTTTCCAATTGTTTGAAATGGTGCTTTGTGAGTGTGGTTTTGAAAATGTTTTGAAAATAGGCCATCGTTGTGGCAACCTTTGTAATGATTCTTGTTTGAATATATACAAAGGTGTATTGTCTTTTGAAAAATGTTTCAATGTTTGAAAGTTTGTTTTGGGAAAATGTTTTGAAATTGTGTGTTTTGAAATTAGCAAGGATGTTTGCAAGTTTTGATCAAGTAACAAAGAGTTGTCTACCCTATCTACTCAAGAGTCTTTCCTACACATTTTTAACCCTTTTGACAGTGTTGTTTTACCATTGCATTTGGTAAACAACCTTGTATTAGGATATTAAACGGGACAAGCGCGGGTCATCGTATTGATCATGATAGTAATTGTGCTAAGTATCTTTAGCAAATTTTTGAGGGACTAGATCATTTTGTTTAGGCAACCAAGATAGCGTCATCGAGGGACTATGATATTTTATTTTGTTTTGTTTTTCCAAGATACCTAGCATGCATACCATGGCCATTTGTTTAGGCAACCAAGTGGAGATACCTTAAGGGTGCATGTGTGTAAATTATGTTTGATTGCATGTATTTAGTCTTGATTAGGGTTGTCTATTTGTTGGTTTTATCTTGCCATACACGCCTAATTACTATACAATATATGAAAGCAAATAAAAGTGCGGAAATATAAATTCCTACGCTATTACAATATTTAGGGGATGGGGATACATATGTACGAATGGGGATTGCAAGTAAAAATAAGTCCTAAGTTATTATTATAACCATATTGAAATTCATAACATAAGAAAAAATGGACTTGTTTTAAAAGAATGTTTTTGTCTTAAGGAAATAAATTAAAAGGAAAATATTTTTATGTTTTTATGTTAATATTAAAAAGATGAAAAGGAAAAATAAATGCAAGGTAGAAACAGCGTGTTGCTGCAAACAAAGAAATGAGGATCAGAAGTTCTGAAGACATGCAGATGACTCAGAAGGAAGCGTCAGAATCAGAAGTTTTGATTTGGTACCCTCTGAGTTCCTGCAAAAAACATCAGAGGGAAAGGGAACAGAGGTTCTGGATTGATACACTCCGAAGTCCTGCAAAAAATGTTAGAGGGAAAACACAGAGGTTCTGGGTGGTGTTCAGCCAGTGAACCAAAAGTTAGAAGTTCTGTATTATGTTGAAACAGTGAGCAAACGTCAGCAGTTCAGTGTATTTGACATGTAAGGAGAACTCAAAAGTTATGTGTCGTGTTAGAACAGTGAGTGAGTCATCAGAAGTTCAGTGTTGTGCTGAACCAGTGAATGAACCTTAGCAGTTTAGTGTGTTATCAGCATGTAAGAATCAGAAGTTCAGTGTGTGTTAATAGTGAGAAAAAATCCTAAAAATTTATGTGTTTTATCAGCATGTGAAAATCAGAAGTTCTATATTACATTTCAACTCTTTTCTCATATTAATCAGCATGTCAATAACTCATCCATTTTTGGCAAACAGCAAATCATAAGAATAACAGCACAACAGTTCATAGAAGTTCTAATCCTAAGTCCGAGCCTAGCATTATTCTAGAAGTTCTGATCCATAGTTTTTCAGTTTATGCAATGATATGTACAACATTAATACTATGATATTTACATGCTAATGATGTTCAGAAGGAAAAAACAAGTAAAGTCAGAAAGACTTACCTGAAGTGTGCTTGGAGCTTTGAGTGGCTGCCTTTGGATGTTTCGGAAATCAACAAGAGTAATGGAAGAGGAGGCGTCAAGCTCTTTGATTCAAAAGGAAGAACAAAGGTTCGTTTTTGTGTATGAGAAATCTGGATTTTTATGAAGGTTTCACAACTTCCTTTTCTCTCTTTTGACCAATCTCTCTCTTCAAAAGCGATTCCCTTGAACGTGTGATGGAGCCAAGTATTTATAGATGAATTTGTTGTGACTTTGGGGGGGGAAAACAAATAGGATTTGAACCTGTTTTGGCATCCTGTTTCTTTGCTTTTTCATCATAGTTTTCGTATGCTAGTTTGGTGTAATCATGAGATGCAGGCGTAGGCTGAGCCAACTGTTGGTCATAGGTCTGCAGCAAGTTGTATAAGCAAGGTTTTGGGATTTGGTCAAGTTCTGACCAAAGCTTTGAAAATAGCCTTCATGTGCTGAAGCGCTGCCTTGTCTTTGTAGCAAGCATGGTGGCTGTCAGCAGGAATTAACGAAAAGCAAAAGTAAAGTTGCTATCCCAAGACAATAGAGGTACACGTGGTGAAGATCCTTTGGATAAAGACTCAGAAGGTAGTTGTGAGCATTAAATGAGCATTAAATGATGATGACACTTATCACAACCAAAAATCCTGCAACGTGAAACTCTATACCAAGGCTTTGTTCTGGATCAGAAGTTCTGCTTCAGCGTAGCATCCCATTTTCTGATCCTCTTATCCTCTGGATCCAACATGTTCTGAAGGAGAACATTGCTTCCACATGTTCTGATTAGAGTGTCATGTTCTAGACCATGCTTACAACCTCTGACTGAAGCTTTTTGTGAAAACTTTCCCAAAAGTTCTGACCAAACTCTGCCTTGAGAGTGTCCAGAATCTGCTGAGCGTTATGGTAATAACCTGGTCAGAAGTTCTGAAATTGTCATATTTTCTTAAACACTTAGAAAAAATTCTAAGTATTTAGAATTTTGACTTTTTGGATTTTGATGAAACAAAACTTCATATTTCAACGTGTCTGGATGAAATATGATTCTTGAAGCTTGATTTTGATCCAAAAGTCAAAGTTTGACTTTTTAGCATGCAAATGACCATTTTGCCCTTGTGAATGATTTTCTTGGAAAATTACGGTTCAAGGCTTGGAATTGGATGGAAGCAAACTTGAAAATCCAAGGTGATTCCTTGAGAAATGAGAGGGCAAATTTTGGGGTACAACACCTACCGTTGGTGATAGACCGGATAATTGGAAGGCAGAAGACATCTTTCCTATCTCCTTTAGTCAGGAGTAATAGCTATATTCTTGTCTTATTATTTTCAAAAGTTTTTGGCTATGTAATAAACAATGACTTTAAAACCTTGGATCTTACCCAGGGCACAATGGTTCATTTGTTAAAGGCTTGATAATTCATGAACATTGCTTATTCAATAAAAAACATTGAACGTTTTGCATGCAAATTTTGTGATCTCTGTCTTTCTTTTATCTTATTGCGTTTTAAAATAGCTATGTGTTCTTACACACACCCACACACTACATTGCAAATCCTCATCCACTCTGGATCTCGTTGATAACAATTATGTTATTGCCGCATATGACTTCAAAAATCTGATCTATCAAGCCGAGGATGAAGGTAAGGAAGATTATGAAATACCGGGAGAACTTGCCAAACTCTTGATACAGGAAGATAAGGCTATCCAACCTCATGAAGAGTCGGTCGAAGTTGTAAACTTGGGTACCGAGACAGACAAGAAAGAAGTCAAGATAGGCGCCAACTTAGAAAGTAGTGTCAAGAGCAGGTTAATCTAGATGCTGCATGAATATGTTGAAATCTTTGTTTGGTCATTCGGAGACAATCCTGGGCTCGATACCAATATTGTGGTTCACCGTCTGTCAATGAAAGAGGGTTATGCTCCGATAAAACATAAGGTTCGTTGCATGCATCCTGAAATGTCAGAAAAGATCAAAGCCAAGGTTACGAAGGAATTCAACGCAGGGTTTTTAGCAGTGACATCATATCCTAAATGGGTTGCTAATGTTGTTCTGGTGCCAAAGAAAGATGGCAAGGTATGTATGTGCGTAGACTACAGGGACCTGAACAGGGCAAGCCCCAAAGATGACTTCCCACTACCATGTATCGATGTTTTGGTCGACAACACCGCTCAGCATAAGGTATTCTCTTTCATGGATGGTTTATCGGGTTATGATCAGATTAATATGGCGCCTGAATACATGGAGAAAACTACTTTCGTCACACAGTGGGGAACTTTCTGTTACAAGATCATGCCTTTTGGATTGAAAAATGTCGGGGCAACTTATCAACGTGCTATGGTAGCCCTATTTCATGACATGATTCACCATGAGATAGAGGTATATGTTGACGACATGATAGCATAATCACAAATTGAAGAAGAGCACGTCGATCATTTGCATAAGCTGTTTTAAAGACTGAGGAAGTATAAGCTGAGGCTAAACCCGAACAAGTGCACCTTTAGGGTAAGATCCGGTAAACTCCTAGGTTTTATAGTCAATGGTAAAGGTATTGAGGTTGATCCTGCAAAAGTTAAAGCTATTCAAGAAATTCTGACTCCTTGTACCGAGAAGGAAGTCATAGGTTTCTTAGGTCGGCTTAATTACATTTCCCGTTTCATTTCTCATTTGACTGCTACTTGTGAGCCAATCTTCAAGTTGCTGAAGAAGGATCAATTGTTAAAGTGGAACGAAGACTATCAAATAGCCTTCAATAAAATTAAGGAGTACCTACAAAACCCCCAATTATGATTCCACTTGTTGAAAGAAGGCCTCTAATCATGTACTTAACAGTGCTAGATAACTCAATGGGGTACGTACTGGGGCAGCATGACGAGTCTGGTGGAAAAGAGCATGCAATATACTACCTTATAAAAAATTATCGACTGTGAAACAAGATATTCACTGTGTTGTACCCCAATATTTTCCCTCCCATATTTCTCAATACATTTCAAGTGAGGTCCTCAAATTTCTCAAAGAAGTTCAAGAGTTGGCCAGACAAACTATCTTCTAAGGCAGTCTACCTCAAATTAGGGTTTCACTTTGCATCAAGGTATTTGAGTCCAAAGGATCCCAAATGCTCATAGTTGTCCTAATATGTTCACAAGATCATCCATGTCAAGTTTCAAGCCTTGTAGAGAAAATTTGCTCAGTCAATTGCTCAAAGGCCTGAAAATCGACAGTGCTAAGGCAAAAGTCAACAGTGGCCCACATACAGTCAAACTTCAAGATTTTTGGTAAACATCCTCATTTTGAAGTATTATTCATTATTTGACCAAGGGTTGATCATGATTCCTCAAGGATTACTCATAATTCATCAAAACCCAAAAGTTGCTAAATTAGGGTTTTGTAGGAAAAGTCAACTCAACTTTGACCAAGCATAACTTTCTCATACTTTATCAAAAATGACCCATCCAAAGCTCATTTTGAAGAGGATCTAACTCCCTACAATTCATCTTCACCTCCCAAGTTCAAAATATACACTCACAAGAAGATATGAATTTGGACATTATAGGTCATTTTGAAAAGTCAACAAAAACACCTTTTTTGTCAAAGCTTCATACATGAACATGGAAGACTCAATTGAGACGAGACCAATGGTTTGCTTAGAGGACATCTTAAGCTTTCTAAAAATACCAAGAACACATCTCTAGGATCAAAATTGAAGGAGTTATGCATTGGTGAAGTTGACCCTTTTTGCAAAATTGCCAAAAGTCAAATGTGTCCCAAATTGCAATTTTTGCTAAATGGGCCCAACTTTTTATGCTTGCATTGAGCTTGTAACATGACCCATGACCCATGATTCCTTCCATTTGTCGTTCTATTATTTTAGTCATTTATTTTGATTTTATTTCAATTAAATCAAATAAAATCAAAATAAAATCATGAAAATATCAAGAACTAATCAAAGCTTGAGATTTTGTGCATGTTTAGGTCTATTATACAACTGGAGATGGAATCAAATCGTACAAAGCTCATTTGGACACAAAAAGATTGAATTTGGCTTGATTTAGAAAGATTTGGTACAATGATCAAATCATGAATCAACAATCATAATTAGAGAGATTTGATACAAGATTGTAACCCTAATTCCTTCTAGGGTACATAGGGAACATGTTCAGATCAAAAACAAAAAGATTAGAGGCGTGAGAAATAGAAAGCAAACTTGCAAAAATTCAACAAAAGATGTGAATCAATTTCCAGGTTTCAGGCCTTCTCAAGCATTCCAACCATCTCAATCGCTTGATGGATATCCCTGGACCACGTTGCGACCGTTAGCAAGCATTCTCGTGCCCTGAAACACATTGTAAGTACCACACGATTTCTCACTTTTCTTGATTTCGAATCTATTAATTTTGGCATCTTTAGCATGAATAATTTACATATTCTTAATCCTTGTGATGCTTGCAAACTGATGGTTATGTTTAATTTCGTTTTTGCTGACTATACATCAATATGCCATAGTTAGGGTTCTTGGTTCGTTTTTGGGGTTTTTGTGTATAGGTACAATTAGCCATTAATAATGGTACCATAATGCTCGTGAGGTTGCAACGAGCAGGTTAGTACAATTAGTTGTGATTTATCATGCTTGTACAGGGTTTTGGAGAAGCACAGGGCTGTACCTACGCCCATTTCTCCGTAGGTAAAAGTTCTTGATCTAAAACGACAGAGACAATGAGGAAGATGATAACGTGGCCTTCCCTGACTGACCCATTCAAATTTCGCGCGTTTTCAGAACTCACTTTTGTCTTTATCATATAATATTTGTTTATTATTACTCATACAAATAAGAAAGCTAGCTCAGATTGTCATCATGCAAGGTAAAATGCCAAAGGGCCTGGGTTCGATCCCCAGGTCCTCATATTGTTCAATATTATTTTGCCTTGCATGATCAGGTATACAGGCGCCTCACAAATCCACCATACGTCATCAGCTTTCAGCCACCAGATCATCAAAGTGTCAGATCTAAGGCTTCTCACATAAAGGTCCACCATAAGCCCAATCAAGCTAGCAACATGGGATCTGGAAAAGTCAAGCAGGGCCAGGCACTTTTGGGCCCAGATTTGCCATCAACGCCCCCTTTTTTGCTGAAACAACCAGGCCCATTCTATTTTCTTTTCTATTTTTCTTTTATTTAATTTATTTTGTTTAATTATTTTCTAACCACAAAATTAATTTCTTTTTTTCATAAAAAATCATAAAATTAATTTTTCACAAATTTAGAATTAGGTTTTATTTTTATTTTATCAAATTTAATTTAATATTAGTTAAATTTAATTTTAGGGTAATTCTAACTTTTTGTAAATAATTAAAATCAAATTAGAAAAATTAGGGTTGCTTTTGATTTAATTTTTATTTCTTTTTTCAATAAAACAAAAATACAAAAAATAAGTTAATTTAGTTATTTTTCTAAATTTAAATTAATTAGTAATTAGGTTTTTATTTATTCAATTAAAATCCTATTTTCTCAAAACAATCAAAAACAACAAAAAATGATTTTTCTTTTAATATTCTGATTAGGTTTAGATGGGGTCAAAACCATAATTCTCTCGCTTTCGATTCATCGCGCGCGTCTATATTTTTTGCAATATTAATGTAACTGCTTATAGTATGTAATAGTTTAATTAGGATTTTCCTTTCTTTATCGTTTTACGGGTTTTTGGCTATGTAAATTGATCCCCTACCCTGAAGCCTTGTAACAGCATATTTTTATTTCTCGCATTTTAATTTTCGCAAATATTAACTGTTAGATGTATGTTAATAGGATTGTATGACAAGATTGCATGAAAATTTAAAATGGCTAGCAAACCCTAATGTGCAAAGATAATAACTTGAAATCAAATCACTCGTACATGCGCACTCTTAGGGTATACTCTCACTTTGGTTGCCTTCGGTAAACGATCATTAAGTATAGGGTGTTTTAGTGGTTGCCCTCTTGTCTAACAAAGATCAAAAGTCTCGTTCGGAAATGTTTCCTCATAAAGGTCGCCTCGGAAATATTGCCTCGAATATGATCTTAAGACATTAGGGTTATTACTAAAATGTCCTAACATTGCTTTAGCGATCGTACGTCCCTTACGAATTGACCCTTACAATTCCAACGACGGTGCTACTTATTTCTCAATAGTAGGATAGCACTGTCTAAAGGAAACGAGAATAGAAACAATCTTTTTTCGAGTAGGTAGATGCTAGTAGGTACTTGCTCAAAATCAAACTTTTTCCACACTTACACTTTTCAAACAAAGTTTTCAAAAACACTTCGTAACACTCTTGAAGACAGAAACAAGGGTTAAAACGAAGTAAAACAAAAACTTTTCAAAACAAACACACACAAGCAATTTTTAAAATGATGAGCAAGTACCTAAGAGCCCGTAGAAAACTACAGATAGAAAGGGTGCTAATACCTTCCCTTTCTATAATCTACCCCGCGTACTCAAAATCTCGAAAAAGGAATTTTTCTGTGCTTTTTCCCTTTCCAGTTTGATAAAATAAAAGTTGGTGGAGACTCTTTCTTACTGTGACATTTTACAAACACAAACGCAAAACGCAAATCAGCATTTTCCAAAACAGTCGGTTCTGCCACCGTATCACAGAACTGGCGACTCTGCTGGGGATCTAATAAGTAGGGTATACCTTAGGATTAGTTCATCACAAATTTCTTCTCTTGTTTGTTTTGGTTGCTTTACTGTTAAAGGATTTTTGTATTGGGAGTTACTATAGATCCTAACCCGGATCTGGGGGACACCTTTTAGGTAAGTAGCAATAAAATGTGAGGGAACTGTATGGCGTAGACCGATACGGTTGAAGCAGTAGCTACGTTGATGTGGCACATTGGTTGGTACCGGTATCCCTTATGGAGAAACGAGGAGAATACGGGGCCGCTATGTGTGTCGTTAAGCATCAACTGACCTTAGAACCTTTAATCGACCAACTTGGCCATTAGGAAGTAGTGAGATAGCCGGCCTCGGTGTAAAGCTGAGAACTGGTTAATACTCGATGCTACACTCATTTAGACCATACTCTCGAGATAGTTCTGGCTGCAAGAAAAGATTGCGTGAGCTGAAACCATGATCGATGGAGGATGGTCGGTGATATTGAGAACCTCTAGAACCCAGTTACTTTTGTTAGGACAGGTTGAAACCAACTGAACTTCAAGAGGGTAATACCTTTGACCCCATGCAAGCCTTAAACTTAAGGGCTTTTGTGTGACTTGTTTGCCTTTGCCATGTCTGTTATCTGTTATGCCTGTGTTGTTTTTATCATGACATCATACATCATAACATAGCATGCACACTTCGTTATACTAACCATTTCAAAGACCGAGGGGATTTATCTTTGTTCTGTTTTGCAGATTATGGCTTCCGTGTGCAGAAACACCATCCGAGTTAACTTTGTGCAAATACCTTCTCAACTCAAAGAGTTGGCCTCAAAAGTTTTTGAGACTTCTTCGTTAATCAAGAGACATGGTCAGCTTCTTAGCCTGGTTACCTCAAGGTTTAATGAGAAGATGATGAGTGTTCTTTTCCAGTTCTTCGATCCTGTGCATCATTGCTTCACTTTCCCAGATTATAAGCTGGTTCCCACTTTGGAAGAGTTTTCTCATTTATTGGGCATATCCATCCTTGAGCAGGTGCCTTTCACAGGTATGGAAGAGACTCCTAGACCGGAAGACATTGCCTCAGCTCTGCATCTGAAACGGGTTGATGTAGTATTCAATTGGGAAACACGAAGCAGGGTTGAAAGTTTCTTAGCCAAGTTTCTGATAGATCAAGCTCAGCTATTCTGGGATAACTTGGATTTTCAGGCTTTCGAAGATATCTTGGCTCTCCTTATCTATGGTTTGGTTCTCTTCCTGAATCCAGATTCCTTTATAGATGTGAATGCGGTTAAGATCTTTTTTTCTCGTAATCTTGTGCCTACTCTACTGGGTGATATCTTGCATGCCCTCTACACTCGTACTGTGCGAAGAAGAGGAACTCTCATGTGTTGCATGCCGTTGTTGGTGAGGTGGTTTATTTCGCACCTCCCCAAGTCTGTGTTGAAGAATGAAGAAGGTTTGGGATGGTCTTACATGATAATGTCACTTGCCCATACAGACATTCTTTAGAGCTCCCGGGTTATAGAAAGCACTACTGTCATTGATTGATATGGGGAATACCCTAATGTCCCGTTGCTTGGAATCAGAGGGGGTATAACCTACAGTCCTTGTTTAGCTTTGCGACAACTCGGTCGTGCTCGGAGAGACGATCCTCATGAGCTACTTCTTACGGATATTGCATTTGACTACAAGGAAGATGTTAACGAGCATCGCCAGAGGTTTATACGAGCTTGGGGCATGGTGAACAGATCTGACCCCCAAGAGCTAGGACCAAGGACTTCTCTCCCTATGCAGCCTTACCTCCAGTGGGTCCGAGCTCGTGCTCAGAAGCTTGGGATGCCCTATGAAGCTGTATTGCCAGTGATTGTGGAGCCCACTAATGAAGAAGGCATTCCTTACACAGTTCTTTATCCTTACATGCCAACTGATCCTGGGGCATTGAATAGGTCTTGGATTCAGCTGAAAGAGGAAAGGGATACCTAGTGGGAAAAGTATCATGAGCAAGAAAGGAAGATCTTGAAGCTCACCAGGAAACTCGAGAATGAAAGAACGATCAATAACTATGTCAGCACAAAGGGGAAGCATCCATTGGATTTTTGATGTTGCTTTTCTAGTTTTAGATTTGCTTTCCATTTATTTCTTTGTAACGCCTTAAAGGCATTGTTGAACCTTTTTGCAAGTTAATGTAATAAAGTTTGTTTACTTTTGGTTTGCAAATTTAAATCTCCCAAAGTCTTGGAAATCATTACATACGCATCCCATTATCATGCACACCATTACAGGTACCATTACAGGTTTCTCATCTTCTTCGTTGTTTATTTCAGCACTAAATATCTTCCGATCAAGCTATCAAAGATCTTCAGGCACAAAATGCCCAATTCCAAGAGATGTTCTTGAGCTTGGATAAAGGGCAAGGGGATTTGAAAGCTCTCATTCTGAAAGAGAAAGAGGAGAAGAAGAAGAAGAAGAAGAAGAAGAAGAAGAAGAAGAAGAAGAAGAAGAAGGTCGTTCTTCTGAGTATGGGCAAAAGGTTTGGGGATAGGTTGAAACAGCAAGCTGATATGTCCTTTTCATCCAAGGAAGGGGAGAACCAAGAAGAAGAAAAGGGGCCCAGTCCTGCAGTTTCTGATAATGATACAGATTATGATGAGGAACAATATCCCCCTGCTGAGGATAGGTACAAGCAGTTAGAAGACTGTCTGAGTGCTATGGAGATTCAGAAGATCCCTGGTTTGGATTTTGGAGAACTGGGACTGGTATCAGGAGTGGTGATCCCTCATAAGTTCAAAGCTCCGGTTTTTGCCAAGTACAATGGAGTATCCTGTCCAAAACTCCATCTCCGCTCGTACCTCAGTAAAATCCAACCTCACACTGCTGATAGAATTTGTGGGTGCATTTCTTTCAAGATAGTCTGTCAGGGACTCAACTTGAATGGTTTTATCAATTGGAAGGAGCTAATGTCTGAAACTGGGAAGACCTTGTTGCTGCTTTATACAGGTAGTACCAATATAACACCGACCTTGCTCCCACTCGTACTCAGCTTCAGGGTATGTCTATGGGTGCAAGCGAAGGCTTTAAGGACTATGCTCAGAAGTGGAGAGACTTGGCTGGAAGAGTCCAACCCCCTTTCTCTGATAGGGAGTTGGTTGACATGTTTTAGGGACGCTATCTGGTCCATTTTTCAATCATCTGATCGGCAGTTTGTCGTCTGGGTTTACTAAGTTGATCTTGACTGGGGAAAGAGTAGAAGCTGGTATCCGAAGTGGTAAGATACAGAAGGATACTTCATCAAGTGCAGTAAAGAAGCCTTTCACCGGTAAGAAAGAAGCTAGTGCAGCCTACAGCTCGAGGAGCCAAAGCAGACCTGAACACCGTCAAGACGTAAATGCGATGGTGATATCAAGACCCACAGTTGCTCCACAATGCAACAATCAACAAAGGGTGGAAAGACCACAGAGGCAGTACACTCGGCTCAATATAACCTTGTCTCAAATTCTACCACAGTTATTGAAGACCAATCTGGTAACTCTGAGGGAGGCCCCGAAGAACCCCAACACCACTTCTCCTCAATATAACCCGAATGCCCGCTGCGCCTATCACTCCGACGGCCCATGCCATGATACAAACAACTGTTGGGCCTTGAAAAACAAGGTGCAAGACTTGATCGAAGCCAAAGAGATTGAGTTTGACGCTCCGGAGAAGCCCAACGTCATAACTGCTCCTATGTCCAAACATGGTGAGTGAATGTTGTGGATGATGATATATTTGTGACACCCGTGGAAGTAATTTCTACTCCTTTAATGACAGTTAAGAAGAATCTATTGTTGGTCGGTTTATTTCCGGGATGTGGCGAAGGTTGCCAAATGTGTTCAATCCTGCCTGCTGGTTGTCGCTTATTGAAATCAGGTGTTTAACGCCTGATGTAAAACAAAGAGATCCTGTTCGAAAAGACTATGATTTTGTTGGTTCCAATTGAAGAAGTTTCCATCATAACCATTTCTGCCAATCCTTCCAAGGTTTCCTCGAGAAAGCCTGTTAGGATTACACCCGTCCCAAGAATTGCTCCATTAATAATTACTGTCCCTGGTCTTATCCCATACACTTCGGATAAGGCTGTCCCTTGGCACTATGGTGCTGATGTATATTACCATGGAGTTAAACAAGACTTAAAGAGTGAAGAAGAAGATGCTGATGTCGACAATATTGTCGGGGCTAGCAAGGTCACCAGAAGCGAAAGACTCTTTTCTCCCGAGATTTCCCCTCCGACTATTCACAAACCTATTGTCGTTCCATCTAGTGGTACATCAGCTACTATCCCAGTTCCTGTTCCAATTATCACCCCTGTCATCGAGCCATCTGGGACTCGGGGCAAAGAAATCACAGGTGAGCCTTCCCGGACAAAGGAACCTAAGAAGATCATTGTAGAAACCTCTAAGCAGGAGATAGAGGAAATTCTGAAGATTATCAAGAAGAGCGACTATAACATAGTCGAGCAGCTGGGGCAGACCCCGTCAAAAATCCCCATGTTGTCCTTACTATTGTGTTCCGAAGCCCATGCAAAGGCTCTAATTGCATTCCTCAAGACTGCGCATGTGTCTTAGGAAACTTCGGCTGATCAATTCAAAGATTGTGTAGCTAGCTTGACTGCCGGCAATGGGTTGGGTTTCTCAGATGCAGATCTGACTGGTAAAGGAAGAAATCATAACGATGCTCTGCACGTCTCGATTGAGTGCAGGGGCACTACCATGGCCCATGTACTGGTGAATATCGGGTCCTCGTTGAATGTTTTGCCAGAGAAAACATTAGACCGTCTGGATTGTGAAGGTTTGATTCTGAAACCGAGCAATATTGTGGTCAGGGCTTTCGACGGGTCAAAAAGGATGGTGCACGGGGAGGTGGACGTCCCTGTTAAAGTTGGCTCTCAGACTTGTGCATCCACTTTCTACGTGATGGATATTAGACCATCATATTCTTGCTTGTTGGGTCGCCATTGGATTCATAAGGTTGGGGCAGTGACTTCCACGCTCCACCAAATGTTGAAATATCCAGTAAAGGGGGAGATTGTCACGGTACAAGGTGAAGAGGAGTACATGGTGAGTCATCTCAATTCCTTTTGCTATGTGGAGATGGATGGGGAATTCATCGAAACCCCTTGTCAGAACTTTAAAGAGGTCCCTCAGACTTTGGTGTCAACTGAAGTTGCTACTGACAAACCTCCGATGAAGATGGCTTCCCTCAAGGATGCCAGGGCTGTAATTGAAAAAGGTGGGTGTGCAAATTGGGGTCAGCTCCCTGATTTCACACACAAAACTGACAAATTTGGTTTGGGATTTACTACAGGGGCTCAAAGGGCTGTTAGGCGCGCACGGATCGGAAGACCTCCTTTGCACATCAGTAATCAAGGAGTTAATGCAATTGAAGATGGTGAAGAAGATTCAGATATCGACAGCTGGATATACCCTACAACCAATGGTGGCTTGAACAACTGGACGGCGAAAGACTTCATACCCGTTTCTTTTATTACACAGTAATTGACTTTTGTTTTGAGATTTGTAATAAACAGTTTGAAACATTATGGCCCGTTGCCTTGCCCGAGGCATCTTGGCTTTGCTTGTGATGGATTATTATTTGTCATTTTAATATATCATCAATAAAGCATTGGACGTTTCTTGCATTACAAATCTTGCGCTCTTTGTTTTCCTTTTCTGTCTCTCACCTTATCAAAAACAGCTATTCTCTTACACACACTCACGTGTCATAATGCAGATCCTTATCCACTCTGGATCCCATTGATAACGACTCTTCTACTACCATTTATGACTTCGAAAATCCGATCAACCAAGCTGAGGACGAAGGTGAGGATGATTGTGAGGTGCCTGGAGAACTTGCTAGACCGTTACTACAGGAAGAAAGGGCCATACAGCCTCACGAAGAGCCAGTTGAATCAGTAAATTTGGGTACGAAGGAAGACAGGAAAGAGGTCAAAATAGGTGCAAATCTGGATCCTAGTGTTAAGCAACGATTGATACAGATGCTACGCGACTATGTCGAGATCTTCGCTTGGTCTTACAAAGATATTCTCGGTTTGGACACCGATAATGTGGTTCATCACTTGCCAACTAAAGAAGACTACCCTCCGGTAAGGCAGAAGGTTCGCCGTATACGCCCTGAGATGTATGAGAAAATCAAAGCTGAAGTCATGAAGCAGTTCGACGCGGGATTTTTAGTTGTCACTTCTTATCCGCAGTGGGTTGCCAACGTTGTTCCGGTACCCAAGAAGGATGGTAAGGTACGGATGTGTGTGGGCTATAGAGATCTGAACAGGGCAAGCCCCAAGGATGATTTCCCACTTTCTCACATTGATGTTTTGGTCGACAACACCGCACAGCATAAGATCTTCTCCTTCATGGATGGTTTTTCTGGTTACAATCAGATCAAGCTGGCTCTCGAGAACATGGAGAAGACAACCTTCGTTACACAGTGGGGCACCTTTTGCTACAAGGTAATGTCTTTCGGGTTGAAGAATGTCGGGGAAACTTATCAGCGCGCCATGGTCTCTTTGTTCCACGACACGATTCACCATGAGATTGAGGTTTACATTGATGACATGATCGCAAGGTCCCAGACTGAGGAAGAGCATCTAGACCATCTCCAGAAACTGTTCGACAGGTTAAAGATGTACAAGCTGAGGTTAAACCCGAACAAGTGCACCTTCGGGGTAAGGTCTGGTAAGCTGCTGGGTTTCATCGTTAGTGATAAAGGTATTCAGGTGGATCCTGCAAAGGTGAAGGCTATACAGGAGATGTCGGCTCCCCTCACAAAAAAGGAAGTTAGAGGCTTTTTGGGACATCTGAACTACATCGCCCGATTCATTTCACATCTGACTGCTACTTGTGAGCCAATCTTCAAGTTGTTGAAGAAAGATCAACTGTTAAAATGGAATGATGAATGTCAGACCGCCTTCGAAAGGATCAAGGAATACCTCCAAGAGCCACCAATTCTGATGCCTCCAGTTGAAGGAAGACCTTTGATTTTATACTTAACAGTGCTGGATAATTCAATGGGGTGCGTGCTGGGGCAGCATGACGAGTCTGGCCGAAAAGAGCATGCTATTTACTACCTTAGAAAAACGTTTACCAACTGTGAGACTCGATACTCACTGCTCGAGAAAACTTGATTCGCTTTGGCATGGGCTGCTCGCCGGTTGAGACAGTATATGCTGACTCACACTACCATATTGATATCAAAGATGGATCCAATCAAGTATATCTTCGAAAAGCCTGCCTTGTCCGAAAGAATAGAAAGATGGCAGATGATCTTAATTGAGTATGACATCCAATACACAACCCAAAAAGCAATCAAGGGGAGTGTATTGGCGGGTCATTTGGCGCATCAGGTCGTGGATGACTACCAGTCCATGAATTTTGAGTTCCCAGATGAGTATATCATGTTGGTGACAGACTACGAAGAGCCTGGACCGGATGAAGGACCTAAGGAAGGATCCCGATGGTCTATGTATTTTGATGGAGCCTCGAACACACTAGGTAACGGTATTGGCGCTGTGATCATATCTCCTGAGGGATGTCATACGCTGTTCACCGCCCGATTATGTTTTAACTGCACCAACAATATGGCAGAGTATGAAGCATGTATCCTAGGTCTTCGAGCAGCTATTGATCTGAGGATTAAGTTCTTGAGTGTATTCGGAGATTCCGCTCTAGTGATCAGTCAGATCAAAGGCGGGTGGGATACGAAACACCCAAATCTTATTCCTTACAAGGAGTATGTGTTGACGTTGCTTCTGCACTTTGAGGAGATAACCTTTGAACACTTCCCGAGAGAGGAGAATCAGTTAGCGGATGCACTAGCTACCATGTCTTCTACGTTCAAGGTCAGGTGGGACAATGAAGCTCCTCAGATTACCATCGAGAGGTTAGATGAACCCGCACATTGCTGTGACATCGGGACTGAAGAGGTAGCAGATAAACCCTAGTTCCACGAGGTAAAGAGGTATCTTGAGGCTCAAGAATACCCCGAGGGTACATCTGTTAATGATAAGAAGTTCTTAAGGTTCACAGAGAAGTTCTTCATCAGTAATGGTGTCCTTTATAAGCGCAACCATGATTCGACCTTACTGCGATGTATGTACAAAAGCGAGGCGGAAAGGATTATGGTAGAGTTACATGAAGGTACCTTCGGAACTCATTGCAGTGGACATACCATGGCGAAGAAAATCCTACGGGCTGGATATTATTGGTCCATTATGGAAGCCGATTGTTATCAGCATTCTCGGACCTGTCATAAGTGCCAAGTTTATGCTGATAAGGTGCATGTACCTCTAGTTCCTATGAATGTTTTGACAGCTTCTTGGCCTTTTGCAATGTGGGGCATCGACATGATTGGCGAGATCAGACCTACTGCCTCTAACGGGCATCGTTTCATTCTAGTAGCTATTGATTATTTCACGAAGTGGGTTGAGGCATCTTCCTTTTCTACAATAACCAAGAACGTCGTGGCGCGGTTCATCCGACACAACTTGATCTGTCGATACGGTGTGCCAGAGAGGATCATTACAGACAATGGTACAAATCTCAACAATACGATGATCACCGAGCTCTGCAAACAATTCAAGATACATCATCATAACTCTTCCCCCTACCGACCGAAGATGAATAGGGTTGTTGAAGCGACTAACAAGAACATCAAGAAGATTGTGGAGAAGATGACGGTGACATATAAAGACTGGCATGAGATGTTACCATTTGCTCTTCATGGGTACCGTACCTCAGCGCGGACATCAACAGGGGCAACACCCTACTCTTTGGTGTATGGAATGGAGGCGGTCCTACCCATTGAAGTCCAGATACCCTCTCTCAGGATTATGAAGGATGCAGGTTTAAGCGAAGATGACTGGATTCAGAACCGACTTGATCAACTGAATTTAATCGATGAAAAAAGACTTACTGCTATTTGTCATGGTCAGACGTATCAAAAGCGAATGATCAAGGCTTTTAACAAGAAAGTCAGACGTCAAGAATATCAAGTTGGGGATCTGGTGATCAAACGCATCATACTGCCGCAAGGTGATCCCATGGGCAAATGGACCCCCACATAGGAAGGGCCATTTGTGGTTAAGAACATTTTCTCGGGAGGAGCTATGATTCTAACCACCATGGATGGTGACGACCTTCCTCACCCCGTCAATGCAGACATAGTGAAAAAATACTACGCCTAATCAAAGACCTGCTAGGTCGACTGGCCTAGGCAAAAATAAGGGCTTCCTGGCGAACCAAAAGGGTTCGGGCAAAAGTAAGGGATGAAAATGTAAAACTGTACACCCGGCAAGTTGAAAACCTGAAAAGGCGGCTTAGGCAAAAAAGGGTATCCTGGTGGACCGAAAACCCGAAAGGGCAGTCCAGGAAAAAATTAGGGATCAAAGCGTAACACTATGTCTCATTGGATCATCTTGAAACCAGACTTTGGTATCGACTATCAATCTCGGACGATGCCAATCAATTTGGTCTACCTTCGACCAAGTAGCAAAGTGATGAGACGCTCGAAGATATAAGGGAAATATCAGAGTTGGAACCCAGTGGAATTGTTTCGCATAGTTCTTTTTCTTTCTTTTTTCACGAATTGTAATTTCTATCTTTCGGCGGCATTCTCTTACTAGGACGTCAGTCTCTTGTACAAAAGCCTATTACAGGCTAACTTCAAAATCAATAAAATTCATTTTCACAAGAAATTTCAACTTGTTTTTTCTTTTTCTGTTTTGTTTTGCAAGAACGTCCAATGATTCATTTGTTGATGTATGCATTTGATAATAATTGATGCTCATAAATATTTACATAAGAAACAAAATACAATTACTCGTAATTCCAGGAATAGGGAAATGTCCAAACCTTACAATTGCTCTATCCACTAGGTACAGGGATGAAACCAGCTAGAGAATATGACTAAAAGTACATACACTCCCCGCAGAGTAGGGAGTAGCCAAAGACAGTGGTGTTAACTCTCCCCAGCCGAGGTTCACAATCACGAGTGAGTCAGCAAAATTCTCCCCAAGCAGAGTTTATCTATCACCAATAATATAAGTTAACCATCAGTGGAGTTTATTTCTTCCACATGCAGAAATTTAATCCCCGACAAAGTTCATTATCACCAGTAACGGTAATTCATCCCCAACAGAGTTTATTTCTCCAAATCAGTAGATTGTCCAACAGAGTATTTCTCTTCCCCACAGAGTCATTCTCCCGCAGGATTATTCTCCAATAGCAGTCCAGGATTTATTCTTCCCAGATGGAGAATATCACAAGAGCATTGCATATCCATACACTGTGGCATGCGCATACGCATCATACATCACGATCTCATTTATTTTGAGAACATCATTACTCAATACATGTTATACATCATGAAGTTACATATGACTAACTCTTTACCTTTCAGGGAAAGATATAATCAAATTCTCACAATTTTTCTCTGGTTCAGTCAAATCGATGCTAAGATTTATGTTAAAGTTATGAAGTCCGAATTCGACCGGATAATATCTTGATTTCTCCAAAATACTATGAAGCCTGGAATCGACCAGATAGTGGTATATCTTAAATTCAAGCTATGAAGCCTGGATTAGACCGGATAATATCTTGACTTCTCCAAAACACCATGAAGCCTGGAATCGACCAGATAGTGGTATATCTTAAATTCAAGCTATGAAGCCCGGATTCGACCGGATAATATCTTGACTTCTCCAAAACACCATGAAGCCTGGAATCGACCAGATAGTGGTATCTCTTAAAATACGAGCTATGAAACCTGGAAATCAACAGGAAAATAGCTTAACCCTCAGCAAGTTATTGTGAAGCCTGGTAATCGACCAGATAGCAATACAAGATACCATGAAGCCTGGAATTAACCAGATAATAGTATAAGACGTTGCGAAGCCTGGATCACGACCAGATAGAGGCAAAGGATATTGAAGCCTGGGACACGACCAGATAACAGTATAAGGTACTGTGAAGCTTGGAATTTGACCAAATAGCAGTTTACCCGGCCAATTACTATGAAGCCCAGAAATCGATCGGATATTAGTATGCCTTAAATTCAAGTTGAAGCTCGGATGCGACCGGATAAAAACTTAATTCCTTCTGAAGCCTGGAGAACGACCAGATAAGAAGTGAGAAATTTCGAAGCCACGAGAACGACCAGATATCAAGTTTAATCTCATCTCCATAATAAGTCACTGTGAAGCCTGGAGCACGACCAGATAGCAGTCGGTCTTATTTTTCTCAGAAAATCACTATGAAGCCTGGAGCACGACCAGATAGCAGTTCATTTTCACCTCCTCGACTAAGAGATGATTCCACAGTAGAGTAACGGACAACTGAAGTTCCTAAAACTCTATCTCTCTCAAGACAGAGACCAGCATTCCCCAGCGAAGTCCTCCTCAACAACAGGTATATGGGTTCTCGCAAAAGGAATCTCTTATGCGATCGACACTTCTTCTGATTGCATCTTTAAGCCCATTTTTCGTCATCAATCTCCAAGTGGCATATGTAAGCCCATTCCCGACATTGCAAGACCAGTACCACTTCATGCGAGTGCAAATTTCTAGGCACTCTAGTGTTCAATCATCTTCTGCCTTCGGATCACAAAAGGCAGACAAGCCAATCTACATCCTCAGGTTTAAGAAGATTGAACAGGGGCAGCTTTGTACCCCAAAATTTGCCCTCCCATATTTTTCAATACATTTCAAGTGAGGTCCTCAAATTGCTCAAAGAAGTCCAAGAGTTGGCCAGACAAACTCTCTCCTAAGGCAGTCAACCTCAAATTAGGGTTTCACTTTGCATCAAGGTATTTGAGTCTAAAGGATCCAAAATGCTCACCATTGTCCTAATATGTTCACAAGATCATCCATGTCAAGTTTCAAGCCTTGCAGAGAAAATTTGCTCAGTCAATTGCTCAAAGGTTTGAAAATCGACTATGCTAGGGCAAAAGTCAACTGTGGCCTACATACAGTCAAACTTCAAGATTTTTGGTCAACATACTCATTTTGAAGTATTATTCATCATTTGATCAAGGTTTGATCATGATTCCTCAAGGAATGCTCACAATTCATCAAAACCCAAAAGTTGCTAAATTAGGGTTTTGTAGGAAAAGTCAACTCAACTTTGACCAAGCATAACTTTCTCATACTTTATCAAAAATGACCCATCCAAAGCTCATTTTGAAGAGTATGTAATTCCCTACAATTAATCTTCATATCCAAATTTCAAAATATGCACTCACAAGAAGATATGAATTTGGACATTATAGGTCATTTTGAAAAGTCAACAAAAACACCTTTTTTGTCAAAGCCTCATACATGAACATGGAAGACTCAATTGAGATGAGACCAAAAGGGTTGCTTAGAGGACATCTTAAGCTTTCTAAAAAAGTCCAAGAACACATCTCTAGGATCAAAATTGAAGGAGTTATGCATTGGTGAAGTTTACCCTTTTTACAAAATTGCCAAAAGTCAAATGTGTCCCAAATTGCAATTTTTGCTAAATGGGCCCAACTTTTTATGCTTGCATTGAGTTTGTAACATGACCCATGACCCATGATTCCTTCCATTTTTGTAATTATATTATTTTATTCATTTATTTTGATTTTATTTCAATTAAATCAACTAAAATCATGAAAATATCCAGAACTAATCAAAGCTTGAGATTTTGTGCATGTTTAGGTATATTATACAGCTGGAGATGGAATCAACTCGTGAAAAGCTCATTTGGACACAAAAAGATTGAATTTGGCTTGATTTAGAAAGATTTGGTACAATGATCAAATCATGAATCAACAATCATAATTGGAGAGATTTGATACAAGATTGTAACCCTAATTCCTTCTAGGGTACATAAGGAACATGTTCAGATCAAAAACAAAGAGATTAGAGTCGTGAGAAACAGAAAGCAAACTTGCAAAAATTCAACAAAAGTTGTGAATCAATTTCCAGGTTTCAGGCCTTATCAAGCCATTCCAACCATCTCAATCGCTTGTTGGATATCCCTGGACCACATTGCGACCGTTAGCTAGCATTCTCGTGCCCTGAAACACACTGTAAGTACCACACGGTTTCTCACTTTTCTTGATTTTGAATCCATTAATTCTGGCATCTTTAGCACGAATAATTTACATATACTTAATCCTTGTGATGCTTGCAAACTGATGGTTATGTTTAATTTCGTTTTTGCTGACTATACATCAAAATGCCATAGTTAGGGTTCTTGGTTCGTTTTTGGGGTTTTTGTGTACAGGTATAATTAGCCATTAATAATGGTACCATAATTCTCGTGAGGTTGCAACGAACATGTTGGTACCATTAGTTGTGATTTATCATGCTTGTACAGGGTTTTAGAGAAGCACAAGGTTGTACCTACGCCCATTTGTTCGTAGGTAAAAGTTCTTGATCTAAAACGACAGAGACGATGAGGAAGATGATAATGTGGCCTTCCCTGACAGGCCCATTCAAATTTCACGCGTTTTCAGAACTCACTTTTGTCTTTATCATATAATATTTGTTTATTATTACTCATACAAATAAGCAAGCTAGCTCAGATGGTCATCATGCAAGGTAAAATGCCAAAGGGCCTGGGTTCGATCCCCAAGTCCTCATATTGTTCAATATTATTTTGCCTTGCATGATCAGGTGTACAGGCGCCTCACAAATCCACCATACGTCATCAGCTTTCAGCCACCAGATCATCAAAGTGTCAGATCTAAGGCTTCTCACATGAAGGTCCACCATAATCCCAGTCAAGCTAGCAACATGGGATCTGGAAAAGTCAAGCAGGGCCAGGCGCTTTTAGGCCCAGATTTGCCATCAACACCCCTTTTTTTGCTGAAACAACCAGGCCCATTCTATTTTCTTTTCTATTTTTCTTTTATTTAATTTATTTTGTTTAATTATTTTCTAACCACAAAATTAATTTCTTTTTTTCATAAAAAATCATAAAATTAATTTTTCACAAATTTAGAATTAGGTTTTATTTTTATTTTATCAAATTTAATTTAATATTAGTTAAATTTAATTTTAGGGTAATTCTAACTTTTTGTAAATAATTAAAATCAAATTAGAAAAATTAGGGTTGCTTTTAATTTAATTTTTATTTCTTTTTTCAATAAAACAAAAATACAAAAAATAAGTTAATTTAGTTATTTTTCTAAATTTAAATTAATTAGTAATTAGGTTTTTATTTATTCAATTAAAATCCTATTTTCTCAAAACAATCAAAAACAACAAAAAATGATTTTTCTTTTAAATATTCCGATTAGGTTTAGATGGGGTCAAAATCCTAATTCTCTCGCTTTCGATTCATCGCGCGCGTCTATATTTTTTGCAATATTAATATAACTGCTTACAATATGTAATAGTTTAATTAGGATTTTCCTTTCTTTATCGTTTTACGGGTTTTTGGCTATGTAAATTAATCCCCTACCCCGAAGCCTTGTAACAACATAGTTTTGTTTCTCGCATTTTAATTTTCACAAATATTAACTGTTAGATGTATGTTAATAGGATTGTATGACAAGATTGCATGGCAATTTAAAATGGCTAGCAAACCCTAATGTGCAAAGATAATAACTTGAAATCAAATCACTCGCACATGCGCACTCTTAGGGTATACTGTCACTTCGGTTGCCTTCGGTAAACGATCATTAAGTATAAGGTGTTTTAGTGGTTGCCCTCTTGTCTAACAAAGATCAAAAGTCCCGTTCGGAAATGTTGCCTCAGAAAGGTCGCCTCGGAAATATTTCCTCGAATATGATCTTAAGACATTAGGGTTATTACTAAAACGTCCTAACATTGCTTTAGCGATCGTACGTCCCTTACGAATTGACCCTTACAATTCCAACGACGGTGCTACTTATTTCTCAATAGTAGGATAGCACTGTCTAAAGGAAACGAGAACAGAAACAATCTTTTTTCGAGTAGGTAGATGCTAGTAGGTACTTGCTCAAAATCAAACTTTTTCCACACTTACACTTTTCAAACAAAGTTTTCAAAAACACTTCGTAACACTCTTGAAGACAGAAACAGGGGTTAAAACGAATTAAAACAAAAACTTTTCAAAACAAACACACAAAAGCAATTTTTAAAATGATGAGCAAGTACCTAAGAGCCCGTAGAAAACTACAGACATAAAGGGTGCTAATACCTTCCCTTTCTATAATCTACCCCCGTACTCAAAATCTCGAAAAAGGAATTTTTCTGTGCTTTTTTCCTTTCCTGTTGGATAAAATAAAAGTCGGTGGCGACTCTTGCTTACCGCGACATTTTGCAAACACAAACGCAAAACGCAAACCAGCATTTTTCAAAACAGTCGGTTCTGCCACCGTATCACACACTGCTTAAGAAAACTTGCTGCACATTGGCATGGGCTGCTCGCCAACTAAGACAGTATATGTTGACCCATACTACCTTGTTGATTTCTAAAATGGATCCCATCAAGTACATATTCGAGAAGCCAGCTCTCTCTAGAAGAATAGCTCGATGGAAAATAGTCTTAACAGAATACGACATCCAGTACACCACTCAAAAGGAAATCAAAGGAAGTGTACTGGCCAACCATTTGGTGCATCAGGCTGTAGACGACTATCAGTCTATGAACTTCAAATTGTTGGACGAGAACATTATGCAAATAACAGATTATGAAGAACCTAGACCGTATGAAGGACTTGAGTCAGGATCTCGATGGACTATGGTTTTCAATGGAGCTTCTAATGCACTTGGCAACAAAATCAATGTTGTGATCATCCCCCCCGCAAGTTGCCATACGTATTTCACCGCCAGACTATAATTTGACTGCACCAATAATATGGTTGAATATGAAGCATGCATCATGGGTCTTGGGGGTGATATTGACATGATGGTCAAGTTCTTAAGCGTATATGGAGACTCAACCTTGGTGATCAGTCAGGTTAAGGGATATTGGAATACGAAGCACCCAAATCTCATTCCTTATAAAGAGTATGTGTTAACCTTGATCCCGTATTTCAAAGAGATTACCTTTGAGCATATACCAATAGAAGAGAATCAGTTGGCAGATGCTTTGGTTACCATGTCATCCATGTTCAAGGTCAGATGGGACAATGAGGCTCCCCGGATTACCATTGAAAGATTCGACAAATCAGCCTATTGCTATGAAATTAACACTGATGGAGTAGAGGAAAAACCTTGGTTTCATGAAGTGAAACGGTACCTTGAAGCTCAAGAGTACCCAGAGGGGGCATCCATCAATGACAAGAAATTCCTAAGGAGGTTCACGGCTAAGTTTTTCTTGAGCAATGGGATCTTATACGAGTGTAATCAAGATTCAACTCTGCTTCATTGTGTGGACAAGAAAGAAGCAGAGGAAATTATGCAAGATATGCACAAAGGCATCTTTGATACTCACTCCAGTGGGCATACTATGGCTAAAAGTATTTTGAGAGTTGGTTACTATTGGTTGACTATGGAAACTGACTTTCACCACCACTCAAGAACTTGTCATAAGTGCCAAATTTATGCTGATAAGGTTCATGTGCCTCCAGTACCTTTGAACGTCATGACTACTCCTTGGCCATTCGCAATATGGGGCATTGATATGATCAGAGAAATCAAACCCACGGCCTCTAACAGACATCACTTCATCCTCGTCGCCATTGATTACTTTACAAAATGGGTGGAAGCAGCTTCGTTCGCCTCCGTTACTAAAAATGTAGTCTTCTGGTTCATCAAACATAACCTGATCTCTCGGTATGGCATCCCCGAGAGGATTATCACAGACAACAGTACCAATCTTAACAACATAATAATCACTGGACTTTGCATGCAATTCAATATCAAGCATCACAACTCTTCTCCATACCATCCAAAGATGAATGCCGCAGTGGAAGCCACCGATAAGAACATAAAAAAGATGATACAGAAGATGGTTGTGACGTACAAAGATTGGCACAAGATGTTACCGTTTGCTTTTCATGGCTACCGAATTTCGGCTAGAACATCAATTGGGGTAACTCCATTCTCTCTGGTCTATGGTATGGAAGATGTCCTACCTGTCGAAGTCCAGATTCCTTCTCTGAGAATCATGAAAGATGCATACTTGGATGAAGATGGGTGGATTCAGACCAGGTTGGATTAGTTAAACCTAATCGACGAGAAGAGGCTTGCGGCTGTCAGTCAAGGTCAGATGTATCAGAAACACATGACCAAGGCATTCAATAAGAAGATCAAGCATCGGGTATATCAGGATGGTGACTTGGTAATAAAGCGCATCATCATAATGCAGGGTGATCCCAGGGGCAAATAGACTCCCACTTACAAAGGTCCATTTGTAATCAAGAAAATATTTTCTGGCGGAGCTATGATACTGACCACCATGGACGGTGAATATTTCCCGCACCCTGTAAATGCAAACATAGTCAAAAGATACTATGCATAAAAAATGACCCATTAGGTTGACTGGCCTAGGAAAAAATAAGGGCATCCTGGCGAACCAAAAAGGTTCGGCCTAAAATCAGGGATATATATGAAAAGATTGTACACCCGGTAAGTTGAAAACCTGAAAAGGCGGCTTGGGCAAAAAGGGGTATCCCAGTGGACTGAAAACCCGAAAGGGCGGTCCAGGCAAAAATTAGGGATTAAAGCATACAACAATGTCCCCATCAGATCACCTATAGTAAAGCTTTATTACCGAAATCAAAGTTCAAACAGGACAGATCAATTCACTCATTTTCTTCTGACAACAAGGGATGAGATGCTTGAAGACATATGGGCAATAGCAGAGTTGGAACCCGACGAGATTATTTCCATATAACTATTATCTTGTTTACAATTTGTATTCTCTTCATTTCATGACGATTTCCCCATATTGGGATCTCTGTCTCTTTGTATAAAATCTCCCATTTATGGGCAAAATATCAATAAGAAATTCAATTTCAAAATTCAAACTCTTTGTTTTTACTTTTTCTATTTTGTTTGCAAGACGTCTAATGACTAAAATTGAATGAGCGTATGCATATGAATACAACTGACTGTTAACAAATATATGCATAAAGACATGAATAAGCATTTATTCAGGACACTGGGAGTTGGGATAATGCCCAAGCCATCCATAAATCCCCACATAGCCATTTCCACGAGATTATCCCCACAAAGTAATCTTCACAAGTTCATACATTCCTCGCAATTTCCCCAGCAGGTCGCTTTGGCAGATAAAGGAGTATAGTCTTCTTCCCAGTAATATCGTCCATCTACGAAATCCCAACCATTACAGTTTATGGAAATTCCTCTCCCCAGCTGAGTTTTCAAAACTATAAAATCCCATGCAGACTACCTCTCTCCATCCAAGCTCGTTCTCCTCAGCAAGGATTTTCCCTCAATAGAGTATTCCTCCGTCAACAGGGTTTACTTCTCTAGTGGAGTTCAAATTTCCATCACAAGGTTTATTTCCCTAGAAAAGTTCAATCTCCCCAACCTAAGTCAGCTTCTACCATAGATTACCGACAAGGTTCTTGCCTCTAGCAAAGGACAACCTGGATTGCAATCTCCAGAGAGTTGCTACTGAGTCTGAAACCAGACCAGATATCAGTCAACTTTATCCTCCCCAGACGAGTTGGAAGGTTATTCATCTCTTTTATCCCCATTCAGGGTATACAAGAATTTCAATCCCCAGTAGAGCAAGGAACAACCAAAGTGTTTAACTCTTCTATCCTAAGCAGAAATCAACATTCCCCAACGAAGTTTCCTCAAACAAAAAGCAGGAATCCCCAACAGAAAGAATCTCCAGAAGATCAAAGATACACATATTCTTCATCTCCAACAACAATCAGGGATTTATTTTCCCCAAACAAAAATGCTGCTTAAATTTACAAATGCACTTCAACAACATTTCACATTCATACATCATTTACAAACAACATATCATGCGCATACAAGACACATATAACACAATATCATTTAGTTTAAGAACATCATTACACAATGCATTTTATACATCATGACATTGCATAAAACTAACTCTTTATATTTTCAGGAAAGATCAATCAAACAGACAAACATCACCAAATACTTATATAACCCGACGATCTTCTCAAAGGCTGCATCTGACAAAGGGCTATTTCAGCATTTTTCTCAAAAGGTCATTCTCATAAAACATCCTCTAGGTCAGATTAAATCGATCAAAGATTTATTCTGATACTTATTCCAGTAGAAGTCAAACATATACATCTTCTGGCTCAGATGGATCAACCATAAATCTATTCTGATACTTCTCCCAATAGAAATCAGTCATAAAACATCTTCTGGCTCAATTTAAATCAAACGTGTATTAATTCTGATACTTCTTCCAGCGGATATTCCTCTGGCTCAGATTAAATCGACCAAAGATTTATTCTGATACTTCTTCCAGTAGACCCCTTTTTCTGGCTCAGATTAAATTGACCAAAGATTTGTTCTGATACTTCTTCAAGTTAAAGACAAAGAGACCTCTTCTTTCTCAGATTAAATCGACTAAAGATTTATTCTGAGACTTCTTGCAGTCGAAGTCGAACATATACATTTTCTGGCTCAGATGGATCAACCATATATCTATTCTGATACTTCTCCCAGTGGAAATCAGTCATAAAAATCTCATGGCTCAGTTTAAATTAAGCATGTATTTTTTCTGATACTTCTTCCAATAGATATTTTCTGGCTCAGTTTAGATCGAGATAGATTTATTCTGATACTTCTTCCAAATAAAAACGAGCACAAGCATCCTCTGGCTCAGATTAAATCGACCAAAGATTTATTCTGATACTTCTTTCAGTGGATCTTTTTTCTGGCTCAGATTAAATCGAGCGTGGATCTATCCTGATACTTCTCTAAGTTAAAGACAGTTTCTAGCTCAGATTAAATCGACCAAAGATTTATTCTGATACTTCTTCCAGAATAAGTCAAACACAAAAATCTATTGGCTCAGTTTAACTCAAGCCTAGATCTATTATGATACTTCCTCCAGTAAACATTCTTTTGGCTCAGTGTAAATCAACCATAAGTTTATTCTGATGCTTCTTCCAGATAAAGAATAACATGGACATCTTCTGGCTCAGATTAAATTGACCATAGATTTATTCTGATACCTTTTCTAGTTAAAGTAACCAGTTACTTTGGAAGGTATCTATAATCCCATCTCTGATGACTTTCTGTCACCTCTCCAAATGGCATCTATAAGACCATTCCAGGTATAACCAACCAACAACATCACTTCTTGCATGAGCGAGTGCAAATTTCTGGGCACTTAAGTGTTCAATCATATTCTACCTTCAAGTCACGAATGGATGACCTGCCAATCTAACTCTTCAGGTTTAAGAAGATTGAACAGGGGCAACTATTGTACCCCAAAACTTTCCCTCCCATTTTTCTTCAAGACATTCTTTCAAGGCTTCTCAAATACTCAAGAATCTTAAGGGATGACCAGTCAAATACTCCTCCTAAGCCAAAAGTACATAACTAGGTTTTTGAGTTTCTCAAGGAAATTTGGATTGCAAAGGTCTCAAGTGGTTTCCATGGTTCATCATAGGTCCTTAACAAGGTTCATGTCAAGTTTCAAGTCTTGCATCACAAGTTTGCTCAGTCAATTGCTCAGATGATTGAAAATCAACTGTATTGAGCAAAAAGTCAACTATGGTCAACATACATCAAACTTCAAGATTTCTGGTTAACATCAACATTTTGAAGTGATATTCATCATTTGAGCAAGGGTTGATCACGACTCCTCAAGGAAAACCCTCAAATCATCAAAAGTCAAGAATTGTCAAATTAGGGTTTCCTTAGGAGAAATCAACTGAACTTTGACCAGACATAACATTCACATGATTCATCAACTTTTCCCAAACCAAAGCTTATTTTGAGTAAAATTCAACTCTCTGCAAATTTGTTTTAATTCTCAAGTCCACAAAATGCTTCATTTGAAAGATATGAGCTAATACATTATATGTCATTTTCAAAAAGTCAACAAAAACACTTTTTGTCAAGGCAACTTACATCAAGATAAATTCTTCAAAAGAAAAAATGATAAACATAGAGATTGTAGAGGAGATATTGAGCTTTCCAAAAAGTCAAAGATAATCTTAAAAAGATGAAAATTGAGAAAGTTATGAGTTGCACAAGTTGGGAAATTTTGAGGAAATTCATGAAATGCACATTGAGCAAACTTGCAATTTTGAACTAGTGGGCCTAATTTTTTATATTCAAACATGATTGAAAGATGTCAGAAGGCCTCTACATTCATTAAATATTTTTGTGATTTTTTATTTCTTTTATTTATATTTTATTCATTTAAAATCAAACAAAATCAAAATAAAATATGAGATGAATGTGTAAGGACTTAGGCCTTTTTGTTTTCAGTCCATAACAACCCCGATAATGCATACAAGACAGCCACAAACTGTCCAGGTTTGTTGCAAGCTCAAAATGGCAAGAACATCATAAGCATGGCAAGTTTTCAAATTGTTGATCCTTGTTTTATGGTGGCTTCATGGCCTTGATTTCATGCCATGTTTGCTGGCTCGTTCCCTCCTCTATATAAAGCAAACAAGTCAGAAGAAAATGGATACGAGATAGCTATTGCAAGAATACACTACAAAATTCTCAAAATCTCTCAAAGTTATGGCAATTGGAAAACCCAACTTCCAGCCACGATCAATCATTTTCAAGCATTCAAACACGTTCCAGGAGTTCCTAGGAGGTGATCCAGATCCTTATTTAAGATCAAAACACCCAAGGACGTGCCTAATGACTTACACCGGTTTTCTCATATTCTTGGACTTTAAACCATTTAATCATGTGATTTCAATGAACTTCATGCATATATATCTGTTTGTATTAATGTTTAGAATTTTTGGATCATTATTTGTGAGGTATAATGCAAGAACAGGTTGATGCCATGGCTAGGGCATAGAGCTTCCTAAGCTTCGGATTTTAGGTTACAAGAAGTTCCAGCCCATTTGGACCCCAGATTTGGATTCAGAGGGATTTTTTAAGGGGGTTAGGGTGTATTTGAGCCTTTAATCCTTTTTGTTTTGTAGGTTTTGGTTTTTAAGCCAACCAGAGAAGACAACCGGAAAGTTGACTCCAGTGTGCTGACTCCGGTGGCCTGGGTGTCATCATTTAAGTGGTGCATTCAAACCATGGGGACCCTACCTCGCGTGGGTGTTTTGTTTTGGATGACATTATGATTCATTTTAAATATAATGTATTTGTTTGGTTTGTATAACAGATAAATCACGCCACTACAGTGGCAACACACACACACATAAGGCATTCATGCGCCTTGTCTTGGGTTCGATCCAGGTGCAAGGAGTTTTCATTTTTCCATATTTCTCATTTAAGATCAGGTACAAGCAAATCCCAACATGCATATGGTGCAACTCCAACTATCCCCTATCAGATCTCGTCAAGCTAGATCTAAAGGCCTCAAATATGCGTTCCATCGTGGGCTTCTCAGGACCAGCCACGCAGGATCCAGTACAAGCTCCTGGGCTCAGTCATTTTAGGCCTCACATTTTGCTATTTCTCACTCCCCATCTTCTTTTTGCAGCCTTGACCCATTTCTACTTTTTTTTTTGTTTTATTTATTTAACTTTCTTTAAAAAAAATTATAATCATAAAATCAAATAAAAAATTAGATTTAGGATTTAATTAATTAAATTTTTTTACAATAAAATCACTCACTTGATTTTTATTTTACTAATTAAAATTTAATTAGAATTAGGTTTAATTATCACAAAAATTATTTTCTTTTTCTAAACAAAAACACCAAAAACATTTTCTTACTTAGAAATTTTTTAGGGTTTTAGATATTTTTCCTCTTCCATCTCCGCGCGTTCATTTACCTTTTCGCATTATTATTTTTCACGATTTTGTAATTGTCCATAGTTTGTAATAGTTAAATTTAGGGTTCCTTTACATTTCCCCCATTTTGGTTTGTATTCCCCCATCCCCGAAGTGATGTAATAGCGTAGTTTACTTCTCGCATTTTTATTTCCTGCCCTTATGTGTATGTCTAATTGTTAGACTAAATAGGCGTGCATGGCAAGAATAAAAAAGACAAACGATAGAAAACCTAACATCTAAGATAAACATAACTAAAACACAACACACTTAGCACATGCACACCTCTAAGGTACCTCCACTTATTTCCTTCATAAAATAAATAGTCACGTCTCTCGAACATGGGATGTTTTAACAAAAACCCTTTGGTTAAGAGATCATATTCCCTTGATGACCCTTCGATGTTGCCTTGGTAAATGATCTTAGTATCTTAGGGTAATTGCTAAATTGTCTTACGAGTTGCCTTCGTGACTGCACGATGACCCGTGCCCGTCCCTCAAAACATCCAATGATAAAGATACATACTAACTAATAGTAGGATAGCATTATCTAAAGGAAAGAGGAAAAGAACAAAGACATTTTGAGTAGGTAGACAACTCGTAGTTGCTTGCTCACAAAACAAAAACAAATTTCTCACACATACACTCTCTTTTCTAAATATTTTCAAAGACAAAAAATACTTTGTATGCATTCTCAACGATACGAGAATCATTACAAAGTTCGTCGCACTAAGGTGTCTTTTCAAAATTATTTTCAAATACACTTACACAAAAAAGCATTTTCAAAGTGAGCTAGCAACTAAGAGCCTGTAGTTAACTACCGATGAAAAGGGTGCTAACACCTTACCTTTTCATAACCTACCCCCCGAACTCAAAATCTTTAAAAAGGTCTTTCCTGTTCTTTTCACCCTTCCCTTTGTTGGATAAAAGAAAAGTCGATGGCGACTCTTGCTAACCGCAACATTTGCTATAAAATGTAAAACCAGTAAAGTCAGTTCTCCCTCCGTATTACATTGACGATGGAAGTTGACTGCTACCATTATACAAAGACATGTCACAAATGCCAAATCTACACCGATAAAATAAATGTGCCGCTAAATCCTATAAATGTCCTGAGTTCTCCTTGGATATTTTTGATGTGGGGAATTGATATGATAGGAATGATCAAACTGAAATCCTCCAACGAACTCCATTTCATACTGGTTGCCATTAATTACTTCACCAAGTGGGTGGAAGCTGCATCCTACGCAAATGTGACAAGACAAGTGCTTACTCGATTTAACAAACATAACATTATATGCAGATACAGGGTTCCTAGATGAATCATTACATATAATGGGTCTAATTTGAACAACAAAATAATGAAGGAGTTATGCGATGACTTCAAGATCGAGCATCATAATTCTTCACCATATCGATCCAAGACGAACGGAGCCGTTGAAGTTGCCAATAAGAATATTAATAAAATCAGTTAAAAAATGGTGAAGACATACAAAGACTGACATAGAATGCTTCCATTTTCTTTACAGTGCTATCATACTTCCATACATACATTAACAAGTTCAACGCCTTTCTCTCTAGTATATGGCATGGAGGCAGTACTCCTGGTTAAAGTAGAGATTCTGCCACTTCAAGTTCTAATGGAAATAAAGCTTGAAGAAGCAAAGTGGGTTCAGACACGACTTGATCAGCTTAACCTCATTGAATAAAAATGCTTGACATTGTTTTTTATTGAAGGACGTGTCAGAGTCGACACTGGAGCCCAAAATAAGTTTGTCTGAGCCAAAACTTCAAAAATTCATAACTAATTCACCGTTTATCTGATTGATCCCATTTTTGGACAGGAGTTAGTTCTCGACGTCGGCTATATTTTTTTTTAAATTTCAACTTCAAAAATTGCACTTAAGCCCCTGCGATTTAGCCTGGAACATGACAGACTCAAGTGAACATTGGAGGCCTAATTGCATATTCAAAGCCCATATCTTTGCTCTAATTTCCATTATATAATCTCATTCTTTTCACACAACAGGAAGAGAAAAAAAAGCCTTTGCCACAACCCTGTCAGAATATCAAATTCTTTCAAGAACCCTAAAACCTTGAGATCCTTGTCACAAACCCACATCTCACTACTTCTCCAGTAAGGGTAAGGCTGGTTTGATCTCCATGATCAAAAGGGCATAGAAGTATTCATCTCACTACTTCTCCAGTAAGGGTAAGGCTGATTTGATCTCCATTATCAAAAGAGTATAATCACTCATACATGCCATATCGGTTTTAACATTAAATTTTTTTCATATATTTGTTTTATTTGTATTTCATGATATATACTAATTTGTTTAATGTGGCTATGAGATTCAACACTATAGATTTGACTGTTATGATCCCATGCAGGTTTATTACAAAACACTGAGGTCGGATCATAATAACCACCAATGTATGGCAAGATAGACATCCTAAGGAGGTTAAGGCAACCATTTGTTTAAAACTTTTTTCATAAAACCTAATATTTTTCACAAACCTTTGATTTTTTATAATAAACTCGAATAATTAATTTTAGGTTTTTTAATTTAATTTTAGGTTTTAAATTAATTTTCGGTTCAACAACCACCCATGATATTTGCATTATTTTTATTTTCTAACCCTATTTTTCCCCTATCTATTTTTTGGCAAACTTAATATTTTTTATTAATCATTAGACATAAACTTTTTTTAAAACCTTTTTTTTATTAAAATTAATTAGGTTTTAGGTTTTTTTAATTAACCTTTTTTTCAAAAATAACCTTTTTTATTAATTAAAATTAATTAGGTTTTAGGTTTTTTTAATTAACCTTTTTTTCAAAATTAAACTTTTTTATTAATTAAAATTAATTAGGTTTTAGGATTTTTTAATTAACCATTTTTTTCAAAACTAAACTTTTTTTTTAATTCAAACAAATTAGGATTAGGTTTTTGTTTTAGTTAGTAACTGAATTTTTGGCTTTTTTTTCATTTATTAATAAATTAAGTTAATTAACTTTTTTTTAATTAAATTAGTTAGAATTAGGTTTTTTAATTAACTTAAAATTATTTTCTACAAAAAGACACCAAAAACATTAACTTAGAATTTTAGGTTTTAATTTCTCCTTAATTTTTTTTTATTCTTTTACATTTTAATTTCTAGAAAAAAACTGTATAGATCGCATTATCAATGTAATAGCGTAGATTTATCTTTTCTCGCATTTTTTTCTAATTATGTAATTGCTTTCGGGATATAATAGTTTTAGGATTTCTTTTCCGCACTCTTCATTATTATGTAACTGCCCCAAAACCCTGTAATAGCTAAGACTTTAATTTCTCGCATTTTAATTTTCGCAAACTATAAACTGCTTAGATGAATGTTAATAGGATTGTATGGAAAAACTAATTGAAAATTAGAACAGTAGATCACCTTAATTGTGAAAAGATTAAATAACTGAAATTAAACACATGCACATGCTCACGCTTAGGGTATGTCTCACTTGGTTGCTTCGAAAAACAATGGTCATGTCCCTCGAATGTAGGAATACCCTTAGCAAAGACCCTCGATTAAAGTCATCATAAAGATCATGGTCCCTTAACGTCCCTCGAGTTGCCTATGAGAAATGATCTTGTCCCTCGATGTTGCCTACGAATATATGATGACAGTCCCTTCGAAATGCTAAGGTATCCTTACATGTTGCCTTCAATGACCATTATGTCTCTTTCGATAGTCCCTTACAACTCCAATAACGACGCTTCCTATTTCTCAATAGTAGGATAGCACTGTCTAAAGGAAACAAGAATAGAAACGATCTTTTTTCGAGTAGGTAGATGCTAGTAGGTACTTGCTCAAATCAAACTTTTTCACACCAAACACTTTTCAAACAAAGTTTTTTTTCAAAAAACAACTTCGTAACACTCTTGAGGACGGAAACAAGGGTTAAAACAAAGTAAAACAAAACTTTTCAAAGCAAAACACACACAAGCAATTTCAAAATGAGCAAGTACCTAAGAGCCCATGGAAAACCATGGATAGAAAGGGTGCTAACACCTTCCCTTTCTATAATCTATCCCCCGTACTCAGAAACATCTCGAAAAAGGTTTTTTCTGTTCTTTTTCCTTTTCCAAGATTGGATGAAATAAAAGTTGGTGGCGACTCTTGCTTACCGCGACATTTTGCGAATAAAAAACGTAAAACGCAAACCAGCATTTTTCAAAACAGTCGGTTCTGCCATCGTACCACACACGACAATGAAACATATAATGTTGGGGGAGCCGGTGACACAAAACCAATGGTTTAAAAGGAGAGAACATTAAAAAAGCTCACAACAAACATTAGGTGCATATATATACATTTGGGACATATATAGACAAATACTCAGTGCATATACATTTTGGGTTCCATATCAGCTTAGGGCATTACACATGGCATTATCCGAACACATCTTTAGCTAAAACTACAAACTTTCTTGGGGCTCATCTTTGGACCATTTGGTCCATAAAACAAATGAATACCTTGGTTGAGAACAAACACAACCGGTAAAACTCTGATCTTATCTTTGATCTAGTTATCTAAGATTCGATTACCGAAACTTTTTCAATTATCTATCCCCTAGGTTGCGGTAGGTATGCGAATTTTTAGGATTACGTTATTTATCCTCTAAGTCGTGATAATACGTAAGACTACCCCCCTGTCGTTTATCCTCTAGGTCGTTATAAACGCATAAAATTTTCAATCATCTATCCCCTAGGTTATGGTAGGTGCACGAATTATCAGGTTTATTTTATTCATTCTCTAGTTCGTTTTGAATACATAAGTCTATCTTTGTGTCGTTTATCCTCTAGGTCGTGATAAACGCACAAATTTTTTCAAATATCTATCCCCTAGGTTGTGATAGGTATGTAAATTTTCAGAGTTATACTATTCATCCTCTAGGTCGTGATGAGTACATAAGCCTATCCCTATGTCATTTATCCTCTAGGTCGTGGTAAGTTCACATGTTCATCCTTGTATTGTTTACTCCCTAGATTGTAGTAAACATAACAAAATCTACTATATAATTTATTGTGTTAGTCTCTATGCGGCAATGTACTATCAAGCTCTGTTGTATTCGTCCCCTAGGCTGTGATGGATAGACAAAATATGTGTTAAGCTTACTATATTAGTCTCGAAGCATTAGTAAGTCAACTGTCAAACTTGTATTATTTACCTCCTAGGTTATGGTAAACACGGGAAAATCTACGATCTCTTCTAGATATTGACGAGTTATCTGCGTCGTCACATATAAGCCAAATCAAAGCTCTTCTATTCTAACTCTGGTAGGATGATACATCATTATCCTTGTCTATTTTTTTCAAAATTTTGGGGAACGATGTACAACGTATCTTTATCTAGACAACCTTTGGTCAAATTTTGGGGGTCTTTCATTATTTAATAAACCTCCGATTCAAATGTGTGAGACCTGCGTATTCTCGCACCCTCAATCGAAGAATAATTAAATAGAGGCAGCTATCATACCCTAAATTTTCCCCATCAATTCAATAGTCGTATTATTACAGTGTTTCTAAGTTATTAGTCTTTGGTATTTAAAATTGTTTTCTTTTGATATTATTTCACGAGGAGGTTTTTAATTCATAAGAGTGGGTGTATTATCCAAAAAGGGACCATCAAAATCTGATGGCCCATTAAGGATTTTGGGATCATTTAAAAATCCATTTCAAGTTATAAAAAAGGAGGTGATTGTTATAGGGGTGTGGTATTTTGGGGCCATCAAAATCTGATGGCCCATTAAGGGTTGACTATTGTTTAATAAATAGGGGGTGCACACTTGTGAATCAATTGAGCCCATGGCATGTTTTTGGGAAGGCCCATTCTCTTTTTTTGATAGAGGCCCAACTGCATTTTTGTTGTATTTATTTTTTATAATAATTATTATTATTCAAAATATTATTAATATTATTAATATTATTATTACTGCTATTTATAATCTATTATCACTTTGTGAGGGTTTGACTAAGTCAACACAGAGATTGAGAAACCCTAAGGTCAGTAGCGGCCTCTATCTTTGAGATCAAATATTTAAGCCCAAGCCCAAGAAATAAACACTGTGTAAATTGAACAAAGATTAAGCGTATCAAATATTCATAACAAATCAAATTCTTAATTACAAACAAAATCAAACCTTAGATTGGAAAAACGTTTTTATTTTGGGATTTACATAGGATACACGTCCTGATACATTGAGAGATTACAAAATCCTAAACTAAAATACAAAGAGATCAAATCAAATCCTAAAAATGATTCTAATTGAATCAATCTCTAACAAGTAACAACAATTACAGATTAATTTCCTAATTGAATCTAAAACCTAAGATATATAAACCTAAGATGTCTAAAGATAAAGGGGAAGGAAGAAATTTGTAGAAGCAGACTCAAAAGCGAGGGAAGAAGGAGAAGTGGTTGAAGCCTTGGAAGTTTCATCTTGCTTGAGATCTAGGGTTTCAATTTCTAAAACCCTAAGATCTATCCACGAAGAAATAACCGCGACACCGTTACCTTCGAGCAAAGAACAAAAGAAGGAATCAGAAAGAGACGGAGAGGAAAATCAAATTGCAAGAAACACTGCAGGGGAGGTAAGCCGAAAATCATTTAGCTTAGGGACTCACATTTGTTGTTATTTGTGTAACCTCTGTTTTGGTGTTATATTGCTTTGGGGTTTGGAAATTGGTGTTTTTCTGGGTTTTCTAGGGTTAGGGTTCTTTCTTAGGGTTATGGTTCTTCAATCCTAGGGTTAGGGTTCATCAACATTAACTTAGGGTTCTAAAGCTTTGTGCTTCTGGGTTGGATAAAGGGTTAGGTTCTTGGGGTTGTTTGAAGACCAGGGTTAGGGTTCTTAGGGTTATAGGGTTCTGGGTTTGAATACAGAGGTGGGGTATAAATGTTTTAAGTTTCCGGTTGAATGCCAACTGGAAAACTGGGCAGAAAGGGTGGTTTGTGGTGACTCATGGTGGTGACCACCGACGAAAGCGATTTCTGGATGGAAGGGCGATTTTCGATCACTTAGAGAGAAGCCAAAGCTTCTCTCTCTAAAAATACAACATATTTGTGTTTTATTGTAGAGAGGGGAAGGGAAGAAAGGAAAATGGGCCTTCAGCCCAGGGTTTCGCTTATATAACACCTCTCAATCTAGTGCGTTTCCTATTATCGTGCGCTTCCCATTGCAACCATTGGATCAACATCAAATGTCCCTGAAACACATGTCCATCACAACTCCGTGATCTCTTCCACACCTTGCCCAACAGATAAAATACCCATGATATTTACACCCTCTGTTTACTTGGTTTTGAATAACCCACACCCCCTAGAGCTATTGGGCCCATTTCAATATCTGAACTTGGGCCCTTGCTTCACGTACCCCGAATTTTGCTTTTATGTTCAAATATGCACCTCCTCCCGCGTTTAGGCCTGAATCCAATATATGGATTCAGGGCCCTACTTTTTACACCCCCTGAAGTTACTAACCAAACATAAAATACACCCCCTGACCTTTCAATTAAAATTTTATTTTATATCCTATATTTTATTATTTATTTTATAATTAACTCTTTTTTGTATTTATTATATTTACATAAATTCCAAAATTGTTTTATTATTAAATTCAAAATTCAATCTTTTTACTAATTTATTTTTAATTAATTTTAAATTGTATTAAAATTCTTTTTATCATGAATTAAAAACATATTTTCTAATATTCTTTAATATTTTAAAAAATATATCTAACCAACATCAAAAAATCAATTTTTCATTAATATAATTCAAAATTCAAGATTATTTTCAAAAAGGACTATGAAAATATTTTTAATCGACTGCGAACTTCGTCTAACAACTCAATCATTCACACAGCCAGACTTGGTTCAAGGAGAATTCAAATATATTTGTAATCCATAAAAAACACCAACCAACTACGAATTACGAATTGAGACTCTGATTCCTCATAAGAGGATACATAGGCATACGACTTAAAATCGTGGCGAGTTCCACTAATAAATTAAAACCATATTTCTTAAAAACCATAAATATAAACCCTAGTATCCTTGTGAACAATGTAGACGAGGGGTGCCTAACACCTTCCCTTCGTCTAAAACGAGTCATACAACTTAGAATCTCTGATCAAATTAGGGTTATCTTTTATATTCCCTCCCTAAAGATAAAAATTAAGGGTGACGACTTTCATTTTAAAACCAGTTATTACAGGAAGCAATTCCTAAAAGAGGTAATTGTGCAAGAAAGAAAAAAAGACAATACAAATTAGAAATGAGAAAACTTGATTTCCATCGAGTTTCAATTCTGATATGACCCTTATGTCCTAAAATATCTCAATACTCTGCTTTCTGAAAAGAGTGATTGGACTGATTCCTACCCTTCGAGATTTCCAACTGTTATAGAGAGATCCACAAATTTTATGCAGACCGCAACCTCTCACTCTCAAATCCCTAAATTTTGCATGGACCATCCTTTCGGGTTTTCAGTCCACCAGGATACCCTTTTTTTGTGCCTAAGTTGCCCTTTCGAGTTTTCAACTTAGCGGATTATTCATTTCTTTTGATTTATTTTTTATTTTTTATCCCTAATTTTTTCCCAGGCCTTATCTTTTTGTGGTCCTCCGGGATGTCCATTTTTGCCTAAGTCTCCCTTTCGGTTTTTTAACTTAGCGAGTCTATTTATTCATGTGAAGTATTTTTTGATCGAGTCTACATTCACAGACAGTGAGAAATCTTCACCATCCATAGTTGTAAGCATCAAGGCTCTTCCAGAGAAAACCTTCTTTACAACATATGGTCCATCATAATTCGGGGTCCGCTTGCCCCTGGGATTTGTGTGGATAGGCAGGATCTTTCTCAGCACCTGGTCACCAACTTGGAAGTATCAAGGACGAACCTTCTGGTAAAATGATTTATGTATCCTTCTTTGATATAAGTGCTCGTGGAAAATGGTTTACATTCTCTTTTCTTCGATGAGATTAAACTAATCAAATCTTGTTTGGACCCACTTAGCTTCATCAAGCTTCACATCTGTCATGACCCTCAAAGAGGGAATCTCTACTTCCACAGGTAGGACTTCTTCCATACAGTACACTAGAGAGAAAGGGGTTGCCCCTGTTCAAGTACGCATTGAAGTATGGTAGCCATGCAAAGCAAAAGGCAACATCTCGTGCCAATCATTATACGTTATCACCATCTTTTTCACAATCTTCTTTATGCTCTTGTTAGTTGCCTCAACAACACCATTCATCTTTGGGTGATATGGAGAAAAGTTGTGATGTTGAATCTTGATGCTCTGGCATAACTCTTTCATCATCTTGTTATTGATATTCGACCCATTATCAGTAATGATTCTTTCAGGAACTCCATAACGACAAATGATTTCTTTTTTTATGAATCGGGCAACCACTTGTTTAGTGACATTGGCATACAAGGCAGCTTCTACCCGCTATTATAAGCAAAAAAACACCAACTTTATTTTATTTAAAATAAAAATTCTAAAAAAGATGTATCTTTTCCAAGATAAAACTAAATGTAAATTGCATTTAATTTTTTTTCTCTCTTATTTTTTCCATAAACAACAACCAATCAAAATTGTTTTTACATCTCTCCCGTAAAACATACTTCAAAAAAGACACAACAATTTTAACTTTAACAGTCTCAGATCCAATTACTGTATCGACGACCTTTCACCTAAATGAAGATTACACTTCAATGACAAATACTTAGTCTTGCTTAAAAATTTCGACCAAGAACAATAGTCAACTCATTATCTAAAGGCTTATGAGTGAGAACAATAATAGAGACTACAACTCTATAACATCAGTCCAACTCACAACCGAGTGGAACACACAACCAACTTTCCTAGAGAGTGGTACAGACTCAATCCTAATAATAGATACTTTACATTTTCAGCTGATACTTATTTAAGTTACAAATGCTTCTATTTATAACCCTTTTTCTCAACTGGATTTGGGCCTAAAAAACGCATCAAGGAGACTGCACAAAGTCTGCAAGAACTTCTCCAAGAAAGTAGGTCTTCAATCAAAACTTTCCTAAAATGTCTTAATATTTAAAAAATTTAATATCTTGAATACCAACATAAAATCTCTGATTTATCAATCTTGGACGCCACATAAGATTACTAAATATTACCAAATTATTCATAAACTAAATCACAACAACTGAATTCAAAATGTCAGCTGTAGAAGACCTGATGTCCTATACTTCTGATTAGGACATCTCATTCAACATGTTCAAACAACAAATTAAAACATCTTTCAAACTACAAAATAGCAAAACATGTGATATTTATTATTTATTTTCACTAACTTACATTTACTTATTATATTTTAGTTCATATAACTATTCTACAATCTATTGTTAATAAGGTTATTTTAATAAATGATTCTCGTTTTATCATTAAAATATATCAATACAATTAATTATTATTTTAAAAATTATGAAAATCTCAAAGAAGTCGAAGAGGAGCTTTATATGAGATAGAGGGAATAAGTCTTTTAGTTTAAATGTGTTTAATAGAGACATGCATGTTAAATAACAATGAAGAAGTGAGTATTTAGAGAGAAAAAATAGTCAATTTTTAAAATCATTTTAATAATCTTAAAAGCATTAAAATAAAGTAGTTCAATCTTTTTTATTTGTCATTCAAAATAAATGTTTCTTTTTTTCTCTTGTTAAATCTCATTAGTATTCTTTTTGACGAAATTTAATGAATGTAATAAATTGAAAAATATTCTTTCTGTCTCATAATAATTATTTTGTTATTTATTATTTCTTATGTAATCGTTTATAAGCAAGACATACTTATTTTTCTTGTAATAGATTATAACCTATAAAACATCAACTTAATTTTATTTAAGCATTTTTTTTAAGAAAATGTATATTTTTTAAGGTAAAACTAAATGTAAATCACATTTAATTTATTTTATGTAATTTTTTTCATAAACAACAACCAATCAAAATTATTTTTACATCCCTCCCATAAAACATATTTCACAAAAGACACAAAATTTTAAACCTTTTAATAAGTGTAAAATATTACATTTTTTATATTTATAAATTAGTACGAAATTCCTTTTTATAAAAAAAATTTTAATTTTTTAAATTTATTAAATAATTAATACATTTAATCTATATGTAATTCAAACACATCATTTACTCATTGAACTTAAAGATAAATATAATAATCATAATTGAGAGTGGAGGGAATAGTATCTGTTTAAAATATCAATGAAATGTTTATTAATTTTTTTCTATAATTTTTTTATCATTTTTATTATATTTCAACTCCCGTAATTATTTTACTTACTTTTATTAATAAAAAATTGTAAATAACATGTATATTTGAAATTGTTTTCAACACAAAAGAGTATATATAAAATAAAGAAAATAAAAATTATTATTTTTCCTTCTTAAATCTTATACTCAGTCAATCTCACAATATGTGTTGTCTTTCTTATTTTTATCTGTGTTAAATTATTTATGGTCATAAAATATCAATGTAATATTTATTATCTATTTTCACTAACTCACCCTTATTTATTATATTTTAATTCATATAATTATTCTAAAATTTATTATTAATAAGATCATTTTAGTAAATGATTCTCATTTTATCTTTAAAATTGACACAATTAATTATTATTTTAAAAATTATGAAAATCGATGTCTAATATGTGACGGAGGGAATAATTATTTTTGTTTAAATGTGTTTAATAGATACATGGAATAACAATGAAGAAGTGAGTATTTAGAGAGAAAAAAAGTCAAGTTTTTAAAAAGATTTTAATAATCTTAAAAGTATTAAAATAAAGTCTATTTTTTTTATTTGTCATTAAAAATAAATCCAACTTTTTGTCTCTTATTAAATCTCATAAATATTTTCTTGAAGAATGTTAATGAATGGACAAAATAATAAAAATTATAATATTTTAATAAGAAATGAACAAAATAATATTATAATATTTTTTTGAAGAATGTTAATAAATGCACAAAATAATAATATTATAATAATAAATGTACAAAATGATTATATTATAAATATTATTATAATAAATGCACAAAATAATAGTATTATAATATTTTTTTTGAAGAATGTTAATGAATGCACAAAATAATAAATCCATCTTCTAGAGTGTTTAATGCATATTGCTTGACCAACAATAAAAATAATAAAAATTATAATATTGTTATTTTTTTATTTTTAATATTATTTTTTATTATCTTCTAATTTGTAGTATATATAGGTGAGTATACATACTTGTACAAGTATTATATAAGTATTACATAAGTATTACATATTAGTGAAGTAACTTTGAAAATTTGATGGATCTAATTGTTTTTCTTGCTCTTACTTTGTGCATAACATGTTGCAATGTTGAGGCTAGAAACAAGACTTTAATAAATGGAGAAACTAATGTCACTCTATTTGGTAGTCCCATGGTATGTGATCTATTATAACCTCTTATTTTATTGTATAAATAATTTACTTGATTATTATTTTAGTTTAACAGATGCAGCGTCAAGTGAACAATGATTTTATTTGTGTGGATATCTACAAGCAACCTACTCTACAACACCCTTCACTAAAAAATCACAAAGTTCAGGTATAATTAATAATTGTCTTAAGATTAAACAAAATGTTAATAAGTGTTTCCGGGAATTCTTTAACAACTTAAAAATTTTTATTTTAAACATTTATATTTAATACATTGAAAATAAAAATAATTGAGTTTTCTAAGTAATAAAAAAAAATGTTTTATGAAAATATTTGTATTCAATGCATTTGAAATTGAAATAATTAATATTTTTATAAATATATTTCTTTATTTAAAATCCTTAAAAATTGTTTCTGCAGCACTCGTTATCATGATTCATGTGAAATTTATTTGTTTTATATGGAAGTATTAATTTACTTATTTCAAATTTTGAACATATGATATTCATTCACGATTAATGAACATTATCTTATTTTCTATTCATTGCAATTTATGTAGCTTTACCCAACCTTTGCAAAGAATGATATGCAAAGGAGACCATCTTTTGGTAAGACTATGGATGTATGCTCACCGGGAAAAGTGCCTATTTACAACAAGACACAAATTATTACAAATTCATCTTCAAGGTTACAAACAGATCATTTTAAGCAATATTCTAATAATTCTCAGGGCTACCATGTAAGTGATGATTTTAAATCAATACCAATACTTTGATTATATATATATATATATATATATATATATATATATATATATATATATATATATATATATATATATATATATATATATATATATATATATATATATATATATATTTTTTTTTTTTTGTTAAGATAAGTCAAAGATATTTTAGCTAAATTAAGTAGGAAAATATTTGTGTTGTAAGTAGGAAAATATTTGTGCTGTAAATAATTTATTTCATTCCCTTAATAGAAGAGGAATTATAGGGACTCTTTTATGTATATATAGTATCTTGATCAATGAATAAAATCATCATAATTATTACTTTGAAATGTTCTATATGGTATCTAGAGCCAACACAGTCTCTCTTTCAATATAGGAACGGTGGGTTTTTTTATTTCTTAGTAATTTCTGATGGCTTCTGATAAAAACAAACCGGAGAATTCTGGAACTTCCGCTACTGTCCAATTCTGTTGAGAATCAAGTGTGAGGAAGAAGTCCCACATTGATTATAAAAGGGAAGATTGAGCACTTATATATGAGAGAACCCACTCATCTATTACCTTAAGGTTTTAGATGAATAAGTGGTGTGTCTCTCACAAAGGTGTGTCCCAAGTAAAATGTTCCCTCCTCAGAATTGCCTCTACAGTGGTATCAGAGCCTTTGGTTTCGAGATAGGGACCGACTTACTTGTATCGAGCGATGGTACAAGTGTATGTGGAAGAGAGTCATTCCACATGAGGGGGAGCATTGTGACTCACACTTGAGGGGGAGTGTTGAGAATCAAGTGTGAGGAAGAAGTCCCACATTGATTATAAAAGGGAAGATTGAGCACTTATATATGAGAGAACCCACTCATCTATTACCTTAAGGTTTTAGATGAATAAGTGGTGTGTCTCTCACAAAGGTGTATCCCAAGTAAAATGTTCCCTCCTCGGAATTGCCCCTACAGTGGTATCAGAGCCTTTGGTTTCGAGATAGGGACCGGCTTACTTGTATCGAGCGATGGTACAAGTGTATGTGGAAGAGAGTCATTCCACATGAGGGGGAGCATTGTGACTCACACTTGAGGGGGAGTGTTGAGAATCAAGTGTGAGGAAGAAGTCCCACATTGATTATAAAAGGGAAGATTGAGCACTTATATATGAGAGAACCGACTCATATATTACCTTAAGGTTTTAGATGAATAAGTGGTGTGTCTCTCACAAAGGTGTATCCCAAGTAAAATGTTCCCTCCTCGGAATTGCCCCTACAAATTCAACGATGCACTCACCCCAGAACGGCTTGACGGCACTAACTACGTCGAATGGTCGTTGAATGCACAGAACAAAATCAGAGGCAGAAAATGATGGGGTTACGTTACCGGAACAAAGACTGCACCAGCAAAAGATAAACCCGGTGAATATGAAGCATGGGAAGATGAAAATTGCTTGGTCAAGTCTTGGCTTCTTGACTCCATGACCAAAGAAATCAGATCTCTTTTCATTCGCTTAGCTACGGCGAATGAAATTTGGGAAACTGTGAAACAAACGTACTCCGTCGACCAAGATGCATCAAGAGCTTATCAATTGCATCATGAGGTAATCTCTACTCAACAAAATGGTGGATCTGTTATTACATACTTTGGAAAATTGCAGAGGCTATGGCAAGAGTACGATAATATTAATAATTGTACCATGGAATGCACTAAAGATGTTGAGAAATACAATAAGATGGTTAATTCTCAACGAGTTTATGTTTTATTGGCTGGTTTGGATTCACATTTGGATGGAGTTCATGGTCGTGCTCTGGCTACCACTCCGCTTCCTAATGTTCAATCAGTCTATGCAATTGTATGTGCAGAGGCGAATCGCCAAGAAGCTATGCTAAGCAGTGAGTCTTCGAATGGTTCTGCCTTAGCTGTCAAGAAGTATCCGAAGAAAGAAATCCGTAAGTGTAATCACTGTAATGGAGATAATCATGTCATGGATACATGTTTTAAGCTCCATGGCTACCCGGAGTGGCATCCAAAGGGAAAAACTACTTCGAATAATAAGACAGAAAACAGCAAGGCTCATCTTTCTACTGCTGCCGGCTTCGTAACCAAGTCAGGTATGTCTAACTCTGCTCGTAATCCTTCTGTTATTATTAGAAATAACGATTGGATAATCGATACAGGTGCTACTGATCATATGACTTGTGATCAACACATGTTTACTAATTTCTCTCCTAATTGTCATAAAAATGTTATTATTACTGCCAATGGAGTGGAATCTCCCATTGAAGGTGTTGGTACAGTGACTCTATCACCCTCCCTATCAATACCTAATGTCTTATTTGTTCCTACCTTGAATTGCAATCTTATCTCTGTCAGTAAATTAACAAAATCACATTCATGTGTCGCTGTGTTTTATCCAACCCACTGTGTTTTTCAGGATATACATACCAAGGAGAAGATTGGCAGTGGTAGATATAGTGAAGGGTTGTATTATCTTGAAAAAGTTTCACAAATCCATAAAGGAGCATTGGTTCATCTTGCAAGTGATCACATACAAGATCAAAATAAAAAAATATTTGGCTATGGCATAGACGATTGGGGCATCCCTCTTTTAGTTATCTAAAAAAATTGTTTCCATCGTTATTTCATAAATGCAATATTTCAGATTTTCTTTGTGAAACTTGTGTTATGGCAAAAAGTCATCGTGCTATTTTTCCCTTGAGTAATAAGAAAACAGTCTTTCCTTTCTCTTTAGTACACACGGATGTTTGGGGTCCTGCTCCACAATCTACACATAATGGAAAAAAAATGGTTTATTAGTTTTGTTGATGATTGTACACGGGTAACCTGGGTATATTTGCTACAACATAAAAGTGATGTGTATGATGTGCTTCACTCCTTTCATCAAATGATAATAACACAATTTAACACATGTATTAAGGTAATTAGATCAGACAATGGAGGGGAATAATTTAAGAAAGAATTAAAAGATTTTTTGAACTCTAAGGGCATTTTGCATCAAACAACATGTCCTTATTCCCCCCCAACAAAATGGGGTGGCCGAGAGGAAAAATAGACACATATTAGAAGTTACTAGAACACTCCTAATTGATGGTAATGTTCCATCTCATTTGTGGGGCGAGACTGTGAATTCAACAGTTTACTTAATTAATCGAACCCCCTCTAGTGTGTGAAGGAAAATTGCAATCAAAACGCAGCAGAATATAAAATTTTCCTTTAGAGATCCTTACGAATGAGCATGGTCAGTGATAGAAAGTTTTACCTCTTGTGGCGATTCAGACCTTTGATGTCGTGATCACGAGCGTTGATGAAGAGCAACGCCTCTACTCAGTCCACACGAACAGATCGCTTCCGGTCACAGTGCTAGCTGATCACGAACGGAAACCTTGAGTGAGAGAGAGAGTCAAAAATGAAAATGCATCAAGTGAAAAAACTTCATCACAAGGGATCTATTTATAGAATCACTCGTGTGGGCTACAAGCTAAAAGCCCAATTAAGGCTATAAGCTAAAAGCCCAATTAAGCTTATGGACATCATACCTTATGATGTACCATATATCACTTATCCACGTGGTACCTTACCACTTTCCGTATTACACTTAAGTGCACCGTACCTTACGGTGTTCCTTATTTATTCTATCTCTCATCAACCTGTCCTTATGTGTGTGATCCTGTAGGTTTTCGTGACGTTGACAATTATATTAAATTACACATTTAATATAATAAACAGTGAGCGGTATCTAGCAACACATCACTGTTACCCAAGTCACGAAAATGTCATGTGATCTGACCAAACCTTTTCCGTGATAATATTTGTGTTGTACAATTACCCTTTTGCCCTCATGTCTATATTGAACACAAGGCATACACTGTGTCACCCTTGTCCAGTTCAATATTGGGCCCTTAGACATTTATCCTGTTATGCAGGATGAGCAAATTCCATCTAGGTCACTCATGTCCCTTAGCATGCTTTGTGAAGTACCCATCAACCATCTTTATAGTCATCCAGTTACGGATGACGTTTGATCAACAATAAAGTACTTGACTCTACATCTAGGGTCCATAGTGGTTTCAGGTCGAAGGGTGGTATACACCATTATCATCATGAGAATAACTTATGACACTTTGCATAACATTCTATGTAGTATTCTCATAACGGGTCAATCCAGTATAAATATTACTCCTAATATTCATACCTATGTCAAGACTTGATAACTCCTTATCTATGATCCATGAGATGTGATCATCAATCTATCTTCATAATAATCTTAATGCTTTAATGTTATCCCACTTCACATTAAAGCTTGACTACGGATACTTTAAGAATAGTTTCTTATGTTTAATGGGATCTCATGATTAAGTCACACTTAACATTTCATTAAACCAATAAACCATTCTAGGGACTTTATTATTTTGGAAAACATAATAAAGAAATGCCTTTTATTATTAATAAATAATTCGATACAAGTACCAAAAGTATTAGCCTCTAGGGCTTACACCAACAATCTCCCACTAGCACTAGAGCCAATCAGGCATACCCCTAATACCCATAGATCTAGTATGTCCATCATGCTTCAGCTGCGCAAGAGGCTTTGTTAATGGGTCAGCAACATTGTCAAGTGTAGGTACTCTGCATATTTTCACATCTCCCCGATCGATTATCTCTCGAATGAGATGATAACGCCTAAGTATGTGTTTGGATCGTTGGTGAGATCTAGGCTCCTTAGCTTGTGCGATAGCACCATTGTTATCACAATAGAGATCAATGGGATCCACAATGCTATGGACTATGCCAAGTTCACTAATGAACTTCTTGATCCAAACAGCTTCCTTTGCTGCAGTTGAGGCAGCAATATACTCAGCCTCGGTTGTAGAATCAGCAACTGTATCTTGCTTTGAACTTTTCCAGCTCACAGCGCCACCATTTAAACAAAACACATAACCAGATTGTGATCTAAAGTCATCCTTATCTGTCTGGAAGCTAGCATCAGTGTATCCAATTACAGCAAGCTCTTCCTGACCTCCATATATCAAGAATGAATCCTTAGTCCTTCTCAAGTACTTAAGGATATTCTTGACAGCTACCCAATGAGCATCACCGGGATTAGACTGGTACCTACTCGTTGCACTTAAAGAATACGAGACATCTGGTCGAGTACATAGCATGGCATACATGATAGATCCTATTGCAGATGCATATGGAATCTTATCCATGCGATCCCTTTCTTCCTTACTTGAAGGGGATTGTGTTTTTGACAGACACATGCCATGTTGCATAGGTATGAATCCTTTCTTGGAATCATGCATATTAAAGCGTCTCAACACTTTTTCTATGTATGTACTCTGACTTAGGCCAAGAAGTTTTTGTGACCTATCTCTATAGATCCTGATTCCTAATATATAGGCTGCTTCACCTAGGTCCTTCATTGAAAAGCATTTCCCTAACCAAGTCTTCACTTGTTGCAAGGTAGGGACATCGTTTCCAATGAGTAATATGTCATCTACATATAATACCAGGAATACGATCATGCTCCCACTAACCTTCTTGTAGACACAAGGCTCATCTTCATTCTTGATGAATCCATATTGTTTTACTGTTTCATCAAAACGAAGATTCCAGCTTCTGGAAGCTTGCTTCAATCCATAAATTGATCGTTGTAACTTACATATCTTTTGGGCTTCCTCTGGTATGTCAAATCCTTCAGGTTGTGTCATGTACACGTCCTCAAGAAGATTCCCATTAAGGAAAGCAATTTTTACATCCACCTGCCATATTTCATAATCATGATATGCAGCGATAGCAAGTAAAATCCGAACAGATTTAAGCATTGCAACTGGTGAAAAGGTTTCATCATAGTCCACCCCATGAATTTGTTTATAGCCTTTTGCAACCAGTCTTGCCTTATAGGTATGTACCTTACCATCCATGCCAGTCTTCTTTTTGAAGACCCACTTGCATCCTATAGGGTTAACTCCTATAGGAGGCTCTACCAAGGTCCAAACCTAGTTTGTGTACATGGAATCCATTTCAGATTTCATGGCTTCTAGCCACTTCTCAGACTCAGGACCAGTTATGGCCTCTTGGTAGGTCACAGGCTCATCTTGATCCATGAGTAATACATCACCCTGATCACTTATGAGATATCCATATCTCTCAGGTTGTTGACGTATCCTGCTTGACCTACGCTGGTCTTGTTCTACTTGAGCAGGTTTCTCTTCCACAACTACTTGTGTTTCCTGCTCTAATTCCTCCATAGGTGTATCAATGCTTTGTGGTTCTTGAATTTCTTCAAGCTCTATTTTCCTCCCACTGATTCTTTTGGAAATAAAATCCTTTTCCAGAAAAACTCCAGTTCGAGCGACAAACACTTTGCCCTCAGAGGGATTGTAGAAGTAATACCCTCTTGTTTCTTTAGGATACCCCACAAATAAGCATTTGTCAGATTTGGGCTCAAGCTTAGTTGAAATTTGTCGTTTCACATAAACTTCGCAACCCCAAATCTTCATGTAAGACATATGTGGTTTCTTACCACTCCATATCTCATATGGTGTCTTCTCAACCTTTTTAGATGGAACCCGGTTAAGTGTGTAAGCTGCAGTCAATAGTGCATGTCCCCAAAAGGAGTTCGGAAGATCGGCGTGACTCATCATGGATCGGACCATGTCTAACAAGGTTCGATTTCTTCTCTCAGATACACCATTCCATTGTGGTGTTCCAGGAGGAGTAAGTTGGGATAAAATCCCACATTACTTTAGATGGTCATCAAACTCTAGGCTTAAATATTCACCGCCTCGATCTGATCGAAGAACTTTAATATTCTTACCTAGTTGGTTTTGTACTTCATTCTTGAATTCCTTGAATTTTTCAAAGGTTTCAGATTTGTGTTTCATTAAATACACATAACCATATCTACTGAAATCATCAGTAAATGTGATGAAGTATTGAAAACCTCCTCTGGCTGGTATGTTCAGTGGTCCACATACATCAGTATGTATGAGGGCCAAAAGATCATTAGCCCTTTCACCTTTTCCTGTGAATGGGGACTTTGTCATCTTTCCAATTAAACAAGATCTGCATGTATCATATGATTCATAATCAAAAGAGTCCAAGAGTCCATCTTTATGGAGTTTGGAAATGCGTTTCTCATTTATGTGGCCTAAGCGACAGTGCCAAAGGTAGCTTGGATTTAACTCATTAGGTTTAATCCGTTTAGTATTAATGTTATAAATTGGCATTTCAAGATCAAGGACATATAGCCCATTGTTCATTTGTGCAGAAGCATAGAATATATCATTCAAATAAATAGAGCAACAATTGTTCTTTATTATAAATGAAAAACCAAACTTGTCCAAACAAGAAACTGAAATAATATTCCTACTAATTGCAGGTACATAATAACAGTTCTCTAACTGAATTATTAAACCACTAGGTAAAGTCAAAACATAAGTTCCTACGGCTAAAGCAGCAACCTTTGCTCCATTTCCAACTCGTAGGTCAACTTCACCTTTTGCCAAATCTCTACTCCTTTTTAGCCCCTGCACATTAGTACAAATGTGAGAACCGCATCCAGTATCTAATACCCATGATGCAGAAGTAGATAAATTAATTTCAATAACAAAAATACCTGAATTTGAAGTCCCTACTCCATTGTTCTTATCTTCCAGGTACTTTGGGCAGTTTCTCTTCCAATGTCCGGTCTTACCGCAATGGAAGCAAGTGTCCTCCTTTGCTATGCCTCCACTAGGCTTCAAAGCAGGAACAGTAGGTTTAGGCTTGGCAACTTCCTTGCCTTTCCCTTTACCAACCTGCTTGGTAGGCCTCTTGTTCAGCTTCTTTCCATTACTGACCATCAGAATGGACTTCCCTTTTGTCTTCATATTCTGCTCAGCAGTTTTCAACATGCTTAGCAATTCTGGAAGACTCTTATCCATGTCATTCATGTTAAAATTCATGACAAACTGATTAAATCTATCTGGCAACGATTGCAAGATAAAATCAGTTGCAAGTTCCTTTCCAAGCGGAAACCCTAACCTTTCAAGGTTCTCCACATACCCAATCATTTTGAGTACATGGGGACCTACAGGGTTTCCCTCAGATAACTTGCTGTTAAAAAGGGCCTTTGAAACCTGAAACCTCTCATTTCTTTCCTGCTCTTGATAGAGCATTTTCAGATGTCCGATCATATCGAACGCTGACATGTTCTCGTGTTGCTTTTGCAACTCCGAGTTCATAGTAGCTAGCATGAGACAAGCGGCTTCGTTAGCATCATCAAGATGCTTCTTATAAGCATCTCTTTCTGCCTTAGGTGCCGAACTAGGCGGTTCCTATTCAGGAACAGGTGTCTCCAAGACATACAGCTTCTTATCGTGCTTGAGGACAATCCTCAGATTTCGGTGCCAATCCAGGAAATTTGTCCCAAACAATTTTTCCTTATCTAGGATTGATCGCAAAATATGGTTGTTTGTTGTCATGGTAATATACAAAAAAAATGAAAATATAAGTATCATTAAAACAACATATTTAATTAGGCCTTTAATCAAATATGCTCCCACTATTTTACTCAAACCAAATGACCCTCATCATTTGATTCGGAAAATCCCGTTGGAAGACTTTCTAGTGGGTCGAGATCCACATTTCACTTCGTTCTAAGTCAGCGTTAGGCTGATTACACAAAACTAGGTTATTTAGGTAGGAACTCCTTCCAATTGTATCTCATACAACTCTCGAATATTTTCAGTTGGGTGAATAACTCCTTATTCTAATTCATCATATGAATCATTCCCAACTCTTGCTTCTAAACATGTATAATCTTATTATAATGTGTTTAGTTAAGTTTGACCCATTGTTTTAGCAGTTGGATATTACAATTATCCCATCGCACCTTACTAATATAGAACATGCACCTCGCGTAGGCGAAACCTACATTATTCGATACTAGTCTTGATGAGTGCTAAAACTTGGAAAGCAAGAACTTAATATTTAACTTGAGGGATTTTGTTATTAGTTTGATCTCACCGACTTAACATGCAATTCGTCTCTCTCATGCATCAACATACAAACACATGCATCAATATACATAAAAGGATACAATTATGGCCCCTAACATAATTGTTCTCCCAAGCCAATGAGAGAACCTAAGCTAACCTAATAACGATCTAAACTTCTCCAAGCAAGATCTCCAAGGTTATCCTCCTTTGATATTGTATTCTTCTCTTTCTTCATAACATTACATTACATAAAAGAAACTCGTTTTACATACGAGGGAGTGAGATGAGAAAAGAAGTTACATCAAGAATTTTAGAGAGAGGCACGACACGCAGGCCGTATTTTACAATCCCAAAACAAAATAAAGGAAAAAAAACTAAGGCCATAACTGATCACCACAAGACAATAATAATAAACACACTTTTATTATTAGTTTAAATTTTGTTAATTAAAAAAGGCAAATTAAATTTCGATGATTGATCACTCTTGTGCATTCACAACCCTAATCGCATAACTCTACAACAACACAACCCTTGTGCCGTCATGAACCCTAATGCAACAGTTTCATGCTGTCAAACACATCTCGATTGATAATTCAGTATGATTAATCACATGCCATTGCTTCAGCATACTAATGTCGGATTCCGAAGCATATGAACAGTGATCGGTCAAAGGAATAACAATCATCAAGTGTTTGAATGAACGAAACAGAAACAGTATATCACATATACCATCGTTGCATCAGATTTACTTATATCATATATAAGAGTGATCGATCTTATTTGTGTAACCTATGGACGATCGATGTATCGCTGCTTCACCATACTAATGTCGAATTCCGAAGCATAGTCAACATCAATCATCCAAATCGTACACAATAGATGCCAAATTTAATTAATCGTTTATTATTCAATTCATTCTGGTTTTAATCGAATCAAAATAGAAAATATAGAACATAAACAACTATCAGATCCATGGTTTCGTAAGTGGTTCTGATACCACTGAAGGAAAATTGCGATCAAAACGCAGCGGAATATAAAATTTTCCTTTAGAGATCCTTACGAATGAGCATGGTCAGTGATAGAAAGTTTTACCTCTTGTGGCGATTCAGACCTTTGATGTCGTGATCACGAGCGTTGATGAAGAACAACGCCTCTACTCAGTCCACACGAACAGATCGCTTCCGGTCACAGTGCTAGCTGATCACGAACGGAAACCTTGAGTGAGAGAGAGAGTCAAAAACGAAAATGCATCAAGTGAAAAAACTTCATCACAAGGGATCTATTTATAGAATCACTCGTGTGGGCTACAAGCTAAAAGCCCAATTAAGGCTATAAGCTAAAAGCCCAATTAAGCTTATGGACATCATACCTTATGATGTACCATATATCACTTATCCACGTGGTACCTTACCACTTTCCGTATTACACTTAAGTGCACCGTACCTTATGGTGTTCCTTATTTATTCTATCTCTCATCAACCTGTCCTTATGTGTGTGACCCTGTAGGTTTTCGCGACGTTGGCAATTATATTAAATTACACATTTAATATAATAAACAGTGAGCGGTATCTAGCAACACATCACTGTTACCCAAGTCACGAAAAATGTCATGTGATCTGACCAAACCTTTTCCGTGATAATATTTGTGTTGTACAATTACCCTTTTGCCCTCATGTCTATATTGAACACAAGGCATACACTGTGTCACCCTTGTCCAGTTCAATATTGGGCCCTTAGACATTTATCCTGTTATGCAGGATGAGCAAATTCCATCTAGGTCACTCATGTCCCTTAGCATGCTTTGTGAAGTACCCATCAACCATCTTTATAGTCATCCAGTTACGGATGACGTTTGATCAACAATAAAGTACTTGACTCTACATCTAGGGTCCATAGTGGTTTCAGGTAGAAGGGTGGTATACACCATTATCATCATGAGAATAACTTATGACACTTTGCATAACATTCTATGTAGTATTCTCATAACGGGTCAATCCAGTATAAATATTACTCCTAATATTCATACCTATGTCAAGACTTGATAACTCCTTATCTATGATCCATGAGATGTGATCATCAATCTATCTTCATAATAATCTTAATGCTTTAATGTTATCCCACTTCACATTAAAGCTTGACTACGGATACTTTAAGAATAGTTTCTTATGTTTAATGTGATCTCATGATTAAGTCACACTTAACATTTCATTAAACCAATAAACCATTCTAGGGACTTTATTATTTTGGAAAACATAATAAAGAAATGCCTTTTATTATTAATAAATAATTCGATACAAGTACCAAAAGTATTAGCCTCTAGGGCTTACACCAACAATCTCCCACTAGCACTAGAGCCAATCAGGCATACCCCTAATACCCATAGATCTAGTATGTCCATCATGCTTCAGCTGCGCAAGAGGCTTTGTTAATGGGTCAGCAACATTGTCAAGTGTAGGTACTCTGCATATTTTCACATCTCCCCGATCGATTATCTCTCGAATGAGATGATAACGCCTAAGTATGTGTTTGGATCGTTGGTGAGATCTAGGCTCCTTAGCTTGTGCGATAGCACCATTGTTATCACAATAGAGATCAATGGGATCCACAATGCTATGGACTATGCCAAGTTCACTAATGAACTTCTTGATCCAAACAGCTTCCTTTGCTGCAGTTGAGGCAGCAATATACTCAGCCTCGGTTGTAGAATCAGCAACTGTATCTTGCTTTGAACTTTTCCAGCTCACAGCGCCACCATTTAAACAAAACACATAACCAGATTGTGATCTAAAGTCATCCTTATCTGTCTGGAAGCTAGCATCAGTGTATCCAATTACAGCAAGCTCTTCCTGACCTCCATATATCAAGAATGAATCCTTAGTCCTTCTCAAGTACTTAAGGATATTCTTGACAGCTACCCAATGAGCATCACCGGGATTAGACTGGTACCTACTCGTTGCACTTAAAGAATACGAGACATCTGGTCGAGTACATAGCATGGCATACATGATAGATCCTATTGCAGATGCATATGGAATCTTATCCATGCGATCCCTTTCTTCCTTACTTGAAGGGGATTGTGTTTTTGACAGACACATGCCATGTTGCATAGGTATGAATCCTTTCTTGGAATCATGCATATTAAAGCGTCTCAACACTTTTTCTATGTATGTACTCTGACTTAGGCCAAGCAGTTTTTGTGACCTATCTCTATAGATCCTGATTCCTAATATATAGGCTGCTTCACCTAGGTCCTTCATTGAAAAGCATTTCCCTAACCAAGTCTTCACTTGTTGCAAGGTAGGGACATCGTTTCCAATGAGTAATATGTCATCTACATATAATACCAGGAATACGATCATGCTCCCACTAACCTTCTTGTAGACACAAGGCTCATCTTCATTCTTGATGAATCCATATTGTTTTACTGTTTCATCAAAACGAAGATTCCAGCTTCTGGAAGCTTGCTTCAATCCATAAATTGATCGTTGTAACTTACATATCTTTTGGGCTTCCTCTGGTATGTCAAATCCTTCAGGTTGTGTCATGTACACGTCCTCAAGAAGATTCCCATTAAGGAAAGCAATTTTTACATCCATCTGCCATATTTCATAATCATGATATGCAGCGATAGCAAGTAAAATCCGAACAGATTTAAGCATTGCAACTGGTGAAAAGGTTTCATCATAGTCCACCCCATGAATTTGTTTATAGCCTTTTGCAACCAGTCTTGCCTTATAGGTATGTACCTTACCATCCATGCCAGTCTTCTTTTTGAAGACCCACTTGCATCCTATAGGGTTAACTCCTATAGGAGGCTCTACCAAGGTCCAAACCTAGTTTGTGTACATGGAATCCATTTCAGATTTCATGGCTTCTAGCCACTTCTCAGACTCAGGACCAGTTATGGCCTCTTGGTAGGTCACAGGCTCATCTTGATCCATGAGTAATACATCACCCTGATCACTTATGAGATATCCATATCTCTCAGGTTGTTGACGTATCCTGCTTGACCTACGCTGGTCTTGTTCTACTTGAGCAGGTTGCTCTTCCACAACTACTTGTGTTTCCTGCTCTAATTCCTCCATAGGTGTATCAATGCTTTGTGGTTCTTGAATTTCTTCAAGCTCTATTTTCCTCCCACTGATTCTTTTGGAAATAAAATCCTTTTCCAGAAAAACTCCAGTTCGAGCGACAAACACTTTGCCCTCAGAGGGATTGTAGAAGTAATACCCTCTTGTTTCTTTAGGATACCCCACAAATAAGCATTTGTCAGATTTGGGCTCAAGCTTAGTTGAAATTTGTCGTTTCACATAAACTTCGCAACCCCAAATCTTCATGTAAGACATATGTGGTTTCTTACCACTCCATATCTCATATGGTGTCTTCTCAACCTTTTTAGATGGAACCCGGTTAAGTGTGTAAGCTGCAGTCAATAGTGCATGTCCCCAAAAGGAGTTCGGAAGATCGGCGTGACTCATCATGGATCGGACCATGTCTAACAAGGTTCGATTTCTTCTCTCAGATACACCATTCCATTGTGGTGTTCCAGGAGGAGTAAGTTGGGATAAAATCCCACATTACTTTAGATGGTCATCAAACTCTAGGCTTAAATATTCACCGCCTCGATCTGATCGAAGAACTTTAATATTCTTACCTAGTTGGTTTTGTACTTCATTCTTGAATTCCTTGAATTTTTCAAAGGTTTCAGATTTGTGTTTCATTAAATACACATAACCATATCTACTGAAATCATCAGTAAATGTGATGAAGTATTGAAAACCTCCTCTGGCTGGTATGTTCAGTGGTCCACATACATCAGTATGTATGAGGGCCAAAAGATCATTAGCCCTTTCACCTTTTCCTGTGAATGGGGACTTTGTCATCTTTCCAATTAAACAAGATCTGCATGTATCATATGATTCATAATCAAAAGAGTCCAAGAGTCCATCTTTATGGAGTTTGGAAATGCGTTTCTCATTTATGTGGCCTAAGCGACAGTGCCAAAGGTAGCTTGGATTTAACTCATTAGGTTTAATCCGTTTAGTATTAATGTTATAAATTGGCATTTCAAGATCAAGGACATATAGCCCATTGTTCATTTGTGCAGAAGCATAGAATATATCATTCAAATAAATAGAGCAACAATTGTTCTTTATTATAAATGAAAAACCAAACTTGTCCAAACAAGAAACGGAAATAATATTCCTACTAATTGCAGGTACATAATAACAGTTCTCTAACTGAATTATTAAACCACTAGGTAAAGTCAAAACATAAGTTCCTACGGCTAAAGCAGCAACCTTTGCTCCATTTCCAACTCGTAGGTCAACTTCACCTTTTGCCAAATCTCTACTCCTTTTTAGCCCCTGCACATTAGTACAAATGTGAGAACCGCATCCAGTATCTAATACCCATGATGCAGAAGTAGATAAATTAATTTCAATAACAAAAATACCTGAATTTGAAGTCCCTACTCCATTGTTCTTATCTTCCAGGTACTTTGGGCAGTTTCTCTTCCAATGTCCGGTCTTACCGCAATGGAAGCAAGTGTCCTCCTTTGCTATGCCTCCACTAGGCTTCAAAGCAGGAACAGTAGGTTTAGGCTTGGCAACTTCCTTGCCTTTCCCTTTACCAACCTGCTTGGTAGGCCTCTTGTTCATCTTCTTTCCATTACTGACCATCAGAATGGACTTCCCTTTTGTCTTCATATTCTGCTCAGCAGTTTTCAACATGCTTAGCAATTCTGGAAGACTCTTATCCATGTCATTCATGTTGAAATTCATGACAAACTGATTAAATCTATCTGGCAACGATTGCAAGATAAAATCAGTTGCAAGTTCCTTTCCAAGCGGAAACCCTAACCTTTCAAGGTTCTCCACATACCCAATCATTTTGAGTACATGGGGACCTACAGGGTTTCCCTCAGATAACTTGCTGTTAAAAAGGGCCTTTAAAACCTGAAACCTCTCATTTCTTGCCTGCTCTTGATAGAGCATTTTCAGATGTCCGGTCATATCGAACACTGACATGTTCTCGTGTTGCTTTTGCAACTCCGAGTTCATAGTAGCTAGCATGAGACAAGCGGCTTCGTTAGCATCATCAAGATGCTTCTTATAAGCATCTCTTTCTGCCTTAGGTGCCGAACTAGGCGGTTCCTATTCAGGAACAGGTGTCTCCAAGACATACAGCTTCTTATCGTGCTTGAGGACAATCCTCAGATTTCGGTGCCAATCCAGGAAATTTGTCCCAGACAATTTTTCCTTATCTAGGATTGATCGCAAAATATGGTTGTTTGTTGTCATGGTAATATACAAAAAAAATGAAAATATAAGTATCATTAAAACAACATATTTAATTAGGCCTTTAATCAAATATGCTCCCACTATTTTACTCAAACCAAATGACCCTCATCATTTGATTCGGAAAATCCCGTTGGAAGACTTTCTAGTGGGTCGAGATCCACATTTCACTTCGTTCTAAGTCAGCGTTAGGCTGATTACACAAAACTAGGTTATTTAGGTAGGAACTCCTTCCAATTGTATCTCATACAACTCTCGAATATTTTCAGTTGGGTGAATAACTCCTTATTCTAATTCATCATATGAATCATTCCCAACTCTTGCTTCTAAACATGTATAATCTTATTATAATGTGTTTAGTTAAGTTTGACCCATTGTTTTAGCAGTTGGATATTACAATTATCCCATCGCACCTTACTAATATAGAACATGCACCTCGCGTAGGCGAAACCTACATTATTCGATACTAGTCTTGATGAGTGCTAAAACTTGGAAAGCAAGAACTTAATATTTAACTTGAGGGATTTTGTTATTAGTTTGATCTCACCGGCTTAACATGCAATTCGTCTCTCTCATGCATCAACATACAAACACATGCATCAATATACATAAAAGGATACAATTATGGCCCCTAGCGCAATTGTTCTCCCAAGCCAATGAGAGAACCTAAGCTAACCTAATAACGATCTAAACTTCTCCAAGCAAGATCTCCAAGGTTATCCTCCTTTGATATTGTATTCTTCTCTTTCTTCATAACATTACATTACATAAAAGAAACTCGTTTTACAAACGAGGGAGTGAGATGAGAAAAGAAGTTACATCAAGAATTTTAGAGAGAGGCACGACACGCAGGCCGTATTTTACAATCCCAAAACAAAATAAAGGAAAAAAAACTAAGGCCATAACTGATCACCACAAGACAATAATAATAAACACACTTTTATTATTAGTTTAAATTTTGTTAATTAAAAAAGGCAAATTAAATTTCGATGATTGATCACTCTTGTGCATTCACAACCCTAATCGCATAACTCTACAACAACACAACCCTTGTGCCGTCATGAACCCTAATGCAACAGTTTCATGCTGTCAAACACATCTCGATTGATAATTCAGTATGATTAATCACATGCCATTGCTTCAGCATACTAATGTCGGATTCCGAAGCATATGAACAGTGATCGGTCAAAGGAATAACAATCATCAAGTGTTTGAATGAACGAAACAGAAACAATATATCACATATACCATCGTTGCATCAGATTTACTTATATCATATATAAGAGTGATCGATCTTATTTGTGTAACCTATGGACGATCGATGTATCGCTGCTTCACCATACTAATGTCGAATTCCGAAGCATAGTCAACATCAATCATCCAAATCGTACACAATAGATGCCAAATTTAATTAATCGTTTATTATTCAATTCATTCTGGTTTTAATCGAATCAAAACAGAAAATATAGAACATAAACAACTATCAGATCCATGGTTTCGTAAGTGGTTCTGATACCACTGAAGGAAAATTGCGATCAAAACGCAGCGGAATATAAAATTTTCCTTTAGAGATCCTTACGAATGAGCATGGTCAGTGATAGAAAGTTTTACCTCTTGTGGCGATTCAGACCTTTGATGTCGTGATCACGAGCGTTGATGAAGAACAACGCCTCTACTCAGTCCACACGAACAGATCGCTTCCGGTCACAGTGCTAGCTGATCACGAACGGAAACCTTGAGTGAGAGAGAGAGAGTCAAAAACGAAAATGCATCAAGTGAAAAAACTTCATCACAAGGGATCTATTTATAGAATCACTCGTGTGGGCTACAAGCTAAAAGCCCAATTAAGGCTATAAGCTAAAAGCCCAATTAAGCTTATGGACATCATACCTTATGATGTACCATATATCACTTATCCACGTGGTACCTTACCACTTTCCGTATTACACTTAAGTGCACCGTACCTTACGGTGTTCCTTATTTATTCTATCTCTCATCAACCTGTCCTTATGTGTGTGACCCTGTAGGTTTTCGCGACGTTGGCAATTATATTAAATTACACATTTAATATAATAAACAGTGAGCGGTATCTAGCAACACATCACTGTTACCCAAGTCACGAAAAATGTCATGTGATCTGACCAAACCTTTTCCGTGATAATATTTGTGTTGTACAATTACCCTTTTGCCCTCATGTCTATATTGAACACAAGGCATACACTGTGTCACCCTTGTCCAGTTCAATATTGGGCCCTTAGACATTTATCCTGTTATGCAGGATGAGCAAATTCCATCTAGGTCACTCATGTCCCTTAGCATGCTTTGTGAAGTACCCATCAACCATCTTTATAGTCATCCAGTTACGGATGACATTTGATCAGCAATAAAGTACTTGACTCTACATCTAGGGTCCATAGTGGTTTCAGGTAGAAGGGTGGTATACACCATTATCATCATGAGAATAACTTATGACACTTTGCATAACATTCTATGTAGTATTCTCATAACGGGTCAATCCAGTATAAATATTACTCCTAATATTCATACCTATGTCAAGACTTGATAACTCCTTATCTATGATCCATGAGATGTGATCATCAATCTATCTTCATAATAATCTTAATGCTTTAATGTTATCCCACTTCACATTAAAGCTTGACTACGGATACTTTAAGAATAGTTTCTTATGTTTAATGGGATCTCATGATTAAGTCACACTTAACATTTCATTAAACCAATAAACCATTCTAGGGACTTTATTATTTTGGAAAACATAATAAAGAAATGCCTTTTATTATTAATAAATAATTCGATACAAGTACCAAAAGTATTGGCCTCTAGGGCTTACACCAACAGTGTGCATAACTTTAGAAGACTTCTAGATGTTTTATCTGATCATCATGTTCTCCCTTTCATTGTTCATTTACTACCTCATGTTTTTGGATGTGTTATATATGTTCACTTACACCCACATCAACGTACAAAACTTGAAAAATGAGCTCTTAAATGTGTCTTTGTTGGGTATGGATCAACTAAAAAAGGTTATCGTGCTTATCATCCATCATCTAAAAAATTTTATATTTCAATGGATGTAACTTTTCATGAAGATAACTTTTTCTATGTTGATTCTACACTTCAAGGGGGGAATGAAAGTGAAGTGCAGCACCATGATGTTAGCATGTTTGACTTATTTTGTGAAGATAAATTATCTTGTGAGGATCATTCTGCAAGTAATGAATCAATCTCAAATATGGACACATCACCTTTAGATAATACAGTTTCCCTTGACGATAATCAACTAGCTCAATCTTCTCCAAAGGATCAAGTTAACTCTTTAGAGGTATTTCCTAATTCTATTCCCGATAATACAATTATCAATGGAGTTGATACTAATGTTCATTCTGAAGTTGATTCCTTTTCTCATGAAATTGACCCTAGTTTCCATGAGACCACCAACACACCTAACACTGAATCCATTATTGTCCAATATAATCTTCCACCTCGTTCTAACCATGGTCAACCTCCCATTAGATATGAACCAGACCTTCAGTCCGAAGTTAAATATCCCATTAGTAATTATGTGTCATCTCACAAGTTATCTAAGTCACATGCATCATTTGTATCTCAATTATCCTCAATTTCTATTCCTAGTAATGTGCAGGAAGCTTTAGCAGATCCTAGATGGACTGAAGTAATGGTTGTGGAAATGGCAGCTTTAGAAAAAAACAACACTTAGGATCTTGTGATGTTACCAAAAGGGAAGAAAACTGTGGGGTGCAGATGGGTTTATACAATTAAACACAAAGCTGATGGAACTATTGAGAGGTATAAAGCACGACTAGTGGCTAAAGGTTACACTCAATCTTACGGTGTAGATTATCAAGAGACATTTGCGCCGGTAGCCAAGCTCAACACTGTGAGAATACTTTTGTCACTAGCAGCAAACCAAGATTGGCCTCTTCTACAATTTGATGTGAAAAATGCTTTCCTACATAGAGAAATTTTAGAAGAAATTTATATGGATCTACCACCAGGTATGATAGATTCAAATGAGATGAAGGTTTGCAAGTTAAGAAAGGCTATATATGGATTAAAACAATCCCCAAGAGCATGGTTTGGTAGGTTTACTAAGTCTATGAAGGCTTTTGACTATAAAGCAAGTAACTCTGAGCACAACTTATTTTTGACGAAAGGAGGAGGTAAAATTACAGCTTTGATTATTTATGTAGATGATATGATTGTTACAGGGAATGACCAAGATGAGATGTCTAGTTTGCAAAAATACCTCGCTTCTGAATTTGAGATGAAGCAACTTGGAAACCTCAAATATTTCTTGGGTATTGAAGTAGCTAGATCTAAACATGATATTTTTCTATGCCAGAGAAAGTATACTCTTGATTTACTATCTGAAACGGGACTGCTTGTGTGTAAACCTGTTGATACCCCAATTGAACAAAATCATATGCTATTTCAATGCCAAAATTCAGCCAACATAGACAAAGGAAAATACCAGAGGTTGGTGGGAAAACTAATTTACTTGTCTCATACACGGCCAATATTACATATGCAGTAAATGTCGTTAGTCAATTTATGCATGATCCACGGAAAGCTCATATGGATGTTGTTGAAAGGATCTTGAGATATTTGAAGTCCACTCCTGGAAAAGGAATTTTATTCTCAAATCATAGAAACTTGAAGGTAGAAGGGTATACCGACACTGATTGGGCAGGTTCAAGAAATGATAGAAGGTCTACCTCTGGTTACTTTACATTTTGTAGGGGGAATCTTGTAACTTGGAGGAGTAAAAAACAACAGGTAGTAGCAAGGTCTAGTGCTGAAGTTAAGTTTAGAGGCATGACACTAGGAGTTTGTGAACTTTTATGGATACAAAATGTTCTATCAGATTTGGGTTTTGAACTAAGGAAGACTATGACTTTGTATTGTGACAATACTTCAGCAATTGCCATTGCGCACAATCCTGTGTAACATGATAGAACGAAGCATGTAGAAATCGATAGACATTTTACCAAAGAGAAACTTGAAGCTGGAATAATTTCTTTTCCTTTTGTAAGATCTGAATTTCAGTTAGCAGATGTTCTCACTAAAGGAGTGGCAAGTAAGGTGTTTAATGAGTCTTTGTTCAAGTTGGAAATGTGTGATATCCATGCACCAACTTGACTGGGGTGTTAAGATAAGTCAAAGATATTTTAGCTAAATTAAGTAGGAAAATATTTGTGCTGTAAATAATTTATTTCATTCCTTTAATGGAAGAGGAATTATAAGAGACTCTTTTATACATATATAGTACCTTGATCAATGAATAAAATCATCAGAATTATTACTTTGAAATGTTATATATATATATATATATATATATATATTAAATATATGTTTTAATATTATAAACATTTGAAGGGTAAGAAGCTTTATCGAATATTAATGCTATTATAGTTTATAAAAAATCCTTTATGAAATATTTTATATATATATTTATTTTAATATAATATATTATTTTAAATATTGAATTTTAGATATATTTAATGTGTGTTTTATATTTTTTAGACAGTAAATCTTGATACAACCCAAAACATGATATTTCGTGGAGCATCGGCGGGCATAGGTGGATATAATCTATCGCTTCAAGCAAATCAATTAAGTCTATCTTCTATATGGTTAGAAAGTGGACCCTCAATAGAACTTAATAGTATAAAAGCCGGAATCGGAGTAAGTGTGTTTGAGAAAGAGAAATAGTGTTATTCCCCACAACAAAAATCCCTTTATGATATACTACTACTCACATTTAATTTTGTATGTTTAAGGTTCATCCAAATTTATATGGAGACAACCAACTACGATTAACGGGTCAGTGGACGGTAAGAATGTACATTTAATACATTAAATATATTAAATAGTTTTAAAAACATAATATGATAAAAATAGATAATTTGATTATGTCAAACTTCTTTTGATATAATAAACATGCAGGCAGATGGTTTAAAAAAAACAGGATGTTACAATATTCTGTGCTCGGGTTTTGTGCAAGTTAATCGTGACAAAGAGTATGCTCTTGGAACTATCCTTCATCCGGTTGGTTCAATTGGATCAATAAAAAATCAATTGGTCTTATCAAAATTAAACAGGTAAAATTTATTATGAATGTATTAAAAATAATTTAAATGTATATATTTTACAAATCATTACTCCAAGATTATCAACTCTTGAAAATAATGTTTTATTTAAGATATATAGTAAATGATTAAATTTCAATATTTATTTTGATTTTGAGAATATTGATAAAAAAATTAATAAAATAGAAAACCAAAAATAATTACAATTCATTATGATTTAATGTTTTATGAATTAAATAATATTATTATGATAAATTAATAAGATTTTTTTTAGTAACTTGACTAATATTGTGTTAATTGCTAAAATATGTGTAGGATCGATCTACCAGTCATTGGTGGTTAATTATTCAAAAAGAATTAATATATATAGGATATTGGTCAAAAGAATTATTCACTCACTTACAAAAAGGAGCATCTCTAATAAGATTTGGAGGTCAAACATATGCCCCTCCTAATAAGGATAGTCCTCCAATGGGTAGTGGGAGACTACCTAAAGAAAATTTTAAAAACTCGGGATTCATGGGATTATTAGAGATTATAGATTCAAAATATAATGAACAAGATATTAAACCCGAAAATATGAAGATCTATACCGATAGCAAATCAGAGTGTTATGACTTGAGATATCATGGTTATTGTTGTACCCCAAAATTTGCCCTCTCATTTTTATCAACATTTCTCATCACAAGGCTCTTGGAACTCAAGATCAAGCTAGGGTTTGCTCTGCTCAAGACATCTCCTTGCACTGTTGACATGAATTAGGGTTTGAGTTTGCACAGGGATTTTTGGACCTTCAATTCCCAAAGTGACTTTCATACTTCATGTTGGACTCATAAGTTTGCCCATACCAAGTTTCAAGCTTTGAATCAAAGTTTTGCCCAGTCAATTGGACAGTTGACCTAGAAATCAACTGTATTGGGGAAAAAGTCAATTGTGGCCAATTTACAGTCAAACCTCATGAATTTTGACCCACATCAACATTATGAACTCATATGAACCATTTGATCAAGTTTGGACCATAATTCCATAAGAAATTTGATCAGATCACCAAAAGGGCAAAATGGTCATTTTTAGGGTTTTGACTGTACAAAGGCAATTTTGGACTGTTTGACCTAGACAATGGAAAATTAAGCTCAACCATTGATTCAAGGACTCAATTACATCATCTTGACTTATTCAACAAGTTCAAAAGATCTCAAATGCATAGGATTGACAGATGAATTTTTCAGTCAACTGATCAAAATTTGACTGTACACTGAAAAGTTAAACTTTGAATTTTTGGTCAAAATCAAGTGCCAAGGGTCATTGTTCATCAAGATATGTCAAATTATGAAACTTGTTCATCAAGAAACCCAAAATTGCAAATTAGGGTTTGAAATTGAAAAATTTCATAACTTAGAAATTTTCCAAGTAATGAAATTTTCCTAATTTTTCCTAACTTTGCCCCACATTTTCACCATGATGAAAATGGATTCAAACAAAACTTACAACATGAAAGTTGTAGTCATCCACAAAGTCTACAACTTTGATTCACAAAGTTTTATCAAAAGAAGCTTGGATCTCAAGTTATGATTTTTGGAACAAGGGTTCCTAAAACTTTTAACTTAGAGAAATTTTGCCCTAGTTTAGGCAGGGTTTTGACCCATCTTCTTGGCCATTTTTAACATAGTTCCACTTGGAGTCTCAAGTTGCATTTCAAATATGGATTATAGTTCTTGTTGCAAGCTTTCCAAATTGTCCAAGAACTCCTCAAACACATTTGTGGTTAGGGAGAATCGAATGCTTGAAGTTGGCAAAAACTCACTTTGTATCCATGGCCAATTCATGTTCATAAAACATACATTTTCAAACCAGCATGCCTTGTACTAGTTTGCAGGCCTCTAAACCAATTCACACTCCTTAATTGAATGCAAATCCACTGAGCTAATGTATTATCTTGACCATTTGGACATTACACACAAAACTAAGCCTTAATTAGAAAAAGGTACATTTCCATTTTGAAAAAGGTTTGCTTTATGTCAAAACATGATCTTTGAAGCATGGGGCCAAGATCTGAGAAGCCAAATCAAATCCACAAAATTGCAAGTATCGAGAGGATTGTACGCAGCATGTTATATGGCTGGGGCAGGCTTGTGATACCAAGTTACACATTCTTGCTTCACAAAGAAGAAACTTGTCAAAATCCTCCCAACTTGAAAACCAGCCATTGTTAGCTTACACAAACATTACAAACATATTTCACACAACCCTTTGAGCCAGAAACACAAGGGTTTGAGCCTCAAAACCTCCCATAGCCAGAAATCACTCTTCTTTGGCAAAACAGGGCAGGTGCTGCAACTTGAGTGCCACAACTCATTTTGCTCGTGCGTTTTGCCCCTTTTTGCTTCAAACACCTTCCATTCAACTCACTCAAGCTATCCCAAACCTCCATTGCCAACTGTAACTCCATTTACAGTGTTCACCATTTTCATTCCAAGCTTGTGCAGGTTGACTTCTAGAGGCTGATTCAGGGACATTCAAGGCAAGCTAGCTATTGGAAAAGATCAAGTGAAGTTCAGGCAAGCTACTAGACACCTCAAAACTTGTTGAGAAGCACTGCATTGCCCTACTCGAATCCAACTGAAACAGGTTTTTCATCACTTTCTATCTCTCTATTTAGGAACATTTAGCCCTAGATTTATGAATGAAAAATGTAGTATTCAATGCCATGAAGCCATACATATGCTCAGCTTTCATTTATATTAAGTGTGCTAGGAGAATTTCATCGATGAACATGCTGAAAAAACTAGGTCAGATTTTAGGGCCAGAGAAATTCTCTCTGGTCTTTGAGAGTTAAGATTAATGCTTTATATGGTTAGAATCGTATTGAAATTCTCTACAAGTTTGATGTTGTGAGTTTTGGCAAAAGATCACATTTCTAGGATGTTCAAGTTTGTACAACAGGCGCGCGTTTTTTGTCTGGAGGAAGAAGATGAAGTTGGCTTGGGCTGGGCCTGGCCATTTTTGCTTATAACACCCATTTTCTCAGTTTCACACCCCATGGCCCAATTTCTTATATTTTTGCATTTTTGAATTTTTGTTTTCTTTTCTGACTTTGTTATTTTATTTCCAAATATAATAAATGCTCAAAAAACATTTTCATAATTATTTTAATTTATTTAGCATTTTATTCTAATTTTTTCTAACAAAAAAACATTTTTAATACTTTTATAATTTATTTAGAACTTGAAAAAGTAATGTAAATAATACTTTTATTTTTATTTCTTATTTTTATTCACACTGAAAATATTATTTAAAATACAATTTATTTTTGTATATATTTTATTTTATTTTTGTACATATTTAATTTATTTAATATATACATATATACATATATACTTTTATTTTAGTAAATACTTAGAATAAAAATACAAAAATATTACATTTTTATTTTTATTATTATTTATACTAAAAAATGCATTTTTAGGTATATTTCATTTTTTTACACATATTAATATGTTTTTGTACAGAAATAATATATAATATTTATTTTCTTAAAGAAATTAGGGTTTTACCCTAAAAACAATAAAATTAATTATTTTCTTTATTTATTTCTTCATACTTTTTACATTGAAAATACTTTACATACATAAACAAATAAAAAATTCTTTTTGCATAATACATTTTATTTAATATTTATTTATTTTGTTTAATTAAATATTGCCCATTTAAATATTGATGCATTTGAGATTCAATTTGGATGTAATAGTAAACTAGGGTTTATATTTCTTGTCAAATACCCCCTATTCAAACTTGTACCCCCATCCCCATAATCATGTTGTAATAGCTTAGAATTTAAATTCTCGCATTTTACGCTTTCAAATATGCCATGATTAGAGAATTAGGGTTTGTATGCAAAAATCAAAATCAACAAATAGTTTGACCTAATCAAAGACAAAAATGCATGAAAATTAAACACAATGCACACTTGCACCCCTAGGGTTACAATCCACTTGTTGCCTTAAAAAATGGGCCATGGTATGCATGTTGGGTACTTTGGTAAAACCAAAACAAAACAAAAGATCATAGTCCCTCGTTGACGCTATCTGAGTTGCCTAAACAAAAATGATCAAGTCCCTCAAGAAAATTGCCAAAGATACTTGACACAATTTATATCATGGTCTATACGATGACCCGCGCTTGTCCCGTTTAACATCCTAACACAAGGTTGTTCACCAAATGCAATGGTGAAACAACACTGTCAAAAGGGTTAAAAACATAAGAAAGATCTTTGAGTAAAATAGGGTAGATAGCTCTTAGTTACTTGATCAAAAGCTTGCAAAAACATCCTTGCTATTTTCAAACACACCTCACAACACAATTCCAAATCAAACTTTCAAAACATTGTAATCTCTCCAAAAGACAAAAACCCCTTTGTATACATTCAAACAAGAATCATTACAAAGGTTGCCACAATGATGACCTCTTTTTAAAACATCTTTCAAAACCACACACAAAGCACCATTTCAAACAATTGAAAAGCACCATTTCAAACAATTGAAAAGCAAAGCAAGTGATCTAAACAAGTAACTAAGAGCCCATGGATAACCATGGATGAAAAGGATGCTTGCACCTTTCCTTTTCATAATCTACTCCCCGAACCCAAGAAAACATCTCAAAGGTCTTTCCTGTGCTTTTTGACCTTTCCTTAGGATAAAATAAAAATTCGGTGGCGTCTCTTGCTAAATCGAAACATTTGTAAATACAAACGCAAAACCTCAAGTAAGTTCTCCCACCGTATCACAGTTATGAAGGGCCTTTTTATCGACAAGCTTTCTTTATGATGGGCCAGGCGGACAAAATTGTGATATATGAATATATCAATAATTTTAATTAATAAAACTATGATTCATCATTAATAAAGGTTGTGTTATAAATTTACAATAACAATATATAATATCAAAATCATGATTTTTATTATATCTTCGTGATAATGTTATGATCATGATATGTGCAAGTAGAAAAATGTTACAAATACTAAATTTTAATTAGCTTTAATATTTTCATTTAATTTAAACACAAATATTTTGGCATTGATTAAAATTTGGTATTTTAAATTGTATGACAAGTCATCCATAAATTGTTGTTGTGTTTTTTAATGTGAAATTGTGTCTTGTTTAGATAAATTTTACAAATTTAATACTCACTCCGGTCTAATTTATAAGAGAAAATTTGTTTTTAGATACATTTAAAAATTAATGTATTTGATCCATATATAGTCCATATATATTGATTATTCAATGTATCTAAAAAGGAAATTTACAAACTATGACCGGAGGTAGTAGTTATTTTGCAAACTAAAAACTCTATTTACAAACTAAATACATTAATCTTTTAAAAGTTCAATTGTTTGTTATTTTAATAAATTTGTCAAAAATATTTTTTTAGAGGTAATTCATTCATGAGATTAAGAGAACACATAGAATACAAATCTTATGACACACTTGAAATGGTACATACCCCATTTATAGTTTAGAGTCAAATTTAAACAAAAACCAATATAATCATAAAAGACGTTACACACTGAATGTTCACAGGCTAATAGGACATGAACAAATCAGAAGAAGAAGCTGTAACACCCTAAATCTCTGGAACTTATATATAAAAGATTACTACCGATGAAAACCCTTTGACATAACATAAACAGTTAAAAAAATGCAGCGGAAAAATAAATAACATACGACACTTGTCATTAGACGCTAACCATATCTTAGGCTCATTGCGAAGAAATAATATGAACTTCATTAATAAAGTGTAACAACTTCAATTTTGGTCTTATAAAGAGTTAACCTTCATAAAATGATTCAAATGGAGTTGTAACATCCAACTCATAGCAACTTCAAAAAAATTCAACATAAACAATATTGTACTTCAACGATAAAAAGTAATCAACTTCAAACATAATAAAATGCTCCATCTCGATGTTCAGAATTAGAGCATTAGACCACTGAGAAATCAATAAACAAGTGGAAATAACTCCAAGAGCTATCTTCTACTTACAACAATAACTTTTATAATCAGGATTCATGGGATTACTAGAGAATATTAATTCGGAATATAACGAACGTGACATTAAACCCGAAAATATGAAGCACTATATGCATAGTAATTAAAATTGTTGTGACTTGGGATATTATGCTTATGAAGGATATCTATATCGATAAGCTTTTCTTTATGGTGAGCCAAACAGACAAAATTACGATATATGAATATATCAACAACTTTAATTAATAAAACTGTAATTCATCCTTAATAGTAGTTGTGATATAAATTAACAATAAGAATATATAATACAAAAATCATGATTTTTATTATATCTTCATGATACTAATATTATGATTATGATATGTGAAAGTAGAAAAATGTTATTTAGTACTGAATCTTAATTAGCTTTAATACTTTCATTTAATTTAAATACAAATTTTTTGGCATTGGTGAAGGATTGGTATTTTAAATTGTATGACAAGTCAGGCATAAATTATTGTCGTGTTTTTAATGTAAAATTGTGTCTTGTTTAGATAGATTTTACTTGAAATTCTGGCACACTCAAATAGATGTTAAGACAAATGTCACAACACGAAAAATACAATGTTAGAACAGATGTTAAGACATCATCTTCCTGATATAGTAACTTACAGAAATTAAGAATTATGCAGAAAGTAAATTGTAGAAGATAAATAACACAGTCAATTGTTTATCCAATTCAGTGCAACGTCACCTACATCTAGGGACATCCAAGCCAGAAAGGAAATCCATTATGATAATATTATTTTAAAGTTAAACAATTCTAGTTTACAACTTATCACCTAATCACTACCTTATGCAACTTCCACCTAGGAACCTCCTAGATATGAGAACCCCTTTTCACTTCCCACAATCACCTCAGTGATAATAACAATGACAAAAAATAGAAGAACATACTTCCAATTACACACAATCAACTATTTTCTTAAAAGCTCATGAGGACTGACAATGAAAAACGAACAATACTCAAACTCTATATATCACCATGATACATGAGTGACAACAAAAAATGCAGTACTCTAAATGTACTCATAAAACCCTAAGACCTTGTAAAAATAACTTCTCCTAATTTTCAATTAACTTCTCCCTTTTCACATTAGGTTTATGTTTCTATTTATAAACTCCTCATTAGTCTATGGGTTTCAAAATCTTCTCCAAATTGTTGTTGATCCACAAGCTTAGGGTTGCACCAATTATGCAGAAAAATCTCCTTAAATCATAGAATAATTAAAATACAAGTTTCCTAAAATGTCTCAACATCTAATTTTCGAAACTTATGTACAGTTGGAGATAAAATCACTTGTTCCAAAAATATCCTTCTGGACCTGCACAAATATGTGAGATATATCTATAGAGATATATGCCCAATTGTCAAGACTATATATCAATTTTGTCACACTGTTTTCAGAATATTCCAATCAATTGTTAAGTTTCACCAAAAAGTTCTCAAAAATACTCTCTGTTTTCACTCTCAAGAAACGAAAAGAAAATTCAAATACTCCCTCTCGCTCGCCACTCCCTCTCCCCCTTCAGCCACCGCTCGCCACTACTCCAAGCCACCGCTCGCCATTACACCCTTGTCGGCGCCCTCCACCTGCATACTACTCACATTCAATTTTTTATGTTTAAGGTTCATCCAAATTTATATGGAGACAACCAACTATGATTAACGGGTCAGTGGACGGTAAGAATGTACATTTAATACATTAAATAGTTTTTAAAACATAATATTATAAAAATAGATAATTTGATTATGTCAAACTTCCTTTGATATAATCATGCAGGCTATGGTTTCAAAAAAACAGGATGTTACAATATTCTCTGCTCAGGTTTTGTGTAAGTTAATCATGACAAAGAGTATGCTCTTAGATCTATCGTTCATCCTATTGATTCAATTGGATCAAGAAAAAAAGCAATTGGTCTTATCAAAATTAAAAAGGTAAAAATTTATTATGAATGTATTAAAAATTAAAGATAATATATATATATATATATATATATATATATATATATATATATATATATATATATATATATATATATATATATATATATATATATATATATATATATATATATATATATATATATATATATATATATATATATATATATATATATATATATATATATATATATATATATATATATATTACAAATCATTACTCCAAGATTATTAACTTTGGAAAATAATATTTTATTTAAGATATATAGTAAATAATTAAATTTCAACATTTATTTTGATTTTGAGAATTTGATTAAAAAATTAATAAAATAGAAAACCAAAAATAATTACAATTCATTATGATTTAATGTTTTCTGAATTAAATAATATTATTATGATTGATTAATAAGACTTTTTTAGTAACTTGATTAATATTGTGTTAATTGCTAAAATATGTGTAGGATCGATCTATTCTTAATTGGTGATTAATTATTCAAAAAAAAAAAAATATACATGATATTGGCCAAAAGAATTATTCACTCACTTACAAAAAGGAGCATCTCTAATAAGATTTAGAGGTCAAACATATGCCCCGCCTAATAAGGATAGTCCTCCAATGGATAGTGGGAGACTACCTAAAGAAAATTTCAAAAACTCGGGATTCATGGGATTACTAAAGATTATTGATTCATAATTTAATGAACATGACATTAAACCCGAAAATATGAAGTACTATACAGATAGAAAATCAGAGTGTTATGACTTGGGATATCATGGTTATGAAGGGCCTTTTTATCGACAATCAACTCTTTGCTTAAAAGCTCATGAGGATTGACAATGAAAAATGAACAATAGTCAAACTCTATGTATCACCATGATACATGAGTGACAATAAAAAACAAAGTACTCTAAATGTACTCATAAAACCCTAAGACCTTGTAAAAACAACTTCTCCTAATTTTCAATTAACTTCTCCCTTTTCACATTAGGTTTATGTTTCTATTTATAAATTCCTCATTAGTCCATGGGTTTCAAAATCTTTTCCAAATTGTTGTTGATCCACAAGCTGAGGGTTGCACCAATTATGCAGAAAAATATCCTTGAATCATGGAATAATTAAATTACAAATTTCCTAAAATGTCTCAACATCCAATTTTTTAAACTTATGTACAATTGAAGATAAAATCACTTGTTCCAAAAATATCATTTTGGACTTGCGCAAATATGTGAGATATATCCATAGAGAATCTCACCAAATCAAATTAGAAACTTCCAAAAGCAATAGCAGAACCTGCTATGACGATTGGTCAAGATATCAAGATATCTTGCTCAACATTTGTCTGAGATACATGACAGTAGTACCTGTCATGATAGTTGGTCAAGATATTATGACATCTTGCTCAACGTTTGGCTATGAAACATGTTTTCCCAAATGAAACATATTTTACTAAAATTGATGCCAACCATAAAATCATAAGCCTAACAATCACCCCTTTTGGAAAATTTTGACTGAAACAACCTTTGCCCAATAAATCTGGAGAAGAGGAATAAAACCAAAAAACAAAAACACATGCTACATGAAAACCATGTAAACTTTTTACAAACTGCAAATAGAAAATATCAGAGATAAATGCATCCACAAAAAGACCCGACCTCAAACACAAAAACTCAGAGATTAGAACTCCTTTAAAATCCAAACATCACCAAAGATCAAATGTCAAAACATGTGGTCTGACATCATACCAACACAGATAAAACCAACTCATTAACAACTCAACTGCAAAGCATCATGCTTAGAAACTTCAGACAAGACCATTACTCCCCATGTCACACATAACCAATAATCCCTCTTAAGGTAACATCCAAACAATCATTAATTGTCCAAGTTTACACATCAGAGGCACATGCAGTAGAAGAAAAATAAGCCTCATAAAGACTTAGAAAAACACAAAGTTTTCCACAACACACTTCAGGTAAGATGTCAGGACATTTGGTTTGACATCATGTACACACAATCATATCAGCAGTAGCAGCATAAAGAAATTACTTAAGCATAAGACACATGCATGACAAATAATCACGCCCCCTAAATAGTTGAATACAAAGCAAGCAACCACAAAGACTACTCTCCACTAAGAATTATGCAGTCATACCAATAAGTCAATATATCAAGACATTTTGAATGACATCAGGACACAAAATAAAAATTAACAAAACAACACTTTACCCCTTTTTAGCCAAAACTTGACAAAAATAGAGTAAATGCACAAAAGTAATTGGAAGCACACTTGCATACAAGCGTAAAAAATAGATGGAAGCACACATATCTTGATAGAAGCATATAATTAGTAGGATCGAAACACATTAAACTGTTCACCTTCAGGTGATCTTCACCTTTTACCCCTGTCAAATAACTTTCTGGATTCCTTGCTACTGACATGTGTTTTAGGAGTGTTAACACTGAACTCACTTATCACTTATCACCCATCTATAATTGCTATAACTCCTCAATAGTGCAAGTTGACAATTTACTCATTATGTTCTCAAATTGATTATCATACAAGGATTTGGTAAACATAACAGTCAGTTGTTTCTTAATGTTCACATGATCCAGAGTAACGGCCTTGTAATCAAAAAGATTCTTGATAAGGTAATTATGATTGTCAAAATTCTTGTTCCAACTATGTTGAATGATATATTTGACAGCACTCAGATCTGCAAAATTTAATGCTATAGAATCATGTTTGACATTATATTTCTTCAATGTCTGCTTCATCTACATCAGTTGAAAGCAGTTATTTCTTGTTCCACCATGTTCAACTTCATTAATGAACCAAGAAGCACATATTTTCTTATTATTGAAATAAGAAATCAGATTGTTTCTTAAGAAGAAACATCCATGAGAAGTGCCTTTTATTTAATTTGCATTACAAAATTATTTTAGCATGAAATTTATGTTGTGAGAATATAGCACACCATAAAAACTTGTACCAATAATATATTTCAAGATTTTCTCCTCTTGAATAATAGGGCTTATCTTAAGTTCAAGTTAAGAGACAAAACATGAATTTGATATCTCTTCATTGGTTCTAGTAGTGTCCACTTATTCAATGTGTCTTGTAATGAGTTCCTTGGAATATTATGTTTGAATTATCTCAGAGAGATGTTTATTGACTTGAAAACTAATGCTTGAGAACTCACAAATTATCTTTCTTCCTACTTCATCAACCCATACATAAGATGTTCCAACATCTTCTCTGACATCAACCTTCTCTTTAGTGATTGAGTAGTCAATCACCACACTTATGGATTCCATTACAACTTTAGTTCTAGAGTTAAAATTTCTATAGGCTCTGTTGTTTGAAGAGTAACCTAAATATATCCTTTCATCACTTATGGGATCCATCTTACCTTATTTTTCTTTGTCAATCAAGATATAAAATTTACTTCCAAAGACATGAAAGTATTTGACTGTAGGCTTTCTTCATTTCCCTAGCTCATAGAGAGTAGCAGGAGTGCCTCCTCTAATAAAGATCTTATTATCAATATAGCAAGAAGTATTCATGGCTTCAGTCTAAAAATGTTACAACAAATGCTTAGTATGAAGCATTACTTTGGTTGATTCTTGTATAGCTCTGGTCTTTTGCTCAATAACTCCATTTTGATGGGAAATTGATGCATCTGCAAGTGCACGAAAATATCGAAGTAATATAAAATATTGTCGAACCCATACAGACCAATGTCAACCTACTGTAATCTATTGCCGCTTTGTAAAACTAAGGCTAATGAATGATTGATTAAAGGGGAAACTAAGACTGAAATAAAGACTAAAATAATATTGAATAAATATATAATAAAAGAGAGATCAGAATGTGTATTCCACGTACCTTAGAGACTCTGTAACTCGTTGGCTTATACTGATGTTAAAAATGCATTTAGTAGAAAATATCAATTTAAAGACTGAATCTTACACTCTCGTTGTGTTTAGGATTAATGCCTAGTTTCTACTATCTGGTTCGACCCCCACGCTCTCGCAGTACCGGATAGAACCTTAGTTAATTTCTAAATCTCGTGGTAAAGTCGTGTTAAGCAACCTTTCACTCTCGTGACAAAGCTATTTAAATTAAGTTTAAAAACAAAGACCGAAACTGAATTTTCAAACAGATATTAAGCCAACTTATTACCGAACCCCGTCGGAAACAACGATCCTCACATAACTGACTCAAGATAAATTAGATAAAAATTAAATTAAGCGTAAATAAAATAAACATAAAGATCACAATTAAGAATTGCATGGAAATTAAATTAAACAAACGAAATAATAGAAATGAGAAATGCGATAAATCAAGGAACCTATAAAAGCATAAATAAATGAAACTGGAATTACTACTGAAATTATCTTTGTGTACAATAACTTGAAACTGAATTCATAATATGCTGGAACGCTTGACAAATCAGGTACGAAATTGAAATAAAAGAAATAACACCTAAATATAATGGTGTGGTAGTTCCTCGATGTGAGAAACTACCACTTTTACATGGTAAATTTTCCTGCCTAAGAACTAAGAATAATGATCTACCCTGAATGAAAAATGGCCCCCTTCATGTAGAACTACCCTCTTTTATCTTTTGTTCGTGACCTCAGTACCCATGGCGTACATGGAGAAAATCCAGAAAAGGCTTCGTGGAGAAATATGTTGGAGATTGGGTCGTGAGTTACTGGCGTTGGAAAAGGCCACGAGGATTTGAATACGTGGCTCACATAAATGAGCTGTAGTGAGGGCCACACATGCTGTGGTGAGGCCCACACTAGTTGGTCATGTATGGATATGGCCACACATGATGTTGCGAGGGTCACACTAGTTGGTCATGTGTGGCGAGGGCCACACATGCTGTGGCAAAGGCCACAGGCCAAAAATAGTTTTTTCTTCTTTTTTTATTGTATTCTTCTCATTTCTTGCAAGTTTCTTGTTCTTTTGTGCATGGATGCTTGTTGTTAGAAAATACCTGAAATGAAACAGAAATACTGGCATAACATGACATAAATAAACAAAAACGATATGAAAATGCATACGAATCAAGTTGAATATACGATATATTTTTGTGTTATCAAATTACCCCAAACTTAAACCATTGCTTATCCTCAAGCAATCAACGAACACAATAAAGGAAATGATTAAGTGCAATTTGAAACAAGGTAAGACACAACTCCTGATCATACGCGGCTACTAGGCTAATGTTAGATCGATAGGTACTAAATGTTCAATACAAAGGACACCATAATGACACAATGTTAAAAGATTCCCTCATTAGGAAAACCAATTCGAATCATGCCATTATAACTCAACTGTGATTGGTGGGAATGAGAACTGACTGTTTTGGAATGCTGGTTCGCGTTTGCGTTTGTTTTCGCAAAATGTCGCGGTAAGCAAGAGTCGCCACTGTCTTTTATTTTATCCAACAAGGAAAGGACAAAAGCACAGAAAAATTCCTTTTCGAGATTTTTCTCGGGTTTGGGAGGTAGATTATAGAAAGGGAAGGTATTAGCACCCTTTCTATCCGTGGTTATCCACGGGCTCTTAGGTACTTGCTCACTATGTTTTCAAAAGTTTGCTTTTTCTTTGTGTTTGTGGATTTTGAAAAGAGTTTTGTTTTTGAAGAAAGTGTAAGTGCGAAAAGTTTTGTTTTGTTTTTTAAAGGAGCAAGTACTTAAGAACCTCTACCTACTCAAAAAAGGAATTAAATTGTGCTAATGTCCTTTAGACAATGCTATCCCACTATTGAGGAGTAGGTAGCATCGTCGTTGGAGTTTTCGGGTCAATTCGATTTAAGGGACGTGTGGTCACTAAAGCAATGTTAGGATGCTTTAGCGGTAAACCTAATGTCTTAGATCATTTTTATCGAGGCAACTTTGATCTTTAGACAGGAGGGCGACCTCTAAGACTTCCTATACTCAATGACCACGTTCGAGGCAACCAAGTGAGGTGTACCCTAAGAGTGGCATGTGCAAGTGTGTCAATTTTCAGTCATATTGTTTTTGCATGTCATGGTGAGCTACTATTGATTTTAAGTTCTTGTCATGCAATCCTAGTTAGCATACATCTAAGCAGTTAATATATGTACAGGAATTTAAAGTGCAGAAATTGTAAATCCTACGCTATTACAAGGCTTCGGGGGATTATTTACATGTCCAAAAATTGAGGGAAAAAAGCAGTAAAGTAAAAGTCTTAGTTAAGATATTACAAACCAATAAGCAGTTATAATAAAATAAACGCGCGTGAATCTGAACATAACCTCTAAAAATCCTAAGAATAAAAATCTTTTGTTGTTTTATTTTATTTTGGAAAAATGATCTAAATCTATTTAATTTTAGTTTTGAGAAAATGTTAAGATAATTAAGAGATTAATTAACAAAGTTAATTTTAATAGAAAAAACTAGCCTAATGTTTTTTGTGGTTTTTTGATTTTAATGTTAATTAAAAAAAGATAGAAAGATGTCAATGAAAACAAAAATAAAATACAAGGGGGGATCCTTCGATCCAGGGAAAAAAAGGAGTTTCAACCCAGGGAGGGAATGGAAGCTTCGATCTAGAGAGGGTCATGGTCCTTTCGATTGGGCCAGATAGTAAGGCGTGAGTAGCCTTCGATCCAGGGAAGAGGATTGTCTTTTGATCATGGAGGTCATGGCTTTTGATCCAGGAATGAGATGCCTCCTTCGATCCAATATGCTAATGGGTTCGATCCATAGAAGGTGTCTCCTTCGATCTGGGATGTTATACCTGCAAAAGTATGTTAGCGTAATAAAATGCAGGGCCTGGGTATTGAACCCCATGCCCTTTGATCATGCGCTTGCTGGGTCTCTTCAGGCTATGTCTGCAGCAAATATTAGCAAACGATGGACATGGGCTGGGTGCCAAACCCAGGCCTCTTGATCCTGTCTAGGATAGAAAATCGAAGGTAACAACCAGTATGGATGTATTATGCAAATATGAGGTTGGATAGTTTACCCTTTCTTACCAGCGGATTGGTCTTTTAATTTGGGCGCTTCCTGGATGTAGGCACCTTCGATCTGGGCACTTCCTGGATGTAGGCACTTTTGATTTAGACACTTCCTAGATGTAGACACCTTCAATTTGGGGCTTATGGGCGTTGTGATCTTTTGTTGAAGGGTTGCTTTGGCCTGGATCACTTCTGAAAATGCTGATGACTTTTGGCAGCGTAACTCCAATGTTTTTTGTTCTCTTGTTGTGTGTTTTTTCGTGTTTGTAATGTGCCACTGGCCCTTGTATTTATAGGAGTGAGGGTTCTAGTAACGGCAAGAGACAACCCATTAAACAGGCCATTAAAGCCATGAGACAAGAATCAGACACATTAAATAATTTCCTTTTTTGAAATATTCATGTCTCTTGAATGAACCTGGACACTTTTGAATTTTGAATGCCTTCAGGCCCTGCTCTTCAATTGGTCTTGATTTGCCTCCTTTGAATGGACTTCTTATGTACCCTTCGAATGGGCCTTCTGAATGCTTCTTCGAATGGTCTTGAGTTGCACAGAATCACTCTGGTCGAATCAGCTCTTTAGGAACAGAAAAGGCAAGAATCTGGCCTTTAACTCAGGGATTAAATCCACAATCAGTATTTAATTATTTCTATGTTTGCAAGGGAAACATGCCATTTTCTCATGTTCAGTGTACCTGGACATGTTTTTTGAGTGCCCTCTTGATGGCTTTGTTGACATGCCAATCGAAAGGCTTTGTTAATAGGCCAATCGAAAGGTGCTGTTCATGCTAACCGAAGGACATGGTTCACATGTCTATCGAAGCTGCCTTGACACAATGCTAAATCGAAGGATCCCTTGGCATGCCAATCGAAGGCCTGGCCCAGGGTGCCAATCGAAAGGCTCATTCAGAATCCCAATGGAAGGGTCTTTCAGAATGCCAATCGAAGGCCTTGACATAATGCCAATCGAAGTGCTTGTCCATAATGCCAATCGAAATGCTCCTTCAGAATGCCAATCGAAAGGTCTTTCAGAATGCCAATCGAAGTGCTTGTCCATAATGCCAATCGAAATGCTCCTTCAGAATGCCAATCGAAAGGTACTTAAAGCACCACTCAAAAATTTTCTTTTTCCTTAGGCAAGAGTTTGTGATCAACCATGCAGGGGGAAGACTTTGGAAAACATGAGAGGGAAAATTTTGGGGTGCAACAGTTTCCCCTGTTCAATTTTCTTAAACCCGAGGATATAGATTGGCTTTCGAGCCTTTCGTGATCCGAAGGAGGAAGATAATTGAACACTAGAGTGCCCAGAAATTTGCACTCGCATGGTGTAGTATCAGCATTTTGATGTCGAGAATGGGCTTACAGATTCCATTTGGAGATTGTTGGTAGGAGGATGGGCTTATATATGCCATTTGGAGATTTTTGGTAGCTGTCTTGAGAGAAATAGGAGCTTCAGTTGTCCGTTACTCTACTGGGGAATTAACTCTGGAGGTGAACTGCATATCTGGGCTGAGAAGGAACCTGGGTAGGGTTACTTCATGATGAGTCCATGTAAAACTTCATCTGGAAAGGAGGAACTTGTGTATGGTTGTCTGATGATGAGTCTATGCAAAACTGCATCTTGGAAAGAGGGAACCTGTGTAGGGTTTCTGATGATGAGTCCGTGTAAAACTTTATCTTGGAAAGAGGGAACCGGTGTAGGGTTTCTGATGATGAGTCAGTGTAAAACTGCATCTTGGAAAGAGAGGGAACCGGTGTAGGGTTGCCTGATGACGAGTTCGTGTAAAACTGCATCTTGGAAAGAGGGAACCGGTGTAGGGTTGCCTTATGACGAGTCCGTGTAAAACTGCATCTTGGAAAGAGAGGGAACCGGTGTAGGGTTGCCTGATGACGAGTCCGTGTAAAACTGCATCTTGGAAAGAGGGAACCTGTGTAGGGTTTCCTGATGATGAGTCCGTGTAAAACTGCATCTTGGAAAGAGAGTGAACCGGTGTAGGGTTTCCTGATGATGAGTCCATGTAAAACTACATCTGGAATTGAGAAGGAACCGATGTAGGGTTGCCTGATGACGAGTCCGTGTAAAACTGCATCTTGGAAAGAGAGGGAACCGGTGTAGGGTTTCCTGATGATGAGTTAGTGTAAAACTTCATCTTGGAAAGAGGGAACCTGTGTAGGGTTTTTCAGGATAGACCCGTGTGAAGTCTGTTTAGTTTCCGGAGTTGATCTTGAACTTGTTAACAGTTGTTGATGATAACCATCTTTCCTGAAAAGGTACATGATTAATCGTATATGATGCATGACATGCATTATATGATGATGTTCTCAAAATAAATGAGATTATGCTGTATGCAATATGTATGCGCACATCATGATGTATGAACATGAAATGCTATTGTGGTACGTCCGAGTTTGGGAAAATAAATCCCTGACTGTTGTTGGAGAATAAAGAGTTTCACTCGCTGGGGATAACGACTGAAGATGATTGGGAGACTAATCCTGCAGGAGAGAATAACTCCGTTGGGGAATGGACTGACGAGGAAATGACTCTGTGGGGAGTACATACTCTGCTAGAAGATCTGCTGATTTGGAGAAATAAAACTCAACTGGGGATGAATCACTGTTGCTGGTGATAGTGAACCCTGTTGGGGATTGAATTTCTGTCTATGAAAGGAATGAACTCTGTTGGGGATAGAAAGAACTTCGTTGGGGATGATCTTTCAATTGCAACTTGCTGAGGATAACCCAGTTAGACTCTTGTGAGGATAACCTCTGAATTTGGCTGAGGAGACTTATTTGTGTTTCGCATGGGACAAGCTTCTAGAGTCTACTGGGGAAGAGGAGTTGTGGTCCTTTGATTTGTTGTAGTCGGAGAGGCAAACTCAAGCTGGGGAATCCTAGTGTTGTTGGGGAAATAAGCCCTGTCGTCAGTCCGCTAGAGAGGTGACATCTTCGTTGGGGAAAGTCCTCGAGGATTCTTGAGGTTGATTCAGATGGGGAAAGGTTTTCAGAGATTAAACCTTTGCTGGGAGTTATCCTATGAAAAGGACTTTGGGGAGATTTGTCATTGGCCCTAGTAGCAAGTGTTTGTGACATTGCCAGGAAATGTTTAATTGTACGTAACCCTTCACTGAGATTGATGTTCAATGCCCCAAGTGACGGAGATGGAGACTTGCCCCTAGTTACTCTGCACTTCTTCAGAGATTTCTTGAAATCTTGACTGGACTGCCCCAGGTGTGCTGGATAGTGGTATGTCAAGTCCCCTTGTTGATAGGAGATTTGTTAATGGAAGTGTCATCCTTTTTGAAGTGATTTCGTTCACTGAGAGGGCTTTCGTTCATCGGATATTCGTTGCGTGAATTTCTCCGCTGTCAAACAAATAGCCAAATGCAAACAGTGATATTCAAATAATGTAAAGTTTATGCTTGTCTCGAAGTTTTGAAAAATGCGTTTTTTAGCAGAAAACTCTTTATGAGACAAATTTAACACAAGATTTAGGGCAAAGCCTTACAAGAGTTAGGATACCTTTTGTAACAGTATGCTTTTGAACTAACCCATGCTTCAGTTAGGACTTTTTAAGGGTTGTAATGTGGCTTGGTTCATGGTTGAAGAAACAAAGGATAAAAGCTCAAAGTATATTTGTACCCACCCGATCTTCGTGATGTTCTTCAATCCTAAAGTCAGTTAATTGTGCGTCGAACTCTATTCGAATTTGGAACGACGTTTTGGTGATGGTTCACACAAGTTGGATTTTGGAAGGCAGTCATTTTTGCAACATTTTTCATGTTGTTGAGGATTTGTAGTGACCTCGTTCTTTTGATTTGTTATCCCTAACTTTTGCCTGACTGTTCCTGTTTTCGAGATTACAGTCAGCGGGATGCCCCAACTTTCTTAAGCCTCCTTTTTAGGTTTTGGCTCAGTGGGCTTTTTTTCTTTTTTGAGAGATTGACTGCCTATGAGATAAGGAACCACCACTGTCTTTTGATTCCAGAGGAATGCTTTTGATGTCGTTCGTTGTATTATGAACTGAGAGTTTTGCGACTTCAATGCGCATCTTTTGAATTAACTGAGAGACTACCCTGCCCCAGGTTTAAATTAAAGGTTTCGATTTGTGTTTAAAACAGAAAACTCGTACTTCTTTGGCTCGAAGGGGTTGACTAGGGATTATCTTCCTTATAACTCCAGTGTTTAGGATTTGAAAGAAATGCCTGTACCAGACTCGATTCCTGTATCCTGCCAGGGAATGTCTGAAGAGTTTGAGGATCCGATTCCTGTATCTTTCCAGGGTGTATCTGTTGACGACTAACATTACCAGACTCGATTCCTGTATCCTGCCAGGGAACGTCTGAAGAGTTCGAAGATCCGATTCCTGTATCTTGCCAGGGTGTATCTGTTGACGACTACATTACCAGACTCGATTCCTGTATCTTGCCAGGGCACGTCTGAAGAGTTCGAAGATCCTATTCCTGTATCTTGCCAGGGTGTATCTGTTGACGACTGTATTCTCCGGACTCGATTCCGGTATCTCGCCAGGGCACGTCTGAAGAGTTTAAAGATTCGATACCTGTATCCAGCCAGGGCACATCTACATGAAGATTTTTAAGATCAACCCCTGTAACAGGCCAGGTAATTATCTTTCTTTCTCAGGTATGCAAGTTCTCGCTAAGGAATCTCTTACGCGATCGACAACCTCCCGATGGCATTTATAAGCCCATCTCCACATACCGACAGTCTCCAAATGGCATCTATAAGCCCATTTCTGACAAGGTTCTGTCACGTTTCCAGATGGCATCTATAAGCCCATCCTCCTACCAACAGTCTCCAAATGGTATCTGTAAGCCCATTCCCGCTATCACACTGTTGATACTCTACTATGTGAGTGCAAATTTCTGGGCACTCTAGTGTTCAATCATCTTCCACCTTCGGATTACGAAAGGCACGCCAGCCAGTCTACATCCTCAGGTCTAAGAAGATTGAACAGGGGCAACTGTTGTACCCCAAAATTTTCCCTCCCATATTCTTCAAGATTTGCCAAGATCAAGGTTCAAAATCCCTCAAGGGTTGCACAGTCCAATTGCCTCATAACACAATCAAAATTAAGGTTTTGGTTCTGGAAAAGAAATTGAGGTTTCCAAGGGTCCAATCAAGTCCCACATGCCTATATACATTGTCAAACATCCATATGTCAAGTTTCAAGACTCACAACATCAAATTGCACAGTCAAAAACCCTAAATGCTCCATAGTCAACTGCAGGGGCAAAATGGTCATTTGACAGTCAAAAGTCAAAATTTTTGGTCAACATCTTATTTTGAAGCCACAAACATCATTTGATCAATTCTTGATCATGATTTCACAAGCATGGCTCAAAAGGTCTCAAGATGCAAAAGTTTCTATTTTGGGACAGTTGAAAAAGTCAACTGCAAATTGACCAAGGCATAACTTCTTCATGGTTTATCAGAAAAATTCCATCCAAAGCTCATGTTTAAGAGCATGACATTTACTACAACTCATCTTCACACTTCAAGTCCAAGAAATGCTCTCACAAAAAGTTATCAATTTCAACATTATAGGTCATTTTCAAAAGTCAACAAAAAGGCACTTTAAGTCAAAGACCGTAACTTGAGATTGGTAAATCAAAATGACATGGGACCAAAGACATTGGTTAGAGGACTTCAAGACCTTTCCAAAATGTCCAAGAACATGTTCATAGCTTCAAAATTGAGCAAGATATGCCTTGTAGAAGTTGGGAAATTTTTGGGAATTTTGAAAAGTCAACTTTGCACAAAAGGCTTCAAAAATGTAATGGGCCTCAATTTCTTTCATGAATCATTACCCAAAGGCTATGCACGACCCATTGACCTCAAATGGATTTATTTTCTTATTTTTGAGTAATTATTTGAATTTTTATTATTATTAATTCATTTAATTAAATTTAAATATGAGAAAAATATCAAATCATGGTTTTAAATCTTTTTTGTGCAGCAAATATATTCATGATATGCAAAAGATCTCGCGCACCATCTCAAGGGGACAAAATCATCCCAATTTGGCAAGTTTTCCATGGCAAAAAGATTGGAAAAAGATGTGAAAAAATCAAAGATTGAAAACATTAATACATGGACTTTGGGCTTGGTTTCTTAACCTAATTTGCTTCATGTACATAGACAACTCAACCCTATTCCATTACACGCAAAAAGCTGCTCAGAAAAGGCATACCAATTTGCAATTTTTCATAAAAAAACTTGAACATTGAAATCCTAGTTACAAGGCGATTCAAGGTCTAAAAGCTTGTCCATTACGTTCCTGACATTGCTAGGAATGTGTTGCAATCAAGAACCAGTCTCCAGACCTCAAGAATTGGTAGAACAACGTCACACTTTTCTTGAACATGTCCATAATCGTTTCTTAATTTACATGCATTATTCATGAGTTTTAATTGTTGATTCTTACTAACAATGATATTCTGAAGCTGTTGGTACCATTCAATTGAACTATGGCTGCCTAAATAAGAATCCACCATTGTTGAAACCTAGGGTTTCAGAAGCTTCGAATTAGGGATTTCTGTATATGGAAAAATTGGATCTCAAGACTTATGCCATTGAACTCAGGAGCTCCATACGAATACAACCATGACCTCGCGCCCTTTTTATATTGAGGCATATGCTAATCGCTATTTTCATGAATTGCAGTTAGTGGGGGTTTAAAACCCCCGCTATTTGGTTATATTTGCAGGTACAAAACAAAGAAGACGCATGTGTGTCATCTTATGATTGGACAATTCAAAAATCTGGCGCGTTCTTTTGGTTGTGTATCATTAATTCTTGTTTTGTATTATATTATTTGTTTTCCGTTCTATATTCAAAGCGCGCAAACAGCTCAACTGGCAAGGCATTCGCTTGGTAAACGCTGGGACCTGGGTTCGATTCCCAGGTCCCCCCCACATATTTCATATTTTTTCCCCTAACGCGTTTCTATGCAGCGTTCGTTCAAAGGACCACCATATGTCCTAACGCTTAGGCTTGCCAAGTGTCCCTAATGATCAATCCAATGGCCATCACATGATTTCCAGGGTGTACACTCAGTCAACCACACGCGCTTAAACTGGGAAAGTCAACAAGGCTTTGATTTCAGTGGGCCAAAAATGCTTCAAACAAACCTCCTAAATAGGCCAGACACCTCCCAATGTTTGTATATTTTTTTAATTTTCTTTTCTTTTCTTTTTCTAGTTCTTTTAATCATTTTTATTTAATTCACTTCAAATAATTTTCTTTTCATAATAAAACTAGAAAATCAAAAATTAAAAATATGTTTAATTAATATTTAATTCACTATTAATTTATTTTGTAAATAAACTTTAATAATTAACTTAGTTAATTTAGGTTTCAATTTTAACATTTTTCTTAATAAATTAAAATAGGTAGAAATTAGGGTTTTTTAGCATTTTCATCCTTTTCTTAATAAATATTTTTTTTCTTCTTCTTATTATTATTAATTACCATTTATTTTTTGTAAATAAACATATACATTAATTATTTAGTAAATTAGGTTAAACTTTAATATTTTTTCATTAATAATTAAAAACAACTTAGAATTAGGGTTTCTCTTCAATTTTAATTTCTTTATTTTCATTAAATACCAAAAACATAAAAAACATTCCTTTTCTTAATTAAATAATTAATTAGCTGTTAATTTAATTTAATTTCAAAAGGGTCCAACACCCTCGAACGTTCTATTTTTATTCTTTCGCGCATTTATTTTATTTTCTTATGAATATCATGTAATTGCTCAAGCCATGTAATAGTAACTAGGTTTTACTTTCCGCATCTTTTTATCAAACGGGTCTTTGTAATTTGGCGATGTATAGACCCGCGCCTTGTAATAGCGTAGGATTTACGTTTCCGTCATTTAAATTTCCGCACTTTTAGATTCTAAACTTTGCATGAAAGAATGTATGGCCTAAATTAAAAACAAGCGTAGATCACCATGATACATGTACAAGATAAAACATAACATGAAAATAACACACAAATCCACACACCACTCTTAGGGTACACCTCACTGTTGCCTTGCCCTCGAAACGTGGTTGTCGAGTATAGGACGTTTTAGTAAGTCCTTATGTCCATGACATGATCCGGTTGCCTCGAAACGGTTGCCTCGGAATTAAAAAGGATCAATGGCATAAGGGTAGCTTCTAAGGTGTCCTATTGTTGCTCTGGTGACCACACTGTCCCTAAACTCGAATTGACCCGAACACCTCCAACGGTGGTGCTACCTATATCTCAATGGTGGGATGGCACTACCTTAAGGACATTTACACAGCCTAATTCCTTAGGGTAGGTAGATGACTCGTAGATACTTGCTCTATTAAAAAACAAATCAAAAACCTTTTCACACCGACACTTTCAAAAAAAAGCTTTCAAAACAATTTTTCAAACACTCTTGAGGACTGATACAAGAGTTATTCAGAAAACTTTGACGAAACTTTTTCAAACCCACGCACACTTGAAAAGCAAACATCTTTTGAAAACACAATGAGCAAGTATCTAAGAGCCCATGGATAACCATGGATAGAAAGGGTGCTAACACCTTCCCTTTCTATAAATCTACCTCCCGAACCGAGAAACTATCTCATAAGGAATTTTGCTGTGCTTTTGTCCTGTCCATGTTGGAGAAAATAAAAGACGGTGGCGACTCTTGCTTCCGCGACATTTCGCGAACCAGTGTTAAACAGTCAGTTCCAGATCCACCGATCACAGAACTGGAGACTCTGCTGGGGATACTTAAAGTGAGGTGTACCTTAGGACTAAGATCACTTATGTTTTCAATTGCTGTGTTTGTTTGCTTTATTATTGTGGGCTGCATCAGAGTTACATAGATCCTAACCCGGATCTGGGGATACCCTGTTAGGTAGCATAAGCTGTGAGAGACCTGTCCGGCGTAGACCGACATGGGTGAAGCAGTGGCTACGTTGGTGTGGCACCTTGGTCTGTACCGATATCCCTTGTGTTGCAACGAGGAGAATATGGGTCTTCTGAGGAGTCATTAAGCACCAACCGACCTTAGAACCTTAAATGACCCAACTTGGCCAATAGAATAGTAGCAGTATGCTACGACCATTGAGGCTAAACTCTCGTGATGGTTCTGGCCGCAAGAAAAGATTGCGATGCTGGAGTTATGACCGATTGAGGGTAGTCAGTGATATTGGGATCCTCTAGAACCCGGTTACTTCTGATAGGACAGGTCTTAACCAACAAACTGAAAGAGGGTAATACCTAGACCCCATGTTGGCCTAAACTCTAAGGGCTTGTCTTGTGTGACTTGTGTGCCTTATCATGTTTGCCTTTGTGAATATTTGTGGTGTGCTTTATCATAACATCATGCCATCATAAACATTGCATGCATCCTGCATAAGGACTGACCATTTCAAAGACAAGAGGGTTTCACCTTTGCTCTGTTTTGTAGGACATCATGATGCCTATGCGAAGGAACACTATCCGGTTCAATTTTGTTCACCCACCTGAGTTGCTTGAAGAGTTGGTTAGCAGAATTCTAAGTACTACTTCCTTCATCCAGAGGCATGGTTCTCTTCTCGGTTTAGTCACGACAAAATAGGACCAACAACTGATGAGTGTCCTGACACAGTTTTATGATCCCTTGTACAACTGTTTCACCTTTCAAGACTTCCAGCTGGTCCCTACCCTGGAAGAGTTCTCTGATTTTCTTGGCATCCCTATCTTGGATCAGACTCCCTACACTGGTTGGGAAAAGACTCTTAGGCTTGAGGAGATTGCTGCAGCTCTTCCTTTGACCCACAAAGAAGTAATGGACAACTGGGTGACTAGAAGCAAAGTTAAGGGTTTCTTGGCCAAGTTTCTGATTGGTAAGGCTAACAGTTTCTGGAATGACCTGGACTTTAGGGCATATGAAGACATTCTAGCTCTCTTAATCTATGGTCTAGTTTTGTTTCCTAATCCTGATAACTTCATTAACGTCATTGCCATAAGGATCTTCATGTCTCGGAACCCTGTGCCCACTCTCTTGGGTGACATCCTGCAATAACTTTATGCTCGTACTGCCCGAAGACGAGGAACTCTGTGGTGTTGCATCCCTTTGTTAGTGAGGTGGTTTATTTCGCACCTCCCTAAGTTCGTGCTGAAGAACAAAGAAGGAAGAGGTTGGGCTCATAGGTTAATGTCTCTCACTGATAATGACATCATTTGGACTCTCAGAGGTTTGGATGAGGTAGCTGTTATTGATCGTTGTGGAGAATATCCTAATGTTCCTTTGATTGGTACCCAAGGAGGAATCTCTTATAATCCATGTCTAGATCTCCGTCAGTTTGGAAGAGCCAGAAGAGCAGGGCCTCATGAGATGTTGGTGCCTCACATCAGCTTTGAGTTTCAGGTGGATAGTGACGAGCTGCGTCGTAGGTTCATCAAAGCTTGGGACAAAATTCACAAAGCTGACCCACAAGAGTTGGGACCAAAGACTTCTCTACCTATGGAAGCCTACTACAAATGGGTCCGCATCCGTGCTCAGAAGTTAGGTATGCCGTACGAAGCTGTCAGACCCATCATCCTTGAATATCCTGATAGAGATGGGGCTCCTCCAACTGTTCTCCCTCCTCAGATACCTACTGATCTTGATACACTAAAAAGGTCTTGGGCGCAACTACGAGAAGAACGAGATTCTTATCGGGAAAAGTTCAACGAGCAGGAATTAAAGATCCAGAAGCTGACAAAGCAATTGGAGAACGAGCGAACCTTGAATGACTACATCCGTACTGAGAGGAGGAGACCCTGGGATCAATGATGAACTTTGGATATTCTTTTACAGTTTTATTTCCCTTTTCAGTATTTTCATTTTATGTAACGCCTAAGGGCAACCTGTTGAACAATTTGAATTTCAAAGTTGAATCTAATGAAGTGTGTTCTTTTTTGTTTACAAAGTTGATTCCCGATTGTCTTTGAAAACATAAATCATACGCATTCCATCCATCATGTGCATAGCAGGTACTTTTCTTTTCAGGTGGCTTAATGTTCTTCGCTGTTTATTTCAGCATCATGAACCCTGAATCATCTACCGAGCAGTCCATCAAGGCCCTTCAGGCTCAGAACGCCCAATTCCAAGAGCTAATCATGAGTTTGACCCAAGGTCAAGAGGAGTTGAAGGCTCTGCTGGTCAAGAAAAAGAAGAAGAGAACTGTTCTATTCAACACTGGCCGGAGGTTTGGTAACACACTGCAGAATGAGGTTGATCAAGCTAGTTCTTCTGTAGGAAAAGGAAATCCCCAAGGGGGAAGGGCTCCTAGCCCGGTGGTCTCTGAAAACGAGACTGATTTTAATGAGGAGCAGTATCCTCCAGCTGAAGACAAGTACAAGCAGTTAGAAGACCGTCTGAATGCCATGGAAATTCAACAGGTGCCTGGTTTGGATTTCGGAGACTTGGGTCTATCTTCTGGTGTGGTCATCCCACACAAGTTCAAAGCGCCATCTTTCGCAAAGTATGACGGGGCATCCTGCCCTAAGCTACATCTCAGATCTTATGTGCGGAAGATCCAACCATACATTATGGACAAGAACTTGTGGATCCACTTCTTCCAGGAGAGTCTTTCAGGGACTCATCTCGAATGGTTCTATCAGCTGGATGGAACCAAGGTTCGTAACTGGGAGGAGTTGGCTACTGCTTTTTACAAGCAGTATCAGTATAATGCCGACCTCGCTCCTACACGTACCCAACTCCAGGGTATGTCGCTAGGATCGGGAGAAGGTTTTAAAGAGTATGCGCAGAAGTGGAGGGACCTGGCTGGCAGGGTGCAGCCACCGTTAACCGACCGTGAATTAGTAGATATGTTCTTGAGGACCCTATCCGGGCCATTCTTCAATCATCTCATTGGCAATTCGTCTGCAGGGTTCACATATCTCATTCTGAATGGGGAAAGGATAGAAGCCGGGATGAAATTAGGGAAGATACAGAAAGGTGCGTCCTCAAGTTCTGAGAAAAAGCCTTTCAAAAAGGAAGCCAGTGCTGTGTATGAGCCTAGGAGGCAAGACAAACCAGAGCGCTGCCAAGCTGTCAACATGGTGGTAATTGCAAAGCCTGCTGCCGCTCCTTGACAACCCAACCAACCAAGGGCTGAGAGACCCAGAAGAGAATACACTCGGCTGAGTATGACCTTGTCACAGATCTTTCCGCAACTGCTATCGACTAACTTGGTGACCGTCAGAGAGGCTCCGAAGGTTGTAAACACGACCTCTCCAAAGTATAATCCAAATTCCCGCTGTGCTTATCACTCTGATAGCCCGGGGCATTCTACTGATGATTGCTGGGCCCTAAGGAATAAGGTTCAAGACCTTATCGATGCGAAGGAGATACAGTTTGAGGCACCTGAGAGGCCAAATGTTGTGACTGCTCCTATGCCCCAGCATGGAGTGAATGCTATTGAGGAAGACTCGTATGCAGTTTCTGTGGATGATATTGCTACCCCTTTGTTGACTGTTAAAAGGAACCTGTTGCTAGCCGGTTTATTTCCGGGTTGTAGCAAGGGTTGCCTTTTGTGTGCTGTTTCCCCTACTGGATGTCCGTTGCTGAAGTCAGGCATCCAAAGCCTGATGGATAGCAAGGAAATTTTGTTCAAGAAGTCCGCTGTTCCTATGGTTTCCGTTGAAGAAGTATCCGTCGTTACTATCTTCAACAATACTACCAAGGCTCCCCCGAGGAAGCCAGTCAAAATCTTATCTGTTGCACCTATAACCATTACTGTTCCGGGGCCAATCCGCTACAAGTCTGATAAGGCTGTCCCATGGCACTATGGGGCAGATGTGTATGTACTTGGAGTAAAGCAGGAGTTCAACACCGGTACCAGTATCAACAACATCACTGGTCCCACCAAAGTTACTCGCAGTGGTAGGCTCTTCTCGCCTGACATTGCGCCACCAGTTATCCGAAGACCTCTTATATTAACACCTGCAAGTGCGCCTGTTTCCACTTCTGATCCAGTTTCTACCCCTGCTGCCGAGTCATCTAACACTCGGGGCAAAGGGATTGATGATGTGCCTTCCCGGACGGAGGCACCAAAGACTGTGAATGTTGAAGCCTCCCAGTAAGAGATGGAGGAAATCCTTAAGATCATTAAGAAGAGTGACTTCAATGTCGTTGAACAGTTGGGGCATACCCCCTCCAAGATCTCTATGCTATCATTGCTGCTGTGCTCAGAGGCCCATGCCAAGGCCCTGATTTCATTTCTGAAGACGGCCCATGTGCCACAAGAGACATCTGCGGACCAATTTACTGACTGTGTGGCCAATCTGACCGCCGATAATGGTTTGGGTTTCTCGGATGCTGATCTTACCGTTAAGGGAAAGAACCACAATGATGCCCTGCATGTCTCCATTGAATGCAGGGGCACTACTCTCGCACACGTGTTGGTAGACACCGACTCTTCGCTGAATGTTTTGCCCAAGAAGGCCTTAGACCGGTTAGATTGTGAGGACCTGGAGTTGAAGCCTAGAAACATCATTGTCCGGGCCTTTGACGGCTCGAAGAGGATGGTTCATGGTGAAGTGGATATTCCGATTCGTGTTGGTTCCCAAGTCTTTGATTCAATGTTCTATGTGATGGACATCCGTCCATCTTATTCCTGTTTGCTGGGTCGACCCTGGATTCACAAGGCTGGGGCTGTAACATCCACTCTACACCAGAAGCTCAAGTACCCTGTCAGAGGGAAGATTGTTACTGTGCAGGGGGAGGAAGAATACATGGTTAGTCATCTGAAATCATTCCGGTATATCAAGATGGACGGGGAGTTTATTGAAACCCCCTTTCAACATTTTGAAGAGGTACCTCCAACATTGGCGTCAGCTGAGACAGTAATTGAAGAGGACTTTCCTTTGAAGATGGCTTCCTTGAAGGATGCCCGGGCTGTAATTGAGAAAGGTGAATGTGCTAACTGGGGCAGGCTCCCTGATTTTACTCCTAAAACTGACAAATTTGGGATGGGTTTCACTGCAGAGGCTCAGAGGGCTGTACGCAAAGCAAGGATCGGAAGACCTCCCGTGTTCATCACCAACCCGAGAGTGAATGCTATTGAGAGCGATACGGAGGAATCAGAGTTTGATAGCTGGATCTACCCGACGACTGACGGTGGACTGACCAATTGGACCGCAAAAGATCACATACCTATTACTTTTGTTACGCAGTAATGAATTCCGTTGTTTTTAATTTTGTAATAAACAATAAATTGAAACTTTATGGTCCGGTGTCTTACTCGGGGCACCGTTGACTTCATTTGTGAGGGCATATTACTTGTCATTTCCATATATCATGAATAAAGACATTGGACGTTTTTCGCATTTCAAATCTTGTGCTCCCTTTCTTTCTTTCTTTCTTTATATATTGCAAAACAGCTATATTTACACACACTCACCTATACAGGTTTCAATCCACTCTGGATCTCACTGGTAACGACTCTGCTACTGCTAGTTATAACTTCAAAAATCTGATCAACTTAGCCGAAGACGAAGGTGAAGATGATTGCGAAGTGCCTGGTGAGCTTGCAAGACTGTTACTCCAGGAAGAGAGGGCCATTCAGCCACATGAAGAGCCAGTGGAAACGGTAAATCTGGGTACTGAGACAGATAGAAAGGAAGTTAAGATCGGTGCCAATCTGGAGCTCAGTGTAAAACAACGGTTGGTTCATATGTTGCATGATTATGTGGAGATATTTGCCTGGTCCTACGAAGACATGCCTGGGTTGGATACCGACATTGTGGTCCATCACTTGCCTACCAAGGAAGACTGCCCTCCGGTTAAACAAAAGGTCCGCCGTATGCGTCCAGAGATGTCCGAGAAGATCAAAGCTGAGGTTATGAAACAATTTGATGTCGGGTTTCTAGCAGTGACTTCTTACCCTCAGTGGGTTGCCAACGTGGTTCCGGTGCCTAAGAAAGATGGTAAGGTCAGAATGTGTGTTGATTATAGGGATCTGAACAGGGCAAGCCCCAAGGATGACTTCCCCTTACCTCACATTGATGTTCTGGTTGACAATACTGCTCAGCACAAGGTGTTCTCCTTCATGGATGGTTTTTCAGGTTATAATCAAATCAAGATGGCTCCTGAAGATATGGAAAAGACTACCTTTGTCACTCAGTGGGGCACCTTCGGCTACAAGGTCATGCCTTTTGGACTGAAAAATGCCGGGGCAACCTACCAACGTGCCATGGTTGCTTTATTTCATGACATGATCCACCATGAGATTGAAGTGTATGTCGATGATATGATTGCAAGGTCCCAAACTGAGGAGGAACACCTTGACCATCTGCAGAAGTTGTTTGACCGCCTGAAGTTGTACAAGATGAGGTTGAACCCAAACAAGTGCACCTTTGGGGTAAGATCTGGAAAGTTGCTAGGCTTCGTCGTAAGCGACAAAGGTATTCAAGTAGACCCTGCCAAGGTTAAAGCCATACAAGAGATGCCAGTTCCCAAGACAGAGAAAGAAGTCAGAGGCTTTCTAGGGCATCTGAATTACATTGCCCGATTCATCTCGCATCTAACTACTACCTGTGGGCCAATCTTCAAGCTGCTGAAGAAAGATCAGGTAGTACATTGGAACGATGAATGTCAGGTTGCTTTTGACAGAATCAAAGAGTATCTCCAAGAACCACCCATCCTTATGCCACCGGTTGAAGGGAGACCTCTAATACTATACCTGACAGTACTTGACAACTCAATGGGGTGTGTGCTGGGGCAGCATGACGAGTCTGGCCGAAAAGAGTACGCCATTTATTACCTTAGCAAAAAGTTTACCGACTGTGAGACCCGATACTCACTGCTCGAGAAAACTTGCTGCGCTTTGGTATGGGCTGCTCGCCGGCTGAGACAGTATATGCTGACTCACACTACTTTGTTGATCTCGAAGATGGATCCAATAAAATACATATTCGAAAAGCCTGCTCTGTCTAGAAGAATAGCAAGATGGCAAATGATCTTGACGGAATACGACATCCAGTACACAGCTCAGAAAGCTATCAAAGGAAGTGTATTGGCAGACCACCTGGCACACCAGGCAGTGGACGACTACCAGTCAATGAACTTTGAATTTCCTGACGAGAGCATCATGATAGTAACTAATTGTGAAGTACCTGGACCGGATGAAGGACCTGAGGAAGGATCCCAATGGTCTATGCACTTTGATGGAGCCTCCAACGCTTTGGGTAACGGTATTGGCGCCGTGATCATATCCCCTCAAGGCACTCATACTCCACTCACTGCCCGACTATGTTTCAACTGCACCAACAACATGGCAGAGTATGAGGCATGCATCATGGGTCTTCAAGCTGCGATTGACTTAAGGATCAAGTTTTTGAGTGTCTTCGGAGATTCCGCTCTCGTGATTAATCAGATCAAAGGCGAGTGGGATACGAAACATCCGAACCTTATTCCTTACAGAGAATGTGTGTTGACATTGATCCCCTATTTCACAGAGATAACTTTTGAACATTTCCCAAGAGAGGAGAATCAGTTGGCGGACGCGTTAGCTACGATGTCTTCTATGTTCAAAGTCAAGTAGGACAATGAGGCTCCCCGAATCATTATCTGGAAACTGGACGAACCTGCATATTGTTGTGACCTTGAGGCTGAGACAGTAACCGAGAAACCTTGGTATCATGAAGTGAAAAAGTACTTGGAAGCTCAAGAATACCCTGAAGGTGCATCTGTCAATGACAAGAAGTTTCTGAGAAGGTTCGCAGAAAAGTTCTTCCTCAGCAATGGCATTCTATACAAGCGGAACCATGATTCGACCTTACTGTGTTGTGTGGATAGAACTGAAGCAGAAAGGATCATGGCAGAATTACATGAAGGTACCTTCGGAACACATTCCAGTGGACACACCATGGCAAAGAAGATCCTTCGGGCAGGATATTTCTGGTCCACAATGGAAGCCGACTGTTACCAATATTCTCGGACATGTCATAAGTGCCAGATTTATGCAGATAAGGTGCACGTTCCTCCAGTCCCTCTGAATGTCCTGACTGCACCTTGGCCTTTTGCAATGTGGGGCATTGATATGATCGGCGAGATTAAACCTACGGCATCCAACGGGCATCGCTTCATCCTGGTGGCGATTGATTACTTTACAAAGTGGGTTGAAGCAGCTTCTTATGCTACTGTAACCAAGAATGTTGTGACACGGTTCATTCGGCATAATCTGATATGTCGATACGGCATCCCGGAAAGGATCATTACAGACAACGGTACCAATCTCAATAACAAGATGATCACTGAGCTCTACGAGCAATTCAAGATACAGCACCACAACTCTTCTCCTTACCGACCGAAGATGAATGGGGCTGTCGAAGCAGCTAATAAGAATATCAAGAAGATTGTGCAGAAGATGACAGTGACCTATAAAGATTGGCACGAGATGTTACCGTTCGCTCTTCATGGGTACCGTACCTCAGCAAGGACGTCAACCGGGGCAACTCCTTTTTCCTTGGTCTACGGCATGGAGGCAGTCTTACCGATTGAAATGCAGATACCCTCTCTTCGGATAATGAAGGACGCAGATCTGAGCGAAGATGACTGGATCCAGACACGACTTGATCAACTAAATCTAGTTGACGAAAAGAGACTCACTGCTATTTGTCATGGTCAAACGTACCAAAAACGGATGATCAGGGCATTTAACAAGAAAGTCAGACCACAAGAGTATCAAGTTGGGGACCTGGTAATCAAGCGCATCATTCTTCCTCAAAGTGATCCCAGGGGCAAATGGACCCCCACGTACGAAGGGCCATTTGTGGTTAAACATGTGTTCTCAGGAGGAGCCATGATTCTAACCACTATGGATGGTGACGACCTTCCTCACCCCGCCAATGCAGACATAGTAAAAAGATACTACACATGATAAAAGACCCGCTAGGTTGACATACCTAGGCAAAAATTAGGGCTTCCCGGTGAACCAAAAGGGTTCGGGCAAAATGAGGGATGAAATGAAGAAAATCTGTACACCCGGCAAGTCGAAAACCTGAAAAGGCGGCTTGGGCAAAAATGGGTATCTCGGTGGACTGAAAACCCGAAAGGGCGGTCTAGGCAAAAGTTAGGGATTAAAGCGTAATACTATGTCTCATTGGATCACTTTGCATCCAGAATCCGGTATCAACTATCAAGTTCAAACGGCATCGATCAATCAACTTCATCGTCAACTGAGCAGCCAAGTGATGAGACGCTCGAAGATATAAAGGCGAGAGCAGAGTTGGAACCCAATGGGATTATTCCTTTCACATAGCTGTTTTGCTTTCTTTGTAAAAATTGTATAAAACTCTGTTGTTCGGCGGCGTTCTCTTACTAGGACGTCAGCCTCTTGTACATAAACGCCTATTTTCAGGCAAATTCAAAAATCAATACAAATTCACTTTTCAGATCAATTGCCAATTGTTTTTCCTTTTTTTGTTTTGTTTTGCGAAGAACGTCCAAGGTTCAATTTGTGATATATGCATTTGACACTAACTGCTAACTCATAAATATTTGCATGCGAAACAAAGGATTAATTACAGGTAACATTAGAAACAGGGGCAATAATGAGTTGTCTAAAGCGATCTAATTGCTCTGTCCACCAAGGTACCAAGGTAAGTTCAGCTGAAGAACATAATCAAGATCTCTTAGTTCCCCAGAGAGTGAGCCAGCAAGTCAACGATACTCTCCCCAAGCAGAGTTAGCCTACTCTATCAGCCTTAAGGAAGTCGGGTATCCCCAGCAGATCTCAACATTCCTCAACAGAGTATGAAAACATTCTTAACAAGCATCCCCGACAGTCTTGATCTGAGATTGTTCCCCGGCGGTATACCAGACATTCAGTGGACCCACTTCCCCAGTACATCTCAAAAATTTCCCCAGGAGAGTCCAGTCCAAAAGTTTCCCCAGGAAAGTGGAATCCATCTCCCCAGCAGGAAGCTTATCCCCAGTAGATTCTAGAAGCTTGTCACCTACAGAGCACGAACGCTCCCCCGGCTTTATTCAGAAGGTTATTTCCCTACCAGGATATAACTGGGTTATCCTCATCCAATAACCATGGAAAGATCGTCCCCGACGAAGTCGTCCTATCCCCAGCGGAGTTCATCAATTCCTTCAACATAACACATCAATGGTATCCCCAGTGGAGTTATCATCAAATCTCAGCAAAGAACCTCTATTTCCCCACAGAGTTCACTCCCCGCAGAGTAATCTATTCGCCAAGTTTATTCCCCAACAGAGTCATCCTCTCCTACCGGTATTCTTGCAACTACCATCCCCAGCGGAAACAAGAAGCCCTACTATTCAGCATCATCCCAGGAGTTAACTTCCCGGCACCTGTCAAGGATTTACTTTCCTAGACAAAAACATACATTCATAAACATCGCATCTTCATACATTATAGCATGCATATACGCATCATGAACATACAGTCTCATTCATTCTGAAAACATCGCGCATGTCATACAATAGGACATCGCATACAACTAACGTTTTGTCTTTTCAGGACAAAGGTTAATACGAAGATGATTACTATCAACGGTCGCAACTAAAGATCCGATTCCTGTATCTTGCCAGGGTGTATCTGTTGACGACTAACATTACCAGACTCGATTCCTGTATCCTGCCAGGGAACGTCTGAAGAGTTTGAGGATCCGATTCCTGTATCTTGCCAGGGTGTATCTGTTGACGACTAACATTACCAGACTCGATTCCTGTATCCTGCCAGGGCACGTCTGAAGAGTTCGAAGATCCGATTCCTGTATCTTGCCAGGGTGTATCTGTTGACGACTACATTACCAGACTCGATTCCTGTATCTTGCCAGGACACGTCTGAAGAGTTCGAAGATCCTATTCCTGTATCTTGCCAGGGTGTATCTGTTGACGACTGTATTCTCCGGACTCGATTCCGGTATCTCGCCAGGGCACGTCTGAAGAGTTTAAAGATTCGATACCTGTATCCAGCCAGGGCACATCTACATGAAGATTTTGAAGATCAACCCCTGTAACAGGCCAGGTAATTATCTTTCTTTCTCAGGTATGCAAGTTCTCGCTAAGGAATCTCTTACGCGATCGACAACCTCCCGATGGCATTTATAAGCCCATCTCCACATACCGACAGTCTCCAAATGGCATCTATAAGCCCATTTCTGACAAGGTTCTGTCACGTTTCCAAATGGCATCTATAAGCCCATCCTCCTACCAACAGTCTCCAAATGGCATCTGTAAGCCCATTCCCGCTATCACACTACTGATACTCTACTATGTGAGTGCAAATTTTTGGGCACTCTAGTGTTCAATCATCTTCCACCTTCGGATTACGAAAGGCACGCCAGCCAATCTACATCCTCAGGTCTAAGAAGATTGAACAGGGGCAACTGTTGTACCCCAAAATTTTCCCTCCCATATTCTTCAAGATTTGCCAAGATCAAGGTTCAAAATCCCTCAAGGGTTGCACAGTCCAATTGCCTCATAACACAATCAAAATTAAGGTTTTGGTTCTGGAAAAGAAATTGAGGTTTCCAAGGGTCTAATCAAGTCCCACATGCCTATATACATTGTCAAGCATCCATATGTCAAGTTTCAAGACTCACAACATCAAATTGCACAGTCAAAAACCCTAAATGCTCCATAGTCAACTGCAGGGGCAAAATGGTCATTTGACAGTCAAAAGTCAAAATTTTTGGTCAACATCTTATTTTGAAGCCACAAACATCATTTGATCAATTCTTGATCATGATTTCACAAGCATGGCTCAAAAGGTCTCAAGATGCAAAAGTTTCTATTTTGGGACAGTTGAAAAAGTCAACTGCAAATTGACCAAGGCATAACTTCTTCATGGTTTATCAGAAAAATTCCATCCAAAGCTCATGTTTAAGAGCATGACATTTACTACAACTCATCTTCACACTTCAAGTCCAAGAAATGCTCTCACAAAAAGTTATCAATTTCAACATTATAGGTCATTTTCAAAAGTCAACAAAAAGGCACTTTAAGTCAAAGACCGTAACTTGAGATTGGTAAATCAAAATGACATGGGACCAAAGACATTGGTTAGAGGACTTCAAGACCTTTCCAAAATGTCCAAGAACATGTTCATAGCTTCAAAATTGAGCAAGATATGCCTTGTAGAAGTTGGGAAATTTTTGGGAATTTTGAAAAGTCAACTTTGCACAAAAGGCTTCAAAAATGTAATGGGCCTCAATTTCTTTCATGAATCATTACCCAAAGGCTATGCACGACCCATTGACCTCAAAGGGATTTATTTTCTTATTTTTGAGTAATTATTTGAATTTTTATTATTATTAATTCATTTAATTAAATTTAAATATGAGAAAAATATCAAATCATGGTTTTAAGTCTTTTTTGTGCAGCAAATATATTCATGATATGCAAAAGATCTCGTGCACCATCTCAAGGGGACAAAATCATCCCAATTTGGCAAGTTTTCCATGGCAAAAAGATTGGAAAAAGATGTGAAAAAATCAAAGATTGAAAACATTAATACATGGACTTTGGGCTTGGTTTCTTAACCTAATTTGCTTCATGTACATAGACAACTCAACCCTATTCCATTACACGCAAAAAGCTGCTCAGAAAAGGCATACCAATTTGCAATTTTTCATAAAAAACTTGAACACTGAAATCCTAGTTACAAGGCGATTCAAGGTCTAAAAGCTTGTCCATTACGTTCCTGACATTGCTAGGAATTTGTTGCAATCAAGAACCAGTCTCCAGACCTCAAGAATTGGTAGAACAACGTCACACTTTTCTTGAACATGTCCATAATCGTTTCTTAATTTACATGCATTATTCATGAGTTTTAATTGTTGATTCTTACTAACAATGATATTCTGAAGCTGTTGGTACCATTCAATTGAACTATGGCTGCCTAAATAAGAATCCACCATTGTTGAAACCTAGGGTTTCAGAAGCTTCGAATTAGGGATTTCTGTATATGGAAAAATTGGATCTCAAGACTTATGCCATTGAACTCAGGAGCTCCATACGAACACAACCATGACCTCGCGCCCTTTTTATATTGAGGCATATGCTAATCGCTATTTTCATGAATTGCAGTTAGTGGGGGTTTAAAACCCCCGCTATTTGGTTATATTTGCAGGTACAAAACGAAGAAGACACATGTGTGTCATCTTATGATTGGACAATTCAAAAATCTGGCACGTTCTTTTGGTTGTGTATTATTAATTCTTGTTTTGTATTATATTATTTGTTTTCCGTTCTATATTCAAAGCGCGCAAACAGCTCAACTGGCAAGGCATTCGCTTGGTAAACGCTGGGACCTGGGTTCGATTCCCAGGTCCCCCCCACATATTTCATATTTTTTCCCCTAACGCGTTTCTATGCAGCGTTCGTTCAAAGGACCACCATATGTCCTAACGCTTAGGCTTGCCAAGTGTCCCTAATGATCAATCCAATGGCCATCACATGAATTCCAGGGTGTACACTCAGTCAAGCACACGCGCTCAAACTGGGAAAGTCAACAAGGCTTTGATTTCAGTGGGCCAAAAATGCTTCAAACAAACCTCCTAAATAGGCCAGACACCCCCCAATGTTTGTATATTTTTTAATTTTCTTTTCTTTTCTTTTTCTAGTTCTTTTAATCATTTTTATTTAATTCACTTCAAATAATTTTCTTTTCATAATAAAACCAGAAAATAAAAAATTAAAAATATGTTTAATTAATATTTAATTAACTATTAATTTATTTTGTAAATAAAATTTAATAATTAACTTAGTTAATTTAGGTTTCAATTTTAACATTTTTCTTAATAAATTAAAATAGGTAGAAATTAGGGTTTTTTAGCATTTTCATCCTTTTCTTAATAAATAATTTTTTTTCTTATTATTATTATTATTAATTACCATTTATTTTTTGTAAATAAACATATACATTAATTATTTAGTAAATTAGGTTAAACTTTAATATTTTTTCATTAATAATTAAAAACAACTTAGAATTAGGGTTTCTCTTCAATTTTAATTTCTTTATTTTCATTAAATACCAAAAACATAAAAAACATTCCTTTTCTTAATTAAATAATTAATTAGCTGTTAATTTAATTTAATTTCAAAAGGGTCCAACGCCCTCGAACGTTCTATTTTTATTCTTTCGCGCATTTATTTTATTTTCTTATGAATATCATGTAATTGCTCAAGCCATGTAATAGTAACTAGGTTTTACTTTCCGCATCTTTTTATCAAACGGGTCTTTGTAATTTGGCGATGTATAGACCCGCGCCTTGTAATAGCGTAGGATTTACCTTTCCGTCATTTAAATTTCCGCACTTTTAGATTCTAAACTTTGCATGAAAGAATGTATGGCCTAAATTAAAAACAAGCGTAGATCACCATGATACATGTACAAGATAAAACATAACATGAAAATAACACACAAATCCACACACCACTCTTAGGGTACGCCTCACTGTTTCCTTGCCCTCGAAACGTGGTCGTCGAGTATAGGACGTTTTAGTAAGTCCTTATGTCCATGACATGATCCGGTTGCCTCGAAACGGTTGCCTCAGAATTAAAAAGGATCAATGGCATAAGGGTAGCTTCTAAGGTGTCCTACTGTTGCTCTGGTGACCACACTGTCCCTAAACTCGAATTGACCCGAACACCTCCAACGGTGGTGCTACCTATCTCTCAATGGTGGGATGGCACTACCTTAAGGACATTTACACAGCCTAATTCCTTAGGGTAGGTAGATGACTCGTAGATACTTGCTCTATTCAAAAACAAATCAAAAACTTTTTCACACCGACACTTTCAAAAAAAAGCTTTCAAAACAATTTTTCAAACACTCTTGAGGACTGATACAAGAGTTATTCAGAAAACTTTGACGAAACTTTTTCAAACCCACGCACACTTGAAAAGCAAACATCTTTTGAAAACACAATGAGCAAGTATCTAAGAGCCCATGGATAACCATGGATAGAAAGGGTGCTAACACCTTCCCTTTCTATAAATCTACCTCCCGAACCGAGAAACTATCTCATAAGGAATTTTGCTGTGCTTTTGTCCTGTCCATGTTGGAGAAAATAAAAGACGGTGGCGACTCTTGCTTCCGTGAAATTTCGCGAACCAGCGTTAAACAGTCAGTTCCAGATCCACCGATCACACCTTGGCATCAATCAAATTCTGAATCTTATACTTCAATGCCCAACAATCGTTAGTATCATGCCCGGGACTGTCAGAATGATAAGCGCAGGTCGCATTAGGATTGTAGTTAGGAGAAGAAGTCTTGGGGTTTGGGTGAGGTCCTATCAATGTAATTAGATTCCTCCTTAACAATTTTTGCAACGCTTGAGACAACGACATGTTGATGTTGGTGAACTGTCGTTTAGGCTCATCTGGATTTCGTGATTTCCCTTTTGCTGTTGTCGGTGTGACGCAGAACCAGAGATCAGGACTGCCCCTACGTGTTGGTCATGGCGACCCTTTTGACCATACACAGCATTGGACTCTTTCTTCCCATTGTAGGGCTTTTTCTGAGCATCAGAAGGTGTTTCTTCTTGAATCTTCCCACTTTTGATGCCAACTTCGACCCTTTCACCGGTCAGTATTAGCTCGGTGAATCCGGCTGAAGAGCTTCCGATCAAGTGTTTGAAATAGGGACCAGACAAAGTCCCAAGAAACATGTCTACCAACTCCCTATCAGACAGAGGGGGTTGGACTCTTCTGGCAAGATCTCTCCACTTCTGAGCGTAGTCCTTAAAGCCTTCGCCTGTACCCATAGACATACCCTGAAGCTGAGTACGCGTGGGAGCAAGGTCGGCATTATACTGGTATTGCTTGTAAAAAGCAGCATCAAGGTCCTCCCAGTTGCGGATGTTAGCTCCTTCCAGTTGACAGAACCATTCAAGTTGAGTCCCCGACAGACTATCTTGAAAGAAATGAACCCAGAGATTTCTATCAGCAGTATAGGGCTGAATCTTCCTCACATATGACCGGAGGTGTAGCTTTGGACAGGAAGCTCCTTCGTACTTGGCAAAGGCAGGTGCCTTGAATTTATGGGGAATCACCACCCCAGAGGATAGACCTAGATCTTCGAAGTCTAGACCGGGCACCTTCTGTATTTCCATAGCGTTCAAACGGTCTTCCAGTTGTTTGTACTTATTCTCAGAAGGAGGATACTGTTCTTCATCATAGTCCGTCTCGTTGTCGGAGACTATAGGGCTAGGAACCCTCCTTTCTTGTGGACTATCTTTCCCTCCAGACGGGGTGGTCAGATCAACTTCATCCTGCAGCCCGTTCCCAAACCTGCGTCCAGTGTTGAACAGGATGGTCCTCTTTTTCTTCTTTTTCCTCTCTTTCAGAATTAGGGTCTTCAGGTCCTGCTGACCCTTAGCTAGGCTCATGACCAACTCTTGAAATTGGGCATTCTGGGCCTGGAGGGCCTTGATAGCTTGCTCAGTGGAAGGTTCAGTAGACATGATGATTGCTGAAATAAACAGCGAAGAAGATAAGAGACCTGTACTAGGAGACCTATTATGCAATGATATGTATGATATATGTATGCAATGTTTTCAAGGATCTCGCAGGGTAAACAAGAAACTGTTAGAATCTGAATCTGGTAGCTTGATTGAAGGAACTTTATGTTGCTGAAAGTCCTTCTTCAAGAGTCAAGCTCACCATATCGAGTGGGTCATAGCCCCTGACTCAAGTTATCATGCTTGGATTTCTTGGCTAAAGGAAAATGAATCCCCTTTGCCCCTTGCTAGCCATTTGATTTACCATAACCTGCATCACAGACCCTTGAGATCCTTGAAATGGTTAAAGAAATGTTAAGGCATGATGTTATGATGTGTATGCTATGCGTTTAAGCAAAAGTGTGAGGTGATGTAATTAAGCCCTGCAATAAATCCAAATTATTGGATAAGGACTGTAAACAAAACCGACAAGGAACTCATGCTGTCAGATAACAAGAATGTGCAAGTAGCTCAAGTTTGAAGGCACACAAGTCACACAAAAGAGCCCTTATATTTCAGGCTTGCATGAGGTTTCATAGGTAAGTACCCTCTTGAGTTTAGTTGGCTCAAAACCTGTCCTATAAATAGTAACCGGGTTCTAAGGAGCTCAATATCATTGGATTGTTTTCTATGTTAATCGTTTTGGTTTAGCCACTGAACTAGCGACCAAAATATTCCAAGAAAACAATCCTCAATGAGTGTAGTATCGAGTATCTACCAACTTCGGACTGCACCAAAGCCGGTCATCTCACTACCCCTAAAAAAGGCCAAGATGGTCAAGTAAGGTTCTAGGTCATTAGTGCTTAGTGACATCACTCAGCGGCCCCGTATTCTCTTTGATTGACTCAAAGGCTACCGGTACTCACAAATATGTCGCACTAATATAGCTATTGCTTCAACCGTGTCGGTATACCCCACACAGTTTCCACAACGTATTGCTATCTATGAATGTTTCCCCAAATCCGGGTTAGGATTTATAGAACTTCGATACAAGCCCACAATTAAAAGCATACAAAGCAATACAATTGAAAACACAAGTGATCTAATCCTAAGGTACACCTCTCTTATAAAGTCCCCAGCAGAGTCGCCAGTTCTATGATCGATGGGAATGAGAACTGACTGTTTTGGAATTCTGGTTCGCGTTTGCGTTTGTTTTCGCAAAATGCCGCGGTAAGCAAGAGTCGCCACCGTCTTTTATTTTATCCAACAAGGAAAGGACAAAAGCACAGAAAAATTCCTTTTCGAGATTTTTCTCGGGTTCGGGAGGTAGATTATAGAAAGGGAAGGTATTAGCACCCTTTTTATCCGTGGTTATCCACGGGCTCTTAGGTACTTGCTCACTATGTTTTCAAAAGTTTGCTTTTTCTTTGTGTTTGTGGGTTTTGAAAAGAGTTTTATTTTTGAAGAAAGTGTAAGTGCGAAAAGTTTTGTTTTGTTTTTTAAAGGAGAAAGTACTTAAGAACCTCTACCTACTCAAAAAAGGAATTAAATTGTGCTAATGTCCTTTAGACAATGCTATCCCACTATTGAGGAGTAGGTAGCATCGTCGTTGGAGTTTTCGGGTCAATTCGATTTAAGGGACGTGTGGTCACTAAAGTAATGTTAGGATGCTTTAGCGGTAACCCTAATGTCTTAGATTATTTTTATCGAGGCAACCTTTTCGAGGCAACTTTGATCTTTAGACAGGAGGGCGACCTCTAAGACTTCCTATACTCAATGACCACGTTCGAGGCAACCAAGTGAGGTGTACCCTAAGAGTGGCATGTGCAAGTGTGTCAATTTTCAGTGATATTATTTTTGCATGTCATGGTGAGCTACTGTTGATTTTAAGTTCTTATCATGCAATCCTAGTTAGCATACATCTAAGCAGTTAATATATGTACATGAATTTAAAGTGCAGAAATTGTAAATCCTACACTATTACAAGGCTTCGGGGGATTATTTACATGTCCAAAAATTGGGGGAAAAAGCAGTAAAGTAAAAGTCTTAGTTAAGATATTACAAACCAATAAGTAGTTATAATAAAATAAACGCGCGTGAATCTGAACATAACCTCTAAAAATCCTAAGAATAAAAATCTTTTGTTGTTTTATTTTATTTTGGGAAAATGATCTAAATCTATTTAATTTTAGTTTTGAGAAAATGTTAAGATAATTAAGAGATTAATTAACAAAGTTAATTTTAATAGAAAAAACTAGCCTAATGTTTTTTGTGGTTTTTTGATTTTAATGTTAATTAAAAAAAGATAGAAAGATGTCAATGAAAACAAAAATAAAATACATTCCATCAAGGGAAAAAAAAGGAGTTTCGACCCAGGGAGGGAATGGAAGCTTCGATCCAGAGAGGGTCACGGTCCATTCGATTGGGCCAGACAGTAAGGCATGAGTAGCCTTCGATCCAGGGAAAAGGATTGTCTTTTGATCATGGAGGTCATGGCTTTCGATCCAGGAATGAGATGCCTCCTTCGATCCAGCATGCTAATGGGTTTGATCCAGAGAAGGTGTCTCCTTCGATCTGGGATGTTATACCTGCAAAAGTATGTTAGCGTAATAAAATGCAGGGCCTGGGTATTGAACCCCAGGCCCTTTGATCATGCGCTTGCTGGGTCTCTTCAGGCTATGTCTGCAACAAATATTAGCAAACGATGGACATGGCCTGGGTGCCAAACCCAGGCCTCTTGATCCTGTCTAGGATAGAAAATCGAAGGTAACAACCAGTATGGATGTATTATGCAAATATGAGGTTGGATAATTTACCCTTACCAGCAGATTGGTCTTTTAATTTGGGCGCTTCCTGGATGTAGGCACCTTCGATCTGGGCACTTCCTGGATGTAGGCACTTTTGATTTGGACACTTCCTGGATGTAGACACCTTCAATTTGGGGCTTATGGGCGCTGTGATCTTTTGTTGAAGGGTTGCTTTGGCCTAGATCGATTCTGAAAATGCTGATGACTTTTAGCAGCGTAACTACAATGTTTTTTGTTCTCCTGTTGTGTGTTTTTTCGTGTTTGTAATGTGCCATTGGCCCTTGTATTTATAGGAGTGGGGGGTCTAGTAACGGAAAGAGACAGCCCATTAAACAGACCATTAAAGCCATGAGACAAGAATCAGACACATTAAATAATTTCCTTTTTTTAAATATGCATGTCTCTTGAATGAACCTGGACACTTTTGAATTTCGAATGCCTTCAGGCCCTGCTCTTTGATTGGTCTTGATTTTCCTCCTTCGAATGGACTTCTTATGTACCCTTCGAATGGGCCTTCTGAATGCTTCTTCGAATGGTCTTGAGTTTCACAGAATCACTATGGTCGAATCAGCTCTTTAGGAACAGAAAAGGCAAGAATCTGGCCTTTAACTCAGGGATTAAATCCACAATCAACATTTAATTATTTCTATGTTTGCAAGGGAAACATGCCATTTTCTCATGTTCAGTGTACCTGGACATGTTTTTTGAGTGCCCTCTTGATGGCTCTGTTAACAGGCCAATCGAAAGGCTTTGTTAACAAGCTAATCGAAAGGTTTTGTTCATGCTAATCGAAGGACATGGTTCACATGTCTTTCGAAGCTGCCTTGACACAATGCTAAATCGAAGGATCCCTTGGCATGCCAATCGAAGGCCTGGCCCAGGGTGCCAATCGAAAGGCTCATTCAGAATCCCAATGGAAGGGTCTTTCAGAATGCCAATCGAAGGCCTTGACATAATGCCAATCGAAGTGCTTGTCCATAATGCCAATCGAGATGCTCCTTCAGAATGCCAATCGAAAGGTCTTTCAGAATGCCAATCGAAGTGCTTGTCCATAATGCCAATCGAAATGCTCCTTCAGAATGCTAATCTAAAGGTACTTAAAGCACCACTAAAAAATTTTCTTTTTCCTTAGGCAAGAGTTTGTGATCAACCATGCAGGGGGAAGACTTTGGAAAACATGAGAGGGCAAATTTTGGGGTGCAACATCAACCTATATCTCTCGTTTTTATTTCACTCTTTCTATTCAAGCACAATCCCATTAAGCCCGTTATTCATACACGCGCATGGTAGGGAAATCAGTTAATGATTATGATCCTTTTCTCTGGGTTCTGGTATATAAGTTTGGTAACCCCTTTTATTTAACCAGTCACAGTTGTGGGGGATCAGGCCGTAGTCTGCCCTACCAAGTTTAGCACCAGACACCTCTGAAACAATTGATGACAGGTTGTTATATTATATTTTTGTAGGTTCCACAACAGTTGGATTAAGTGACTGGGTGAAGGTCACCTAACTTAGTAGGTGCATTCCCTATTTTAAATTTATTATGGAAAATAATTTTTTATAATTTTTGGGATCATTCAGTTATATTCATCGACTCCCTACGTATTTTGTTCTTAAGATGGTGTTGACTGCTAATATAAACTATTTAAGAGCTACTTTGAAAACTTCAGCCTAAGGTCTCGACATAATGGGTACCCAAATAGATATCACATAATGAGGGGGGTTTTGGGTGTCATAAAGGTATCGATTTTATTGAAACTTTCCCAAGTCTCTCTAACACAGCCTAAAGTGTGACAACCTATATACTTTCAGAGTTTGTGTGCCATATAACCAAGAAAATTTTTGTCGCATGTTAAAATTTTAAAATTTTAGGGAAATTCAATAAAAACTGAAAAATAGGCATATAGACTTGACATCACATGCAATGACTCGACCAAATACTGAAAATAAATAAAATCCTAAAAACGTGCAATAAACTAGGAAACGATAAATTAAAATAAGAAACGATAAATGGAAAGTGGTAAAGTTCCTCCTCCACACTTAAACCAAACATTGCCCTCAATGTTTCAGTAAAAATTGGGAAGAGGAATAAGAAGTTGATTGATGCTCGCCTCGGTAGATGCCTACATGCAACTAATAGGTGTCAAGTGATCGATATCTTTATTTTCTGCAAACTCAAACAAATGCAAAAACATTAAATTGAAACTCGTGGGTTGCCTCCCATGCAACGCTTCTTTTAACGTCGGTAGCTTGACGACTCAAGAGTGTCAACACTCATGGTGATTCTTTCGAGAATGACTCCTCAATCGAATTTTTAATCGTCTTTGGTTTCCATGGCCACTTATCAAGCCATCTCACATATCCCTCATATTTTATTTTCTTTCTTCCATGGAGTGGATCATTCTTTTGAACTTGTGGTGATGGTTCTTGATCTATCTTGAGTATTAGCTTTTCATGTTTGGGCTTAGTTATTTCATTCACCACCTCAAAGGCTAACCTTTCCCTCTTAAGACTATTGATTTCCCTAGTTGCATGGTCCTCTAACTTTTTCTTTTTATGCAAGACTTCAAACAAGGGCACATTGGTGTGGATATTTTTCAATACCTCTACATACATTTTGGATTTGGAGTCTACCTCAATGTCCACAAACCTTTGTGGGAAATGAATCAGTGGGGTATAGGGAGGAGGAACAATAATAGATTTTTCCTTCTCTACCTCTTCGAAAACCTCCCTTTCGGATGGCGCCATTATAGTTTTCTCAATCTCCACTCTTTTCTCACTAGAACTATTCTCAACATTATTATTACTCTGTTCAACCTCATTATCACTCTCGTTAGGATTTTCGATTTTTTTCACTACTGGTTGTTACAACATCTACATGCTCCTCAGGGAAGGGTCCTAGAGGGTTTTGTTCAAGCAAGGAGATTTGAGTCTCCAAGGCCATGTTATGAGTCACAAGGGACTCAACCATATTATTAAGTTGCCTAAGGGTTTCACTATTATAAAGACTTTGTTTTCTTAACTCTTCATTTTGGACAGTTTGTGTCTCTATATAGTGCTTTATCTTAGATTCTAGCCTAGAGTGAGTCAGCATCGCATTGAAATCCTCCATTGATGTTTCGAGGTTTATATTATGGGGTTCCTGCAGTTCCTCAAAGTGAGTTAACGTCACATTTTATGTCTCCACATAGCGCTCCATCATCATAGATTCTATCCTAGAGTGGGTTAGTGTCGCAGTGAGATGCTCCATTGATGTGTCGAGAATGGAATTTTGGGATTCTTGTGACTCCTCAAAATATTGGGCATGGTGATTGTAGAGGAAATTTGGTTGAGGATAAGTTAGCGTCGCATTGTAATCCTCAAGTAATGTTTCGAGATCATATTTATGGGATTCTTGCGACTACTCAAAATGTTTAGATTGGTAGTAGAGGTAATTGGGATAAGAGTGAGTTAGTGACGCATTGAAATCCTCCATCAGTATTTCGAGGTCAGATTTATGGGATTCTTGTGATTCCTCGAAATACTGAGAATGGAAGTTGTAGAAATTTTTTGGGTGATACATAGTAATTAAGTTTAGAGTTCCTTAGTCTATACGGTGCAACAACAGAAATAACAATATTGAATGTTGGTCCCCAGTAACGGTGCTAAAAACATGATGCGTCTGCAAGTGCACGGAAATATCAAAATAATATACAAGATTGTCAAACCTACATACACCAATGTCAACCTATTGTAATCTGTTACCGCTTTGTAAAGCTAAGGCTAATGAATGATTGATTAAGGGGAAACTAAGACTAAAATAAAGACGAATAATATTAAATAAATATATAATAAAAGAGAGACCAGAATGTGTATTCCGCGTACCTCAGGGACTCTGTAACTCGTTGACTTATACTGATGTTAAAAATGTATTTAGTAGAAAATATCAATTTAAAGACTGAACCTCAGACTCTCGTGGTTTTGAATAAACCTACATTCCTTAACCATGAGATTTTTCTCTCGCTCGCCCATTTTAATTAAGGAATATATTTTGAAAATTGAACAAGTCCTAATTAATCCTAAAGTGCTCTCACTGTGTTTAGGAATAATGCATAGTTTCTACTATTCGGGTCGACCCCCACGTTCTCACAGTGCCTACTCAAACCTTAGTTAATTTCCCACTCTCGTGGTAAAATCGTGTTAAGTAACCTTTCACTCTCGTGACAAAGCTATTTAAATTAAGTTTAAAAACAAAGACCGAAACTGAATTTTCAAACAGATATTAAGCCAACTTATTACCGAACCCTGTCGGGAATGAAGATCCTCATATACCGGACTCAAGACAAATTAGCTAAACATTAAATTAAGTGTAAACAAAATAAACATAAATATTGCAATTAAGAACAACATGGAAATTAAATTAAACAAACGAAACAATAGAAATGAGAAATGCGATAAATCAAGAAACTTGTAAAAGCAGAAATAAATGAAACTGGAATTACTCCTGAAATTACCTTTGTGTATAATAACTTGAAACATAATTCCTAATATGCTGGCACACTTGAAAAATCAGGTACTAAATTGAAATAAAAGAAATAACACCTAAATCTAATGGTGTGGTAGTTCCTCGATGTGAAAAACCACCACTTTTACATGGTAAACTTTTCTGCCTAAGAACTAAGAATAATAATCTGCCCTGAACAAAAAATTCCCCCCCTTCATGTAGAACTTCCCTCTTTTATCTTATGTTCGTGACCTTACTTCCCATGACGTGCATGGAGAAAAATCCGGAAAACGACTTCGTAGAGAAATGTCCGGGGGACTGGGTCGTGAGTTACTGACGATGGAAAAGGTCGCGAGGATTTGAATACGTGGCTCACATAAATGAGTTATGGCAAGGGCCACACATTTTATGGAGAGGGCCACGCTAGTTGGTCATGTGTGGAAAGGGCCACACATGATGTGGCAAGGGCCACACATGATATGGCAAGGGCCATGCTAGTTGGTCATGTGTGGCGATGGCCACTGGCCAAAAATAGATTTTTCTTCTTTTTTACTGTATTCTTCTCATTTCTTCCCAATTTCTTTTTCTTTTGCGCATGGAAGCTTACTGTTAGAAAATACCTGAAATGAAACAGAAATACTGGCATAACATGACACAAATAAATAAAAACGATACGAAAATGCATGCGAATCAACTTGAATATACGATATATTTTCGTGTTATCAGAAGTGAAAGAAGATTCATGACTGATACCTGTAGAAGCACAAAATTTAGATATTTTTCCATTCTCAAACTCCTTGTCATGTTTACTTCGAATCTTGACAATCACATTATTTTGTTCCTTTTGAACTCTTTGACACTGGTCTTTAAAGACTTCAAAGGTGTCTGGTTTTTCTATAATAAAGTCTAACCATCTAAACCCTGGAAAATCATATACAACTACAAAGTCATACCTCTTTCCACCCAAGCTTTCTACTTGCATTGGTCCCACTTAGTCCATGTGAAGAAGTTCCAGCACTTTGGAAGTAGATTGATGTTGCAACATTGGATGTGACATCTTGGATTGCTTCCTAATCTCACACTCACCAAAGAATTTTCTTTCCTCAACCTTGAGTTCTGGAAATCCTCTAATGGCTCTTTCAAATATGATTTCCTTCATTTTATTGAGATGAAGGTGTCCAATCTTCTGGTGCCATAACTTCACCTCATCCTCCTTGGTTATCAAACATGTGGAAGAATAAACAATTATTTTAGGTTCCCACATATAATATTTGTCTTTAGACCTTATCCCCTTCATCAGAATAACATCTCTCTCATCTTTGACCAAACATTCTGAATTTGAGAAGTTGACTAACAATCCTTGGTTACAAAATTGACTAATGCTAATAGGATTAGAAATTAGTCCTTCCACAAGAAGAACATCATCTAAACTAGGAGAGCCATCATACAATGATTTTCTAACTCTCTTGATTTCACCTTTAAAACCATCACAAAATCTGACAGATCGTGTGGGTTGAGAACTGATATCTACCAACAGCTTTTGAACCCCTATCATATGTCTAGAGCATCCACTGTCAAAGTACAAGTCTTCTCTTGTTCAATCTCTTAAGGAATTGTGAGCTATAAGGTTGACATCTCTATCTTTAAAACCTCCTTTACTCACTTGATTAACCCTTGAATGTGCTGAAGGCTTTTGAACTCCATACAATCTGTAACAAAAAGGATTTATATGACCATACTCACCATGATAATGACATCTCTAAGTTGAAGAATTGGAATTTGGTGGAGTTTTATTAAATCTTCCAGGATATTGTAACATGTGGGTTGACATGGTGATCATCATCTTTTAAGAAGGAATGAACTTTTATGCAGACCTCTTCTTGTGTTTATTATCATATGGATAATTAACTCTTGCATCTTCAACCTCTTTCATCATATCAAATACATTTTCATCCATCTCAAGTATTTTTTCATGTTGGCAAGCTTGGAATTTAAGAAAGTTGTCTCACTTTATAAATTAGAGACAATGCATAGAAGTTCCTTCTTTCCATTGTCTTAAGACTTTCTTCACATGTGTCATAAGTTTCTTTGTAGGAAACATCAATATCTTCATATAGAACATTTTCATCACAAAACTCTACTTCATATGCCCATCTTCCAGCAAGAGCAGTCATAAGTTTGACAGTTTCAGAGTTAGGATCATCTTTTGAATTATCATCATCAGACCAATATGCAGAAAGTCCATTTTTTTGTTTCTTGAGATAGGTGGGACATTCTGGCCTAATGTTACCAAAACCTTCACATCAAAACATTGAACACCTTTTGTTTGATTGGGCTTCTCTTTAGGTCTGGTATTTTTCTGAAAAATCATAATTGCTGCTGATGTCAGATGAGATGTCCTTAACATCTAGTCCTCCTCTTTTGTTCATTATCTTCATAATTTTATTGAATTGTTTCCCAAGCACTATAATGGTATTTGATAATCCTTCTTCAGTATCCAGGTTCTCCTGACCCTCTTTATCTTTAGCATTGGATGCAAAAGCTATGCTTTTCTTCTTTTTTTTCCAGCTTTGTCACTTATAGCCAGTTCAAAAGTTTGAAGTGGCCCAATAATTTCACCAACCTTCAAGTTGTTTATGTCATGAGCTTCTTCAATGGTTGTTACCTTAATGTCAAATCTCTTAGGTACATACCTGAGAATCTTTCTAATAAGATTTTCTTCTGACATCTTCTCTCCCAAGGCACTAGATGCATTTGTTATTTCAAGAACATTCATATGAAAGTACCGAATGCTTTCATCATCGTTCATCTTTAGGTTCACAAATTTTGTAGTGAGAAGTTCAAGCTTGGACATATTCACTTTAAATGTGCCTTCATGAGTAGTCTTGAGAATTTCCCAAGCATCTTTAGTGATAGTACATGAATTTATTAACCTAAAAACATTATTGTCCACTCCATTGAATAGAGCATTCAAAGCTTTGGAATTTCCAAGTGCAAGTTCATATTCTTCTTTAGACCAGTCCTCCTCTGGTTTCAAAGTTTCCTTTATATATTTGTCCTTCACAACATAATGATCCCGACCTTTCAAAATAGACTTCCAAGATTTGATGCCCATGGATTTTATGAAAGCTGTCACACGAAGCTTCCATTATTCATGGTTGGTGCCATCTAACAGAGGTGGTCTGTTATTGTATCCTCCTTCTTTGTCCATAGTGCCAAAAAATACTCTTCCTGGATCTCACCCAATAAACAGAACAGGGTGCCTGCTTTGATGCCAATTGAAATTCTAGCACACTCAAATAGATGTTAAGACAAATGTCACAACACCAAAAATAGAATGTCATGACAAATGTTAAGACATCATCTTTCTGATACAACAACTTATAAAAATTATGAATTATTCATAAATTAAATTGCATAAGATAAATAACACAGTCAATTGTTAACCCAACTCAGTACAACACCATGTACATTTGAGGGAATCCAAGCCAAGAAGGAAATCCACTATGATAATATTATTTCAAAGCTAAACAACCCTAGTTTACAACTTATCACCTAATCACTACCTTATGCAACTTTTATCTAGGAATCTCCTAGATATGAAAAACTCCCTCTCACTTCCCACAATCATCTCAATGATAATAACAGTGATAAAAAACAGAAGAACATACTTCCAATTACACACAATCAACTCTTTGCTTAAAAGATCATGAGGATTGGAAATGAACACTGAACAATGAATACAGTACTCGAAAAACACTCTCAAAACCCTAAGACCTTGTAAAAACAACTTCTCCTAATTTTTAATTAAGTTCACCCTTTTTACATTAGGTTTAGGTTTCTATTTATAAACTCCTCAGTAGTCCATGGGCTTCAAAATCTTCACCAAAATTGTTGTTGATCCACAAGCTGAGGGTTGCACCAATTATGTAGAAAACTCCTTTAATCATGAAACAATTAAAGCAAAAGTTTCCTAAAATGTCTCAACATCCAATTTTAGAAACTTATATGCAGTTGGAGATAAAACCTCTTGTTCAAAAAATAGCCTTCTTGATCCTGCACAAATATGTGAGATATATCCATAGAGAATCTCACCAAATAAAATTAGAAACTTCTAGAAGCAATAACAGAACCTGCTATGACATTTGATAAAGATGTCAAGACATCTTACTCAACATCTGTCTGAGATACATGACAGCAGTACCTGTAGTGACAGTTGGTCAAGATGTCATGAAATCTTGCTCAAAAGCTGGTTGTGAAACATGTATTACCAAAATTGATTCTAACCATAAAATCATCGACCTAACATTACTAATTAAATACTCCCTCCGGTCCAATTCATAAGAGAAGATTTATTTTTTATACATTGAATAATTAATGTATTCAGTCCATATATAGTTCATATACATTGACCATTCAATGTATCTAAAAAGTAAATTGTCTCTTATAAATATGATCGGAGGTAGTAGTTATTTTGCAAAATAAAAACTCCACTTACAAACTAAATACATTAAGCTATTGAAAGTTCAATTGCTTTGTATTTTAATAAAACCATCAAAAGTATTTTTTTAGAGGTAATGCATTAATGAGATTAAGAGAGCACAAATAATACAAATATCATGAGACACTTTAAATATGACATATCTCATTGATAGTTTAGAGTAAAATTTAAACAAAAACTTACATAGTCATAAAAGACGTTACACGCCTAATGTTCACAAGCTAATAAGACACAAACAAATCAGAAACAGAAAATGTAACACCATAAACCATGAAACTTATATATAAAGGATTACTACCGACAAAAAACCTTTGATAAAACATAAAAATTTAGAAAACATGCAGGGAAAAGTAAATAATATACAACACCTATCATCAGGCGCTCACCATATCTTAGGATCATTGCGGAGGAATAATATGAACTTCAATAATAAAACATAACAACTTCAACATTGGTCTTATAAAGACATAAATTTCTTAAAATGATTCAAATGGAGTTGTAGCATCCAACTCATAGCAACTTCAAAACAAATCAACATAAACAATATTAAACTTCAACAAAACAAAGTAATCAACTTCAAACATAATAAAACACCTCATTCTGATGTTATAAAATCAGAGCACTAAACGACTAAGAAATCGATAAACAAGTGAAGATAACTCCAAGAGCTATATTCCACTTACAATAGCAACTTTTAAACTCGAGATTCGTGGGATTACTAGAGATTATTGATTCAGAATATAATGATTGTGACATTAAACCCGAAAATATGAAGCACTATACGAATAATAATTAAAATTGTTATTACTTGGGATATCATAGTTATGAAGGATATGTATATCGACAAGATTTTCTTTATGTTGGGCCATGCATACTAAATTGTAATATATGAATATATCAAGAAAATTATTAATAAAACTGTGATTCATCCTTAATAGAGACTATGATATAAATAAACAATAAGAATATAATACCAAAATCATGATTTTTATTATATCTTCATGATACTAATATTATGATTATGATATGCCAAAAAAGAAAAATGTTATTAAGTAACGAATCTTAATTAGACCTAATATTTTCATTTAATTTATATATATATATGCTTTGTTTCCCTTTTGTTATTGTGCAAGGTAGGGATTGAATCAAGAACATCAAGCAGGGTTTCATCATCTAAGGGTTTTTCCCAAATACTTACTTCACAAGCCAAATTATTTTCAAAAGGGTTTACATGATGGAATCAAGATCTTCTTCTTGTGATGATACTTGTCAAGTGGTTAAGGTCTGCTTTGAGTTTTATCAAGTCAAGATGTTTCTTGTTGATTAAGCTATTGAATTCTGTGATACGGTGGGCGAATTGACTTGAGTGTTTTTGGTTATTGCAAATGTTGCGGTTAGAAAGAGTCACCATCGACTTTTCTTTTATCCAAAAGGAAAGGTGAAAAATCACAGGAAAGACCTTTGAGATTATTTCTTGAGTTCGGGGGGTAGATTATGAAAAGGGAAGGTATTAGCACCATTCTCATCCATGGTTTTCCACGGGCTCTTGGTTACTTGCTAGATCACTTGCTTTTTGTTTGAAATTGTGCTTGGTGTTGTTTTTGAAAGTATTTAGTAAAGAGGCCATTGTTTAGGCAATCTTTGTAAAGATTCTTGTTTGTAAGAATGTATACAAAGATGTTTGATCTTTTGAAAAATGTTTTCAAGTTTGTAAGATGTTTGAAAGTGTAGGTGTTTGTTTTGAAAATAGCAAGGATGTTTGTTTGAAATTGAGAAAGTAATTAGGAGCATTCTACTTACTCAAAAGTATTTCTTGTTCATTTTCTTTTCCTTTGACATTGTTATCTTACCATTGACTTGGTAAGTAACCCTATCTTTGGATGTAAACGGGACGGGCGTGGCTCATCGTATAACCATGATTAGAAATGTTGCAAGGTATCTTAGCATTCTCTTTTAGGGACTAAGATCATTTGAAAGGCAACTTTAAATAGCGTCATCGAGGGACTATGATCTTATATTTTTGTTTGTTTTTGCTAAGGTACATCACATGTGTAATATGGCCATTTTGTAAAGGCAACCAAGTGGATTTACCCTAGGGGTGTTTGTGTGCAAGTGTATTGTTTTCATGCTTGATTTTGTCTTGAATTAGGGTTTTCTAAGTATTGGTTTTAGTCTTTCCATACAAACCCTAATTACTAGCATTTGTATATAAAGCGGTAAATTGTGGAATTTAAAGTTACTACGCTATTACAACATTTGTGGGAGGGGATGTACAACTTATAAATTGGGATTGCAAGAAAATAAACCTAATTAATCTATTACAACCATATTGAATTTGTATCAATGTACAAGGAATTAAATGAATACAATGTACAAAATGGATAAATGTACAAATACGCAAAATGTGAAGTAAATGGATATTTGTTTGGATTTTTTAGAGAAAAGGTATTTTATCTTAATATAATTAATTAAAGAAAATAATTAATTAAACTTAAAAGTAAACCTAATTTACGAAGAAAAGAAATTAATAAAACCCTAATTCATTAATTGATTAAAGAAAATAAGTTTAGAAAAAGTATTTTTTGGTATTTTTGTCTTGAGAATATTTAAAGTATTATAAAAGATTTTTGGCCTTTTTTAATATTAAAATGATATATTTTAATTGGTGTAAAAGAAAATAACTAATAACCTAGTTTTAATTAAATTTACAAGATAATAAGTAAAAATGAATAAAGTATGATTAATAAAAATATTTTTGTGAGAAAAATAAAATAAAATAAGTTAAAATAAAAATCTAATTTTTTTTTTGTATTTTTCATGATTTTTTAGTATTATGAAAATAATTAAGAAAATAAATGAAATAAAAATAAGAAAATAAAATAAACCGGGCCAGCGGCTTGAACAGCCTGCAAGGGGGTTAGGAAGAAAAAATAAAAAAACACCAAGAGCCCAACAAGGCCCAGCGCCTGCCAAAAAGACAAATCAGAAAGCAAAATGTGAAAAAATTAAAAGGGTACCAATGGGGCTCGAACCCAGGTTCCAAAGGCTACAGGCGCACGCTTCTACCACTGGGATGGGTATATATCCGTTAACATGAGCAAATCAATAAATATATGATACAAAACGCACCCTGATGACTTCATCTTCAACCTCCAGCCAGACCAACTGTAACTTGCTCATTTCTCATCAAAAATGAAAACTGTAAACATGAAACTTGTAGCAAATTTCCTCACGGTTTAAGAAACGTAAAGCATTAAAACTATAGACCAAAGATAAGCATGAATTTTAATAGCCATAATCTAAACCCTAAAAATCTCAGAAATTTCAGTTTCAAAATTCTCTAAGCTCAAGCAAAATTAATGGAAACTATGGACATGGTTAGCTTTAGGGCAATGATATCTACATGTTTTGTTTACAAATAAATCATTAATGATGCTTGTATGAAGAGTTCAAAGTTAAGAAAACTTACCTCAAAATTGGAAATCATGTTTTGAGTTTGACTTTGTTTCAAGTGATGGTGATGATCAGGTTAGCTTCCTTGAGGCCCCAGGAAGCTAATGCAATGATTAGTTTGAGCAATGGATGGCTGGAATGGTCTAGAGAAGTCAGTGTGCAGAGCTCTGTTTTTGAAAATGGAGGATGGTGTTAATTGTGTTACAGTTCTGTAATAGGGTATGTGATCACTTCTATATGATGTTTAGAAGCTTTAGAAACCAAAAGGCCAAGAAACACACGAGTAGATTATGAGTTTCAAGTTTTTGGTCAGTTTGTGTGAAAATGGAAGTATGGAATGTGTTTCTGAGTTCTAGGTCTTTTCATGGCTTCAGCATTCATGTCTTTGTGGCCAATAGTTTGTGTATGTATAAACAAAAGTGTTTGAGAGCTTTTGACAATTAGAAGTACAAGTTTTTAGCTTTTGGCTAGGTTACTTGATTTTGATGAAAAAAAGGAAACAAGTTTCAAGAGGAAGTACAAGCATGGGATGAGTGATTGTAAGTGTATAAACCATTTCTCATGAGTTATAGGAATTGTTTGATCAGAAGAGAACAAGTGCAAGGCTCAAGAACAAGTTTTGTACAAAAAGTCACTTTGTCAAAATGGCAATGTAACCTTTCTTCCAAAAACAGAGATAAAGCATGTCAATGCATTTAATGCTTGAAGTGAGACCTCTAACAGATGTGTAAACCATTAATTATGGAGTGCCTAACAAGTTTGAGGCCTGCAAAGTAGTGTTTATGCAGCATAGTTTGAATTTTGAACTTGGTTCATCACAAAATGACTTGTAACTGAAGTGACAAAACCCTAACTTCATCTCTTTGATTCTCCCTACTCAAAAATGATCTCAAGGAGTTCTTGGATATTTCGGAAAGCTTGAAATGTGCTATACAACCCATATTTGAATTGCTTTTGAAGATTCCCCTTGGAACTATATGAAAAAGTTCCATGAAGTTGGGTTAAAATCCTGACCAAATTAGGGCAAAATTTTACTAAGTGTTTAGTTTCATGACCACATATTCTTATAATTATAACTTGAGATCCAAGCACTTTAGGAAGGAGTTGTGTAAAGAAAATTTGTAGATTTAATGGATATCTACAACTTTCATGTTGGAAGTTTCTCTTGAATCCTCTTGCATCATGGTGAAAAAATTGTTCAAAGTTGTGAAAAAATATGAAATTTCCAACACTTAGAAAAATTTCTAAGTTAAGAAATTTTGACTTTTCAAAATGAAATCTTGAATTTTTGATTTCTTGATGAATAAGTTTCATATTTTGACATGTTTTGATGAATTATGATCTTTGACACTTGATTTTGACCAAAAAGTCAAAGTTTGATTTTTCAGTATACAGTTGACTTTTGATCAGTTGACTGAAAAATTCATCTGTCAATTCAACGGACTTGCAATGTTTTGAGCCATGGCACTAGGTCAAAATGATGCAATTGGATTTTGAGATCATGCCTTAAAACAATTGATCATTTGCTAGGTAAAAAATCAGAAATTGCCCTTTCCCAGTCAAAACCCTAATTTTGACCATTTTGCCTTTTTGGAGATTTGATCAAATTTCTTGAGGAATTATGGTCCAAACTTGATTAAATGATACATATGAGTTTAAAATGTTGATGTGGATCAAAAATTATGAAGTTTAACTGTAAATTGGCCATGGTTGACTTTTTCCCCAATATAGTTGATTTTTAGGTCAACTACTCAATTGACTGAGCAAAAATGTGATCCAAGGCTTGAAACTTGACATGAGTAATCTTGGTGGTCCATCATGATCCATGAAAAACATATGGGGAATTGGAAGTTCAAAAATCCTTGTGCAATCTCAAACCCTAATTTTGGTCATCAGTGCTTAAGGAGGTGTCTTGAGCTGATCAACCCTAGTGCAATCTTGAGCCAAAGGAGATCTTGTAAGAAAGTTATTGATAAATGAGAGGGAAAATTTTGGGGTACAACAGCTGCCCCTGTTCAATCTTCTTAAACTTGAAGAGTTAGATTGGCGAGTTTTTCCATTCGTGACTCGAAGGTGGAAGATGATTGGACACTAGAGTGCCCAGAAATTTGCACTCGATGATGTGAGGGTTGAGGAAATAGGCTTAAAGATGCCATTTGGAGAGGTGATGGAAAGTTGTTGTAGATGGGCTTAAAGATGCCATCCAGAAATGATTGTTGAACCGTAAGTTGAAACTGAATGAGTATCAGAATGGCGTCTGTGTCTGGAGCGTATCTGAACTGTATCTGAAAGAGACTCTGAATGAATATCAGAATGGCGTTCGTGTCTGGAGCGTATCTGAACTATATCGGAAAGTTGACTCTGAATGAGTATCAAAATGGCGTCCGTGTCTGGAGCATATCTGAACTGTATCTGAAGGTTGACTCTGAATGAGTATCAGAATGGCATCTGTGTCTAGAGTGTATATGAACTTTATATGAAGGTTGACTCTGAATGAGTATCATAGTAACATCCATGTCTGGAGCGTATCTTAACCGTATCTGAGAAGTTAACTCTGAATGAGTATTAGAATGGCATCCGTATCTGGAGCGTATCTGAATTGTATCTGAAAGTTGAATCTGAATGAGTTTCACAATGGCGTCCGTATCTGGAGCGTATCCGAATTGTATCTAAAAGTTTGAATATTGCTAATGATAGCTGTTAATATTATCCTGAAAAGAGAAAAATGTTAGATAAGATGCAAAGCCATGTTGTATGAAATGTATGATATAATGCATTCGTGTTATCAATGTTTTTTATATATGGATGCAATGTACCCGTATGTGAGCCAGTTTGATGTACTGCTGTTGGATTAGGGAAAATAAATCCCTGACTGCTGTTGAAGACATGGAGTATAAGTCTTCATGTTGTGAAGTCTAAGTGTTGATGAATCCCTGACTCTGATGAATCCCTGACTCTGAATGAGTATCAGAATGGCGTCCGTGTCTGGAGCATATCTGAACTGTATCTGAAGATTGACTCTGAATGAGTATCAGAATGGCATTTGTGTCTGGAGTGTATATGAACTTTATCTGAAGGTTAACTCTGAATGAGTATCAGAATGGCATCCATGTATAGAGCATATCTTAACTGTATCTGAGAAGTTGACTCTGAATGAGTATCAGAATGGAATTCGTGTCTAGAGTGTATCTGAACTATATCTGAGAAGCTGAATCTGAATGACTATCAGAATGGCATCCGTGTCTGGAGCGTATCTGAACTGTATCAAAACTTGAGTCTGAATGAGTATCAGGATGGCATCTGTGTCTGGAGCATATCTGAATTGTATCTGAAAACTTTGATCATTATTAAATGATACCTGCTGATTAATCTTATCCTGAAAAGGGTAAAATGTTAGATAATATGCAATGCATAGTGTAACGTATTCGTGTTATCAATGTTTATGATATATGGATGCGATGTATGCGTATGTGAGCTAATCTACTGCACTGTTGTTGGATTGGGGAAAATAAATCCCTGACTGCTGCTGAGGATAGGAAAATAAATCCCTGACTACTGCTGAGGATATGGAGTGTAAGTCTTCAGGTTGTGAAGTTGAAATGTTGATGGATTTCCTCTTAGAGAAATAAACTATGTTGTAAGGGGAATGCCACGTACTTCCTGTAAAATCCTGTTGAGGAATTTTGAGAAATTGGACGACTTCTACTGGGGATTGATAACTTGAAAGTTTTAATCTACTGGGGATTAAACTGCACACTGCAGGGGATTTATAGAATTATCTTAGAGAGATTTCCCAACCTTAAAGCCATCAGTGATTGTCTTTTTATTTTGTTTATTGGTAAACAATAATTATGTTCAAATGCATATGTTCAAGAATAAATCATTGGACGTTTTTGCAAACAAAACACAAGAGTAAAGAAAAACAAATAGTTTTGCACTTTCAAAGAGATATCTTTGTATTGACTTTGAGTAAGTATTTTTGTACAATGAGACAAACATTATAGTAAGAGAATGCTGTCGTAAAAAATGAAAATTTTGATACAAAGAAAAGATAGCTATGTGCAATAATCCCATGGGGTTCCCATTCTGCTATAGCCTTCGTGTCTCTGAGTGTCTTGTCTATTTGTTGCCTTGTTCAAAGCTGATTGAATTGATCAGAACCGTCGAGTTTGTAGGCTGTTCGTAAGATGATCAATGGGACATAGTCGTACGCTTTAATTCCCTAACTTTTGCCTGGACCTCCCTTTCGGATTTTCAGTCCACCGGGATACCCTTTTTTGCCCAAGTCTCCCTTTCGGGTTTTTAAGTTTCCGGGTGTACATATTTTTTTTGTTTTATCCCTAATTTTTGCCTGAACCTTTTTGGTTCGTCGGGATGCCCTTATTTTGCCTAGGTGTGTTAACCTAGCGGGTCTTTTATGCGTAGTATCTTTTGACTATGTCTACGTTCACAGGGTGCGGCAGGTCGTCGCCATCCATGATGGTCAAGATCATTGCTCCACTAGAGAATATGCTTTTGATTACAAATGGTCCTTCGTACGTAGGAGTCCATTTGCCCCTGGGATCACCTTGCGGTAGTATGATGCGTTTGATCACCAGATCCCCAACTTGATATATTTGGCGTCTGACTTTTTTGTTGAAAGCCTTGATCATCCGTTTTTGATACATTTGACCATGACAGACAACAGTAAGCCTTTTCTCATCAATCAAGTTTAGTTGATCAAGTCGAGTCTGGAATCAATCTTCTTCATTCAGTCTTGCATCCTTCATAATTCTTAGAGAGGGGATCTAGACCTCAATAGGCAAGACAACTTCCATGCCGTATACCAGAGAGTAAGGTGTTGCCCCGGTTGATGTGCGTGCTATGGTACGATACCTGTGGAGAGCGAATGGTAGCATCTCATGCCAGTCTTTGTACTTGACTGTCATTTTCTGTATGATCTTTTTAATGTTCTTATTTGCGGCTTCGACAACACCATTCATCTTTGGCCGGTAAGGGGAAGAATTATGATTCTGGATTTTGAATTGCTCGCACAGGGCGGTGATCATATTATTGTTTAGGTTTGTACCATTATTTGTGATGATCCTCTCCGGGATACCGTACCGATAAATGATATTCTACTTAATGAAACGGGCAACAACATTCTTGGTGACGGAAGCGAAGGAGGCTGCCTTAACCCACTTTACAAATTAGTCAATAGGCACTAAGAAGAAACAATGTCCATTAGAGGCTATTGGCTTGATTTCCCCAATCATATCGATGCCCCACATAGAAAAGGGCCAAGGAGCTGTCAAGATATTCAGAGGAACCGGAAGTACGTGCACCTTGTCAGCATAGATCTGACACTTATGGCAGGTTCGAGAGTGTTGATGGCAATCTGCTTCCATGGTAGACCAGTAATAGCCTGCCCGTAGGATTTTCTTTGCCATCATATGCCCACTAGAATGGGTGCCAAAAGTGCCTTCATGTAGATCAGCCATGATCTTTTCTGCCTCAACCTTGTCTACACAGTGGAGAAACACAGAGTCATGATTGCGTTTGTAGAGAATGCCATTACTAAGGAAGAACTTAGCAGAGAGCCTCCTTAAGAACTTCTTATCATTGACTGAAGCTCCTTTCAGATATTCTTAAGCCTCGAGATACCTCTTAACTTCGTGAAACCAAGACTGGTCCACCACTTCTTCAGTATTAATCTTGTGACAGTGAGCTGGTTCATCCATTCGTTCAATGGTGATCTGGGGAGCCTCGTTATCCCATTTAAGTTTAAACATGGATGACATTGTGGCTAGTGCGTCTGCTAGATTTTTTTCTTCTCGCGGGAAATGCTCGAAGGTAATCTTCTTAAAGTGTGGGAGCAATGTCAAAACATGTTCTTTATAGGGGATAAGGTTAGGGTGTTTGGTGTCCCATTCCCCTTTGATCTGGCTGATGACAAAAGCTGAATCTCCGAATACCTTTAAGGATTTGATCCCCAAGTCTATGGCAGCTTTGAGACCAAAAATGCACGATTCGTATTCTGCCATGTTGTTTGTATAGTTGAAGCAAAGTCTTGCCGTAAAGGGAGTATGACATCCTTCAGGAGATATGAGTACAACACCAATACCATTGCCGAGTGCGTTGGATGCCCCATCAAAAACCAGGGTCCATTGGGATCCTTGTTCAGGTCCGTCATATGGCCTGAATTCTTCACAGTTGTTTACCATCATGATATCTTCATCTGGGAATTCTAACTTCATAGAATGGTAGTCTTCCACAGCTTGGTGAGCAAGGTGATCGGCTAGTACACTGCCCTTTATTGCTTTTTGGGTAGTATACTGGATGTCATATTCTGTCAGGATCATTTTCCATCTCGCTATTCTCCCAGAGAGAGCAGGTTTCTTGAAGATGTATTTTATTGGATCCATTTTGGATATCCACAAGGTAGTATGGGTCAACATATACTGTCTTAGCCGGCGAGCAGCCCATGCCAGAGTGCAGCAAGTTTTCTCGAGCAGTGAATATCTTGTTTCACAGTCGGTAAACTTTTTGCTCAGGTAATAAATAGCATGCTCTTTTCGGCCAGACTCGTCATGCTGCCCCAGCACACACCCCATTGAATTTTCCAAAATAGTTAGATACATGATCAATGGTCTTCCCTCGACTGGTGGCATCAAAACAGGAGGCTCTTGTAAGTATTCTTTGATCTTGTCAAAAGCAGTTTGGCATTCATCATTCCACTTGACTACTTGATCTTTCTTCAGTAATTTGAAGATTGGTTCACAAGTAGCTGTCAGGTGAGAAATGAATCTGGCCATGTAGTTTAAATGTCCCAGGAATCCTCTGACTTCCTTCTCGGTACGAGGAGTAGGCATCTCTTAAATTTCTTTCACCTTGGCAGGATCTACTTCAATACCTTTATTGCTGACGACAAAGCCTGGGAGTTTACCAGATCTTACCCCAAATGTGCACTTATTTGGGTTTAACCTCAGATTGTATTTCTTTAGCCTCTCAAACAGTTTCTGTAAATGATCAAGATGCTCTTCTTATGTTTGAGATTTAGCTTTCATGTCGTCCATATAGACCTCTATTTCGTGATGTAGCATGTCGTGAAATAGAGCTACCATGGCGCGCTGATAGGTTGCCCCAACATTTTTCAATCCAAATGGCATAACCTTGTAGCAGAATATGCTCCACTATGTGACAAAGGTTGTTTTCTCCATGTCCTCAGGCGCCATTTTAATTTGGTTGTAGCCTGAGAAACCGTCCATGAAGGAAAACACTTTGTGTTGTGCCGTATTGTCAACTAGAACATCAACGTGGGGTAGTGGGAAATCATCCTTAGGGCTTGCCCTATTTAAATATATGTAGTCCATGCACATTCGTACTTTGCCATCCTTTTTGGGCACGGGAACAACATTGGCAACCCATTGCGGATAGGAGGTGACTGCCAAGAATCCTGCATTGAATTGTTTCATGACTTCTGCTTTGATTTTCTCTGACATGTCTGGTCGCATGCGATGGACCTTTTGCTTTACCGATGGACAATATTCTTTTGCTGGTAGATGATGTACCACGATATCTGCATCAAGTCCTGGCATGTCTTCATACGACCAGGCAAAGACCTCAACATACTCGTGTAGCAACTGCATCAGACGCTCTTTAACACTGGGTTCTAGATTGGCACCCACCTTGACTTCTCTTTTGTCTTCTTCGGTACCTAGGTTGATTGTGTCCACTGGTTCCTCGTGGGGCTGAATAGTCCTCTCTTCTTGTTGTAGTAACCTGGCGAGTTCCCCTGGTACTTCTCAATCTTCCTCACCTTCGTCTTCGGCTTGGTAGATTAGATTTTCAGAGTCACAAAAAGCCATAGAAGAACCGTTACCCATGGGAACCCGAATGGATGTAGACCTACATTGTGAGTGTGAGTGTGTGTAAGAGTATAGCTATCTTTGAAAGGAAAAAATGTAAAAAGAAAAACAACGAGCACAAAGTTTGTATGCAAAAACGTCCATGATTCATTGATGTCATATGGAAATGAGATAATAACCCTTACAAATGTACCATTGTGCCTCGGGTAAGGCACAAGGTTTTAAGAGTCTGAATTGTTTTAATATTACAGATCTAACAAAATGTAAAGACAAGTTACTGCGGGATAAAAGTGATCGGGATGAAATCTCTAGCTTCCTAATTGCTGAGCCCTCCATTGACAGTTGGGAAGATCCAATCCTCTAGGTCATAGTTGTCTTCATCATCCTCTACTACATTGACTTTGCGGTTGCTGATTTTCAAGGGTGGTCCTCCGGCACGAGCGCGACGTACAACTTTTTGGGCACCTGAAGTGAAACCCAGATCAAATTTTTCAGATTTGAATGGGATATCTGGGAGTTGTCCCCAAATAGTTCACCCACCTTCTTCTATCACTGCCTTGGCATCCTTTAAAGACGACATCCTGAGCGGAGGCCTTGTAATCTTGGGAATTTGAGATACAACCTTAGTTACCACCATATCTTGTGGGACTTCTTCAAAGTGCTGGAATGGAGTTTCAATAAATTCACCATCTAGCTCCATATATCTGAAGGAACTTAGATGGCTGACCATATATTCTTCTTCTCCATGAACGGTGATAATCTTCCCTTGAATTGGAAACTTCAGCATTTGGTGCAGCGTAGAGGTAACAGTGCCAACATTGTGAATCCACGGTCGGCCTAGCAAGCAGGAATATGAAGGGCGAATATCCATTACATAAAAAGTTGAATCAACTGTTTGGGTTCCAACCTTTATGGGGATGTCTACCTCCCCATGCACCATCCTTTTTGAGCCGTCAAAAGCCCTCACTACTATGTTGCTTGGTTTCAATGTCAATCCCTCATAGTCCAGCCTACTAAGAGCTTTTTTAGGCAACACATTCAGAGACGAGCTAGTGTCCACCAAAACATGAGCCAAGGTTGTGCCCCTACATTCAACTGAGACATGCAATGCCTCATTATGCTTCCTTCCTCTTGGCGTTAAATCAACATCTGAAAAACCTAAGCCATTATCTGCAATCAAGCTGGCTACACAGTCTTGGAACTAATCGGCAAATGTTTGTTGGGGTACATGGGGAGTTTTGAGAAATTTTACTAATGCTTTTGCATGTGCCTCAGAACATAGCAATAAAGCCAACATGGAAATTTTTGATGGAGTTTGCCCCAATTGCTCGACTACATTGTAGTCGCTTCTTTTTATGATCTTTAAAATTTCCTCCATCCCTTTCCGAGAAGTTTTAGGGATAGCTACTGATTGTGTCTTCGTCCTGGTAGACTCAACCAGAACACCTTTTCCTCGAGTCTCAGTTAACTCGGCAGCAGGAATGTCAGTAGGGGTGATAACAGGGATTGTAATAGCTTTGTCAACAGAAGTATTAACAGAGATGATTGTAGGACTGGGAATAGCCTTTGGAGGAGCAACAACAACATGAATGATTATGGGTCCAGAAACAGCTTTTGGAGGAGTAATTTCTGGAGAGAAAACCCTTCCACTTAGAGTGATCTTACTAGTCCCTGCAATATTACTGATATCGGAATCTACTTTCTTAGAACTTGAAACTTCAGCAGCTGGCCAATCTTGCTTGATACCATGGTAGTAGACATCCCCTCCATAATTCCATGGTACGGTTTTGTCTGACGAATACGGGATTGGTCCAGGCATTGTAGTTATCAAAGGAGCTTCTTTAGGAAGTGATGTAATTCTAACGGGTCTTTTGGTGGAGACCCTGGAAGAATTGTCAGAAATGGTTACGATAGAAACATCATTATAAGAAACATTTGGAACATAAGTCTTTTTGAACAAAAATTCCTTGTTATCTATTAGGCATTGAACGCCTGCTTTCAACAAAGGACAACTGGTTGGTGAGGACAAACAAAAATGACAACTTTCATCACAGCCCGGGAAAACACTAACATTCAACAAATTCTCTTTGATAGTTAGGAGTAGGGTCATAAGTTCATCAATTGAAGTAACAAACATATCTTCTTCAATGGCGTTGGTATTATGGTCGTGTTTGGGCAAAGGGACAATAATGACATTAGGCTTTTCTGGCGCGTCGAATTCAATCTCTTTGGCTTCAAGAAGATCTTGTACTGTTTTTTTAGATCCCAACAGTTGTTAGTGTCACGTTCGGGACTCTCAGAATGATATGCACAGCGGGCATTAGGATGATAGTGAGGAGATGTTGTGTTAGGGTTCTTTGGAGTTTCTTTCAAGGTCACTAGATTAGATCTTAACAAACGTGGCAATACTTGAGATAGTGTCATATTAATTCGGGTGAACTGTCTGACGGGTCTTTCCATTCTTGGTTAGTTGTTTCTTTGCTGATCAGGCGTAGGTTTAGGAATCATGGAAAACCCCACCATTGGATGGCGTTCAACCCTACCTTGATTTCTATGAGGATATACAACAACCACCTCCTTCTTTCCAATGAATGGCTTCCTTACAGCAGTAGAGGATGCATCTTTATGAATCTTCCAATTCTTTATCCCGGCTTCCACCCTTTCTCCAGTCAGGATCAATTCGGTAAAATCTGCCAATGAACTCCTAATTAAATGATTGAAGAAAGGTCCAGATAAGGTGCCCAAAAACATATCAACTATCTCTCTTTCAGATAGAGGAGGCTGGACTCTTCCTGCCAAGTCCCTCCATTTTTGTGCGTAGTCTTTGAAGCCCTCACTTGAAACCATGGCCATAATCTAGAGTTGAGTACGGGTAGGTGCAAGATCAGCGTTATATTGGTATTGTTTGTAAAAGGAAGCAGCAAGATCTTCCCAGTTGTGAACATTTTCTCTTTCTAACCGATAAAACCAATCATGTTGAGTTCCAGACAGACTGTCTTGGAAGAAGTGTACCCATAAATCCTTATCGGCGGTATGAGGTTGGATTTTCCTCACATAGGACCGAAGATGCATTTTGGGACATGAAACTCCATCATATTTGGCGAACACAGGTTCTTTGAATTTTGGAGGAATGACAATCCCTGATACCAATCCCAACTCCTCAAAGTCCAATCCAGGCACATTTTGGATTTCCATTGCACTTAACCATTCTTCTAGATGCTTATACTTGTCGTTGGATGGAGGGTATTGTTCTTCAGAATAGTCTTCTTCTTCCTCTTCTGACTCTGACTGGACAACTGTTTCTTTGTCCTTCCCATCTTGATTGTCTTTCTCACCGGATGTCATTGCAAAGTCTAAGGCCCTTCTTGTTTGCCCTTGGAATCTTCTTCCATGTTTAGAACTCCGGTTATTTTCTTCGTCTTCTTTTTCTTCTCCTCAACCAGCAAGGTCTTCAACTCTTCTTGTCCTTTGGCTAGAGTTAAGAACATCTGTTGAAACTAGGCATTTTGAGCTTGGAGGTCCTTCACTATTTGCTTGAGATCCATCTTACTGAAATAAACAGTAGAAAGATGAGGAGACTTGTTGCAAGAAACCTGCTTATGTTATGATGAATGGTAAATGCGTATGCAATGATTTCAAGGATTAAAGATTCAAATTTGTTTTAGACAAAAAGGAAACACACATTACGTTAATAAGTTAAAGGTTGAGTACATCAATGCCTCTTTGGGAAAAACAAATACAAAAACTTTAAGATAAAAAAGTAGTACACATCCTCTTTGGTGCGGTGTAGGCATTCAAGTTCCTCTCCTCATGAAGTTGCTTAGTGAGTTTCAAAACCTTCTTCTCGCTTGCGTAGGATTGGGCTTCGAAAGTATCTCGTTCCCCCTTGAGTTGTATCCAATATATTTGTAGGTCTTCAATAGAGGTGGGAATGTCAGGATGTAGGATAGTGTATGGAACATCTCCTTCCATAACAGGCTCAATGATTACCGGAGAATGGAGGGGTAAGGCATCATAAGACTCTGAGCACGAGTGCATACCCATTTGAGGTAAGGCTCAAGTGGGATGGAATTCTTATGCCCTAGTGTCTTGCTATCTACCTTGTTAAACATCCTCCAAGCTTGGATAAGTATCTGGCGAAGACCTTAATTGTCATTCTCGTAGTCAAATACCAAATCTTGAATCAGCATCTCGTGTGGACCATCCCTTTGGGCGTAACCAAACTGTCTTAAGGCTAAGCAAGGGTTGTAGGTGATACATCCTCTAATGCCAAGTAGGGGAAAATAGGAAACTCTCCATAACGGTCGACGATGATAACAATCTCTATAGATCTAGAGCACCAATGGATGTCTGAATGTTTGAGCGTCATCAACCTTTGTGACCACCTTGAACTTTGCTCGTTCTTCAATACAGATCAGGGAATATGCGAAATAAAACATCTTGCCAAGAGAGGAGTGCAACACATAAGGACACCTCTTTTCCTCATCGTGTGAGTGTGAAAAGAGTGTAGGATGTCTCCTAGCAAAGTAGGCACCGGGTTGCGGGATATGAAGATTTTGACGGTGTTCACATCTATGAGTTGGTCAGGATTTGGGAACAAAACCATCCCATAGATGAGAAGAGCAACAATTTCCTCAAAAGCTTGCAGATCCAAAGAGTTCCAACAATTTTTGGCTTTCTCAAACAAAAACTTTGCTAGGAAACCTTTGACACCACTCCTTGTTTCCCAATTAGTTGTGACATTAGATGAGTGCAAGTGTAGATCTTGAGTAATCTCTTCTGGTTTTGGGTTTCTTTCCGTACCGCTGAAAGGTAGTTGATTGAGAATGGTAATCCTCAAGCGTTGGGAGAATTCCTCCAAAGTTGGCACAAGTTGATAATCAGGAAATGTGAAGCAATGATGTAAAGGATCAAAGAACTGAAAGAGAACCTTCACCATGTCTTCATCAGTGTTGGAAGTGACCAAGTTGAGTAGGCGGCCATGTCTCTCGGTGAATGGAGAATTTTCTGGAATCCTTGAAGCTAGCTCCTTAAGTTGTGGAGGGATCCTTACAAGATTGACTTGAATGGCTTTCCTACGAATAGAATCCATGTCGTACAAAACAGAACAAAGATAAATCCCAAGATCCTAGAAATGGTTAGTGAATGAGTATGATGTTATGATTTTCATGATGTTATGTACAAGTATGTATATACAAACAAAACAAATAATTCCTTAGGTTTAGGCTTTCATGGAGTCTTATAGGTAAGTACCCTATTGAAGTTTAGTTGGCTCAAACCTGTCCTAGTAATAGTAACTGGGTTCTAAGGATCTCAATATCACCGGTTTGTTTCCTTAATCATTGTTCCAGCATAAGCCTCTTTAATGGCGACCGAAATATCCCAAGAAACCAAACCTCAATAAGTGTAGTATCGAGTATCTACCAACTTTGGACTGCACCAAAGCCTGTCATCTCACTACATCCTAATGGGCAAGTTGGTCAAGTAAAGGTTCTAAGAGTTCATTAGTGCTTCATGACATCACTCAGCGGCCCCGTATTCTCCTTGATTAATTCAAGGGCTACCGGTACCCACAAATATGTTGCACTAATGTAGTTATTGCTTAGACCATGTCGGTATACCCTGCACAGTTTCCATAACGTATTTCTACTTACCTATAAGGTATCCCAAATCCGGGTAGAAGATTTAAACTTAAACAAAGAACCATAATGTAAAGCAAACAAGTCAAACAATGAAAAAAAGTCAATGTGATCTAGCCCTAAGGTAACCCCATTTTTAAAATTTTCCCCAGTAGAGTCGCCAGTTCTAGCGATACGGTGGGAGAATTGACTTGAGTGTTTTTGCGTTTTATCGCAAATGTGGTGGTTAGCAAGAGTCTCCATCGACTTTTATTTTATCCAAAATGAAAGGTGAAAAAGCACAGGAAAGACCTTTGAGATTATTTCTTGAGTTTGGGGGGTAGATTATGAAAAGGGAAGGTATTAGCACCCTTTTCATCCATGGTTTTCCATGGGCTCTTAGTTACTTTCTAGTTCACTTGCTTTTTGTTTGAAATTGTGCTTGGTGTGGTTTTTGAAAGTATTTTGTAAATAGGCCATTGTTTAGGCAATCTTTGTAATAATTCTTGTTTGTAATAATGTATACAAAGATGTTTGATCTTTTAAAAAATGTTTTCAAGTTTGTAAGATGTTTGAAAGTGTAAGTGTTTGTTTTGAAAATAGCAAGGATGTTTGTTTGAAATTGAGCAAGTAATTAGGAGCATTCTACCTACTCAAAAGTCTTTCTTGTTCATTTTCTTTTCGTTTGACATTGTTATCTTACCATTGACTTGGTAAGTAACCCTATCTTTGGATGTAAAAGGGACGGGCGTGGGTCATCATATAACCATGATTAACAATATTGCAAGATATCTTAGCATTCTATTTTAGGGACTAAGATCATTTGAAAGGCAACTTTAGATAGCGTCATAAAGGGACTATGATCTTGTATTTTTGTTTGTTTTTGCTAAGATACCTCACATGCATAATATGACCATTTTCTAAAGGCAACCAAGTGGATTTACCCTAGGGGTGTTTGTGTGCAAGTGTATTATTTTCATGCTTGATTTTGTCTTGAATTAGGGTTTTCTAAGTATTGGTTTTAGTCTTTCCATGCAAACCCTAATTACTAGCATTTGTATATAAAGCGGTAAATTGCGGAATTTAAAGTTACTAAGCTATTACAACATTTGTGGGAGAGGGGTGTACAACTTATAAATGGGGATTGCAAGAAAATAAACCTAATTAATCTATTACAACCATATTGAATTGGTATCAATGTACAAGGAATTAAATGAATACAATGTACAAAATGGATAAATGTACAAAAATGCAAAATGTGAAGTAAATGGATATTTGTTTGGATTTTTTTAGAGAAAAGGGATTTTGTCTTAATATAATTAATTAAAGAAATTAATTAATTAAACTTAAAAGTAAACCTAATTTACGAAGAAAAGAAATTAATAAAACCCTAATTCATTAATTGATTAAAGAAAATAAGTTTAGAAAAAGTATTTTTTGGTATTTTTGTCTTGAGAATATTTATAGTATTATAAAATATTATTGGCCTTTTTTAATATTAAAATGATATATTTTAATTGGTGTAAAAGAAAATAACTAATAACCTAGTTTTAATTAAATTTACAAGATAATAAGTAAAAATAAATAAAGTATGATTAATAAAAATATTTTGGTGAGAAAAATAAAATAAAATAAGTTAAAATAAAAATCTATATTTTTTGTATTTTTCATGATTTTTTAGTATTATCAAAATAATTAAGAAAATAAATGAAATAAAAATAAGAAAATAAAATAAACTGGGCCAGGGGCGTGAACAGCCTGCAAGAGGGTTAATAAGCAAAAATAAAAAAACACCAAGAGCCCAACAAGGCCCAACGCCTGCCAAAAAGACAAAAATCAGAAAGCAAAATGTGAAAAAATTAAAAGGGTACCACTAGGGGTCGAACCCAGGTCCCAAAGGTTACAGGCGCACGCTTCTACCACTGCGGTGGCTATACACCCGTTAACATAAGCAAATCAATAAATATATAATACAAAACACGCCTTGATGACTTCATCTTCAACCTCCAGCCAGACCAACTGTAACTTGCTCATTTCTCATCAAAAATGAAAACTGTAAACATGAAACTTGTAGCAAATTTCCTCACGGTTTCAGAAATGTAAAGCATTAAAACTATAGATCAAAGATAAGCATTAATTTTAATGGCCCTAATCTGAACCCTAAAAATCTCAGAAATTTCAGTTTCAAAATTCTCTAAGCTCAAGCAAAATTAATGGAAACTATGGACATGGTTAGCTTTAGGGTAATGATATCTACATGTTTTATTCATAAATAAATCATTAATGATGCTTGTATGAAGAGTTCAAAGTTAAGAAAACTTACCTCAAAACTGGAAATCGTGTTTTGAGTTTGAGCTTATTTCAAGTGATGGTGATGATCAGGTTAGCTTTCTTGAGGTCCCAGGAAGCTAATGCAATGATTAGCTTGAGCAATGGATGTCTGGAATGGTCTGGAGAAGTCAATGTGCAGAGCTCTGTTTTTGAAAATGGAGGATGGTGTTAATGGTGTTACAGTTCTGTAACAGGGTGTGAGATCACTTCTATATGATGTTTAGAAGCTTTAGAAACCAGAAGGCCAAGAAACACACGGGTAGATTGTGAGTTTCAAGTTTTTGGCCAGTTTGTGTGAAAATGGAAGTATGAAATGTGTTTCTGAGTTCTAGGTATTTTCAGGACTTGAGCATTCGTGTCTTTGTGGCCAATAGTTTATGTATGTATAAACAAAAGTGTTTGAGAGCTTTTGACAATCAGAAGTACAAGTTTTTAGCTTTTGGCTAGGTTACTTGATTTTGAAGAAAAGAGGGAAACAAGTTTCAAGAGGAAGCACAAGCATGGGATGTGTGATTGTAAGTGTATAAACCATTTCTCCTCAGTTATAGGACTTGTTTGATCAGAAGAGAACAAGTGCAATGCTCAAGAACAAGTTTTGTACAAAAAGTCACTTTATCAAAATGGCAATGTAACCTTTCTTCCAAAAATGGATATAAAGCATGTCCATGCATTGAATGCTTGAAGTGAGACCTCTAACATCTGTGTAAACCATTAATTATGGAGCGCCTAACAAGTTTTAGACCTGAAAAGTAGTGTTTATGCAACATAGTTTGAAATTTGAACTTGGTTCATCAGAAAATGACTTGTAATTTAAGTGACAAAACTGTAACTTCATTGCTTCGACTCTCCCTACTTAAAAATGATCTCAAGGAGTTCTTGGACATTTTGGAAAGCTCTCAATATGCTATACAATCCATATTTGAATTGATTTTGAATATTACCCTTGGAACTATATTAAAAAGTGCCATGAATTTGGGTCAAAATCCTGACCAAATTAGGGCAAAATTTCACTAAGTGTTTAGTTTCATGACCACATGTTCTTAAAATTATAACTTGAGATCCAACCAATTTTAGAAGTAGTTGTGTAAATAAAAGTTTTATATTTCATGGAGATTTATAACTTTCATGTTGGAAGTTTCTCTTGAATCCTCTTGCATCATGGTGAAAAAATTGTTCAAAGTTGTGAAAAAATATGAAATTTCCAACACTTGAAAAATTTCTAAGTTTAGAAATTTTGACTTTTCAAAATGAAATCTTGACGTTTTTATTTCTTGATGAATAATTTTCATATTTTGACATGTTTTAATGAATTATGATCTTTGAAACTTGATTTTGACCAAAAAGTTAAAGTTTAACTTTTCAGTATACAATTGACTTTTGATCAGTTGACTGAAAAATTCATCTATCAATCCAATGGACTTGCAATGTTTTGAGCCATGGCATTAGGTAAAAATGATGCAATTGGACTTTTGAGATCATTCCTTAAACTAATTTATCATTTTCTAGGTCAAAAATCAGAAATTACCCTTTCCCAGTCAAAACCCTAATTTTGACCATTTTGCCCTTTTGGAGATTTGATCAAATTTCTTGAGGAATTATGGTCCAAACTTGATCAAATGATACATATGAGTTTAAAATGTTGATGTGGATCAAAAGTTATGAAGTTTTACTGTAAATTGGCCATGGTTGACTTTTTCCCCAATACAATTGATTTTTAGGTCAACTGCTCAATTGACTGAGCAAAAATATGATCCAAGGCTTGAAACTTGACATGAGTAATCTTGGTGGTCCATAATGATCCATGAAAACCATATGGGGAATTGGAAGTTCAAAAATCCTTGTGCAATCTCAAACCCTAATTTTGGTCATTAGTGCTTAAGGAGGTGTCTTGAGCTGATCAACCCTAGTGCAGTCTTGAGCCAAAGGAAATCTTGTGAGCAAATTCTTGATAAACGAGAGGGAAAATTTTATGGTACAACAGATTCATTTTCTTATGGAGCATTGATTCAAGAGTGCAAGTTAAACTAAATGGCATCAAGTTTTTAAGAATTTATTCGAGTTAAGGATGGAAGATAATGCAAGTGATTTACTTGGAATTCAAGATACAAGTTCAAGTTCATTAACGTGAATTATGAAATTCTAGCACTCTCCCAAATAGATGTTAAGACTGATGTCACAACAATAAAACAAAATTTCAAGACAAATGTTAAGACATCATGTTCCTGACACAAAAATTTACAAAAGTTATGAACTATGCAGAATAGTAAATTGTAGAAGATAAATAACACAGTCAATTGTTAACCCAGTTCAATGAAACATAGCTTACATGAAGGGGCGTTCAAGCCAGGAAGGAAATCCACTATGATAGTATTAGTTCAAACCTAAACAACCATAGTTTACAACTTATCATCTAATCAATACATTATTCAAATTCTACCTAGGAACCTCCTAGATATGAGATCTCATCTCACTTCCACAATCACCTAAGTGATAAAAAAAGACCAAAACAAAAGAACATACTTCCAATTACACACAATCAACTTTTTACTTAAAAGCTCATGGGTGATTAACAATGAACAATCAACAATCAGTCAAACCCTATATATAACCATGATACATGAGTGACATACAAAAACACAATTCTCAAAAAGAACTCTCAAAACCCTAAGACCTTGTAAAAACAACTTCTCCTAATTTTCAATTAAGTTCACAATTTTACATTAGGTTTAGGTTTCTATTTATAAACTCCCCAACAGTCCATGGGCTTCGAAATCTTCACCTAATTTGTTGTTGATCCATAAGCTGGGGGCTTCATAAATTATGCAGAAAATCTCCTTGAATTATGGAACAATTAAATCACAAAAGTTTCCTAAGTTGTCTCAACATCAAATTTTAGAAACTTATGCACAGTTGGAGATAACTTTACTTGTTCCAAAAATAGCCTTATTGACCCGCACAAATATGTGAGATATATACATAGAGAATCTCACCAAATCAAACCAGAATCTGTCAAGAAGCAACAACAGTACCTACTATGACAGTTGATCAAGATGTTAAGACATCTTGCTGAACATATATCGGAGATATGACAGTAGAACCTATCATGACATTTGGTTAAGATGTCAAGTCATCTTGCTCTACATCTGGATGTGATACATATTTTCCCAAATGAAACATGTTTTACCAAAATTAATTCCTATTATAAAATCACACACCTAACAATCTTACCCTTTCGCAAATTTTGTCTAAAACAACCTTTGCACAATAAATATGGAGTAGAGGAATAAAACCACAAAACAAAAACACGAGCTACATGAAAAGTCATGTAAACTTTAAACAAATTGCAAACAGAAAATATGAGAGATAAGTGCAGCTATAGAGAGACCCAACATGACACATAAAACATCAAAGATTAGAACTCCTTCAAACTCTAGACATCACCAGAGATTAGGTGTCATAACATGTTGTCTAACATCATACTAACACATCCAAAAACAACTCCACAACAACACAAATGCTCAAAACCAAAGCACAATGCTTATCAGTAGAAGATGTATCATTACTCCCCATGTTACATATAATAAATACTCCCCCTCAATGGAACATCCAAACAAACATGAATTTTCCAAGTTCGAACATCAAAGGCACATGCTACAGAACAAAAATAAGCCTCGCAAACACTTAGGAAAACACAATGTTTTACACAACTGCCATACCCCAAATTTGTCCTAGCAGTTTATAAGACTTGTATGGCTTATGTATACCCCTCAATAGGTAATTTAGAACTTTATACATCATTAATCAGTAAATAGTCATGGAATCAAGGCATTTCTTTCTAGAAGCTACACAAAAAAGGATTGTTCTGCCGGGAAGCATAGTAGGGAAAAATATCTGTTTTTCAAGGTTTAAATGTGCTCTGCATGTTTCTTAAGCTATAAAACCAGTGTTCAATCAATCCACCATCATGTCAAGCTCTCATGTAATTCAGCACACTCTGAACTGCAGATAAATTGGGTGTTTTGATGAATTTGAGATGGTGTAAACCAGAAATAGTGTTTTTGCTGGCTTGAGCTTAGAAATTCGCAACTTATAATCAGGATAATGTTTTGAGTTGACTCCTCGGGCATTGGAATCATCTCGGTATTTTATTCATTTCATATATTCAAGCCAGAAGTCAATTATGTGCAGAAAGTCTCCCAATAATTAGATTTCCCTGAAACGGTACTTGAATTTAATGATTGGTTATCTGTTTCCCGGGCGTTTGGAAATTCGTAACTTTCATTCGATTCATTATTTTCAATTGATTCTTTGAGCATCGAGTCTGCCTTTATTTTCTTGTCACTTCTCATGTTCGGATCGAAGGCTAATTTTGTGAAGAAGACCTCCAGAAATTTTAATTCTTTGAAGACAAAGCACTGAATTTAATTGTTGGTCCGTCATTACGCTAGCACTTAAAAATTCATAACTTCTGATTGGAATAGTGTTTTGGAATGATTCTTGAGGCATTAAATATGTCTTAATTCCATCTTCAATTCATATGTTCGGCTCGGAAGCTGATTCGATAAGGAAGATCTCCGAATGTACATATACTTTTAGGAGGTACAATGGAAATACAATGGAAAACGTTGTGATGTACCGTTATTTTTCAAGCGCTTGAAAATTCATAACTTTCGCCCGATGCAATGTTTTTGAGCGATTATTTAGGCGAAAAATCAACTCGATGTTATCTTTATTATGCTGAACCGGATTTTTATTCTACCATTTTGTGATATTGTAAAAGTCGTAATCTCTTTGATTTTTAGCGTATCGAAACGATTCTTGCAGCATAATTTCACAAATAATGTTAACTACAAGTTTACTTTAAAGCTTGAGTTCAGATTTAGCTCCGAAGGCTTCGGTTCATTGCTCGCTTCTCAAACGGCACAATGAAAAATTATGCACTACTGGAAATGATAGTGTCAGTATCAAATATTCTAATCATTCAAAAATTCATAACTTGCTCGATTTTTATCGTATCACGTCCTTTCTTTCGGCATAACATCACAAATTTCGTCATCCATGATTTTGATGTTGGTCTCGCGTCAAGATTTTGCACCGATTATTATTGAGTTTGTGAATTGTCCGTGCGGTCATGTTTGCTATCACTGAAAACCTCCACTAATGGGAAATTGATTGGGCTTTATCTTGGCCCAAACCAATGCCCAATTATCAAGACTATATATCAATTTTGTCACACTATTTTCATAATATTCCAATCATTTGTAAGTTTCACCAAAAAGCTCTCTAAAATACTCTCTGTTTTCACTCTCAAGGAACAAAAAGAAAATTCAAATACTCCCTCTCGCGCTCGCCACTCCCTCTCCCCCTTCAGCCACCGCTCGCCACTACTCCAAGCCGCCGCTCGCCATTACACCCTTGTCGACGCCCTCCACCTGCATACTACTCACATTCAATTTTATATGTTTAAGGTTCATCCAAATTTATATGGAGACAGCCAACTACGATTAACGGGTCAGTGGACGGTAAGAATGTACATTTAATACATTAAATAGTTTAAAAAACATAATATGATAAAAATAGATAATTTGATTATGTCAAACTTCCTTTGATATAATCATGCAGGCAGATGGTTTCAAAAAAACAGGATGTTACAATATTCTCTGCTCAGGTTTTGTGCAAGTTAATCATGACAAAGAGTATGCTCTTAGATCTATCGTTCATCCTTTTGATTCAATTGGATCAAGAAAAAAAGCAATTGGTCTTATCAAAATTAAATAGGTAAAAATTTATTATGAATGTATTAAAAATTCAATATATATATATATATATATATATATATATATATATATATATATATATATATATATATATATATATATATATATATATATATATATATATATATATATATATATATATATATATATATATATATATATATATATATATATATATATATATATATATATATATATATATATTACAAATCATTACTCCAAGATCATCAACTTTGGAAAATAATATTTTATTTAAGATATATATTAAATAATTAAATTTCAATATTTATTTTGATTTTGAGAATTTGATTAAAAAATTAATAAAATAGAAAACCAAAAATAATTAAAATTCATTATGATTTAATGTTTTATGAATTAAATAATATTATTATGATTGATTAATAATACTTTTTTAGTAACTTGATTAATATTGTATTAATTGCTAAAATATGTGTAAGATCGATCTATTGGTCATTGGTGATTAATTATTAAAAAAGAATTAATATATACAGGATATTGGCCAAAAGAATTATTCACTCACTTACAAAAAGGAGCATCTCTAATAAGATTTAGAGGTCAAACATATTCCCCACCTAATAAAGATAGTCCTCCAATGGATAGTGGAAGACTACCTAAAGAAAATTTCAAAAACTCAGGATTCATGGGATTACTAAAGATTATGGATTCAGAATATAACGAACATGACATTAAACCAGAAAATATGAAGTACTATACAAATAGCAAATCAAAGTGTTATGACTTGGGATATCATGGTTATGAAGGGCCTTTTTATCGACAATCAAATCTTTACTTAAAAGCTCATGAGAATTGACAATGAAAAATGAACAATAGTCAAACTCTATGTATCACCATGATACATGAGTGACAACAAAAAATAAAGTACTCTAAATGTACTCATAAAACCCTAAGACCTTGTAAAAATAACTTCTCCTAATTTTCAATTAACTTCTCCCTTTTCACATTAGGTTTATGTTTCTATTTATAAATTCCTCATTTGTCCACGGGTTTCAAAATCTTTGCTAAATTGTTGTTGATCCACAAGCTGGGGTTTGCACCAATTATGCAGGAAAAATATCCTTGAATCATGGAATAATTAAATTATAAGTTTCCTAAAATGTCTCAATATCCAATTTTTGAAACTTATATACAATTGAAGATAAAATTACTTGTTCCAAAAATATCATTCTGGACCTGCACAAATATGTGTGATATATCCATAGAGAATCTCACCAAATCAAATTAGAAACTTCCAAATGCAATAGGAGAACCTGCTATGACGATTGGTCAAGATGTCAAGACATCTTTCTCAACATCTGTCTGAGATATATGACAGTACTACCTGTCATGATAGTTGGTCAAGATATTATGACATCTTGCTCAACATTTGGCTATGAAACATGTTTTCCCAAATGAAACATGTTTTACAAGAATTGATGCCAACCATAAAGGCATAAGATTAACAATCTTCCCCTTTGGAAAATTTTGACTGAAACAACCTTTGCCCAATAAATCTGGAGACGAGGAATAAAACCAAAAAACAAAAACGCGTGCTACATGAAAACCATGTAAACTTTGTACAAACTGCAAATAGAAAATATCAGAGATAAGTGCAGCCATAAAAAGACCCGACCTCAAACACAAAAACTCATAGATTAGAACTCCTTTAAAATCCAAACATCACCAGAGATCAAATGTCAAAAGATGTGGTCTGACATCATACCAACACATCCAAAACTAACTCATTAACAACTCAACTGCAAAGCACCATGCTTAGAAACTTCATACAAGACCATTACTCCCCGTGTCACACATAACCAATACTCCCTCTTAAGGGAACATCTAAACAATCATTAAATGTCCAAGTTCACACATCAGAGGCACATGTAGCAGAAGAAAAATAAGCCTCATATACACTTAGAAAATCAGAGTTTTCCACAACACACTTCAGGTATGATGTCAGGACATTTGGTTTGACATCACGTACACACAATCATATCAGCAGTAGCAACATAAACAAATTACTTAAGCATAAGTTAGATGCATGACAAACAATCAAGCCCCCTAAACAGTTGAATATAAAGCAAGCAACCAAAAAGACTACTCTCCCATAAGCATTATGCAGTCATATCAAGAAGTTAATATATCAAGACATTTTGAATGCCATCATGACACACAAAATACAAATTAACAAAACAACACTTTACCCCTTTTTAGCCAAAACTTAACAAAAATAGAGTAAATGCACAAAAGTAATTGGAAGCACACATGCATACAAGCATAAACAATAGATGGAAGCACACATATCTTGATGGAAGCATATAATTAGTAGGATCAAAACACTTTAAATTGTTCATCTTCAGGTGATCTTCACCTTTTACCCCTGTCAAATAACTTTCTGCATTCCTTGCTACTGACGTGTGTTTTAGGAGTGTTGACACTGAACTCACTTATCACCACCTCAGAACATGTCTTCATGAAACCAGTCATTTGTAGAGATCTTTTAATCCATCCTTTGACAAGTTTAACCATAGAAATTTTCTTACACACCAGAACATGGAGGAAAGATAGAGAATCTGTTGCATTCTTCCCCATCTATAATTGTTAAAACTCCTCAATAGTGCAGGTTGACAATTTACTCATTATGTTCTCAAATTGATTATCATACAAGGATTTGGTAAACATAACAGTCAGTTGTTTCTTAATGTTCACATGATCCAGAGTAACGACCTTGTAATCAAAAATATTTTTGATAAGGTGATTATGATTGTCAAAATTCATGTTCCAACTATGTTAAATGAGATATTTGACAACACTCAGATCTGCAAAATGTAATGCTATGGTATCATGTTTGACATTATATTTCTTCAATGTCTGCTTCATCTACATCAGTTGAAAGCAGCTATTTCTTTTTTCACCATGTTCAGCTTCAATAATGAACGAAGAAGCACATATTTGCTTCTTATTAAAATAATAAATCAGACTGTTTCTTAAGAAGAAACATCCATGAGAAGTGTCTTTTTATGTAATTTGCATTACAAAATTCTTTTAGCATGAAATTTATGCTGTGAGAATATAGCACACCATAAAAACTTGTACCAATGATATATTTCAATATTTTCTCCTCTTGAATAATAGGGCTCATCTTAAGTTCAAGTTAAGAGACAAAAAATGAATCTAATATCTCTTCATTGGTTCTAGTAGTGTCCACTTCTTCAATGTGTCTTGTAATGAGTTCCTTGGAATGTTATTTTTGCATTATCTTAGAGAGATGTTTATTGACTTGAAAACTAATGCTTGAGAACTCACAAATTATCTCTCTTCCTGCTTCATCAACCCATACATAAGATGTTCCAACATCTTCTCTGACATCAACCTTCTTTGACATCAACATTCTCTTTACTTATTGGTAATCAATCACCACACTTATGGGTTCCATTACAACTTTAGATCTAGAGTTAAAATTTCTATAGGCTTTGTTGTTTGAAAAGTAACCTAAAAATATCCCATCATCACTTATGGGATCCATCTTACCTTATTTTTCTTTGTCAATCAAGATACAACATTTACTTCCAAAGACATGAAAGTATTTGACTGTAGGCTTTCTTCCTTTCCATAGCTCATAGAGAGTAGCAGGAGTGCCTCCTCTAATAAAGATCTTATTATCAATATAGCAAGCAGTATTTATGGCTTCAGTCTAAAAATGTTACGATAAATGCTTAGTATGAAGCATTACTCTGGTTGATTCTTGTATAGCTCTGGTCTTTTGCTCAATAATTCCATTTTGCTGAGAAGTTGATGCATCTGCAAGTGCACGGAAATATCGAAGTAATATAAAAGATTTTCGAACCCACATAGACCAATGTCAACCTACTTTAATCTATAGCCACTTTGTAAAACTAAGGCTAATTAATGATTGATTAAGGGGAAACTAAGACTAAAATAAATACTAAAGTAATATTAAATAAATATATAATAAAAGAGAGACCAGAATGTGTATTCCACGTACCTTAGGGAATTTTAATTCTTTGAAGACAGTGCACTGAATTTAATTGTTGGTATGTCATTATGCCAGCACTTAAAAATTCATAACTTCTTATTGGAATAGTGTTTTAGAATGATTCTTGAGGCGTTAAATCCGTCTTAATTCCATCTTCAGTTCGTATGTTCGGCTCAGAAGTTGATTCGATAAGGAATATCTCTGAATGTACAGATACTCTGAGGAGGTACAATGGAAATACTGTGGAAAACGGTGTGATGGACCGTTATTTTTCAAGCGCTTGAAAATTCATAACTTTCGCCCGATGCAATGTTTTTGAGCGGTTATTTAGGCAAAAAATCCACTTGATGTTATCTTCATTTCGTATGTTCAGGTCTAGGACTGATTCTTTGAGGAAGGACCCCATAAATGCAAATTACCAGAGACTTTATTGTGCTGAACCAGATTTTTATCTACCATTTTCTCATATTGTAAAAGTCGTAATCTCTTTGATTTTTAGCGTATTGAAACGATTCTTGCAGCATAATTTCACAAATGATGTTAAATACAAGTTTACTTCAAAGCTCTAGTTCAGATTTAGCTCCAAAGGCTTCGGTTCATTGCTCGCTTCTCAAACGGCACAATGAAAAATTCTGCAATACTAAAAATGATAGTGTCAATATCAAATATTCTCATCACTCAAAAATTCATAACTTGCTCGACTTTTATTGTATCGCGTCCTTTATTTCGGCATAACATCACAAATTTCGTCATCCATGATTTTGATGTTGGTCTCGCGTCAAGATTTTGCACCGATTATTATTGAGTTTGTGAATTGTCCGTGCATTCATGTTTGCTGACACTGAAAACCTCCACTAATGAGAAATTGATTGGGCTTTCTCTTGGCCCAAACTAATTCCCAATTGTCAAGACTATATATCAATTTTGTCACACTATTTTCAAAATATTCTAATCATTTGTTAAGTTTCACCAAAAAGCTCTAAAAATACTCTATTTTTTCATTCTCAAGGAATGAAAAGAAAATTCAAATACTCCCTCTCCCGCTCGCCACTCCCTCTCCCCCTTCAGCCACCGCTCGCCACTACTCCAAGCTACCTTTCGACACTACACCCTTGTCGGCACCATCCACCTGCATACACGTCGCCCGCCATCTGTCTACACGCCGCCTGTCACACAAACCCTATCAGTCATCTTCTTCCTTCACCTGTCATTCGCCATCTTCATTACAGTGTTCTCCCTCTATTAATTCTTGCTCTGATCTAATTTCCATACGTTTCCGATCATCACCTTCATTTCTTCAACGTCAATTTGGTAATTCTTCTCTACTCTAATTGATTTGTTGAATTATTGATATAATTAAATTCGATGATATGAATTGAGATAGTTGATTACGTGAATTTCTTGAGTTGAATTAATTTAAGGTTTAATCGAAGAGTTTAACATTGAGTTTAACTGAAGCTTGATGATATTTGTTCAAGTGTGTTAATAATGCATAAATCTAGAATTGGATAATTAACTGATAAGTTCATGAGAGCCTCGAGATTTAATTTATGTATATTCTGTTAATGAATTTTTGATGTCAAAATGTGGTAAATTTTTGATGTTGAATTTTTGCCGAAGAGTTAAAATAAAATTCATGTGTTAAGGAAATTTTGGATCAATTTAAATGATGAATTGATTTTTTACAGCACCGAAAGAGTTTAGATCTGTTAGTCGCATTAACACAGGAATGTTGTTTGTAGCGGTGATTTCAATGTGAATTGTTCGTTTGCAATTTTTAAGCCGTGATACTTGAATCGAAAAGTTCATTTTTGCATCCGTTTATAACAGTTAAAATCAATTTCGGTTAACTTCAATTCAAGTGTACATTGCTGTTCGGAATTGTAAATAAGTTGAAAATTACAATTTAAATATTGTTTAAGGCTTTCTTGAACATTATTTGGTGTTTATAAACCATTGTTGTCGTGTTATAACATTTTCGGTGCAATTTTTGATTGCATTCATGTTGTGCGCATAGTGCTGCCTGAGTTTTGATTCTCGCCTTCCATTTCTTATTCCTACCTCGTTCATTCGCATTTCATTGTTACTTTTGTGTTGCAATTTGATGCTTGATGTTGCATTGTTATTTGCTAACCGATTTGGTGAAGCTTGCTCGAAATATTTCAGTTTTCTTTTCTTTCGTTGGATAGTTGACGAATTTGCGTTCGGTTGGTATTCTCATATGTTTCCTTTTATCTCTCATATTCTTTACCACTTTCTAATGCCATGAGAAGCAGGAATAAAGATGCATGCTTTGCCGCTTTCTGATGCCATGAAAAGTTGGACTAGAGATGTATGTTCTGATGCCATGCTTTATAGTAGTAATTTCTGCTACAAACAAGGTCTGTAATAATTCATTTCCTAAAATATCTCCATATTTATAAATTACATAATCTTCAATATTCTGATTTGATTATTCTAGACCTTTAAATCAACACCATATAATATTACATAATATACCCAAAATATTCTACATTAGTTAAATTATATTAGAATCTAATTGTCCACTTTAGCTCAGGCCCAATGTCATATGCTCCTTCATAGGACGTCTTATCCGACATGTTGTTCCAGATGTTGAAACACTTCAACTCAACAAGTCCTAACATAAGATAGGACTTCTTGCTCAACTTGTTCCTGTTAGAAAGTTAACACATCCTATCTAACATATTTTTGCTATATTTGTTTAACAAAAATTAATGCCAATCCTTAAAACTAAGGGACTTACACTTAGTAATTCTAAGGCTTTTAGTCTTTCTTCATCTAAGTCAACCAACTCATCTAACATCATATTCCAATGTGATTATGATGGGATTTCATATTGTCTTTGTATTCTAGTTGATTGCAGACATATTTCAACTAGTAGTACTTCCCTATGACCATATGTCAGTCGAAAAGGTGTAGTAATCGTAGCCTCCTTAAGATATGTTTGGCAAGATCAAAGAATCTGATATAGGGTCTTATGCCAATTCTTTGGCTTCTTTCCCACGTGTTTCTTTATTAAGCAAATTACTATATTATTTGCTGCTTCGACCTGACCATTTTCTTGAGCATAATAAGGTGTGGACATTACCAATTTAATTCCCACCTCTTTAGCAAATTCCTGCATCTTTAGACCAGTAAATAATGACCCTTGATCAGTTGTTATGGTCTTAGGAATTCTGAACATGTACATTATATTCCTTTAGATGAACTCTATTACTGCTTCTTGATTCATATTTACTAAAGGAATTGCCTCAATCCATTTAGTAAAATAATCAATTCCTACTAAATTGTATATTTAACCTTTTAAAGATGCTGGTCAAATTTCTCCAACTAGATATAAAGCCCATCCTCTAAAGGGCCAAGGCTTGATAATAGAGTGTAGTTCGATTACATGCACATGTTGAATACCTACATATACTTGGCATTCTTTACAACCCTTAGAGAATTCAATGCAATCTTTTATAATTGGTTTCCAGCACATGCCTTTTGTTGTACCCCAAAATTTTCCCTCCCATTTTTCTTCAAGACATTTTTCTAGGGTTCTCAAATGCTCAAGGTTGCTCAAGAACTGGTCAGACAAATTCTCCTCCTAAGCAATGAGTCCAAAATTAAGGTTTTGTATTTCTCAAGGAAATTTTGGTTTCAAAGGTCTCAAGGGATTTTCATGGTTCTTCATATGTCCCTAAGAATACTCATACCAATTTTCAAGCCTTGCATCACAAGTTGGCTCGGCCAATGGCTCAGATGATTGAAAATCAACAGTATTGGGTAAAAAGTCAAATATGGTCAACATTCAGTCAAACTTCAATATTTTTGGTCAACATAAACATTTTGAAGTTATATTTATTATTTTATCAAGGGTTGATCATGATTCTTCAAGAAATTCCCTTAAATCATCAAAAGTCAAAAGTTTCCAAATTAGGGTTTCCTTAAGGAGAAGTCAACTGAACTTTGACCAAGCATAACTTTCACATGCTTCATCATCTTTTCGCTAACCAAAGCTCATTTTTAATGGAATTCAAATCTCTACAACTTTGTCTCTCTAAGCTCAAGTCCAAAGAGTGCATTATTTGAGAGATATGGGCCAAAACATTATAGGTCATTACAAAAGTCAACAAAAAGACACTTTTTGTCAAGGCAACTTTCATAAAGATAAATTCTTCAAAAGCAAACATGATCAACATAGAGGTTGTAGAGGACATCTTGAGCTTTCCAAAAAGTAAAATATCACTTTAAAAGGATAAAAATTGAGTTAGTTATGACAATTGCAAGTTGGGAAATTTTGAGCAAATGCATGAAGATCAAATTGAGCAAGCTTTGTATTTTGGACCATTGGGCCATGGTTTAAGAGTCCAGACGTGTATTATACTCTTTAGACACCTCTGATCTTGTTCTTACACCCCATAACCTATTTTTTTAATAATTATTTTAATTATTTTTTATTTATTCATTAAATAATGAAAAATAAATAAGATAAAATTATATCTTATTCTACAAGGTCCAAGCCCACATGACTTTGACCTAATTTCCCCTATATAATCTCATCACTTCTCATACAAGAAGACACGAAAAACCTTGCCTCAAACTTGTAAAAAAATATCAATTTTTTTCAAGAAACCCTAAAATCTTGAAACCTTTGTTACAAACCCTATCACTGCAAACAACCACACTACTCACTCTTAACAATCATACAGAGTAAGAATGGGTCATGTTTGATGGTTCAAAGCTCATGGAATACACATGCATTCATCATTGGTTTCTTGAACTTTATAAAAATTCGTATCTTTTTTTTTTGTTTCGTTTTAAGCCATATTAATGTTACTAACATGTTTATGAGTTGTATCTCGGCAGGTTTGGACCATCGTAAGGGCCCCATACATGCTAAAACTTAGAATACCATGTTTGCTCTGATCTGCCTTGCTTCGCTATAGCTCTTAAACCAACTAGTTTTAGACCAAGATAATTAACCCATCAAACTCGAAGCCCTTGATTTACGGGGGTAGGATGTCTTTCGGTTGCTAATTCCTTGTGTTTTCAGGTTTTGAAAAAAGGAGCTACCGGAGAAGACGACCGGAGCTAGGGCTCCAGCGCTTCTCCAACCAATATTTGCATGTTTATATTATATATTATTTGTTTCATCTAAGTGAATGGATGTATAGCCACCCCAGTGGCTAAAACGCGTGCACTAAGTTACTTCTCTCCCAGGTCACGGGTTCGATCTCCGATTTTGCCAAATTTCTCATATTTTCATTATTTTTACAGGGTTATCATATAATACGTTGAACCTAATATCTTGACACCAACCAGCGTTTGGCTTGGTGGTAATCTATGCGTGGAGAATGCTTGAAGGCATGGGTTCATCACCCACTCCTACTCATTTGGTCATTTTCTATGTTTCTCACTTCTTTTCACCCTTTTTCTTTAAAACGTTTTTCAAAAAATATTTTTTAACAAACACTAATTTAATTTTAGGCTTTTAATTTGATTTTAGTTTTTTTTTAATTTAATCAATTTAATTTAAATTTAGGTTTTATTTAATCAAACCCTAATTTGATTTTTAAATTTTCTCGATTAAATTAAAATCAACCCAAATTTTAGGTTTTGTTTAATTTAATTACCTAACTTTTTTTAATCAATTAATATCAATTAGGTTTTTAGGTTAGTTATCAAACTTCTTTTTCATTAAATAATCACCAAACAATTTTTCTGTTTCTTTTCCTTTTTACCGCTTCGTGTGTTACTTTTGCATTATTTTTTTCTTCCAATTATGTATCTTCTATAGTTTGTAATAGTTTAAATTAGGGTTTACTCTCTTTCCCCTGACTTTATGGTTTGTACCCCTGCTCTCGAATCCTTGAAATAGATAGGATTTTTATTTCCCGCACTTTACTCTCCGCACCTATACTATGTATGCCCTTATGTATATATAACTGTATAGTAACTAGACATGTATGACAAGATCTAAAAGCAACTGTTAGATAACCTTAAAACTAGATAAATAATTGAACTGAATCATTTGCATACTTGCACCTCTAGGGTAACCTCACTTGTTCCCTCGGAAAATGGTCATATCCCTCGAATGTAGGGATACCCTTAACAAAGACCCTCGGTTAAAATCATCATAAAGATCATAGTCTCCCGATGTCCCTCGAGTTGCCTACAAGAAATGATCTTGTCCCTCGATGTTTCCTATGAATATATGACGATTAGTCCTTTTGAATTGCTAAGGTTTCCTTATATGTTTCCTTCTATGACCATAACAACGACCCGCGATTGTCCCTCACACATCCAATGATAGGTCATCCTACTAATTAATGGTAAGATAACACTATCTAAAGGAGGAGGAAAATAACATGAAAGACTTTGAGTAGGTAGATAGTTCTTAATTTCTTGCTCACGAAAATAAAACATCTTTTTCAACAAACATTTTCTCTGAAATATTTTCAAAAACCAACACTTTGTACGTATTCTTAACTGATATAAGAATCTTTACAAAGTTTCTGTACTTAGGCATTTTTTAAAAATATTTTCAAAACACATACGCACAAAGCATTTCAAAACAAAGTGAGCTAGCGATTAAGAGCCCGTAGATAACTATGGATGAAAAGGGTTCTAACACCTTCCCTTTTCATAACCTACCCCCCTAACTCAAGAAAATTCTCAAAGGTCTTTCCTGTTCTTTTAACCATTTCCTTATTGGATAAAAGAAAATCCGGTGACGAATCTTGCTATCAGCAATATTTGCGATAAAGTGCAAAACCAAGTCAGTTCTCCCACCGTATTACAGAACTAGCGACTCTGTTGGGGAGAACTAAAAGTGGGGTTACCTTTAAAGTTAGATAACTTTCTTAATACTTTCTTTGTTTGCTTTTCCTGCTTTATTTTTAAAGGGTTATTTAGGTTATTTCTTGCAAAGATCCTACACTCGGATATGGGGGCATTTTAGGTAAGTAGCAATAGATCATGGAAAATATATGGCTTATACCAATATGGTTGAAGTGATGGCTATGTTAGTGCGACACATTGGTTGGTATTGGTGTCCCTCGAGTCAATCGGGGAGAATACTAGGCTGCCGTGTGGTGTCACAAGAACTAATTAACCGTAGAACCTTAATTGACCCAACTTAGCCATTAGAAGGTAGTTAGATAGCCGGCTTTGGTGCAGTCCAAAGTTGGTTGATACTCGATACTACACTCATTGAGATTCGACTCTCGGGTCTTGCTTGGTGGCAAGTCAGTTGCCATGCTAGACAAAACTTTTGGGAAAAATCAGTGATATTGAGATCCCTAGAACCCAATTACTTCTTTAGGACATGTTGAGACAACTAAACTTCAAGAGGGTACTTACCTACAAACCTCATACAAGCCTTAGACCTAAGGCCTTTGTGTGCTTTGCTTGTGTTGGATTATCTATTTGAACATAACATCATAACATCATGACTAACCATTTTAAGGATCTAGGGGTTTATCTTTGTTTATGTTGCAGGGTCATGGATTCCAGTCATAGGAATACCATCCGGATCAACTTCATAAGGATACTTTCCAAGCTCGAAGAATTAGTCTCAAAGGTTCCCGACAATTCTCAGTTCACCAAGAGACATGGTCACCTACTCAGTTTGGTTACTACTGGTTTCCAGGAAGACATGATGAGCGTTCTTTTCTAGTTCTTTGATCCGAAGCATCACTGTTTTACCTTCCCATATTATCAATTGGTACCCACAATGGAAGAATTCTCTAAATTGCTCGAAGTTCATATTCTTGATCAGGTACCCTTCACCAGTCTAGACCAAGCTCCAAAACTCTAAGACGTTGTTGTAGCCTTACATCTGAAATGATATGACATATATTTAATTGGGAAACAAGGAATGGAGCCAAGGGTTTTCCCCCTAAATTTTTGATAGAGAAGGATCACTGGTTTCTAGATTCCATTAATCTTCTTGCTTTTGAGGATATGTTAGCTTTGCTAATTTATGGGTTGGTACTATTCCCTAATCTGGACCAATTCATAAATATAAATGCCATCAAAATATTTCTCACTCATAATCCGGTACCTACTTTGCTCAGAGATGTCCTGCATTCCCTCCACACTCGTACTATGAAGAACCGAGGAACTCTTATATGTTTCATACCTCTATAGTCTAGGTGGTTTATTTTGCACCTTCCCCGATCAGTGATAAAATACGAACAGGGTTTGAGGTGGTCTCAAAAAATTATGTCACTCACTCATGCAAATATCCATTGGTGTTCTCGATCTCAGGCAGATGTCACTATTATTGATCACTATTGGGAATTACCTAATGTACCACTCCTTGGTGAAATAGGGGTCATCACTTACAATCCTTCTCTAGCTCTGTGTCAATTTGGTTATGCTTGAAGGGACGGTCCTCATGATATGCTTATCTAGGGTATTGTGTTCGACTATGAGAACGATTCTCAAAACTACCATCAAAGTTTATACGTTCTTGGGGAATAGTCAACAAGATTGATAGAAAGACTTTGGGACACAAGAATTCCATTCCTCTATAGCCTTACCTCAGATGGGTGCGGTATCATGCTCAAAATCTTAAAATGTCATATCCTGCTATCTTACCAATGAACGTAGAGCCTGTCGTTGAAAAGGGTGTTTATCATACTGTTCTTCATCCCGATATGCCTAACGACTTTGAATAACTACATAAGTCCTGGATTCAGCTTAAGGAGGAAAGAGATACTTTCGAGGCTCAGTTCTATGCTAGTGAGAAGAAAGTACTAGAGCTAACAAAACGACTCCACAAAGAACAAAGCCTTAATGCATATGTCAACACAAAGAGGAAGAGTCCATGGGAGATTTGAATTTATATTTTATTGTTTTGTAACTCTTTTTATTAAAAGCAATTATAATTTGAGCTTGTTACTAAAAATTATTTTATTTCCTTTTGTTTAAACAAATTTAAATCCCGCCACGGTCCTTGAAAACATTGCATTTGCATATCATGCATATCATCAGATAATAGGTACTCTATAAATAGGTTTTCTCATCTTCTTGCTCTTTATTTTAGTAAAAGATGGCTCTTGAACAGACTGTTAAGAAACTCCAATCTCAGAATGCCCAATTCCAGAAGACCCTCCTTAACCTAGCTCAAGGACATAAAGATATGATGGCGCTCATCGCTAAAAAGAAGAAGATTTGGAAGCCAATTGCTATCCTCAATATGGGGAGAAGGTTCAAAGGTCTCGTTAAACCGGTTCAAACTGCTGATATCTCCTCTAATGAAGATGGAAATTAAGAGGAAGACGATAGAAGTGTTAGGGATGAAGGTGGAAGCAATCAATGTTTTGGGAAAATTCCTGAGGACGAAGACTATGCTGATGAATAGTATCCTCTCGCAAATGCTAGATACGAACAGTTGGAAGATCGCCTTAAAGCCATGGAAATCCAAAAAGTGCCTGGATTGGATTTTAAAGAGTTGGGTCTTATTCCAGGGGTAGTTATCCCTCACAAGTTCAAGGTCCCCACTTTTTCTAAATATGATGGTGTGTCTTGTCAGAAGCTTCATCGGAGATCTTATGTTCAAAAGATCTAACCCCATACTGCTGACATAAAGTTATGAGTTCACTTCTTTCAAGAAAGCTTGTCTTGTACACAACTCAAATGGTTCTATCAGTTGGAAGGAACCAACATTCGTACTTGGGAAGACTTGGCCGCTGCTTTTTACAAGTAGTATCAATACAATGCTGACCTTGCATCAACTCGAGTGCAATTACAAAACATGACTATGGGCTCGAATGAAGGGTTCAAAGAATATGCCCAGAAGTGGAGAGATTTAGCTAGAAGTGCAACCTCCCGTGTATGACCAGGAGTTAGTTGATATGTTCATGGGAACTCTGACAGGTCCATAATTTAATCATCTGATTGGGAGTTCTTCATCTGGTTTCACTGAGCTGATTCTAACTGGGGAGCAAGTTTAAAGTGGTATCAAGAGTGGAAAGATTCTGGTGGCTGCGTCTTCTAGTGATGTAAAGAAGACATTCAGTGGTAAGAAGGAGACAAATGCGGATTATATCCAGAAGGGCCGTGTTAAAAATGACCATAATTAGTGTGTGGGAGCGATATTAATTTCTAATCATTCAACAACAACAATAGGGCAATCAACATAGGTTAGACGTTCTAGAAGATAGTTTACGAAGATCAGTATGCCGTTATCTCAGGCATTACAAAATTTATTGAAAGCAGAGTTGATAACAGTGGGGGAGCCTCCTCAAAATCCCAACACCTCCTCTCCTTGATACAATTTGAATGCAAAGTGTGCCTGCCATTCCAACAGTCTTGGGCACGATACCAATAACTGCTGGGCCCTGAAAAACAAAATTTAGGATATGATTAACAATAAAGAAATTAAGTTTGATCCTCCGGAGACTCCGAACGTGATTACTGCACCCATGCCGAAGCATGAAAAAAACATAAGTGCTATTTATGATGTTCATTATGTCGCTATTGTATGTGAATTGGTTACTCCCCTACCAATCATCAAGAAGAATTTGTTGCAGGCCAGTTTATTTCCGGGCTGTGTTGAAAAATGTTACTACTGTGCAGTCCAACCCAATGGCTCCAAGTTGCTGAAGGAAGGCATTCAACGCCTAATGGACAATCATATAATTTTGATCGAGAAGGTTCCTTCTGCTAAGAATATGTGTCAAGACTTATCCGTAATTTATGGCCCTCCTGTCAAGATCACCCCCAAAGATCCTATAAGAATTACTGCCAATCTGAAAGTTGCTCCTCTGATCATCACTACACTTGGACCTATCCCATATTATTCGAATAAAGCTATCCCTTGGAACTATGGATCCGACGTCTACTACCAGGGTGTTAAGAAAGAGTTACCAACTACCAAAGATGAAGTTACTGATCCCAACATTGACAATATTGCAGGGACCAACAAAGTTACTAGAAGCGAAAGGATTTTCTCTCCAGAAATCTCTCTGAAGACTGTTACTACACCTGTTATAGTTACAACCACCGAATCAACTATTGAGGCTCGGGGAAAAGATCCAATAACAGAACATGCCCAGACGGAGGCACCTCAAGAGATTATAGCTGAAGACACCTCTAGGCAAGAGTTGAAAGAGGTATTGAAGATTATTGTAACAGTGAGTACACAATTGTTGAACAGTTGGGGCAGACCCCATCCAAAATCTCCATGTTATCCCTGCTACTGTGTTCTGAAGCCCATGCATAGGCTATGGTGAAATTTTTGAAGACTACTTATGTGCCACAAGAGATTTCAGCTGATCAATTTGGAAGCTATGTTGCTAGCTTAACGACCAATAATGGATAAGGTTTCTCTGATGCTGATCTGAATCCAGAAGGAAGAAATCATAATACGGTCGTGTATGTCTCCATTGAATGTAGGGGCATTAGTTTGGCTCACGTTCTGGTTGATACTGGTTACTCATTAAATGTTCTACCAAAGGATGCTCTGAACAGACTTAATTGCAAAAGAGTTACACTGAAACCCAGTGATATTATAGTTCAAGCCTTTGATGAATCAAAGAGGATGGTACACGGAAAAGTGGATCTTCTGGTCAAGGGAGGTTCACAGATCTTCGAATTTACCTTCTACGTGATGGATATTCGGTCATCTTATTCTTGCTTACTGGGACGCCCCTGGATCCATGGGGAAGGTGCTGTTACCTCAACCCTACATCAGAAGCTAAAATATCCAGTGAACGAAAAAATTGTTATTGTCTGCGGCGAAGAGGAGTATATGGTTATCCACTTGAACTCATTCTATTATGTAGAGATGGATGGAGAATTCAGCGAGACTCCCTCATCCCTCCTGCCTCAACTAAATACGTCTCTGCCATTCCCAAAGTCACCAGGGTTTTACCCAGAATGGTTTCCTTGAAAGATGCTAAAGCTACTATAGAAGAAGGTGATTGTACTATTTTGGGCCAGCTTTCTGACATCTCGTATAAATCTGACAAATTTGGTTTGGGTTTCAATGCAGAGGGTTGTTCTCCATGCTCTTGCTGGAAGACCACCATTTTGCATCAGCAACAACATATTCAACGCTACAGAAGACGCTGACAGTGATTATGACCTTGACAGTTGGATCTTTCTTACCATTGGCAAATGGCACAACAACTGGAAGGCGGAAGACATCATCTCTATCTCCTTTAGTCAGGAGTAATAGCTACATTTCTGTGTTTATTGCTTTCAAGTTTTGGCTATGTAATATTTAAACAATAACTTTAAGCATTGGATGTTTTGCATTCAAATTTTGTGTTCTCTTTCTTTCTTTTTACTTTTACCATTTTCAAATAGCTATGTGTTCTTACACACACCCACACAATAAATTGCAGATCCACATCCACTATGGATCTTGTTGATAACGATTCTGCTATTGCAACTTATGACTTTGAAAATCCGATCTACCAAGCCAAGAACGAAGGTGAGGAAGATTGTGAAATACCTGGAGAACTTGCCAGACTGTTAATGCAGGAGAAAAAGGCCATACAACCGCACAAAGAGCCGGTTGAAGTTGTAAATCTGGGTACTGAAACAGACAAAAAAGAGGTTAAGATAGGTGCCAACTTAGAGGGCAGTGTCAAGAACAGGTTGATCCAGATGTTGCATGAATATTTTGAGATCTTTGTTGGGTCGCACGAAGACATGCAAGGGCTCGATATTGATTTGTGGTTCACTGTCTGCCGAGGAAAGAGGGATGCGCTCTGATAAAACATAAGGTTCGTCGCATGCGTCCCGAGATGTCAGAGAAGATCAAGGCTGAGGTTATGAAATAATTCAACGCAGGATTATTAGCAGTGACATCCTATCCTCAATGGGTTGCAAATGTAGTTCTTGTACCAATGAAAGACGACAAAGTACGTATGTGTGTAGACTACATGGATCTAAACAGGGCGAGCCCCAAAGATGACTTCCCACTGCCACATATTGATGTTTTGGTCGACAACACCGCTCAACACAAGGTATTCTCCTTCATGGATGGTTTCTCACGTTATAATCAGATCAAGATGGCACCTTAAGACATGGAAAAGACTACTTTTGTTACACAGTGGGGAACTTTCTGCTACAAGGTTATGCCTTTTGGGTTGAAGAACATTGGCGCAACATATCAGCGTGCTATAGTAGCCTTATTCCATGACATGATTCATCATGAGATAGAGGTATATGTCGACGATATGATAGTTGTAATACGGTGGCATGACTGACTGTTTGTTAGTTACTACTGGTTTCCATTTTTTTGTTTGCAAATGTACGGTAAACAAGAGTCTCCACCGTCTTTTATTTTATCCAACAAAGGAAAAGGGAAAAAGAACAAAAAAACCGTTTTCGAGATGTTTCTGAGTACGGGGGTAGATTATAGAAAGGCAAGGTGTTAGCACCCTTTCTATCCATGGTTTTCCATGGGCTCTTAGGTACTTACTCTTTTTTAAATTGCTTTTGTGTGTGTTTTGAAAAGCTTTGAGAATGCCTTAGTGCGGTGTTTCACTTTATGGTAACCCTTGTATCATTACTCAAGAGTGTGATAAAGCATTTTTGAAAACTTTGTTCGAAAAGTGTAAGTGTGAAAAATTGATTGTTTTGAGTAAGTACTTAAAAGTTTCTACCTACTCGAAAAAAGATTGTTCATTTTCTTATTTCCTTTAGACAGCGCTATCCTACTTGTTGTACCCCAAAATTTACCCTCTTTTCATACACGTATATTATTGGTTTTATGGTTATGGAATAAAGGTATATTTATCAAGCTTCTTCGGGTTGCAAGTGACGTTCATTTCACCAATGGATGTTCTCAGAGTATTTTCCGTGCTGAAGATCGGTTCTCCATTTTGCAATGATTTGGGGTTCAAAGATTCACAAGTCCAACCCGGTGCGTCATATTCAGGTGTTCTTTTGCCAAGATATATCTGATAACGTATTCTCAAATTCAGGTTCGGCTCAGGAGTCAATTCTTTAAAGAAGGTCTCTGAATGTGTGAGTTTTCTCGAAGAAATATGGTGAAAAATGTGCTGAAAGTGCAGTTTTTACGCACTAAAAAATTCATAACTTGAAGATCGTGGCTTGTTTTGAACCTATTTTAGTGGCCAAAATTCCGTCTTGACGTCATTTACGTTTTCACCTCTCACGGATGGAAGCCAGTTTCGATCAGAAGGTCTTCAAAAATGCGAATTTATCAAGTAGTTTTGTACAGAAAATTTGTGACAGAAGTTTATTTGCGTCATGTTCAGAAAATCATAACTTGGTCGATTTTCATCGTATCGAGCTGGTTCTGGCGCCAAAATTTCACAAATTGATTTGCTAAGTTTTCACAGGAGGTATTGAGTTCGAACGGTATCCAAAAGGCCTTCTGTTTTTTGCTCAGAGTGCGTGTGACACGCCGAAAATCCTGAATGCTGAATGTTATTTCATCTGGGTCGAAACTTCGAAAATTCATAACTCGGTCAATTTTTATCATATTGGGCCCATCTTTTTACACAAGGTTACTGACTCAGAGATCTACAACTTTTATTCCAAAGTCGAGACCAGGTTATACTCCGATCAATACCAGTTTTTTATTGAAGAACGTGTCAGAGTCGACACTGGAGCCCAAAATAAGTTTGTCTGAGCCAAAACTTCCAAAATTCATAACTAATTCACCGTTTATCCGATTGAGCCCATTTTTGGATAGCAGTTAGTTCTCGATGTCGCATACATTTTGATTTCCAACTTCAAAAATTCCACTTAAACCCCTACGATTTAGCCTAGAACGTGACGGACTCGAGTGAATAAAAATTTGCACTATTGCTTGTAGTTATTGGAGGCCCAACTGCACATTCAAAGCCCATTTTTTCTTTAATTTCCATTATATAATCTCATTCTTTTCACACAAATAACAGAAGAAAAAAACCTATGCCACAACCCTATCAAAATATCAAATTCTTTCAAGAACCCTAAAACCTTGAAATCCTTATTACAAACCTTCATCTCACTACAAACAAGCCATCCTTGTTACAAATCCATATCTCACTACTTCTCCAGTAAGGGTAAGGCTGGTTTGATCTCCATGATCAAAAGGGTATAATCATTCATACATGCCATATCGGGTTTAATATTACAAAATTTCATGTATTTGTTTTATTTGTATTTCATGATATAGTAATTTATTTAATGTGTTCATGAGATTCAACACTGCAGATTTAGACAGGACCCCATGCAGGATTATTACAAAACGCTGAGGGCAAAACAGAACAACCAATGCATGGCGAGGCAGACATCCTGAGAAGGTTAAGGGCGTGGGTTCAACAACCACCCGTATTGGTTTTGGTTTTCTTCCTTTCTATTTATCCTTTTACCTATTTCATTCTTTCTAATTAAATCATTTTTCATAAAACTTAATATTTTTCACAAACCTTTGATTTTTCATAATAAACTCGAATAATTAATTTTAAGGTTTTTTAATCTAATTTTAGGTTTTAAATTAATTTTTAGTTCAACATCCACCCCTGGCAATATGTATAATTTTGCTTATTTTAAACCCTTTTTGCCTCATTTCTTTCTCTTTAATATCTTCCTTAAAAACCCTAAATTTATAGAAACTCTAATTTTATTTAAATCAAAAACTCTATTAATTGACAAACTTAAATTTTTTACAAACCCTAATTAATTTAGGTTTTAATTTTTTTTAATTATTATTAACTCTTTAATTTGATTAATTAACTATTTTTTTAACAAATTAGGATTAAGTTTTTGTTTTAGTTAGTAACTGAATTTTTGGTTTTGTTTCATTTATTAATAAATTAAGTTAATTAACTTTTTTTATTAAAATTAGTTAGAATTAGGTTTTTTAATTAACTTAAAATTTTTTTCTACAAAAAAAAAACACCAAAAACATTAACTTAGAATTTTAGGTTTTAATTTTTCCTTAATTTCTTTTTATTTATTCTTTTACATTTTAATTTCTAGGAAAATTGTATAGGTCGTATATCAATGTAATAGCGTAGATTTATCTTTTCTCGCTTTTTTTTTTCTAATTATGTAATTGCTTCTGGGATGTAATAGTTTTAGGATTTCTTTTCTGCACTCTTCATTAATATGTAACTGCCCCAAAGCTCTGTAATAGCCTAGGTTTACACTTCCGCCTTTACCTTCTGCTACTATATTTTATGCAATGCTTAGATTAATAGGATTGTATGGAAAGACCGGTAAACTAATTGAACATAGCATAACCTAATTCAAAGATAATATATCTGAAAACAACACTGCTGCACACTTGCACCCCTAAGGTACTCCCCACTTGGTTGCCTCGGAAAACAATGGTCATGTCCCTCGAACGTAGGGATACCCTTAGCAAAGACCCTCAGTTAAATTCATCCGGTTAAAGTCATCATAAAGATCATGGTCCCTCAACGTCTCTCGAGTTGCCTATGAGAAATGATCTTGTACCTTGATGTTGCCTACGAATATATGATGACAGTCCCTTCGAAATGCTAAGGTATCCTTAAATGTTGCCTTCAATGACCATTAGGTCCCTTTCAATAGTCCCTCAAACATCCAACGACTAGGGTTACCTACTCACTAATAGTAGGATAATACGGTCTAAAGGATAGGAGGAAAAGAACGCCTTTTTTCGAGTAGGTAGATAACTGTTAGGTACTTGCTCAAAATAACAAATCTTTTACACCATACACTTTCAAACAAACTTCCCAAACAAAGTTTTCAAAAACAACTTCGTAACACACTTGAGGATAGAAACAAAGGTTAACACAAAGTAAAACAAAACTTTTAAAAACAAGAACACACAAGCAATTTCAAAATGAGCAAGTACCTAAGAGCCCATGGAAAACCGTGGATAGAAAGGGTGCTAACACCTTCCCTTTCTATAATCTACCCCCCGTACTCAGAAACATCTCGAAAAATGTTTTTTCTGTTCTTTTTCCTTTTCCTTTGTTGGATGAAATAAAAGTCGGTGGCGACTCTTGCTTACCACGATATTTACAAACAAAAAACGCAAACCAGTATTAACAGTCGGTTCTGCCACCTTATCACAGAACTGGCGACTCTGCTGGGGAAAAAATAAAGTGGGGGTTACCTTAGGATCTAGGTCATTTTAAAATTGCTTTCTTGTTTGTTTGCTTTATTCTTAAAGGGTTTTGTTTGGGTTACTATATGTGATCGGTGGATCTGGAACTGACTGTTTAACGCTGGTTCGCGAAATGTCGCGGAAGCAAGAGTCTCCACCGTCTTTTATTTTCTCCAATATGGAAAGGACAAAAGCACAGAAAAATTCCTTATTGAGATTGCTCTCGGTTCGGGAGGTAGATTTATAGAAAGGGAAGGTGTTAGCACCCTTTCTATCCATGGTTATCCATGGGCTCTTAGATACTTGCTCCTTTGTGTTTTCAAAAGTGTTTGCTTTTCAACTGTGGGTTTAAAAAAGTTTCTTTGAAAATTTCAGTTCGACTCTTGTATCAGTCCTCAAGAGTGTTTGAAAAATTGCTTTTGAAAGCTTTTTGAAAGGTGTCGGTGTGAAAAGAAGTTTTTTGATTTGTTTTGAATTAGAGCAAGTATCTATGAGTTATCTACCTACCCTAAGGAATTAGTCTGTGTAAATGTCCTTAAAGTAGTGCCATCCCACCATTGAGAGGTAGGTAGCACCACCGTTGGAGGTATTCGGGTCAATTCGAGGGTTCGGGACATTGTGATCACCAGAGTAATGGGAAGACACCTTAGAAGCTACCCTCATGCCATGTTCATGGACATGAGGACTTACTAAAACATCCTCTACTCGACGACCACTTTTCGAGGGGCAAGGCAACAGTGAGACGTACCCTAGGGGTGGTGTGTGATTTGTGTGGCATTTTCAATTATGTTTATCTTGTCATGTATTGGTGACCTACGCTTTGTTTTTTATTTTTGGCATTCATTCTTTCATGCAAGTTATTAACATTTAAAAGATGCGAGAAGGTAAAAGTCCTACGCTATTACAAAGGCGCGGGTCTACATCGCCAAATTAATCCAAGACCCGATTTGAAATAAAATAAAATGCGGAAAATAAATACCCTAATTAATCTATTACAAGGCTTTGGGGTAATTACATGAAATTTATAAAAAAGGAAATAAAATAAGCGCGCAAAACGAAATTATAATCGAAAGCGAGGGCGTTGGACCCTTTTAAAGAAATTAAATTGAAACTATGAAATTAATTAAATTAAATAAAGGAAAAAGACTTATTTTTCTGATATTTTTTGTACTTTATGAAATTAAGAAAATTAATGGAATTAAAAACCCTAATTCTAAACTATTTTTAATTTGTTAAAAAAAAAGTTTAAGTTGTAACCTAATTTACATTAATTATTTACATGGTATATTTATTTACGAAAATAATTAATACTTAATAATTGTAAAAAGAAAAGAAAAAGAATAAAAGCATTAAAAACCCTAATCTCTATATTTTTTAATTTATTAAAAAAAAACATTGAATTAAACCTAGAATTAAAACTAAATTAATTAACAAAATTTATTTACAAAATAATATTAAATAAAATAATAAACATATTTTACTTTTTGTCTTTCTGATTTTTTGTTATTTTTTGTGTTATAAAATTATTTTTATGGAATTAAATAAAATAATTAATCAAAAGAAAAAAAAAGGAATTAAAAAAAAAAGAAAAATGCAAACCATAGGGGGTTTTCTGGCCCAGTAGGAGGTGTATGTGCAGTAATTTGGCCCATTTGAAGGAGGCCCTTTTGACTTTTCTGGCTTGCATATGGATGTGTTGACTGATGCATATGGTGGACTCCAGATCATGGCCATTGGATTGATGTTGTGGTACGCGTGGCCAGCTTGAGCGTAGGGTGCATGGTGGACTTCTGAAGGGAACGCTGCATGGAAATATAGAAAGCAAAATAACATTGAGAAGGGAGGGGACCTGGGAATTGAACCCAGGTCCCAGGGTTTGAAAGACAACGCATCCACCAACCATCCAAGTGCGCTTGTTTGTAAGATTAATGGAATGTGAATATTATAAAAAAAAGACAAAAGTTAATGGTCTGAACCAAAAATATACGCGCCAATTTTGAATAGCCCACTAATCTCAGGACACACGTGCTTCTTCTCCATGTTATACCTGCAACAAAAATCAAATAGCGGGGGTTTTGAACCCCCACTAACTACAACACCCAATAATAGCGATTAGAATATGGCTCATCATAAATTGAGCGCGACATGTGGAACTAATTCGTATGAAGCTTCTGATTCTAATGGCATAGGTCTCGTTGTCCAATTTTTCCATATGAACAAATCCCCAATTTCAAACTTCTGCAACCCTAACGAGCTCCCATGGTAGATTCACATACTGGCCTTAAAAACTCAATTGAATGGCATGGTTAGCTTTAGAATGATTAAACTAGTACAAATCAAGCATTAGAAATCAAAAATATGGCATGAATTATGAGACACGATTATGCAAAAAGTTTGAGGAAGTTTGACTTTATTCTACCACTTCTTGATGCGTGGGGACTGGAAAAGAATTCAGTTATGTCTAGGAAGGCCTCAGCAAGCTTTTTGAATCGTTTGTAGGCTTTGAATCACCCTGTAATGCAGTTTTCAGTTTTGAACTTTTTGACAAAAATGCAAAGTGTGTATTTGATCTGAGGCGCAGCTTCTTGGTCCTTGTGCTTAGGTTTAGGTTTGTGTTTATATGAGGAATGAATTAGGGTAAGAATTCAAGCCAAAAAACCTTTGCATTCATGAATCCAATATTTGATTTTCAATGAATCTTTTCCAATCTTTTTCATGTTCTTTTGATACCAATCATGTCCAAATCTTTCCATATTGAGTGTGCACGAAATCTTGGAGTTATGATAGACCTATTAGCTGCATAAAAAGATTTAAAATGCATGCTTGAGTATTTTTGTCATATTTTATTTAATTAAATGAATTAATGGTGATAAAAATTCAAATAAATAATAAAAAATGATGAAATAACTCCTCTTTGGGTCAATGGGTCGTGCATAACTTTTGGATAATGATTCTTGGAAGAAATTGTGGCCCATTAGCAATTTTGAGGCATTTGAAGCAAAGTTGACTTTTCAAAATTCCCAAAAATTTCCCAACTTCCACAAGGCATATCTTGCTCAATTTTTAAGCTTTGATCATGTTCTTGGACATTTTGGAAAGGTATTGAAGTCCTCTAACCAATGACTTTGGTCCCATGTCATTTTGAGTTACCAATCTCAAGTTATGGTCTTTGACTTAAAGTGCCTTTTTGTTGACTTTTGAGAATGACCTATAATGTTGAGATTGATAACTCTTTGTGAGAGCATCTCTTGGACTTGAAGTGTGAAGAGGAGTTGTAGGAAATGTCTTTCTCTTCAAAATGAGCTTTGGATGGAATTTTTCTGATGAACCATGTGGAAGTTATGCCTTGGTCAAGTTACAATTGACTTTTTCAACTGTCCAAATATGGAAACTTTTGTATCTTGAGACTTTTTGAGCCATGCCTTGAAAATCATGATCAAGAATTGATCAAATGATGTTTGTGGCTTCAAAATAAGATGTTGACCAAAAATTTGGACTTTTGACTGTCAGATGACCATTTTGCCCCTACAGTTGACTGTTGAGCAATTAGGGTTTTTGACTGTGCAGTTTTGTGCTGTGAGTCTTGAAACTTGACATGAGGATACTTGACAATGTTTGTAGGCATGTGGGACTTGTTTGGACCCTTGAAAACTTCAATTTCTCTGCCAGAACCGAAACCCTAGTTTTTGACTGTTAGGAGGCCCTTGAACTGTGCAACCCTTGGGAGATTTTGAAGCATGCTCTTTGCAAATCTTGAAAAATATGGGAGGGCAAATTTTGGGGTACAACAGTTTCCCCTGTTCAATCTTCTTAGAACTGAGGATGTAGATTGGCTGACGTGCCTTTCGTAATCCGAAGGTGGAAGATGATTGAACACTAGAGTGCCCAGAAATTTGCACTCACATAGTAGTGTGATGGTGGGAATGGGCTTATAGATGCCATTTGGAGATTGATGGCTAGGAAGATGGGCTTACAGATGCCATGTTAAGAGATGATGGATAGGTGGATGGGCTTATAGATGCCATCTGGGTGTCGATCGCGTAAGAGATTCCTTAGCGAGAACTTGCGTACCTGAAAAAGAAAAAAAAGATGATTACCTGGCCTGTTACAGGAGCTGGTCTTCAAACTCTTTGTATAGATGTGCCCTGACTGGTTACAGGAATTGAATCTGGAGCTTCAAAGGTGATGAATGAATCAGGGATGGTTACTACCTCAACGGGACGGTGAGAGAACCTTGGGCGATTACTACCTCAACAGGAACGCTGAGAGAATCTTGGATGATTACTACCTCAACAGGAACGCTGAGAGAATCTGGGGGCGATTACTACCTCAACAGGAACGCTGAGAGAACCTTGGGCGATTACTACCTCAATAGGAACGCTGAGAGAATCTTGGATGTCTTCTACTGGGATAAGAATCAGGGAGATCTTAGGGTCGATTTAACTGAACCGGGCAAGGTCTTGGAATATCTTCGACTGGATAAGAATCAGGGAGATCTTAGGGTCGATCTGACTGAACTAGAGAAGGCCTTTGACTGGATAAGAATCAGGAAAATCTTAGGGTCGATTTAACTGAACCGGACAAGGTCTTGGAATCTTCAACTGGATAAGAATCAGGGAGATCTTAGGGTCGATCTGACTGAACCAGATAAGGCCTTTGACTGGATAAGAATCAGGAAAATCTTAGGGTCGATTTAACTGAACCGGACAAGGTCTTGGAATCTTCAATTGGATAAGAATCAGGGAGATCTTAGGGTCGATCTGACTGAACCAGAGAAGGCCTTTGACTGGATAAGAATTAGGAAAATCTTAGGGTCGATTTAACTGAACCAGACTAAAGTCTTGGAATATAGCTGAGAACTTAACTGGATCTTTCCTGAAAGGTAAAGGTCAGTCATATGCAATGCATGATATGGATCAAGCAATGATGTTCTCAACATAAATGAGATCGTAAGGTATGATGCGTTTATGCATGTATCATGATGTATGTGATGTTTATGAACGTGTGTTTTCGTCTTAGGAAAATAAATCCTTGACGGGTGCCGGGAAGTTAAATCCTGGGCTGATGTAGGGCTTCTGTTTCCACTGGGGAGTGATGGTTGCAAGAATACCAGTAGGAGAAGATAACTCTGTTGGAGAATAAACTTGGCGAATGGATTATTCTGCGGGGAGAAAATTACTCTAGCGACCTTGCTGGGGAATAATACTCTGTGGGAAGAGAGGTACTTGCTGGGAGGTTGATGATAACTTCGCTGGGGATACCATTGTTATGTTGGAAGTGTTAATAGACTCCGCTGGGGATAGGAAGACTTCGTTGGGGACGATCTTTCCGCGGCTTTTGGCTGAGGATAACCCAGTTATATCCTAGTAGGGCAATAACCTTTGAATAAAGCCGGGGGACGCGTTCGTGCTCTACGGGGATAAGCTTCCAGAATCTACTGTGGATAAGCTTACTGCTTGGGGAGATGGATTCCAACTTTCCTGGGGAAACTGGATTGGACTCTCCTGGGGAAACTTTGAGATGTACTGGAAGTAACTCCACTGAATGCCTGGTAGACCGCCGGGGAACAATCTTAGATCAAGACTGCCGGGGATGCTCGTTAGGAATGTTCGTATATCGTGCTGGGGAATGTTGAGATCTGCGGGAATACCCAACTTCTTTAAGTTTGATAATAGCTTTGCTTGGGGAGAGTGCATTGACTTGCTGGCTCACTCTCTGGGGAATTAAGATGTACTGGTTACGTTCTTCAGCCGAACCCACCTTGATACCTTGGAGGACAGACACAATTAGATTTCTTAGACAACTCTTTATTGCCCCTGTTTCTACTGTTACCTGTAATTGACCCTTTGTTTCGTATGCAAATATTTATGAGTTAGCAATTAGTGTCAATGCATATATCACAAATTGAACCTTGGACGTTCTTCGCAAAACAGAAAAGGAAAAACAATTGGCAATTTTAACTGAAAAGTGATTTTTGTATTGATTTTTTGAATTTGCCTGTAAAATAGGCGTTTATGTACAAGAGGATGACGTCCTAGTAAGAGAACGCCGCCGAACCAAAGAGTTTATACAAATTTGTACAAAGGAAATTAAAACAGCTGTGTGAATAAAATGATCTCACTGGGTTCCATCTCTGCTATCGCATTTATATCTTCGAGCGTCTCATCACTTGATGACTTAGTTGACGATGAAGCTGATTGATCGATGCCGTCTGAACTCGCTGTAGATACCGGATTCTAGATGCAAGGTGATCCAATGCGACATAGTATTACGCTTTATCCCTAATTTTTGCCTGGACCTCCCTTTCGGGTTTTCAGTCCACCGGGATACCCATTTTTGCCCAAGCCGCCTTTTCAGGTTTTCGACTTGCCGGGTGTACAGATTTTTTCATTTCATCCCTTCATTTTGCCCGAACCCTTTTGGTTCGTCGGGAAGCCCTAATTTTTGCCTAGGTATGTCAACCTAGCGGGTCTTTTTTTTCATGCGTAGTATCTTTTTACTATGTCTGCATTGGCGGGGTGAGGAAGGTCGTCACCATCCATGTTGGTTAGAATCATGGCTCCTCCTGAGAACACATGTTTAACCACAAATGGCCCTTCGTACGTAGGGGTCCATTTGCCCCTTGGATCGCTCTGAGGAAGGATGACGCGCTTGATTACCAGATCCCCTACTTGATACTCTTGTGGTCTGACCTTTTTGTTAAATGCCCTGATCATCCGTTTCTGATACGTCTGACCATGACAAATAGCAGCAAGTCTTTTTTCATCAATAAGGTTTAGCTGATCAAGTCGTGTCTGGATCCAATCATCTTCGCTCAGATCTGCATCCTTCATTATCCGGAGAGAGGGTATCTGCACTTCGATCGGTAAGACTGCCTCCATACCGTAGACCAAGGAAAAGGGAGTTGCCCCGGTTGACGTCCTGGCTGAGGTACGGTACCCATGTAGAGCGAACGGTAACATCTCGTGCCAATCCTTATAAGTCACTGTCATCTTCTGCACAATTTTCTTGATATTCTTATTTGCTGCTTCTACAGCCCCATTCATCTTCGGCCGGTAAGGAGAAGAGTTGTGGTGCTGTATCTTGAATTGCTCGCAGAGCTCAGTGATCATCTTGTTATTCAGATTGGTACCATTGTCCGTAATGATTCTTTCAGGGACACCGTATCGACAGATCAGATTATGCCGAATGAACCGTGCCACAACGTTCTTGGTTACAGTGGCATAAGAAGCTGCTTCAACCCACTTTGTGAAGTAATCAATCGCTACCAGAATGAAGCGATGCCCATTGGACGCTGTAGGTTTAATCTCACTGATCATATCTATGCCCCACATTGCAAACGGCCAAGGTGCTGTCAAGACATTCAGAGGAACTGGAGGAACATGCACCTTATCTGCATAAATCTGGCATTTGTGACATGTCCGAGAATGTTGGCAGCAATCGGCTTCCATTGTGGACCAGAAATACCCTGCCCGTAGGATCTTCTTTGCCATAGTGTGTCCACTGGAATGTGTTCCGAAGGTCCCTTCATGTAGCTCTTCCATGATCCTTTCCGCTTTAGTCTTATCCACACAACGTAGTAAGGTCGAATCATGGTTTCGCTTGTACAGAATGTCGTTGCTGAGGAAGAACTTCGCTGCGAACCTTCTCAGGAACTTCTTGTCGTTGACAGACGCACCTTCGGGATACTCCTGAGCTTCCAAATATCTTTTCACCTCATGGTACCAAGGTCTCTCAGTCACCAACTCGGTCTCAAGATCACAACAGTATGCCGGTTCGTCCAGTTTCCAGATGATGATCCGGGGAGCCTCATTGTCCCATTTGACTTTGAACATGGAAGACATCGTAGCTAACGCGTCCGCTAACTGATTCTCCTCTCTTGGGAAATGTTCAAAGGTTATCTCTGTGAAGTGGGGGATCAATGTCAATACACATTCTTTGTAAGGAATAAGATTCGGATGTTTCGTATCCCACTCTCCTTTAATCTGATTGATCACGAGAGCGGAATCTCCGAAGACACTCAGATACTTGATCCTTAGGTCGATCGCAGCTTGGAGACCCATGATGCATGCCTCATACTCTGCCATGTTGTTGGTGCAGTTGAAACATAGCCGGGTAGTGAGTGGAGTATGAGTGCCTTGGGGGGATATTATCACAGTGCCGATGCCGTTACCCAAAGCATTGGAGGCTCCATCAAAGTGCATAGACCATCGGGATCCTTCCTCAGGTCCTTCATCCGGTCTAGGTACTTCACAATTAGTCACAATCATGATACTCTCGTCTGGAAACTCGAAGTTCATGGACTGATAGTCGTCTACTGCCTGATGTGCCAAGTGGTCTGCCAATACACTTCCTTTGATAGCTTTCTGAGTGGTGTACTGGATGTCGTATTCTGTCAAGATCATCTGCCATCTTGCTATTCTCCCAGACAGAGCAGGCTTTTCAAATATATACTTTATAGGATCCATCTTTGAAATCAACAAGGTAGTGTGAGTCAGCATATACCGTCTCAGGCGGCGAGCAACCCATACCAAAGCGCAACAAGTTTTCTCGAGCAATGAGTATCGGGTCTCACAGTCGGTGAACTTTTTGCTAAGGTAATAAATGGCATGCTCTTTTCAGCCAGACTCGTCATGCTGCCCCAACACACACCCCATTGAGTTGTCAAGTACTGTCAGGTATAATATCAGAGGTCTTCCCTCAACCGGTGGCATAAGGATGGGTGGTTCTTGGAGATACTCTTTGATTTTGTCAAAAGCGGCCTGACATTCATCATTCCAACGTACTATCTGATCTTTCTTCAGCAGCTTGAAGATTGGCTCACAAGTAGCAGTTAGATGCGAGATGAATCGAGCAATGTAATTTAGGCGTCCTAAAAAGCCTCTGACCTCTTTCTCTGTCTTAGGAACTGGCATCTCTTGAATAGCTTTAACCTTGGTAGGGTCCACTTGAATACCTTTATCACTTACCACGAAGCCTAGCAACTTCCCAGATCTGACTCCGAAGGTGCACTTGTTCGGGTTCAACCTTAGCTTGTACAACTTCAGACGGTCAAACAGCATTTGCAGATGGTCAAGGTGTTCCTCCTCAGTTTGGGACCTTGCGATCATGTCATCAACATACACTTCTATCTCATGATGGATCATTTCATGAAATAAAGCAACCATGTCACGTTGGTAGGTTGCCCCAGCATTTTTCAGTCCAAAAGGCATGACCTTGTAGCAGAAGGTGCCCCACTGAGTAACAAAGGTAGTTTTTTACATGTCTTCAGGAGCCATATTGATTTGATTGTAACCTAAAAAGCCATCCATGAAAGAGAACACCTTGTGCTGAGCCGTATTGTCAACAAGGACATCAATGTGAGGTAGGGGGAAGTCATCTTTGGGGCTGGCCCTATTCAGATCCCTGTAATCGACACACATTCTGACCTTTCCATCTTTCTTTGGTACTGGCACCACATTAGCAACCCACTGAGGGTAAGAAGTCACTGCAAGAAACCCAGCATCAAACTGCTTCATAACCTCGGCTTTGATCTTTTCGGACATCTTTGGACGCATACGGCGGACCTTTTGCTTGACCGGAGGGCAGTCTTCCTTAGTAGGCAAATGATGGACCACAATGTCGGTATCCAAACCAGGCATGTCTTTGTAGGACCAGGCAAAGATTTCCATGTAATCATGTAGCATCTGAGTCAACCGTTGCTTCACGCTGAGCTCTAGGTTGGCACCAATCTTAACCTCATTTATGTCCGTCTCGGTACCCAGATTTATCGTTTCCACCGGCTCTTCATGTGGTTGAATTGCCCTCTCTTCCTAGAGTAACAGTCTTGCAAGCTCGCCAGGCACTTCGCAATCATCTTCACCTTCGTCTTCGGCTAAGTTGATCGGATTTTCGAAGTCATAACTGGCAGTAGCAGAGTCGTTACCAGTGAGGTCCAGAGTGGATTGAAACCTGTATGAGTGAGTGTGTGTAAATACAGCTGTTTTGCAATATATAAAGAAAGGAAAGAAAGAAAAGGAGCATAAGATTTGAAATGCGAGAAAACGTCCAAGGTCTTTATTCATGATATATGAAATGACAATTAATATACCCTCACAAATGAAGCCACGGTGCCCCGAGTAAGACACCGGGCCATAGAGTTTTAATTCAATGTTTATTACAAATAACAAAACAAAGGAGTTTATTACTGCGTAACAAAAGTAACAGGAGTATGATCTTTAGAAGTCCAATTGGTCAATCCACCATCAGTCGTAGGGTAAATCCAGCTATCGAACTCTAACTCTTCTACTTCATCTTCATCCCCAATGGCATTCACTCCTGGATTGGTAATGAGCACAGGAGGTCTTCTGGTCTTTGCCTTGCGCACAGCCCTCTGAGCCTCTGCAGTAAAACCCAGTCCAAACTTGTCAGTTTTAGGTGTAAAATCAGGGAGCCTGCCCCAGTTAGCACATTCACCTTTCTTAATTACAGCCCGGGCATCCTTCAAGGAAGCCATCTTCAATGGAAAGTCCTCTTCAACCACTGTTTCTGCCGCTGCCAATGTTGGAGGTACCTCTTCAAAATGTTGAAAGGGGGTTTCAATAAACTCCCCGTCCATCTCAATATACCTGAAGGAATTCAAATGGCTCACCATATATTCTTCCCCCCCCTGCACAGTGACAATCTTCCCTTTGACGGGGTACTTGAGCTTCTGGTGTAGGGTAGAGGTTACTGCCCCAGCTTTGTGGATCCAAGGTCGACCCAGTAGACAAGAATACGATGGACGGATATCCATCACATAGAAAGTAGAGTCGAATACTTGAGAACCCACACGAATAGGAATGTCCACCTCTCTATGAACCATCCTCTTGGAACCGTCAAAGGCTCTGACGATGATGTTGCTAGGTTTCAGCTCCAGGCCCTCACAATCCAAACGGTCTAAGGCTTTTTTGGGTAGCACATTCAGGGAAGAACCTGTAACACCCCAGTTTCTATTATTTGATTTATTTAAATTTGGGAAATTATTTTATTAGGATTAATAAAATAAAAAGAATTATTTATTTTGGAATATTTGAAGAAAATAAAAGAAATAAGGAATATTGAGACTTTTATGTTATTGGGCTTAGATGTTGTTAGTAAAGAGTGGGGGTGCAGAGAAATAAAGTTATGTTTGGGACCATTTTCTCATTTTTGGTTTTCACGTAAGAACAGAAGTTGGAATTTGGGAAAATAGAGCTCTGAAGAACGGAGAACGAAGAACATCGCCCAAGAACTCAAAGCTGCTAATTGATAAGGTAAGGGGGGTTTATACTCGATTTATATTTGTTTATGGGTTTATGTACGGTTGATTCGGGTAATTGTAGGAAAATCCCAATTGTTAGATGTTTCTAGGGATCGATAACCGTAGTACTGAACCTTGTTAGAAAAGGGTTAGGTTCCCAATTTTTATGAATCGATTGAGAGTTTTAGGTCCCAAATGAGGAATTGGGAGTATATATCTAATGATCGTGAATTTACCTTGGAAGTTATAGGGATGACCTCAGTGTCAGTAGATTTCCCCAAAGGGACGGTTAATCCCCGGTTAAGGTTACTATAATGATTGTTGGTATTTTGGATATGGTGGTGTTGTTGTGAATTGTACAAACCTGATGTCGTTAGGTACCGAATTACGCGTTTGGCGGGCGTTTTCCCGCGTTTTGGACTGCTGTTTCTGAGCTGCTGCAGGTTCAGGAAAATCCTGTTACGCGCTCAGCAACACGGGCCGTGTTGCACAACACGGGTGCCCGTGTTGCTCTTCTGTGTTGGGAGATGGTGTGCTCTGGTTGCACGACACGGGCCGTGTTGCACAACACGGGTACCCGTGTCAGATCCCCTGTACTGATAAAAATAAAATGTGCGTTTTTCTGGACGTGCTGCACAACACGGGCCGTGTTGCACAACACGGGTACCCGTGTTGCTCTGCTGTGATGATTTTCTGAATTTTTGGTTTCAGTGTTTTGATGTTGGATTTTTATTGCCATGCTTTTAGATATGTTATCGAGCATGAATTATGATATAATTGATGTGATTGGTTGATATTTGAATAGTATGCTGAGTGATTACATGCTATTCGTAACTTGATATGATTGATGTTTAAATAGTATGCTGAGTGGTTACATGCTATTCATATCATGTTATGTTTGATATTGTTGATGTGCATGATATGTTGATCGATGTTCATAGTATGCTGAGTGTTACATACTTACATATCATGTTGCATTTGTTAATTCCCATTGTGTGGAATTAACATGGTGGCCAATATACGTGTCCGCGATTTAATGGAACGTTGAGGTGGTAGCCGTGTCCGCGATATAATGGAACGGTGAGTTATCCGTGACCCGAGATTTAATGGGGCGGTGAAGTGGTACCACATGCATGGGTGTGTTGCATTACTCGAATATAACATGAATGGATGATTTTTTCCAATGTTATATTTGATTGTCTGTATGCACGTATGATTTGATAAATGGTTGATGATGTTTGATGAATATTTGCAGAAATGAAAGGCAATATGTCATGGATATATGAATTGTAAAGGTTTTGTAAACTATGAAATATGCTAATTATTGGGTGATGCTCATGATCTCGTGAATTGATTGTTATGAATGTATAACCAAATGTATATTTGAGAAGCTCACCCTTACTGTTGAATATTTCAGATTGAGGAGCTTCGCTCAGGTGCTTGGCGAAGGCTTATCGTGTCTAGTTTAGTTTCGTTTTAGTATGTCCGGGTCATGCTCTGATAGTTGTAACTCCGGGAACGTTTGGTTGTCGAGCTGCTTTAGTCAGACTCGTTTATTTTCTTTTAATTGTTATAATATGACGTTGACTTTTCCAGGTGTTAATCCCTGATGATTTTGGAAATTATTATAACATTTGATTTTATTAAATAAATTATTCCGCTGTGTAGACATGTATGAGTTACCACTAAAATTATGCATGACAGGAATTTATTTTATTAAGAGAGAATTGTAGCATTCCTCGATTATTACATGTACTCTGAGTTTATAATTTTTAATATTTGCGAAAATTATATGCGGGTTTTAGAGGGTGTTACAATAGTGGTATCAGAGCATAGTCGGTCGTTGTGACCAGAGTCTTGAGTCAGTCATTCCTTTCGTATGCGACTAGTGCAAGGTAACACTGTCGATACTGTATTCTGATGTGGAGTATGTTTTAATTCTCAGGAATATGGCTGGAAGAGGTAATGGACGAAATGATGCTGCACTAGCTGAGGCTTTGGGGATGTTAGCTGGTGTACTTGCTGGAAACCCAACTGGAGGCGTGATTGGTGCTGATAGGCAATTGGGAAATTTCCAGAGGAACAATCCTCCGTTGTTCAAAGGTACACATGACCCCGAAGGTGCTCAGAAGTGGCTGAAGGAAATCGAAAGGATTTTCCGTGTGATTGATTGTGCTGAAGATCTGAAAGTCAGATATGGTACGCATATGTTCGCAGAAGAGGCCGACGACTGGTGGGTTGCCACAAGGACTGAAATGGTTCAGGATGGAGAGGCACTGACTTGGGCTAACTTCAGGAGGGCTTTTCTGAGGAGGTACTTTCCTGAAGATGTTCGGGGAAGAAAGGAAATTGAATTTTTGGAGCTTAAGCAGGGCAATCTGACTGTTAGTGAGTATGCTACTAAGTTCACTGAGCTGGCAAAGTATTATGCGCACTACAACAATGATGAGGCTGGAGAATTCTCTAAATGTATCAAATTTGAGAATGGTCTCCGAGATGAGATTAAGCAGGGAATCAGGTACCAGCGTATTCGTAGATTTTCTGATCTGGTGGATTGTAGCAGAATCTTGGAAGAAGATATTACCAAGAATAGGTCGTCTCACTCTCGTGGGGCTGTGGATAAAAGAGGAAAGCAACATATGGACCGTGGCAAGCCATATGGTAGAGATAACCAGAGATCAGGCGGTTGGAAAAGGCCTAGTGGGGGAGATTCTAAGGCTCCTATCAGATGCTACAGGTGTGGTGAGTTTGGTCATCACATTCGAGATTGCAAGAGTGAGGAGAAGAAGTGCTATAAATGTGGAAAGGCTGGTCATTTGTCTATTGATTGCAAAGGGAAGTCTATTACTTGTTACAATTGTGGCGAAGAAGGTCACATTCGTCCGCAGTGTCCTAAGCCTAGGAAGGATCAGTCAGGTGGAAAAGTGTTCGCTTTGTCTGGATCTGAGACTACCCCAGAGGATCGATTGATTAAAGGTACGTGTTTTATTCATGGCACACCTTTAGTTGCAATTATTGATACTGGTGCAACTCATTCTTTCATTTCTTTGGATTGTGCTGAGAGGTTGAAACTGGACATATCTGGTATGCGAGGTAGCATGGTTGTTGATACTCCTGCATCGGGTTCAGTGACAACTTCACTTGTATGTAGGAATTGTCCTATTGAGATTTTTGGTAGAGATTTCGGTATGGATTTAGTGTGCCTACCGCTTGAACAAATTGATATTATCCTTGGGATGAACTGGTTGGAATTTAACCGGGTTCATCTGAACTGCTTTGCTAAGACGGTGAATTTCCCAGAAGCAGTTGGTGCCGAGAATTTGACTATGACCGCTCGGCAGGTACAAGAAGCAATGGAAGACGGTGCTAATGTGTTTATGTTACTTGCTTCATTAGATGCAACAGGAAAGGTCAGGAGTGTGGAATTGCCAGTGGTGTGTGATTTTCCAGAAGTCTTTCCGGATGATGTTGGTGAGCTACCTCCTGAGAGAGAAGTGGAATTCTCTATAGATTTGATTCCTGGTACGAGACCGGTGTCGATGGCGCCATATCGTATGTCTGCGTCTGAATTGGCTGAATTGAAGAGTCAGTTGGAAGATTTACTGGAGAAGAAGTTTATTCGTCCAAGTGTTTCGCCTTGGGGTGCTCCGGTATTGTTGGTTAAGAAGAAAGAAGGTTCTATGAGACTGTGTGTTGATTACAGGCAATTGAACAAAGTAACCATTAAGAATCGGTATCCATTACCGAGGATTGATGATTTAATGGATCAGCTAATTGGAGCCAGTGTATTCAGTAAGATTGACTTGAGATCTGGATATCATCAGATTCGCGTGAAGGCGGAAGATATTCAAAAGACTGCTTTTCGAACGAGGTATGGGCATTATGAATACTCTGTTATGCCGTTCGGAGTTACTAATGCACCTGGTGTTTTCATGGAATATATGAACAGGATTTTTCATCCGTATCTGGATAAGTTTGTTGTGGTTTTTATTGATGACATTCTGATTTATTCCAAGAACGACAAAGAGCATGCAGAACATCTCAGAATTGTGTTAGAATTGTTGAAAGATAGGAAGCTGTATGCAAAGTTGTCCAAATGTGAGTTCTGGCTGAATGAAGTTAGTTTTCTTGGACATGTGATTTCTAAGAATGGTATTGTAGTGGATCCTGCGAAAGTAGAAGCGGTATCTCAGTGGGAAGCGCCGAAGACTGTTTCTGAAATCAGAAGTTTTCTTGGTCTTGCAGGTTATTACAGAAAGTTTATCGAAGGATTCTCAAAGTTAGCATTGCCGTTGACGAAGTTGACTCGTAAAGGACAAGCGTTTATTTGGGATTCTGATTGTGAGAAAGGTTTCCAAGAACTGAAGCGGAGATTGACTAGTGCTCCTATTCTGATTTTGCCGAATCCGGTGGAATCTTTTTTGGTTTATTGTGATGCATCTCTGTTGGGTTTAGGTGGTGTTTTAATGCAGAATCAACAGGTAGTTGCGTATGCTTCGAGACAGTTGAAGGTTCACGAAAGGAACTATCCTACTCATGACTTAGAGTTGGCAGCGGTTGTGTTTGTCTTGAAATTGTGGAGACATTATCTGTATGGTTCGAGATTTGAAGTGTATAGTGATCATAAGAGTTTGAAGTATCTTTTCGATCAGAAAGAGCTCAATATGAGGCAAAGAAGGTGGTTGGAATTTCTCAAAGATTATGATTTTGGTTTGAATTACCATCCTGGTAAGGCAAATGTGGTTGCGGATGCCTTGAGCAGGAAATCCTTGCATATGTCTATGATGATGGTTCGTGAATTGGATTTAATTGAGCAATTCCGAGATTTGAGTTTGGTTTGTGAAAGTACTCCGAAGTGTGTTCGTTTGGGTATGTTGAAACTTACTAGTGGTATTCTAGAAGAGATCAGGATCGGGCAGAAATCCGATGTTAATTTAGTTGATAAATTGACATTGATCAACCAAGGTCAAGGTGGTGAGTTTAGAATTGATGAGAATGATGTTATGAGATTTGGCGATAGAGTTTGTGTTCCTGATGTCGCAGAAATCAAGGAGAGTATATTAGAGGAGGGACATCGCAGTGGGATGAGTATTCATCCGGGTGCCACGAAAATGTATCATGATTTGAAGAAATTGTTTTGGTGGCCGGGAATGAAAAAGGAAATAGCTGAATTTGTGTATGCATGTTTAATCTGTCAGAAATCGAAGATTGAGCATCAGAAGCCGTCTGGATTTATGCAACCAATGTTTATTCCAGAATGGAAGTGGGATAGTATTTCTATGGATTTTGTATCTGGGTTGCCGAGGACTCCTATGAATTGTGAAGCAATATGGGTCGTTGTGGATAGATTGACTAAGTCTGCTCATTTTATACCGGTGCGAATGGATTACTCAATGGAGAGATTGGCACAGTTATATATTGAGAAAATAGTGAGTTTGCATGGAGTTCCTTCTAGTATTGTGTCAGATAGGGATCCGAGGTTCACTTCGAAATTTTGGGAAGGATTGCAGAAGGCTTTGGGTACTAAGTTGAGATTGAGTTCAGCTTACCATCCTCAGACTGATGGACAGACGGAGAGGACGATTCAATCATTAGAAGATTTATTGCGTGCTTGTGTTTTAGAGCAGGGTGGAGCTTGGGATAGCTATTTGCCATTGATTGAATTTACTTATAACAATAGTTACCATTCGAGTATTGGTATGGCTCCGTTTGAGGCATTGTATGGTAGACGGTGTAGAACACCTTTGTGTTGGTATGAATCTGGAGAGAGTTCGGTAATTGGGCCAGAGATTGTTCAGCAGACTACCGAAAAGATCAAATTGATTCAAGAGAAGATGAGAGCTTCTCAGAGTCGTCAGAAAAGTTATCATGATAAGAGGAGAAAGAATTTAGAATTCAGTGCTGGAGATCATGTGTTTATGAGAGTTACTCCGATGACGGGTATTGGTCGGGCGTTGAAGTCTAAGAAGTTGACTCCGCGTTTTATTGGTCCGTTTCAAATTACGGAAAGAGTTGGAGAAGTTGCGTATCGCATTGCTTTACCTCCGAGACTTGCGAATTTGCACGATGTTTTTCATGTTTCTCAGTTGAGGAGATACATTCCAGACCCATCTCATGTAATCCAAATAGATGATGTACAGGTAAGAGATAACCTGACAGTAGAAGCATTGCCTATGAGGATAGAAGATCGGGAAGTGAAACAGTTAAGAGGTAAAGATATAGCATTAGTGAAGGTTGCTTGGGGAGGTCCAGCAGATGGAAATATCACTTGGGAGCTGGAGAGCCAGATGAAAGAGGCTTATCCGGAACTGTTCGTCTAAGGTATGTTTTCGAGGACGAAAACTCTTTTAGTGGGGGAGAGTTGTAACACCCCAGTTTCTATTATTTGATTTATTTAAATTTGGGAAATTATTTTATTAGGATTAATAAAATAAAAAGAATTATTTATTTTGGAATATTTGAAGAAAATAAAAGAAATAAGGAATATTGAGACTTTTATGTTATTGGGCTTAGATGTTGTTAATAAAGAGTGGGGGTGCAGAGAAATAAAGTTATGTTTGGGACCATTTTCTCATTTTTGGTTTTCACGTAAGAACAGAAGTTGGAATTTGGGAAAATAGAGCTCTGAAGAACGGAGAACGAAGAACATCGCCCAAGAACTCAAAGCTGCTAATTGATAAGGTAAGGGGGGTTTATACTCGATTTATATTTGTTTATGGGTTTATGTACGGTTGATTCGGGTAATTGTAGGAAAATCCCAATTGTTAGATGTTTCTAGGGATCGATAACCGTAGTACTGAACCTTGTTAGAAAAGGGTTAGGTTCCCAATTTTTATGAATCGATTGAGAGTTTTAGGTCCCAAATGAGGAATTGGGAGTATATATCTAATGATCGTGAATTTACCTTGGAAGTTATAGGGATGACCTCAGTGTCAGTAGATTTCCCCAAAGGGACAGTTAATCCCCGGTTAAGGTTACTATAATGATTGTTGGTATTTTGGATATGGTGGTGTTGTTGTGAATTGTACAAACCTGATGTCGTTAGGTACCGAATTACGCGTTTGGCGGGCGTTTTCCCGCGTTTTGGACTGCTGTTTCTGAGCTGCTGCAGGTTCAGGAAAATCCTGTTACGCGCTCAGCAACACGGGCCGTGTTGCACAACACGGGTGCCCGTGTTGCTCTTCTGTGTTGGGAGATGGTGTGCTCTGGTTGCACAACACGGGCCGTGTTGCACAACACGGGTACCCGTGTCAGATCCCTTGTACTGATAAAAATAAAATGTGCGTTTTTCTGGACGTGCTGCACAACACGGGCCGTGTTGCACAACACGGGTACCCGTGTTGCTCTGCTGTGATGATTTTCTGAATTTTTGGTTTCAGTGTTTTGATGTTGGATTTTTATTGCCATGCTTTTAGATATGTTATCGAGCATGAATTATGATATAATTGATGTGATTGGTTGATATTTGAATATTATGCTGAGTGATTACATGCTATTCGTAACTTGATATGATTGATGTTTAAATAGTATGCTGAGTGGTTACATGCTATTCATATCATGTTATGTTTGATATTGTTGATGTGCATGATATGTTGATCGATGTTCATAGTATGCTGAGTGTTACATACTTACATATCATGTTGCATTTGTTAATTCCCATTGTGTGGAATTAACATGGTGGCCAATATACGTGTCCGCGATTTAATGGAACGTTGAGGTGGTAGCCGTGTCCGCGATATAATGGAACGGTGAGTTATCCGTGACCCGAGATTTAATGGGGCGGTGAAGTGGTACCACATGCATGGGTGTGTTGCATTACTCGAATATAACATGAATGGATGATTTTTTCCAATGTTATATTTGATTGTCTGTATGCACGTATGATTTGATAAATGGTTGATGATGTTTGATGAATATTTGCAGAAATGAAAGGCAATATGTCATGGATATATGAATTGTAAAGGTTTTGTAAACTATGAAATATGCTAATTATTGGGTGATGCTCATGATCTCGTGAATTGATTGTTATGAATGTATAACCAAATGTATATTTGAGAAGCTCACCCTTACTGTTGAATATTTCAGATTGAGGAGCTTCGCTCAGGTGCTTGGCGAAGGCTTATCGTGTCTAGTTTAGTTTCGTTTTAGTATGTCCGGGTCATGCTCTGATAGTTGTAACTCCGGGAACGTTTGGTTGTCGAGCTGCTTTAGTCAGACTCGTTTATTTTCTTTTAATTGTTATAATATGACGTTGACTTTTCCAGGTGTTAATCCCTGATGATTTTGGAAATTATTATAACATTTGATTTTATTAAATAAATTATTCCGCTGTGTAGACATGTATGAGTTACCACTAAAATTATGCATGACAGGAATTTATTTTATTAAAAGAGAATTGTAGCATTCCTCGATTATTACATGTACTCTGAGTTTATAATTTTTAATATTTGCGAAAATTATATGCGGGTTTTAGAGGGTGTTACAGAACCGGTGTCCACCAACACGTGCGCAAGAGTAGTGCCCCTGCATTCAATAGAGACATGCAGGGCGTCGTTGTGGTCCTTTCCCTTAGCAGTAAGGTCAGTATCCGAGAAACCCAAACCATTGTCGGCTGTCAAATTGGCTACGCAATCAGTAAACTGGACTGCAGATGTTTCCTGTGGCATGTGGGCCGTCTTTAGAAATGAAATCAGGGCCTTAGCATGGGCCTCTGAGCACAGCAGCAAGGAGAGCATGGAGATCTTGGAGGGGGTATGCCCCAGCTATTCAACAACATTAAAATCGCTCTTCTTGATTATCTTCAGAATTTCCTCCATCTCTTGTTGGGAGGCCTCAGCATTTACAGATTTTGGTGCCTCCATCCGGGAAGGCTCATCTTCAATCCCTTTGCCCCGAGCATTAGATGACTCGGCGGCAGGGGAAACAACTCGATCAGAAATGGGAACAGGTACACTTGCAGGTGTTATAGTGAGAGGTCTTCGGATAGTCGGTGGCGCAATGTCAGGCGAGAAGAGCCTGCCACTGCGGGTTACTTTGGCTGGACCAGTGATATTGCTGATGCTGGTGCCAGTGTTGAACTCTTGCTTTATACCATGTACATATACATCTGCCCCATAGTGCCATGGGACAGCCTTATCAGATTCATAGGGGAGAAGCCCCGGAACAGTAATCACAATGGGTGCGACAGTCATGATTTTAACCGGCTTCCTCGGGAGAGCCTTGATCGGATTATTGAAAATGGTAACAACAGATACTTCTTCCACCAGAACAAACTGAACAACAGTCTTCTTGAACAGAATCTCTTTGCTGTCCATCAGGCTTTGGATGCCCAACTTCAGCAAAGGACAACCAAAAAGGGAAACAACACAGAAAAGGCAACCTTCACTACAACCCGGAAATAAACCGGCCAGCAGTAGGTTCCTCTTAACAGTCATCAGAGGAGTAGCTACATCATTCACAGAAACGGAATACACATCTTCATCAACGGCATTCACTCCATGCTGGGGCATAGGAGCAGTCACCACATTTGGCCTCTCAGGCGCTTCAAATTGTATCTCTTTTGCGTCAATAAGGTCTTGCACCTTATTCCTTAAGGCCAAACAGTCATCAGTGGAATGCCCCGGGCTATCGGAGTGATAAGCACAGCGGGCATTTGGATTGTACTTAGGAGAAGCCGTATTCACAACCTTCGGGGCCTCTCTGACAGTCACCAAGTTGGTGGATAGCAACTGCGGCAAGATTTGCGATAGGGTCATACTCAACCGGGTAAACTCTCTTCTAGGTCTTTCAGCCCTTTGTAGATTGGTTTGCCGAGGAGCGGCAGCAGGCTTTGCAATCATCACTACGTTGACAGATTGGCGGCGTTCTGGTTTCTCTTGCCTTCTAGGCCCATACACAGCACTGGCCTCCTTTTTAAAGGGCTTCTTCTCAGTACTTGAAGATGCACCCTTCTGGATTTTGCCGGACTTCATTCCAGCCTCTATCCTCTCTCCAGTCAGAATAAGATCAGTGAACCCTGCAGACGAGTTACCGATGAGATGATTGAAGAACGGCCCAGATAGGGTCCCCAAGAACATATCTACCAGCTCACGGTCAGTCAACGGAGGCTGCACCCTGCCAGCCAGATCCCTCCACTTCTGTGCATACTCTTTGAAACCTTCGCTTGATCCTAGCGACATACCCTGGAGTTGGGTACGTGTAGGAGCAAGGTCGGCATTATATTGATACTGCTTGTAAAAAGCAGTAGCCAACTCCTCCCAGTTACGAACCTTGGTCCCATCCAACTGATAGAACCATTCGAGATGAGTCCCTGAAAGACTCTCCTGGAAGAAGTGGATCCACAAATTCTTATCCACAGTGTACGGATGAATCTTCCGCACATAAGATCTGATGTGTAGCTTGGGACAAGACGCCCGGTCATACTTGGTGAAAGATGGTGCCTTAAACTTGTGAGGAATGATCACACCAGTAGATAAGCCCAAGTCTCTGAAATCCAGCCCAGGCACTTGTCGGATCTCCATTGCATTCAGTCTGTCTTCCAACTGCTTGTATCTGTCTTCAGCCGGAGGATACTGTTCCTCATTGAAGTCAGTCTCGTTGTCAGAGACTACCGGACTAGGACCTTTTCCCCCTTGGGGACTGCTCTTTCCTATAGAAGAACCAGCTTTCTCATTCTGCAGAGTGTTGCCAAACCTTCGGCCCGAGTTGAAAAGAACAGTTCTCTTCTTCTTCTTCTTCTCCTTCTTCAGGAGCAAATCCTTCAGCTCTTCTTGGCCTTGAGCCAAACCCATGATCAGCTCCTGAAATTGCGCGTTCTGCGCCTGAAGGGCCTTGATAGACATCTCGGTTGATGATGAGTCAGGGTTCATGATGCTGAAATAAACAACGAAGAACGGTAAGCAACCTGAAAGGAAAAAAAACCTGCTATGCACGTGATGAATGATATGTGTTTATGCAATGCATTCAAGGGTTCGAAAGTTCAAATTTGTTGTAGACAAAAAGGAACACACGTTATCATTAAGGAAATAATTGTTCAGTACATCAAAGCCTCATGGGCACGTATTACAAAGAAAATCAATCCCAAAAGACACTACGCATCCTCTTTGGAGCTATGTAGGTGTTGAGATTCCTCTCCTCGTGCAATAGGCGGGTGAGCTCCAAGACCTTCTTTTCGCTAGCATGTAGACTGGTCTCAAGAGAATTCCGTTCTGCCTTAAGCTGGATCCAGCTTTTCTGCATCTCTTCCCAGGACGTGGGCATGTCAGGATGTTGAATGGTGTAGGCTACCTCTCCTTCCAAGACTGGCTCTTTGATCACAGGGAGCACATGAGGATAAGGCATTATTAACTTCTGGGAGCGGGCTCGTACCCACTTGAGATAAGGTTCCAATGGGATGGAATTCATGTGCCCCAGTGTCTTGCTGTCTATCTTACTGGGCATCCTCCAAGCTCTGATAAATCTCTGGCGAAGTCCTTGTGCATCATTGTCGAAGTCAAAAACTATGTCAGGAATTAACATGTCATGAGGGCCGTCCCTCCGAGCATAACCAAACTGTCTCCAAGCCAGGCATGGGTTGTAAGTAATACCTCCTCTGATTCCAAGTAAAGGAACATTAGGGTACTCCCCGCAACGATCAATGATAGTGACATCCTCTCTGGATCGAGAACACCAATGTATATCAGCATGTGCAAGAGTCATCAATCATTGTGACCACCTCAAACCCCGATCATTCTTCAAAACTGATTGTGGAAGGTGCGAAATAAACCACCTTCCCAGGACAGGAGTGCAACACATAAGGACACCTCTTTTTCTCATGGTTCGAGTGTAACATGAGTGAAGTATGTCCCCCAGCAACGTAGGTATAGGATTCCTGGACATGAAGATCTGGACAGCACTGATATCTATAAGCTGATCTGGGTTAGGGAACAATACCAAACCATAGACAAGGAGGGCCACAACTTCTTCAAAATCTTGTAAGTCAAGGGAGTTCAAACATTCCTGGGCCTTTTCAAATAGAAACCTGGCTAAGAACCCTTTGATACCACTTCTAACTTCCCAATGTCCCTTGAGGTCAGATGGTTGTAGGTGTAAGGCTTTAGCAATCTCTTCAAGCTTGGGTTCCTTTTCCGTACAGTTGTAGGGTAGTTGATCAAGGATAGGGATCTTCAGAAGCCGGAAGAACTCTTCCAATGTAGGTACCCGTTGATAATCCAGGAAAGTGAAACAATGATGCAGAGGGTCAAAGAACTGGAACATGACCTTTATCATATCTTCCTCAATGTTGGTATTGACCAAGCTGATGAGTCTTCCATGTCTTTCACTGAATGAAGAGCTCTCGGGAATCCTGGATATAAGCTCCTTAAGCTGAGGAGGGATCCTTACAAGGCTGATTTGAATTGTCTTTTTGCGAACAGTTTCCATGGCCTACAAAACAAGAACAAAGATGAAGCTTCGAACCCCTGAAATGGTTAGTCAATGCATATGATGCTGGATGATGTCATGATGCTATGATTAAACACACCACAAATATTTACAAAGGAAAACATGATAAGGCACACAAGTCACACCACAGCCCTTAGAGTTTAGGCCAACATGGGGTCTGGGTATTACCCTCTTGAAGTTGGTGGGCTCAACCTGTCCTATTAGAAGTAACCGGGTTCTAAGGGTCCCAATATCACTGGATTGCTTTCATTGTTCATCGTTTCAATTTAGCCACTGAACTGGCGACCGAAATATTCCAGGAAAGCAACCCTCCATTGAGTGTAGTATCGAGTATCAACCAACCTCAGACTGCACCAAAGTCAGTTATCTCACTACCCTAAAGAGGCCAAGATAGTTCAATTAAGGTTCCTAAGGTCAGTTGATGCTTCACGACACCACATGGAGGCCCTGTACTCTCCTTGACTGAACTCAAGGGTTACCGGTACACACCAAAGTGCCACATCAACGTAGCAGACTATTTCAACCATGTCGGTATACCCCGCACAGTTCCCTCACAACCTTGTTGCTACTTTCTAAGAAGGTATCCCCAGATCCGGGGTAGGATCTATAGAACTCCCAAGACAGTCCCATAATTTAAAGCAAACAAGTCAATACAATTGAAAACACAGTTATGAACTATCCTAAGGTACACCTCACTTTAAAAAGAGTTCCCAGCAGAGTCGCCAGTTCTGTGATCGGTGGATCTGGAACTGACTGTTTAACGCTGGTTCGCAAAATGTCGCGGAAGCAAGAGTCGCCACCGTCTTTTATTTTCTCCAATATGGAAAGGACAAAAGCACAAAAAAATTCCTTATTGAGATTGCTCTCGGTTCGGGAGGTAGATTTATAGAAAGGGAAGGTGTTAGCACCCTTTCTATCCATGGTTATCCATGGGCTCTTAGATACTTGCTCCTTTGTGTTTTCAAAAGTGTTTGCTTTTCAACTGTGGGTTTAAAAAAGTTTCTTTGAAAATTTCAGTTCGACTCTTGTATCAGTCCTCAAGAGTGTTTGAAAAATTGCTTTTGAAAGGTGTCGGTGTGAAAAGAAGTTTTTTGATTTGTTTTGAATTAGAGCAAGTATCTATGAGTTATCTACCTACCCTAAGGAATTAGTCTGTGTAAATGTCCTTAAAGTAGTGCCATCCCACCATTGAGAGGTAGGTAGCACCACCGTTGGAGGTATTCGGGTCAATTCGAGGGTTCGGGACATTGTGATCACCAGAGCAATGGGAAGACACCTTAGAAGCTACCCTCATGCCATGTTCATGGACATGAGGACTTACTAAAACATCCTCTACTCGACGACCACTTTTCGAGGGGCAAGGCAACAGTGAGACGTACCCTAGGGGTGGTGTGTGATTTGTGTGGCATTTTCAATTATGTTTATCTTGTCATGTATTGGTGACCTACGCTTTGTTTTTTATTTTTGGCATTCATTCTTTCATGCAAGTTATTAACAGTTAAAAGATGCGAGAAGGTAAAAGTCCTACGCTATTACAAAGGCGCGGGTCTACATCGCCAAATTAATCCAAGACCCGATTTGAAATAAAATAAAATGCGGAAAATAAATACCCTAATTAATCTATTACAAGGCTTTGGGGTAATTACATGAAATTTATAAAAAAGGAAATAAAATAAGCGCGCGAAACGAAATTATAATCGAAAGCGAGGGCGTTGGACCCTTTTAAAGAAATTAAATTGAAACTATGAAATTAATTAAATTAAATAAAGGAAAAAGACTTATTTTTCTGATATTTTTTGTACTTTATGAAATTAAGAAAATTAATGGAATTAAAAACCCTAATTCTAAACTATTTTTAATTTGTTAAAAAAAAAGTTTAAGTTGTAACCTAATTTACATTAATTATTTACATGGTATATTTATTTACAAAAATAATTAATACTTAATAATTGTAAAAAGAAAAGAAAAAGAATAAAAGCATTAAAAACCCTAATCTCTATATTTTTTAATTTATTAAAAAAAACATTGAATTAAACCTAGAATTAAAACTAAATTAATTAACAAAATTTATTTACAAAATAATATTAAATAAAATAATAAACATATTTTACTTTTTGTCTTTCTGATTTTTTGTTATTTTTTGTGTTATAAAATTATTTTTATGGAATTAAATAAAATAATTAATCAAAAGAAAAAAAAGGAATTAAAAAAAAAAAGAAAAATGCAAACCATAGGGGGTTTTCTGGCCCAGTAGGAGGTGTATGCGCAGTAATTTGGCCCATTTGAAGGAGGCCCTTTTGACTTTTCTGGCTTGCATATGGATGTGTTGACTGATGCGTATGGTGGACTCCAGATCATGGCCATTGGATTGATGTTGTGGGACGCGTGGCCAGCTTGAGCGTAGGGTGCATGGTGGACTTCTGAAGGGAACGCTGCATGGAAATATAGAAAGCAAAATAACATTGAGAAGGGAGGGGACCTGGGAATCGAACCCAGGTCCCAGTGTTTGAAAGACAACGCATCCACCAACCATCCAAGTGCGCTCGTTTGTAAGATTAATGGAATGTGAATATTATAAAAAAAAGACAAAAGTTAATGGTCTGAACCAAAAATATACGCGCCAATTTTGAATAGCCCGCTAATCTCAGGACACGCGTGCTTCTTCTCCATGTTATACCTGCAACAAAAATCAAATAGCGGGGGTTTTGAACCCCCACTAACTACAACACACAATAATAGCGATTAGAATATGGCTCATCATAAATTGAGCGCGACATGTGGAACTAATTCGTATGAAGCTTCTGATTCTAATGGCATAGGTCTCGTTGTCTAATTTTTCCATATGAACAAATCCCCAATTTCAAACTTTTGCAACCCTAACGAGCTCCCATGGTAGATTCACATACTGGCCTTAAAAACTCAATTGAATGGCATGGTTAGCTTTAGAATGATTAAACTAGTACAAATCAAGCATTAGAAATCAAAAATATGGCATGAATTATGAGACACGATTATGCAAAAAGTTTGAGGAAGTTTGACTTTATTCTACCACTTCTTGATGCGTGGGGACTGGAAAAGAATTCAGTTATGTCTAGGAAGGCCTCAGCAAGCTTTTTGAATCGTTTGTAGGCTTTGAATCACCTTGTAATGCAGTTTTCAGTTTTGAACTTTTTGACAAAAATGCAAAGTGTGTATTTGATCTGAGGCGCAGCTTCTTGGTCCTTGTGCTTAGGTTTAGGTTTGTGTTTATATGAGGAATGAATTAGGGTAAGAATTCAAGCCAAAAAACCTTTGCATTCATGAATCCAATATTTGATTTTCAATGAATCTTTTCCAATCTTTTTCATGTGCTTTTGATACCAATCATGTCCAAATCTTTCCATATTGAGTGTGCACGAAATCTTGGAGTTATGATAGACCTATTAGCTGCATAAAAAGATTTAAAATGCATGCTTGAGTATTTTTGTCATATTTTATTTAATTAAATGAATTAATGGTGATAAAAATTCAAATAAATAATAAAAAATGATGAAATAACTCCCCTTTGGGTCAATGGGTCGTGCATAACTTTTGGATAATGATTCTTGGAAGAAATTGTGGCCCATTAGCAATTTTGAGGCATTTGAAGCAAAGTTGACTTTTCAAAATTCCCAAAAATTTCCCAACTTCCACAAGGCATATCTTGCTCAATTTTTAAGCTTTGATCATGTTCTTGGACATTTTGGAAAGGTCTTGAAGTCCTCTAACCAATGCCTTTGGTCCCATGTCATTTTGATTTACCAATCTCAAGTTATGGTCTTTGACTTAAAGTGCCTTTTTGTTGACTTTTGAGAATGACCTATAATGTTGAGATTGATAACTCTTTGTGAGAGCATCTCTTGGACTTGAAGTGTGAAGAGGAGTTGTAGGAAATGTCTTTCTCTTCAAAATGAGCTTTGGATGGAATTTTTCTGATGAACCATGTGGAAGTTATGCCTTGGTCAAGTTACAGTTGACTTTTTCAACTGTCCAAATATGGAAACTTTTGTATCTTGAGACTTTTTGAGCCATGCCTTGAAAATCATGATCAAGAATTGATCAAATGATGTTTGTGGCTTCAAAATAAGATGTTGACCAAAAATTTGGACTTTTGACTGTCAGATGACCATTTTGCCCCTACAGTTGACTGTTGAGCAATTAGGGTTTTTGACTGTGCAGTTTTGTGCTGTGAGTCTTGAAACTTGACATGAGGATACTTGACAATGTTTGTAGGCATGTGGGACTTGTTTGGACCCTTGAAAACTTCAATTTCTCTACCAGAACCGAAACCCTAGTTTTTGACTGTTAGGAGGCCCTTGAACTGTGCAACCCTTGGGAGATTTTGAAGCATGCTCTTTGCAAATCTTGAAAAATATGGGAGGGCAAATTTTGGAGTACAACAGTTGCCCCTGTTCAATCTTCTTAGAACTGAGGATGTAGATTGGTTGTGTTGGTGTGGCACTTTGGTTGGTACCGGTATCCTTCGTAGGAAAACAAGGAGAATACGGGGCCGCCGCATGGTGTCGTGAAGCACTAACGGACCTTAGAACCTTAATTGAACAAACTTGGCCATTAGAAAGTAGTGAGATAACCGGCCTCGGTATAAAGCTGAGGATTGGTTGATACTCGATGCTACACTCATTGAGATCAGACTTTCGGGATATTTCGGCCGCAAGAAAAGATTGCCTGAGCTGAAACAATGCCCGATAAAGGATGATCAGTGATATTGAGAATCCTTAGAACCCGGTTACTTTTCTAAGACAGGTTTGAAACCAACTAAACTTCAAGAGGGTACTTACCTATGGAATTCATGCAAAGCCTAAACCTAAGGCTACTTGTGTGACTTGTTTTCTTTCTTTACCTAACAATTTGAACTCATTGCAGGGCTTTGTTTGTATTTCTTGCAGGACCTTGTTTGTATAAATCCAATAAATTGGTTTCTTACCCTGTATTTTCGCTTAACGCATAGCATGCACATCATAGCATCATGACATGACATATCATACTAACAATTTCAAGGATATCGAGGGCCTGTGATGCAGGTTATGATAAATCAGACGTCTAGCAAAGGGGAAAGGGATTTATTTTCCTCTAGCCAATGTCGTTAGAAGATAAAAACTCAACAACTTGAGTCAAGGGCTATGACCCACTTGATATGGTGAGCTTGACTCTCGTAGAAGGACTCTCAACGATACAAGGTTCTTCAATCAAAGCTGCAAAATTCAACTTCTGACATTTTCTTGTTTACCCCGCGAGATCCTTTAAAACATTACATACATATATAATACATATCATTGCATAAGCAGGTTTCAAAGCAGGTCTCTCATGTTCTCGCTGTTTATTTCAGCAATGGCTCTCCAACAAGACAACAGAGATCTCCAAGCTCAAGATGCCCAGTTCAAGGAATTTCTCCTGAATCTATCCAAGGGGAAAGAAGACCTGAAAACACTCTTCGTCGGGAATCTGACCAAGGAACGTCTTGACAACAACAAGGATGAACAATTAGAACAACTGCAAGCTGAGGTAGAAGCAATGAGAATCCAGATGCTGGGGAAGATGGCCCTTATCCAAAAATTAGCTCGAGGACAAGAAGGGCTAAGAGCCTTCCTCAATAAGCTTCACCAAGATGGATGCAGATCCATGAAAAAAATAGTTAAAATTATGGATCAAGGCATTAATCAGCCCCCAGAGAGAGAAGAGGTTGGTTTGGTCAGGAACAGACCTTTCCAGATTTCTACTACATCGCCAGCCCAACCACAACCTCGCCAACGACAACGGGGCAATCAAAATAAGAAGAATACATCCGAAAGATGCTTCACCAAAATCAACATGTCATTGGCTCAAGCATTGCAATGCATGTTGAAGTCCAAGTTGGTTATGTTAAGGGACCCTCCTCAGAATCCCAACATAGCCTCCCTAAGGTACAATCCAAATGCAAGATATGCGTACCACTCCAATAGTCCTGGACATGACACCAACAGCAGTTGGGCATTGAGAAATAAAATTCAAGACCTGATTGATGAAGGAGCACTAGAATTCACACAAGATGGTCAGGCTGAGTTCTTCTGCCATCCCTCCAAGGCATACCATCTGAAGTGACAAGTTCTCACAAGAAGACTTTTCATTCATTAGAATGTTCAATGTGTAAATTTCTTTTGATTTGTTTGAACATTTATTCATATCAAACCTCATTATTTAATCAATGCATTGCACATGTTTGTCTTGAATCGATTCATTCGTATTCACTATTTCAAAAATACGTTCTTATTTCCTTTTGTGATATTTAAATCTCAATTAAAAACTATAAGCCTTAGAGGGAGGATGACAAAAATGATACCACAATCTCCACAGTATGCTTTTGAACAGACCCCGCTGACGATGTACAGACGTTGTTTCAAATCCTAAACAGTGGAGTTATAAGGAAGATAATCCCTAGTCAACCCCTTCGATCCAAAGAAGTAGGAGTTTTTCTTTCACACAAATAAAAACCCTTAATCATAACCAGGGGCAAGGTAGTTTTCTCAGTTAATTCAGAGGTGCATTCAGTCACAATCGGCCGCTTCGTACACAACGAATGGCATCAAAGACGTCCTTCTAAAACAAAAGATGGTGATGGTTCCGTATAATCATCAAGACAGGTAGTCATTATCTCTCGAAATAAAAGCCCATTAAGTCAAAACCTATGAAGGAGACTTAAGAGAAAAATTGGGGCATCCCGCTAACTGTAATCACAAAAGAAACAGGTTAGGAAAAAGAAGGGATAACGAAGAAAAAAAGAGGTTACTACAAATCCTCGACAAAAAGAAGATTATAAAAATGATTGCCTTTTCAAAACAAATCTTCAATTTCTGAATCATCACCAAGTATCAGAGCAAAGATTCCAGACTCAATCGAGATCTAAACGCACAATTAACTGAGCATAGGACTGAAGAACATCATGAAGAGCGGGTTGGGTACACATAAAATTTGAGCCTTTATCCTTTGTTTCTTGAACCGTGAACCAGGCCACGTTATAACACTTAAAAGTCCTAGCTGAAGCATGGGTTAGTTTGAGAGCATACTGTTACAAAGGTATCCTGACTCTTACAGGCTTTGTTACCAATCCTGAGTTGATATCACATCTTTTCAAAATTCTATTTTTTCTTTAAAAAAACTACATTTTCAAAACTTCAAGACAGACGTAAGCTTTGCATTCTTAAAATAACATTGTTTGCATATGACTATTTGTTCAACAGCAGAGAAATTCGCATGACGAATATCTAGTGAACAAAAAAACTTCTCAATAAAAAGGATCACCTCAAGTGGAAAAACACTTCCAACCAAGGGGCACAACATGATCATTGTCCATCATCTGGGGAAGTCAAGTCAAGATTCAAGGAATCTCTCAAAGATGCCAAATAGCCATGGGCAGATCTCCATCTGAATCCCTTGGGGAATTGGGCATGAATTCCAGCAACGAATCATGTACGATCAAACAAACATCTTCTGGTAGTGTGGAAACACTTACTACTATAGACAGTGACAATTATCCATACCCGGTGAACATGGACATAGTCGGAAAATACTACGCATGAACAAAGACCCGCTAGGTTGACTGGCCTAGGCAAAAATAAGGGCATCCCGGCGAACCAAAAGGGTTTGGGCAAAAATTAGGGATAAAAACAAAAAATATATGTACACCCGACAAGTCAAAAACTTGAAAAGGCGGATTGAGTAAAAAAGGGTATCCTGGTGGACTGAAAACCCGAAAGGGCGGTCCAGGAAAAAGTTAGGGATTTGAAGCGTACGACAATGTTCCGTCATCTTATCATTTGATTATCAATAGAAGACTTATCATCCTGATCAGCATCCACAAAGCCTCTGTGGGTACTTTCTCCAGCAAGTACAGGGGCAGAAAAGTCCTGATGCAAAGTCATTGTCGTATCCTCAGCATACGACCCTGTGACTCTACGTTCCCTACTGAGTAGAGACAACCAAAAACTTTGACACTGGTTTCCCCAAACAGGAGTGTGATACGGTGGGAGAACTAACTTGAGGTTTTGCGTTTATGTCCGCAAATTTTTCGGTTTAGCAAGAGTCGCCACCAACTTTTTATTTTATCCAAAGGAAAGGTCAAAAAGCACAGGAAAGACCTTTGAGATGTTTTCTTGGGTTCGGGGGGTAGATTATGAAAAGGGAAGGTGCAAGCACCCTTTTCATCCATGGTTATCCATGGGTTCTTAGTTACTTATTTAGATCACTTGCTTTTGCTTTTCAATTGTTTGAAATGGTGCTTTGTGTGTGGTTTTTGAAAATGCCTTGAAAAAGAGGACTTGTCTAGGAAACCTTTTGTAATGATTCTTGTTTGAATATATACAAAGGTGTTTGTCTTTTGAAAAGATATTTCAATGTTTGAAAGTTTGTTTTTTTGGGAAATGTTTTGAAGTTGTGTTGTGAGGTGTGTTTGAAAATAGCAAGGATGTTTTTGCAAGCTTTGATCAAGTAACTAAGAGTTGTCTACCCTATTTTACTCAAAGATCTTTCCTATACGTTTTTAACCCTTTTGACAGTGTTGTTTTACCATTGCATTTGGTAAACAAACTTGTATTTAGGATGTTAAACGGGACATGCGCGGATCATCTTATAGACCATGATAGCAATTGTGTTAAGTACCTTTAGCAAATTTTCCGAGGGACTAGATCATTTTTGTATAGGTAACCAAGATAGCGTCATCGAGGGACTATGATCTTTTGTTTTGTTTTTGCTTTGCCAAGATACTCAACATGCATAACATGGCCATTTTCAAGGCAACAAGTGGATGAAACCCTAGGGGTGCAAGTGTGCATTGTGTTATCATTTTCATGCATTTAGATCTTGGATTAGGTCAAACTATTTATTTTGATTTTGGAATCTTGCCATACACGCCTAATTACTATACAGTATATTGAAAGCAATAAATTGCGGGAATTAAATGTCTAAGCTATTACAAAAGTATCTGGGGATAGGGGTACAAATTATTACATATGGGGATGAGTCTCATAAGAATAGTAATGTCCAAATATCAAGTATTACAACCAAATCGAATTGTCGCAATTCAATATAAAGTTATAACAAATTATGAAATAACGAAAATCAATAAATTATGAAATGCATGTATTCATTAAAAAAAGAGATAAATAAAAATCTATTCTAAAAAATTATTATTATTCGTCTATGTGTTTTATTAATTTAAAAAAGAAGATCTTAAAGAAAGAAAATTTAATTTAAACAAAACTCTATTATTTTGTATTTTTATTTATCAATTAAAAAAATGTTTAAAAGAAAGCAAACAAAACAAATTAAAATTTTTGGCATTTTTATTATTAGTAACAAATCAAATTAAAAAAGGGTTATAAAAATTAAAAGTAAAAAAATGATTTTTATTTTTTAGGGTTTTAAAAGAACATGTATGAAAGCATATATTAATATTTTTTAAAACAAATAAATATAGAGAAGGGAGATGGGCTCTAAGGTTATGTTGGGCCCAAAACAAAAATAAAAGAGGAAAAGGTCAGGATGGAGGGGAAAGGGGGTGCACTAGCAAATTAGGCGGGCTTAATAAGGTTTGGGGCGCACAGGCCCAACGCTTAAGCCTTGTTACATTTTGTTAGGGTTTGGAAATTAGGGTTTGTGCACACTCCTCACAGTGGTGCCGTTTCTTTGTTCTCCCTCTTCATCTCTCTCAGCCTATGGTTCTGATCTTCCCTCTAAGCCTAAGCCGCCGGAGCGTTATCCCACACTCTCTATCCTCTTCCTAACATTCAATGGTCTTGGTTGCAAAACGGTATGGTTCGTCTCTTTGATTTAGCATTTTACAGTTTCGTTGTTTGGATTTTCTTGCTTTGTTTAACCTATGGTTTTTATATGCCTAAAACACAGTAAAGGGTTTGAAAAGCATACCTTGGGACTTTCTCTATGAAGAGGAGAGGAAAGGTGAGATGGGGAGATGGAGCTCCCTGGTGGCTAGAGGCGGAGGGGAGGGATGATGACGGCCAAGCGCGCTTTTTGGTAACTTCTTTCCTCTCCCTTGCCTTTTAATGATGATGGCGTTGAATGCTTCTGAAATTCTTTGTTGGTTATTGCTTTTGAAACTCTTCCCTCTCTCTTGAATGTTGATGATGATTAAACTGAAACTTTGATAATGGTGGCTTTTTTTTTGTTGATGATTACAGTTCTGAGACTTTTGATTGTTCTTGCTTCTGAAACTCTTTTGTTGATATGTTTAGATTTTGTTGAACTGAGTTTGAAACTTTGTTGTTTGGGTAATGGTTTGTGGTGATAGTTTGCTGAAACCTTGAGTTTTATAGTTTGGCAAGCTTGTGCAGGTTTTGGAGTTTTGTTAGGTTGTGCAGTTTGAAACTACAGGTTTTTGGAAGTTTTGTTATGTTTGTTTTCTGTTTGTTACAGTTGGTTGGTGGTGATCGGTGGGAATAAAACTGACTGTTTTTTTAAGCTGGTTTCGTGAAATGTCGCGGTAAGCAAGAGTCGCCACCGTCTTTTATGTTCACCAACATGGAAAGGACAAAAGCACAGCAAAATTCCTTATTCGAGAATGTTTCTCGGTTCGGGAGGTAGATTTATAGAAAGGGAAAGTATTAGCACCCTTTCTATCCATGGTTATCCATGGGCTCTTAGGTACTTGCTCTCATGTTTTCAAAATTTTTTTGCTTTTCAAGTGTGTGTGGGTTTTGAAAAAGTTTCGTTTGAAAAATTTCTAAGTAACTCTTGTATCAGTCCTCAAAAGTGTATGAAAAATTTGTTTGAAAACTTTTAGAAAGTGTGAGTGTGAAAAGTTGTTTTTGTTTGTTGGAAAAGAGCAAGTACCCACGAGATCTACCTACTCTAAGGAATTAGGCTGTGTAAGAGTCCTTTAGATAGTGCTATCCCATCATTGAGAGGTAGGTAGCACCATCGTTGGAGGTGTTCGGGTCAATTCAATTATTAGGGACATGTGGTCACCTAAGCAATGGTAGGATACCTTATAAGTAACCCTAATGTCCTAGATCCTTTTATCCGAGGCAACCGTTTCGAGGCAACTGGATCTTTAGACAAAGGGTGACCTCTAAGGCGTCCTATACTTGATGACCACCTTCGAGGCAACCAGTGAGGCGTACCCTAGGAGTGGCATGTGCTTTGTGTGTTGTTTTTCAGTTAATTGTCTTTGTACATGTTATTTGTGAGCTACGGATTAATTTTATTTACATATATTCTTTCATGCATTGTTAACAGTTAGGAGTGCGGAAAATAAATTGCGGAAATGTAAATCTAACTATTACAAGGCGCGGGTCTATACATCGCCAAAAAACAAAACCCGTTTGGAAATAAAGTGCGAGAAAAGTAAATAAAGCGGTAAAATCCTAATTAGCTATTACATACTCTGTACAGATACATAAATATAATCAATAAGAAAATAAAGCGCGAAATAAAATTGAATCGGGAACGTCTTAGGGTGTTGACCCTTTTTTAAGAAAGAACTGAATTTTTGTCTTTTTTTGTAATTAATAAAATTAAAACTAATAGCTAATTAATTAATTAATTAATTAAGAAAATGTTTTTTTTTGTATTTTTATGTTTTTAATGAAAATAAAATAAAAAGAAATTAAGAGTTGAAAGTTATAATTCTAAATTAATTTTACTTATTAAAAAAATGTTGAAATTGTTCTAATTACACAACTAATTAATTAATATTAAAATTTATTTACAAAATAAGTTAATAAATAATAAAATGTTTTTTTTTTGGTTTTATTGAATTTTATGGGAAAAAATTAGTTTGTTAGGTTAATTAACAATAATGATAATAATTATAAAAAAAATAAAAAGAAAAGGAAAATAGAAAAAAAAAGAAATAGAAACCAATTGGGGTGTTGATGGCCCAATGGAGGTGTGAAGCCTGGAAATTGCTGGCCCATTAACCAACCTTGTTGACTTTTGGAGATTGCCTGGAGCACGTTGACTGGAGAATATAGTGTTCATCACGTTTTGGCCCTCGGATTGATGATCATGGCCACTTGGCATGTGGAACGCTGAAGGTTCATGGTGAAACGCATTGGGCATCCTGCACACAAACACATAAGAAAAAATGATATGGAATTTTGAGTGACCTGGGAAGAACTTACAGCGTGGTATGATGGATCTTAGGACGTGGCAAGGGTTGCTTTAGCTTCAGGGGATGGCAAAGAAGAGAGTCACGTTCTCCTTTTGGCCTGAAAATGCTTGCAATACTCCTTTTGATCTCACACTTTTTTTGACACTTTTTGGATTTTGCTCTGGCCGTTTGTGTAATGTTCTGGTTGTGAATGAGGCTTGCAAGGCTTGCATATGTAGTAATGAGTGAGAATAAGTCACATTTAGGAGCCTTTAACCATTGCAATTAAACTTTGGATTTTGTCTTAACCACCATTAAAGGCCTTTCAAAGCTTGTTCAAAATTTGAATTTTCATGCCTAAATGAGCTTAGCACGAAATTGGTAGGTTGCAAATGCTTCATGAAGGCTATTCAAACCATAAGATACCATTTAATTAATTTTTTTAGATTTACTTGAATTATTATGGATTAAAATGAATTAAATCCATAAAAATTAAATAAAAATAGAAAAATAATTATTTGGTCTTGAAATTAATCATGGGACACGTGGGTGGAATGAAAAGGCTGAATCAAGTGGAAGAAAGTGGGCCCTTTTGTCAAAAATTGATGTTTCAAGGATAGTTGACTTTTGCCATTTCACAAAAATTTCCCAACTTCTCCAATGCATATCTTGCTCAATTTTAATCATATGAATATGTTCTTGGACATTTTGGAAATGTCTTGAAGTCCTCTAACCAATGCCTTTGGTCCCATGTCATTTTGATTTACCAATCTCAAGTTATGGTCTTTGACTTAAAATGCCTTTTTGTTGACTTTTGAAAATGACCTATAATGTTGAAATTGGTAACTTTTTGTGAGTGCATTTCTTGGATTTGGAATGTGAATATGAGTTGTATGAAATGTCCTCCCCTTCAAAATGAGAATTGGATGGGATTTTTCTGATGAACCATGAAAAAGTTATGCCTTGGTCAAGTTACAATTGACTTTTCAACTGTCCAAAAATGGAAACTTTTGCATCTTGATGATTTTTGAGCCATTCTTGTGGAATCATGATCAAGACTTGATCAAATGATGATTGTGGCTTAAAAATAAGATGTTGACCAATTTTTTTTACTTTTGACTGCCAAATGACTATTTTACCCCTATAGTTGATTGTGAAGCAATTAGGGTTTTTGACTGTGCAACTTGACCTTGTGAGCCTTGAAACTTGGCATGGGGATGCTTGACAATATGTATAGGCATATAGGACTTGATTGAGCCCTTGAAAACCTCAACTTCCTTGCAAGAACCAAAACCCTAATTTGACTGGCTTAGGAGGATGTTTGACTGTGCAATCCCTTGAGAAGACTTGAGCAAATTGAGATGATGTTTGTCAAAGCTTTAAAGAATATGGGAGGGCAAATTTTGGGGTACAACAGTTGCCCCTGTTCAATCTTCTTAGACCTGACGATGTAGATTGGCTTGCGTTCCTTTCGTGATCCAAAGGTGGAAGATGATTGAACACTAGAGTACCCAGAAATTTGCACTCACATAGTAGAGTATCAACAGTGTGATGTCGGGAATGGGCTTACAGATGCCATTTGGAGAGATGATGGATAGGAGGATGGGCTTATAGATGCCATCTGGAGGCGTGACAGAACCTTGTCAGGAATGGGCTTATAGATGCCATTTGGAAATGTGATGGATGGGAGGATGGGCTTATAGATGCCATCTGGATATGTGGAAGAACCTTGTCGAGAATGAGCTTATAGATGCCATTTGGAGACTGTCTGTTGAGTTGTAATTTTGTGAGTTGAAAGAGGGAGCCTGTGTAGGGTTGCCTGATGATGAGCTCGTGTAAAACTGCATCTTAGAGAGAAGGAAACCTGTGTAGGGTTGACTGATGATGAGCCCGTGTGAAGCTGCAACTGTGTAGGGTTTACTGATGACGAGTCCGTGTAAAACAACATCCTTGGAAATGGAGAACCTGTGTAGGGTTTCTGGGTGACGAGTCCGTGTAAAACTTCATCTTTTGGAAAGAGAGAACCTGTGTAGGGTTTTTTTTTTGGGATAAGTTCGTATAAAACTTCTGGATGAACCTGGGTAAGGTCATCTTGAGATAAGTCCGTGTAAGACTTCTGGAGGAACCGGGGTAAGGTTGCTGCAGGATAAGTTCGTGTAAAACTTCTGGATGAACCGGGGTAAGGTCATCTTGAGATAAGTCCGTGTAAGACTTCTGGAGGAACCGAGGTAAGGTTGCTACAGGATAAGTTCGTGTAAAACTTCTTGATGAACCGGGGTGAGGTCATCTTGAGATAAGTCCGTGTAAGACTTCTGGAGGAACCGGGGTAAGGTTACCGCAGGATAAGTTCGTGTAAAACTTCTGGATGAACCGGGGTAAGGTCATCTTGAGATAAGTCCGTGTAAGACTTCTAGAGGAATCGGGGTAAGGTTACCTTGAGATAAGTCCGTGTAAGACTTCTGGATGAACCGGGGTAAGGTCATCTTGAGATAAGTCCGTGTAAGACTTCTGGAGGAACCGGGGTAAGGTTACCTTGAGATAAGTCCGTGTAAGACTTCTGGAGGAACCGGGGTAAGGTTACTGCAGGATAAGTTCGTGTAAAACTCCTTGATGAACCGGGGTAAGGTCGTCTTAAGATAAGTCCGTGTAATACTTCTTCTGAAAGAAAAGGAACCGGCGTAGGGTTACTTTGATGATAAGTCCGTGTAAGACTTCATTTGAAAATTGAGAAGGAACTGGTGTAGGGTTGCCTGATGATGAGTTCGTGTAAAACTACATCTGAGGTTGAGAAGGAACCGGTGTAGGGTTGCCTGATGATGAGTTCGTGTAAAACTACATCTGAGGTTGAGAAGGAACCGGTGTAGGGTTGCCTGTTGATGAGCCCGTGTAAGACTTCTTCTGAAAGAAAAGGAACCGGTGTAGGGTTGCCTGAGGATGATCAAGTAGATAATTGTCCTGTTTGGTTTCGGATATTAACCCACGATCAGTCGTCCACAGAATTTTCCTGGCTTGTTACCGGTGTTGATCTGGAACTGTAAAGGTAGATGGTAATCATCTTTTGATTGACTTTTTCCTGAAAAGGCAAAACGTTAGCTGTATGCAGTGTCATGATGCATGAACTGCATGATATTAAGATGTTCTCAAGAATAAATGAGATTTGTTGTATGATGCGTATGCATGCTATAATGTATGAAGATGTGATGTTTATGAATGTATTCTCGTCTGGGAAAATAAATCCTTGACGAATGCCGGGAGTTTGTTGAATCCTGGGCTGATGTTGAAGAGTAGAGTTCTTCGTTTCCGCTGAGGATAATGGTTGCAAGAATAAACCGGTAGGAGAAGATGACTCCGTCGAGGAATAAACTTGTTGAAGAGATTACTCTGCGGGGAATTACTCTGTGGGAAGAGATACCTTGTTGAGGTTTTGATGATAGCCCTGCTGGGGATTCCGTTGATAAGCTCTGTTGGAAGATTTGATGAACTCCGCTGGGGATAGGAAGAGCTTCGTCGAGGACGATCTTTCTGTGGTAATTAGCTGAGGATAACCCAGTTATAAGTTCTGGTGAGGAATAATCTTTGAATAGAGCCGGGGAGATGCGTTCGTACTCTGCGGGGGATAAGCCTCCAGAATCTACTAGGGAGATTGATTCAACTCTCCTGGGGAAACTTTTGAGACTGTACTGGGGAAGTGGCTCCACTGGGGTGTCTGTATTCCGCCGGGGAACAATCTTATATTAAGACTGCCGGGGATGCTTGCTTAGGAACATCTGTATACTCCGATGGGGAATATTGAGATTTTCTGGGGGTACCTAACTTCCTTAGGGCTGACAGTAGCCTAACTCTGCTTGGGGAGAGCGTTGCTGACTTGTTAGGGATACTGTGCCTCTTCGGGGTTGATGAGAGACCAACTCTGCTTGGGGAGAGCATTGCTGAAACCTGTTTTACTCCCGGGGAGTGGAGGCCTCTTGGTTATGTTCTTCAGCCGAACCTACCTTGGTACCTTGGTTGACAGAGCAACTAGATCGCTTGGACAACTCATTATTGCCCCTGTTTCTGACGTGAGAGAAGAAGATACCTTGTGAGGTGTTAGACAACTGCCGATTCGACAAATCTTCTTCTGGTAGGCAAGTGACGAGATGACGAGACATAGTCGTACGCTTTTGATCCCTAACTTTTGCCTGGACCGCTCTTTCGGGTTTTCAGTCCATCGGGATACCCTTTTTTGCCCAAGCCGCCTTTTCAGGTTTTCGACTTGCCGGGTGTACAGATTTTTTCATTTCATCCCTTGTTTTTGCCCGAACCCTTTTGGTTTGCCGGGAAGCCCTTATTTTTGCCTAGGTGTGTCAACCTAGCGGGTCTTTGATTATGTGTAGTATTTTTTCGACTATGTCCATGCTCTCAGAATGTAGGGAGATGCCCCTGTTGTTGTGTTGCCATGCGAACAGAAGATGTTTGATCAGGCAAGATTCGTAGTTGGAACTCATGTCCAATGCCCCAGGTGACTCAGGCGGAGATTTGCCCCAGGCTATTAGGCATTTGAGAGATTCCTTGAATCTTGACTGGACTGCCCCAGATGATAGACCATGATCATGTCGTGCCCCTTGACTAGAAGTGCTTTTGTTCATTAGATATTCTTCGCGCGAATTTCTCTGTTGTTCGAACAAAAAGTCATATTCAAACAATGTTATATTAAAAATGCAAAGCTTATGTCTGTCTTGAAGTTTTTGAAAATGCAGTTTCATAAAAACAAGTGAATTTTTTGTAGACTGTGATGTCAACTCGTTATTTTACCGCAAGCCTTAAGGAGTCAGGATACCTTTGTAACAGTATGCTTTCGAACTAACCCATACTTCAGCTAGGACTTTTAAGGGTTGTAGCGTGGCCTTGTTCACGGTTTAAGAAACAAAGGATAAAGGCTCAAATTTATTTGTACCCACCCGCTCTTCGTGATGTTCTTCAAACCTAAACTCAACTGATCATGCATTAGACCTTGTTTGAGTCTTTGTCCTGAGATTCTAATGATGGTTCAGATGTTGACAGTTTATTTTGAATAGGCAGTCATTCCTTTTTTGGTTGAGGGTTTGTAGGACCTCTTTCTTTTTGGTTGTGTTATCCCTGTATTTTGCCTGAACTGTTCCTTTTGTGATTACAGTCAGCGGGATGCCCCAGTTTTGTAAGTCTCCTTCATAGGTTTTGACTTATTGGGCTTTAGTTTTTTTTGGTAATGACTGCCTGTCTTTATGATTATTCGGAACCATCACGGTCTTTTGTTTTGTAAGGACTCTTTTTGGTGCCATTCGTTATGCACCTTGATTAGCTGAGAAGACTACCCTGCCCCAGGTTATGATTAAGGGTTTTAATTTTCGAAAAGAAAAACTCTGACTTCTTTGGCTCAAAGGGGTTGACGAGGGATTATCTTCCTTATAACTCCAGTGTTTAGGAATTGAAACAATGCATGTACCTCATCAGCGGGGTCTGTTCAAAAGCATACTGTAGATCGTGGTATCATTTTCGTCATCCTCCCTCAAGAGGCTTAGAATTATTAATTGAGAGTTGACATCAAAAAATGAAAGCAGTTTGAATATAGCGAATGAGAATATATTGATTCAAAACAGACATATGCGATGCATTGATAAAGTAAAAGAGTTTGACATGAACAAATGTTTGAACAATCAGAGAAAAATACAACTTGAACATTCGAATGAACAAAAGCTTCTTAGTTTGCACCAGTCATTTCAGATGGAAGATTCTCAGCAGAAGATTTTCATTTTCCCTCCCGGCATGAACTCCAGCACCCTTCCGTCGATCAAGTCTTGGATCTTGTTCCTCAGGCTCCAACAGTCGTCAGTGTCATGTCCAGGACTGTCAGAATGGTAGGCACACCTTTCATCAGGATTGTCCTTTAGGGAGGTTATGTTGAGCTTCTTAGGAGGATCCTTTAAAGCAATCAGCTTGACCTCCAACAAGCGTTTCAGTATTAGTGAGGATGGCACACCAGTCTCCGAGAAATGTCTTCCAGACGTATTTTGCTTACGCCAATTACCCTGTTGACGCTGGTGAGGTTGATGCTGGGCTTGTGACCCCGAAGCAAACTGAGGAGCTTTTCCCTTGTCTTCTTGCCCCACAGGTGGTTGAATGATGGCTTTCTCTTCAACCTTAGATGTTTGCCCCAGTTGGTTATCCCGAAGCAGTTGGTTGATGAGAACCCTGAGCTCTCCTTGTCTTTGAGATAAGTCTTGGATAAGATCCATTTGTCCCAGCATCTGGGTTCTCATTGTTTCCAACTCAGCTTGTAGACATTTCAGCCGTTCGTCCTTATCGTCTTCAGGACTGTTCCTGACCAAAGTCCCCATGAGGAGTGTTCTCAGCTCTTCCTGTCCCTTGGATAGGTTTAGGAGGATTGCCTTGAACCGAGTCTCTTGAGCATAAAGATCCTGATTGTCTTGTTGGGAAGCCATTGTTGAAATAAACAACGAAGAAGGTAAGTGACCTGTCAAAAGGGTACCTGCAATGCAATGATATGTATCTATGCATGCGATGTTTTCAAGGATCTCGCGGGGTAAACAGAGAAACTTGTTAGAATTTGAATTTGGGTAGCTTGATTGAAGGAACTTCATGTTGCTGAGAGTCCTTCTTCAAGAGTCAAAGCTCACCATATTGAGTGGGTCATAGCCCCTGACTCAAGTTATCAACCTTGGCTAGAGGAAAATAAATCCCCTTTGCCCCTTGCTAGACATCATGACCTGCATCACAAACCCTTGAGATCCTTGAAATGGATTAGTCCTTATGTAGGATGTATGCAATGGTATGATGGCATGGTGTTATGCTATACGTGGAGTGATGTAAGTAAACCCTGTTATGAGTCCAGATTAAGGACTGTAAACAAAACCTGTAAGGAACCCATGTGTCAGATAACAAGCATGCAAGTAGTCAAGTTTGAAAGCACACAAGTCACACAAGACAACCCTTAGAGTTCAGGCCAGCATGAAGTTCAGGTACTACCCTCTTTCAGTTTCGTTGGTTAAGACATGTCCTATCAAAAGTAACCAGGTTCTAGAGGATCTCAATATCACTGACTACCCTCAATCGGTCATAACTCCAGCGTCGCAATCTTTTCTTGCGGCCAGAACCATCGCGAGAGTTTAGCCTCAATGGGTGTAGCATACTGCTACTGTTCTATGGCCAAGTTGGGTCACATTAGGGTTCTAAGGTCGGTTGGTGCTTAATGACTCCTCAGAAGACCCATATTCTCCTCGTTGCAACACAAGGGATATCGGTACAGACCAAGGTGCCACACCAACGTAGCCACTTCTTCACCCGTGTCGGTCTATGCCGGACAGGTCCGTCACAGCTTATGCTACCTAAAAGGGTATCCCCAGATCCGGGTTAGGATCTATGAAACTCTGATGCAAAGCCCACAAATATAAAGCAATCAAAGCAAAGCAATTGAAAACATAAGTATGATCTAATCCTAAGGTACACCTCACTTTTATGATTCCCCAGCAGAGTCGCCAGTTCTGGTGATCGGTGGGAATAGAACTGACTGTTTTTTTAAGCTTGTTTCGCAAAATGTCGCGGTAAGCAAGAGTCGCCACCGTCTTTTATGTTCTCCAACATGGAAAGGACAAAAGCACAGCAAAATTCCTTATTCGAGAATGTTTCTCGGTTCGGGAGGTAGATTTATAGAAAGGGGAGGTATTAGCACCCTTTCTATCCATGGTTATCCATGGGCTCTTAGGTACTTGCTCTCATGTTTTCAAAAAAATTTTGCTTTTCAAGTGTGTGTGGGTTTTGAAAAAGTTTCGTTTGAAAAATTTCTAAGTAACTCTTGTATCAGTCCTCAAGAGTGTATGAAAAATTTGTTTGAAAACTTTTAGAAAGTGTGAGTGTGAAAAGTTGTTTTTATTTGTTTGAAAAGAGCAAGTACCCACGAGATCTACCTACTCTAAGGAATTAGGCTGTGTAAGAGTCCTTTAGATAGTGCTATCCCATCATTGAGAGGTAGGTAGCACCATCGTTGGAGGTGTTCGGGTCAATTCGATTATTAGGGACATGTGGTCACCTAAGCAATGGTAGGATACCTTAGAAGTAACCCTAATGTCCTAGATCCTTTTATCTGAGGCAACCGTTTCGAGGCAACTGGATCTTTAGACAAAGGGCGACCTCTAAGGTGTCCTATACTTGATGACCACCTTCGAGGCAACCAGTGAGGCGTACCCTAGGAGTGGCATGTGCTTTGTGTGTTGTTTTTTAGTTAATTGTCTTTGTACATGTTATTTGTGAGCTACGGATTAATTTTATTTACATACATTCTTTCATGCATTGTTAACAGTTAGGAGTGCGGAAAATAAATTGCGGAAATGTAAATCTAACTATTACAAGGCGCGGGTCTATACATCGCCAAAAAACAAAACCCGTTTGAAAATAAAGTGCGAGAAAAGTAAATAAAGCGGTAAAATCCTAATTAGCTATTACATACTCTGTACAGATACATAAATATAATCAATAAGAAAATAAAGCGCGAAATAAAATTGAATCGGGAACGTCTTAGGGTGTTGACCCTTTTTTAAGAAAGAACTGAATTTTTGTCTTTTTTTGTAATTAATGAAATTAAAACTAATAGCTAATTAATTAATTAATTAAGAAAATGTTTTTTTTTTGTATTTTTATGTTTTTAATGAAAATAAAATAAAAAGAAATTAAAATTTGAAAGTTCTAATTCTAAATTAATTTTACTTATTAAAAAAATGTTGAAATTGTTCTAATTACACAACTAATTAATTAATATTAAAATTTATTTACAAAATAAGTTAATAAATAATAAAATGTTTTTTTTTGGTTTTATTGAATATTATGGGGAAAAATTAGTTTGTTAGGTTAATTAACAATAATGATAATAATTACAAAAAGAAAATAAAAAGAAAAGGAAAATAGAAAAAAAGAAATAGAAACCAATGGGGGTGTTGATGGCCCAATGGAGGTGTGAAGCTTGGAAATTGCTGGCCCATTAACCAGCCTTGTTGACTTTTGGAGATTGCCTGGAGCACGTTGACTGGAGAATATTGTGTTCATCACTTTTTGGCCCTCGGATTGATGATCATGGCCACTTGGCATGTGGAACGCTGAAGGTTCATGGTGAAACGCACTGGGCATCCTGCACACAAACACATAAGAAAAAATGATATGGAATTTTGGGGTACCTGGGAAGAACTTACAGCGCGGGATGATGGATCTTAGGACGTGGCAATGGTTGCTTTAGCTTCAGAGGATGGCAAAGAAGAGAGTCACGTTCTCCTTTTGGCCTGAAAATGCTTGCAATACTCCTTTTGATCTCACACTTTTTTTGACACTTTTTGGATTTTGCTCTGGCCGTTTGTGTAATGTTCTGGTTGTGAATGAGGCTTGCAAGGCTTGCATATGTAGTAATGAGTGAGAATAAGTCACATTTAGGAGCCTTTAACCATTGCAATTAAGCTTTGGATTTTGTCTTAACCACCATTAAAGGCCTTTCAAAGCTTGTTCAAAATTTGAATTTTCATGCCTAAATGAGCTTAGCACGAAATTGGTAGGTTGCAAATGCTTCATGAAGGCTATTCAAACCATAAGATACCATTTAATTAATTTTTTTAGATTTACTTGAATTATTATGGATTTAAATGAATTAAATCCATAAAAATTAAATAAAAATAGAAAAATAATTATTTGGTCTTGAAATTGATCATGGGACACGTGGGTGGCATGACAAGGCTGAATCAAGTGGAAGAAAGTGGGCCCTTTTGTCAAAAATTGAAGTTTCAAGGATAGTTGACTTTTGCCATTTCACAAAAATTTCCCAACTTCTCCAATGCATATCTTGCTCAATTTTAATCATATGAATATGTTCTTGGACATTTTGGAAAGGTCTTGAAGTCCTCTAACCAATGCCTTTGGTCCCATGTCATTTTGATTTACCAATCTCAAGTTATGGTCTTTGACTTAAAATGCCTTTTTGTTGACATTTGAAAATGACTTATAATGTTGAAATTGGTAACTTTTTGTGAGAGCATTTCTTGGATTTGGAATGTGAAGATGAGTTATAGGAAATGTCCTCCCCTTCAAAATGAGCATTGGATGGGATTTTTCTGATGAACCATGAAAATGTTATGCCTAGGTCAAGTTACAGTTGACTTTTCAACTGTCCAAAAATGGAAACTTTTGCATCTTGATGATTTTTGAGCCATTCTTGTGGAATCATGATCAAGACTTGATCAAATGATGAATTTGGCTTCAAAATAATATGTTGACCAAAAATTTTGACTTTTGACTGCCAAATGACCATTTTACCCCTACAGTTGATTGTGAAGCAATTATGGTTTTTGACTGTGCAACTTGACCTTGTGAGCCTTGAAACTTGGCATGGGGATGCTTGACAATGTTTATAGGCATATAGGACTTGATTGAGCCCTTGAAAACCTCAACTTCCTTGCAAGAACCAAAACCCTAATTTGACTGGCTTAGGAGGATGTTTGACTGTGCAATCCCTTGAGAAGACTTGAGCAAATTGAGATGATGTTTGTCAAAGCTTTAAAGAATATGGGAGGGCAAATTTTGGGGTACAACAGTTGGCCTTTTGAACTGTTAACAGGTTTGTGTTTTTCTGGTTTGGCAAACTTGTTTTGTTGGGAACTGTAGGTTTTTTTGGAAGTTTTGTTATGTTTGCACAGGCCTGGGAGTTTTTGTGAGTTTTCAGGCTTGGATACTTGTTACAGTTGCAGCTTTTATGGTTTTGGGGAGAGTTGTTTGAACTGATACGCAATTTGGGGTTTTTTGATAATAGGGTTTTGTGATTTGAGAATGTTCAGGCTTGTTGGCTTGAAGTTTATGGTTTCTGCTTGTTTTACAGTTTGAGTTGTTATGCTGTTTTGTTTTTGAGCAGTTTGGCAGGCTTGGCTATTGTTGCAGTTTGGAATTTGTGGTTTTTTAACTGCTATACAGTTTTGCTGTGCAGTTTGGCTCTGCAGTTTGGCTATTGATTGTTATGGTTTGAAATTGTTACAGGTTTTTGAGTATTTTGGTGCTATGCAGTTGTTCTGCAGGTTTGTTACAGTTTTGCAAGCTTGGCTGTGCAGTTTGGTTTGCTTGAAACTGTTAAAGGGTTTTTTAGGTTTTGGGAGAGTTGTCTTGCAGCTTTGGCTCTGCAGTTTGGCAAGCTTTGCTGTGGTTTTTTGACCAAAGTGTTCTCTCTTTTTCTACCTGCTGTTTGATAGTCTTATATCTTTTTGCTTGTGTTTTTGTAACTTGTGATAACCTTTTTGCCAAACTGTACAACCTCCAAAAGGTGATATCTTTTCTCTCTCAATGACAAAGCACTTTTGCTTTTTCTTATTTTGTGTAAAGTTTGCCTATTAGCTGGAAAGTGATGATAGGCTATGACAAGCCTTTTACTTGTCATTGTTTTACCTCCTGCTTTGTACTTTTAGCCTGCTATTCTGCTGCATTGTGTACTTGCCTTGTATACTGCATCCAGTTTGCTTTGTTCAGTTTGCTGCAATGTTTAGTTTTGTTGCAATGATGTTTGGTTTAGTTGCAATGCTTTGCCATGCTTAGTACAGTTTGGCGCCTGTATGTAATGTTACTGTCTTGCTGTTTGGTTTTGTTTGCCATGCTGTTTTGCATTTGAAACTTGCTTGCATCCAACTTGGCCTTGTTTTGTAATGCAGTTTGACGCCTTGTTGCATTTGAATAAATTGCTTTGTTTGCATTCTTATTTTTTGCATTTTTTATTCTTCTCTTTGTGAACCAAGAAGAGCAATCTTCTTGTGATTTGCAAAGAGGAAAATAAAAACGTGATGAACAATAGCACTTCTGATTCCATACGGCAATCTTTAATGATGAATAATTTCTTTCTTTTTCTGTTTGAAAAATCTAATTAATCAACTGTACTAATCCTTTTTTCTTTGTTTTTCCTTTCATGTGAGCACAACTTGGGTGATGACAAAGCAGGGGAAGCAGAAGACTTTGAGCATGGGAGTAATGAAGCTTATGCTTAGACTTTTTCCTTAGATAGATTTTACATTTATTGTAATAATTTATTTTTCCAAGTACTATAAGTTGTAAAACCTACAGTATTCAAATAATAAATTATTTTTGTATCAACATCTGAAAAATCTTTGTGAGGCAATCTGACATCCAATAAAATCTTCTACTGTCCAATATCTTGCAATTCTCTCTCTGCATCTTCACTTAATCCTTTAAGATTCTCAGATCAAAATAATTGAAATTGCATTCCAACAATTCTAATACAGATAACTTACACTTTAAGTAATTCAATAACTTTGTAATCTCGTAACCTTGCAACATCATTCCAATCAAAATACGCACTGGGTATTCCAATAAACAAGCAAACATTTCATTCCATTAACAAACAAACATATTAACAGACGCACATTGTCTGGTTAACCTGGATCAGACAAAACCTCAATATTCCAAATTACCATCTCAACTCCTATCTCTTATCCCAGATAAACAAGCCTTGAGAACAACCAGTAACCTTTCAGCAAACTCGAAAAAGTGTGAAAACATATGACAGTTAATTGAATTTCTGAGAATTATGTTTCTTCTGAGAATTATGTTTCTTATGAGAAATGCGAGAGAAAACCCTAATTCTTGATTTACTGCCAAAGAAAAGTTTGTTTGATCGATTCTTGAGCCAATCTTGAAAATCTGAGAAAACCCTAGGATTGTGATTTATTGTGAAAAAGGGAGGGAAAATTTTGGGGTACAACAAGGAGCTACTTTCCCTAGAAAAGCTCCTTCAGAGAGCCGATATCTATATTCCCCAGCCGAATTTTATAATCGCAAGCAGTTCATAAAGTTGTCTCCCAAGTAGAGTTTATTTCTCTGAATACAGAAGCTCAATCCCTAACAGAGTTTATTCCTCCTGCTACGGAAGTTCATCCCCCAGCGGAGTTTATCTCTCTGAATCGGAAAAATCTTCCAGCAAAGCATCTCCTCTCTCAAACAGAGTTATTCCCCCGCAGAGTTGTTCTCAAGCATAGTCTCTCCTCGGCAGAATATCCGTAAACAAGGGGCAAATCCCCAACATAGTCATCTCCGATTCACCATCCCCAGCGGAAGTAGAAGAACCGATGTTTCTACAATGATCAAGAATGTAATTCCCAGTACTCTCCAACAGCAGTCAGGGATTTATTTTTCCCACTCGGATATGTCACAATAGCATTTCATGTTCATATATCATAGCATGCGCATACACATTGCATACAACATAGTCTCATTTATTTTGAGAACATCGTCATACAATGCATTTCATGCATCATATACGATTAATCATGTACCTTTTCAGGAAAGATGGTTATCATCAACAACTTCCAGCAAGTTCAAGATTAGCTCCTGAAACTAAACAGAGTAATTATCTGCATGATTAAATGCAGCTTTACACGGGTTCGTCACGAAGCAATCTTACACGGGTTTCTCCTAAATGTAGCTTCACACAGGTTTATCCTGAAAGATCTTACACAGGTCCTTTCTCATACATTTCCGAATGAAGTTTTACATGAACTTATCCCAAAGTAACCTTACCCAGGTTCCTTCTGAAGTTTTACACGAACTTATCCCAAAGTAACCTTACCCAGGTTCCTTCTAAAGTTTTACACGAACTTATCCCAAAGTAACCTTACCCAGGTTCCTTTTGAAGTTTTACACGAACTTATCACAAAGTAACCTTATCCAGGTTCCTCCTGAAGTTTTACACAAACTTATCTCAAAGTAACCTTACCCCGGTTCATTCTGAAGTTTTACACGAACTTATCACAAAGTAACCTTACCCAGGTTCCTCTTGAAGTTTTACAGACTTAGCCCAAAGTAACCTTACCCAGGTTCCTTCTGAAGTTTCACTCAGACTTATCCCAAAGTAACCTTACCCAGGTTCCTTCTCGGTTCAGATGCAGTTTTACCCAAACTCCTCACAAAGCAACCTTACCCAGGTTCCTTCTCGGTTCAGATGCAGTTTTACCCAAACTCATCACAAAGCAACCTTACCCAGGTTCCTTCCCATAAGCCTTACCATCCAAGTTCCTTCTCATAACCTTACCATCCAGGTTTCTTTTCTCTTATCTCCATCCAGCAGTCCATAACACTGTAAGACCTGGACCTGATCAAACCCGATTAGTTTCGCATTTCCCCAGTAAGTCGCAGTGCAGCCTGTACACTAACCAAATATGCAGTTCACCTCCGGATTTAATTCCCCAGTAGAGTAACAGACAACTGAAGCTCCTAAAATTTTATTTCTCCCAAGACAGAGACCAACATTCCTCATCAGATTCCTCCTCAATGATAGGAACATGAATTCTCATCAAAGGAATATCTCGGGAAATCAACATCCTCTAGATGACATCTTTAAGCCCATCTCCAGTGACCTTTCGTCATCTCCTCTAAATGGCATCTGTAAGCCCATTCCCGATACTACCTACACACTCCAGCACCATCTCATACGAGTGAAAATTTCTGGGCACTCTAGTATTCAATCATCTTCCACCTTCAGATTACGAAAGGCAGACAACCAATCTACATCCTCAGGTTTAAGAAGATTGAACAGGGGCAACTATTGTACCCCAAAATTTACCCTCTTTTCATACACGCATATTATTGGTTTTATGGTTATGGAATAAAGGTATATTTATCAAGCTTCTTCAGGTTACAAGTGACGTTTATTTCGCAAATGGATGTTCTCATAGTATTTTCCGTGCTGAAGATTGGTTCGCCATTTTGCAATGATTCGGGGTTCAAAGATTCACAAGTCCAACCCGGCGCGTCATATTCAGGTGTTATTTCGCCAAGATATCTTTGATAACGTATTCTTAAATTCAGGTTCGGCTCATGATTCAATTCTTTAAAGAAGGTCTCCGAATGTGTGAGTTTTCTCAAAGAAATATGGTGAAAAAGTGTGCTGAAAGTGCAGTTTTTATGCACTAAAAAATTCATAACTTGAAGATCGTGGCTTGTTTTGAACCCGTTTCAGTGGCCAAAACTCCATCTTGACGTTATTTATGTTTTCATCTCTCACGGATGGATGTCAGTTTCAATCAGAAGGTCTTCTAAAATGTGGATTTATCAAGTATTTTCGTACAGAAAATTTGTGACAAGTTTATTTGGGTCTTGTTCAGAAAATCATAACTTGGTCGATTTTCATCGTATCGAGCTGGTTCCGGCGCCAAAATTTCACAAATTGAGTTGGCTAAGTTTTCACAGGAGGTATTGAGTTCGAAAGGTATACAAAAGGCCTTCGTTTTTTTTGCTCAGAGTGCGTGTAACGCGCTGAAAATCCTGAATGCTGAATATTATTTCATTTGGGTCGAAACTTCGAAAATTCATAACTTGGTCAATTTTTATTGGATTGGGCCCATCTTTTTACACAAGGTCACTGACTCAGAGATCTAAAACTTTTCTTCCAAAGTTGAGATCGGTTTATGCTCCGATCAATACCAGTTTTTTATTGAAGAACATGTCAGAGTCGACACTGGAGCCCAAAATAAGTTTGTTTGAGCCAAAACTTCAAAAATTCATAACTAATTCACCGTTTATCCGATTGAGCCTATTTTTGGACAGGAGTTAGTTCTCGATGTCGGCTACATTTTTATTTTACATTTCAACTTCAAAAATTGCACTTAAGCCCCTGTGATTTATCCGGGAACGTGACAGACTCAAGTGAATAAAAATTTGCACTATTGTTTGTAGTTATTGGAGGCACAACTGCACATTCAAAGCCTATTTTTTTTCTCTAATTTCCATTATATAATCTCATCCTTTTCACACAAACAACAGGAGAAAAAAAAAACTTTACCACAACCCTGTCAAAATATCAAATTCTTTCAAGAACCCTAAAACCTTGAAATCCTTATTACAAACCCTCATCTCACTACAAACAAGTCATCCTTGTTACAAATCCATATCTCACTACTTCTCCAGTAAGGGTAAGGCTGGTTTGATCTCCATGATCAAAAATGTATAATCATTCATACATGCCATATCGGTTTTAATATTACAAAATTTCATATATTTGTTTTATTTGTATCTCATGATATTGTAATTTATTTAATGTGTTCATAAGATTCAACACTGCAAATTTAGACAGGATCTCATGCAAGATTATTACAAAACGCTGAGGGTAAAACAGAACAACCAATTCATGGCGAGGTAGACATCCTGAGAAGGTTAAGGGCGTGGGTTCAACAATCACGCCTATTGGTTTTGGTTTTCTTCCTTTCTATTTATCCTTTTACCTATTTCATTCTTTCTATTTAAAACCCTTTTCATAAAAGTTAACATTTTTCACAAACCTTTGATTTTTTATAATAAACTCGAATAATTAATTTTAAGTTTTTTTAATCTAATTTTAGGTTTTAAATTAATTTTTGGTTCAACATCCACCCCTGACAATATGTATAATTTTGCTTATTTTTAACCCTTTTTGCCTCATTTCTTTCTCTTTAATATCTTCCTTAAAAATCCTAAATTCATATAAACTCTAATTTTATTCAAATCAAAAACCCTATTAATTGGCAAACTTAACTTTTTTACAAACCTTAATTAATTTAAGTTTTAAATTTTTTTATTATTATTAACTCTTTTTTTTATTAACTCTTTAATTTGATTAATTAACCATTTTTTAACAAATTAGGATTAGGTTTTTGTTTTAGTTAGTAAATGAATTTTTGGCTTTTTTTCATTTATTAATAAATTAAGTTAATTAATTTTTTTTTATTAAAGTTAGTTAGAATTAGGTTTTTTAATTAACTTAAAATTATTTTCTACAAAAAAAATACCAAAAATATTAACTTAGAATTTTAGGTTTTAATTTTTCCTTAATTTCTTTTTATTTATTCTTTTACATTTTAATTTCTAGGAAAATTATATAGGTCGCATTATCAATGTAATAGCGTCGATTTATCTTTTCTCGCATTTTTTTCTAATTATGTAATTGCTTTCGGGATGTAATAGTTTTAAGATTTCTTTTCTGCACTCTTCATTATTATGTAACTGCCCGAAAGCTCTGTAATAGCCTAGGTTTACACTTCCGCCTTTACCTTCTGCTACTATATTTTATGCAATGCTTAGACTAATAGGATTGTATAGAAAGACCGGTAAACTAATTGAACATAGCATAACCTAATTCAAAGATAATATATCTGAAAACAAACACTGCTGCACACTTGCACCCCTAGGGTTCTCCCCACTTGGTTGCCTCGGAAAACAATGGTCATGTCCCTCGAACGTAGGGATACCCTAAGCAAAGACCCTCAGTTAAATTCATCCGGTTAAATTCATCATAAAGATCATGGTCCCTCAACGTCCCTCGAGTTGCCTACGAGAAATGATCTTGTCCCTCGATGTTGCCTACGAATATATGATGACAGTCCCTTCGAAATGCTAAGGTATCCTTACATGTTGCCTTCAATGACCAATACGTCCCTTTTGATAGTCCCTCAAACATCCAACGACTAGGGTTACCTACTCACTAATAGTAGGATAACACGGTCTAAAGGATAGGAGGAAAAGAATGCCTTTTTTCGAGTAGGTAGATAACTGTCAGGTACTTGCTCAAAACAACAAATCTTTTACACCATACACTTTCAAACAAACTTCCCAAACAAAGTTTTCAAAAACAACTTCGTAACACTCTTGAGGACAGAAACAAGGGTTAACACGAAGTAAAACAAAACTTTTCAAAACAAGCACACACAAGCAATTTCAAAATGAGCAAGTACCTAAGAGCCCATGGAAAACCATGGATAGAAAGGGTGCTAACACATTCCCTTTCTATAATTTACCCCCCGTACTCAGAAACATCTCGAAAAAGGTTTTTTCTGTTCTTTTTCCTTTTCCTTTGTTGGATGAAATAAAAGTCGGTGGCGACTTTTGCTTACCGCGACATTTGCAAACAAAAAAAGCAAACCAGTATTAATAGTCGGTTCTGCCACTTTATCACACTATTATTAAGGAGTAGGTAGCTCCATCGTTAGAGTTCGAGGGACAATCGAAAGGGATAATTACAGTCACTTAAGGCAACAAGGCAAGATCTCTTAGTAATTGTCCTAAATTTCTAAGATCGAATTTTGTTTTACCAAGGCAACTTTCGAAAGGGACTTGCGATCTCTGAATTAGAGGACGGTCACTAAGAATTGTCACGTTCAAGAATAGTGACCGTATTTCCGAGGCAACCGAAGTGGGAGATACCCTAGGAGTGAGCATGTGCAAGTGTTTGATTTCAGTTTGTTTATCTTTGCACAGTTAGGGTGTTCTACTGTTTTAAACATTCGATTTATCTTTCCATTCAGTCCTATTATCAATCATCTAACAATTTAAACAATTGCGGAAATTAAAAGCAGAAAAGAAAATCTACGCTATTACAGGGCTTCGGGGGAAGGGGTTACATAACCAAACTTGGGGGAAAAGCAGTAAATAAAAGCAGTAATAAACCTAAGTTAAAAGCTATTACAAACTCGAAACAAATACAATAATTGGAATAAATAAATAAATGTGCGCGTGAATAAATTAAATATCCTAAAGAATCTACTTAAATAAAGAAAATATTTTTGATTTTTTATTGAGAAAACTAGATATTTGTGAATTAAACCTAATTTTTTCTAATTAACTTTACTTAATGAAAACAAATCAATTCAATGTCATTAAATTAATTAATTTCCCAAAAAAAAATTTAATTAAAAAAAACCTAATTCTATATTTTTTTGTGATTTTCATTGATTTTATGATTTAATATTAAAAAATGATTTTTAAAACTATAAATCAAATAACACAAAATAATGAAATGAATAAGAAAAATAAGAATGGGCCTGATGCTGGAAGTGATTTTAGGGGTGCGTGGCTGAATTTTGCAAAGCCCGGAATAGCTAGCAATTCTTCCTTACGAGTGATTCAGTGAGGCTCTCATCTGGGGGTTCACCATGCACTGCTTTTGCTGGACACTTGGATCTGGGTCGCGTGATGATCTAAGGGTTGGATCTGTGAGCGCATGGTGGATGCTTGGCTAAGAGATGCGTTGGATATGTAAGAAATTATCAAGAAAAATACAAAAGCATACGCCTGGGATCTAACCTAGGACATTTGCCTCACATATTCATTCCTTGACCATCTGCGTTGGGATGCTTATTTGTTAATATAATAAACAAAAAAACATAAAGTAAATCAAGTAGCATGCCCAGAAAAACACGTGAAATTCAAACGGGCCAGTGGTATGCTGCCACCTCTTGTCTTCTTCCCAGAACGGTGGTCTTTGGTATCAGACTTTTACCTACATACAAAATTGTCACTAAAGGCTAAAGTGATAATTTCTGTCCGTAGCTACATCCCTGCAATATTAAAAATGTAATACAAGCAAGATAAATTAAAACTACAGCCAGGGATCAATCAGAAATTTGCCCCTGAATGCTATGGTATCCATAATCTGGTCCAATTTTCCCTAGAGAAGGAAACCCCAAATTCGAGCTTATGAACCCTAGCCATGGCAAGAAGTTATTCCTGCACTTAAACTTTAATCAAACCAATAAAAAACATTGCAAATGTGATAGCAAGCATGGATATATGATCAAAACAGATTCGTGATGGACAAATCATTGGAATCGAGTTTGAAAAAAAAACGGTGACTGTTAGAGAGCATGATTCTTGACGTTTCGAGGGTTAAGGATGATTGCAAGAACTTAAATGAATGTCCAGGGGCATGATTTGATCCTTGGAATGGGTTGAATCGGTCTATGAAGGAGAATGGGCTCTGCACTTTTTGGCAAAAAATTTGAACTTTGTTCTTGATGTAGAGGCAGGTTGTGCAACTTTTTTCTTCTTCTTTAAGGTTCATAATGCTTGTGTATATGTACTGAATCAATCTAGGGTAGCATAATTGGAAAGAATCACATGATGTAATGGTTATTACTTTTGATTCAAATCTTTCCACATTTGGAGATTTCCTCTTGTTTTCAATCTTGCACGTTTTTCCTTGGCTATAGACAGCTTGCATGATCTATAATTTAATGCAAAACAAATCTCATTCCATTGATTTTATTTATTTTGATTTAATTTGATTTAATTTGATTTAATTTGATTTAATTTGATTTTATTTGAATTTTAAATAAATAAAGTCAAAATAAATTAGGTAAATAAATAAATGAGGCAAGGAGGGTCCCATGGGTCGTGGACCATGCTAGGGATAAGATTCAATCTTGAAAAAGATGGGCCCATGTAGAAAAAAATGCAAATTTGGGCATTGTTGACTTTGTGCAAATTTCTAAAAATGGCCAACTTTGACAATGCATATCTCTCTCAATTTTGACCCTAAGAGGGTGTCCTTGGACTTTTTAGAAAGCTTAGGATGTCCTATAAACAACCCTTTTCGTTTCATCTCCATTGGATCTTCCATGTTCATGTAAGAAGCTTTGACCCAAATGGTGTTTTTGTTGACTTTTTGGAAGGACCTATAATGTCCGAGCTTGTATATTTCAAATGGTAAATTTCTTGGACTTGAGGGATGAAGAGAAGTTGTAGGAAATTGGATTCTCTTCAAAATGAGCCTTGGATGAGAAATTTCTGATAAAGTATGAGAAAGTTATGCATGGTCAAAGTTTGGTTGACTTTTCCTATAGGAACCCTAATTTAGTAACTTTTGAGTTTTGATGAATTAGGAGCATTCCTTGAGGAATCATGACCAACCCTTGATCAAATGATGGATATAACTTCAAAAATTTGATGTTGACCAAAAATCTTGAGGTTTTGCTGTATTTGGGCCACAGTTGACTTTTGACCTAATACAATTGATTTTCAGGCATTTGAGCAGTTGACTGAGCAAACTTATTGTGCAAGGCATGAAACTTGGAATGGATGATCTTGAGGACATATTAGGGCAATGGAAAACATTTAGGACCCTTGTAACTCAAACATCTTGATGAGGAGTGAAACCCTAGTTTGAGGCTCATTGTCTTAGGGGGAGGATTTGTCTGGTCAATCCTTAGTTAACTTGAGAAATTGAGGACCTATAGGAGTATGTTTTGAGTAAAATGAGAGGGAAAATTTTGGGGTGCAACAACTGCCCCTGTTCAATCTTCTTATACCTGAGGATGTAGATTGGCTTGTCTGCCTTTTGTGATCTGAAGGTGGAAGATGATTGAACACTAGAGTGCCCAGAAATTTGCACTAACATGAAGTGAATGTCGATCGATAATATCAGGAATTGGCTTACAAATTCCATTTGGAAGGCGACGGAGAATCGTCAGAGATGGGCTTAAATATGCCATCCAAAAAAGGTATCGATTGCATAAGAGATTCCTTTGCAAGAATTCCTGTACCTGTCGTTGAGGAGGACTTCGTCAGGGAATGTTGATTTATGTCATGGGAAATAGAGTCTTGGAGCTTCGGTTGTCCATTACTCTACTAGGGAATTAACTTTTGATTGATGAGACAAAAGTGAGCTGTTATCTGGTCGAGTTTGGGTTTCACGGCAACTTACTGGGGAATATGAAATCGACCGTATTTGGTCGGGTCTAGGTTTTACAGTGTTATAAACTGTTGTCCGGAGATAAAAGAGAAGGAACCTGTATAAGGCTTTCTCGGGATAAGCCCATGTAAAACTGCGTCAGGTAATTCATGAAAAGGAGCCTGGATAATAGGGCTATGAGAAGGAACCTGGGTAGTAGGGTTACTTAAAAATGAAGCCTGGGTAGTAGGGTTACTTTGGAATAAAGCCCGGGTGGTAGGGCTGTGAGAAGGAACCTGGGTAGTAGGGTTACTTAGAAATAAAAGCTTGGGAAGTAGGGCTATGAGAAGGAACCTGGATAGTAGGGTTACTTCGAAATAAAGTCTGGGTAGTAAGGCTATAAGAAGGAACCTGGGTAGTAGGATTACTTCGAAATAAAATCATGGGTAGTAGGGCTATGAGAAAGAACCTGGGTAATAGGGTTACTTCGAAATAAAGGCCTGGGTAGTAGGATTGTGAGAAGGAACTTGGGTAGTAGGGTTACTTAGAAATAAAAGCCTGGGTAGTAGGGCTATGAGAAGGAACCTGGGTAGTAGGTTTACTTCGAAATAAAGCCTGGGTAGTAAGGCTATGACAAGGAACCTGGGTAGTAGGGTTACGTCGAAATAAAAGCCTGGGTAGTAGGGCTATGAGAAGGAACCTGGGTAGTAGGGTTACTTTGAAATAAAGCCTAGGTAGTAGGGCTACTTTGAAATAAAGCATGGGTGGTAGGACTGTGAGAAGGAACCTGGGTAGTAGGGTTACTTCGAAATAAAAGCCTGGGTATTAAGGCTATGAGAAGGAACCTGGGTAGTAGGGTTACTTCAAAATAAAAGCTTGGGTAGTAGGGCTGCCTCATTTGATCACGTAGATTAGTTGACCTGTTTGGTTTCAGGAACTGGTTCTCCATTAGTTGTCTGCATATATGACATGTATAGCTTCATGGATTTAATCTTGAACTATTGGAATTATTGATAATAACCATCTTTCCTGAAATGGTACATGATTAATTATATGCGATGTATGAAATGCATTGTGTGATGATGTTCTCAAACTAAATGAGATTATGTTGTATGCAATATGTATGCGCACGTCATGATGTATGAACATGAAATGCTATTGTGACATATCCGAGTCTGGGAAAATAAATCCCTGACTGTTGCTGGAGAGTACTGGAAATTGAATTCCTGACCATTGTAGAAAAAGTGGTTCTTCTATTTCTGCTAGGGATGGTGAACGAAGATGACTATGCCGTGGATTTACTCCTTTCTGTTTGGTGAATATTCTGCTGGAGAGAGGCTCTACTTAAGGATAAATCTGCGGGGAATAACTCTGTTTGAGAAAGGAGATGCTTTGATGGAAGATTTTGCCGATTCGGAGTAATAAAATCCGCCAGGGGATGAGCTTCCGCAGTTTGCAAAATAAACTCTACCCGAGAGGAGGTTTTATGAACCGTTAAAACTGGGCTGGGGAAAATAGACTTCAGCTCTCTGAAGGAACTTTGTTGGAGAAAGTAATTCCTACTTGGGGAAGAAGAGACCAAAAATTTGGTTGTTTTTACTCTGTGGGGAACATAGACGTCACTAGGACGTATGCTGAGGATACGGCGATGACTTCACATTAGGACATTTCTGCCCCTGTGCCTGTTGGAGATTTTATGGATGGATCTATGTCATGATTGTACTTGAATATGTATTGTATGAGTGTCAGAATGACATCCGTCTTTGGATCGTATCTGCACTGTACTTGAAACATGTGTTGAATGAGGGTCAGAATGACATCCGTCTTTGGATCTTATTCGCACTATACTTAAAACATGTGTTGAATGAGTGTCAGAATGACACCCGTCTCTAGATCGTATTTGCATTGTACTTGAATAGAATCTGGAGTAGGTGTCAGGATGACATCCATTTTTGGATCGTACCTGAACCGTTTCTAGATGAGAATTTGGAGTAAGTGTCAGGATGACATCCATCCTTGGATCGTACCTGAACCGTTTCTAGATGATAATATGGAGTAAGTGTCAGGATGACATCCATCTTTAGATCGTACCTGAACTGTTTCTAAATGAGAATCTGGAGTAAGTGTCAGGATGACATCTGTTCTTGGATCGTACCTGAACCCTTTCTAGATGAGAATCTTGAATAAGTGTCAGGATGACATTCGTCCTTGGATCGTACCTGAACTGTTTCTAGATGATGTGTTGAAATAAGTGTCAGAATGACATCCGTCTCTGGATCGTATCTGCACCGTACTAGGATAGAATCTGGAGTAGGTGTCAGGATGACATTCATTTTTAGATCGTACATGAACCATTTCTAGATGATAATTTGCTTTGTTCAGAATGTTTTCGTTGGGAAATCCCGAGAAGCTTGGCGACTTCATTGGGGAATTTTCGTTGGAGCAGTAATTTGGAGATTTTGCTCTACCAAGGGTATGATAACACCTGACATCAATAGGATGCATGCTAAGAACATGGAAGTGACCTTGTAGTAAAATGTCCCTGTCTCGATAACTGTTGTAGAAAATATCAATCGAGGATTTTGTAGATGGTTTGACTGTTATCCCAACACTTGGAGTCCTTGGTGAATGCAGATCAGGGTAATAAACCTTCTACTGATTAGACAAGTGACAAGATGACGGGATGTAGTCGTACGCTTTAATCCCTAACTTTTTTCTAGACTATCTTTTCAGATTTTCAGTCCACCGGGATACCCTTTTTTGCCCAAGCCTCCTTTTCAGGTTTTCGACTTGTCGAGTGTACACATTTTTTGTTTTTATCCCTAATTTTTTCCTAGGCCACTCAACCTAGCGGGTCTTTGTTCATGCATAGTATTTTCCGACTATGTCCATGTTCACTGGGTACGGAGAATTGTCATTGTCCATAGTAGTAAGTGTTGTCACACTTCTAGAAGGTGTTTGTTTGATCGTACAAGATTTGTTGCTGGAATTCATGCCCAATGCCCCAAGTGATTCAGATGGAGATCTGCCCTTGGCTATTCGGTATCTTTGAGAGATTACTTGAATCTTGACTTGACTGCCCCAGGTGATGGACAATGATCATGTCGTGCCCCTTGGTTGGAAGTGTTTTTCCACTTGAGGTGATCCTTTTCATTGAGAAGGTTTTTGTTCACTAGATATTCGTCATGCGAATTTCTCTGTTGTTTAACAAATAGTTATATGCAAACAATGGTACTTTAAGAATGCAAAGCTTATGTCTATCTTGAAGTTTGAAAATTCATTTTTTAGTAAAACAAACAAATTTTGTAAAAGTGTGATGTCAACTCAAGATTTATAGCAAGTCCTACAGGAGTCATGATACCTTTTGTAACAGTATGCTCTCTGTTGTACCCCAAAATTTGCCCTCCCATATTTCTCAAAGGCATTGCAAGAAAATCTCCAAGTTGCTCAAGGTTGCTCAAGAATTGGTCAAACAAGCTCTCTCCTAAAACAGTCTACCCCAAATTAGGGTTTTGTGTTTCATCAAGATATTTGAGTCCAAATGACCTCAAGTGCTCCCCAATGTCCTAATATGTTCTCAAGTTCATCCATGTCAAGTTTCAAGCCTTGCAGAGGGAGTTTGCTCAGTCAATTGCTCAAAAGGTCCAAAAATCGACTGTGCTAGGGCAAAAGTCAACTGTGACCCAAATACAGTCAAACTTCAAGATTTTTTGTCAACATTATCATTTTAAAGGATATTTCATCCTTTTATCAAGGGTTGATCATGATTCATCAAGGATTGCTCAAAATTCATCAAGATTCAAAAGTTGCTAAATTAGGATTTTATAGGAAAAGTCAACTCAACTTTGACCACGCACAACTTTCTCATACTTTATGAGAAATGACCCATCCAAACTCATTTTTAAGAGGATGCAATTCCCTACAATCCATCTTCATATCCCAAGATCAAAAAATGTACTCACAAGAAGTTATGAATTTTGACATTATAGGTCATTTTTTAAAGTCAACAAAAACACCTTTTTTTGTCAAAGCTTCTAACTTGAGAATTGAATATCAAAATGAGATGATACCAAAAGGGTTGATTAGAGGACATCTCAAGCTTTCTAAAAAAAGCAAGAACACCCTCATAAGGTTAAAATTGAGAGAGATATGCATTGTCAAAGTTGGACAATTTTTGAAAAAATGCATAAAGCAAATATTGACCAAACTTGGATTTTTCCAAATGGGCCTATCTTTTCAAGTTTGAAAATCATTCCTAACATGGTCCACAACCTCTAAGCCCACCCATAAATTTTTCTACTATTTATGCTATTTATTTTAATATTTTATTCATTAAAATTCAGAATTAAATAAATAAATAATGGAAATTATGTAAATTTTGATGTGAATCCATTTTGGGAAAGTTTTATGCTGGTTTATGTCAATTTATTTCGTGAAATAACTTTTCAAATATGTCTAGGTTCATCCACATGTGAAAATGGCATAAAATCATCAAATATGGCATTTTTTCAAATCTTGATCATGGTCTTAAAACACAACATTATGAGGGAGATTCTTTCCATGCTTTCTTGTCTCCTCATTCTCCTCTATAAATATAGAGCCATACAAGCTTGAAAGGGACGAAAATCCTCTCTAAAAAATCCTCTTAAAAAGCTCTTCAAAAAGCTCTCTAAAAGCTCTTCAAAAAGCGCTCCAGAAATCAAAGAATTGGTGCAGGTCATATCTCGAGGTTCCGATCTCTCTCAATTGACATCAAGCCTCAAACCATCCTCTTGAAGTCATAAAGAGTCTTACAAGGCCCAAGAGCAATCCATCACACGCCTAGCACACCCCCATTTGACGACACCGGTTTGGTAAATTTTTAAATTTTGAATCTCTAATTTTGATCACATTTTATGGTATGCTAACGTTTGCTTGAGTTTATATAGAAAAATTATGGATGTTTGAATCATAGGTTCCATGCAAGAATAAAAAAAACACCATAGTTAGAGCATGAAGCTTTCGAAGATTCGGGCCTAGAGATTTCTGATGATTGCACCTCCACATTGCAGGCCCAGTTTGCTTTTCTCTAATTCTTTTATATTTATATTATTTCATTTATTTATTTTACTAACTCATCAAATTATTTTCTTTTTTATCAAAAAATCACAAAACATTTTTCTATCCAATTAAATTCAAGATATTTATTTTTATTATAAAAAAAGTAATTAATTTAATTAGGTTATTAATTATTAGACAACTTTAATTTCTTTTTACATAATTAAAATTAATTAGAATAAATAGGTTTTATTACTAACTTAATTATTTTATTTCTTTCCTAAAATAACAAAAACCCAAAAATATGTCATTTAATTATTTTCATTAATTAATTTAATAACCAATCAATTTTGCATTTAATTTAAAAAATCTAATTTCTTTTCTTAAAGAATATTAAAAAACAACAAAAAAACATTTTCTTTTTTTTATTAGGATAGAAGAGTCAAAACCCTAATTTCTCGTCGATCTAATTTTTAATCGCGCGCTTTATTATTATTTTGCCCAATTATTGTATCTGCTCACAGTTTGTAATAATTTAGTTAGGACGTTTATTTACCTATACCGCTTTTATTTATTTATTTATTTTTTTACGATATTTAATGTAACTGCTCATGGGATGTAATAGTTTAATTAGGACGTTTATTCTACATTTATCGCTTTTATTTTTAAAGGGTTGCTTTTGGCGATGTAAACACCTGACGCCTTGTAATATTTAGTTAAATTTCTGCATTTTAATTCCGCAAATTATACAACTGCTAGATGTTTGATAATAGGGTTTGTATGAAAAGAATGAATGTCTAATCTTAAAATCGAATTAGATCACCCTTAACATGTGCAAAGATAAAAATAACTGAAAACGACACACTCGTACAAGCGCACTGTTAGGGTACACCCCACTTGGTTGCCTTCGTACACGGTCATTGAGTATAGGTCATTTTAGAGGTCGTCCTCTTGTCTAAAAGATCATAGTTGCCTCGAAACGGTTTCCTCGGATATTGTTACCTCAAACAAATGATCTAAGACATTAGGGTTACCGCTAAGGCGTCCTAACGTTGCTTTAGTGACTGTATGTCCCTCATTCGAATTGACCCCCAAACTCCAACGACGGTGCTACCTACTCACTAATAGTGGGATAGCATTGTCTAAAGGAAATTAACATAAAACGATTCCTTTTTCGAGTAGGTAGATAGTTCTTAGATACTTGCTCATCCAAAATAAAACAAATTTTTCACACTTACACTCCTTTTCAAACAAAGTTTTCAAAAACACTTCATTACACTCTTGAAGACAGACGCAAGAGTTAAATCGAAGTTAAAACAAAAACTTTTCAAAACCCACAAACACAAAGAAAACAATTTTGAAAATGATGAGCAAGTACCTAAGAGCCCGTAGATAACTATGGATAGAAAGGGTGCTAATACCTTCCCTTTCTATACCCCCCGTACTCAGAAATATCTCGAAAAAGGAATTTTTCTGTGCTTTTTTCCTTTCCTTGTTGGATAAAATAAAAGTCGGTGGCGACTCTTGCTTACCGCGATATTTTGCAAAAACAAACGCATAACGCAAACCAGCATTCCAAAAAACAGTCAGTTCTTCCCACCGTATCACAAAACTGGCGACTCTGCTGGGGAACATTTATAAGTGGGGTGTACCTTAGGAATAGTTCATAATGTTTTAAATTGCTTGAATGTATGATTTATCTTTGTGGGTTGAATCGGAGTTACTGTAGATCCTAACCCGGATCTAGGGGATACCCTTTAGGTAAGTAGCAATAAACTGTGAGGGAACTGTACGACGTAGACCGATACGGTTGAAGCAGTAGCTACGTTGGTGTGGCACTTTAGTATGTACCGATATCCCTTGTGGCGCAACGAGGAGAATATGGGTCTGCTAAGGGGTCATTAAGCACCAAGTGACCTTAGAACCTTTAAATTGACCAATTTGGCCATAGAACAGTAGCAGTATGCTACACTCATTGAGACTAAACTCTCGCGATGATTCCGGCTGCAAGAAAAGGTTGCTAAACTGAAATTATGACCGATTGAGGGTAGTCAGTGATATTGAGATTCTCTAGAACCCGGTTACTATTTTTAGGACAGGTTTGAACCAATTGAACTGAAAGAGGGTAGTATCTAGACTCCTTGCCAGCCTGAAATCTAAGGGCTATCTGTGTGACTTGTTTGCCTTTACCATGTTTGATATTTGTGGATACTTGTGGTGTGTTTTCTATTATGACATCATGACATCATGACATTGCATGCATCTTGCATTGGACTAACCTATTTCAAAGACAAGAGGGATTCATCTTTGTTCAGTTTTGTAGGTCATGACACCCATGCGTAGAAACACTATCCAGATCAACTTTGTCCAAGTTCCCACTCTGCTTAAAGAATTGGTTGCAAAGATTCCAGATACTACCTTCTTCATCAGAAGACATGGGCACCTTCTTATTTTGGTCACTTCCAAATTAGACGAACATATGATGAGTGTCTTAGTCCAGTTCTTTGATCCTCTGTACCATTGCTTTACTTTTCCGGACTACCTGCTGGTCCCTACCTTGGAAGAGTTCTCTGATCTACTTGGTATCCCCATTCTAAAGCAGACCCCGTTTACATGTTGGGAGAAGATCCTTAGGCCGGAAGAGATTGCTTCAGCCCTTCATCTGAAAAAGGCTGAGGTAATGTCTAAATGGGAAACTCGTAGTGGAGCAAAGGGCTTCTTGACTAAATTCTTGGTTGGTAAAGCTAATCAGTTCTGGGGCAGTCTAGACTTCCAGGCTTTTGAAGACATTCTGGCTCTTCTGATATATGGTTTGGTGTTGTTTCCTAACTCTAATTCCTTTGTTGACGTGAATGCGGTAAAGATCTTCATGTCCGGTAATCCAATACCCACTCTCTTGGGTGACATTCTTCATTCTCTTTATGCCCGTACTGCTCGGAAGAGGGGAACCCTTATAAGCTGTGCACCATTGTTGGCGAGGTGGTTTATTTCTCACCTCCCCAAATCAGTTCTGAAGAACAAAGAAGGCATGGGTTGGGCCTATAGGATTATGTATATCTCTCATAATGACATCATTTGGACTATTAAGGGCATGGAAGATGTGGCCATTATTGATCACTGTGGGGAATACCCCAATGTTCCACTGATAGGAACTAATGGAGGGATCACTTATAATCCGTGCTTGACCTTACGTCAGTTTGGGCGAGCTAGAAGGGAATTACCTCATGAGTTTCTAATGCCGAGTATTGTCTTTGATTTCCAAGGGGACAGTGACGAGCAACGCTGCAGATTCATAAGAGCTTGGGATAGAGTACACAGGTCTGATCCACACGAGCTGGGTGCGAAGACTTCTTTACCAATAGAACCATATCTCTGATGGGTTCGCATACGTGCCCAAAAGCTGGGAATTCCCTACGAAGCCGTCTTGCCTATCATTGTTGAAGTTGCTGATGAAGAGGGGGTTCCTCCTACCATCCTACACCCTTACATGCCTACTGACATTGGGGCACTGAAGAGGTCCTAGATGAAGCTGAGGGAAGAACGGGATACTTATAGAGAAAAGTATCACGAGCAAGAGCAGAAGATCCAGAAGTTGACTAGGCAGCTGGAGAACGAGCGGATCCTCAATGATTATGTCTGCACCGACAAGAAACGACCATGGGAGCACTGATTGTCCCTTTTGATTATTTCTAGTGTTTGATTTACTTTTCAGTTTTTCTTTCTTGTAATGCCTTAAAGGCATCTATTGAACAATTGATTTCAAAGTTTATCTAATAAAAGTGTGTTTCGTTTTTGTTTATGAATTTGAATACCTAAAGTCTTTGAAATCATATCATGCGCATATCATTCCCATGCACCTCATCACAGGTACCCATTACAGGTTTCTCATCTTCTTCGCTGTTTATTTCAGCATCATGTCTTCTGAACCATCAACTGAACAAGCAATCAAGGCTCTGCAAGCCCAAAACGCCCAGTTCCAGGAATTGTTCATGAATTTGGCTAAGGGTCAGCAAGATCTGAAGGCCCTTATCTTGAAAGAGAAGAAGAAGAAGAAGAAGAAGACGGTCCTATTTAATATGGGTCGCATATTCGGAAATGATTTGCGAGAAGAGGTTGATTTGACCCACTCATCTAGAGGGGGAGATAATCAGGAAGAAAGGAGGGCTCCTAGCCCTGTGGTTTCAGACAATGAGACTGACTTTGACGAAGACCAGTATCCTTCGGCTGAGGATAGATATAAGCAACTGGAAGACCGGTTGAGCGCGATGGAAGTTCAGAAAGTGCCTGGTTTGGACTTTGGTGATCTAGGTTGTAGGATCAAGCGCTTACCACTGAGCTAAAAGTAATTGCTTGTAGCCAAGGTGCTACTCTATTTCCTTATAGCTAATCCAACAAGGGCCTACCTGGCACACCTAACACACCTGTGTAGGCGCCCATGGGGGGATGTTAAGCCCTTCGAATCCCTAAGGTTGACGCTGGATATTTTAATCCAACAATATCCCCCCCAGTGTCAGCCGGGGGGATTCGAACCCATGACCATGCTCTGATACCACTTGTAGGATCAAGCGCTTACCACTGAGCTAAAAGCAATTGCTTGTAGCCAAGGTGCTAATCTATTTCCTTATAGCTAATCCAACAAGGGCCTACCTGGCCCACCTAACACACCTGTGTAGGCACCCATGGGGGGATGTTAAGCCCTTCGAATCCCTAAGGTTGACGCTGGATATTTTAATCCAGCATAGGTTTGTCATCTGGGGTGGTGATTCCCCACAAGTTTAAAGCACCGATCTTTTCTAAATACGACGGGGTTTCTTGCCCAAAGCTGCACCTCCGTTCGTATGTTAGGAAGATTCAGCCATACACCGCTGACAAGAATCTCTGGATCCACTTATTTCAAGACAGTCTCTTAGGGACTCAGCTTGAATGGTTTTACCAGCTAGAAGAAGCTAGTATCCGCAATTGGGAGGACTTGGCTGCTGCTTTCTACAAGCAGTACCAATATAACTCCGACCTCGCTCCCACGCGTACCCAACTCCAGGGTATGTCAATGGGTGCGGGCGAAGGTTTCAAAGATTACGCCCAGAAGTGGAGGGACCTTGTCGGCAGAGTGCAACCTCCCTTGGCTGATAGGGAGCTAGTGGATATGTTTTTAGGGACCTTGTGTGGTCCATATTTCAACCATCTGATTGGAAGTTCATCGTCCGGGTTTACAGAGCTGATCATGACCGGGGAAAGAATTGAGGCTGGTATCAAATCTGGTAAAATACAGAAGGGTGCTTCATCAAGCACCGAGAAGAAACCTTTTAAGAAGGAGTCTAGTGTTGTTTACAGTTCAAAGAGCCATAATAAACCTGAACACCGCCAAGCTGTTAATGCGGTTGTTATTTCAAGACCTGCTGTTGCTCATCAACGCGACAATCATCCAAGGGCCGAGAGGCCGCGAAGACAATTCACTAAGCTCAACATGACTTTATCCCAAATTCTGCCACAATTATTAAAGACCAATCTGGTGATTCCAAGGGAGGCCTCGAAGATTCCAAATAATGCATCACCCATGTGCGACCCGAATGCCCGTTGTGCTTTTCACTCTAATAGCCCGGGGCATGATACATATAACTATTGGGTCTTGAAGAATAAGGTACAGGATTTGATTGAGGATAAGTAAATTCAGTTCGAAGCGCCAGAAAAGCCAAATGTCATAACAGCACCTGTGCCCAAACATGACGTGGGAGTGAATGCTATTGGGGATGACGATGATGAAGAGTTTGATATTGACAGTTGGATATACTCAACTGCCGATGGTGGATTAACCAACTGGACATCGAAGGATTCTATGCCTGTTTCAGTTATCACCCAGTAATGAGACTTTTGTTTTGTATTTGTAACAGACAATGTTTTAAACTTTATGGCCCGGTGTCTTACCCGGGGCACCGTGGCTTCATTTGTGAGGGCTTTATGTGTGTCATCTACATATATCATTAATAAAAGCATTGGACGTTTTCTTGCATTTCAAATTTTGCGCGCTCCATGTTTTTCTTTTTTATATATTACAAAACAGTTATTTTACACACACTCACATATACAGGTCTACATCCACTCTAGATCTCACTGGTAACGACTCTGCTACTGCTAGTTATGATTTCGAAAGTCTGATCAACTTAGCCGAAGACGAAGGTGAAGATGATTGCGAAGTGCCTGGTGAACTTGCTAGACTGCTACTTTAAGAAGAGAGGGCTATACAGCCGCATGAAGAGCCCATGGAATCAATAAATCTGGGTTCAGAGGTAGACAAGAAAGAGGTCAAGATCGATGCAAATCTGGAAGCTAGTGTTAAACAACGGTTGATTCAGATGCTGCGTGACTACGTTGAGATCTTTGCCTGGTCTTATGAAGATATGCCTGGGTTGGATACTGATATTGTGGTTCACCGCCTGCCTACCAAGGAAGATTGTCCTCCAGTGATACAGAAGGTCCACCGAATGCGCCCAGAGATGTCTGAGAAAATCAAGGCTGAAGTTATGAAACAGTTCGACGCCGGTTTTCTAGTAGTTACTTCTTACCCTCAGTGGGTGGCCAACGTGGTTCCTGTGCCGAAGAAGGATGGTAAAGTTCGAATGTGTGTTGACTATAGGGTTCTGAACAGGGCAAGTCCCAAGGATGATTTCCCTCTACCTCATATCGATGTTCTGGTTGACAATACTGCACATCATAAGGTATTCTCATTTATGGATGGGTTCTCCGGTTATAATCAGATTAAAATGGCTCCTGAGACATGGAGAAGACAACCTTTGTTACTCAGTGGGGTACCTTTTGCTACAAGGTCATGCCTTTTGGATTGAAGAATGTTGGGGCAACGTATCAGCGCGCCATGGTCGCTTTGTTTCATGACATGATCCATCTCGAGGTTGAGGTATACGTCGATGACATGATTGCAAGATCCCACACTGAAGAAGAACATCTTGTCCACTTTCAGAAGCTATTTGACAGGTTGAGGTTGTACAAGCTGAGGTTAAACCCGAACAAGTGCACCTTCGGGGTGAGATCTAACAAGCTACTGGGTTTCGTCGTAAGTGACAAGGGTATTCAAGTGGATCCCGCAAAGGTGAAGGCTATACATGAAATGCCAGCTCCCAGAACAGAAAAAGAAGTCAGAGGCTTTCTGGGACGGTTGAATTATATTGCCCAATTCATCTCGCACTTGACTTCTACTTGTGAGCCAATCGTCAAATTACTTGAGAGAGATCAAGTGGTAAGATGGAACGATTAATGTCAGGCCGCTTTCGAAAGAATCAAAGAGTATCTCTAAGAACCTCCTATTCTGATGCCGCCAGTTGAAGGGAGACCTTTGATCTTATACTTGACAATACTCGACAATTCAATGGAGTGTGTGCTGGGGCAGCATGACGAGTCTGGCCGAAAAGAGCATGCTATTTATTACCTTAGCAAAAAGTTTACCGACGGTGAGACCCGATACTCGTTGCTTGAGAAAACTTGCCGCGCTTTGGCATGGGCTGCTCGCCGGCTGAGACAGTATATGCTGACTCACACTACTCTATTGATATCAAAGATGGATCCAATCAAGTATATTTTCGAGAAGCCTGCCTTGTCCGGAAGAATAACAAGATGGCAGATGATCTTGACTGAGTATGACATCCAGTACACGACCCAAAAGGCAATCAAAGGAAGTGTGTTGGAAGACCATTTGGCACATCAGGCAGTGGATGATTACCAGTCTATGAACTTTGAATTCCCGGATGAGAATATTATGATAGTGACCGACTGCGAAGAACCTGGAACGGATGAAGGACCTGAGGAGGGATCCCGATGGTCTATGTTCTTTGATGAAGCTTCAAACGCTTTGGGTAATGACATTGGCGCCGTGATCATATCTCCTAAAGGCTCTCATGCTCCGTTCATCGCCCGACTATGTTTCAACTGCACCAACAATATGGCGGAGTATGAAGTGTGCATCATGGGTCTTTGAGCAGCAATCAACCTAAGGATTAAGTTCTTGAGTGTCTTCGGAGATTCCTCTCTCGTGATCAGTCAGATCAAAGGCGAGTGGGATACGGAACACCCAAATCTTATTCCTTACAAGGAATATGTGTTGACGTTGCTTCTGCACTTCGAGGAGATAACCTTTGAACACTTCCCTAGAGAGGAGAATCAGTTGGCGAATGCGTTAGCTACGATGTCTTCTATGTTCAAGGTCAATTGGGACAATGAAGCTCCGCGGATTATCATTGAAAGATTGGACGAACCTGCACATTGTTGTGACATTGAGACTGAAGAGGTAGTAGATAAACCCTGGTTTCATGAGGTGAAGAGGTATCTTGAGGCTCAGGAATACCCCGAGGGTGCATCTGTTAATGACAAGAAGTTTCTGAGGAGGTTCGCGGCGAAGTTCTTCATCAACAATGACGTCCTTTACAAGCGTAACCATGATTCAAACTTACTGCGTTGTGTGGATAAGAACGAAGCAGAAAGGATCATGGCAGAGTTACATGAAGGTACTTTCAGGACTCATTCCAATGGACACACCATGGCAAATAAAATCCTACGGGCAGGATATTATTGGTCCATAATGGAAGCCGACTGTTACCAGCATTTTTGGACCTGTCACAAGTGCCAAGTCTATGCTGATAAGGTGCACATACCTCCAGTTCCTCTGAACATCTTGACGGCTCCAAGGCCTTTTTCAATATGGGGCATTGATATGATTGGTGAGGTCAGACCTACGACATCCAACGGGCATCGTTTCATCCTGGTAGCAATTGATTACTTTACAAAGTGGGTTGAAGCAGCTTCCTTTGCTACTGTAACCAAGAATGTTGTGGCACGGTTCATTCGGCATAATCTGATTTGTCAATATGGTGTACCAGAGAGGATCATTACAGACAATGGTACCAATCTCAACAATAAGATGATCACCGAGCTCTGCAAGCAGTTCAAGATACAGCATCACAACTCTTCTCCTTACCGGCCGAAGATGAATGAGGCTGTAGAAGCGGCTAATAAGAACATCAAGAAGATTGTGCAGAAGATGACAGTGACATACAAAGACTGGTACGAGATGTTACCATTCGCTCTTCATGGGTACCGTACTCAACACAGACGTCAACAGGGGCAACTCCCTATTCCCTGGTATATGGCATGGAGGCAGTCTTTCCCATTGAAGTTCAGATACCCTCTCTTCGGATCATGAAGGATGCAGGTTTGAGCAAAGACGAATGGATTCAGACTCGGCTTGATCAGCTGAACTTAATCGATGAAAAGAGACTCGCTGCTATTTGTCATGGTCAGACGTATCAAAAACCGATGATCAAGGCATTTAACAAGAAAGTCAGACGACAAGAGTATCAAGTTGGGGACCTTGTTATCAAGCGTGTTATCATGACACAAGGTGATCCCAGAGGCAAATGGACCCCCACTTACGAAGGGCCATTTGTGGTTAAGAACATCTTCTCAGGAGGAGCTATGATTCTAACCACTATGGATGGTGACGAGCTTCCTCACCCCGTCAATGCAGATATAGTGAAAAAATACTACGCATAATCAAAGACCCACTAGGTTGACTGGCCTAGGCAAAAATAAGGGCTTCCCGGCGAACCAAAAGGGTTCGGGCAAAAATAAGGGATGAAAACAAAAAATCTGTACACCCGACAAGTCGAAAACCTGAAAAGGCGGCTTGGACAAAAAAGGGTATCCCGGTGGACCGAAAACCCGAAAGGGAGGTCCAGGAAAAATTTAGGGATTAAAGTGTAACACTATGTCTCATTGGATCACCTTGCAACCAGACTTCGGTATCGACTATCAAGCTCGGACGACACTAATCAATCTGATTCATCTTCAACCAAGTAGCAAAGTGATGAGATGCTCGAGAACATAAAGGCAATAGCAGAGTTGGAACCCAGTGGGATTATTCACATAGCTGTTTTGTTTAGTTTTTCACAAATTGTGTAAATTCTTTTGTTCGGCGGCATTCTCTTATTAGGACGTCAGTCTCTTGTACAAAAACGCCTATGTTCAGGCCAAACTTCAAAATCAATACAACTCATTTTCAAAGAAATTTCAAAATGTTTTTTCTTTTCCTGTTTTGTTTTACAAAGAACGTCCAATGTTCATTTTTTATATATGAATTTGACATTAATTGCTGCTCATAAATATTTACATGCGAAACAAAAGATGATTACTGGTAATATCAGAAACAGGGGCAATAAGATTCGTCCAAGCTTTACAGTTGCTCTATCCACCAAGGTACAAAGGTAAATTCAGTTGAAGAATATGGCCAAGGTACTTTCACTCCCTGCAGGATAAGACAGTAATGATAGATCTCCCCAGCTGAGACTTGCAGCTGCAAATGAATCGATAATATTCTCCCCAAGTAGAGTTTATCCACCATCAACACTGAAAAGGCTTAATATCCCCGGCAAGCTTAATATTCCCCAACGGAGTATAAGAATATTCCCCGGTAGAGTACAAGATATCCCCAGTGGAGTCTGAAATTTTGCCCAGTGCAGTCTGAAAAAGCTTCCCCAGTGGACTTGAAGAATCAGCCCCAGTAGACTTTGGAAGATTGTCCCCAGCATGATCTCAAAGGATTATCCCCATAAGAGTTTAAAAGGTTATCCCCAGTGAAGTCACAATTGAAAGATCATCCCCCAGCGAAGTTCTTACCTTTCACAAACAGAATTCAAATCCCCAGCAGGATCCAATACCACCAGCAACGGTAATTCATCCCCAGCGGAGTTTATCGGTGGAATCCTCAGCAGAGCATCTCTTCCCCACAGAGTAATCTCCTCATCAGTTTATTCTCCGACGGAGTTATCCTCTCCTGCAGGTTTATTCTCGCAACCGTCTTCGTTCATTATCCCCAGCAAAAATGAATAATCCAACTGTATTCTCCAAACAGCTATCCGGGATTTATTTTCCCCAGTTAAAAGCATTACATTTCCATACATCATGATACATGCATATACGCATCATACAACACAATCTCATTTATTTTGAGAACATCATTGCTTGATATATATCATGCATTGCATACGACTGACCTTTACCTTTCAGGAAGGATGCAGTTAAGTTCTCAGCTATGTCGAAGAACTGACCGGCTCTTAAATCTCAACTGAATTATTCTCGGTTGAATTACAGATAAGGTTCTCAATCTCGACAATTTTCCTCCTTCGAAGTGTGGATGAGTTCTTAAATATCAACAGAATTATTCTCCGTTGAAGTAAACAGACAGTCCTAGATCTTGATGAAGATGTTTCCCTCAGTCGAAGACCTGACTGGTTCTTAAATCTCAACTGAATTATTCTCGGTTGAATTACAGATAAGGTTCTCAATCTCGACAATTTTCCTCCGTCGAAGTGTGGATGAGTTCTTAAATCTCAATAGAATTATTCTCCGTTGAAGTAAACAGACAGTCCTAGATCTTGATGAAGATGTTTCCCTCAGTCGAAGGTATGACCGGCTATTAAATCTCAATAGAATTATCCTCGGTTGAATTACAGATAAGGTTCTAAATCTCGATAATTTTCCTCCGTCAAAGTGTGGACGAGTTCTTAAATCTCAACAGAATTATCCTTGGTTGAATTATAGACAAGTCCTAAATCTCGATGAAGATGTTTCCCTCAGTCTAAGTACTGACCGGTTCTTAAATCTCAATTGAATTATCCTTGGTTGAATTACAGATAAAGTTCTAAATCTCGGAAAAGTTCCTCCGTCGAAGTATGGACGAGTTCTTAAATCTCAACAGAATTATCCTCGGTTGAATTACAGACAAGTCCTAAATCTCGAAGAAGATGTTTCCCTCAGTCGAAGTACTGACTGATTCTTAAATCTCAACTGATTTATCCTCGGTTGAATTACAGATAAGGTTCTAAATCTCGACAAAGTTCCTCCATCGAAGTATGGACAAGTTCTTAAATCTCAACAGAATTATCCCCGGTTGAATTACAGACAAGTCCTAAATCTCGATGAAGATGTTTCCCTCAGTCGAAGTACTGACCGGTTCTTAATTCTCAACTGAATTATCCTCGGTTGAATTACAGATAAGGTTCTAAATCTCGGCAAAGTTCCTCCGTCGAAGTATGGACGAGTTCTTAAATCTCAACAGAATTATCCTCGGCTGAATTACAGACAAGTCCTAAATATCGATGAAGATGTTTCCCTCAGTAAAAGTACTGACCGGTTCTTAAATCTCAACTTAATTATCCTTGGTTAAATTACAGATAAGGTTCTAAATCTCGACAAAGTTCCTCCGTCGAATTACAGACGAGTTCCTAAATCTCAGCAGAGTTTTCTTAGTTGAATTACGGGCGAGTTCTTAAATCTCGATGAAGATGTTTCCCCAAGTCGAATTACTGACAAGTTCTTAAATCTCAACAGAGTTTTTCTCAGTTGAATTACAAACAAGGTCCTAAATCTTGGAAAAATTCCTCCGTCGAATTACAGACAGGTTCCTAAATCTCAGCAGAGTTTTCTCAGTTGAATTACGGGCGAGTTTTTAAATCTCGATGAAGATGTTTCCCTCAAGTCGAACTACTGACCAGTTCTTAAATCTCAACATAATTATCCTCAGTTGAATTACAGATAAGGTTCTAAATCTCGACAATTCTCCTCCGTCGAAGTACATACGAGTTCCTAAATCTCAGTAGACTTTTCTCAGTTGAATTACGGGCGAGTTCTTAAATCTCGATGAAGATGTTTCCCCCCAGTTGAATTACAGACAAGTTCTTAAAACTCAGCAGACATGTTCTCTCAGTTGAAGTACATGCAAGTTCCTAAATCTCAACAAAGATCAGACTTTCCTAAGAGGAATCTTCCACAACAACAGGTATACAAGCTCTCGCTAAGGAATATCTTATGCGATCGACACTCCTTCAGATGGCATCTTTAAGCCCATCCCCTCGTCATCAATCTCCAAATGGCATCTGTAATCCCACTCCCGACATCACAAGGCCGATACCACTTCATGCGAGTGCAAATTTATGGGCACTCTAGTGTTCAATCATCTTCCACCTTCGGATCACGAAAGGCATGAAAGCCAATCTACATGCTCAGGTTTAAGAAGATTGAACAGGGGAAGATGTTGTACCCGAAAATTTTCCCTCCCATATTTCTCAAAGGCATTTCAAGAAAAATCTCCAAGTTGCTCAAGGTTGCTCAAGAATTGGTCAAACAAGCTCTCTCCTAAGACAGTCTACCCCAAATTAGGGTTTTGTGTTGCATCAAGATATTTGAGTCCAAATGACCTCAAGTTCTCCCCAATGTCCTAATATGTTCTCAAGGTCATCCATGTCAAGTTTCAAGCCTTGCAGAGGGAGTTTGCTCAGTCAATTGCTCAAAAGGTCCAAAAATCGACTGTGCTAGGGCAAAAGTCAACTGTGACCCAAATACAGTCAAACTTCAAGATTTTTTGTCAAAATTATCATTTTAAAGGATATTTCATCCTTTTATCAAGGGTTGATCATGATTCATCAAGGATTGCTCAAAATTCATCAAGATTTAAAAGTTGCTAAATTAGGGTTTTGCAGGAAAAGTCAACTCAACTTTAACCAAGCATAACGTTCTCATACTTTATGAGAAATGACCCATCCAAACTCATTTTTAAGAGGATTAAATTCCATACAATCCATATTCATATCCCAAGATCAGAAAATGTACTCACAAGAATTTATGAATTTTGACATTATAGGTCATTTTTGAAAGTCAACAAAAACACATTTTTTGTCAAAGCTTCTAACTTGAGAATGGAATATAAAAATGAGATTAGACCAAAAGGGTTGATTAGAAGACATCTCAAGCTTTCTAAAAAGTCCAAGAACACTCTCATAAGTTTAAAATTGAGAGAGATATGCATTATCAAAGTTGGACAATTTTTGAAAAAATGCATAAAGCAAATATTGACCAAACTTGGATTTTTTCCAAATGGGCCTATCTTTTCAAGTTTGAAAATAATTCCTAACATGGTCCACTTTAAGCACACCCATACACTTTTCTACTATTTATGCTATTTATTTTGATATTTTATTCATTAAAATTCAGAATTAAATAAATAAATAATGGAAATAATGTAAATTTTGATGTGAATCCATTTTGGGAAAGTTTTATGCTGGCTTATGTCAATTTATTTCGTGCAATAACTTTTCAAATATGTCCAGGTTCATCCACATGTGAAAATGGCATAAAATAATCAAATATGGCATTTTTTTCAAATCTTGATCATGGTCTTAAAACACAACATTATGAGGGAGATTATTTCCATGATTTCTTGTCTCTTCATTCTCCTCTATAAATATAGAGCCATACAAGCTTGAAAGAGACGAAAATCCTCTCTAAAAATCCTCTCAAAAAGCTCTTCAAAAAGCTCTTCAAAAAGTGCTCCAAAAATCAAAGAATTGGTGCAAGTCATATCTCGAGGTTCCGGTCTCTCTCAATTGACATCAAGCCTCAAACCATCCTCTTGAAGTCCTCAAGAGTCTTACAAGGCCTAAGAGCAATCCATCACATGCCTAGCACACCCCCATTTGACGACACAGGTTTGGTAAAATTTTAAATTTCGAATCTCTAATTTTAATCACATTTTATGGTATGCTAACGTTTGCTTGAGTTTATATAGAACATTTATGGATGTTTGAATCATAGGTTCCACGCAAGAATAAAAAAAACACCATAGTTAGAGCATGAAGCTTTCGAAGATTCGGGCCTAGAGATTTCTGATGATTGCACCCCCATATTGCAGACTCAATTTGCTTTTCTCTAATTCTTTTATATTTATATTATTTCATTTATTTATTTTACTAACCCATCAAATTATTTTCTTTTTTATCAAAAAATCACAAAACATTTTTCTATTCAATTAAATTCAAGATATTTATTTTTATTATAAAAAAAGTAATTAATTTAATTAGGTTATTAATTATTAGACAACTTTAATTTCTTTTTTACATAATTAAAATTAATTAGAATAAATAGGTTTTATTACTAACTTAATTAGTTTATTTCTTTCCTAAAATAACAAAAACCCAAAAATATGTCATTTAATTATTTTTATTAATTAATTTAATAACCAATCAATTTTGCGTTTAATTTAAAAAATCTAATTTCTTTTCTTAAAGAATATTAAAAAACAACAAAAAAACATTTTCTTTTTTTTATTAGGATAGAAGGGTCAAAACCCTAATTTCTCGTTGATCTAATTTTTAATTATGCGCTTTATTATTATTTTGCCCAATTATTGTATCTGCTCACAGTTTGTAATAATTTAGTTAGGACGTTTATTTACCTTTACCGCTTTTATTTATTTATTTACGATATTTAATGTAACTGCTCATGGGATGTAATAGTTTAATTAGGACGTTTATTCTACATTTATCGCTTTTATTTTCAAAGGGTTGCTTTTGGCGATGTAAATACCTGACGCCTTGTAATAGTTAGTTAAATTTCCGCATTTTAATTCCGCAAATTATACAACTGCTAGATGTTTGATAATAGGGTTTGCATGACAAGAATGAATGTCTAATCTTAAAATCGAATTAGATCACCCTTAACATGTGCAAAGATAAAAATAACTGAAAACGACACACTCGCACATGCGCACTCTTAGGGTACACCCCACTTGGTTGCCTTCGTACACGGTCATTGAGTATAGGTCGTTTTAGAGGTTGTCCTCAAGTCTAAAAGATCATAGTTGCCTCGAAATGGTTGCCTAGGATATTGTTGCCTCAAACAAATGATCTAAGACATTAGGGTTATCGCTAAGGCGTCCTTACAATTCTTTAGTGACCATATGTCCCTCATTCGAATTGACCCCCAAACTCCAACGACGGTGCTACCTACTCACTAATAGTGGGATAGCATTGTCTAAAGGAAATTAGCATAGAACGATTCCTTTTTCGAGTAGGTAGATAGTTCTTAAATACTTGCTCATCCAAAACAAAACAAAATTTTCACACTTACACTCCTTTTCAAATAAAGTTTTCAAAAACACTTCATTACACTCTTGAAGACAGACGCAAGAGTTAAATCGAAGTTAAAACAAAAACTTTTCAAAACCCACAAACACAAAGAAAACAATTTTGAAAATGATGAGCAAGTACCTAAGAGCCTGTAGATAACTACGGATAGAAAGGGTGCTAATACCTTCCCTTTCTATAATCTACCCCCCGTACTCAGAAATATCTCGAAAAAGGAATTTTTCTGTGCTTATTTCCTTTCCTTGTTATATAAAATAAAAGTCGGTGACGACTCTTGCTTACCGCGACATTTTGCGAAAACAAATGCAAAACGTAAACCAGGATTCCAAAAAACAGTCAGTTCTTCCCGCCGTATCACACTCTCGAACTAACCCATGCTTCAGCTAGGACTTTTAAGGGTTGTAACGTGGCATGGTTCACGGTTTAAGAAACAAAGGATAAAGGCTCAAAATTTATTTGTACCCACTCGCTCTTCGTGATGTTCTTCAGTCCTATGCTCAATTAATTGTGCATTTTGAATCCCAATTGAGTTTGGCATCTTGTCCTTGATGTTCTGGTGATGGTTCAGATACTGAAAGTTTATTTTGAAGAGGCAGACATTTTTGTAATCTTCTTTTTGTCTAGGATTTGTAGTAACCTTTTTTTTTGGTTTTTGTTATCCCTTCTTTTGCCTGAACTGTTTCTTTTGCGATTACAGTCAGCGGGATGCCCCAGGTTTTTCTTAAGTCTCCTTCATAGGTTTTGACTTAACGGGCTTTTCTTTTGAAAAACAATGACTTCCTGCTTTGATGATTATGCAGAACCATCACCGTCTTTTTATTTGGAAGGAAGTCTTCGATGCCATTCATTGTGTACGAAGCGGAAGATTGCGAGTTAGAGGTTTTCTGGGACGACTGAATTACATTGTTCGATTCATTTCTCATTTGACTTCTACTTGTGAGTCGATCTTTAAGTTGCTGAAGAAAGATCAAGTAGTAAAATGGGACAAAGACTGCCAAATTTTTTTGACGAAATCAAATAGTATCTACAAGAACCTTTGATTCTGATGCCACCAGTTGAAGGAAGACCTCTAATCATGTATCTAACAGTGCTAGAGAATTCAATGGGGTGTGTACTAGGTCAACATGACGAGTCTGGTCGAAAAGAGCATGCAATATACTACCTTAGAAAAAAGTTTACTGACTGTGAAATAAGATACTCACTGCTCGAGAAAACTTGATGCACTTTGGCATGGGCTTCTCATTGGCTAAGACAGTATATGTTTACTCATACTACTTTGTTGATCTCTAAAATGGATCCCATCGAATACATCTTTGGGAAAACCGCTCTCTCTAGAAGGATAGCCGGATGGAAAATGGTCTTGAAAGAATACGATATTCAGTACACCACTCAGAAAGCAATCAAAGGAAGTTTACTAGTAGATCATTTGGCTCATCAAGATGTAGATGACTACCAATCTATGAACTTCGAGTTTCCGGACGAGAACATTATGTTAATTACAGATTGTTAAGAATCGCGACCGTATGAAGGACCTGAGCGGGGATCCCAATGGACTATGGTTTTTGACGGAGCTTCTAATGCACTCGACAACAGAATTGGTGTTGTAATTATCTGTCCTCAGGGTTGCCATACGCCATTCACCGCCAGATTATGCTTTGAATGTACCAACAATATGGCTGAATACGAAGCGTGCATCATGGGTATTAAAGCTACTATTGACATGAGAATCAAGTTCTTGAGTGTATATGGAGACTTAGCACTGGTAATCAGTCATATTAAGAACTAATGGGATATGAAGCACCCAAACCTCATTTCTTACATAGAGCATATGCTTACCTTAATCCTGTACTTTGAGGATATCTCTTTTGAGCACATCTCAAGAGAAATGAATCAATTGGCAGACGCACTAGCTACTATGTCATCTATGTTCAAAGTCATATGGAATAATGAAGCTCATCGAATTACTATTGAGAGACTAGACGAACCGGAACATGTCTACAAAGTTGATACTTATGGAGTAGAGGAAAAGCCTTGGTACCACGAAGTAAAAAGATACCTTTAGGCTCAAGATTACCCCGAGGGAGCGTCTACCAATGACAAGAAATTCCTATAGAGGTTCTCGGCTAAGTTCTTATTGAGCAATAGAATTCTGTACAGGCGCAACCATGATTCAACTCTGCTTCGATGTATGGACAAGAAAGAGGTGGAAAAGATTATGGAAGATATGCACGAAGGTATCTTTGGTACTCATTCCAGTGGATATACTATAGCTGAGAAGATTCTGAGAGCGGGTTACTATTGGTCGACTATGGAAACTGAGTGCCATCGCCACTCAAGAACTTGTCACAAATGTCAAATCTACGCTGATAAAGTATATGTGTATCCAGTACCTTTGAATGTCTTAACTACACCTTGGTTGTGTGCAATGTGGGACATTAATATGATTGGAGAGATCAAGCCTACTACTTCCAACATACACCGCTTCATCCTAGTTGCCATTGATTACAAAATGGGTTAAGGCGGCCTCGTTTGCCTCTGTTGCCAAAAATGTGGTCGCCCGATTCATTAAGCATAACCTTATCTGTCGGTATGGCATCCCCGAGAGAATTATCATAGATAATGGTACCAATCTCAACAACACTATGATCACGGAACTCTTCACGCAGTTCAAGATCAAGCACCACAATTCTTCTTTGTATCGACCAAAGATGAATGGCGCAGTGGAAGCCGCCTATAAGAACATTAAGAAGATTATACAGAAGATGACAATAACGTATAAAGATTGGCACGAGATGTTACCATTTTCTCTTCATGTCTATCGCACTTCAGTGCAAACATCAACTAGGGTAACCCCATTCTCCCTGGTCTATGGTATGGAGGATGTCCTACCTGTCAAAGTCTAGATTCCTTCTCTGAGAATCATGAAAGATGCAGACTTATACGAAGACGAGTGGATTCTGACTAGGTTGAACCAGTTAAATTTAATTGATGAGAAAAAGCTCGCGGCTGTCTGTCATGGCCAGATGTACCAGAAACGTATGATCAATACTTTCAACAATAAAATCAAGCATCAGGTATATCAGGCTGGTAACTTGGTAATAAAGCACACCATCCTACCGCAAGGTGATCCCAGGGGCAAATGGACTCCCACCTACGAAGGGTCATTCATAATCAAGAAGATGTTTTTGGGCGATGCTATGATACATACCACCATGGAAGGTGAAGATCTTCCACACCCCGTGAACCTGAACATAGTTAAAAGATACTACGCATAAAAAGGATTCGCTAGGCTGACTAGCCTAGGAAAAAATAAGGGCATCTCGGCGAACCAAAAGGGTTCGGGAAAAATTAGGGATATATATATATATATATATATATATATATATATATATATATATATATATATATATATATATATATATATATATATATATATATATATATATATATATATATATATATATATATATATATATATATATATATATATATATATATATATATATATATATATATATATATATATATAAGATTATACACCTGGCAAGTCGAAAACCTGAAAAGGTGGCTTGGGCAAAAAAGGGTATCCTAATGGGTAACCCGAAAGGATGGTCCAGGCAAAAGTTAGGGACTAAAGCATACGACTATGTCCCGTTGAATCACTTACAGACAGCTTTATTACCACTATCAATTTCAAATGGTGTCGGTCAATTCAATCAACTTCTTTCGACAGCAAGGGATGAAATGCTCGAAGATATAGGGGCAATAGCAGAATTGAAAACTTGATGAGATCATTTACACATAGCTATATGTTTTGTTTTACTTTGTACTCCTTTTATTTCATGACGATTTCCTCTTACTAGGATTTCCGTCTCTTTGTACAACAATCGCCTATTTATAGGCAAACTATCAATATAAGCACAATTTCAAAATTCAAATTTTATTTTACTTTTTCTATTTTATTTGAAAAAACGTCCAATGACTAAATTTAATGAACATATGCATATGAATACGATTATTATTAATAAATTTATGCATAAAAATAGGAATAAGTATTTACCCAAGACTCTAGGAGATGGGATAATGTTCAAGTCGTCCATAAATACCCACCCTCCATGGGATAGTCCCCACAGAGCATTTCCCATAAGATTATCCCCCGCAGAATCATCTTCACAAGCTCGACACATTCCCCGTAGGTCTAAAATATCCTAATCATACTCACCAGAAGATCCCCCTAGCAGACAAAGGAGTATGATCTTTTCCCCCACAATGTCGCCAACACTGTTCTCTTCCCCAGACGGATTCATTTCCTCAGTAGAATATATTCCTCCAGTAGGTTTATTTCCGCAGTAAAGTGTTTCTCTGACATGGCTCATCAACTCAGTAGATCATATTTCTTCAACATGGTTTATTTCCCCAACAGGATACAGTCTCCCAAGCTCGAGTCTATCCCTTTGATTACTGCAAATCACCAGCAAAATGTATCTCTCTCTCAAATGATAGACCAGGTCACTATCCCCAAAGAGTTTCTACAAAATCTGAAATCAGACCAGATATCAGTTAATATTATCCTCCCCAGACGAGTCGGCATCCATATCGAAAACTCGGCCAGGAAGCACCTCGAAAGTTTATCCACCTCTTTTATCCCAGTCAGGGTAGATAAGAATCAAATTCCCCAGTAGAGCAGTGAATGACCAATGTTCTTGAATTTTTCTCCCCAAGCAGGGATCACATTCCCCAACGGAGTTTCCTAAAACAAAAAGTAGGAATTCCCAGCGGAAACATTCTAAACAAAAATTGAGGATTACACATATTCTTCATTCGCCAACAACAGTCAGGGATTTATTTTCCTCAGTCAGAAACATTATATAGCGTTACCAATACGCTTCAATGACATCTCACATTCATACATGTCATAACATATGCATACGAAACACATATAGCGCACTCTTATTTACATTGAGAACATCATTAACCAATTCATTTCATACATCATGACATTGCATACAACAAACTCTTTATCTTTTATGGTAAACTCTATAAACAGAAGAATATCATCAACAATTCTCAAGCAGGTCCAAGATTAATTCCTGAAACAGGACGGGAAACTATCTATTCAATCGAGCAAAGATTAACTCCCGAAATAGGACGAGGAAACTATCTTTCTATCTTTATGAGCAGGTGAAGATAAATTCCCGAAACAGTACGGGGTGACTATCTTTATCACTAGGTGGTATGAATTCCTGAAACAGGACGGGTTTATCAACAAAAAATATATTGTAGATCAATTCCTGAAACCGGACGGGGCGATTATCTACATGACAAACACTTCCCTTCAGAGACTGAATTTTAAAAAGAATTCTCCTTCAGAGCATCATTATGAAAATAATCTTCCTTCATAGCATCATTATGAAAAGAATCTTCCTTTATAAATTTATTCTGACAAGCATTTCCCTCAGAGACTAAATCTGACAAGCAGCTACACAAACACCTTACTGAGAGGTTCATTCTCGAAAGCATTCTTCAAATGAAGTTAAGCGTAGACTTATTATTATACTTCCATCAACAGTTATGTTGGATGGTATCTATAAGCCCATCTCTGATGGCTCTCCGTCACCTCTCCGAATGGAATCTTTAAGCCCATTCAATCAATATTATCAACCAGCAACATTACTTCTTGCACAAGCATGTGCAAATTTCTGGGCACTTAAGTGTTCAATCATCTTCTACCTTCAAGTCACGAACGGCGGACATGCCAATCTAACTCTTCAAATTTAAGAAGATGGAACAGGGGCAGCTGTCGTACCCCAACATTTTCCCTCCCATTTTTCTTCAAGACAATTTTTCTAGGGTTCTCAAATGCTTAAGGTTGCTCAAGAATTGGCCAGACAAATTCTCCTCCTAAGCAATGAGTCCACAATTAGGGTTTTATATTTCTCAAGGAAATTTTGGTTTCAAAGGTCTCAAGGGGTTTTCATGGTTCTCCATATGTCCCTAGAAATGCTCATATGAAGTTTCAAGCCTTGCATCACAAGTTGGCTCAACCAATGGCTCAGATGACTGAAAATTAACTATATTGGGTAAAAAGTCAACTATGGTCATCATACAGTCAAACTTCAAGATTTTTGGTCAACATAAACATTTTTAAGTGATATTTATTATTTGATCAAGGGTTGATCATGATTCATCAAGAAAAGCCCTCAAATCATCAAAAGTCAAAAGTTGCCAAATTAGGGGTTCCTTAAGGAGAAGTCAATTGAACTTTTACCAAGCATAATTTTCACAAGCTTCATCATCTTTTCCCCAACCAAATATCATTTTTAAGGGAATTCAATTCTCTACAACTTTATCTCTCTAAGCTCAAGTCCAAAAAGTGCATCATTTGAGAGATATGGGCCAAAACATTATAAGTCATTTCAAAAGTCAACAAAAAGACACTTTTTGTCAAGGCAACTTATATCAATATAAATTCTTTAAAAGCAAACATGATCAACATAGAGGTTTTATAGGACATCTTGAGCGTTACAAAAAGTCAAAGATCACCTTCAAAAGATAAAAATTGAGTGAGTTATGACCATTTCAAGTTGGGAAATTTTGAGCAAATGCATGAAATTCAAATTGAGCAAGCTTGATATTTTGGACCATTGGGCCATGGTTTAAGAGTCCAAATGTGTATTATACTCTTTATACACCTAAGATCTTGTTCTTACACCCCATGACCTATTTTTATTTTAATTATTTTAATTATTTTTTTATTTATTCATTAAATAATGAAAAATAAATAAGATAAAATTATATTTTCTTCTACAAGGTCCAAGCCCACACGACGTTGACCTAATTTCCCCTATATAATCTCAGCACTTCTCATACAAGAAGACACGAAAAACCTTGCCTCAAACCCATAAAAAAATATCAAACTTTTTTCAAGAAACCCTAAAATCTTGAAACCTTTGTTACAAACCCTATCACTGCAAACAACCATGCTACTCACTCTTAACAATCATACAGAGTAAGAATGTGTCATGTTTGATGGTTCAAAGCTCATGAAATACGCATGCATGTTTCATGAACTTTTCTAAAATTTGTATCTTTGTTTTTGTTTCCTTTTAAGCCATATTAATGTTACTAACATGTTTCTGAGTTGATTATGAGTAGGTTTGGACCATCGTAAGGGTCTCATGCATGCTAAAATATAGAATACCATGTTTACTCCGATCGACCTTGCTTGCGTTATAGCTCTTAAACCAGCTAGTTTTAGACCAAGATAATTATCCCGTCAAACTCGCATGCCTTGATTCAGGGGGGTAGGATGTCTTTGGGTTACTAATTCCTTGCATTTTGCAGGTTTTGAAAAAAGGAGCTACCGGAGAAGACGACCGGAGCTAGGGCTCTGGCGCTTCTCCGACCAATATGTGCTTGTGTATATTATATATTATTTGTTTCATCTAAGTGAATGGATGTATAGCCACCCCAAGGACAGAAACGAGCGCACTAAGTCACTTCTCTCACAGGTCACGGGTTCGACCCCCGGTTTTGCCAAATTTCTCATATTTTCATTATTTTTGCAGGGTTATCATATAATGTGTTGAACCTAATATCTTGACACCAACTAGCATTTGGCTTGGTGGTACGCTATGTGTAGAGAATGCTTGAGGGTGTGGGTTCAACACCCACCCCTACTCTTTTGGTCATTTTATATGTTTCTCACTATTTTTCACCTTTTTTCTTTAAAACCTTTTTCAAAAAACATTTTTTAACAAACCCTAAATTAATTTTAGGCTTTTAATTTGATTTTAGGTTTTATTAATTTAATTAATTTAATTTAATTTTAGGTTTTATTTAATCAACCCTAATTTGATTTTTAGGTTTTCTCAATTAAATTAAAATCAACCCAAATTTTAGGTTTTGTTTAATTTAATTACCTAAATTTTTTTAATCAATTAATATCAATTAGGTTTTTAGGTTAATTATCAAACTTCTTTTTCATCAAATAATTTTTCTGTTTCTTTTCCTTTTTACCGCTTCGCGTGTTACTTTCGCATTATTTTTTTCCAATTATGTATCTGCTACGCTTTGTAATAGTTTAAATTAGGGTTTACTCTTTTTCCCTCGATTTTATGGTTTGTACCCCCGCTCCCTAAGCCTTTTAATAGTGTAGGATTTTTATTTCCCGCAGTTTACTTTCTGCACCTATACTATGTATGCTCGTATGTATATATAATTGTATAGTAACTAGGCATGCATGACAAGATCTAAAACCAACCGTTAGATAACCTTAAAACAAGATAAATAACTAAACTGAATCATTTGCACAATTGCACCTCTAGGGTAAACTCACTTGTTGCCTCGAAAAATTGTTATGTCCCTAGAACATAGAAATACCCTTAGCAAAGACCCCCGGTTAAAACCATCATAAAGATCACAGTCCTGCAATGTCCATCGAGTTGCCTATGAGAAATGATCTTGTCCCTCGATGTTGCCTACGAATATATGATGATTACTCCCTTCAAATTTCTAAGGTATCCTCATATGTTTCCTTCTATGATCATAACGATGACTTATGTCTGTCTCTCACACATCCAACGATAGGACTTCCTACTAACTAATGGTAGGATAGTACTATCTAAAGGAGGAGAAAAATAACATGAAAGACTTTGAGTAGGTAGATATTTCTTAATCGCTTGCGCATGAAAACAAAAAATCTTTTTCCATAAACACTTTCTCTGAAATATTTTCAAAAACAAACACTTTGTACACATTCTTAATTGATACAAGAATCATTACAAAGTTGTCGTACTTAGGCATTTTTTCAAAATATTTTCAAAACACATACGCACAAAGCATTTCAAAACAAAGTGAGCTAGCGATTAAGAGCCTGTAGATAACTATGGATGAAAAGGTATTAAGACCTTCCCTTTTCATAACCTACCCCCTGAACTCAAGAAAATTCTCAAAGGTCTTTCCTGTTCTTTTCACCCTTTCCTTATTGGATAAAAGAAAAGTCAGTGGAGACTCTTGCTATCCGCAACATTTGCAATAAAATGAAAAACCAAGTCAGTTCTCCCACCGTATTACACATTTTCTAAATAACAACCATTTCATCTTGTGTTCAACTTGAAGAGCTCCACATGCCCCACTGTGGACATTCAAAAGAGATAAATATGCTTCACTTTCTCTAAGGCATTTGAGCAACATTCCTTCAGGTGTTTTTTGAGTAGTTCGTTACCCATAAGAGTATAACTTAATGCATGGTACCTGATTTTTTCGTTCTTATGATGTCGTGGGGTTTTCTATATAATCTACTATTGGCTTTCTCCAGTCTATCTCTGGAATGTTGTCAATCGAAAACACTTCGAAATTTTCTTTGTCTGCGAAACCCAACTTCGACATTTCTAGATCAGATGGAGATAGTATCGTTGCAATCATCCTCCATCGAACTTTTATCAGATCTTATAACTTCTCTTTTGATACCTTGTATCCATATGCTATCTGGGCCAAGTCATTAGCCTCTTGATTCTTGAGTCGAGGAATGTGTTCGATATTACGTACTCAAATTTTTGTAGCAACTTATTGGCCACGACGAAGTACATGATTAAATTCTCTTTGATACACATGTATTCCTTGGTTATTTATTTGACCACAATTTTAGAGTCTCCTCTTATTTCGACAATATTCGCCACCAATTCCAATAAGATTTCAAGGTCCATTGTCAAAGCCTCATATTAAGCTTCATTATTCGAACAAGGGGGGCCATCTATTTTGTACTTGAATTTTGTTGAGAGAAATAATCAAAACTCTAAATCGTGTACCTTTTTCATGTGTTTACCCATCAAACTATAATATCCAAGGTTTGAGTTCCACCAAATTATGGGGAACTTCGACCACAACATGGTAAACTATAAAATCTGCAACTACTTTCCTTTTATATCTTTTAAAGACATGTAGGTTAGAGAATATTCAGTCAAGGCTAAAGCCCATTTTCCAATTCTACTATGCAAGATAGGTTTAGAAAGCATATGTTTTATTATGTTGAAATGAGATGAAATGTAAACATCAACTGGTTTTATGTAATTCTTTAATTTTGTACAAGAGGAATACAAGCATAAGGAAAGTTTTTTGACCATACTATATCTAGTCTCTGCATCATTTAGAACATAACTAAGATAATAAATGGCTTTTTCGATACCATTTTCATATTCTTGAGCAAGCATGCCCCCTATAGTGACTTCAGATGCAGAGATGTACAGTCTCATACTCCTACTTCTACAAGGTGGTGAAAGAATCGGAGGGTGAACAAGATAGTCTTTAATTTTTTCAAAATCTTCTTGCTGCGCTCGCCCCCATTCGAAACCTTCCTTATTCACGCGAAGAAGGGGAAAAGACTTGAGTCCTGCAACTTAAGTTCGAGATGAATCTCCTTAAGAAGTTGATCTTCCCTAGCAAAGACTGCAATTCCTTTATTTTTTATGGCGCTTTTGCTTCCATGATGGCTTTGTCTTGTTTTGGTTTATTTCAATTTATTTTTTATGGACCACAAACCCTAAGAAATCCCTTTCCTGCACATAAAATGTACACTTAAAAGGGTTTATTTTCAAGCCATGCTTCCTCATTCTTTCAAATGATTGTTGAGATGGTATATATAATTATTTCCTGATACAGACTTAGTTACAATGTCATCAATATAAATTTGCATAATGGTTTTGATGAAATCATGAAAAATCGAATTCATCGCTCTTTTATAGGTTTCCCTAGAATTTTTTAAACTGAAAGGCATGACTACCCATTGGTATGTGTGATACGGTGGGAGAACTGACTTGAGGTTTCGCATTTGTGTTCGCAATTGTTCGGTTTAGCAAGAGTCGCCATCGAATTTTTATTTTATCCAAAGGAAAGGTCAAAAAGCACAGGAAAGACCTTTGAGATATTTTCTTGGGTTCGGGGGGTAGATTATGAAAAGGGAAGGTGCAAGCACCCTTCTCATCCATGGTTATCCATGGGCTCTTAGTTACTTGTTTTAGATCACTTGCTTTTGCTTTTCAATTGTTTGAAATGGTGCTTTGTGTGTGTGATTTTGAAAATGCTTTGAAAAACAGGCCATCGTTGTGGCAACCTTTGTAACAATTCTTGTTTCAATGTTTTACAAAGGTGTTTGTCTTTTTGAAAATATATTTCAATGTTTTGAAAGTTTATTTTGAAATCGTGTTGTGAGGTGTGTTTGAAAGTAGCAAGGATGTTTGGAAAGCTTTTGATCAAGTAACTAAGAGTTGTCTACCCTATTTTACTCAAAGATCTTTCTTATGTTTTTAACCCTTTTGACAGTGTTATTTCACCATTGCATTTGGTGAACAACCTTGTGTTAGGATGTTAAACGGGACAGGCGCGGGTCATCGCATACAATCATTGAAAGCAACTTGTGAGACGCTCTAGCAATTTTGTAAGGGACGAGATCATTTTACCGAAGGTAACATTAAGGGTCATCGAGGGACTACGATCTTTGTTTATCAAAGGGACATTTGCTAGAGTGTCTCATATTCGAGGGATATGATTGCATTTTCCGAGGCAACAAGCGAGGTTACCCTAGAGGTGAACGTGTGAATTGTGTTTGTCATTTTCATGCATTCAAATCTTGTATTAGGTCATCTAGCGATTGATTTTAGATTTTCACATACAAACCCTAATCTCTAGTCATGGCATATTTGAAAGCGTAAAGTGCGAGAATTAAAATTCTAATCTATTACAAAAGTATCCGGGGATGGGGGTACAATTATTTACAAATGGGGATGAATCTCACAAGGATAATAATATCCGAATATTATAACCAAATCGAATCGTCGCAATTCAAATATAAAAACTATAACAAAACATAAAAATAAAGAGAATCAAAAATATTATGAGATGCATGCATTGATTAACTTAAAAAATAAATAAATAAAATTTATTCTAAAAAAGAAAGATTAAGTATTTTATTCTTATTTTTGTGTTTAATTAACTAAAAAAAAGTTTAAAGGAAGAAAAATTAATTAAATTAAATTTCTATTATTTTTTGTATTTTTTACTAATCAATAAAAAGGGTTTAAAGAAAATAAAATTAATTAAAATTAAAATCTCTATTATTTTTGATGTTTTCAAATAAAGCAAAATTATTTAATAAAACTATTTTTTTAAGAGAGTCAAAGTTTTTACTATTAACTTTATTATTAACCAAAAGAAAACAAATAGATTTAAAATGAATTCATAGAAAAAAGGGTTAGCATTTGTTATTAAAAAAGAAATGGGCCATGGGTTTATATGGATTAGGCCCAAAACAAAAGAAGCAAATGGACAGAATGCAAAGGGAGGGGGTGCGCTGGCCAAATTATAGTGGGCTCAGGGATTTTGGGCAAACAGGCCCAAGGGCGAGTTTTTTGTACAATTGTTAGGGGTTTCAGCATTAGGGTTCTCAGAATTAGGGTTGTGTGTTTAGTACACAGCGGCGCCTCTCTCTCACTCTCTTCTTCATCTTTTCAGCTTTCTCAAACAAAATCTGATACTCTTCATAACCCTAGCTATCGAAACGCCGCCCCCTCTCACTCTCTATCCTCTTTGCAACGATCCATCATTTGTTTGAACGGTACGATTTGTCATCTTTTTCGCGTTTTACAGTTTCATGTTTGTTTGCATGTTCAAGTTACTTTGTTTTAATCCATGGTGTTTATGTGTTTGATATGTAGTAAAGGTTTGAGAAAATCATACCTTGAGAGATTTTTTTCTGGAAAATGGAGGGAGAGAGATTGGATTGGTGGCGCCTCCTTGGTGGCCGGGGATACGAGGAAGATGATGGCCTAAGCGCGTTTTTTCCTGATATCTTTGTCTTTCTCTTGATTTGTTGATGTTTGATGATGAAATGATTTTGAGAACTGTTGTTCTTGATTTTGTTGATGATGATGTGTTCTGAAACTGTTGTTCTTGATTTTGTTGATGATGATGTGTTCTGAAACTGTTGTTCTTGATTTGCTTCTGAACCTCTCTTCCTTTTTCTAGAATATTGATGTTTGATGATGAAGAAATTCTGAAAACTGTGTTGCCTCTGAAACTTCTTTTCCTCTCTTCTTGGATATTGATGTTTGATGATGAAACGATTCTGAAAACGGTGTTAGTTTTTTTTTGTTACCTCTGAACCTTTCTTCATTTCTCTTGAATATTGATGTTTGATGATGAAAAGATTCTGAAAAAACTGTGTGGGTTTTTTGTTGTTGATGATGACAAATGTCTGAAACTTGTTGTTTGCTTCTGAAATGCTCCTCCTCTCTCTTGGCTTTGATGTTTGATGATGAACAATTCTAAAAACTGCGTTGGTTTAATAGCAGGCCTGCCTTAGTTTGTAATTTGTTTGACTGTTTGTTCTGTTTGCAAGTCTGTTACAGTTTTTGTTATAATTGATTTGGAGATGGCAGGTTTGCAGTTTGGAAACTTGCAGTTTTTGCTAGGCTTTGCAGGTTTGAGAAAGCTTGGCTTGTTGAGTTTGGCCAAACAGTTTGGCAAGTTATGTTTTGCTATGGTTTTGTAGTTTGGCCTGTTTGCAGGTTGTTTAGGCAGCTTGGCAAGTTTTTTTGCTGTGGTTTTGTAGTTTGGCCTGTTTGCAGGTTTTCTGATGTTGGCCAGGAAGTTTGGCCTGATAGCAGGTTATGCTGTTTTTTTGAAACTTACAAGTTTTTATGGTTGTTTGGCTATTTGGCACTTTGGTTTGACAGGTTTAGGGCTTGGCTTGTGGTTTGAGCAAGGCTTATTGTTTGAGCAGTTTGGTTGTTGTTGAGCTTGTGCCGGTTTATGGTGTTTTTTGCTGGACTGTGTTTTGTTATGCAGGTTTAGGCTGTTTTGTAACTTGGGCATGTTTGGAGCTTGTTTGCAATTTGAAGAGTTTTGTGGTTTTTTCACAAAGTGTTCTTTCTTTTCTCCTTGCTGTTATGCAGTTTGTTTTGTTTTATATCCTCTTGCTATTTGACTTGTGACAGCCTGCTCTTTTAGCCAAACTGTCAAACCTCACCCAAGGTGATATCTTTTTCTCTTTCTCTCTCCATGAAAACAAGCATTTTTGCTTTGTTTATTATTATATTCTGAAAATTTGCCTCTGGAAAATGATGACAGCTTTTGACAAGCTTTGACTTGTCAATTGGGTTACCTCCTGCTGTTTTACTTTTGCCTGCTGTATTTTTTCTGCTTTCATGCTGCTTGCCATATTTGTATAGTTTGCATCCCATTTGTTTTATAACTCAGTTTGGGCAATTTTTTTTGTAGCTCAATTTGGGACTTTGCTTGCTGTTTGTTACAGCAGGTTCCTTGCTTGTGTTGCATTGTATATTTGTTTATGCTTTGACAGCTTTGCCACCTGTTTGTCTTTTGAATTTTGTAACTCAGTTTGGTTCAAAGTTTTCCTTAGTTTGCTGCCATGTTTTGGTTGAGTTGCAATGGTATAATTTGGCTTGCTTTGTATGCTTGCATTTTTTCAATTTGTATTTTTAATTTTCTCTTTGTGAACCAAGAAGAGCAATCTTCTTGTGATTTGCAGAGAGAAAAATAAAGTGTGATGAAAAATAAGCATTCTGATTCCAAACGGCCAATTTTAATGATGACTTTTTTCTTTTCATTTTTCATTTGAAAATTCTTTTCAATTATCTGTACTAATTTTCTTTTCCTTTGTCTTTTGCAGGTGGGTGCAACTTGGACGGCGACAAAGCAGTAGAAGCCGGAGACCTTGAGCATGGGAGCACGGGGGCTTAGGAGACTTAGGCTTAGATTAGATAGACTTTTTTTTCATTTATTGTAAACATTTATTATTATTTTTTTAAAATACTATAAGTTGTAAAAACTTACAATATTCAAAAATAATAAATTGTTTTTGTAACAATATTTGAAATGAATAAAAAGGTCTTTATCCAATAAAACTTTTCTATTGTCACATATCTTGCCATTCTTCCTTGCATCTTTACTTAATTATTTAAGACTCTCAAATCAAAATAATTGAAACTGCATTTCAACAATTCTAATCTAGATGATTTAAATCTCAAATAATCCAAAACTTTGTAGTCTCGTAACTTTACAACAGCATTCCAATCAACATACACATTGTATAATTAAACAAACAAGCATTCCATTAAACGGAAAACATTTCATTCCATTAACAAGCAGATGCCTTAATATTCCAAATAAAAGTCTCAGCTCTTATCCCAGATAATCAGGCTTTGAGAACAATCGGTTAACCTTTCAGCAAACTTTGAAAAAGTGTGAAAACAATGTAACAGTAAACTGAATTTCTGTGGATTCAATTTCTTATGAGAACTGCGAGAGAAAACATGATTCTTGATTTACTACCAAAGAAAAGTCTGTTTGATCGATTCCTAAGCCAATCTTAAAAATCAGAGAAAACCCTAGGGTTGTGATTTCTTGTGAAAAAGGGAGGCCAAATTTTGGGGTACAACAACTGCCCCTGTTCAATCTTCTTGAACCTGAAGAGTTAGATTGGCAATTATGCCATTCGTGGCTCGAAGGTAAAAGATGATTGGACACTAGAGTGCCCATAAAGTTGCACTCGTCAAAGCATAGTTGAGGGAATGGGCTTAAAGATGCCATTTGGAGATGTGACAGAATCTTATCGGAGATGGGCTTAAAGATGCCATCCAAGAATATTTATTGAACTGTATGTTCTAGGCGAAAGAATGAGTATCAGAAAGGTATCCAGGTCTGGAATGTCTCTGAGCTGGAGGCCTGAATAAGCAATAGATTAGCATCCATGTTTGGAGCTTCCGTAAACTATTTTCAAAAGTTGAATCTGAACAAGCGATAAATTGACATCCATGTTGGGAAGTATTCGTAAACTATTTTCAGAAGTTGAGGTTGAATAAGCAATAGATTAACATCCATGTTTGGTGCATCCATAAACTGTTTTCAAAAGTTGAATCTGAACAAGCGGTAGATTAACATCCATGTTTGGAAGCATCCGTAAACTGTTTTCAGAAGTTGAGGTTGAATAAGCAATAGATTAACATCCATGTTTGCTGCATCCATAAACTGTTTTCGAAAGTTGAGTTTGAACAAACGATAGATTGACATCCATGTTGGGAAGCATCCGTAAACTGTTTCCAAAAGTTGAATCTGAACAAGCGATAGATTAACATCCATGTTGGCAAGCATCCGTAAACTATTTTCAAAAGTTGAGTTTGAACAAGCGATAGATTGATATCCATGTTGGGAAGCATCCATAAACTATTTTCAAAAGTTGAATCTGAACAAGCGATAGATTAACATCCATGTTGGGAAGCATCCGTAAACTGTTTTCATGATCCTTGAATTTGAAGCTTGCTAATCTTATCCTAAAAAGGGTAAAATATTAGCTGAAACACAAAGTTATGTTGCATGAAATGTATGATGCAATATATGCGTTATATCAATGTTTATGATATATGAATGCAATGTATGCGCATGTAAGCTGATGAGTTGTCTTGATGAGGAAGATAAATCCTGGATAGCTGGAGATAATAAAATCTTTGACTGCTGTCGGGGAAAATAAATCCTGGACCATTATTTGAAGAGTATGTATGTCTTCAAGCTTTTTGACAACCTCCCTGGGGAGAAGCTATACTGCTGGGGAAATCAGGATTTTGGGTTGTATGCCAATCTACTTGGGATTCTTGTTTCATTGTTTGAGGAGAACTCCGTTGGGGAATATCTGAAAACTCTGTGGGGAACTGAGAATGAGAATCTTCATTCTGCTAGGGGAATTTGTGCTGAGGAGCCAAGAACAAGAATCTTTGATCTGCAGTGGATTAAAAACTCTGACAAATTTATGCTGAGAGTAAAGAAGGCTCTGGCAACTTTACTAGAGAATCAAAGATGAGAGTCTTGATTTTTTTGGGGAGTAAAAACTCTGTGGGAAAGAGCTTATACTGCTGGAGAGTAAGCTCAGGATTCTGGGAAAAGCTTATTCCTACTTAGGTTGTATGCAACTTTGAGAATTCTCATTCTGTAGGGAATATCAGGAGCTTGGGTGTATGCCAATCTACCGGGGAAGCAAGAATGAGAACCTCCGTTCTGTTTGAGGATATCAGGGGCAAACTGAATGGTTTCCGCTGGGGATTGGTAGCCCAAAGTTTCCTCTCCGCTGGGGGTCTTAGTGACGTGCTGATTTGATTGGTGACTTCACTGGGAAAAAGTTTAAAAAACAACTTTCTGATGAATTATCTGGTTTAAAAGAAACTCTCCGGGAGAAGGGAGGAAACTGGATGGTCTTCACTGGTGTTCATAGGTTGAAGGTTTGACTCTGCTTGGGGAAGAAAGTTTCATTCTTACTGAGGGTTTGTAGTTCAAAGTTTTTCTCCGCTGTGGATTGGGATTTTGAAAACTCAACTTTGATGGGGATCCTTGAAACTTAACTCCGTTGGGGATATGCATTTCAAAGCTTTAGTTCCGCCTAGGATATGGATGATGTATTGCAAGGAATTTCTCCTGGAATAGCCTACAGACACTTTCCTACACTTCCATCCTATCAGTAATTATTCTTTCTCATTTCGTTTTATTTGTAAGCAGTGATTATATTCAAATGCATATGCTCATTTAATAAATCATTGGACGTTTTCAAATAAAACACAAGTGTAAAAAAGAAAGAAAAGGCAAACAGTTTTGTATTAACTTTGTGTAAGTATTTTGTACAAAGGAGACATACATCCTAGTAAGAGAATGTCGTCAAAAAGCTGAGAAAAATTTTATACAAAGAAAGATGGCTATGTGTAACAATTCCATGGGGTTCCCATTCTGCTATAGCCTTCACAACTCTGAGTATCTTGTCCGTTTGTTGCTTTGTCCGCATATGATTGGATAGATCAGAAGCTTGGAGCTTGTCCGTGAAGAGATTGTCCTTAAAGTGATCCGACGAGACATAGTCATACGCTTTAATTCCTTAACTTTTTCCTGGATCGCCCTTTCAGGTTTTCGATCCACCGGGAAACCCTTTTTTGCCCAAGTCGCTCTTTCGGGTTTTCAACTTGCCGGGTGTACAATTTTTTTTTGTTATCCCTAATTTTTGCCCGAACCGCCCTTTCGGGTTTTCGATTCTCCGGGATGCCCATTTTTGCCCAAGTCGCCCTTTCGGGTTTTCAACTTGTCGGGTCATTTATGCGTAGTATCTTTTGACTATGTCTGCATTCGTGGGGTGTGGCAGATCATCACCGTCCATGGTAGTCAGAATCATAGCCCCACCAGAAAAGATGTTTTTGATCACAAATGGTCCTTCGTAAGTAGGAGTCCACTTGCCCATGGGATCACTTTGCGGCAAGATAATCCGCTTGATTACAAGATCCCCGACTTGATATACTTATCTCTTCACTTTCTTATTGAAGGCCATGATCATCCATTTTTGATACGTCTGACCATGACAAACAGCAGTAAGTCGCTTCTCGTCAATCAAGTTAAGTTGATCAAGCCGGGTCTGAATTCAATCGTCTTCACTCAAACCAGCGTCCTTCATGATTCTTAGGGAAGGAATCTGAACTTCTATAGGTAAAATAGCTTCCATGCCGTATACCAAAGAAAAGGGTGTTGCCCCAGTTGATGTTCGCGCCGAGGTACGATACCCTTGTAGAGCAAACAATAATATCTCATTCCAGTCCTTGTAGGTAACTGTCATCTTTTGAATGATCTTCTTGATATTTTTGTTCGCAGCTTCGACATCACCGTTCATCTTTGGCCTATAGGGAGATGAATTGTGATGTTGAATCTTGAACTATTCACACAGGGTGGTGATCATAGTGTTGTTCAGGTTTGTATCGTTGTCCGTAATGATTCGGTCAGGAATACTATACCGGCAAATGAGGTTCTGCTTGATGAAGCGGGTAACCACATTCTTTGTAACAGAGGCGAAGGAAGCTGCTTAGACCCACTTGGTAAAGTAATCAATAGCTACCAGGATGAAACGGTGTCCATTGGACGCTGTAGGCTTGATCTCTCCAATCATGTCGATACCCCACATCGCGAATGGCCAAGGAGCTATTAGAACATTGAGAGGAACTGGAGGAATATGTACCTTGTCAGCATAAACTTGGAATCTGTGACAAGTACGGGTGTATTTATGACAATCAGCTTCCATGGTAGACCAGTAGTAGCCTGCCCTTAGAATCTTCTTAGCCATCGTATGTCCGCTCAAATGGGTGGCAAATGTGCCACTATGCAGCTCAGTCATGATCTGCTATGCTTCAACCTTGTCCACACAACGAAGTAGAACACAATCATGGTTGCGTTTGTATAGGATGCCATTTCTCAGGAAGAACTTGGTAGCAAATCTCCTTAAGAACTTTCTGTCATTGACTGAAGCTCCTTCGGGGTATTCTAGAGTCTCGAGATACCTTTTGATTTCGTGAAACCAGGGTTGTTCCACTACTTCTTTGGTATTAATCTCATGACAATGTGCAGGTTCATCCATTCGCTCGATGGTGATTTGGGGAGCCTCATTATCCCAGTTGAGTTTAAACATGGAAGACATTGTAGCTAGAGCATCTGCTAGCTGATTTTCTTCACGCGGGAAGTGCTCGAAGGTAATCTGCTCGAAATGAGGTAATAATGTCAGGACATGTTCTTTGTATGGGATGAGGTTAGGATTCTTAGTGTTGTACCCCAAAATTTGCCCTCCCATATTCTTCAAAGTTTTGACAAGCATCATCTCAATTTGCTCAAGTCTACTCAAGGGTTGCACAGTTCAAACACCCTCCTAAGCCAGTCAAATTAGGGTTTTGGTTCTTGCAAAGAAGTTGAGGTTTTCAAGGGCTCAATCAAGTCCCATATGCTCATATACATTGTCAAGCACCTACATGTCAAGTTTCAAGGCTCACAAGGTCAAGTTGCACAGTCAAAAACCCTAATTGCTTCACAATCAACTGTAGGGGTAAAATGGTCATTTGGCAGTCAAAAGTAAAATTTTTTGGTCAACATCTTATTTTGAAGCCACAATCATCATTGGATCAAATCTTGATCATGATTCCACAAGAATGGCTCAAAAATCATCAAGATGCAAAAGTTTCCATTTTTGGACAGCTGAAAAAGTCAACTGTAACTTGACCAAGGCATAACTTTTTCATGGTTCATAAGAAAAATCCCATCCAATGCTCATTTTGAAGGGGATTACATTTCCTACAACTCATCTTCACATTCCAAGTCCAAGAAATGCTCTCACAAAAAGTTATCAATTTCAACATTATAGGTCATTTTCAAAAGTCAACAAAAAGGCATTTAAGTCAAAGACCATAACTTGATATTGGTAACTCAAAATGACATGGGACCAAAGGCATTGGTTAGAGGACTTCAAGACCTTTCCAAAATGTCCAATAACATATTCATATGATCAAAATTGAGCAAGATATGCATTGGAGAAGTTGGGAAATTTTTGTTAAATGGCAAAAGTCAACTATCCTTGAAACTTCAATTTTTGACAAAAGGGCCCACTTTTTTCCACTTGATTCAGCCTTGTCATGCCACCCACGTGTCCCATGATCAATTTCAAGACCAAATAATTATTTTTCTATTTTTATTTAATTTTTATGGATTTAATTCATTTTAATCCATAATAATTCAAGTAAATCTAAAAAAATTAATTAAATGGTATCTTATGGTTTGAATAGCCTTCATGAAGCATTTTCAACCTACCAATTTCGTGCTAAGCTCATTTAGGCATGAAAATTCAAATTTTGAACAAGCTTTGAAAGGCCTTTAATGGTGGTTAAGACAAAATCCAAAGCTTAATTGCAATGGTTAAAGGCTCCTAAATGTGACTTATTCTCACTCATTACTACATATGCAAGCCTTGCAAGCCTCATTCACAACCCTGAACATTACACAAACGGCCAGAGCAAAATCCAAAAAGTGTCAAAAAAAAGTGTGAGATCAAAAGGAGTATTGCAAGCATTTTCAGGCCAAAAGGAGAACGTGACTCTCTTCTTTGCCATCCCCTGAAGCTAAAGCAACCCTTGCCACGTCCTAAGATCCATCATACCGTGCTGTAAGTTCTTCCCAGGTCCCCCAAAATTCCATATCATTTTTTCTTATGTGTTTGTGTGCAGGATGCCCAGTGCGTTTCACCATGAACCTTCAGCGTTCCGCATGCCAAGTGGCCATGATCATCAATCCGAGGGCCAAAAAGTGATGAACACTATATTCTCCAGTCAACGTGCTCCAGGCAATCTCCAAAAGTCAACAAGGCTGGTTAATGGGCCAGCAATTTCCAGGCTTCACACCTCCATTAGGCCATCAACACCCCCATTGGTTTCTATGTCTTTTTTTTTCTATTTTCCTTTTCTTTTTTTCCTTTTTTAATTATTATCATTATTGTTAATTAACCTAACAAACTAATTTTTTCCCATAAAATTAAAAAAAAAACAAAAAAAATGTAAATACTTTATTAATTTCATTTAGGTAATTATTTTGTAAATAAATACTAATAAATTGAATTAGTTTTAATTAGGCAACTTTAACCTTTTTTCTTAATAACTAAAATAAATTTAGAATTAGGTTTTTATTAACTTTTAATTTTAATTCCTTTTATTTTATTTCATTAAAAACATAAAAATACAAAAACATTTTTCTTTTAATTAATTAATTAATTAGTTGTAAATTTTAATTTCTTTAATCACAAAAAAAAGGACAAAAAAATCAATTCTTTTCGTAAAAGGTTCAAAACCCTTAGGACGTTCCCGATTAAATCTTTTCGCGCGTATTCATTTTTATTAATTCATTATTTTTGTATCTGCTCAGGAAATGTAATAGTTAATTAGGATATTTTACCGCTTTATTTACTATTTCTCGCACTTTATTTCCAAACGGGGTTTGTTTTTTGGCGATGTATAGACCCGCGCCTTGTAATAGTTAGATTTACATTTCCGCAATTTATTTTCCGCACTCCTAACTGTTAACAATGCATGAAAGAATGTATGTAAATAAAACCAATCAGTAGCTCACAAATAACATGTACAAAGACAATTAACTGAAAAACAACACACAATGCACATGCCACTCTTAGGGTACGCCTCACTGGTTGCCTCGAATGTGGTCATCAAGTATAGGGTATCTTAGGGGTCGCCCTTCTGTTCTAAAGATCCAGTTGCCTCGAAACGGTTGCCTCGGATAAAAGGATCTAGGACATTAGGGTTACTTCTAAGATGTCCTACCATTGCTTCGGTGACCACACATGTCCCTCATAATCGAATTGACCCGAACACCTCCAACGACGGTGCTACCTACCTCTCAATGGTGGGATAGAACTATCTAAAGGACTCTTACACAACTTAATTCCTTAGAGTAGGTAGATTCTCTTAAGTACTTGCTCTTTTTTTTAAAACAAACAAAAACAACTTTTCGCACCTCACACTTTCAAAAAGTTTCAAACAAAACACTTCATACACTCTTGAGGACTGATACAAGAGTTACTTAGAAGTTTTCCAAACGAACTTTTTCAAAACCCACACACTTGAAAAGCAAACAAATTTTGAAAACATAAGAGCAAGTACCTAAGAGCCCTTGGATAACCACGGATAGAAAGGGTGCTAACACCTTCCCTTTCTATAAATCTACCTCCCGAACCGAGAAACATTCTCGAATAAGGAATTTTGCTGTGCTTTTGTCCTTTCCATATTGGAGAACATAAAAGACGGTGGCGACTCTTGCTTACCGCGACATTTCGCGAAACCAGCTAAAAAACGGTCAGTTATATTTCCACCGATCACAGAACTGGCGACTCTGTTGGGGATACTATAAAAGTGAGGTGTACCTTAGGATTAGATCATACTTATGTTTTCAATTGCTTTGCTTTGATTGCTTTATACTTGTGGGCTTTGCATCGGAGTTTCATAGATCCTAACCCGGATCTGGGGATACCCTTTTAGGTAGCATAAGCTGTGAGGGACCTGTCCGGCGTAGACCGACACGGGTGAAGCAGTGGCTACGTTGGTGTGGCACCTTGGTCTGTACCGATATCCCTTGTGTTGAAACGAGGAGAATATGGGTCTTCTGAGGAGTCATTAAGCACCAACCGACCTTAGAACCCTAATGTGACCCAACTTGGCCATAGAATAGTAGCAGTATGCTATACCCATTGAGGCTAAACTCTCGCGATGGTTCTGGCCGCAAGAAAAGATTGCGACGCTGGAGTTATGACCGATTGAGGGTAGTCAGTGATATTGGGATCCTCTAGAACCCAGTTACTTTTGATAGGACAGGTCTTAACCAACGAAACTGAAAGAGGGTAGTACCTGAACTTCATGCTGGCCTAAACTCTAAGGGCTGTCTGGTGTGACTTGTGTGCCTTCATACTTGACTACTTGCATACTTGTTATCTGACGCTTGAGTTTTCTTGCAGGTTTTGTGTACAGTCCTTAACCTGGACTCATAACAGGGTTTACCTACATCACTCCACGCATAGCATAACATCATACCATCATACCATTGCATACCTCCTGTGTTGTACCCCAAAATTTGCCCTCCCATATTCTTCAAGAAATTGCCAAGTCAAGCTTCAAAATTCCCCCAGGGTTGCACAGTCAAAGATCTCCTATACAGTCAAGATTAGGGTTTTTGTTCTGATCAAGAAATTGAAGTTTCCAAAGGTCCAATCAAGTCTCATATGCCTACAAACATGGTCAAGCATCCTCATATCAAGTTTCAAGACATTCAGCTCAAAATTGCACAGTCAAAATCCTAAATTGCACTACAGTCAACTGTAGGGGCAAAATGGTCATTTGACAGTCAAAAGTTAAAATTTTTGGTAAACATATCATTTTGAAGCCACAAACATCATTTGATCAATGCTTGATCATGATTCTCAAAGTTTGGCTCAAAAATCATCAAGATGCAAAAGTTTCCTTATTTGGACAGTTGAAAAAGTCAACTGAAATTGACCAGGGCATAACTTTCACATGGATTATCAGAAAAATTCCATCCAAAGCTCATTTTGAAGAGAAAGACATTTCCTACAACTCATCTTCATACTTCAAGTCCAATAAATGCTCTCACAAAAAGTTATCAATTTCAACATTATAGGTCATTTTCAAAAGTCAACAAAAGGGGACTTTAAGTCAAGGGCCATAACTTGAGATTGGTAAATCAAAATGACATGGGACCAAAGGCATTGGTTAGAGGACTCAAAGACCTTTCCAAAATGTCCAAGAACGTGAGAAAAGCTTAAAAATTGAGCAAGTTATGCCTTGTGGAAGTTGGGAAATTTTTGGATATTTTGAAAAGTCAACATTGATTCAAATGACCTAAAATTGCTAATGGGCCCATTTTTCTTCCACAATTCATCATCCATGGCATGTGCACGACCACTTGGCCCAAAGGGAAGTATTTTCTCATTTTTTATTTATTTATTTGAATTTTTATTTATAATAATTCACTTAAATCAATTAAATATGTGAAAAATATTTAACTTAACCTAACAAATCTTTTTGTACTTTTTTTATTCTCAAGATTTCGTGCATAAGTCAATATGGAAAGAATTGGAGCAATTGGATATGATTTGAACCAAAAACACATGGAAAAAGATATGGAAATCATGGTGAAAAAATCAAATCTTCAAATCATGAATGAAAGAGATTTTGATCAATTTTGTTAACCTAATTTGTTCACTACATAAGCTAGAATGAAACCCTAATCAGGATACACACTAAGCTGCGCAAGAAGGCCATAATCAAACTTGAATTTTTTCTCCAAAAACTCAAAACTGCAAACTCACTTCCAGGGCGATTCAAAGCATAATTCTTGTTCCATTAGCTTCCTTGGAGATCACTGAACATATTCCAATCAAAAACCTTCATCAAAGCTCAAGGAATCGGTATACAGAACTCCAAATATTCCATGAAAAACTCATAATCGTGTTCTCAAATCTAAGCATTTTCACAGCATTTTATTCATTGATTCATGTTCCTTTTAAAATTCTGAAGCTAACCAATATACTTAATTGCCTTTTTATGTGTTGTATGCAAATATGCCATGTTTGAGTTTTAGGGTTTGCAGAGTTTTAAATTGGGGATTTTGAAACGAGGAAAAATTGAGACTCAAGACTACCACCATTCAACTCAGCGCTTCTGGATGATCTCAAATATACCCTCACGCCTAATTTATGATTGCCCTAGTGCTAATCGCTATTTTCCCAAAAGCCACCTAACAAAACGCGTATAAAACCGTTGCTTAATATTTTGTGTTTCAGGAATAGCGAAGAAGACGATTTCGTGGCACACGCTGGTTGGCTCTTTTGAATCTCGCGCGCAAAGTCCACTAACGCGTTGATTTTCTTTTATAATATTTGTTATTCATTATATATTAACAACGCATGGAATGGCTCAGTGGCGAGCGTAGCTATTGGCAATGATAATGACCTGGGTTCGATCCCAGGTCTTCACCCTTTCCATTTGTTATTTTGCAATTAATGTTCAGGTATAGCGTTTGAACTGAAGACCATCATACACTGCCAAATCAAACGTGCCACGTCCATCTCAAGATCAGATCAAAGGCATGGATTGGAGGGACACCCTAAACCCTAGTCAATATGCCAGCAGGTTGTCTGAAAAAGTCAAATGGACCATGCTTATTGGGCCAGAATCTCCATGATTGCACCTCCATGTTGGGGACTACCACCCCCCTTGGTTTGCAACTTCTTTTAATTTTCTCTATTTTTTCTATTCTTATTATAATTTTTATTTTTTTAATTACTGTCCAATTTAATTAAATATTTTCATAAATACAAAAACATCCTAAAAAATCAGAAAAAAGAATTAAATAATAAATATTTTTGTTTTAATATTTTCATGAATAAATTAGCATGTAATTAAATTTAGTTTCAAATTAGGTTAATTTTAATTCTTTTAATAACAAAAAAAATCTAAAAAAAAATATAGAATAGGTTTAATTAATAATTTTTCACCCCTTTTATTTTTCTTTCAAATAATTAAATATTTATTTTATTTATTTTTATAATCAAATTTGCATGTAAAAATTAGGTTTAATTTAGGTTAAAATTTTCAATATTTCTTAATAAATTAAAAAATAAATAGAATTAGGGTTTGCATCTTATTTTGATTTTAATTAATTCTCCCTTTTCACATTAAATCTTAAAAAACATAAAACACAAAATTCTTGCTTTCTTTTTAATTAATTAATTCATCTTTAATTTAGTTTTGCAAAAGAGTCCAACGCCCTCGTTTCGATTTAATTTCGCATATTTATTTTATTTTGCTTAAATAATTATGTACCTCTCCCGAAGCCTTGTAAATTACTTCTCGCACTTTTAATTCTTTATTTACTTTGTTTATTTATTTTCTGTCAAATCGGGTCCTGGTTAATTTTGGCGATGTGGACCCGCGCCTTTTGTAATAGCTTAGAATTTACTTTTCCCGCAAATATCTTAACTGTTAAACAAAGCATGCAAGAATGAATGTCTAAATAAAAACAAGCGTAGAACACCAATAACATGACAAGATAAATGCAAATGAAAACGACACACGAATCGCATACACCACCCCTAGGGTACGCCTCATTGTTGCCTTGCCCCGAAAGGTGATCGTCGAGTAGAGGATGTCTTAGTAAGTCCTCATGATCCGGGAACCTGGAATGAGGGTAGCTTCTAAGGTGTCTTCCCATTGCTCTGGTGATCACCATGTCCCGAACCTTCGAATTGACCCGAACACCTCCAACGGTGGTGCTACCTACCTCTCAATGGTGGGATGGAACTACTTTAAAGGACATCTACACAGACGAATTCCTTAGGGTAGGTAGATTCTCGTAGATACTTGCTCTAATTCCAAAACAAATCAAAAACTTCTTTTCACACCGACACCTTTTCAAAAAGCTTTCAAAAGCAAATTTTCAAACACTCTTGAGGACTGATACAAGAGTCGAACTAAAATTTTCAAAGAAACTTTTTAAAACCCACAGTTGAAAAGCAAACAAAAGATTTTTGAAAACACAAATGAGCAAGTATCTAAGAGCCCATGGATAACCATGGATAGAAAGGGTTCTAACACCTTCCCTTTCTATAATCTACCTCCCGAACCGAGAGCAATCTCTTTAAGTAATTTTTCTATGCTTTTGTCCTTTCCATTTGGAGAAAATAAAAGACGGTGGCGACTCTTGCTTCCGCGACATTTCGCGAACCAGCGTTAAATAGTCAGTTCCAGATCCACCGATCACAGAACTGGCGACTCTGTTGGGGATGATTATAAAAGTGAGGTGTACCTTAGGGCTAGTTCATAACTGTGTTTTTAATTGTTTTCCTTGCTTGCTTTACTATTGTGGGTTGCATCGGAGTTACATAGATCCTAACCCGGATCTGGGGATACCTTGTTTAGGTAGCATAAGCTGTGAGGGACCTGTCCGGTGTAGACCGACACAGGTGAAGCAGTGGCTACGTTGGTGTGGCACCTTGGTCTGTACCGATATCCCTTGTGTCGCAACGAGGAGAATATGGGTCTTCTAAGGAGTCATTAAGCACCAACAACCTTAGAACCTTAATGGACACAACTTGGCCTTTAGAATTGTAGCAGTATGCTACGCCCATTGAGGCTAAACTCTCGTGATGGTTCTGGCCGCAAGAAAAGATTGCGATGCCGGAGTTATGACCGATTGAGGGTAGTCAATGATATTGGGATCCTCTAAGAACCCGGTTACTTTGATTAGGACAGGTATGAACCAACAAACTGAAAGAGGGTAGTACCTAGACCTCATGCTGGCCTAAACTTTAGGGGCTTGCCTTGTGTGACTTGTGTGCCTTACCATGTTTGCCTTTGTATCTGTATGTGGTGTGCTTTATCATAACATCATAGCATCATGAGCATTGCATGCATCCTGCATAAGGACTGACCATTTCAAAGACAAGAAGGTTTCATCTTTGCTCTGTTTTGTAGGACATTATGATGCCTGTGCGAAGGAATACTATCCGGTTCAACTTTGTTCGTTCACCTGAGTTGCTTGATAAGTTGGTTAGTAGAATTCCAAATACCACTTCCTTCATTCAGAGGCATGGTTCTCTTCTCAGTTTAGTCACTGCAAAGCGGGATCAACAGTTGATGAGTGTTCTGACCCAGTTCTATGACCCTCTGTACCAGTGCTTCACCTTTCAAGACTTCCAGCTGGTCCCTACCCTGGAAGAGTTCTCTGATTTGCTTGGTATCCCTATCTTGGATCAGACTCCCTTTACTGGTTGGGAAAAGACCCTCAGGCTTGAGGACGTTGCTGCAGCCCTTCCTTTGACCCATCAAGAGGTAACAGACAACTGGGTAACTAGAAGCGGAGTTAAGGGTTTCTTGGCCAAGTTTCTAATTGGTAAAGCTAACAGTTTCTGGAATGACTTGGACTTTAGGGCATATGAAGACATCTTGGCTCTCCTAATCTATGGGTTAGTCCTGTTTCCTAATCCTGACAACTTCATCAATGTCACTGCCATAAGGATCTTTATGTCTCAGAATCCTGTGCCCACTCTCTTGGGTGACATCTTGCAACAACTTCATGCCCGTACTACCCGAAGACGAGGAACCCTATGGTGTTGTATCCCTTTGTTGGTGAGGTGGTTTATTTCGCACCTCCCTAAGTTCGTACTGAAGAACCAAGAAGGAAGAGGTTGGGCTCATAGGTTAATGTCTCTCACCGACAAAGACATCATTTGGACTTGCAGAGGTTTGGATGAGGTAGCTATTATTGATCGATGCGGGGAATACCCTAATGTTCCTCTGATTGGTACCCAAGGAGGGATCTCTTACAATCCATGTCTAGCACTCCGTCAGTTTGGAAGAGCAAGAAGAGCAGGCCCCCATGAGATGTTGGTGCCTCACACCAGTTTCGAGTTTCAGGTGGATAGTGACGAGCTGCGTCGTAGGTTCATCAAGGCTTGGGACAAAGTTCATAAAGCTGACCCACAAGAGTTAGGGCCAAAGACTTCTTTACCTATGGAAGCCTACTACAAATGGGTTCGCATCCGTGCTCAGAAGTTAGGTATGCCGTATGAAGCTGTCAGACCCGTCATTCTTGAGTGTCTTGACAAAGATGGTGTTCCTCCAACTGTCCTTCCTCCTCAGATACCTACTGATTATGAAACATTGAAGAGATCTTGGTCGCAACTACGAGAAGAGCGGGATTCTTACCGGGAAAAGTTCAACGAGCAGGAATCAAAGATCCAGAAGTTGACAAAACAGTTGGAGAATGAGAGAGCTCTGAATGCCTACATCCGTACTGAGAAGAGGAGACCATGGGATCAATAAGGAGCTTTTACAGTTTTATTTCCGTTTCAGTATTTCCTTTCATGTAACGCCTAAGGGCAACCTGTTGAATAATTTCAGTTTCAAAGTTGAATCTAATGAAGTGTGTTCCTTTTTGTTTACAAAGTTGATTCCCGATTGTCTTTGAAAACATAAATCATACGCATTTCATACATCATGTGCATAGCAGGTTTTTCCTCTTTTCAGGTTGCTTACAGTTCTTCGCTGTTTATTTCAGCATCATGAATCCTGACTCTGCATCAACTGAGACATCAATCAAGGCTCTTCAGGTGCAGAACGCACAATTTCAGGAATTAATCAAGGGTCTGGCTCAAGGCCAAGAAGAACTGAAGGCTATGCTCCTGAAGAAGGAGAAGAAGAAGAAGAGAAGAACTGTTATGTTCAACTCAGGCCGAAGGTTTGGCAATACCTTGCAACAGGAAGAGGCTGGTTCTTCTGTTGGCAAGAGTAGTCCTCAGGCAGAAGCAAGGGTTCCTAGTCCAGTAGTCTCCGACAACGAGACTGATTTTGATGAAGAGCAGTACCCTCCTGCAGAAGACAAATACAAGCAACTGGAGGATAGGTTGAAGGCTATGGAGATTCAACAGGTACCTGGGCTGGATTTCAGAGATCTGGGTTTGTCAACTGGTGTGATCATCCCTCACAAGTTCAAAGCACCATCCTTTTCTAAGTATGACGGGGCGTCTTGTCCCAAGCTGCATCTAAGGTCCTACGTTCGGAAAATTCAGCCGTACTCTGCGGATAAGAATTTGTGGATCCACTTCTTCCAGGAGAGTCTTTCAGGGACTCATCTCGAATGGTTCTATCAGCTGGATGGGACCAAGGTTCGTAACTGGGAGGAGTTGGCTACTGCTTTCTACAAGCAGTATCAATATAATACCGACCTTGCCCCCACACGTACCCAACTCCAGGGTATGTCGTTAGGTGCAAGTGAAGGTTTTAAAGAGTACGCTCAGAAGTGGAGAGACCTGGCTGGCAGGGTGCAGCCTCCGTTGACTGATCGGGAGTTGGTAGACATGTTCTTGGGGACCCTATCTGGGCCATTTTTCAACCATCTCATTGGGAATTCATCTGCAGGGTTCACTGATCTGATTCTAACAGGAGAAAGAATTGAAGCTGGGTTAAAGTCTGGTAAGATTGCGAAGGGTGCATCATCTAGTTCTGAGAAGAAACCCTTCAAGAAGGAGGCTAGTGCCGTATATGGTTCCAGGAAATCAGAGAGACCTGAGCGCCGCCAATCTGTCAGTGCGGTGATGATTGCCAAGCCTGCTGCTGCTCCTCGGCCAAACAATCCTCAAAGGGCTGAAAGACCCCGGAGGGAGTTTACCCGGTTAAGCATGACCCTATCGCAGATCCTGCCACAGTTGCTATCCACCAATTTGGTGACTGTCAGGGAGGCTCCGAAGTTCCCCAATACTGCATCTCCTAAGTACAACCCGAATGCTCGTTGTGCTTACCATTCAGATAGCCCGGGGCACTCTACTGATGACTGTTGGGCATTAAGGGACAAGCTGCAGGACCTTATTGACGCCAAGGAGGTACAATTTGAGGCATCTGAGAAGCCTAACGTAGTGACAGCGCCCCTGCCTGCTCATGGAGTGAATGCTATTGGGGACGAAGAGGAAGTTGATGAAGCTGAGTTTGATAGCTGGATCTACCCGGCAACCGACGGTGGACTTAACAATTGGAGCGCAAAAGACAATCTCCCTGTTACTCTTGTTACTGAGTAATGAATTCCTATGTTTTGTTATTTTGTAATAAACAATGATAAACTTTATAGCCCGGTGTCTTACCCGAGGCACCGTGGTTCTATTTGTGAGGGCATATAAATTGTCATTTCATATATCATGAATGAAAATCTTGGACGTATTTTTGCATTACAAATATTGTGCTCCTTTTCTGTCTTTATTTTCCTTTACATATATTTCAAAACAGCTGTATTTACACACACACTCACTCATACAGGTTTCAATCCACTCTGGATCTTACTGGTAACAACTCTGCTACTGCCAGTTATGACTTCGAAAATCCGATCAACTTAGCCGAAGACGAAGGTGAAGATGATTGTGAAGTGCCTGGTGAGCTTGTAAGACTGTTACTTCAGGAAAAGAGGGCAATTCAACCCCATGAAGAGCCAGTGGAAACAATCAACCTGGGTACAGAGACAGACAGGAAAGAGGTAAAGATTGGTGCCAACCTAGAGCTCAGCGTGAAGCAACGGTTAACCAAGATGCTGCATGATTATATGGAGATCTTTGCCTGGTCCTACGAAGACATGCCCGGGTTGGATACCGACATTGTGGTCCATCACTTGCCAACTAAGGAAGACTGTCCTCCAGTTAAGCAAAAGGTCCGTCGGATGCGTCCAGAGATGTCTGAGAAGATTAAAGCTGAGGTCATGAAACAGTTTGATGTTGGGTTCCTTGCAGTGACTTCTTACCCTCAGTGGGTTGCTAATGTGGTGTCGGTACCTAAGAAGGACGGTAAGGTCAGAATGTGTGTCGATTACAGGGATTTGAACAGGGCCAACCCCAAGGATGATTTCCCCCTACCTCACATTGATGTCCTTGTTGATAATACAGCACAGCACAAGGTATTCTCTTTCATGGATGGCTTTTCAGGTTACAATCAGATCAAGATGGCACCTGAAGACATGGAGAAGACTACATTTGTTACACAGTGGGGCACCTTCTGTTACAAGGTCATGCCATTTGGATTAAAGAATGCTGGGGCAACCTATCAACGTGCCATGGTCGCTTTATTTCATGACATGATCCATCACGAGATAGAAGTGTATGTGGACGACATGATCGCAAGGTCCCAGACTGAGGAAGAGCACTTAGATCATCTGCAAAAGTTGTTTGACCGGTTGAAACTGTACAAGCTGAGACTGAACCCGAACAAGTGCACCTTCGGGGTAAGATCTGGGAAGTTGCTAGGCTTTGTGGTAAGTGACAAGGGAATTCAAGTGGACCCTGCCAAGGTCAAAGCCATTCAAGAGATGCCAGTTCCTAAGACAGAAAAGGAAGTCAGAGGCTTTTTAGGACGCCTGAATTACATTGCTCGGTTCATCTCACATTTGACTGCTACCTGTGAGCCAATCTTCAAGCTGCTGAAGAAAGATCAGGTAGTACGTTGGAACGATGAATGTCAGGCTGCCTTTGACAAAATCAAAGAGTATCTCCAAGAACCACCTATCCTTATGCCACCGGTTGAAGGGAGACCTCTGATACTATACCTGACAGTGCTTGACAACTCAATGGGGTGTGTGTTGGGGCAGCATGACGAGTCTGGCCGAAAAGAGCATGCCATTTATTACCTTAGCAAAAAGTTTACCGACTGTGAGACCCGATACTCACTGCTTGAGAAAACTTGCTGCGCTTTGGTATGGGCTGCTTGCCGGCTGAGACAGTATATGCTGACTCACACTACCTTGTTGATCTCAAAAATGGATCCTATAAAGTACATATTCGAAAAGCCTGCTCTGTCTGGGAGAATAGCAAGATGGCAAATGATCTTGACGGAATACGACATTCAGTACACAACCCAGAAAGCCATCAAGGGAAGTGTATTGGCAGACCACTTGGCACATCAAGCTGTAGATGACTATCAGTCAATGAACTTTGAGTTTCCGGATGAAAGCATCATGATAGTAACAGATTGTGAAGTACCTGGACCGGATGAAGGACCTGAACCAGGATCCCGATGGTCTATGCACTTTGACGGAGCCTCCAATGCTTTGGGTAACGGTATCGGCGCCATAATCATATCACCTCAAGGTACTCATACTCCACTAACTGCCCGGCTATGTTTCAACTGTACCAACAACATGGCGGAGTATGAGGCATGTATCATGGGTCTTCAAGCTGCAATCGACCTAAGGATCAAGTTTCTGAGTGTCTTCGGAGATTCCGCTCTTGTGATCAATCAGATCAAAGGAGAGTGGGATACAAAACATCCAAACCTGATCCCTTACAGAGAATGTGTGTTGACTTTGATCCCCCACTTCACGGAGATAACCTTTGAACACTTTCTGAGAGAAGAGAATCAGCTGGCGGACGCGTTAGCTACAATGGCTTCTATGTTCAAAGTTAAATGGGATAATGAGGCTCCCCGGATCATCATCTGGAAACTGGACGAACCGGCATACTGTTGTGATCTCGAAACTGAATTGGTGACTGAGAAGCCTTGGTACCATGAGGTGAAGAGATATTTGGAAACTCAGGAGTACCCGGAAGGTGCATCCATCAATGATAAGAAATTACTGAGAAGGTTCGCAGCCAAGTTCTTCCTTAGCAACGGAATCTTGTACAAGCGAAACCATGATTCGACCTTACTGCGTTGTGTGGATAAGACTGAAGCAGAAAGGATCATGGAAGAGCTACATGAAGGGACCTTTGGTACACATTCCAGTGGACATACAATGGCTAAGAAAATCCTACGGGCAGGATATTACTGGTCCACAATGGAAGCTGACTGCTACCAACATTCCAGGACATGCCACAAGTGCCAGATCTATGCAGACAAGGTGCATGTTCCTCCGATTCCCCTGAATGTTCTGACTGCGCCTTGGCCGTTTACAATGTGGGGAATAGACATGATCGGCGAGATTAAACCTACGGCATCCAATGGACATCGCTTCATCCTAGTGGCGATCGATTACTTCACAAAGTGGGTTGAGGCAGCATCCTATGCTACGGTAACCAAGACTGTTGTGGCACGGTTCATTCGACACAATCTGATCTGTCGGTACGACACCCCTGAGCGGATTATTACAGACAACGGTACCAATCTGAACAATAAGATGATCGCTGAGCTCTGCGAACAGTTCAAAATACAGCACCACAATTCTTCTCCTTACAGACCGAAGATGAATGGGGCTGTAGAAGCAGCAAATAAGAACATCAAGAAAATCGTGCAGAAGATGACAGTGACTTATAAAGATTGGCACGAGATGTTACCGTTCGCTCTACATGGGTACCGTACCTCAGCTAGGACGTCAACCGGGGCAACTCCTTTCTCTCTGGTTTATGGCATGGAGGCAGTCTTGCCGATCGAAGTGCAAATACCCTCTCTCAGGATAATGAAGGATGCAAATCTAAGCGAGGATGATTGGATCCAGACACGACTTGATCAACTCAACCTCATTGATGAAAAGAGACTTGCTGCTATCTGTCATGGTCAGACGTATCAGAAACGGATGATCAGGGCATTTAACAAAAAGGTCAGACCACAGGAATATCAAGTTGGGGATCTGGTAATCAAGAGAATCATCCTTCCTCAGAGTGATCCAAGGGGCAAATGGACCCCTACGTACGAAGGGCCATTTGTGGTTAAGCATGTGTTCTCAGGAGGAGCCATGATTCTAACCAACATGGATGGTGACGACCTTCCTCACCCCGCCAATGCAGACATAGTAAAAAGATACTACGCATAATAAAGACCCGCTAGGCTGACATGCCTAGGCAAAAATTAGGGCTTCCCGTCGAACCAAAAGGGTTCGGGCAAAATGAAGGGATGAAATGAAAAAAATCTGTACACCCGGCAAGTCGAAAACCTGAAAAGGCGGCTTGGGCAAAAATGGGTATCCCGGTGGACTGAAAACCCGAAAGGGCGGTCCAGGCAAAAATTAGGGATAAAAGCGTAATACTATGTCTCATTGATCACTTTGCATCCAGAATCCGGTATCTACATCAAGTTCAGACGGCATCGATCAGTCAGCTTCACCTTCAACCAAGGTCATCAAGTGATGAGACGCTCGGAGTTATAAAGGCAATAGCAGAGTTGAAACCCAGTGGATCATTCATATTTCACACAGCTGTTTTATTTTCTTTTGTACAAAATTTGTATAAACTCTCTTGTTCGGCGGCGTTCCTCTTACTAGGACGTCAGCTTCTTGTACACAAAACGCCTATTTTCAGGCCATTCAAAAATCAATACAAATATATTTTCAGTTAAACGTGCCAAGTGTTTCTCTTTTTCTGTTTTGTTTTGCGAAGAACGTCCAAGGTTCAATTTGTGATATATGCATTGACAATAATTTTCTAACTCATAAGTATTTGCATACGAAACAAAGGAGTTAATTGCAGGTGACACTAGAAACAGGGGCAATAAAGAGTTGTCTGAGCAGTCTAATTGTTCTATCCTCCAAGGTACCAAGGTAGGTTCAGCTAAAGAACATGACCAAGTGCATCTCAATTCCCCAGAGAGTAAGTCAGCAGTCAGTGCATTCTTCTCCAAGCAAAGTTATCAAATCTCAAGGAGGTTGGGTATCCTCCAGCAGATATCAACATTCCCCAGCAGCAATACATATATTCTTAACAAGCATCCCCGGCAGTCTTGGTCTAAAGATTGTTCCCCGGCGGCATACCAACATTCAAAAGAATCACTTCCCCCGCAGTTCAAAACTTCCCCAAGAAAGTCCAATCCAGTTCCCCAGGAAAGTGGAATCCATCTCCCCAAGCAGTAAGCTTATCCCCAGTAGATTCTGGAAGCTTATCCCCTCGCGGAGCACGAACGCATCGTCCGGCTTGATTTAAAGAGTTATTTCCTTAACAGGATATAACTGGGTTATCCTCAGCCAAAAGCCACAGAAAGTGCGTCCTCGACGAAGTCTTCTTACCCCAGCGAAGTCCATCAACACTCCCAACAATAAGGGTATCCCCAGCAAATTATTATCAACACTCAGCAAGGCATCCCTCTTCCCACAGAGTATTGCTTTCCAGCATGGTCGCTAGAGTATCTTTTCTCCCCGCAGAATCTTCCATTTGCCAAGTTTATTCCGCAACGGAGTCATCTTCTCCTACCGGTATTCTTGCAGTTATCACCCCCAGCGGAAGCAAAATCTATTCTCCAACAGCAGCCCAGGAGGGACTTCCCGGCATCCGTCAAGGATTTACTTTCCTAGACAAAAACATACATTCATAAAACATCACATATATCATTATGGCATGCATAGACGCATTATGTCATACAAATCTCATTTATGTTGAGAACATCATTGCTTGATCCATATCATGAATTGCATATGACTGACCTTTACCTTTCAGGAAAGATGCAGTTGAGATTCTCAATCATATTTCAAGACCTAGACCGGTTCAGTTAATCGACTCCAAAGATTTCTTATCCAGTCCCAGGCCTTCTCTAGTCCAGCTAAATCGACTCCCAACAGATTTTTCTGATAAAGACTCAGTAGAAGTTATCCCAGGTTATTCCTTTCCTATGGTTCCCTCTCCGACGGTGAGTGAGGTGGTAATCCCTTTTCAGATGGTTCCCTCTCCGACGGTGAGTGAGGTGGTAAGTCCTTTTCAGATGTTTCCCTCTCCGACGGTGAGTGAGGTGGTAATCCCTTTTCAGATGGTTCCCTCTCCGACGGTGAGTGAGGTGGTAATTCCTTTTCAGACGTTTCCCTCTCCGACGGTGAGTGAGGTGATAGTCTCCTATGGTTCCCTCTCCGACGGTGAGTGAGGTGGTAAGTCCTTTTCATATGTTTCCCTCTCCAACGGTGAGTGAGGTGATAATCTCCTATGGTTCCCTCTCTGACGGTGAGTGAGGTGGTAAGTCCTTTTCAGATGTTTCCCTCTCCGACGGTGAGTGAGGTGATAGTCTCCTATGGTTCCCTCTCCGACGGTGAGTGAGGTGGTAAGTCCTTTTCAGATGTTTCCCTCTCCGACGGTGAGTGAGGTGATAATCTCCTATGGTTCCCTCTCCGACGGTGAGTGAGGTGGTAAGTCCTTTTCAGATGTTTCCCTCTCCGACGGTGAGTGAGGTGATAGTCTCCTATGGTTCCCTCTCCGACGGTGAGTGAGGTGGTAAGTCCTTTTCAGAAGTTTCCCTCTCCGACGGTGAGTGAGGTGATAATCTCCTATGGTTCCCTCTCCGACGGTGAGTGAGGTGGTAAGTCCTTTTCAGATGTTTCCCTCTCCGACGGCGAGTGAGGTGATAGTCTCCTATGGTTCCCTCTCCGACGGTGAGTGAGGTGATAATTCCTTTTCAGATGGTTCCCTCTCCGACGGTGAGTGAGGTGATAATTCCTTTTCAGATGGTTCCCTCTCCGACGGTGAGTGAGGTGATAATTCCCTTTCCGATTATAATTGTCTATTGGTCCTCTTCCCGATACTGCGAAGACGGTATTTCCCACCAAGATTTTCTCAACGAGCGTTGTTGAAGTTAAAATCACCCAGGGTTCTCTTACCATTCATGCTAAGGTAGCAACCATCCCTGGTTCATTCATCATCTTTTGAAGCTCCAGACCCAGCTCCTGTAACCAGTCAGGACATATCTATGCCAAGCATCTGAAAACCAACTCGTGCAACGTGTCAGGTACTCATTTTTTCTATTTTGCAGGTATACAGGTTCTCGATAAGGAATCTCTTACGCAATCAACATCCAGATGGCATCTAGAAGCCCATCATCCTATCCAGCAACCTCTAAATGGCATCTATAAGCCCATTCCACCATCACTGCTACTATGTGAGCGCAAATTTCTGGGCACTCTAGTGTTCAATCATCTTCCACCCTCGGATTACGAAAGGCACGTCAGCCAATCTGCATCCTCAGGTCTAAGAAGATTGAACAGGGGCAACTGTTGTACCCCAAAATTTGCCCTCACATATTCTTCAAGAAATTGCCAAGTCAAGCTTCAAAATTCCCCCAGGGTTGCACAGTCAAAGATCTCCTAGACAGTCAAGATTAGGGTTTTTGTTCTGATCAAGAAATTGAAGTTTCCAAAGGTCCAATCAAGTCTCATATGCCTAAAAACATGGTCAAGCATCCTCATATCAAGTTTCAAGACATTCAGCTCAAAATTGCACAGTCAAAATCCTAAATTGCACTACAGTCAACTGTAGGGGCAAAATGGTCATTTGACAGTCAAAAGTTCAAATTTTTGGTCAACATATCATTTTGAAGCCACAAACATCATTTGATCAATGCTTGATCATGATTCTCAAAGTTTGGCTCAAAAATCATCAAGATGCAAAAGTTTCCTTATTTGGACAGCTGAAAAAGTCAACTGAAATTGACCAGGGCATAACTTTCACATGGATTATCAGAAAAATTCCATCCAAAGCTCATTTTGAAGAGAAAGACATTTCCTACAACTCATCTTCATACTTCAAGTCCAAGAAATTCTCTCACAAAAATTTATCAATTTCAACATTATAGGTCATTTTCAAAAGTCAACAAAAGGGGACTTTAAGTCAAGGGCCATAACTTGAGATTGGTAAATCAAAATGACATGGGACCAAAGGCATTGGTTAGAGGACTCTAAGACCTTTCCAAAATGTCCAAGAACATGAGAAAAGATTAAAAATTGAGCAAGTTATGCCTTGTGGAAGTTGGGAAATTTTTGGATATTTTGAAAAGTCAACATTGATTCAAATGACCTAAAATTGCTAATGGGCCCATTTTTCTTCCACAATTCATCATCCATGGCATGTGGACGACCACTTGGCCCAAAGGGAAGTATTTTCTCATTTTTTATTTATTTATTTGAATTTTTATTTATAATAATTCACTTAAATCAATTAAATATGTGAAAAATATTTAACTTAACCTAACAAATCTTTTTGTACTTGTTTTATTCTCAAGATTTCGTGCATAAGTCAATATGGAAAGAATTGGAGCAATTGGATATGATTTGAACCAAAAACACATGGAAAAAGATATGGAAATCATGGTGAAAAAATCAAATCTTCAAATCATGAATGAAAGAGATTTTGATCAATTTTGTTAACCTAATTTGTTCACTACATAAGCTAGAATGAAACCCTAATCAGGATACACACTAAGCTGCGCAAGAAGGCCATAATCAAACTTGAAATTTTTCTCCAAAAACTCAAAACTGCAAACTCACTTCCAGGGCGATTCAAAGCATAATTCTTGTTCCATTAGCTTCCTTGGAGATCACTGAACATATTCCAATCAAAAACCTTCATCAAAGCTCAAGGAACCGGTATACAGAACTCCAAATATTCCATGAAAAACTCATAATCGTGTTCTCAAATCTAAGCATTTTCACAGCATTTTATTCATTGATTCATGTTCCTTATAAAATTCTGAAGCTAACCAATATACTTAATTGCCTTTTTATGTGTTGTATGCAAATATGCCATGTTTGAGTTTTAGGGTTTGCAGAGTTTTAAATTGGGGATTTTGAAACGAGGAAAAATTGAGACTCAAGACTACCACCATTCAACTCAGCGCTTCTGGACAATCTCAAATATACCCTCGCGCCTAATTTATGATTGCCCTAGTGCTAATCGCTATTTTCCCAAAAGCCACCTAACAAAACGCGTATAAAACCGTTGCTTAATATTTTGTGTTTCAGGAATAGCGAAGAAGACGATTTCGTGGCACACGCTGGTTGGCTCTTTTGAATCTCGCGCGCAAAGTCCACTAACGCGTTGATTTTCTTTTATAATATTTGTTATTCATTATATATTAACAACGCATGGAATGGCTCAGTGGCGAGCGTAGCTATTGGCAATGATAATGACCTGGGTTCGATCCCAGGTCTTCACCCTTTTCATTTGTTATTTTGCAATTAATGTTCAGGTATAGCGTTTGAACTGAAGACCATCATACACTGCCAAATCAAACGTGCCACGTCCATCTCAAGATCAGATCAAAGGCATGGATTGGAGGGACACCCTAAACCCTAGTCAATATGCCAGCAGGTTGTCTGAAAAAGTCAAATGGACCATGCTTATTGGGCCAGAATCTCCATGATTGCACCTCCATGTTGGGGACTACCACCCCCCTTGGTTTGCAACTTCTTTTAATTTTCTCTATTTTTTCTATTCTTATTATAATTTTTATTTTTTTAATTACTGTCCAATTTAATTAAATATTTTCATAAATACAAAAACATCCTAAAAAATCAGAAAAAAGAATTAAATAATAAATATTTTTGTTTTAATATTTTCATGAATAAATTAGCATGTAATTAAATTTAGTTTCAAATTAGGTTAATTTTAATTCTTTTAATAACAAAAAAAATCTAAAAAAAATATAGAATAGGTTTAATTAATAATTTTTCACCCCTTTTATTTTTCTTTCAAATAATTAAATATTTATTTTATTTATTTTTATAATCAAATTTGCATGTAAAAATTAGGTTTAATTTAGGTTAAAATTTTCAATATTTCTTAATAAATTAAAAAATAAATAGAATTAGGGTTTGCATCTTATTTTGATTTTAATTAATTCTCCCTTTTCACATTAAATCTTAAAAAACATAAAACACAAAATTCTTGCTTTCTTTTTAATTAATTAATTCATCGTTAATTTAGTTTTGCAAAAGGGTCCAACGCCCTCGTTTCGATTTAATTTCGCATATTTATTTTATTTTGCTTAAATAATTATGTACCTCTCCCGAAGCCTTGTAAATTACTTCTCGCACTTTTAATTCTTTATTTACTTTGTTTATTTATTTTCTGTCAAATCGGGTCCTGGTTAATTTTGGCGATGTGGACCCGCACCTTTTGTAATAGCTTAGAATTTACTTTTCCCGCAAATATCTTAACTGTTAAACAAAGCATGCAAGAATGAATGTCTAAATAAAAACAAGCGTAGAACACCAATAACATGACAAGATAAATGCAAATGAAAACGACACACGAATCGCACACACCACCCCTAGGGTACGCCTCACTGTTGCCTTGCCCCGAAAGGTGATCGTCGAGTAGAGGATGTCTTAGTAAGTCCTCATGATCCGGGAACCTGGCATGAGGGTAGCTTCTAAGGTGTCTTCCCATTGCTCTGGTGATCACCATGTCCCGAACCTTCGAATTGACCCGAACACCTCCAACGGTGGTGCTACCTACCTCTCAATGGTGGGATGGCACTACTTTAAAGGACATCTACACAGACGAATTCCTTAGGGTAGGTAGATTCTCGTAGATACTTGCTCTAATTCCAAAACAAATCAAAAACTTCTTTTCACACCGACACCTTTTCAAAAAGCTTTCAAAAGCAAATTTTCAAACACTCTTGAGGACTGATACAAGAGTCGAACTGAAATTTTCAAAGAAACTTTTTAAAACCCACAGTTGAAAAGCAAAAAAAAACATTTTTGAAAACACAAATGAGCAAGTATCTAAGAGCCCATGGATAACCATGGATAGAAAGGGTGCTAACACCTTCCCTTTCTATAATCTACCTCCCGAACCGAGAGCAATCTCTTTAAGGAATTTTTCTGTGCTTTTGTCCTTTCCATTTGGAGAAAATAAAAGACGGTGGCGACTCTTGCTTCCGCGACATTTCGCGAACCAGCGTTAAATAGTCAGTTCCAGATCCACCGATCACATCCTGCATAAGGACTTATCCATTTCAAGGACCTCAAGGGTTTTGTGATGCAGGTCATGATGAATCAAATGTCCAGCAAAGGGTAAAGGGGATTTATTTTCCTCTAGCCAAAGTTAATGACTTGAGTCAGGGGCTATGACCCACTCGATATGGCGAGCCTTGACTCTTGAAGAAGGAATCTCAACAAAATGAAGTTCCTTCAATCAAGCTACAAAATTCAAGTTCTAACAATCTTTCTTGTTTATCCCGCGAGATCCTTGAAAACATTGCATACATATCATACATATCATTGCATTACAGGTACCCTTGTTACAGGTCACTTACCTTCTTCGCTGTTTATTTCAGCAATGGCTTCCCAACAAGATAACCAGGGTCTTCATGCTCAAGAGACTCAGTTTAGGGAGACCTTCCTAAGCCTATCCAAGGGGCAGAAAGAGTTGAGGACACTCCTCATGGGGAATTTGACCAAGAAAAGTCCCGAAGATGATAAGGACGAACGGCTGAAACGTCTGCAAGCTGAGGTAGATACAATGAGAACCCAGATGCTGGGGCAAATGGCTCTCATCCAAGGCTTAGCTCAGGAGCAAGAAGAGTTGAGGACCATGATCAGTCAGCTTCATCAAGACAGATACAACATGAAGCAACCAGTCCAAGTCAGGGACCAGGTCATTGATCAGCTTCCAAGAGGACAAGAGTCTGGTATGGTGAAGAATAGACCTCTCCAAATTGCTACCACTTCACAGGTCCAACCACAACCTCGCCCAGAGCAACAGGTTGATCAGAGTAAGCCAAACAAGCCCAGGAGGCAATTCACCCAGCTCAACGTGTCGCTGTTTCAAGCTTTACAACACCTGTTGAGATTGAATCTGATTACACTAAGGGCTCCTCCCCGGAATCCCAACATCTCTGCTCCTAACTATCATCCCAACAAAATATGTCCATACCACTCTGATAGTCCTGGACATGACACTTCCGACAGCTGGGCTCTGAAGAATAAGGTCCAGGACCTGATTAATGAAGGAGTAGTGGATTTCACCCAAGAGGGTCAAGCTGAGTTCTTCTACCATCCCTGCAGGATTCACCATCTGAAGTGACAAGCCCTGAGATGAGAAGACTTTTTGTCCATTAGAATTTTCAAGTCGTAATTTTCTTTTGATTGTTCAAACAATTATTGTCATGGCAAACATTATTACTTTATCAATGCATCGCATATGTCTGCTTTGAATCAATATACTCGCATTCGCTATATTCAAACTGCTTTCATTTTTTGTGATGTTCAAACTCTCGATTAATAATTCTAAGTCTCTTGAGGGAGGATGACGAAAATGATACCACAATCTATAGTATGCTTTTGAACAAACCCCGTTGATGAGGTACATGCATTGTTTCAATTCCTAAACACTGGAGTTATAAGGAATATAATCCCTCATCAACCCCTCTGAGCCAAAGAAGTAGGAGTTTTTCTTTTCGAAAATTAAAACCCTTAATCATAACCTGGGGTAGGGTAGTTCTCTCAGTTGATCCAAGTGCACAACGGAATGGCACCAAAGAAGTCCTTACAAAACAAAAGACAGTGATGGTTCCGAATGATCATAAAGACAGGTAGTCATCATTTCTCAAAATAAAAGCCCAACAAGTCAAAACCTATGAAGGAGACTTACAAAAACTGGGGCATCCCGCTGACTGTAATCACAAAAGGGAACAGTTCAGGCAAAAAATAGGGATAATAAAATCAAAAAGAAAGAGGTCACACAAACCCTCAACACAAAGGGAAATGACAGCCTATTCAAAATAAATTGTCAGTATCCGAACCATCACTGGTATATCAAAGCAAAGACTCAAACAAGGTCTAACGCACGATCAGTTGAGTTTAGGTTTGAAGAACATCACGAAGAGCGGGTGGGTACAAATATAATTTGAGCCTTTATCCTTTGTTTCTTAAACCGTGAACCAGGCCACGTTATAACCCTTAAAAAGTCCTAGCTGAAGCATGGGTTAGTTCGAAGGCATACTGTTACGAAAGGTATCCTGACTCCTTAAGGCTTGCTGTAAAATACTGAGTTGACATCACATTTTACAAAATTTGCTTGTTTTACTGAAAATGCATTTTCAAAAATTTCAAGACAGACATAAGCTTTGCATTTTTAATATAACATTGCTTGCATATGACTATTTGTTTGAACAGCATAGAAGTTCGCACAATGAATGTCTAATGAACAAAAACACCTCCAAGCAAGGGGCATGGCATGATCATTGTCCATTATCTGGGGCAGTTAATTCAAGATTCGGAGAATCTCTCAAAAGGCCAACCAGCTTAGGGCAAATCTCTATCTAGATCACTTGGGGCATTGGACGATCAAACGAAGATCTTCTGGTGGTATGGTAACACTGCACTACTGACAGTGACAACTTCCTGTATCCTAAGAATGTGGACATAGTAAAAAAAAAATACTACGCGCAATCAAAGACCCGCTAGGTTGACACACCTAGGAAAAAATAAGGGCTTCCCAGCAAACCAAAAGGGTTCGGGCAAAAATAAGGGATGAAATGAAAAAATCTGTACACCCAGCAAGTCGAAAACCTGAAAAGGCGGCTTGGGCAAAAATGGGTATCCCGATGGACTGAAAACCCGAAAGGGCGGTCCAGGCAAAAGTTAGGAATCAAAAGCGTACGACTATGTCCCGTCATCTCGTCACTCGCCTACCAGAAGGAGATTTGTCGAATAGGAAGTTGTCTAACACCTCACAAGGTATCTTCTTCTCTCACATCAGAAATAGGGGCAATAATGAGTTGTCCAAGCGATCTAGTTGCTCTGTCAACCAAGGTACCAAGGTAAGTTCAGCTGAAGAACATGACCAAGTTACCTCCACTCCCAGGGAGTAAGACAAGGTTCAACAATACTCTCCCCCGAGCAGAGTTGGTCTCCCGTCAGCCCTGACAAGGTACAGTATCTCCAGCGAGTCAGCAATGCTCTCCCTAAGCAGAGTTAGCCTACTGTCAGCCTTAAGGAAGATGGGTATCCCCAGAAAGTCTCAACATTCCCCAGCGGAGTATACAGACGTTCCTAAGCAAGCATCCTCGGCAGTCTTAATATAAGATTGTTCCTCGGCGGAACACCAGACATCCCAGTGGAGCCACTTCCCCAGTACAATCCAAAGATTCCCCAGGAGAGTTGAATCAATCTCCCTAGTAGATTTTTGGAAGCTTATCCCCAGTAGATTCTGGAAGCTTATCGCCTGCAGAGTAAGAACGCTTCTCCCCGGCTTTATTTCAGAAGGTTATTCCCCACCAGGGCTTATAACTGGGTTATCCTCAGCTAATTACCACAGAATGATCGTCCTCAGCGAAGTTCTTCCTATCCCCCAGTGGAGTTCATCAAATTCCCCAACAAAACATATCAACGATATCCCCCAGCGGAGTTCTCAACAAAACCTCAGCAAAGTATCTTTTCCCACAGAGTAATTCCCCGCAGAGTAATCTCTTCTCCAAGTTTATTCCCCAACGGAGTCATCTTCTCTTATCGGTTTATTCTTGCAATCATCATCCCCAGCGGAAACGAAGAACTCTACTCTTCAACATCAGCCCAGGATTCAACAAACTCCCGGCATTCGTCAAAGATTTATTTTCCCATAAGAGAATACATTCATAAACATCACATCCTCATACATTATAGCATGCATACGCATCATACAACACAAATCTCATTTATTTTTGAGGACATCTTAAAATCATGCAGTTCATACATCATGACATTGCATACGACTAATACTTTTCCTTTTCAGAAAAAAATCAATCAAAAGATGATTACCATCTACCTTTACAGTTCCAGATCAACACCAGTAACAAGCCAGAAAAATTCGGTGGACGACTGATCGTGGGTTAATATCCGAAACCAAACAGGACAATTATCTACTTGATCATCCTCAGGCAACCCTACACCGGTTCCTTTTCTTTCAGAAGAAGTCTTACACGGGCTCATCAACAGGCAACCCTACACCGGTTTCCTTCTCAACCTCAGATGTAGTTTTACACGAACTCATCATCAGGCAACCCTACACCGGTTCCTTCTCAATTTTCAGACGAAGTCTTACATGGACTTATCATCAAAGTAACCCTACACCGGTTCCTTTTCTTTTAGAAGAAGTCTTACACGGACTTATCTCAAGATGACCTTACCCCGGTTCATCCAGAAGTTTTACACGAACTTATCCTGCAGTAACCTTACCCCGGTTCCTCCAGAAGTCTTACACGGACTTATCTCAAGATGACCTTACCCCGGTTCATCCAGAAGTTTTACACGAACTTATCTTGCAGTAACCTTACCCCTGTTCCTCCAGAAGTCTTACACGGACTTATCTCAAGATGACCTTACCCCGGTTCATCCAGAAGTTTTACACGAACTTATCCTGCAGTAACCTTACCCCGGTTCCTCCAGAAGTCTTACACGGACTTATCTCAAGATGACCTTACCCCAGTTCATCCAGAAGTTTTACACGAACTTATCCTTCAGTAACCTTACCCCGGTTCCTCCAGAAGTCTTACACGGATTTATCTCAAGATGACCTTACCCCGGTTCATCCAGAAGTTTTACACGAACTTATCCTGCAGTAACCTTACCCCGGTTCCTCCAGAAGTCTTACAGGGACTTATCTCAAAATGACCTTACCCCGGTTCATCAAGAAGTTTTACACGAACTTATCCTGCAGTAACCTTACCCCGGTTCCTCCAGAAGTCTTACACGGACTTATCTCAAGATGACCTTACCCCGGTTCATTCAGAAGTTTTACGCGAACTTATCCTGCAGCTAAGTTACCCCGGTTCCTCCAGAAGTCTTACGCGGACTTATCCCGAAGTAACCTTACCCCGATTCCTCCAGAAGTTTTACACGAACTTATCCCGAAGAAACCCTACACAGGTTCTCTCTCTCCAGACGTAGTTTTACACGGGCTCATCGTCAAAGAAACCCTACACAGGTTCTCTCTTCCCAAAGATGCAGTTTTATACGGACTCGTCATCAGAAACCCTACCCAGCTTTTACTTCTTCCAGGATGCAGTTTTACACAGGCTCATCATCAAAGTAACCCCACACAGGTTCCCTTCTCAAGCTCCAGACGTAGTTTTACACAGACTCGTCATCAGTAAACCCTACACAGGTTTCCTTCTCAGCTCTAGATGCGATTTTACACGGACTCGTCATCAAAGTAACCCTACACAGGTTCCTTCTCCATTTCAGATGCAGTATTATGCGGACTCATTATCAGTAAACCCTACACAGGTTTCCTTCCTTCAAAGATGCAGTTTTACACGGACTCATCATCAGTCAACCCTACACAGGTGTCCTTCTTTCCAAGATGCAGTTTTACACGAGTTCATCATCAGGCAACCCTACACAGGTTCCCTCTTTCAACTTACAAAAATTACAATTCAACAGACAACCTCCAGATGGAATCTATAAGCCCATCCACCTACCAATAGTCTCCAAATGGCATCTATAAGCCCATTCCCGACAAGGTTCTGTCACATCTCCAGATGGCATCTATAAGCCCATCCTCCCATACTATCTTTCCAAATGGCATCTATAAGCCCATTCCCGACAAGGTTCTGTCACATCTCCAGATGGCATCTATAAGCCCATCCTCCTATCCACCATCTCTCCAAATGGCACCTGTAAGCCCATTCTCGACATCACATTGCTGATATTCTACTATGTGAGTGTAAATTTCTGGGCACTCTAGTGTTCAATCATCTTCCACCTTCGGATCACGAAAGGCACGCTAGCCAATCTACATCCTCAGGTCTAAGAAGATTGAACAGGGGCAACTGTTGTACCCCAAAATTTGCCCTCCCATATTCTTCAAAGTTTTGACAAGCATCATCTCAATTTGCTCAAGTCTACTCAAGGGTTGCACAGTTCAAACACCCTCCTAAGCCAGTCAAATTAGGGTTTTGGTTCTTGCAAGGAAGTTGAGGTTTTCAAGGGCTCAATCAAGTCCGATATGCTCATATACATTGTCAAGCACCTACATGTCAAGTTTCAAGGCTCACAAGGTCAAGTTGCACAGTCAAAAACCCTAATTGCTTCACAATCAACTTTAGGGGTAAAATGGTCATTTGGCAGTCAAAAGTCAAAAATTTTGGTCAACATCTTATTTTGAAGCCACAATCATCATTGGATCAAATCTTGATCATGATTCCACAAGAATGGCTCAAAAATCATCAAGATGCAAAAGTTTCCATTTTTGGACAGTTGAAAAAGTCAACTGTAACTTGACCAAGGCATAACTTTTTCATGGTTCATCGGAAAAATCCCATCCAATGCTCATTTTGAAGGGGATGACATTTCCTACAACTCATCTTCACATTCCAAGTCCAATAAATGCTCTCACAAAAAGTTATCAATTTCAACATTATAGGTCATTTTCAAAAGTCAACAAAAAGGCATTTTAAGTCAAAGACCATAACTTGAGATTGGTAACTCAAAATGAAATGGGACCAAAGGCATTGGTTATAGGACTTCAAGACCTTTCCAAAATGTCCAAGAACATGTTCATATGATCAAAATTGAGCAAGATATGCATTGGAGAAGTTGGGAAATTTTTGTGAAATGGCAAAAGTCAACTATCCTTGAAACTTCAATTTTTGACAAAAGGGCCCACTTTTTTCCGCTTGATTCAGCCTTGTCATGCCACCCACGTGTCCCATGATCAATTTCAAGGCCAAATAATTATTTTTCTATTTTTATTTAATTTTTATGGTTTTAATTCATTTTAATCCATAATAATTCAAGTAAATCTAAAAAAATTAATTAAATGGTATCTTATGGTTTGAATAGCCTTCATGAAGCATTTGCAACCTACCAATTTCGTGCTAAGCTCATTTAGGCATGAAAATTCAAATTTTGAACAAGCTTTGAAAGGCCTCTAATGGTGGTTAAGACAAAATCCAAAGCTTAATTGCAATGGTTAAAGGCTCCTAAATGTGACTTATTCTCACTCATTACTACATATGCAAGCCTTGCAAGCCTCATTCACAACCCTGAACATTACACAAACGGCCAGAGCAAAATCCAAAAAGTGTAAAAAAAAAAGTGTGAGATCAAAAGGAGTATTGCAAGCCTTTTCAGGCCAAAAGGAGAACGTGGCTCTCTTCTTTGCCATCCCCTGAAGCTAAAGCAACCCTTGCCACGTCCTAAGATCCATCATACCGCGCTGTAAGTTCTTCCCAGGTCCCCCAAAATTCCATATCATTTTTTCTTATGTGTTTGTGTGCAGGATGCCCAGTGCGTTTCACCATGAACCTTCAGCGTTCCGCATGCCAAGTGGCCATGATCATCAATCCGAGGGCCAAAAAGTGATGAACACTATATTCTCCAGTCAATGTGCTCCAGGCAATCTCCAAAAGTCAACAAGGCTGGTTAATGGGCCAGCAATTTCCAGGCTTCACACCTCCATTGGGCCATCAACACCTCCATTGGTTTCTATTTCTTTTTTTTTTTTTTTCTATTTTCCTTTTCTTTTTTTTCTTTTTTAATTATTATCATTATTGTTAATTAACCTAACAAACTAATTTTTTCCCATAAAATTCAAAAAAAACAAAAAAATGTAAATACTTTATTAATTTCATTTAGGTAATTATTTTGTAAATAAATACTAATAAATTGAATTAGTTTTAATTAGGCAACTTTAACCTTTTTTCTTAATAACTAAAATAAATTTAGAATTAGGTTTTTATTAACTTTTAATTTTAATTCCTTTTATTTTATTTCATTAAAAACATAAAAATACAAAAACATTTTTCTTTTAATTAATTAATTAATTAGTTGTTAATTTTAATTTCTTTAATCACAAAAAAAGGACAAAAAATTCAATTCTTTTCTTAAAAGGGTCAAAACCCTTAGGACTTTCCCGATTAAATCTTTTCGCGCGTATTCATTTTTATTAATTCATTATTTTTGTATCTGCTCGGGAAATGTAATAGTTAATTAGGATATTTTACCGCTTTATTTACTATTTCTCGCACTTTATTTCCAAACGGGTTTTGTTTTTTGGCGATGTATAGACTCGCGCCTTGTAATAGTTAGATTTACATTTCTGCAATTTATTTTCCGCACTCCTAACTGTTAATAATGCATGAAAGAATGCATGTAAATAAAACCAATTCGTAGCTCACAAATAACATGTACAAAGACAATTAACTGAAAAACAACACACAATGCACATGCCACTCTTAGGGTACGCCTCACTGGTTTCCTCGAATGTGGTCATCAAGTATAGGGTATCTTACGGGTCGCCCTTCTGTTCTAAAGATCCAGTTGCCTCAAAACGGTTACCTCGGATAAAAGTATCTAGGACATTAGGGTTACTTCTAAGATGTCCTACCATTGCTTCTGTGACCACACATGCCCCTCATAATCGAATTGACCCGAACACCTCCAACGACGGTGCTACCTACCTCTCAATGGTGGGATAGCACTATCTAAAGGACTCTTACACAGCTTAATTCCTTAGAGTAGGTAGATTCTCTTAAGTACTTGCTCTTTTTTTTAAAACAAACAAAAACAACTTTTCGCACCTCACACTTTCAAAAAGTTTCAAACAACACACTTCATACACTCTTGAGGACTGATACAAGAGTTACTTAGAAGTTTTCCAAACGAACTTTTTCAAAACCCACACACTTGAAAAGCAAACAAATTTTGAAAACATAAGAGCAAGTACCTAAGAGCCCTTGGATAACCACGGATAGAAAGGTTGCTAACACCTTTCCTTTCTATAAATCTACCTCCCGAACCGAGAAACATTCTCGAATAAGGAATTTTGCTGTGCTTTTGTCCTTTCCATATTGGAGAACATAAAAGACGGTGGCGACTCTTGCTTATCGCGACATTTCGCGAAACCAGCTAAAAAACAGTCAGTTCTATTTCCATCGATCACACTTAGTGTCCCACTCTCCTTTGATTTGACTTATAACCAAAGTTGAGTCCCCGAACACTACTAGAGATTTGATTCCTAAGTCAATCGCAACCTTGAGACCAAAGATACAAGCTTCATACTCGGCCATGTTGTTGGTGCAACTGAAGCAGAGTCGAGCAGTGAAAGGTGTATGGCAACCTTCTGGAGAGATAAGTACCGCGCCGATACCGTTTCCAAGTGCATTTGAAGCACCATCAAAGTACAGGGTCCATCGGGATCCTTGTTCAGGTCTGTCATACGGTCTGTTACCTTCAATGTTGTCCAATGTCATAATGTCCTCGTCGGGAAAGTCGAATTTCATGGATTGGTAATCTTCGACAGCTTGATAAACTAGATGGTCAGCTAGTACACTCCCCTTTATAGCTTTTTGGGTTGTGTACTAGATACCATACTCAGTTAGGATCATTTGCCATCTAGCGATTCTTCTAGATAAAGCAGGCTTTTCGAAGATATACTGGATCAGATCCATTTTAGAAATCAGCAGAGTGGTATGTGTCAACATATACTGCCTTAGTCGGCGAGCAGCCCATACCAAAGCGCAACAAGTTTTCTCGAGCAATGAGTAGTGAGTCTCACAGTCGGTAAACATTTTGCTAAGGTAATAAATGAAATTCTCTTTTTGACCATACTCGTCATGTTGGCCCAGTATGCACCCCATTGAATTATCCAAAACAGTCAGATACATGATTAACGGCCTTCCTTCGACGGGTGGCATCAAGATAGGAGGTTCTAGCAAATACTCCTTGATTTAATCAAAAGCAGCTTGACAGTCATCATTCCATTCAACCACCTGATCGTTCTTCAATAGCTTGAAGATTGGTTCACAGGTAGATGTTAGGTGAGAAATGAACCTTGCAATGTAGTTTAGGCGTCCTAAGAAACCTCTGACCTCCTTTTCAGTGCGGGGGGCAGACATTTCTCGTATAGCTTCGACTTTAGCAGAATCAACTTCAATGCCTTTTTTGCTGACGATGAATCCCAAGAGTTTACCAGACCTGACTCCGAAAGTGCACTGGCTAGGGTTCAGTCTGAGCTTATACTCCTTCAATCTGACAAACAGCTTTTGCAGATGGTTGAGGTGTTCTTCTTCTGTTTGTGAACGGGCTATCATGTCGTCTACGTATACTTCGATCTCATGATGTATCATGTCATGAAACAAAGCTACCATGGCGCGCTGATAGGTTTCCCCGACATTCTTCAGTCCGAATGGCATCACTTTATAGCAGAAGGTACCCCATTGCGTAACAAAAGTAGTCTTCTCCATGTCTTCAGGGGCCATTTTGATCTAGTTGTACCGTGAAAATCCATCCATAAGGAAAATACCTTATGTTGAGCTGTGTTATCGACCAAAATGTCAATGTGCGGTAGTGGAAAGTCATCTTTAGGGCTAGCCCTATTTAAGTCTCGGTAATCCACGCACATTCTTACTTTGCCATCTTTCTTAGGCACAGGCACAATGTTAGCGACCCATTGAGGATAGGAAGTAACAGCAAGAAACCAGGCATTGAACTGCTTCATCACTTCGGCTTTGATCTTTTCAGACATATCGGGCCTCATTCGGAGGACTTTCTGTTTTATTGGTGGATGTTGTACCCCAAAATTTGCCCGCTCATTTCATCAATATTTTCTCATCACAAGATTCTTGGAGTTCAAGATCAGGTTAGGGTTTGCTCTGCTCAAGACCCCTCCTTGCACTGTTGACCCAAATTAGGGTTTGAGTTTTCACAAAGATGTTTTAACCTAAAATGCCCAAAGTGACTTTCATGCTTCATGTTGGACTCACAAGTTTATCCATACCAAGTTTCAAGCCTTGATTCCAATCTTTTCCCAGTCAATTGGACAGTTGACCTAGAAATCAACTGTATTGGGGGAAAAGTCAGCTGTGGCCAAATGACAGTCAAACTTCTTAATTTTTGACCCACATCAACATAATGAGCTCATATGAACCATTTGGTCAAGTTTGGATCACAATTCCACAAGAAATTTGATCAGATCACCAAAAGGGCAAAATGGTCATTTTTAGGGTTTTGACTGCACAAAGGCAATTTTTGACTGTTTGACCTAACCAATGGCAAACCAAGCTCACATATGGACTCAAGTACTCAATGGAATTGTCTTGACACATTCAACAAGTTCAAAAGATCTCAAATGCACAGGATTGACAAATGAATTTTCCAGTCAACTGATCAAAATTTGACTTTATACTGAAAAGTCAAACTTTGACTTTTTGGTCAAAATCAAGTGCCAAGATTCATTTTTCATCAAGACATGTCAATTTATGAAAATTGTTCATCAAGAAATCCAAATTTGAAAATTAGGGTTTAAAATGAGAAAATTTCATAACTTAGAATTTTTCTAAGTTATGAAACTTCCTTATTTTTTCCTAACTTTGTCCCATTTTTTCATCAAGATACAAATGGATTAAAACAAAACTCAAAACAGGAAAGTTGTATTCCATTGCAAAATCTACAACTTTGATTCACAAAGTTTTCTCAAAGGAAGCTTGTAGCTCAAGTTATGATTTTTGGAACAAGGGTGCAAAACATTCTTAACTTAGAAATTTTTTGACCTATTCTAGGCAGGATTTTTGTCCAACTTCATGGCCACTTTTCACATGGTTCCACTTGGAATTTTAATTTTCATTACAAAGATGGATTGTAGTATACATTCCAAGCTTTCCAAATTGTCCAAGAACTTCTCAAACACCCTTGTGGTTAGGGAGAATCGAATTCGCAAAGTTGGGCAAAAGTCACTTTTGTTCATAACCAAATACATGTTCATACATTGGCATTTTTCAAATCAGCTTGTACAAGCTAGCTTGCAGGCCTCAAAACAAGTTTCACACACCATAATTAAATGCCTAACCATTGTGCTAAGGTGTTATTTTGTTCATTTGGTCATTACATGCAAGATTAACCCTTAATTAGAAAAAGCATATTTGCCATTTTGATAAAGTAGTACTTTATGTCAAATAACAAATCCAAGAGGCATGGGCCAGATCTTTGAGGCTAGCATTTGTACACAAATCACTCTGATCAAGAACAAGAGGTGCAGCATAGATAGAGAAGATATACAGGCCTGCATAAGGACTTGAGTTTACTTACTTCAAAAACAAGCAAGATTGCAAACCAACTCCAATCTCTCATTCCTGTAAACACCAACTAAAACAAAGTTTGCAAACCTTTTCCATACATCAAACCAAGCTTGAAACACGACTCAATCATCCCTAATCCCTCCTCATACAGAAGATCACATTTTTTCTGCAAAACAGGGCACCTATTGCAGTTTGACTTCCATAATCCATTCCACTCGTGCATTTTGGCCAAAAAGAGTTCAAACATGTTCCATATCATCCACTGAAGCTATCCCAAGCATTGAACTCAAACTGTAACACCCATAACCATGTTTGCCATTTTTATTTTCAAGTTGTGCAGGTGGACTTCCATAGCACGATACAGGAAATTTCAGAGCAAGCCAAGCATAGGAGAAGCATCCTTGGACTTCAGGCAAGCTGTACGAAAGCTCAAACTCCATTGAAGATACCTCCATTGTTGTACACGACTCAAGCTGAAACAGGTAAAAACATGAACTTCTATCTCTCTATCCAGGCATGATTAAGCTTAGGTTTGTGAAGAAAACATGTTCTACTCATAGCCCTGAAGCCATCCATGTATTTACTTTTCATTTATATTGAGTGTGCTGTGAGAATTTTGGCCATGAACATTGGAGAAAACATAGGTCAAAAATTGGGGATGAAGAAATTCTCCCTCATTTCTGAGAGTTAGGTCAAGATTTTTATATGTATGGATTCGTCTCTTCATGCTCTATAATGTTTATGTTGTGAGTTTTGTGTAAAAGTCAAAGAATCAGGAATTTGTTGTTTGAGCAAGGAGGCGCGCGAAATTCAAACAGAATGGCTGGAGGTTGAAGAAGGTGGTGACTTGGGCTGGGCCTGAGTTGTTCTTGCTGCTTGCACCCTCTTTTTCCATTTACACCCCCCTGGCCCATTGTGCGATATTTTGATCATTTTTGATTTTTTCTTTTTGATTTTGACTTATTATTTTTTGCTCAAATATAAAAAATATTAAAAATATTTTTCCACCCATTTTTGCATTTATTTGACATTTATTTGTTTTATTTGGCATATATATGTAAATAAATATAAAAACCTTTTATTTAAAACACTAAAAAATAATACAAAAATATATTTATTTTCAGTTATTATTTTTATTATACATTTTGAAAACATTTTCTAAAAAAATACATTTTTGTAAATAATTAATATTTTATTTTCTGTACATATTTAGCTTATTAAATATATGTAAATATACTTCTATACATTTTATTAAAAATTTAGGATAAAAATATGAAAATAATACATTTTTATTTTTATTAATATATGACACTAAAAAATAATTTTTTTACAATACACTTCCTTTTTTTATTTTTTTTGTATATAATTAACAAATATTGTATATAATTAATAAATAGATATTATTTATTTAGAAAACTAGGGTTTTGCCCTAAACCATAAAAATACTCCAAAAATTGACCTTTTTATTTTTGTTTATATTTTACATTGAAAAATACTTTTACATACATAAAAAACCATTTTTGTGCATAATACATTTTGCATATTTATTGTATTTATTTAATTATTGTACAATTAAATAATTTGTATATTCAATATGGATGTAATAGTTTTAGATTTAATTTCTTGCTAAATATCCCCCCATTCAAACATTTGTACCCCCATCCCCATAATTATGTTGTAATAATTTAGGACTTTAAATTTCCGCATTTAAAAGCTTTCAAATTATGCCATGATAGACCTAGGGTTTGTATGCAAAATTAAATAACAAATAGCTTGACCTAATTCAAAGACAAAAAAGCATGAAAATAGACAACACAATGCACACTTGCACCCTTAGGGTTACTCCACTTGTTGCCTTCAAAAATGGGTCATGTTGCATGTTGAGTGTCTTTGGCCAAACAAAAACAAATCAAATGATCATAGTCCCTCGATGACGCTTTCTCAAGTTGCCTAAAAAATGATAAAGTCCCTTGAAGGAAAAATTGCCAAAAGACACTTGGCACTATTGCAATCATGGTCTAAACGATGACCCGCACCCGTCCCGTTAACATCCTAACACAAGATTGTTCACCAAATACAATGGTGGAACAATACTGTTAAAAGGGTTAAAGCATAGGAAAGATCTTTGAGTAAATTTAGGGGTAGACAACTCTTAGTTACTTGATCAAACTTGCAAAACACACTTGCCTACTTTCAAAACACACTCCACAACACAATTCCAAAAAACAACTTTTAAAACCTTGAAACATCTTTTTAAAAAGACAAACACCTTTTATAAAACATTCGAGTAAATAATTGTTACAAGGGTTTCCTAGACAAGGCATCTTTTTTCAAAACATTTTCAAAACCACACACACAAAACACCATTTCAAACAATTGAAAGCACCATTTCAAACAATTGAAAATGCAAGGCAAGTGATCTAAGCAAGTAACTAAGAGCCCATGGATAACCATGGATAGAAAGGGTGCTAATACCTTCCCTTTCTATAATCTACTCCCCGAACCCAAGAAAACATCTCAAAGGTTTTTCCTGTGCTTTTTAACCTTTCCTTAGGATAAAATAAAAAGTCGGTGGCGACTCTTGCTAAACCGAAACATTTGCGAAAACAAACACATACCTCAAGTCAGTTCTCCCACCGTATCACAGAACTGGCGACTCTGCTGGGGACTAAGTTAAAAGTGGAGTAACCTTAGGGCTTAGATCACCCTTTTGCATGACTAATTGTTTGCTTTGATTGCTTTACATTTTGGTTCTCTTGTTTGGGCTTGAAATCCTACTCCCAGATTTGGGGAAACATTCATAGATAGCAATACGTTGTGGAAAATATGCGGGGTATACCGACACGGTTGAAGCAATAGCTATATTAGTGCGACATATTTGTGAGTACCGGTAACCCTTGAGTCCAATCAAGAAGAGTACGGGGCCGCTGAGTGATGTCACTAAGCACTAATGACCTAGAACCTTACTAGACCATCTTGGCCTTTTATTAGGGGTAGTGAGATGACCGGCTTTGGTGCAGTCCGAAGTTGGTAGATACTCGATACTACACTCATTGAGGGTTGTTTTCTTGGAATATTTTGGTCGCTAGTTAAGTGGCTAAACCAAAACAATGAACATGGAAAACAATCCAATGATATTGAGCTCCTTAGAACCCGGTTACTATTTATAGGATAGGTTTTTAAGCCAACTACACTCAAGAGGGTACTTACCTATGAAACCTCATGCAAGCCTAAAACTAGGGTTTTGTGTGACTTGCTTGTACATATGTTTGTGCATACATCATGAACATCATAAAGCATCATATGCATCCACTAACCATTTCAAGGGTTTGGATCTTCATCTTTGTTCTTGTTTTGTAGGTCATGGAAATTCTTCGCAGGAAAACCATCCAAGTCAACCTTGTGAGAATCCCTCCTCAACTCAAGGAGCTTACATACAGAATTCCAGAAGGCTCTCTCTTCAGTGAAAGACATGGTAGACTGCTCAACCTAGTCAACACCAGCATTGAAGAAGACATGGTGAAGGTGTTGTTCCAGTTCTTTGACCCCCTTCACCACTGTTTCACATTCCCCGACTACCAATTGGTGCCTACTTTGGAGGAATTTTCTCAACTCCTGAGAATTCCTATTCTTAATCAACTACCTTTCAACGGTACGGAAAAAGAACCAAAGCCTGAAGATGTTTCTCAAGCACTACACTTGCAACCATCTAACATCAAGGGGCATTGGGAAACTAGAAGTGGTGTCAAAGGCTTCTTGGAAAAATTCTTGTTTGAGAAGGCACAAGAGTGTTGGAATTCCTTGGATCTGCAAGCCTTTGAAGAGATTGTGGCACTCCTCGTTTATGGGTTGGTTTTGTTCCCAAATCCTGACCAACTTATAGATGTCAATGCTGTCAAGATTTTCCTATCCAGGAATCCCATACCTACATTGCTTGGGGATATCCTCCACTCATTTTACACACGAACAATGAGAAAGAGAGGTGTTCTCATGTGCTGTACTCCTCTCCTTGCAAGGTGGTTTATTTCTCACCTTCCAGAATCTGTTTTGAAGAATGAGCAAGGCTTAAGGTGGTCACAACGATTGATGACCCTCACACATTCTGATGTACAATGGTGTTCTCGGTCCAGAGAAAATGTCATCATCATCGATCGCTGTGGTGAGTTCCCTAATGTTCCATTACTTGGCATTAGGGGAGGCATTACCTACAACCCTTGTCTAGCTTTGAGACAATTTGGATATGCACGGAGGGATGGCCCTCATGACATGCTGATTTCTGACCTAGTTTTTGACTTCGACAACGATGCGCAAGGACTTCGCCAAAGATTCATCAGAGCTTGGAGGATGCCTAACAAGGTAGATAGCAAGACACTGGGGCACAAGAACTCAATCCCTCTTGAGCCTTATCTCAAGTGGGTAAGAAGCCGAGCCCAGAGTCTTATGATGCCTTACCCTCATATTCTCCCTTTGATTAAAGAGTCTGTTGAGGAAGGAGAGGTTCCCTACACCATCCTACATCCTGACATGCCAACATCATGGGAGGAAATGCAGAAGAGTTGGATCCAACTCAAGGAAGAGCGGAATACTTTTGAAGCCAGCTTCTATGCCAGTGAGAAGAAGGTTTTGGAGCTTACCCGTCGACTTCACGAGGAGGAGACCCTCAACACTTACATCGCACCAAAGAGGATGTGCAACGTCTTTTTACCTTAAGAAGTTTTTGTAATATTTGGCCCATGGGGCATTTATGTACTGACAAAATTTCTTCTTATTAATATGACGTGTGTTATTTTTGTCTGCAACAATTGTGAATTTCTAAATCCTTGAATGCATTGCATGAATAAACATATCATTCATCATATGCATAAACAGGTCCTCACGCCAGGTTTCCTTATCTTTCTGTTGTTTATTTCAGTAAGATGGATCTCGAACAAACGGTTAAAGATCTGCAGTCACAAAACTCACAGTTTCAACAGCTCCTAATGACCTTAGCAAAGGTTCAGGAGGATCTTAAAGCACTGCTGGGGAATAAAGAGCAAGAAAAAGGAAAGAAGAAGAAGAAAAGAGTTGGGGTAGCTACATTGGGAAGAAGATTTGAGAATGAAGCTAGGAGAGTTCTTGAATTCCCCTCCACATCTGATGAGGGGACCGGTAAAGGAAAAGGGGCTGCATTACCTTTTGAGTCCGAGGCTGAGGAGGAAGAGGTTGAGGAAGATGAAGACTACTCAGAGCAGCAATACCCGCCAGCGAACGACAAATACAAAAACCTGGAGGATAGACTGACAGCTATGGAGCTGCAAAGGGTTCCTGGGTTAGATTTTGAAGAATTGGGTTTGATTGCTGGGATTGTGATCCCCCCAAAGTTTAAGGTGCAAATTTTTGCAAAATATGATGGGCTGTCTTGCCCGAAGATGCACCTGAGGTCATATGTCAGAAGAATTCAACCTCATACATCCGACATAAATCTTTGGGTACACTTCTTTCAGGACAGCTTGTCCGGTACGCAGCTAGACTGGTTTTACCAACTTGAGAGGTCAGAAGTGCATAACTGGGAAGACTTGGCAGCTGCCTTTTATCGCCAGTATCAATATAACGCTGACTTGGCGCCAACTCGTACTCAGTTACAAAGTATGGGGATGGCCTCAAATGAGGGATTCAAAGAATACGCCCAGAAATGGCGCGACTTGGCCGGAAGAGTGCAGCCACCTCTTTCAGATAAGGAACTAGTTGATATGTTCTTGGGGACCCTATCTGGCCCGTTCTTCAACCATTTGATCGGGAGCTCTTCCGCAGGGTTTACTGAATTGATTCTGACTGGCGAACGGGTGGAAGCTGGTATTAAGAATGGGAAGATTCAAAGGGATGCCTCTGCATCTACAACTGTTAAGAAATCATTTTCATCTAAGAAGGAGCCAGTTGTTATATACTCTCAGAAAAGATCGGGAAGAACTGAGCGTCGGCCGAGTGTGGGGGCCGTGATGATCCAAAATTCATCAAATGATCAGCCTCGTAACAATCAGTCTAGACCTAACCAGCAATGGGTAGAATGGCCACAACGGCAGTTCACCCGCATCAATATGACGCCCGCACAGGTTCTTCCCCATTTGTTGAAGCTAAATCTCACCACTATCAAAGAGGCACCAAAAAATGTGAATACAACTTCCCCGCATTATCATCCCAATGCTAAATGTGCCTATCATTCTGACAGCGTCGGGCATGACACCAACGATTGCTGGGCGCTTAAGCATAAAATTCAAGACTTGATAGATGCAAAAGAGGTTGAGTTCGACGCTCCAGAGAAGGCGAATGTAATATCCACTCTGATGCCAAAGCATGTTCGCAATGTCCATGCTATTGAAGAAGATCTGTATGTTGCTGTTGTTGATGATCTGGTAACTCCATTACTGACAATCAAGTTGAATCTGTTGAAAGCTGGGATTTTCCCAGGATGTAAAGAAGACTGCTACTATTGTTCCTCCCTACCAATCGACTGTCCATTGCTGAAGATAGGCATCCAAGGCCTAATGGACAGCCAACAAATTCTTTTCGAAAAGATTCCTGCTACTCCAACTCCTATCGAAGATGTTTCAATAATCACCATTTCCACCAATCTTTCCAAGGTCCCTAAAAAGCCTGTTAATATTACATCCACTACGAAGATTGTTCCTCTAAAAATAACCATGCCTGGGCCTGTCCCCTACAAATCTGACAAATCAATACCATGGAATTATGGTGGAGAAATCTACTACCATGGTGTTAAGCAAGTTGAGATAACTGAAGAGAGCTCTGACGAAGAAGATGCCGACATTGGAAACATTGTCGGTACGAGCAATATTACCCGAAGTGGGAGAATTTTCTCTCCAGAGATTGCCCCCCCAAAGGCAATCTTTAGACCCTCAGCTGTTGCTAAAGTTACTCCTGCACCGATAAAAATTTCTGCAAGAATTCCGTTGATTGAAGAAGCCGTCACTCCTGTGGTTGTCCCTCCTACTTCTGCTGATAAGGGGAAAGGGATCCAAGATGAGCTCGTCAGGACGAGGGCTCAGCCTTTGGTCATCCCCGAAACCTCTAAGAAAGAAATGGAGGAGATTCTGAAAATCATAAAGAAAAGTGATTATGACGTTGTAGAGAAACTAGGGTAAACCCCCTCGAAGATCTCCATGCTAGCTTTGCTACTTTGTTCGGAGGCTCATGCCAAAGCTTTGATAAAGTTTTTGAAAACAGCCCATATGCCCCAGGAAACCTCAGCCGATCAATTCCAGGATTGTGTAGCCAGCCTTACCGCCGACAACGGTCTGGGTTTCTCTGATGCTAACCTGACTCCGAAAGGAAGAAAGCACAATGACGCATTGCATGTGTCAGTTGAATGCCGAGGAACTACTCTTTCCCATGTTTTGGTCGACACTGGCTCTTCTCTGAATGTGCTGCCTAAGAAAGCTCTCGATCGATTAGATTGTGAAGGCTTGGAGCTGAAACCAAGTAATATCATTGTCAGGGCCTTTGACGGGTCAAAAAGGATGGTGCATGGGGAGGTCGACATTCCCATCAAGGTGGGCACTGAAGTATTCCACTCAACTTTCTATGTGATGGACATCCGTCCGTCGTACTCTTGCTTGCTAGGGAGACCATTTATACATAATGCTGGGGCAGTCACTTCCTCCCTGCATCAGATGCTGAAATACCCTGTCAAGGGAAAAATCATAACTGTACATGGTGAAGAGGAGTATATGATCAGTCATTTGAACTCCTTTAGGTATGTGGAAGTGGAGGGCGAATTCATTGAAACACCGTTCCAACACTTCGAGGAAATTGCTCCCGAAGTTGCAGTAGCAAAGGCCGTAGCTGAGGTACCCAAGCAGGTGGCCAGGATGGCATCTCTGAAAGACACAAAGGCTGCAATGAAGGAGGGAAAGAGCTCAACATGGGGTCAGTTTCCTGACTTTCCTCACAAAACAGACAAGTTTGGGTTGGGATTTACCGCCGCGGGGCAAAAAGCTATGCGTCGCTCAAAAATTGAAAGAACACCCATCAAGATTTCTCCTCATGGAATCAATGCTTTAGAAGACGAAGACGAAGAGGCCAACATTGAAAATTGGATCTTCCCAACCATCGAAGGGGGACTACGCAACTGGGAAGCGAAAGACTTCGTCCCCATTACTTTCATTAATCAGTAACCTATCTTTCGAACATTTCCTGTTGGTCTGTAATAATTACTTTTAAAAAATCTGCACACTACTTTTTCACCTCATGCCTTGCCCGGGGCATGTAGGTCCATTTGTAAGGGTTTTGATTCTCTTCATATTCATATGCCATGTTTAATGAATCATTGGACGTTTTTCATTTATAAACAGCTGTGTTCATTTTCTTTCCTTTTGCATTTTTGTTTGTTTAAGGATGGCTATCCCTTACACACACCCACACTCACAAATGCAGGTACCCATCCACTCTGGATTCTATGGGTGACTATTCTGCTATGTCCTTCAATAACTCTGAAGATTTGGTCAATCAGGCTGAGTGCGAAGACGACAAAGATTGTGAAGTACCAAGAGAGCTAGCCAGACTTCTACAACAAGAAGAAAGGGCCATCTTGCCTCATGAAGAGTTGTTGGAAACTGTTAACTTAGGAACAGAGGAAGACCGGAAGGAAGTACAAGTGGGTGCCAATCTGGAACCAAGTGTCAAGGAGCGTTTGATACAGCTGTTGAATGAGTACGTTGAAATCTTTGCCTGGTCTTATGAAGACATGCCGGGTTTAGACACAGATATCGTGGTTCACCGTCTCCCTACAAGAGAAGATTGTCCACCGATCAAGCAAAAAGTCTGCCGAATGAGGCCCGACATGTCTGAGAAAATTAAAGCGAAAGTAATGAAGCAATTCAACGCTGGCTTTCTAGCTGTTACATCCTATCCACAATGGGTTGCTAACATCGTGCCAGTACCTAAAAAAGATGGCAAGGTTAGAATGTGTGTGGACTACCGGGATTTGAATAGGGCCAGCCCTAAAGATGATTTTCCACTTCCACATATCGACATCTTGATTGACAACACAGCTCAGCATAAGGTATTTTCCTTCATGGATGGATTCTCGGGCTACAACCAGATTAAAATGGCCCCCGAGGACATGGAGAAAACAACCTTTGTTACACAATGGGGTACCTTCTGCTACAAGGTGATGCCGTTCGGACTGAAGAACGGAGGGGCAACTTATCAACGCGCCATGGTAGCTTTGTTTCATGATATGATACATCATGAGATCGAAGTTTACGTAGACGATATGATAGCTCGATCAAAAACAGAGGAGGAACACCTTGAACATTTGCAAAAGTTGTTTGCCAGGTTGAAAGAGTACAAACTCAGGCTGAATCCAACTAAGTGCACTTTTGGAGTTAGGTCTGGTAAACTTCTAGGATTTATTGTCAGCAACAAAGGCATTGAGGTCGATCCCGCAAAAGTGAAAGCTATACAAGAAATGCCTGTCCCCTGTACTGAAAAGGAGGTTAGAGGGTTCTTAGGGCGCTTGAACTATATTGCCAGATTCATCTCTCATCTGACGTCTACCTGTGAGCCAATTTTCAAACTATTAAAGAAAGATCAGGTAGTCGAATGGAACGATGATTGTCAAACTGCTTTTGATAAAATCAAGGAGTATTTGCTAGAGCCTCCTATTCTGATGCCACTCGTCGAAGGAAGGCCATTGATCATGCATCTGACCGTCTTGGATAACTCAATGGGGTGCGTACTGGGCCAGCATGACGAGTCTGGTCGAAAAGAGCATGCCACTTATTACCTTAGCAAAAAGTTTACCGACTGTGGGACTCGCTACTCACTGCTCGAGAAAACTTGTTGCGCTTTGGTATGGGCTACTCGCTGACTGAGACAGTATATGTTGTCTCATACCACTCTGTTGATTTCCAAAATGGATCCTATCAAGTATATATTCGAGAAGCCTGCTTTATCTGGAAGAATCGCTAGATGGCAGATGATCCTGACTGAGTATGACATCCAGTATACTACCCAAAAAGCTATAAAAGGGAGTGTACTAGCTGACCATCTAGCTCATCAAGCTATCTAAGATTATCAGTCCATGAGATTCGACTTTTCGGACGAGGACATCATGAATTTGGACAACATTGAAAGTAACGGACCGTATGACGGACCTGAAAATGGATCCCGATGGACCCTGTACTTTGATGGTGCTTCAAATGCACTTGGAAACGGTATCGGTGTGGTACTTATTTCCCCAGAAGGTTGCCACACACCTTTCATGGCCCGACTTTGCTTCAGCTGTACCAACAACATGGCCAGATACGAAGCCTGCATTTTTGGTCTCAAGGCTGCTATAGACCTGGGAATCAAATCTTTGATCGTATTTGGGGACTCGGCTTTGGTTATCAGTCAAATCAAAGGAGAGTGGGATACCAAGCATCCTAATCTTATCCCATACAAAGAACATGCCCTGACATTGTTGCCTCATTTCGAGCAAATCACCTTCGAGCATTTCCCGCGAGAAGAGAATCAGCTAGCAGATGCTCTGGCTACAATGCCTTCCATGTTTAAACTCAACTGGGATAACGAGGCTCCCCAAATCACCATCGAGCGAATGGATGAACCTGCGCATTGTCATGAGATTAATACCGAAGAAGCAGTGGAACAACCCGGGTTTCACGAAATCAAAAGGTATCTCCTGACTAGAGAATATCCCGAGGGAGCTTCCGTAAATGACAAGAAGTTCCTAAGGAAATTTGCTGCCAAGTTCTTCCTGAGCAACGACATCCTTTATAAACGCAGCCATGATTGTGTTTTACTTCGATGTGTAGACAAAGCTGAAGCAGAGTTGATCATGACTGAGATGCACAGCGGCACATTTGGCACCCACTTTAGCGGGAATATGATGGCTAAGAAGATTCTAAGGGCAAGCTATTACTGGTCTACCATGGAAGCAGATTGCCATCAACATTCCCGTACTTGCCACAAATGTCAAGTCTACGTTGACAAGATTCACATTCCTCCAGTTCCTCTCAACGTTCTGACAGCTCCTTGGCCATTCGCAATGTGAGGCATTGACATGATTGGAGAGATCAAGCCCACGGAGTCCAATGGACATCGCTTCATCCTGGTCGCCATTGACTATTTTACCAAATGGGTCGAAGCAGCTTCCTTCGCCTCTGTTACAAAAAATGTGGTTGCCCGCTTCATCAAGCAGAACCTCATATGCCGGTATGGTGTCCCCGGCAGGATCATTACGGACAACGGTACAAATCTGAATAATATTATGATCACCGCTCTATGCGAATAGTTCAAGATTTATCATCACAATTCATCTCCCTATCGGCCGAAGATGAACGGTGCTGTTGAAGCTGCAAACAAAAACATCAAGAAGATCATCCAGAAAATGAAAGTCACCTACAAGGACTGGCATGAGATGTTACCGTTTGCTATGCATGGATACCGTACCACGACACGTACTTCAACAGGGGCAACCCCATTTTCTTTGGTATATGGCATGGAAACTGTCCTACCCATGGAAGTTTAGATTCCTTCCTTAAGGATTATGAAAGAAGCTGGTTTGAATGAAGACGATTGGATTCAGACCCGACTTAATCAACTCAATTTGATCGACGATAAGCGACTCGCTGCTGTTTGCCATGGTCAGACGTACCAAAAACGGACGATCAAGGCTTTCAACAAGAAATTCAGACGTCAAGTATATCAAGTCGGAGATCTCGTAATCAAGCGGATTATCTTGCCGCAAAGTGATCCCAGGGGAAAATGGACTCCTACTTACGAAGGACCATTTGTGATCAAGAGCATATTTTCTGGTGGTGCAATGATTCTGACCACCATGGACGGCGACGATTTGCCGCACCCTGCAAACGTAGACATAGTCAAAAGATACTACGCATAAAACAACCCGACAAGTCGAAAACCCGAAAGGGCGACTTGGGCAAAAATGGGCATCCTGGTGAACCGAAAACCCGAAAGGGCGGTTCAGGCAAAAATTAGGGATAAAACAAAAAAAAAATCTGTACACCCGGCAAGTCAAAAACCCGAAAGGGCGGCTTGGGAAAAAAGGGGTTTCCCGGTGGATTGAAAACCCGAAAGGGCGATCCAGGCCAAAGTTAGGGAATTAAAGCGTATGACTATGTCTCGTTGGATCACTTTAAGGACAATCTCTTCATCAACCAGCTCTAAGCTTCTGATCAATCCAGTCATCGGCGGACGAAGCAGTGAATGAACAGATATTCAGAGTTGTGAAGGCTATAGCTGAATGGAATCCCATGGAATTATTACACATAGCCATCTTTCTTTTGTATAAAATTTTCAATTTTTACGACGACATCCTCTTACTAGGATGCCTGTCTTCTTTGTACAAAGATACTCATAGAAAGTTAATACAAATACTTTTCCAAATACAAAAATTTTCTTTGTCTTCCTTTTGCTTTTCTACACTTATGTTTTATTTGAGAAACGTCCAATGTTTTGTTAAATAGGCATATGCATTTGAACATAATCATTTCCTTACAAATCAAGAAAGATGATTACTGATAAGTTGAAGGTACGGATAGATATCTTGATGCCCTTTCAGAAGGAATCTCCAGCAGTTCTAAACTCCAAATTCATCAACGAGGTTTAAATCCAGAGCTTAATTCCCCAAACAGAGTTAAACTTCAGGATCCTCAACAGAACAAAAGCTTTCTCAAAACTGATTTCCCTAGCCAGAGAGTCTTCCAGAACTCAATTCCCCTCCGAGTTAAGTTTCAGTATCCCCAGTGGAGCCTTAAAAATCTGAAAATCCTATCCCCAGTTGAAGTCAAAACTACCAATCCCCAGCAGAGCTAAAACTTCCAACTATCAATCCCCAGCGGAACCAGACTAGTGAACCTTCTCCCCACAGAGATGCTTCCCACCAGACTGAAGATTCTCAGTCTTACTTCTCCAGCATAAGTCTACCAGGTTCTGAATTCCCCAGTAGAGATCATCAGAATTCTCTTGCCCCACAAGTCACCAGGGAGTTCCAATCCCCAGCAGTGGTCCTAAGATCCCTCAACAATTGAAGATCTTGTTCCCCAAGCAGTCTGCAGTTGACAAGGATGTCCCATCTTCAGCAATCAAAGATTCTTGCAATCCCCTGCAGCAGTCAAGGATTTACTTTCCCCGGCAGCAGTCAAGATTCTATTATCTCCAGCCATCCAGGATTCATCTATCCTCAGCAAGACAGCTCATCAGCTTACATGCGCATTCATTACATTCATATCATAAACATTGATATAACATATATTGCATCATACATTTCATGCAACATAACTTTGTGTTTAGCTAACATTTTGTCCTTTTCAGGATAAGAATAAAAGGAATCATTAACAATTATCCAAGATGTAGTTTTACACGGACTTATCATCAGGAAACCCTACACCGGTTCCTTCTCAATTTCAGATGCAGTTTTTACACGGACTCATCATCAGGAAACCCTACACCGGTTCCTTCTCAATTTCAGATGCAGTTTTTACACGGACTCATCATCAGGAAACCCTACACCGGTTCCTTCTCTACTTCAAGACTTCTGAAAACAGTTTACGGGTTCTCCAAACACAGATGTTAACCTATCGCTTGTTCAGATTCATCAACTTCTGAAAATAGTTTACGGGTTCTCCAGACACAGATGTTAACCTATCGCTTGTTCAGATTCTTCAACTTCTGAAAACAGTTTACGGGTTCTCCAGACACGGATGTTAACCTATCGCTTGTTCAGATTCTTCAACTTCTGAAAACAGTTTACGGGTTCTCCAAACACGGAGGTTAATCTATCGCTTGTTCAGACTCAACTTTTGAAAACAGTTTACGGACGCTTCCCAACATGGATGCTGCTATATTACTTATTCAACTCCGAGACTTCTGAAAACAGTTTATGGGTTCTCCAGACACGGATGTCAACCTATCGCTTGTTCAGATTCTTCAACTTCTGAAAACAGTTTACAGATTCTCCAAACACGGAGGTTAATCTATCGCTTGTTCAGACTCAACTTTTGAAAACAGTTTACGGACGCTTCCCAACATGGATGCTGCTCTATGGGTTATTCAACTCCGAGACTTCTGAAAACAGTTTACGGGTTCTCCAGACACGGATGTCAACCTATCGCTTGTTCAGATTCTTCAACTTCTGAAAACAGTTTACGGATTCTCCAAACATGGAGGTTAATCTATCGCTTGTTCAGAATCAACTTTTGAAAACAGTTTACGGACGCTTCCCAACATGGATGCTGCTCTATGGCTTATTCAACTTCAAGACCTCTGAAAACAGTTTACGGGTTCTCCAGACACGGATGTTAACCTATCGCTTGATCAGAGCCAAGATTTCTGAAAACAGTTTACGGATTCTCCAAACACGGATGTTAATCTATCGCTTGTTCAGATTCAACTTTTGAAAACAGTTTACGGATTCTCCAAAAACGGATGTCAATCCATTGCTTATTCAAGACCCCCCAGTTCAGAGATATTCCAAAATATGGATACCTTTCTGACACTCGCTCACTCATCAACAACATACAATTCAACAAGCATTCCAGATGGCATCCTTAAGCCCATCACCAAATGGCATCTTTAAGCCCATTCCCGCATCCATGTTCTGACGAGTGCAAATTTAAGGGCACTCTAGTGTCCAATCTCCTTTTACCTTCGAGGTGCGAAAGGCAAACTTGCCAATATAACTCTTCAGGTTCAAGAAGATTGAACAGGGGAAACTGTTGTACCCCAAAATTTTCCCTCTCATTTCATCAATATTTTCTCATCACAAGATTCTTGGAGCTCAAGATCAGGTTAGGGTTTGCTCTACTCAAGACCCCTCCTTGCACTATTGACCCAAATTAGGGTTTGAGTTTGCACAAAGATGATTTGACCTAAAATGCCCAAAGTGACTTTCATGCATCATGTTGGACTCACAAGTTTATCCATACCAAGTTTCAAGCCTTGATTCCAATCTTTGCCCAGTCAATTGGACAGTTGACCTAGAAATCAACTGTATTGGGGAAAAAGTCAACTGTGGCCAAATGGCAGTCAAACTTCTTAATTTTTGACCCACATCAACATAATGAGCTCATATGAACCATTTGGTCAAGTTTGGATCATAATTCCACAAGAAATTTGATCAGATCACCAAAAGGGCAAAATGGTCATTTTTAGGGTTTTGACTGCACAAAGGCAATTTTTGACTTTTTGACCTAACCAATGGAAAACCAAGATCACATATGGACTCAAGGACTCAATGGAATTGTCTTGACACATTCAACAAGTTCGAAAGATCTCAAATGCACAGGATTGCCAGATGAATTTTCCAGTCAACTGATCAAAATTTGACTGTATACTGAAAAGTCAAACTTTCACTTTTTGGTCAAAATCAAGTGCCAAGATTCATTTTTCATCAAGACATGTCAATTTATGAAAATTGTTCATCAAGAAATCCAAATTTGCAAATTAGGGTTTAAAATGAGAAAATTTCATAACTTAGAATTTTTCTAAGTTATGAAACTTCCTTATTTTTTCCTAACTTTGTCCCATTTTTTCATCAAGATACAAATGGATTCAAACAAAACTCAAAACATGAAAGTTGTAGTCCATTGCAAAATCTACAACTTTTATTCACAAAGTTTTCTCAAAGGAAGCTTGTAGCTCAAGTTATGATTTTTGGAACAAGGGTGCAAAACATTCTTAACTTTGAAAAATTTTGACCTATTCTAGGCAGGATTTTTGTCCAACTTCATGGCCACTTTTCACATGGTTCCACTTGGAATTTCAATTTGCATTACAAAGATGGATTGTATTATACATTCCAAGCTTTCCAAATTGTCCAAGAACTTCTCAAACACCCTTGTGGTTAGGGAGAATCGAATTTGCAAAGTTGGGCAAAAGTCACTTTTGTTCATAACCAAATACATGTTCATACATTGGCATTTTTCAAATCAGCTTGTACAAGCTAGCTTGCAGGCCTCAAAACCAGTTTCACACACCATAATTAAATGCCTAACCATTGTGCTAAGGTGTTATTTTGTTCATTTGGTCATTACATGCAAGATTAACCCTTAATTGGAAAAAGCATATTTGCCATTTTGATAAAGTAGTACTTTATGTCAAATAACAAATCCAAGAGGCATGGGCCAGATCTTTGAAGCTAGCATTTGTACACAAATCACTCTGATCAAGAACAAGAGGTGCAGCATAGATAGAGAAGATATACAGGCCTGCATAAGGACATGAGTTTACTTACTTCAAAAACAAGCAAGATCGCAAACCAACTCCAATCTCTCATTCCTGTAAACACCAACTAAAACAAAGTTTGCAAACCTTTTCCATACATCAAACCAAGCTTGAAACACGACTCAATCATCCCTAATCCCTCCTCATACAGAAGATCACATTTTTTCTGAAAAACAGGGCACCTGTTGCAGTTTGACTTCCACAATCCATTCCACTCGTGCATTTTGGCCAAAAAGAGTTCAAACATGTTCCATATCATCCACTGAAGCTATCCCAAGCATTGAACTCAAACTGTAACACCCATAACCACGTTTTCCATTTTTATTTTCAAGCTGTGCAGGTGGACTTCCATAGCACGATACAGGCGATTTCAGAGCAAGCCAAGCATAGGAGAAGCATCCTTGGACTTCAGGCAAGTTGTACCAAAGCTCAAACTCCATTGAAGATACCTCCATTGTTGTACACGACTCAAGCTGAAACAGGTAAAAACATGAACTTCTATCTCTCTATCCAGCCATGATTAAGCTTAGGTTTGTGAAGAAAACATGTTCTACTCATAGCCCTGAAGCCATCCATGTATTTACTTTTCATTTATATTGAGTGTGCTGTGAGAATTTTGGCCATGAACATTGGAGAAAACATAGGTCAGAAATTGGGGATGAAGAAATTCTCCCTCGTTTCTGAGAGTTAGGTCAAGATTTTTATATGTATGGATTCGTCTCTTCATGCTCTATAATGTTTATGTTGTGAGTTTTATGTAAAAGTCAAAGAATCAGGAATTTGTTGTTTGAGCAAGGAGGCGCGCGAAATTCAAACAGAATGGCTGGAGGTTGAAAAAGGTGGTGACTTGGGCTGGGCCTGAGTTGTTCTTGCTGCTTGCACCCTCTTTTTCCATTTACACCCCCCTGGCCCATTGTGCGATATTTTGATCATTTTTGATTTTTTTCTTTTTGATTCTGACTTATTATTTTTTGCTCAAATATAAAAAATATTAAAAATATTTTTCCACCCATTTTTGCATTTATTTGACATTTATTTGTTTTATTTGGCATATATATGTAAATAAATATAAAAACCTTTTATTTAAAACACTAAAAAATAATACAAAAATATATTTATTTTCAGTTATTATTTTTATTTTACATTTTGAAAACATTTTCTAAAAAAAATACATTTTTGTAAATAATTAATATTTTATTTTTTGTACATATTTAGCTTATTAAATATATGTAAATATACTTCTATACATTTTATTAAAAATTTAGGATAAAAATATGAAAATAATACATTTTTATTTTTATTAATATATGACACTAAAAAATACTTTTTTTACAATACACTTCCTTTTTTTTATTTTTTTTGTATATAATTACAAATATTGTATATAATTAATAAATAGATATTATTTATTTAGAAAACTAGGGTTTTGCCCTAAACCATAAAAATACTCCAAAAATTGACCTTTTTATTTTTGTTTATATTTTACATTGAAAAATACTTTTACATGCATAAAAAACCATTTTTGTGCATAATACATTTTGCATATTTATTGTTTTTATTTAATTATTGTACAATTAAATAATTTGTATATTCAATATGGATGTAATAGTTTTAGATTTAATTTCTTGCTAAATATCCCCCCATTCAAACATTTGTACCCCCATCCCCATAATTATGTTGTAATAATTTAGGACTTTAAATTTCCGCATTTAAAAGCTTTCAAATTATGCCATGATAGACCTAGGGTTTGTATGCAAAATCAAATAACAAATAGCTTGACCTAATTCAAAGACAAAAAAACATGAAAATAGACAACACAATACACACTTGCACCCTTAGGGTTACTCCACTTGTTGCTTTCAAAAATGGGCCATGTTGCATGTTGAGTGTCTTTGGCCAAACAAAAACAAATCAAATGATCATAGTCCCTCGATGACGCTTTCTCAAGTTGCCTAAAAAATGATCAAGTCCCTTGAAGGAAAAATTGCCAAAAGACACTTGGCACTATTGCAATCATGGTCTAAAAGATGACCCGCACCCGTCCCGTTAACATCCTAACACAAGATTGTCCACCAAATACAATGGTGGAACAATACTGTTAAAAGGGTTAAAACATAGGAAAGATCTTTGAGTAAATTTAGGGGTAGACAACTCTTAGTTACTTGATCAAACTTGCAAAACACACTTGCCTACTTTCAAAACACACTCCACAACACAATTCCAAAAAACAACTTATAAACCCTTGAAACATCTTTTTAAAAAGACAAACACCTTTTATAAAACATTCGAGTAAAGAATTGTTACAAGGGTTGCCTAGACAAGGCATCTTTTTTCAAAACCACACACACAAAACACCATTTCAAACAATTGAAAGCACCATTTCAAACAATTGAAAATGCAAGGCAAGTGATCTAAGCAAGTAACTAAGAGCCCATGGATAACCATGGATAGAAAGGGTGCTAATACCTTCCCTTTCTATAATCTACTCCCCGAACCCAAGAAAACATCTCAAAGGTTTTTCCTGTGCTTTTTAACCTTTCCTTAGGATAAAATAAAAAGTCGGTGGCGACTCTTGCTAAGCCGAAACATTTGCAAAAACAAACGCATACCTCAAGTCAGTTCTCCCACTGTATCACAGTGGACAGTCTTCTCTGGTAGAGAGACGGTGAACCACAATATCTGTGTCGAGTCCCGGCATGTCTTTGTAGGACCAGGCAAAGATCTCAACATATTCATTCAACAGTTGAACTAAGCGCTCCTTGACACTTGGCTCTAGGTTGGCACCCATTTTAACCTCTTTCCTGTCTTCGGCAGTACCCAAGTTGATAGTTTCTAACAGCTCTTCATGGGGCAAAATAGCCCTCTCTTCCTGTTGTAGAAGTCTAGCCAACTCTCCAGGCACTTCACAGTCTTCATCACCTTCGTATTCGGCATGATTGACCAGATCTTCAGAGTCACTGAAGGCCATAGCAGAATTGTTACCCATGGAATCCGGAGTGGATGGGTACCTACATTTTGTGAGTCTGGGTGTGTGTAAGGGATAGCCACCTTTAAACAAAATAAAATGTAAAAAAGAAAGAAAATGAACACAAAAGTTTATAGATGAAAACGTCCATGATTCATTAAAAATGGAATATGATAATGAAGAAATCAAGCCCTTACAAATGGACCTATATGCCCCGGGTAAGGCACAAGGCAAAAAGAGTGTACGAATTGTTTAATAGTTATTACAGACCAACTGAAAAATGTTCAAAAGATAAATTACTGATTGATGAAAGTAATGGGAACGAAGTCTTTTGCCTCCCAGTTGTTTAATCCTCCTTCAACGGTTGGAAAGATCCAGTCTTCAAAATTACCCTCGTCTTCAGCATCTTCCAAAGCATGAACTCCATGGGGAGTGATCTTTAAAGGTGGTCCTCCAGCCCAGGAGCGACGCACAGCCTTCTGGCTAGCAGCAGCGAAACCCAATCCGAACTTGTCCGTCTTGTGAGGAAAATCTGGCAGTTGCCCCCACACTGTACTTCCTCCTTCTTTGATTACAGCCTCCGCATCTTTAAGGGATGCTATCCGGGACATAGGCTTGGTAATGATAGGCACATCAGTTATTGTTTTCGCTACCGCGACCTCAGGAGAAACCTCTTCAAAGTGTTGGAAAGGTGTTTCTATGAATTCACCATCTAACTCCCCGTAGCGGAAAGAGTTAAGGTGGCTTATCATATACTCCTCCTCACCATGAATGGTTATGATCTTACCCTGGACTGGGTACTTTAGTATCTGGTGTAGGGAAGAAGTGGCTGCCCCAGCGTTGTGGATCCATGGTCTTCCCAACAAGCATGAATATGAAGGACGGATGTCCATCACATAAAATGTAGAGTTGAAAATTTATGTTCCCACCTTGATTAGGATATCCACTTCTCCGTGAACCATCCGCTTAGAACCGTTGAAGACTCTAACAATGATATTACTGGGCTTTAGGGTCAAACCTTCACAGTCTAATTTGTCCAATGCCTTCTTTGGTAGGACATTTAAAGATGACCTGGTTTCAACCAGAACATGAGCAAGTGTGGTCCCTCTGCACTCTACTGAGACATGCAGCGCATCATTGTGCTTTCTTCCCTTAGAGGTTAGATCAACATCAGAAAATCTCAGACCATTGTCGGCAGTAAGGCTAGCCACGCACTCTTGAAACTGATCTGCAGAAGTTTCTTGAGGTACATGTGCTGTCTTTAAAAATTTGATCAAGGCTTTGGCATGAGCCTCAGAGCAGAGTAAGAGAGCCAGCATAGAGATTTTTGAAGGGGTTTTCCCCAGTTGCTCTATGACATCGTAGTCGCTCTTCTTGATTATCTTTAAGATTTCTTCCATCTCTTTTTGGGTGGTCTCGGGGATAACCAATGTCTGAGCCTTCATCCTGACATGCGCTCCTTGGATCCCCTTACCTTTATCGGTAGTAACAACAGAGGGTCTAGCTTCGGGAGCATCAAATTCTTCAATCACTAGACCTTGCGTAGATATCTTGATTGGCACACGAGCACTTGAGGGTCCGAAGACTGCCCTTGGAGGAGTAATCTCCGGAGAGAAGATTCTTCCACTACGAGTTATCTTACTCATTCCCGCAATATTCCCTACATCAGGGGTTTCTTCCTCGAAATTCTCTTCGGATGATTCGATCTGCTTGACACCATGGTAGAAGATCTCTCCTCCGTAATTCCATGGTATCGTCTTGTTAGACTTATACGGGATAGGCCCCGGCATGGTAATTTTCAGCGGTACAAACTTAGGATCAGGCGTAATCTTAACAGGCCTTTTGCAGGTCTTGGAAAGATTGTCGGAGATGGTGATTATAGCGATGTCATTGATTGGAGTAGAAAAGGTAACATGAGTAACATGAGTGGTAGTAGCAACAGGAGTTTTCTGAAAGAGGATCTCTTGGGTATCCATCAGGCGTTGCATGCCTGATTTCAACAGTGGGCAGTCGGTTTGCATGGTTGAACAGAAGTAACAATCTTTTTCACATCCCGGGAAAATCCCGGCTTTCAACAGATTCAATTTAATTATTGGCAACGGAGTCCTTAATTCATCAACAGCAGCAACATACAAATCCTCTTCAATAGCATGGACATTGTGACCGTGCTTGGGCATTGGGGCAGAAATCACATTCGGCTTTTCGGGCGCATCGAATTCTACCTCCTTGGCATCTATCAAGTCTTGGATCTTGTTTTTAAGAGCCCAACAGTTGTTGGTGTCATGCCCTATATTGTCTGAATGGTATGCACATTTTGCATTGGGATGATAATGTGGAGAAGTGGTATTTGTATTCTTCGGTGCCTCTCTCAAATTAGCAAGGTTTAATTTCAAGAGATGTGGAAGGATCTGAGCGGGTGTCAAGTTTATCGGGGTATATCGCTGTTGTGGCCTTTCTACCCTTTGCTGATAGGTTCTGGGCTGATCATTCCTCGGTTGACTATTTCTAGGCTGATCTGATGCGGACTTCTGAATTAATACGGCCCCCATTGTTGGCCGGAGTTCCTCTCTTTCATGATTTCTCTGGGTGTAAACAGCAGAACTTTCCTTCTTGGCTGGGAAGGTCTTCTTTATAGAGGCTGAAGCAGATGTATCCTTCTGAATATTACCACTCTTAATACCAGCTTCGACCCTTTCCCCTGTCAGAATTAATTCAGTGAACCCTACAGATGAACTCCCTATTAGGTGATTGAAGAATGGACCAGACAGGGTCCCCAAAAACATATCAACAAGTTCCCTTTCAGACAATGGTGGCTGCACCCTTCCAGCCAAATCCCGCCACTTCTGGGCATACTCTTTAAATCCCTCGTTAGAAACCATGCTCATACTCTGTAGTTGAGTACGAGTAGGCGTTAAATCTGCGTTGTATTGATATTGTCGGTAGAAAGAAACATCCAAGTCCTCCCAGTTATGTACATCAGCCCTCTCAAGCTGGTAGAATCAGTCCAATTGTGTACCCGATAAACAATCTTGAAAAAGTGGACCCACAGATCCTTATCAGAAGAGTGAGGTTGGATCTTTCTGACATAAGAACGCAAATGCATCTTTGGACAAGACAAATCGTCGTATTTAGCGAATGTAGGCACTTTGAATTTTGGGGGAATGACGATCCCAGCAACCAATCCCAGCTCTTCGAAATCCAGTCCAGGTACCCTTTGGACCTCCATGGTTGTTAACCGCTCTTCCAGATTCTTATACCTGTCGTCCGCAGGAGGGTACTGCTGCTCGAAGTAATCTTCATCCATTTCAGCTTCTTCCTCTTCAGCCTCAGACTCGGAAGGTACTGTAGCTCCTTTTCCTTTGTCGGTCCCTTCATCGGACGTCGAGGGGAACTCCAAGAATCTCCTAGCTTCGTTCTCAAATCTTCTTCCCATAGTAGCTACTCCGACTCTTTTCTTTTTCTTTTTTCCTTTTTGCTTTTCTTTCTTCTCTAACAGTGCTTTAAGGTCCTCTTGACCCTTTACCAAGGTCATGAGGAGTTGTTGGAATTGCGAATTCTGTGCTTGCAGATCTTTGACTGTCCGATCTATATCCATCTTGCTGAAATAAACAGCATAAAGATAAGGAAACCTAGTGTGAAGACCTGTTTATGCATATGATGAATGATATGTTTATTCATGTAATGCATCCAAGGATTCAGAAATTAAAAGTTGTTGCAGACAAAAAGAACATATGTCATATTAATAAGAAGAAATTTGTCAGTACATAAATTCCCCATGGGCAAAATATTACAAAGCTTCTTAATGTAAAAAGACGTTGCGCATCCTTTTTGGTGCGATGTAAGTTTTAAGAGTCTCCTCTTTGTGAAGTCGGCGGGTAAGTTCCAAAACCTTCTTCTCACTGGCATAGAAGTTGGCTTCAAAAGTGTTCCGCTCTTCCTTGAGCTGTATCCAACTCTTTTGCAATTCTTCCAATGATGTTGGCATGTCTGGATGTAGGAGGGTGTATGGAACCTCTCCTTCCATAACAGGCTCTTTGATCACGGGGAGAATGTGAGGATAAGGCATCATAAGACTCTGGGCGCGGGTTCGTAACCCACTTGAGGTAAGGCTCAAGGGGGATGGAATTCTTGTGCCCCAGTGTCTTACTATCCACTTTGTTGGGCATCCTCCATGCTCGTATAAACCTTTGTCAAAGTCCTTGAGCGTCGTTGTCGAAGTCAAAAACCAAGTCAGGAATCAGCATATCATGAGGGCCATCCCTTCGGGCATACCCAAATTGCCTCAGAGCTAAACAGGGGTTGTAGGTAATGCCTCCCCTAATGCCAAGTAGTGGGACATTAGGGAATTCCCCACAACGATCAATGATGGTGACATTTTCTCTGGACCGAGAACACCAATGAACATCAGAGTGTGTGAGAGTCATCAATCGTTGCGACCACCTCAAGCCCTGTTCATTCTTCAAGATTGACTGGGGAAGTTGAGAAATAAACCACCTTATTAGAAGAGGAGTATAACACATGAGAACACCTCTTTTCCTCATTGTTCGTGTGTAAAATGAGTGTAGGATGTCCCCAAGCAATGTAGGCACAAGATTCCGAGATATGAAAATCTTGACAGCATTCACATCTACATTCACATCTATAAGCTGATCAGGGTTTGGGAACAAGACCAACCCATAGATGAGAAGTGCTACAATCTCCTCAAAAGCTTGTAGATCTAAAGAATTCCAGCAGTCTTGTGCCTTCTCAAACAGAAACTTTGCCAAGAAACCCTTGACACCACTTATGGTTTCCCAATGACCTTTGATATCAGATGGTTGCAAGTGTAAGGCTTGAGCAACATCTTCAGGCTTTGCCTCTCTTTCCGTACCACTGTAGGGTAGTTGATAGAGAATAGGAATCCTCAGAAGTTGAGAAAATTCCACCAAAGTAGGTACTAGTTGGTAATCAGGGAATGTGAAACAGTGGTGAAGGGGGTCAAAGAACTGAAAGAGTACTTTCACCATGTCTTCTTCAATGTTGGAGTTGACCAAGTTGAGGAGTCTACCATGTCTTTCACTGAAGAGAGAATTCTCTGGAATCTTGGAAGTAAGCTCCTTGAGTTGAGGAGGGATTCTCACAAGGTTGACCTGAATTGTTTTCCTGCGAAGAGATTCCATGACCTACAAAACAAGAACAAAGATGAAGATCCAAACCCTTGAAATGGTTAGTGGATGCATATGATGCTTTATGATGTTCATGATGTATGCACAAGCATATGTACAAACAAATCACACAAGATCCTAGTTTCAGGCTTGCATGGGGTTTCATAGGTAAGTACCCTCTTGAAGTTAGTTGGCTCAACCTGTCCTATAAATAGTAACCGGGTTCTAAGGAGCTCAATATCACTGGATTATTTTATGTGTTCATTGTTTCAGTTTAGCCACTTAACTGGCGACCGAAATATTCCAAGAAAACAACCCTTAATGAGTGTAGTATCGAGTATCTACCAACTTCGAACTGCACCAAAGCCGGTCATCTCACTACCCCTAAAAAAGGCCAAGATGGTCAAGTAAGGTTCTAAGAGTTCATTAGTGCTTCATGACATCACTCAGCGGCCCCGTATTCTCTTTGATTGACTCAAAGGCTACCGGTACCCACAAATATGTCGCACTAATATAGTTATTGCTTCAACCATGTCGGTATACCCCACACAGTTTCCACAACGTATTGCTATTTACCTATGAATGTTTCCCAAATCCGGGTAGAGGATTTCAAACCCAAACAATAGAGCCAAATGTAAAGCAATCAAGGCAAATAAGATAAACATGCAAAGGTGATCTAAAACCCTAACGTAACCTCACTTTTAGAATTATCCCCAGCAGAGTCGCCAGTTCTGTGATACGATGGGAGAACTGACTTGAGGTTTTGCGTTTGTGTTCGCAATTGTTCAGTTTAGCAAGAGTCACCACCGACTTTTTATTTTATCCAAAGGAAAGGTCAAAAAGCACAGGAAAGACCTTTGAGATATTTTCTTGGGTTCGGGGGGTATATTATGAAAAGGGAAGGTGAAAGCACCCTTCTCATCCATGGTTATCCATGGGCTCTTAGTTACTTGTTTTAGATCACTTGCTTTTGCTTTTCAATTGTTTGAAATGGTGCTTTGTGTGTGTGATTTTGAAAATGCTTTGAAAAAGAGTCCATCGTTGTGGCAACCTTTGTAATAATTCTTGTTTGAGTTTTACAAAGGTGCTTGTCTTTTTGAAAAGATATTTCAATGTTTTGAAAGTTTATTTTTAAATCGTGTTGTGAGGTGTGTTTGAAAGTAGCAAGGATGTTTGGCAAGCTTTTGATCAAGTAACTAAGAGTTATCTACCCTATTTTACTTAAATATCTTTCTTATGTTTTTAACCCTTTTGACAGTGTTATTTCACCATTGCATTTGGTGAACAACCTTGTGGTAGGATGTTAAACGGGACGGGCGCGGGTCATCGCATAAAATCATTGAAAGCAACTTGTGAGACGCTCTAGCAATTTTGTAAGGGACGAGATCATTTTATCGAAGGCAACATTGAGGGTCATCGAGGGACTACGATCTTTGTTTATCGAAGGGACATTTGCTAGAGTGTCTCATACTCGAGGGACATGATTGCATTTTCCGAGGCAACAAGCGAGGTTACCCTAGAGGTGCACGTGTGAATTGTGTTTGTCATTTTCATGCATTCAAATCTGGTATTAGGTCATCTAGAGATTGATTTTAGATTTTCGCATACAAACCCTATCTCTAGTCATGGCATATTTGAAATCGTAAAGTGCGAGAATTAAAATTCTAAGCTATTACAAAAGTATTTGGGGATGGGGGTATAATTATTTACAAATGGGGATGAATCTCACAAGGATAATAATATCCGAATATTACAACCAAATCGAATCGTCGCAATTCAAATATAAAAGCTATAACAAAACATAAAAATAAAGAGAATCAAAAATATTATGAGATGCATGCATTGATTAACTTAAAAAATAAATAAATAAAATTTATTCTAAAAAAGAAAGATTTAGTATTTTATTCTTATTTTTGTGTTTTATTAACTAAAAAAAAGTTTAAAGGAAGAAAAATTAATTAAATTAAATTTCTATTATTTTTTGTATTTTTTACTAATCAATAAAAAGGGTTTAAAGAAAATAAAATTAATTAAAATTAAAATCTCTATTATTTTTTATGTTTTCAAATAAAGCAAAATTATTTAATAAAACTATTTTTTTAAGAGAGTCAAAGTTTTTATTATTAGCTTTATTATTAACCAAAAGAAAACAAATAGATTTAAAATAAATTCATAGAAAAAAGGGTTAGCATTTGTTATTAAAAAAGAAATGGGCCATGGGTTTATATGGATTAGGCCCAAAACAAAAGAAGCAAATGGACATAATGCAAAGGGAAGGGGGTGCGCTAGCCAGATTATAGTGGGCTCAGGGATTTTGGGAAAACAGGCCCAAAGGTGTGTTTTTTGTATAATTGTTAGGGGTTTCAGCATTAGGGTTCTCAGAATTAGGATTTGTGTGTTTAGTACACAGCGACGCCGCTCTCTCACTCTCTTCTTCATCTTTTCATCTTTCTCAAACAAAATCGGATACTCTTCCTAACCCTAGCTACCAGAACGCCGCCCCTCTCACTCTCTATCCTCTTTGCAATGATCCAGGATTTGTTTGAACGGTACGATTTATCATCTTTTTCGCGTTTTACAGTTTCATGTTTGTTTGCATGTTCATGTTACTTTGTTTTAATCCATGGTGTTTATGTGTTTGATATGCAGTAAAGGTTTGAGAAAGTCATACCTTGAGAGATTTGTTTCTGGAAAATGGAGGGAGAGAGATTGTATTGGTGGCGCCTCCTTGGTGGCTGGGGATACGAGGAAGATGATGGCCTAAGCGCGTTTTTTCCTGGTATCTTTGTCTTTCTCTTGACTTGTTGATGTTTGATGATGAAATGATTCTGAGAACTGTTGTTCTTGATTTTGTTGATGATGATGTGATCTGAAACTGTTGTTCTTGATTTTGTTGATAATGATGTGTTCTGAAACTGTTGTTCTTGATTTGCTTCTGAACCTCTCTTCCTTTTTCTAGAATATTGATGTTTGATGATGAAGAAATTCGGAAAACTGTGTTGCCTCTGAAACTTCTTTTCCTCTCTTCTTGGATATTGATGTTTGATGATGAAACGATTCTGAAAACTGTGTTGGTTTTTTTTGTTACCTCTGAACCTTTCTTCCTTTCTCTTGAATATTGATGTTTAATGATGAAAAGATTCTGAAAAAACTGTGTGGGTTTTTTATTGTTGATGATGACAAATGTCTGAAACTTATTGTTTTCTTCTGAAATTCTCCTCCTCTCTCCTGGATTTGATGTTTGATGATGAACAATTCTGAAAACTGTGTTGGTTTGATAGCAGGCCTGGCTTAGTTTGTAATTTGTTTGACTATTTTTTCTGTTTGCAAGTCTGTTACAGTTTTTGTTATAACTGATTTGGAGATGGCAGGTTTGCAGTTTGGAAACTTGCAGGTTTGAGCAAGCTTGGCTTGTTGAGTTTGGCCAAACAGTTTGACAAGTTATGTTTTGCTATGGTTTTGTAGTTTGGCCTGTTTGCAGGTTGTTTAGGCAGCTTGGCAAGTTTTTTTGCTGTGGTTTTGTAGTTTGGCCTGTTTGCATGTTTTCTGATGTTGGCCAAGCAGTTTGGCCTGATAGCAGGTTATGCTGTTTTTTTGAAACTTACAGGTTTTTATGGTTGTTTGGCTATTTGGCAAGTTATGCAGGTTTGTTGGCTTCGTGGTTTGAGTAGTTTGGTTTGACAGGTATGGGGCTTGGCTTGTGGTTTGAGAAAGGCTTGTGGTTTGATCAGTTTGGTTGTTGTTGAGCTTGTGCCGGTTTATGGTGTTTTTTGCTGGACTGTGTTTTGTTATGCAGGTTTAGGCTATTTTGTAACTTGGGAAGGTTTGGAGCTTGTTTGCAATTTGAAGAATTTTGTGGTTTTTTCACAAAGTGTTCTTTCTTTTCTCCTTGTTGTTATGCAGTTTGTTTTGTTTTATATCCTCTTGCTATTTGACTTATGACAACCTGCTCTTTTAGCCAAACTGTCAAACCTCACCCAAGGTGATATCTTTTTCTCTTTATCTCTCCATGAAAACAAGCATTTTTGCTTTATTTATTATTATATTCTGAAAAATTGCCTCTGGAAAATGATGACAGCTTTTGACAAGCTTTGACTTGTCAATTGGGTTACCTCCTGCTGTTTTACTTTTGCCTGCTGTGTTTTTTATGCTTTCATACTGCTTGCCATATTTGCACAGTTTGCATCCCATTTGTTTTATAACTCAGTTTGGGAAATTTGTTTTGTAGCTCAATTTGGGACTTTGCTTGTTGTTTGTTACAGTAGGTTCCTTGCTTGTGTTGCATTGTATATTTGTTTATGCTTTGACAGCTTTGGCGCCTGTTTGCCTTTTGAATTTTGTAACTCAGTTTGGTTCAAAGTTTTCCTTAGTTTGCTGCCATGTTTTGGTTGAGTTGCAATGGTATAATTTGGCTTTCTTTGTATGCTTGCATTTTTTCAATTTGTATTTTTAATTTTCTCTTTGTGAACCAAGAAGTGTAATCTTCTTGTGATTTGCAGAGAGAAAAATAAAGCGTGATGAAAAATAAGCATTCTGATTCCAGACGGCCAATTTTAATGATGTCTTTTTTCTTTCTTTTTTCATTTGAAAATTCTTTTCAATTATCTGTACTAATTTTCTTTTCCTTTGTCTTTTGCAGGTGGGTGCAACTTGGACGACGACAAAGCAGTAGAAGCCGGAGACCTTGAGCATGGGAGCACGGGGGCTTAGGAGACTTAGGCTTAGATTAGATAGACTTTTTTTCATTTATTGTAAACATTTATTATTTTTTTTTAAATACTATAAGTTGTAAAAACTTACAATATTCAAAAATAATAAATTGTTTTTGTAACAATATTTGAAATGAATAAAAAGGTCTTTATCCAATAAAACTTTTCTATTGTCACATATCTTGCCATTCTTCCTTGCATCTTTACTTAATTATTTAAGACTCTCAAATCAAAATAATTGAAACTGCATTTCAACAATTCTAATCTAGATGATTTAAATCTCAAATAATCCAAAACTTTGCAGTCTCGTAACTTTGCAACAGCATTCCAATCAACATACGTGTTGTATAATTAAACAAACAAGCATTCCATTAAATGGCAAACCTTTCATTCCATTAACAAGTAGATGCCTTAATATTCCAAATAAAAGTCTCAGCTCTTATCCCAGATAATCAGGCTTTGAGAATAATCGGTTAACCTTTCAGCAAACTTTGAAAAAGTGTGAAAACAATGTAACAGTAAAGTGAATTTCTGTGGATTCAATTTCTTCTGAGAACTGTGAGAGAAAACCTGATTCTTTATTTACTTCCAAAGAAAAGTTTGTTTGATCGATTCCTAAGCCAATCTTAAAAATCAGAGAAAACCCTAGGGTTGTGATTTCTTGTGAAAAAGGGAGGGAAAATTTTGGGGTACAACAGTATGTTCCTAGGGTACCTGGACAATGAAATTCCATCTTAGGAACATCTTTATGAGCAATAAATATTTGATTATACCCAGAATACCCATCTAGCATACTAATGTATTCGAAACCTGCAGCCAAATCTATTAACATTTTAGCCATTGGCATAGGGTATTCATCCTTTGGGGTTGCAGCGTTCAAATCTCTGAAGTCGATGCAAACCCTTAAAGTTCCATTATTTTTAATAACATGAACTATATTGGCAATCCATTCGACATACTTGGTGGTGCATATGAACTTACACCTAAGAAGCCTTTCGATCTCTTCTTTTATCTTCACCAAGATCTCCGGTGTAAAACTCCTTGTAGTCTGATTGATTGTCTTCTTCCCAGGTTTAATGGGCAACTTCAGTTCTACCAATTATCTGTTTAAACTAGGAATTTCATCGTAATCCCATGTGAAGTAGTCCTTGTACTCCTTCAGCAGTTGGATCACTTCGACATTAAGGTCTGGATCTAGGTTGGCACTTATGTATGTTGGCCTCTTAAATTCCCCATCTCCCAAGTCAATTTCTTCGAGAGGATCTTGCTTCGAGAGGATCCTGCGCTAGCATTTTGGTGTTAGTTGGTGTCGGATCCTTTTCGAATCCCAAAGGTTCATCTTCGTATATGGTGTCGAGCCAATGGCTTTTCGCGTCAATGTGTGATCTATTGAGTGGCTCAGGTTAAAAGTCTACACCAGGTCCCTCTAGATGCATTGGAGTTTCCTTGGCTTCTACAACCATATATTTTATATAAGCCTCTAAGTCCGCCTTCATTTTGTTTTAAGCCATATAAGTCAAAATCTTCTTCGAGAAACTAGAATCAGACATGATTATTATCTTCGTCTTCCCAGCCAGTTGGCTGTAATCCAGGTACCTTTTCTATATCATCTTCATCTCCCATAATTTCCCCACCCCATTGAAACTGATGGGTTGAGTGTAAGTTTAGGAAGTAAAGGGCCATGTTTGATGGCAAATAGGTATGATTTGCATAGCCGCAAGGCCTTATGTTCGCCAGATTCCTGTCAAAGTGATGTCTATCTACATGGTTTACCTCTGCCATGTAGTAGTTTTGATCTGCTTCGATATTTTCCACAATTCCATCTTCCCTCCAGATTGAAATTGAAATTCTGGCTATCAGATCACATATGTCCTAAGAGATGACGAGACATCGGATCCGACTTCACACAAAATAACAAGATGTATAAACAAAAATAACATTTCTGAAAGTAAATAACACATTATATGTTTACCCAGTTCAGAACAACCTTCCTACTCTAGGGGCTACCAAGCTAGGGAAGAAATTAAATAGATAGTATCAATTTGTAGACCTTACAAAAACCTCCAGTTTTTACAGCCTACACACTTAATCACCACTCTTTGCTTAACTTCTACCTAAGACACACCTAGATATGAGACCCTCCTCAAATCCCTCTTCAATTACACTCATCAATTGGAGCAACTCTAAACATAAGTAGAGAACAAAAAAAAAACCAGAAGCAATACTTCCAAAAACATGCAAGACTCAATGCCTAAAAGCTTATGAGAATTGACACACAATATGTTCAATGCTTAAAAGCTTATGAACATCTCACAGAGAACTTACACCCACAAATAAAGATTCTAAAAGCCCTAACACAAATACATCCGTAAGTTCCACCTAATACTAGGTATACACCAGTCTATTTGTAACTTTATTCTAGAGTGGGTCGGGCTTCAAAACTGAAGCATAGAGGCTGCACAAAGTCTGCAAAAAGTCCTCCAAGAAAATAGGTCTTCAAGCATTAGTTTCCTAATAAATATCCATATTTAGAAACTAATCAACTCTTTGAAAACTAATCAAAAAATATTTTGATTTGTCAATCTTGGACACCACATAAGCTAACTGAATATTCCCTGAATATACAATAACTAAAAATTAGCAGATCCACACTGTCAGCTTCCTGCATATGTGATGTCCTAACTCCTTGTTGGGACATCCTTCTCGGCATGTTGAAAACAAAAGGTTGGAACATATTGTTAAACATGTTGCTGCTAAAATGGTTTTACCAAAATGTAAGCCAATGATAATTTCAAAGAAATAACAATCTTCCCATTTGGCACATTTTGGCTAAAACACTTAAACAATCCTTGCACGATAAATCAGAGGTACAACAGCGGAAAAAACATATGCAAGGTCAGCAGCCCAAAAATTAGTTGCACACACACATCAAATAGTTAGTAGTTAGTTGATATACTAATACAGCTGCAACAAAACTAGAGAACACCCAAGTTCTCACACCATGATGTCGAGACATCATGTCTGACATCTCTTCAAAACCAGTAGGAACTCCCCCTCAAGTCAATACCTGCTATCACACAATATAGAATTATAAAATCCCCCCCCCCTTAGCATTAGCACCATCTAGTGCCTCCGGCACCCTCAATATCATATTACTCTCCTTTTTAGCCATAATATGACAAATGTAAGTAGACAATATTAATATAAAAAATTTAAGCACCTAAGGTTTTAGTAGCAGGGTGCAAAAACTTAAAATTATCCTGGGCATGAAGCCCTTACAAAATCATAAACAAAAATAAACATAATCATCAAGTAAACCCAAGCAAATTCCCATGACCAACTTTCATGCATGAGTATCTTTTGTTTCCTCGAAAGCACTGGCATAATGTACATTAGGTGCAACACCATACATAGCATCCTCAACACAAGATACCAACAGTAATTTCTATAGATATTCATATATACAAATCCCAAGTCTCCTTCTTAGGTTCTCGAGCTGAGAAGCATCAAGAGCTTTTGTAAAGATATCAGCAAGCTTATTCTCAGTATTGACATGCTCAAGTTTAATGATTTTTTCCTCCATAAGTTCTCTGATGAAGTGATGTCTGGTGTCAATGTGCTTGGTCCTACTGTGCCGAATAGGATTTTTGGAAATATTTATAGCACTCAAATTATCTCAAAACAATGTCATATCATCTTGTGTGACATCATATTCAGACATTATTTACTTAACCCATACCAGTTGAGAGCAGCTGCTTCCTGCTGCAATGTACTCAACTTCAATAGTAGATAGAGAAACACATTTTTGCTTCTTACTTAACCACGAGATCAAGTTGTTTCCCACAAAGAAACATCCTCCAAAGGTACTCTTTCTATCATCAGCACTTCCAGCCCAGTCAACATCACAAAATCTCACCAATGAGGAATTTGTATCATGGGAGTACAACATATAATAGTTACATGTTCCATCCACATACTTAAGAATCCTTTTTACTTGATTAATGTGACTCACCTTAGGTTCTGCTTGATATCTTGCACATACTCCAACAACAAATGTGATGTCTGGTCTGCTAGCAGTAAGATATAAAACATTGCTAATCATGCTTCTATACATACTTTGATCAACACTAACCCCGTTTTTATCTTTAGATAACTTCAAGTGTGTAGGAGCTGGAGTTCTCTTATGGTTGGAATTTTCCAACCCAAACTTCTTCACAATATTTCTTCCATATTTCCTCTGACAAATAAAAATGGAGTCTTCCATCTGCTTGACTTGCAATCCAAGGAAGTAAGTTAGTTCACCTACCAAACTCATCTCAAATTCAGATTGCATGTGTGTTGTACCCCAAAATTCGCCCTCCCATTTTCTTCAAGGAATTCTTCTAAGATTCTCAAATACTGAAGGATTCTCAAGAGTTGATCGGACAAACTCACCTCCTAAGAACTTGGTCCACAACTAGGGTTTCATATTGCACAAGTGATCATGGATTGCAAGGGTCTCAAATTACTTTCATGGTTCATCATAGGTCATCAATATAACTTATGTCAAGTTTCAAGTCTTGCATCACATGATTAATGTATTGGGTAAAAAGTCAAATGTGATCAACATACAGTTAAACTTCAAGATTTTTTGTTAACATCAATATTTTGAGATGATATTCATCATTTGATCAAGGGTTGGTCATGATTCCTCAAGAAAAGCCCTCAAATAATCAAAGGTAAAAAATTACCAAAATTAGGGTTTTGATTGAAGATGACTGATCATTGACTATTGACCTAGTGCATGACCTAATAGCTTGAAGCATGATCTTAATGAATCAAATACAACATCTTGACTTAATTACATGGCTCACGACATTTCCAAAGTTGCAAGTGATTGATAGTTGAAAATTTGAATCAATTGATGAAAAGTCAACAGCCACTCAAAAGTCAAACTTTGACTTTTTGGTCAATATTTGAGATCAAAAATCAAGAATCATCAAGATATTCAAAACTATCAAACTTGATCATCAAGAATTAATAAATTCAACAAAAGTAAAAAAGTCAAGATATTCAAACACTTAGAAAAAATTCAAGTGTTTTGTACCTAAGAAAACCCTAACTTCACAAGCAACTTTCCTCAATATACAAGTTGATTCAAGGAAAACTTTCAACATGAAAGATGTAAGGATTGTTGAATTCTACAACTTTGTCAGTGTGATATGATCCTCAAAAAGTGCTTAGATTAAGAGATATGAGCCCATGAAGTTGTGATATTTTTATCTAAATGCTTAGAAATATTTTCAACAAGTTTTGGTCAGTTTTTAATCCTAACTTCTTGGCCAATTTTCACCAAGTTCCCATTTGAGTTAGCCCAAACTCACAACATGAAAGTTGTAGACAATGTTTCAAGCTTTCCAAAATATCCAAGAACATAATTTTATCATGCTTGAGCTAGAAGTTTCGAAGAGATGAAGTGGGGTATCTAAGGTTGCATTATAGGTCATTTTGTGACAAATTCATAACCAAATCTTCAAGCCATGTTGCATAATCCCACTTTTCAGACCTTAAATCTCCATATATATCCATAATCAGAGGATTACACACACTTTTGAGTCATGATCCAAGTGATTAAAGCTTTGTCCAATCCATTTTGCCATTAAGGGAAGAAAGCCAAGACTTCCATTTTAGAAAAGCTAGCTTTAATCACAATGTCAACTCCTTGAGCCTATGAATTGTTTCTTCTACACATACACAATGTTAAAGTAAGAAGCAACCACCTACAACCTACAAAGCACCCCTAAAATCAGGCCATGCTCACATTGGAACTATGGAATGCTCATGTACCTTCACTTATAATCTAACCAAGCCATAACATGTTATCTTGCAAACTTATTTACTTCAGCTCCTCAAACCTCTTCTCTGTAAGTAGAGAGGTCATTTGCAAGCTAACACACGAGTTCACAATCCCTCTAACCCTCTCAAACTCTCCCAAGTCAGAATTGGCTAAAACCTTTATTTTTGAGCTTTTTGAAACCTTATCTTCGAATCTCTCAAACCTTACCAATTTTGTCCAAACAAATCATCCAAAGACTTCATATACATCATATATAACTCATCCATACCCTTGTTTCCTCAATGTAACATCATCTTCATCATCCACCATTTTAAAATTCCAAATGTGCAACTTGACTTGGTTGGAGTGATTCAGCCACTCTCAGCACCAAGTGGGCATCCAAACAGTTTCTTCAGGGTCCAAGCAAGCTCACCAAATCATCATTTCACATCTAGAAGTCGTGTAGGAAGCATTCAAATTTCGTATCAAGAGGTATGTTTTCCAAACTTTGAAATCTTTGTACAAGCATCATTTGCATTTATTTTCTAAAGCAAAAATGTAGATATCTATGCCCTGAAACTAACCATGTCCTTAGTTTTCATTTATGTTAACTGTGTGATGAGAATTTTGAAATTGAAGTTTCTAAAAAAAATTAGATTTCAGTTTAGTACCAAACAGAATTTATCCTAACCTTTGATCTTTAGATTTTGAAAGTTATATGGTTGAATTCGTGGTGAAAAATCAAGCAAGTTTGGTGTTTACATTTTTTAAATGGTTGAGAAATGAGAGTTTTACAAATTCAAAAATGGTGTTTGTTGTTGGTCTGTTCAAGCGCAAGGAAGAGGAAGAAGATAACCAATTTCAAAACTTGGTTTATAAAATATGTAATTGCAAGCTTCTCAAGTCATGTTTAAAGCATTGGTTTTGATGAAGACAACATGGATATCAACATTTAAAGGATGTGCAAAAAGTTTATCAATATCATATAAAACCTTGTTACAAGTCTTGAAGATTAGAAGAAGAATTATTAAAGAAACAACAAATGTCAAAAGGTATAAATAATTCTTAAACTTGAATATAGATGTTCACAAATATGCATTCATAATCATATACATATCCCACATTTTTCACAATAAGAAAAACTATGTTTGAAATCTTTTTCAAAAGGATTTTTTGAAAATAAACTTTCAGGAACCGGTTCCTACCTAACAGGGAACCGGGTTCCAAACTTGTTCAAAAATCACTTCCCTGGAATTTGTACCAGGAACCGGGTTGTACCTATAGGGGAACCAGTTCCTGCGTGTTATTTTTGAATTCTGGGTTATAACGTTCACTAGGAACCGGGTTCTGCCTGGGTCGGAACCGGTTCCCAGCGAACCAGTACAGATTTTCTTTTGTTTTTTGAACATAATTCAAATGGTATTCTTTCATGATTGCATTGAATCTTTTCATATCAAATGGCATGAATGAAGAGGTATTTGTGACATTATAAATTGTGCAGATTTTCAAATTCAAATTACCTTCTTCAATTAACAATTTTCATCATTCAAATTTGCATATTCTTACAAACTTTCAAGTGTTCTTACAAATCATAAATTTTGTGAAACTTGCCATATACATTTTCATTAAGAAATCATTACAAGTTTCATACATTCATTATGAACATTTATAATCATTTCTTGAGAATTGTTTCCTTCTTGAAGAAGAAGATCAATCAAAGATTGATAGTGCTCTCCATCTCTTTCAAATAAATCATTGTATTACAAAAGGAAAGTATTCCCTTACTATCCAGGATTGTTGGAAGTAAGTGTTGTGATTTGAAGAGGATTGTTCTTCATTCACATTAGTGTTTGTTTGACCTTAAAGGTGTTAAGAACCTTTGGTCACCCTATAGGTTAGATAGTAAGCATAGGTTGTAAAATCATTCTAAACTATAGTGAAATCTCTTTCGTGTTGGAAAGAGGACTGGAGTACTCTCGGATTGTGAGGGGAACCAGGATATATCGCCGTGTTCTTTACTTTTCCGCTTTTATCGTTTTCATCATCATAATCAAGAAAAGATAAGATATAGTCAAAAACCTTCAAACACTTAACCACAAATTACTACAAGTATTCTCATAAAACCGAATAAATTTTTATATACCTAATTCACCCCCCCCCCCTCTTAGGCACTCTTAGACTTACAATTGGCATCAGAGCAAGTTATAGGTAACTTATTCCTAAAGATCCAGAGTGGCTTCCGCAAATCAAAATCCGGTTTTCAAAGATGGTGGTAGTAACAACAAGCCTCCATTGTTTTGTGGTGAATACTTTGACTTTTGGAAAATTCGCATGAAGGCTCATCTTGAAGCGCAAGGAGAAGAAATATGGAATGCTGTTGAGAATGGTCCATTTACTCCGGTGTGTGTTGTCAATGGTGTTGGGTCATCAAAGCCTAAAGCATCATGGGATGACGATGACAAGAAAAAAGTTCTCTTTGACAAAAAGGAAATCAATATTCTCCAAAGTGCTCTTAGTATGGATGAATTTTTCCGAGTATCGGCATGTACAACAACAAAGGAAATTTGGGATACTCTTGTAGAAACTCATGAAGGAACCGCCGAAGTCAAAAGGTCTAGATTGAACACTTTGAGTCAAGAATATGAATTATTCAGAATGCTTCCTGGAGAATCCATCCTTGACTTGCAAAAGAGATTCGTTCACTTGACAAACCATTTGAAGGCACTCGGTAAGACTTTAACTAACGATGAATTAAATCTTAAAGTGCTTAGGTATTTAACTAGGGAATGGCAACTAAAAGTGACGGCAATATCCGAAAAGAAAAGCCTAGCAACTATGACTTCTACAACACTTTTCGGAAAGATTCAAGAATATGAGACGAAACTTGGAAGGCTTGAAAAACATGAGAATCATGAAAAGAAATCCAAAGGCATTGCTTTGAAAGTTGATTCAAAAGAAAGTCAAGATAAAGATGCATCGGAGGAAGATGAAAACTTCTTGCTTCTTGTAAAAAGGTTAGGAAAATATTTTGGTCATAAAAATAATCTTCATAATGCTAACTTTGTCAAAAGAAAGAAATTTTATAAGCATAAAGATAAAGAAGCCTCCACATCAACACAAGATGTCACATGCTATGAATGTGGAAAGCAAGGTCACATAAAGCCGGATTATCCAAAACTCTCCAAGAAAAATGGATTCAAAGGCAAAAAGGAGTTCAAGAACAAACGGGCTTATGTTGCATGGGAAGATAATGAGATAAGTTCTTCATCCGATTCAGATAGTGACGAAAGTGCAAATCTAGCATTGATGGCTTCACATCACTCCGACGATGAAGAAGAGGTTAGTAATGAATTTAATCTTTTTGATGATGATGATGATGTTCAAGGTGCAATTGATGAACTCTTGAAAGAATGCAAAAGTTTATACAAAAAGGTGTCAAAACAAGAAAAATAACTTCTAATTTGTCTAGAAAAAATTGACACCATGACTAAAGATTTTGATCTTCAAAAACAAAATTTTATTAAAGAAAAGGAAAACTTTGCATGCTCCAAGTGTGAATCAAATGTCTTTCAAATTGTTCAATTGAAAAGAGTCATTGAACGATATGAAAAAGGACAAATAGGATTGGAAGGATTACTAAGCCAACAACGTTATCCAAATGATAAAAGAGGTCTTGGTTATGTGAATACTAAGAAACCAAGTAACAATCCCACTGTTTTTGTAAAGGCTAGTAATAGTTCCAATCCCAAGAAAGTAGAAAAGAAGCAAGTTGTTCATAATCATCAAAAGAAAAAGGCTAATGTATCTAAAAGAAAACAAATTCCTAGATACAAGAGCAAATTTGTTCCAAACTGTTTTTACTATGGTATTATTGGACACACACCCAATGCATGCTATATTAGAAATTTCAGTATGGCTAGTGGATATTATGCATGGGTGAAAAAGGGAACTAACTATGAAGGACCCAAGGCAACTTGGGTACCTAACAAGAAATAATTTATTTTTGTAGGTATGCTTGAAATCCACATCAAATGTTTGGTATCTTGATAGTGGATGTTCAAAGCATATGACAAGAGATGTACACCAATTTTCATATCTAGTACATAAAGCCAAAGGGTATGTCACCTATGGAGACAACACCAAAGGAAAGATACTTGGCGTTGGAATAGTTGGCACACATCCATCCATTCAAATTGAGGATGTTCTCTATGTTGAAAGATTAAAGCACAACCTTCTTAGCATAAGTCAACTTTGCGATAGAGGGTTCAAGATCAAATTCAACAAAGAAGAATGTCTTATTATGGATGAGGCAACCAATGAGGTAAAACTCAAAGGTATAAGATCTAACAATATTTTTATGATTACTTTAGATGATTTGTCTATGAAGGTACAATGTCTCATGGCAAACAATGATGATTCATGGCTTTGGCACAAAAGGATTGCTCATATTCATATGGAACACTTGAATAAACTAATCAAGTGTGATCTTGTCATTGGTTTGCCTAAGAGAAAATTTGTCAAAGATAGACTTTGTGATGCTTGTCAAAAAGGGAAACAAACAAAATAATATTTCAAATCTAAGAATGTGGTGTCTACTACAAGGCCACTACAATTGTTACACATGGATCTCTTTGGTCCATCAAGAACAAAAAGCTTCGGAGGTAACGTATACGCTTTGGTTATTGTTGATGATTTTTCTAGATATTCTTGGACTTTGTTTCTTGTGCAGAAAAGTGATGCCTTTAAAGCTTTTAAGAAGTATGCTAAGCAAATCCAAAATGAAAAATCACTAAAGATTGTATCCATAAGAAGTGATCATGGTGGAGAATTCCAAAATGCACAATTTGAAGAATTTTGTGAAGAACATGGTATCTCTCATAATTTTTCAGCACCTAGAACTCCACAACAAAATGGAGTAGTTGAAAGAAAGAATAGGTTTCTAGTGGAACTTGCAAGAACAATGCTTAGTGATGCAAATCTTCCTAAATATTTTTGGGCGGATGCGGTTAGTACGGCATGTTATGTTGGAAATCGAGTTATCATTAGACCTATAATAAAGAAGACTCCATATGAACTCTTCAAAGAAAGAAAGCCAAATATTGCTCACTTCCACATTTTTGGATGCAAGTGTTTTGTTCTTAACAATGACAAAGACAATCTCGGTAAGTTTGACGAGAAATCCGACGAAGATATCTTCACAAAACCGCTTGCTCGAGAACCATTCTTCAAAATCCGAAGAGAACTTGGTATTTTGGATGAAGGTGATCTCTAAATGTTTCTCATAAGGTGCACGTCTTAATTTTTCTTCAAAAATTTATGTTTCAGTACACTCTGCTTCTACTCCTTGTTTTATATGTTTTTATTTGATAAAATATGTGTGTATATATTGTTTGTACAAAACTTTTCCTTTCATAACAATTTTTTCAAGTTTTTGGCAATATTTGCATGTGGAACCCGGTTCCCATAATGGTCGGAACCGGTTCCTGGTTCATTTTCCAGAAACGTTACTTTTTACAAAAGCCAGGAACCGGGTTCCCTATAGTGCAGAACTGGTTCCCAGCACGCAGACCTGCCACACGCCCCTTTTTCCAGGCTGCCACGCGTTTTTTGTGCAATTCGTTATGTTCGTGTTTTAGTGTGTGGTTGTGTTTAAAATTGTTTGTGTTTTTTAAATGAATTTGTTTCACTCTTTTTCCCCATCCTTTTTGATGTTAACAAAGGGGGAGAAGAATATGCATATGTGTTGTTTTGTTTCAAAGAAATTGCAGGCCAAAATAACTATCATAAAACTCACTCCAAAATTCAAAGAATCATGGACTTAGGGGGAGCATACAATTTAGGGGGAGCCTTGCATTTGCTTAACATTTTTGCTACACAAAACAACATAAACATTTCAAGAATTGTTTTCAAGACTTGTTTGTCATCATCAAAAAGGGGGAGAATGTAATTGCAAGCTTCTCAAGTCATGTTTAAAGCATTGGTTTTGATGAAGACAACATGGATATCAACATTTAAAGGATGTGCAAAAAGTTTATCAATATCATATAAAACCTTGTTACAAGTCTTGAAGATTAGAAGAAGAATTATTAAAGAAACAACAAATGTCAAAAGGTATAAATAATTCTTAAACTTGAATATAGATGTTCACAAATATGCATTCATAATCATAGACATATCCCACATTTTTAACAATAAGAAAAACTATGTTTGAAATCTTTTTCAAAAGGATTTTTTGAAAATAAACTTTCAGGAACCGGTTCCTACCTAACAGGGAACCGGGTTCCAAACTTGTTCAAAAATCACTTCCCTGGAATTTGTACCAGGAACCGGGTTGTACCTATAGGGGAACCGATTCCTGCGTGTTATTTTTGAATTCTGGGTTATAACGTTCACTAGGAACCGGGTTCTGCCTGGGTCGGAACCGGTTCCCAGCGAACCAGTACAGATTTTCTTTTGTTTTTTGAACATAATTCAAATGGTATTCTTTCATGATTGCATTGAATCTTTTCATATCAAATGGCATGAATGAAGAGGTATTTGTGACATTATAAATTGTGCAGATTTTCAAATTCAAATTACCTTCTTCAATTAACAATTTTCATCATTCAAATTTGCATATTCTTACAAACTTTCAAGTGTTCTTACAAATCATAAATTTTGTGAAACTTGCCATATACATTTTCATTAAGAAATCATTACAAGTTTCATACATTCATTGTGAACATTTATAATCATTGCTTGAGAATTGTTTCCTTCTTGAAGAAGAAGATCAATCAAAGATTGATAGTGCTCTCCATCTCTTTCAAATAAATCATTGTATTACAAAAAGAAAGTATTCCCTTAATATCCAGGATTGTTGGAAGTAAGTGTTGTGATTTGAAGAGGATTGTTCTTCATTCACATTAGTGTTTGTTTGACCTTAAAGGTGTTAAGAACCTTCGGTCACCCTATAGGTTAGATAGTAAGCATAGGCTGTACAATCATTCTAAACTATAGTGAAATCTCTTTCGTGTTGGAAAGGGGACTGGAGTACTCTCGGATTGTAAGGGGAACCAGGATATATCGTCGTGTTCTTTACTTTTCCGCTTTTATCGTTTTCATCACCATAATCAAGAAAAGATAAGATATAGTCAAAAACCTTCAAACACTTAACCACAAATTACTACAAGTATTCTCATAAAACCGAATAAATTTTTATATACCTAATTCACCCCCCCCCCCTCTTAGGCACTCTTAGACTTACAAAATATTTATTGGGGGATGTTTCATAATCGGATGAAACAACCACCCTAGTGGTAAAGGAAGCGCGCGTTAATGTGAGGGATCTGGGTTTAAGCCTCAGTGGTACCCATTTATTTTTCACAATATTTGTTCTTGCAGATTCAATACAAATAGGTCCAAGGCGCGCATGGTGCGCCTCTCTTCATCACCATTAGATCACTATCAAATCATGTTCATCACCATCTAACGCCCATAATTGTTTCCCCATGATGCATCTTCTGAACAATGTCCGCATTGGACTACAAACAGGCACCTGGGCCTCCCTTACTTGGGCCTTTCTATTTCTGCTTGTCCATACCCACCATTTTATTTTGACAAACGCATGCCCATTCTAACTTTTTTTTAATTTTTTTCTGTTTCAAACAAAAACTCCTTGAGTTGGGCCTGAGTTATTTTTTCTACTTCTCACCCCCTTAATTTCTTATACTACAAGCCAATTTTATTTCCTTTTTTATTTTAATTAACTTTCTTTTCTAAAATCTTTTTTATTTAATCAGAAAAAAATCATTAAAATGATAAAAAAAAATTAGATTTAGGTTTTTAATTAACTATTTAAATTTTTTTATAAATAAAAATTAACTTATTTTAATCACCTTGATTTTATTTCATTAGAATTAGGTTATACTTCAAATATCTTTTCTAGATAAAACTCCAAAAATATTTTCTAAATAACTAGAATTTTTTAGGTTTTTAATTAATTTGTTTAATTTTCATAAATAAAATTAATTAATTACACTTTGTTTTATTTTAAATAAATTGTAAATTTATGAGAATTAGGTCTAATTTTTAATTCAAATAATCTGCTAAACAAAAACAATAAATTATTTTCTTAAAACACTTAGAAATGATTTTAGGGTTTCTTAAAACATCTTTCCCCTTTTCACCACCTTCGCGCACTTTAATTTCGCACTAGTATTTGCCAATATTGTAATTTCTCAAAGAATGTAATAGATAAATTAGGTTTTTCTTTACCTTTTTATCCCCATTCATAAATTTGTACCCCGTCCCCGAAGCGTTGTAATAGCATAGGATATTTAATTTCCGCAATTTACTGCTTTCCTTATTATTGTTAGTAATTAGGGTTTGTATGGCAAGTGTTGTACCCCAATTTCTCCCCCTAAGATTCCTCTATCATATCATATCAACTCAATCACAACAAGATCACACTAGGGTTTGGGTTCTTCATCCTATCTTTAGGTATGTCCATGGGGAATTACCAAGTACCTTGACTTGTATTTTGTAATTATCTATATTTTGAGTTGACTAACTTTTAACTAATCAATACAATAACTGTTTTCCCTAGTTGATGATGTTGTATGTGAAAGCACAGCATACTCCATGAAGTTGATCTATAGGTTCATGAGTTCATTTATGTTCCTTCTTCAACAAAGCTTCATTGAGATTCAAGCTTCATCATTGAAAATACTTTGAATTAATATCATGACAAAGTCTATTATGATTCATCATAACTTGATTTGTCAAAAATAGTTCAAAGGTACAAGGGTTGATTGAAGAAGTTTGACCTAATTGGACAAGTCCTTGATTCATTGATCACAAGTGCATATCTCCTTTAATTCTCAAGATTTGGAAGTGGTTATGGTTTCTATGGCTTCTCATTATCATCCTCAACAAATTCTTTTCACATGAAAAAAGTATTTGTTCAAGAAGGTTAGTCAAAATTGCAAAGGGTTCCCAAGGCATTTTGTTGTTCTAGGAGCTAGGGTTTTGAACTTCAAAGGGGTATATCTTGATCATCTTTTGGTATATTTGGGTGATTCTAAAAACATCCTTCTCCTCAAAGGGTTATCAACAAATCACTTCAAAATTTTCAAGGAAATTTTGTGTGGAAGATACCTAATGATGAAGAAAGAGTACAAGTCCTCTAGATGAATCATCAAATTCCCATATGTGACTTCAAAAGGTCATAACTTGGTCAATTTTTATCACCTTGAGTCCATTCTTTTTCCACAATTATCTTAAATATGTGAACATAAACCTTTCTTTTAAGTGCAAAGGGTGAAAATGGATTGAAGATTCCATATGGAAGCAAAAGATTATAGGTCATTTTATGAATTTATGCAAATTTTAACAAGTCATAGCTTTCTCAAATTTTGGATATTTTAAATGGTTCAAGTCTCAAAATTCCATTCAAGATATCTACTTCATGCCATCTTTTTTGGTCAAGAAAAAATTCCAAGTAGAAGGCCATGTTTGGATGCAAGACATTATAAGTCATTTTTGTTGAAAAACTTAGAAATTTCCTAAGTATGGAAAGTCAACCTCTTTTTCTCAACTTTGACTTAACACAAGTTTCAGCTCAAGCATTCATTTGATGCCATTTTTTGCATATTTTATAGCTTGAAAAGACATGTTGTGCTCTGGCTTGGGCGGCAAAACGGTTGCGGCAATATATGTTGAATAATACTACTTGGTTAATTTCCAAAATGGATCCAATTAAGTATATTTTTGAAAAGCCTGCTCTTACTGGGAGAATTTCCCGTTGGCATATCTTACTATCTAAAAATGATATTGAATATCGCACTCAGAAGGCTATAAAAAGCAGTATGCTTGCGGATTATCTTTCTCACCAACCGGTAGATGATTATCAATCTGTCAAGTTTGATTTCCTCGATGAGGATGTGATGTTCTTGAAAGTGAAAGACTGTGATGAACCTTTGCCCGGGGAAGGTCCTGATCCCGAATCCCAGTGGGGCATGGTGTTTGATGGAGACGTGAATGCTTAATGAAAAGGAATTGGTGTTGTGATTATCACTCCACATGGATCGCACATTCCTTTTACTGCAAGGCTGACATTTGATTGCACCAATAATATGGAAGAGTATGAGGCTTGTATCATGGGTCTCGAGGAAGACATTAATCTCATAATTAAAGTTCTAGATGTGTATGGTGATTCAACTTTGGTAGTGAATCAAATTAAGGGAGAATGGGATACTCTTCACCTTGGCTTGATCCCTTACAAAATTGTGCTTGAAGATTGTTACCCTTCTTTAACAAAGTTTAATTCCATCATATTCCTAGAGATGAAAATAAGATGGTGAATGCTTTGGAAACTCTGGATTCTATGTACCAAGTGAATACTTGGAATGATGTGCCTCGTATCACAGTGCGACATTTGGATAGACTGGCTCATGTGTTTGCAACAGAGGGAATAACAAATGAAAAGCCTTGGTATTATGATATCAAGCACTTTCTCCAGACTCAGGAATACCCATATGGTGCATCGAATAAAGATAAAAAGACATTGAGAAGGTTGGCAGGTAGCTTTTTCCTCAATGAAGATGTGTTGTATAAAAGAAATTATGACATGGTCTTGCTCAGATGCGTGGATAGACACGAAGCAGACATGTTGATGTATGAAATCCATGAAGGATCCTTTGGTACCCATGCCAATGGACATTCAATGGTGAAGAAGATGCTTAGGGCAGGTTATTATTGGCTGACAATGGAATCTGACTGTTATATATTTGCAAAGAAGTGCCATAAATGCCAGGTTTATGCTGACAAAATCCATGTGCCTCCGACACTTTTCAATGTTATTTCTTCCCCATGGCCTTTATCTATGTGGGGCATTTATATGATTGGAATGATCAAGCCTAAGGCGTCAAATGGACATCATTTCATCTTAGTGGCAATTGATTACTTCACCAAATGGGTGGAAGCAGCTTCTTATGCTAGTGTCACTAAACAGGTGGTGGTGCGTTTCATCAAGAATAATCTAATATATCGGTATGGTTTGCCAAGCAGAACTATCACTGACAACTGCTCAAATCTAAATAATAAGATGATGACGGAACTTTGCAAAGAATTCAAGATTGTCCACCACAATTCATCTCCCTACAGGCTAGAGATGAATGGGGTTGTTGAAGCTGCTAATAAGAACATCAAGAAGATCATCTAGAAAATGGTTGTCACTTATAAAAAGTGGCATGCGATGTTGCCTTTTGCTTTACAGGGGTATCAAACATCTGTACGCACTTTAACAGGGGCAACCCCGTTCTCTCTTGTGTATGGCATGAAAGCAGTGCTCCCCATTGAAGTGGAGATTCCCTCTTTACGCGTGATAATGGAAACCAAGTTTTCAGAGGCTGAATGGTTCCAGAACAAGTTTGACCAGCTGAATTTGATCGAAGAGAAAAGAATGTCGGCCTTGTGTCACATTCAGTTATACTAGATAAGAATGAAGAAAGCTTTTGACAAGAAGGTCAAACCTCATGAATTAAGAGAAGGCGACCTCGTACTCAGGAAGATCATGTCTTTTAACGTTGGTTCTAGAGGCAAGTGGATTACCAATTTTGAAGGCCCATATGTTATCAAGAAAGCCTTCTCTGGTAGTGCATTGATTCTTATAACAATGGATGGCGAGGAGTTCCCGTGTCCTGTGAATGCTGATGCAGTCAAGAAATACTTCTCCTAGAAAAATAAAGAACAACTCGCTAAGACGAAAACCCGAAAGGGAGGCTTAAGAAAAATGGAGCGTCTCGGTAGGCCGAAAACCCGAAAGGGCAGTCTAGGCAAAAATTTGAGACATAAATAGAATATTTTTTCCTGTTAGGTTGAAAAACCGCAAGGGAAATCTAGGAAAAAGGTAGGGATTTTCTGGCAAGTAACTGCATCAGACAAGACTTGATCATTGAAGCAACAATCTTCTTGGATCTTCATCACTCTTCAACCAAAGTCTTTGCCCAGGAATTTAAAGTTGTTAGGGAGAATAGTGGTCATTGTATTTCAATGTATCTCTTCCAATGTATATTACCATTTTCCAAACTTTGTAATCATCTATGGGGTCTCTCCATTCGCGGACTACCATCCTATTAATAAAGTTTGAGTTTTTATCCAATTCTTTGTAATTCTTATTTTATTCAGCTTACAAAGACTTCATTTATTATTTATAGTAATGATCAAAGAAAACAGATTAAATAACAAAATTATTTTTTGAAAAGAATTTACAAATTACTTATTGCTTTAGATTTTGTGACTCAAGGAGAACAAAAAATAGTGACTCTAGGGACGGACGAACTTGGAAATTTTGGAGGTCTGATTTTCCCCATAAAGGTTCTCCCAAGACACTTTTGTTTGAATGAGTATGATATTCATGTGCTTCTCAGATAGTTGAAGATGATACCAACTGATGTATGTTGCAGTGTTGGGTTTATGATCCCATCTTCCCCAACCAAGTCTTGGTACATTATGATTTCGGGTTTGCATGGTGTGACGTATTTATCTCAAATTCCCTAGTGAGGTCTTCGCTCACATGATGAAAGTCTCTTTCCCCTTCGTATGCTGAGATGGAATCATTTGCAAAATATCGCCCTTGGCAGTGCTAACATTTTTTGTTGTTGTTTGTTTCCCAGGCAAGGGCAGTGTCTTTTCTAAGAATTGTTGAAACGCTTTTCAACCTTTTGGGTTTTCTCCCACCAAGTGCTGGGTTTGATTTAAATTCACCATAAGTTTGATCTCTTTCTATAACGTTGGACTTCTTAAATCCCCAAGTAAAGCTGAGATAACATATTTCCCTGAAAATTGATATCCTCGTGAGGTTTCATAGTTTTTCCCAGAGAGGTTGATGCAATCATCACTCTCAGCATTAAAGGATGTATCTTGGTTTCCCCTCGACGGTGGTGTTGTCCTCCCCAATAAAGACAATATGATATCCCTAGTTGATGTCTCGGTAATGTGGTATTGTTTTCCCTAGTGAAATCGGTACTGCAATCCCCGGTATAAGTACAGACCTTGAAACATTTGTTTTCCCATTGAAGTTTGTGTGATATTCCCCGGTGAAGCTTGGAGGAAGATGTTATATCCCGTATTGGTTTTGATTTACTCTTATGATTTTGTTCCTTCCTAGTGAAATTAAGCCATGAAATAGGAATTTTTTTCCTTAGTTGACGCTTACTTTCTTATGAAACTTTCATCTTGGATGAGATTTAGCCGAGTATTGACTGTACCCAAGTTAGTATTGTCTGGTTATCCCCAGTGTTATATGCCTGTTTTTTCAGCATATACATGATAACATTCATAGATTCATACATTCATACATACATCATGCATAGGTGAATTAAGTAATTCATTGCTCATTTATATTTTTTATTGTTGACATATTACCCTATTTTGCAGAGTTGTGTTATCCTCTCTCCAATAGAGTGTAAACCTTAAGCAGAAAGTGTATATCCTTCCAATTTCCCCATTGAGTTATCCCTCGTAGAAGAATTTTGCTTTAACTTTTATTTCAGCTCTTGGTCTGGATCAAACATGGTTCCCTTTTGAGTTTATTTCTCATGAGGTGCTATTATTGGTTGACTGATTCATTCCAGTTTATTCATGTTTTGAATCTTTAGTCCCCAACAGTATTTTTGTTTTAGCTTCTGCAAGCTTGAAGCCTTCGTTTGAGAATGTGCATTTATTTTGCACGTGAATATTTTATCTCCTCAACAAGAACATGTTGGCATTTCCCCAGGAAGTCTTATTACTTTCCCCAGGAAGCCATATCTCCCTTTCCAGGAAGCCATATTTATTTCTTCAGAAAATCATTATTGTAATTCCTCCTCATAGCAGTAAATAGCAGGTCTCTTTATTTGAGCAACCAGTACTTCCCCAATGAATCTGCTAGCTCCCAGAGAAGATTCAAATTTGTTACTCTAATAAATGGTAGCCTTGTCATTATGGTTGAGATTTGTTACTCCAATGAATGGTAGCCTTGTCATTATGGAAGGTAGTTCGTTGTTGAGATTTGTTACTCCAATAAATGGTAGCCTTGTCATTATGGAAGGTAGTTTGTTGTTGGGATTTGTTACTCCAATGAATGGTAGCCTTGTCATTATGGAAGGTAGTTCGTTGTTGAGATTTGTTACTCCAATGAATGGTAGCCTTGTCATTATGGAAGGTAATTTGTTGTTGAGATTTGTTACTCCAATGAATGGTAGCCTTGTCATGATGGAAGGTAGTTCGTTGTTGAGATTTGTTACTCCGATGAATGGTAGCCTTGTCATTATGGAATGTAGTTTATTGTTGATATTTGTTACTCCAATGAATAGTAGCCTTATCATTATGGAAGGTAGTTCTTTGTTGAGATCTTTTTTCGATGAATGGTAGTCTGGCCATTATGGAAGGTAGTTCGTCATTGAGATTCTATTGCTCTGAAGAAGTTCATTTGTTTTCAGTCATGAGTACTGGCTGCTCACCCTAATATTGAAATTTATTGGCATTATCTTAGCACTTCTTTCCCCGGTGGTTCGATGTTACTTTTTTTGCTATCTCCTCAGTGAGTGGATAGTTCACAGTCATTTTTCGATCAATTTTATCCTTCATTATTCACCAGTGATTTTTTTTCTTTGTCGAGTTTTCCTTTTGATCCCTGTTTTATTTGCTACATCCACAGTAGTGTCTGTAGCAGTGAAAATCGGAGATTAAGCTATTAATTAACTTGACTCGCAAATAAGCAAGAGTCTCCATCGCGTTTTATTATTTCCAAGGGAAAAGAGAAAAGTGCAAAATAAAACCCATAAATATGCAAAGTAAGTGTAATACTAAAAAAGTAAAGAAAAATACAACGCATTTGAAAGAGATCGAAGGTTTGGGATTGGTTATACAAAGGGAAGGTATTAGCACCCTATGTATCTATAGTATCCTATAGGAACCTTTTGAAATATTTATTTTTTAGTTAAACTGACTTGCTTGCTAAATGAGTGTGGGTTTGAGATTTTGAAAATACAACGATCTAACGTCGAGGTTTTGACTTAAAAGAGGGTAAGTTTAAAAATTGGTTTTTTTAGGAGATTTAACTTAAGTTTAACTAAAACTAAAATGTATGAAAGAGTTTCGCATAATCGTATTAGATATGTTCGATGACATGAAGTTAATAAATTTAATCATTTCCCTTGGAGTAAATCGAGCGAGCAAAATAAAATGGACACCAAAATATAAGCATTCGAAAATTCACAAGAAAATAAATCTAACAAAACAAATTAATATCAAAAGGCACCGAGAAATTAAAATGACAGAGATATTTAAATACAAATAAAAGAGAATGTAACTAATTATCTAAAGAAGTTATTTGAACTAAATTAAAATTTTAAGATTACTTACTAAAATAATTTTAAACTAACTACAAATTCTAAGAATATAAAAGATAATTCTAAAATTACTAAATTAGATCTAAACTAAATTAAAATTTAAAATTAGTAAATCTAAACTAAATTAAAATTCTAAGCTTATAAAACCAATTCTGAAATTACTAAATTAGATCTAAAGTAAATTGAAATTTTAAAATTAGTGAATTAAATCTAAAATAAATTAAAATTCTAAGCTTATAAAAATAATTCTAAAGTTACTAAGTTAGATCTAAACTAAACTAAAATATAAAATTATTAAATCTTAACTAAATTAAAATTATAAGCTTATAAAAACAATTCTAAAATTACTAAATTAGATCTAAACTAAATTAAAATTTTAAAATTAGTGAATCAAATCTAAAATAAATTAAAATTCTAAGCTTATAAAAACAATTATTAAATTATTAAATTAGATCTAAACTAAATTTAAAATTTAAAATTAGTGAATTAAATCTAAAATAAATTAAAATCCTAAGATTGCTAAATTAAATCTAAAACAAATAAAAATTTCAAAGTTACTAAACTAAATCTAAATCAAATAAAATTCTAAAATTACTAAACTAAATCTAAATCAAATAAAATTCTAAAATTACTAAACTAAATCTAAATCAAATAAAATTCTAAAGTTATTAAAGTTCTAAAATTACTAAATTATATCTAAACTAATTTAAATATAAACTAGGTTAATTATAAAATCACTAAATTATAAAATTAAAATTCTAAAGTTGTTAAATTAAATCTAAACAAACTTAAATTTCTAAAGTTACTAAAATAAATCTAATCTAACTAAAAAAATTACTAAAAAGTTCTAAACTAAAATATCATTCTAATATTACTAATTTAAATCTAGGCTAGTTAATTATAAAAAAGGGTGTGAAACAAAAACATAGGATGGAAACAGTTAACTAGCGGATTGAGCCTAGTTTGGTGGGTCAAGGCCCCAAATAAAATTCTAATGCGAAGAAAAAAACCCTAGAAGTTCTAAACAACAATGCAGCCGTTCCACATTTGTTTCTCTCACCAATTCCAAATAATTAGCATTTAAACCAAATCAAATCCAGTTAACTAATTAAATAAAAAAAAGATTATTCCAAATCTTATCTCTCTTAAATCACGCTACATCTTTCTCTTGCTGTATGTTCACATCGATCCCTCAAAATCGATCAATACCACAAGACCAAATCTCTTCCTCTCAAACCACTTACAAAAAACTAGAACAACAACAACAAAAACTTGCACTTATACTTTTTTTCAAATCTCTCTCGGTTCCACCTTCAACAACAACAAACTGTTTTGGTTTTGATTCCTTTCACTCTCAGTTTCTATGACAACAAATCTTTAGGTTCAGAAAATACCCCTCAGTTCCTTAAACCCTCTGTTCTTTTATTTTTTTCGGTTTTATTTTCAAGCTCTCATCTATTCACGATTCTCACTCAACAGGTTAACAACCAAAAATATCAATTTGCTCATAGTTCAGAATCAACAACAACAATGAAATAAAAAGTAACACTAAAAAGGGTTTACCGACAGAGAGGAGATTTTCTCCATATTACTCAGGTATGGTACTTTTGATCAGCGTCTATATTTTCTGTGTTTTCATTGTTGTCGTAAACCACTATGTCGATGTCGAGCATTGCTTCCATTTTGGAAAATATGCTACTCCGATGTTGTCGGTTGAATGAAGATGTTTGGCGCAGAAACTGTCAGTTGAATGACAGTTGCTGTTATAGAAACAACTTGGGATTTTTTATGATGAAGATTTATGAAGTTTGATGAAGTTTAGATATCTTGTGGTAATAAAAAAAAGTTCGTGATGGTTTTTTAAGCAGAAATTGGGTATTGGATGAACAGAGATATTTTTGAGGGTGTATTGGAACAGAGGTCGGAGGTATGTTTATGATATTCCTGTGTATATTTTATCTTCCTATATCAGTGAATTCCCCCCTTGTGTTGTTCTTGATGCTCTCCTTTTATAGGAAAATGAAGTGCAAATTAGCGGGAAAAAAGAATTGATAAACTTTTGAACAAATTTGATGCTCTGTATTATCACTTTCTCATGCAGGTTTTTGTATGATAAATTGATGCAATCCTTGGCTGTTTTGGTGCAGGTTTGTAATAGGGTGATTTGTTATTTGTAGACTGCTATAGCAGGTTTTTTGGACTGATTTTTAGCAAGAGTTGCAACAAATTTTGGACAGTTGTGTTTAGACGTGCAGCATGAAAATGACAAGAGATGCGATAAAATTGATATTGTAAACTGTGACTCTCCTCCAACTTTGTATTTTCTTTCTTTTTGGATAAAACAAAATTAACAACAAGTAAAGTAGTAATAATAATTAACCAAAAATGAGGAAATTGTTAGTAACAACTAAACTAAAAGTACAAAACATGAAAATAAGAGACACAAAAATTGACTCTAATAATAATAACAATTCAATTTAAAAAATTGAATTAATGTTAGAACCAAATTAAAATGAAAAAGAAACTAAAATTATAATGACAAAAGAAATAAAATGTAAATAAAAGAAAATTGTATTAACTATATATTTTTTCTTTGAGATTTTCTGAACGAAAAATACAACTAAAATAAAAATGACGCTAATTACATATAATTTTTTGGATTTTTTCAAATAAAGTGACACGAACATATAAATTTAAATAGAATTAATAAAATACCCTATTTTTTATATTTTTATTTTGAATAAAGAAGTAAAAATAGTAAATAAAAAATAACATGATGTTAAGTACCTTTTTTTAAAAGATTTTTTAATGGAAAAGAAATCATGAATAAAACACAATAAAAATAAAACTTCCCTAAAATCATAAAACGATTTCTAACGTTTCTATATATATATATATATATATATATATATATATATATATATATATATATATATATATATATATATATATATATATATATATATATATATATATATATATATATATATATATATTTGTGGCTTTTCAAAGGATATTCAACTCTTGACTTGTAAAGAAAAATTGTAGATGATATCAAGGAGAGTCGTACACAAAAAGAACCACTAAAAAATATTGAATAATGAAGAAGTTATGATCGTTTGAACTTGATCTTGCAAAAGTTGACTTTTGGTCGAAGTGCTTAGAATTAACTCGCAAACTTGATCCCTCCTTGCATTCCAAGGCATATTGATGCACATGTGAACCAGTGATGATGAAATTTTGACTGTGCTTTTGAGATTAGAGGCTAAGCTTTGATTATGTAGCCTTTGAGAATCAGTGATTCATCATACTTGAACACTTGAGGGATCCAAAACCCTAACTGAAGTGCAACACATGGTGCTCTTGATTCATACTTGCCTCTGCACATGAAACAAAAGAAACACAAGCGTACACCTTTGTATTTGATTAGAAGTTAGTGATGCATAAGATGAAATTTTCACGATACTTGATAATCTCTACATGAGCAATGCTCGAAGGTGAGCGAATTAAAAAACCAACTGTATTTCATGATCTTGATGCTTTATAAAAATGCAAATGAATATGGGATCTTAGGTCAAAAGTTTGGGTATGACAGTGTCTTACGTCCTTTTTAGATTTATTCATTTGCATTCATAATCATAAGCATTGCATGACATCTTAGGGCCAAAAATAAGACTTATTATATATTTAAGTATCTTCAATTGCGTCGACACGAAGATTTTTAACCTTCGCATCTCCAGATAGAAGACACTTAAATAACGGCAGCTGTTGTACCCCAATTTTTTCCCCTAATATTCCTCTATCATATAATATCAACTCAATCACAACAAGATCACACTAGGGTTTGGGTTCTTCATCCTATATTTATGTTTCCCCATAGGGAATCACCAAGCACCTTGACTTGTATTTTGTAATCATCTATATTTTGATTTGACTAACTTTTAACTAATAAATACAATAAATGTTTGCCCTAGTTGATGATGTTGTAGGTGAAAGCACATCACATTTCATCAAGTTGATCTATAGGTTCATGAGTTTATTTGTGTGCCTTCTTCAACAAAGCTTCATTGAGATTTAAGCTTCATCATTGAATACTTTGAAGTAATATCATGAGAAAGTCTATTATGATTCATCATACCTCAAGTTGTCAAAAATAGTTCAAAGGTACAAGGGTTGATTGAAGAAGTTTGACCTAATTGGATAAGTCCTTGATTCATTGATCACAAATGCATATATCCTTAAATTATCAATATTTGGAAGTGGTTATGGTTGCTATGGCTTCTCATTATCATCCTCAACAACTTCTTTTCACATGACAAAAGTATTTGTCCAAGAAGGTTAGTCAAAATTGCAAAGGCTTCCTAAGGCATTTTGTTGTTCTAGGAGCTAGGGTTTTGAACTTCAAAGAGGTATATCTTGATCATCTTTTGGTATATTTGGGTTATTCCAAAAACATACTTCTCCTTAAAGGGATATCAACAAATCACTTCAAAAGTTTCCAGAAAATTTTGTGTGGAAGATACCTAATGATGAAGAAATATTACAAGTCCTCTAGATGAATCATCAAATTCCGATATGTGACTTCAAAAGGTCATAACTTAGTCAATTTTTATAACCTTGAGCCCATTATTTTTCCATAATGATCTTAAATATGTGGGCTTAAACCTTTATTTTAAGTGCAAAGGGTTAAAATGGATGGAAGATACCATAAGGATGCAAAATATTATAGGTCATTTTATGAATTTTTGCAAATTTCAACATGGCATAACTTTCTCAAATTTTGGAGATTTTAAATGGTTCAAGTCTCAAAATGCCATTCAAGAGACCTACTTCATTTCATCTTTTTTGGTCAAGAGAAAATTCCAAGTAGAAGGTCGTGTTTGGATGCAAGACATTATAATTCATTTTTGTTGAAAAAAGAAATTTTCTAAGTATGGAAATTCAACCTCTTTTTCTCAACTTTGACTCAACACAAGTTTCAGCTCAAGCATCCATTTGATGCCATTCTTTGCACATTGTAAATCTTGTAATCTCATCTTTCTAAAGCCTCAAGAATCATGTCCTAAGACTCCTTGAGCTGAGAATGTCATTGATTTGAATTTGGTAACTTGAAACTGAAGTTTCTTCAAAAGTCGGAATTTGAAATCCTTGATTTGGCTTCTAAACACATTTTTCTGTGCACTTTTGCTTCTAAACATGTTTAGTGAACCTTCAGAAGTGATTAGCATGTTAAAACGCAAGGTTTGGATGAGTTTTGATCAAAATAGAAGTCACACTTTTCTTGTTTGCAACTTCACACGATTTCCCTCCAAACTTCATCATTTCACACGCCCGAGCATTCAATCAGCTTCCCTATAAATAGAGGATCATACCTCATTCATTTTCTCAAGCTTAGAGAGCCAGAATCACCCTGTCAAACTCCCTCTTGAACTCAATTTTCTACAACTTCGAATTTACTCTTATAACATTTCTCAATCATTTTTATTTGTCAATTCACCTTCCTTGAACCTCACTGAAGCTAACATAAGAAGAATTAAGCTCTAAAACTCCCTGAATCCTGCTAGCCAAGTCCAGTTTCAGAGATTTGCAACTTAACTTCAATAGGTATATTCCTTCACCAATTCTCTTAAACTTTGATACTGTTATGAAGCTCCCATCATCCTGGTTCTAGTCGCAACAGTTGTTATCAACTGGAAGTACGTTTTAATCATGAAATTTCAAATCCCTTTTCAAAACTTCTTTTCAAAAACGATTGAGCTACAGTTTATATAAATTTTTCGCGAAGGTAACATTGGAATCGTCTTGAAGAGACGAAGCGAATGGTATCGGTCTCGTGTCCTAATTTTACAGTTTCTAAAACCTGCAGATTCGTTGCGTGGAGGTTAAAGATGACCAGCGTGTCATCCATCAACCAATGAAGGCGTGACCCGCATTTTTTAAAATTTGATTTAAATAATTAATCCCATGCTTTATTCACTAATGTTCATGACATGCACAGCACGCCAGATCCCTTGGATTTAATTACTAATGTGTTTTGACATTGATCCAATGGTCTACATCTTTTTGGTTTTTATTTTATTTTCTGATTTTATATTTTATTTGTTTTAAACTTCTAAAATTCATAGAAAATTCATTTTAACTTCAAAAAATCTGTAAAATTATGAAAAATACTTTTGATTTTTCTCTTTATGACTTTTATTTTTTCACAATTTTATTTTATGTTTTGATATTTTTTATAATTTTTCACTTTATTTGAATTATTTTAAATGTTTAAAAATACTTTTCTTCATTTTAAATTCTGAAAAAATTAGGGAAGGATCCAATGACCTTTTGACAAATATTAGTGACCTCATTTATTTTTTATTTCTGACTTTACTATTTTTCATCATTTTTGATTTATTTTGCCTATTTCTTTTAATTTTAAAAATGGTTAATGACTTTAAAAATTACTAAAAATTTTATAAAAATATTTGAACTCATTTCTGATTTTTCTATAGTCTTACTTAATTTTTCTTGATTGATTGAGTATAATTGTTATTTTTCTCCCTTATTTTCATTTTAAAATCATTTCAAAATCTATTTCTTTATTTTTAATGCAATATTTTTTATATATAGTCTGGCTGATCTTGGACTATGAAATTTTGATCATGAACTTTATTAACATCATTAGATCCATGGGGTTGAGTCTAACTTCATAAAAATGGATGAATGATTTTAATAATAGTTTGATTAAATTTTTGGTTCAAATGTGGTTTATTTCTTACCCTATCCCTGTTCATCTTATCCCATTCTTATTGTACCAAATGTTATTAGAGCATGATTTCCATATCATTTCTCAAAACATATGGTACATAGATTGCTATTGACCGACCTCAAAATAGGTGCGAATCCTATATAATTACGATTGCTTAACATAGGGCTAAATTTTGTCCCGGTTCGAGAAATGATCATTCGTGGCTCAAACCCATGTTTGTAAAGCCAAACCCTTTGATCCAATAACCTTGAGATTCATTTTTAGGAGGCTTTGGTCTTATCAATCCTCTAATGAATTTTCATCAACTTTGGTCAAAGTGGATCACTTAAACATCATTGATCATTTAATGTTGCCTTGAGAATTCTTAAATGAATGATATACTTGACAAAAAACAAATGAAACTTGTTGCTGAGAGGCTTTGATTTTATCAATCTTCTAATGAGTTTCAAATGTAAGTATCAAGATGGTCATTAAACTAACCTCTAATTTCTAACATTTGACTTTACTTTGTGTCTTTATTTTGTGCTTTTACTTTATGTACCATTTATTTTAGCATTTACATTTCTTCTATTTTCATCTTTGCTCACTTGAGCATTTATCTTTATGTCATTTTTACTTTACTCATTTGAGCTTTTATTTTCTTTTTGAAGATACCTAATAACCAAATTGAACAATAAAAATGGGCTTTAATGTTACTTTGACTATTTGGTTACTATCCTTGGCATTTTGGAGACATGGATTTCTTGGGCTTAGTATTAGAAGCCTTAACTACCCTTGAGACTTGGTGACTTCTGTTGTTATTTTGTCTGGAGTTCTTGGGGTTTACCCCAAGATATTGGTTTGTTTGTTCGCTTTGTGTGCAGGTTATTGTGATTACATGCTTTGTAAGTGATCTGGAATTCATCTGTATACAACGGTTACTCTGCCCAACTTTTGTGAAGACTTAATGCAAATGAAGCTTGGTTTTCTTAAGAGTTTTATTATCTTTGTTTGTTTGGTTTCAAATCCAAAGGATGGGAATTCTACATTGAATCATTGTGTCAAGTGTTGTCTTCTTGTTGGCTAGATGTTTATTTTCCCTAGGTTTTACCTTATACTTTAGGATAGTCTCTTAATCTCATCCCATCTTCTTTAATTTCAAAAATCTTATCCCTCCTTTTGAAAACTCTTCTTGTTTTAAAACTTGAACAACTTTCATAATAAACTTGGACTTAGGTCTATGTATTTTCAATGATATTTTCTTAATCAAACTTTAAAGGTATTTAACAATACCTTGACATTTTTTTTGAGAAGAGTAAAAGTCAATCAATCTCATTTCAAACTATTTTGCCATTGTTGGCTTTTATCTTTAAAATTTTCTCAAAAGATTGGACTCTTATCAATCCTTGTAGTGATGCAAACAACTATACTTCTACAATATGTAGTGAATTGAGATATTTTCCACTTTGGTGTTGAGTGAGGCTTTGTTTATTTTAAAATCCAAGCTATATCCTCCACTTTGAGATGACGCAAATTCTCCTTTCTCATAATTGTGGGTAGTAAGTATGTTTTCCATTCGGACAATGACGATGATGTCTTATCTCTTAAAATTAACCAACACACTCATGTTTTAAATTTTTTTAAAGGTGAACTACATGTACCTTGATCCCCTATTACACAGAAGGTGGTACGTAGGCACTAAAGGTTCGCAACCGTGGCAGGTGAAAAAATTATAAAAATACTTCTTTTCTCATCTCTACAATCTATTTCTTATACAAAATTTTATAGCTAAAGTATATAGATTTTCAAAGAGGTTCCTGTAGAGTACCATAGATGTTTAGAGTGCTAATACCTTCCCTTTGCATAACCAAACCCTGAACTTAGATTCTCTCCCCCTCTTTTGGGTTATTCACTCTTTTCCCATTCCTTTGGAAACAATAAAGCATGGTGGCGATTTTTATTTGATCTGTGCGAGTCAAGTCAATCTAATGGCTTAGTATCAACATTTCTACCGCTACAACAAGACTAAAAGCAAACATTAGAAAACCTAATCTCAAGACAAAAATAACTGAAATTAAAACACACCGCACACACGCACCTCTAGGGTTACCCTCACTTGTTGCCTCAGATATAAACAGTCATGTCCCTCGAATGTGGGATGCTTTAGCAAAGACCCTCAGTTAAAAGAATGTAGTCCCTTGATGACCCTTTGATGTTGCCTTCGGTAAAAGATCTCAGTCCCTTACAATAATTTCTAAAGCATATCACAAGTTTCTTTCTATGACTGTACGATGACCCATATTTTGCCCTCACATCCAACAATAGGACTTCCTACTAATTAATGGTAGGATATCACTACCTAAAGGAGGAGGAAAAGAACAAAGACATTTTGAGTAGGTAGAACACTCATAATCGCTTGCTCACCAACTAAAACAATTTCCGCACTTCATACTTTCAAAATAACTACTCTCCAAATGATTTATAAGCACTCTTGAGGACTGATACAAGGGTTATTATAAAGCAAACTGCCTTACATTGGCATTTTCAAAAACACTTTAAACAACAAACACTTCCTTTCAACAAATATTTTTAAAACAAACATTTTGTATACATTCTCAATGATACGAGAATCATTACAAAATTGCGGCACTTAGGCATTTTCAAAACATTTGCAAACATACACAAACACAAAGCATTTCAAAAAGTGATCAAGCAATTAAGAGCTGTAGATAACTATGGATGAAAAGGGTTCTAACACCTTCACTTTTCATAACCTACCCCCCAAACTCAAGAAAATTTTCAAAGGTCTTTCCTGTTCTTTTCACCCTTTCCTTTATTGGATAAAAGAAAAGTCGATGGAGACTCTTGCTATCTGCAACATTTGCGATAAAACGCAAAACCTAAAAGTCAATTCTCCCACCGTATTACAGAACTGGCGACTCTGCTGGGAGATAAAAAATAAAAGTGGGCTTACCTTAGAGCTAGATCACATTTGAAAATGCTTTACTTGCTTGATTTGTATGCTTTACATTTTGGGGTTATGCTTGAGTTTATTTCTTGTATATATCATATACCTGAATCCAAGGGCATTTTAGGTAAGTAGCAATAGATCGTGAAAACTGTACGGTATAGACCGATATGGTTGAAACGATGGCTACGTTAGTGCGACACATTGGTTTTGTACTGGTGTCCCTTGAGTAAGTCAAGGAGAATGTTGGGTTGTCGCGTGGTATCATAAGCACTAACTCACTGTAGAACCTTAGTTGACACAACTTAGCCATTAGAATGTAGTGACATAGCCGACTTTGGTACAAACTAAAGTTGGTTGATACTCGATGCTACACTTTTATTTTTTATCTTGGGAGATAAAAAATGAAAGTGGGGTTACCTTAGAGCTAGATCACATTTAAAAATGCTTTACTTTCTTGATTTGTATGCTTTACATTTTGGGGTTATGCTTGGGTTTATTTCTTATATAGATCATATACCTGAATCTGAGGGCATTTTAGGTAAGTAGAAATACATCGTGAAAACTATACATCATAGACCGATATGGTTGAAACGATGGCTACGTTAATATAACACATTGGTTTTGTACTAGTGTACCTTGAGTAAGTCAAGGAGAATGTTGGGTTGCCGCATGGTGTCATAAGCACTAACTCACCGTAGAATCTTATTTGACACAACTTGGCCATTAGAATGTAGTGACATAGCCAACTTTGGTACAGATTGAAGTTGGTTGATACTCGATGCTACACTTATTGAGATCAGACTCTTGGGATATTTTGGTCGCAATTTAGATGCTTATGCTGAAACAATACCTGAGAGAAAGATCAGTGATATTGAGGCTCCTAGAACCTGATTACTTCTTTTAGGACAGGTTGAGCCAACTAAAGCTTCAAGAGGGTACTTACCTATAAACTCCATTCAAGCCTTAACCTAAGACCTGGTGTGTTTCATTTGTGTGTGATTAATTGTTCGAACATAACATCATAACATCATGACATCATTACACATATCATTTTCACTAAACCATTTCAAGGATCTCAAGGGCCTGTGATGCAGGGTTATATTGAACTAGACGCCTATCAAGGGGAAAGGAGATTTATTTTCCTCTAACCAGATGTCGTCAAAGACCAACGTACGATATCTTGAGTCAAAGGCTAGGACCTATTCGACATGGTGAGCTTGATTCTCGTGGAAGGACATTCAACGATACGAAGTTCTTCAAATCAAAGTTGTAGTCAAACTCAATTTCTAACATGTCTTGTGTTTCCCCCGCGAGATCCTTGAAAACATTGCATTTACATATCATGCATCATCACATAGCAGGTTTTCCAATACATGTTTATTCATCTATTTACTGTTTATTTCAGTGCAAGATGGATCTCGAACAAACTATCAAGGATCTCCAAACTCACCATGCACAATTCCAAGAGACTTTTCTGAATCTGGCCAAAGGGCAACAAGAGATGATGGTGCTCCTCACCATGAAAAAGAAGACTAAGAAGCGGGTTGTTATCCTCAACATAGGGAGAAGATTCAAAGGTCCTGCTCAACTGGTTCGAGTGAATGATGTTTCCTTTGAGGAAGACGACAACCAAGAGGATGATGGCAGAAGTGTTAGCGGTGAAGATAAAAACAACCAGGGTTCCGAAGATGAAGACTATTCCAACGAACAGTGTCCTCCTACAGATGACAAGTACAAGCAGTTGGAAGACTGACTCAAAGCTATGGAAATCCAGAAAGTACTTGGGTTGGATTTCAGAGAGCTAGGTCTGATCCCGGGGGTGGTCATCCCTCACAAATTCAAGGTCCCTATTTTTGCTAAATATGATGGGGTCTCTTGTCCCAAACTTCATCTGAGGTCGTACGTCCGAAAAATCCAACCTCATACTGCTGACTGGAAATTATGGGTCCATTTATTTCAAGAAAGTTTGGTTGGCACTCAACTTGAATGGTTCTATCAACTTGAAGGAACCAACATTCACACATGGGAATACTTGGCTACTACTTTCTACAAGAAATATCAATATAACGCTGACCTGGCACCGACTCATGTATAATTGCAAAACATGTCCATGGATTCGAATGAAGGGTTCAAGGAGTATGCCCAGAAATGGAGGGACCTAGCCGGAAGGGTGCAACCTCCTTTGACTGACCGGGAATTGGTAGATATGTTCATGGGCACTTTGACAGGTCCATTCTTTAATTTGCTGATTGGGAGTTCTTCATGAGGGTTTACTGAGCTGATTTTGACTGGCAAACAAGTTGAAAGTTGTATCAAGAGCAGGAAGATTCCAATGGCTGCAAATTTTAATGTTGTGAAGAAGTCGTTCAGTGGTAATAAAGAAACCAATGTTATTTATGGCCAGAAAGGCCATAGTAAAAATGACAGCCATCAGTCTGTGGGAGCGATGTTGATCTCTAATCCAGCGCCTGTTCAACAATCACAACAAGGCAACCAATGTAGGTCAGACGCTCCGAGGAGGCAGTTCACCAGGGTTAATATGCCATTGGCTCAAGAATTACAATATCTGTTGAAAGCATAATTGATAACACTGCGGGATCCTCCTCAGAATCCCAACACATCATCTCCAAAGTACAACCCAAATGTGAGGTGTGCTTATCATTCGAACAGTCATGGGCATGACACCAATAATTGTTGGGCCCTAAAGAGCAAGATTCAAGATCTGATTGACAACAAGGAAATTGAGTTTGATCCTCCAGAGACCTCGAATGTGATTATCGCATCGATGTCGAAGCACGACAAGGGTGTGAATTCCATTGATGTTAGTTCAGATGAAGAAAATGTTGATAGTAACTTTGACAACTGGATATTTCCCACTACTGACAACGGACTCAATAATTGAAAGACGGGAAGACATTATCTCAATCTCCTTTAACCAGGGGTAATAGTTATTTCTGTTTTATTTCTTTAAGAAGTTTGGTTATGTAATTTCATTTTAAAACAATGACTTTAAACCTTGTGTCTTACCCGGGGCATAATGGTCCATTTGTTAAGGGTTATCATTTCATATGTCATATCTTCATTTAATGAAAACATTGGATGTTTTGCATTAAAATTTTATGCTCTCTATCTTTCTTTTACTTTATTGCACTTTAAAAAAGCTATGTGTTCTTACACACACCCACACACTACATTGTAGATCCCCATCCACTTTGGATCTCGTTGATAACAATTCTTCTATTGTCGCTTATAACTTTGAAAATTCGATCTACCAAGCTGAAGATGAAGGTGAGGAAGATTGTGAAATACCTGGAGAACTTACCAAACTCTTAATACAAGAATAAAAGGCTATCCAACCACATGAAGAGCCGATCAAAGTGGTAAACTTGGGTTCCGAGACAGACATAAAGGAGGTCAAGATAGGCGCCAACCTAGAGGGCAGTGTCAAGAACATATTGATTCAAATGTTGCACGACTATGTTGAGGTATTTGCTTGGTCATACGAAGACATGCCAGGTCTCGATACTGATATTATGGTTAACCGTCTACCAATGAAATATGGTTATTCTCTGATTAAGCAAAAGGTCAGTCACATTCGTACTGATATGTCATAGAAAATTAAGGCCGATGTTATGAAGCAATTCAATGTAGGGTTCTTAGTAGTGACTTCATATCCTCAATGGGTTGCTAATGTTGTTCTGGTACCAAAGAAAGAAGGCAAGGTACGCATGTGTCTAGATTACAGGGATCTGAACAGGGCAAGCCCCAAAGATGACTTTCTGCTTCCACATATTGATGTTTTGGTCGACAACACTTCTCAGCATAAGATATTCTCTTTCATGGATGTTTTTTCAGGTTATAATCAGATCAAGATGGCTCCTGATGACATGGAGAAAACTACTTCTGTCACACAGTGGGGGACTTTTTGTTACAAGATCATGCCTTTTGGGTTGAAGAATGCAGGGGAAACTTATCAGCGTGCCATGGTAGTTTTGTTTCATGACATGATTCATTACGAGATAGAGGTCTATGTCGATGATATGATAGCCATATCACAGACTGAAGAAGAACATCTTGATCATTTGCACAAGTTATTTGAAAGGCTGAAGAAGTACAAGCTAAGGCTAAATCCAAACAAATGCACCTTTGGAGTGAGGTCTGGAAAACTCCTAGGTTTCGTCGTCAGTGGTAAAGGTATTGAAGTTGATGCTGCAAAAGTTAAAGTTATTCAAGAAATGTCGACTCCCCGTACTGAGAAGGTGGTCATAGGTTTCTTAGGATGACTAAACTACATTTCCTGATTCATTTCTCATTTGACTGCTACCTGTGAGCCAATCCTCAAGCTGCTGAAGAAAGATCAAGTAGTAAAGTGGAACGACTACTGTCAAATAGCTTTTGATAAAATCAAGGAGTACTTACAAGAACCTCTGATTCTAATGCCACCAGTTGAAGGAAGACCTTTAATCATGTACCTAACAGTGCTAGAGAATTAAATAGGGTGTGTGTTGGGGAAACATGACGAGTCTGTTCGAAAAGAGCATGCAATATACTACCTTAGCAAAAAGTTTACCGACTGTGAAACAAGATATTCACTGCTCGAGAAAACTTGTTACGCTTTGGCATAGGATGCTCGCCAACTAAGAGAGTATATGTTGACCCATACTACTTTATTGATTTCTAAAATGGATCCCATCAAATACATATTTGAGAAGCCAACCCTCTTCAGAAGAATAGCCCGATGGCAAATGGTCCTAAGAAAATATGACATTCAATACACCACTCAAAAAGCAATCAAAGGAAGTGTACTTGAAGATCATTTGGCACATCAAGCTGTAGACAACTACCAATCTATGAACTTCGAATTCTCGGATGAGAATATCATGCTAATTACAAATTATGAAGAACATGGACCGTATGAAGGACCTGAGTCAGGATCCCGATTGTTGTACTCCAAAATTTTCCCTCCCATATTTCTCAAAACATTTCAAGAAAGATCTCCAAATTTCTCAAGGTAGTCCAAGGATTGGCCAGACAAGCTCTCTCCTAAGGCAGTCTACCCCAAATTAGGGTTTCATGTTGCATCAAGATCTTTAAGTCCAAGTGATCCCAAGTGCTCACCAATGTCCTAATATGTTCTCAAGATCATCCATGTCAAGTTTCAAGCCTTGTAGAGGAAGTTTTCTCAGTCAATTGCTCAAAGGTCCAAAAATTGACTATGCTAGGGCAAAAGTCAATTTGTCCTACATGCAGTCAAACTTCAAGATTTTTTATCAACATCCTCATTTTGAAGTATATTTCATCATTTTATCAAGGGTTGATCATGATTCATCAAGGATTGCTCATAATTCATCAAGATTCAAACGTTGCTAAATTAGGGTTTTGAAGGAAAAGTCAACTCAACTTTGACCAAGCATAACTTTCTCATACTTTATGATAAATGACCCATCCAAAGCTCATTTTTAAGAGGATGCAATTACCTACAATCCATCTTCATCTCCCAAGTTCAAAATATGCACTCACAAGAAGTTATGAATTTGGACATTATAGGTCATTTTGAAAAGTCAACAAAAACACCTTTTTTGTCAAAGCTTCATACATGAGCATGGAATATGAAAATTAGATGATACAAAAAGGGTTGATTAGAGTACATATGAAGATTTCTAAAACGTCCAAGAACACATCCAAAGAGTCAAAATTGAGGAAGTTATGCATTGTTGAAGTTGACTTTTTTTGCAAAATTGCCAAAAGTCAACTATGCCCTAAAACTTCAAATTTTTCCAAATGGGCCCATTCTTTTTCACTTGTTTTGAGTTGGAAACATGGCCCACGTGCCCTAACCTTTTCCACTTGTCCATGTCTTATTTTTATTAATTATTTTGATTTTTATTTGAATTAATTTGATTTAAATCAAATAAAATCCAAAACATTGATAACAAGGGATTTTGTGTTTATTTCAGGCTTCATTGAACAACTAGCATCATTCCAAATTCGCATCAATGCATAGAGTGGATAAAAAGATTGAAAAAGCCATGTTTGGAAAGGTTTTAAGAAGGAAATCAAATCAAATCAAAAGGCATTGAAGAAGGAAGATTTGGACAGAATAACCAACCCTAATGCATTGTGTGATACATAAAGAGGCGAGGCAGACCTAGAAAGGGGTTAGAAGCAAGCGTGAGAAGAAGAACAAAATTGGAAAAATCAAGAGAAAAGTGTGAGATCAAAATCCCACTTAGAGGCATCCTCAAGGCTTGCTATTGATTCCAATCATTTCCTGGCACTCTCAGGAACCTCAAGCTATCAAGAACAAGCCTGTTCCGGTCCCTAATCGCACTGTAAGTCATTCATAACCTCGCCCTGTGCTTGAATTCGCATATTGGAATTTAAGCGTTGTTAACCTGAATTAATGACATATTCTTAACCTATGAAGCATTTGCAAACTTTTGGCATTACTCAATTTCATTTATATGGCTTGTGCTGTAAATCACCATTGTTAGGTTTTTGGAGTTGTTTTTAGGGTTTTCAATTTCAGGGACAATTGGCCTTAGCAATGGGTACGGTTGTGATCAGGAGGGTGAGACGAATTCAACCACAGCATTAGTTTCCATTTATGTGGCCTGTAGAGGATTTTGTAAGGACCCCTGCTTGTAGCGACGGACAAAATGTTCGTAGGTAAAAGTATTCTACTTTTACCCACGGAGAGAGGAAGGGGATGACTGCGTGTCACTCCCCCATAGGCCAATTCAAATTCCAGCGCGTTTTTATTTTATTTTTCCACTAACAGTTGTCTTCTTATATTATTATTATTTTGTAATATGATAACAAATGAAAACAAGTGTCCCAGCGGAAGCCAGCTAAGCGTTAAGGTCTTGGAAGGCTGGAGGTCAGGGGTTCGATCCCTGCCTCCAGCATTTTCTATTTTGCATTATTATTTTAGGAAATCTAGTGCGTGCTTGATCGTGATGCCCACCATACTCCTTCCTCATCAGCGTGCCAGATGGCCAGATGGCCAAATCTAGTGGCCACCATTGCATGCACACCATAGGCCAAGTCAAACATGCCACACTGGATGGTAAAAGTCAGCGTGGACCTTCTCCAAATGGGCCCAGATTCTTGCTTTTGACACCCCAATTTTCAGGCCCATCTCCTCTATCTTTTTATATCTTGTTTATTTCATTTAATTACTTATTTATTTATTTACTAACCCAAAATACTTTTTCTTTTTATCAAAAAAATCACAAATAAATATTTTTATTAGAATATTATTTTTCTTCAATAAATGCAATTAATTTAATTAGGTTTGATTAAATTAGGTAACTTTAATTTATTTTGTAAATAATTAAAATCAATTAGAATCAATAGGTTTTTATTTTAATCATTTTATTTTTCCCTAAAATAACAAAATCCAAAAATATGTCATTAATTATTTTTCATTAATTAATTTAATAACTAATTAATTTAGCATTTAATTTTAGGACTTAATTTCTTTTTAAAAAATATTTTAAAAAAACAACAAAAAAAAACATTTTCTTTTAATTAAGATAGAAGGGGCAAAACCCTAGTTTTCGCATTCGATCCAATTTCCCCGCGTGCTTTATTTTTATCAAATTATTGTATCTGCTCCCGGTTTGTAATAATTAAATTAGGACATTTATTTATTTTTACCGCTTTTAAATTTTAAAGGGTTTGTTTTTGGCTATGTAAATACCCGAAGCCTTGTAATAGTTTTAGTTAAATTCTGCACTTTAATTTCTGCAAATATTTAACTGCTAGATGTTTGATAATAGGATTTGCATGATAAGAATGAATGACTAAATTTAAAACAGTTAGATCACCCTTAATTGTGCAAAGATAAAAATATCTGAAATCAACACATTCGCACATGCGCACTCCTAGGGTACACTCCCACTTGGTTGCCTTCGTAAATGGTCATTGAGTATAGGTTGTTTTAGAGGTCTCCATTTTGTCTAAAAGATTATAAGTTGCCTCGGAAAGGTTGCCTCAGATATCGTTGCCTCTGATAAATGATCCAAGACATTAGGGTTACCGCTAAGACGTCCTAACATTGCTTTAGTAACCATATGTCCCTCTTTCGAATTGACCCTCAAACTCCATCGACGGTGCTACCTACTCACTGATAGTGGGATAGCATTGTCTAAAGGAAACAAACATAGAACGATTCCTTTTTCGAGTAGGTAGATTAGTTCTTAAGTATTTGCTCAATCAAAAGAAAACTTTTTCACACTTACACTTTTACGAACAAATTTTCAAAAACACTTCATTACACTCTTGAAGACGGAAGCAAGAGTTAAATCGAAGTTGAAACAAAAACTTTTCAAAACCCACAAACACAAAGAAAACAATTTTGAAAATGATGAGCAAGTACCTAAGAGCCCGTAGATAACTACGGATAGAAAGGGTGTTAATACCTTCCCTTTCTATAATCTACCCCCCGTACTCAGAAGTATCTCAAAAAAGGAATTTTTTTGTGCTTTTTTCCTTTCCTTGTTGGATAAAACAAAAGTCGGTGGAGAATCTTGCTTACCGCGACATTTTGCGAAAACAAACTCAAAACGCAAACCAGTATTCTAAAAACAGTCAGTTCTCCCACCGTATCACATCATGAAATGAAAGGAGTACAAAGTGAAAACAAAACAAATATCTATGTGGAAATGATCACCTTGGGTTCCAACTCCGCTATTTCCCCTATGTCTTCGAACATCTCATCCCTTGTTGTCAGAAGAAGTTCATTGACGATGAAGATTTCCCGCATTCACCATGGACGATGAAGATTTCCCGCACCCAGTGAATACAGACATAGTTAAAAGATACTACGCATAAAAATGACCCGCTAGGTTGACTGGCCTAGGCAAAAATAAGGGCATCCCGACGAACCAAAAGGGTTCGGGAAAAAATTAGGGATATATATAAAAGATTATACACCCGACAAGTCGAAAACCTGAAAAGGCGGCTTAGGCAAAAAAGGGTATCTTGGTGGGCTGAAAACCCAAAGGGAGATCCAGGCAAAAGTTAGGGATTAAAGCGTACGACTATGTCCCATTGGATCACTTGCAACAAGCTTTATTACCAAAGTCAAAAGTTCAAATGATACAGATCATTTCAATGAACTTCTTCTGACAACAAGGGATGAGATGTTCGAAGACATAGGGGCGATAGCGGAGTTGGAACCCAAAGAGATCATTTCCACATAGATATATGTTTTGTTTTCACTTTGTACTCCTTTCATTTCATGATGTGATACGGTGGAAGAACTGACAGTTTTTTTGGAATGCTGGTTTGCATTTTGCATTTTGTATTCACAAAATGTCGCGGTAAGCAAGAGTCGCCACCAACTTTTATTTTATCCAACAAGGAAAGGAAAAAAGCACAGAAAAATTCCTTTTTCGAGATATTTCTGAGTTCGGGGGGTATATTATAGAAAGGGAAGGTGTTAGCACCCTTTCTATCCGTGGTTATCCACGGGCTCTTAGGTACTTGCTCATATTGTTTTCAAAATTGTTTTCTTTGTTCTTGTGGGTTTGAAAAAAAGATTTTGTTTGAAAACTTCGATTTAACTCTTGCTTCTGTCCTCAAGAGTGTGTGAGGTGTTTTTGAAAACTTTGTTCGAAAAGGAGTGTAAGTGTGAAAAGTTTTTGTTTTTGAAAGAGAAAGTATCTAAGAACCATCTACCTACTCGAAAAAGGAATCGTTCTATGCTAATTTCCTTTAGACAATGCTATCCCACTATTAATGAGTAGGTAGCATCGTCGTTGGAGTTTGAGGGTCAATTCGAATTAGGGACTTACGGTCACCAAAGCAATGTTAGGACGCGTTAGCGGTAACCCTAATATCTTAGATCATTTGTTCGAGGCAACAATATCTGAGGCAACCATTTTGAGGCAACTATGATCTTTTAGACAAGAGGGCGACCTCTAAAATGACCTATACTCAATGACCGTGTACGAAGGCAACCAAGTGGGGTGTACCCTAGGAGTACGCATGTGCGAGTGTGTCGTTTTCAGTTATTTTTATCTTTGTACATGTTAAGGGTGATCTAAGTTTATTTTAGATTAAAACATCCAGTCTTGTCATGCAAACCCTATTATCAAACATCTAACAGTTATAATTTGCAGAAATAAATTGCGGAATTTAAATTACAAGGCGTCGGGTATTTATATCTCCAAAGACAAACCCTTTGAAAATAAATAAAGCAATAAAAAATAATTAAAAGTCCTATTAACTATTACAATCCGGGAGCAAGTACATTATTGGTAAAAGAAAGTAAATTGTATGCGGGAAATTAAGTCGAGCGCATGATTAGGGTTTTGACCCTTTTGATTCAAGAAAATGTCTTTTTTGGTTTTTTGTTATTTTATTTTAAGAAAGAAATATCCTAAATTAATTACTAAATTAAATTAATGAATTAATTAAATGAAAAATAAAATTATTTTTTGGAGTTTTGATGATTTTAAGAAAGAAAAATAAAATTAATGGAATTAGTAATTAAAACCTAATTAAATCTAGTTAATTTTAATTATTTGCAAAATGGGTTAAAATTATTCTAGAATTAAAACCTAAATTAATTAATTAGTATTTATTAAAAAAAATAAAAGTTAAAATTTGATTTGAAATAAAAAAAATTTTTTGTGATTTTATTTTATAAAAAGAAAATTGTGATTGGTTAGAAGTTAAATACAAATAATAAAACAATTAAAGTAAATAAACAAAATAAATAAAAAGAGGGAGTATGGGCCTGAATTTTATGGTGTAGATAACAATTGGGAGGCCCAAAATCGCTGGCCCTTGTTGACTCTTGGTGATCTGGTGTCTATGCATCGACTGGCACCTTGGTGGACCATCAGCTTGGAACCATCAGATTTGGCCTTTGGCCATCTGCCCATTAGATGAATGAGGATGCATGGTGTTCTGCAAGCCTAAGCGCGCATAGGAGTACCTGAAGAGAAAAAACATTGAGAAAGTGGGAGACCTGGGATTCGAACCCAGGTCCTGAAGGAGTTTGGACGTGCACGCTTGCCACTACGCCATGATGGTTTGTTTGTTAATATAATACAAAGAGTATATAATAAAATAAAACAAGTCAATGGCCAGAAAAATTATGAAAAACGCGCGCTATTTGAATGATGCAATGGATGGACGCCACGTATTGTCTTCAACCTCTCGTCCGTGGCTAAAAGATCTCAAACCTATACCAACGGACAGAAGTCCGTAGCTATAAGCCAGTCCACCTCCATAATTTGCTACGAGCCACAAAAATGCATTTCAAGGGCATGGTTCTGCTCGTCTCAACCTCCCGGTCCTAACCATACCCTTCTTGATGGTCAACTGATCCTGAAAAGAAAACGGCCAAAAAATCTCCAAGAACCCTAGCTATGGTGTTTTGCATTACAGGTTATATAAACGAAATTAAATGATGCAAATAGCTTGGAAATGTTGTGAGGATTACAAATATGCAGTTAGTTTTCATTATAGATGCAAGAATGATGAGTTTCGATTTCAAGAACAGAGTTGGGTTTCGTGACACTTACAGCGCGTTTGGACATCTGAAAAAGCTTGCTTTGGATTGGTTTAGCTTGAGTGAATGCCCAGGAAGTGATTGGAACAGGTCTCAGCCCTTGAAAACACCTCTAAACACGATTTCGATCTCAAGCTTTTTGTGACTTTTTTCAAATCTTGTTTTGCCTCTCTCTGCAATTGTCAACCCCTATTTTCGTATGCTTTTCTTCCTTATGTAATGTTCAATGTATTAGGTTTACAAACTTGGCTCAAATCTTCTCCCATCAATGCTTGCATATTTGATTTTATCTCCCTTTACAAACTTGCCAATTTTGCCTAATCTCAATCTTTTTGCACATGATCTGGTTTGATTCGATTTTGATGATGTTAATGATTGTGATCAAAGCCTGAAACAGCCAAAAAATCTTATGTAATCAAAGTTTTGGATTTTATATGATTTTATTTGATTAAAAATGAATAAATTCAATAAAAAATCAAATAAAATAATAAAAATGAAATATGAGCTCATGGCTGAAGCTAGGACATGTGGGCAACTATGCAAGCTCAAAACAAGTGAGAAAGAATGGGCCCATTTGACAAAATTTGAAGTTTTGGGGATAGTTGACTTTTGGAAATTTTGCAAAAAAGTCCAACTTCAACAATGCATAACTTCTTCAATTTTGAATTTTTGGAAGTGTTCTTGGACTTTTTAGAAAGCTTGAGATGTCCGCTAACTAACCCTTTTGGTCTCATCTCATTTTGATGTTCCATGTTGAAGTTATAAGCTTTGGAAAAAAAGGTGTTTTTGTTGACTTTCAAAAATGACCTATAATGTCCAAATTTATAACTTTTTGTGAGTGCATTTATTGAACTTGGGGTATGAATATGGATTGTGGGAAATTGCATCCTCTTCAGAATGAGCTTTCGATGGGTCATTTCTCATAAAGTATGAGAAAGTTATGATTGGTCAAAGTTGAGTTGACTTTTCCTACAAAACCCTAATTTAGCAACTTTTGAGTCTTGATGAATTTTAAGCAATCCTTGATGAATCATGATCAACCATTGATAAAATGATGAAATATCCTTCAAAATGATAATGTTGACAAAAAATCTTGAAGTTTGACTGTTTATAGGTCACAGTTGACTTTTGCCCTAGTATAGTCGATTTTTGGACCCTTGAGCAATTGACTGAGCAAACTTTCTCTGCAAGGCTTGAAATTTGACATGGATGATATTGAGAGCATATTAGGACATTGGGTAGAACTTGAGGTCATTTGGATTCAAAGATCTTGATGCAACACAAAACCCTAATTTGGGGTTGACTGCCTTAGGAGATAGCTTGTCTGTCCAACTCTTGAGCAAACTTGAGCAACTTGGAGATTTTTCTTGCAATGCTTTGAGAAATATGAGAGGGCAAATTTTGGGGTACAACAGCTGCCCCTATTAAATCTTCTTAAACATGAGGATGTAGATTGACTTTGGTGCTTTACGTGATTCGAAGGTGGAAGATGATTGAACACTAGAGTGCCCAGAAATTTGCACACGCATGAAGTGGTATCAGCCTTGTGATGTCGGGAATGGGCTTACAGATGCCATTTGGAGATTGGTGACGAGGGGATGGGCTTAAAGATGCCATCTGAAGGAGTGTCGATCGCATAGGAGATTCCTTAGCGAGAACTTGCATACCTGTTGTTGTAGAAGATTCCGCTGGGGAAGCATGATCTGTTGTTGAGATTTAGGAACTTGCCTGTGCTTCAACTGAGAGAAAATTTATGTTGAGTTTTAAGAACTTGTCTATAATTCAACTGGGGGGAATATGTCGAGATTTAGAACCTTATCTATAATTCAACCGAGGATAATTCAGTTGAGATTTAAGAACCGGTCGGTACTTCGACTGAGGAGAATTGCCGAGATTTAGAACCTTATATGTAATTCAACCGAGAATAATTCAGTTGAGATTTAAGAACCGGTCAGTACTTCGACTGAGGGAAACATCTTCATCGAGATCTAGGACTGTTTGTACTTCAACGGAGGATAATTCTGTTGAGATTTAAGAACTCGTCCACACTTTGACGGAGGAACTTTGTCGAGATTTAGAACCTTATCTGTAATTCAACCGAGACTAATTCAGTTGAGATTTAAGAATCGGTCAATACTTCGACTGAGGAAAACATCTTCATCAAGATCTAGGAACTGTCTGTACTTCAACGGAGAATAATTCTGTTGAGATTTAAGAACTCGTCCACACTTCGACGGAGGAAAATTGTCGAGATTTAGAACCTTATCTGTAATTCAACCGAGACTAATTCAGTTGAGATTTAAGAACCGGTCAGTACTTCGACTGAGGGAAACATCTTCATCGAGATCTATGATTGTCTGTACTTCAACGGAGGATAATTTTGTTGATATTTAAGAACTTGTCCACACTTCGACGGAGGAAAATTGTCGAGGTTTAGAACCTTATCTGTAATTCAACCGAGACTAGTTCAGTTGAGATTTAAGAACCGGTCAGTACTTCGACTGAGGGAAACATCTTCATCGAGATCTAGGTCTGTTTGTACTTCAACAGAGGATAATTCTATTGAGATTTAAGAACTCGTCCACACTTCGATGGAGGAAAATTGTCGAGATTTAAAACCTTATCTGTAATTCAACCGAGAATAATTTAGTTGAGATTTAAGAACCGGTCAGTAGTTTGACATAGCTGAGAACTTAACTGCATCCTTCCTGAAAGGTAAAGGTCAGTCGTATGTAATGCATGATATATATCAAGCAATGATGTTCTCAAAATAAATGAGATTGTGTTGTATGATGCGTATATGCATGTATCATGATGTATGGAAATGTAATGTTTTGGCTGGGGAAAATAAATCCCGTATAGCTGCTGGTGAAAAGAGTTGAATTCTTCGTTTCTACTGGAGATGGCGAACGAAGATGATTGCGAGAATAATCCTGAAGGAGAGGATAACTCCGTTGGGGAATAAACTGATGAGGAGATTACTCTGTGGGGAAGAGATGCTCTGTAGAGGATTCCACCGATAAATTCCGTTGGGGGTGAATTATCGTTGCTGGTGATACTGAATCCTGTTGGGGATTGAATTCCTATTTGTGAAAGGAATGAATTCCATTGGGGATGATCTTCAGTTGAGACTACACTGGGGATACCCTTTTAGACTCTAATGGGGATAGTCCTTTGAGCTCTGCTGGGGACAATCTTCCAAAGTATACTGGGGATGATTCTCCAAACTCTACTGGGGAAGCCTTTTCAGACTGCGCTGGGAGAAATTTTAGACTCCACTGGGGATATCTTGTACTCGGCCGGGGAATATTCTTATACTCCACTGGGGAATATTAAGGCCTTTCAGTGCTGATGGTATATAAACTCTGCTTAGGGAGAATATTACCGATTAATTCACAGTTGCAAGTCTCAGCTGGGGAGAGTTAACATTACTGTCTTACTCTGCGGGGAGTGAATATATCTCAACCATGTTCTTCAACTGAATTTACCTTGTACCTGGTGGATAGAGCAACTATACAGTTTGGACAATTCTTATTTGCCCTTGTTTCTGATATTACAAGTAATTGTCTTTTGTTTTGCATGTAAATATTCATGAGCAGCAGATAATGTCAGATGCATATATCAAAAATGAACATTGGACGTTCTTTGCAAAACAAAACAAATAAAGGAAAAACAGTTTGAAATTTCTTTGAAGATGAATTGTATTGATTTGAAGTTTGGCCTGTAAATAGGCGTTTTTGTACAAGAGGCTGACGTCCTAGTAAGAGAACGCCACCGAATAATAGAATTTACACAATTTGTGAAAAACTAAACAAAACAGCTATGTGAATAATCCCACTGGGTTCCAACTCTGCTATTGCCTTTATGTTCTCGAGCATCTCATCACTTTGCTACTTGGTTGAAGATGAATCAGATTGATTAGTGTCGTCCGAGCTTGATAGTCGATATCGAAGTCTGGATGCAAGGTGATCTAATGAGACATAGCGTTACGCTTTGATCCCTAATTTTTGCCTGGACTGCCCTTTTGGGTTTTCAGTCCACCGGGATACCCATTTTTGCCCAAGCCGCCTTTTCAGGTTTTCGACTTGCCGGGTGTACAATTTTTTATTTTCATCCCTTATTTTTGCCCGAACCCTTTTGGTTCGCCGGGAAGCCCTTATTTTTTCCTAGGCCAGTCAACCTAGCGGGTCTTTGATTATGCGTAGTATTTTTTCACTATGTCTGCATTGATGGGGTGAGGAAGGTCGTCACCATCCATGGTGGTTAGAATCATAGCTCCTCTTGAGAAAATGTTCTTAACCATAAATGGCCCTTCGTAAGTAGGGGTCCATTTGCCCCTGGGATCACCTTGAGGCAGGATAATACGCTTGATAACCAGGTCCCCAACTTGATACTCTTGTCATCTGACTTTCTTGTTAAATTCCTTGATCATCCGTTTTTGGTACGTCTGACCATGACAAACAGCAGTAAGTCTCTTCTCGTCAATTAAATTCAGCTGATCAAGTCAGGTCTGAATCTAGTCATCTTCACTCAAACCGGCATCCTTCATAATCCTAAGAGAGGGTATCTGAACTTCAATGGGTAAGACTGCCTCCATGCCATAAACCAAGGAATAGGGTGTTGCCCCTGTTGACGTCTGCGTTGAGGTGCGGTACCCATGAAGAGCAAATGGTAACATCTCGTGCCAGTCTTTGTATGTCATCGTCATCTTCTGCACAATCTTCTTAATGTTCTTATTAGCCGCTTCTACATCCCCATTCATCTTCGGTCGGTAAGGAGAAGAGTTGTGATGTTGTATCTTGAACTGCTTGCAGAGCTTGGTGATCATCTTATTATTGAGATTTATACCATTTTCCGTAATGATCCTCTCTGGTACACCATAACGACAAATCAGATTGTGCCGAATGAACCGTGCCACGACATTCTTGGTTACAGTAGCAAAGGAAGCTACTTCAACCCACTTTGTAAAGTAATCAATTGTTACCAGGATGAAACGATGCCTGTTGGACGCAGTAGGTCTGATTTCACCGATCATATCAATGCCCCACATTGCAAAAGGCCATGGAGTCGTCAAGATGTTCAGAGGTACTGGAGGTATATGCAACTTATCAGCATAGACTTGGCACTTGTGACAGGTCTGAGAATTCTGATAACAGTCGGCTTCCATTATGGACCAATAGTATCCTGCCTGAAGGATTTTCTTTGCCATGGTGTGTCCACTGGAATGAGTTCCGAAAGTACCTTCATGTAACTCTATCATGAATCTTTCTGCTTCATTCTTATCCACACAACGTAGTAAGGTCGAATCATGGTTACGCTTGTAAAGAATGCCATTGCTAATGAAGAAATTCGCCGCGAACCTCCTCAGAAACTTCTTGTCATTAACAGATGCACCCTCGGGGTACTCCTGAGCTTCAAGATACCTTTTCACCTCGTGAAACCAGGGTTTATCTGTTACCTCTTCAGTCTCAATGTCACAGCAATGTGCAGGTTCGTCCAATCTTTCAATGATAATTCGGGGAGCTTCGTTATCCCAATTGATTTTGAACATAGAAGACATCATAGCCAGCGCGTCCGCCAACTAATTCTCCTCTCTAGGGAAGTGTTCAAAGGTTATCTCCTCGAAATGCGGAAGCAACGTCAATACATACTCCTTGTAAGGAATAAGATTTGGGTGTTTCGTATCCCACTCGCCTTTGATCTGACTGATCACGAGAGCGGAATCTCCGAAGACACTCAGAAACTTAATCCTTAGGTCAATTGTTGCTCGTAGACCCATGATGCACGCTTCATACTCCACCATGTTGTTGGTGCAGTTGAAACATAGTCGGGCGGTAAATAGAGTATGAGAGCCTTTAGGAGATATAATCACGGCGCCAATGCCATTATCCAAAGCGTTCAAAGCTCCATCAAAGTACATAGACCATTGGGATCCTTCCTCAGGTCCTTCATTCGGTCCAGGTTCTTCGCAGTCAGTCACCATCATGATATTCTCATCCGGAAATTCAAAGTTCATAGACTGGTAATCATCCACTGCCTGATGTGCCAAATGGTCTGCCAACACACTTCCCTTGATTGCCTTTTGGGTCGTGTATTGGATGTCATACTCAGTCAAGATCATCTTCTATCTTGTGATTCTTCCGGACAAGGCAGGCTTCTCGAAGATATACTTGATTGGATCCATCTTTGATATCAATAGAGTAGTGTGATTCAGCATATACTGTCTCAGCTGGCGAGCAGCCCATGCCAAAGTGCAGCAAGTTTTCTCAAGCAACGAGTATCGAGTCTTGCAGTCGATAAAATTTTTGCTAAGGTAATAAATAGCATGCTCTTTTCGGCCAGACTCGTCATGCTGCCCCAACACGCACCCCATTGAATTATCGAGTACTGTCAAGTATAAGATCAAAGGTCTCCCTTCAACTGGCGGCATCAGAATAGGAGGTTCTTGGAGGTACTCTTTGATTCTTTCGAAAGCGGCCTGACATTCATCATTCCATCTTACCACTTGATCTTTCTTCAGTAGTTTGAAGATTAGCTCACAAATAGCAGTCAGGTGCGAGATGAATCGGGCAATGTAATTCAGACGTCCCAGAAAGCCTCTGACTTCTTTCTCTGTTCAGGGAGCTGGCATCTCCTGTATAGCCTTCACCTTTGTAGGATCCGCCTGAATACCTTTATTGCTTACGACGAAACCCAACAGCTTACCAGATCTCACCCCGAAGGTGCACTTGTTCGGATTTAACCTCAGCTTGTACAACTTCAACCTGTCAAATAACTTCTGAAGGTGAGAAAGATGTTCTTCTTTAGTCTGGGATCTTGCAATCATATCGTCGACGTATACCTCAATCTCATGATGGATCATGTCGTGGAACAAGGCGACCATGACGCGCTGATACGTTGCCCCGGCATTCTTCAATCCGAAGGGCATGACTTTGTAGAAGAAGGTACCCCATTGAGTAACAAAGGTTGTCTTCTCCATGTCTTCGGGAGCCATTTTAATCTGATTATAACCGGAGAAACCGTCCATAAAGGAGAAGACCTTATGCTGTATGGTGTTGTCAACCAGAACGTCGATATGAGGTAGAGGGAAATCATCCTTGGGGCTCGCCCTGTTCAGATCCCTATAGTCAACACACATCCAAACTTTACCATCCTTTTTCGGCACAGGAACCACGTTGGCCACCCACTATGGGTAAGAAGTAACTGCTAGAAAACCGGTGTCAAACTGTTTCATAACTTCAGCCTTGATTTTCTCGGACATCTCTGGGCGCATTCGGCGGATCTTCTGTTTCACTTGAGGACAGTCTTCCTTGGTAGGCAATCGGTGAACCACAATATCGGTATCCAACCCAGGCATATCTTCATAAGACCAGGCGAAGATCTCAACATAGTCACGCAGCATCTGAATCAACCGTTGCTTAACACTAGCTTCCAGATTTGCACCGATCTTGACCTCTTTCTTGTCTACCTCTGTACCCAGATTTATTGTTTCCATTGGCTCTTCATGCGGCTGTATGGCCCTCTCTTCCTGAAGTAGTAGTCTAGCAAGTTCACCAGGCACTTCGCAATCATCTTCACCTTCGTCTTCGGCTAAGTTGATCGGGCTTTCGAAGTTATAACTGGCAGTAGCAGAGTCGTTATCAGTGGGATCCAGAGTGGATGTAGACCTGTATATGTGAGTGTGTGTAAAATAGCTGTTTTGCAATATATAAAAAGAAAAACAAGGATCACAAGATTTGAAATGCAAGAAACGTCCAATGCTTTTATTAATGATATATGTAGATGACACACATAAAGCCCTCACAAATGAAACCACGGTGCCCCGGGTAAGACACCGGGCCGTAAAGTTTAAAACATTGTCTGTTACAAATTCAAAACAAAAGTCTCATTATTGGGTAATATAAGAAACTGACATGGAATCCTTTGATGTCCAATTGATTAGTCCACCGTCAGCAGTCGGGTATATCCAGCTGTCAATATAAAACTCTTCATCATCGTCTTCAATAGCATTCACTCCTGCGTCATGTTTGGGCATATGTGTCGTTATGACATTAGGCTTTTCTGGTGCTTCAAACTGAATTTCCTTAGCATCAATCAGGTCATGTACTTTGTTCTTTAAGACCCGGCAGTTATCTGTATCATGCCCCAGGCTATCAGAGTGAAAAGCAAAGCGGGCACTCGGATCGTACATCGGTGATGTTGTATTGGGACTCTTCGGGGCCTCCTTCGGAATCACCAAGTTGGTCTTCAGTAACTGTGGCAGAATCTGAGATAACGTCATGTTGAGCTGAGTTAATTGTCTTTGCGGCCTCTCGGCCCTTGGCTGATTGTTGCGCTGATGAGCACCAGCAGGTCTTGATATAACAACCGCATTAGCAGCTTGGTGGCGTTCAGGTCTATTATGGCTCTTTGAACTGTAAACAGAACTAGACTCCTTCTTAAAAGGATTTTTCTCGGTGCCGGATGAAGCACCCTTCTATATCTTGCCAGATTTGATACCGGCTTCAATCCTCTCCCCGGTCATAATCAGCTCCATAAACCTGGACGATGAACTTCCAATCAGATGGTTGAAATACGGACCAGACAAGGTCCCCAAAAACATATCCACTAGCTCCCTATCATCCAGGGGTGGTTGCACTCTTCCAGCAAGGTCCCTCCATTTCTGAGCGTAATCTTTGAAACCTTCACCCGCACCCATAGACATACCCTAGAGTTGGGTACGCGTAGGAGCGAGGTCGGCGTTGTATTGGTACTACTTGTAGAAAGCAGCAGCCAAATCTTCCCAATTATGGATACTAGCTCCTTCCAGCTGGTAAAACCATTCAAGCTGAGTCCCTGAGAGACTGTCTTGAAAGAAGTGGATCCAGAGGTTCTTGTCAGCAGTGTATGGCTGAATCTTCCTAACATACGAATGAAGGTGCAGTTTCGGGCAAGAAACCCCATCGTATTTAGCGAAGGCTGGTGCTTTAAACTTATGGGGAATCACCACCCCAGATGACAAACCTAGATCACCAAAGTCCAACCCAGGGACCTTCTTGTTGAACCCCAAATATTGCCCTCTCTTTTCCACAAGAAATCACAGTTTCGGGCTTTTCCTGATTTTTCAGATTGGCTTAAGAATCGGTCAAACAGACTTTTCTCATCAATCAGACAAAATTAGGATTTCCATTGATTTTGAATCAGTTCAAGCAGATTGTTAGGGTTTGGTTGAGTTTGGCTCAGGGTTTGATCAGGCAGACATTTCTTCGACAGTAAATCCAACATTAGGGTTTGCACGCGCATTTTCAAAAGAATTTGAATCCACAGTGTCTTAATTGGCTGTTACACTGCTTTGACGCCTGCTCAAGATTTCAGTTTGTTTCTCAAAAACCTGAACCTCTGGGTTAGAAGCTGAGGCTTCTGGTTGAAAATTTGCAGTGTTTGGTTTGACCAGTGAGCTAAAGGACATATGGACGTTTGTTCGTTTAACTGTGCAATGCTTTTGGTTATTCGGAACGCCGGACGTTTATTGATTATTCATAATTTCTAAGTTAAAATTATTGGATAATTTCCAGTTATTATAATTCAAGAAATATAAATAATTAAATAAACAAATGCAGAAGAATTAAAAAAAAAGATTAACTGACAAAGGACTTTTATTTATTTTTAATTATTGGTACAAGTGTTATTTAAATACATTAATTTTATTTACAGTATTTATAATAATATTTATTACAAATGATTAAAATAAAATAAAACTATCCTAAATTGTTTGAGGTCTTCATCTTCTATTCCTCTTGCCCCAATTGATATTTACCTACAAAAAGAGAAGAAAGAAGTCAACGCAGATAAATTAAAAAAAAAAGCATTTTCAGACAGTTAATCATAAAAAACTCATCATTAAAGATTTTGGCAGGAATCAGTTTATTCGTCCTCTCTGCAAATCGCAAGAAGATGTTTCTTCTTGGTTCACAAAGAGGAAAGCAATGTTTTACAAGCATATGAATTATTTTGCAAAATGCACAAAGCTAAATTACAAAGTTCAAACTGAAAAGCAAGTTGCCCACGTCCAAAATGCCAACTAAACTGTAAAAACTGTCCAAAGAAGCAAACCAGATTATCAAAGAGGCAAACTAAGTCACAAATACAAAGCTGTCAACAAAACAATGTCAACCAAGCTGTAAACTGTCAAAAAGTGGTCAACAAGCACACAAAAGCAAGGCAAAAAATATGGAGGTATGCAGAGGAAAGACAAATGCAAGCAAGCTTGTGAAGAATACATTTTTATCCATCATTTTCCAGGCCAAAATCTTTTCAGAAAAAAAAGAGACATTCTAAGCAAAGATGTGCTTTCTGTGGAGAGAGAAAAAGAGGGAAAAGTAGCAGGCTTACAGTTTTCCAGGCATGCTTAAAGATAAATATGACAAAATCAGAATAATGTCCGAGGGGGGCAGAATACATGCAGCAGAAGATATCACAAAAAACTGTAAACCTCAAGCCTTGCAGCCTGCATAAACTCAGAACCCAAACCTGCTCAAGGATAGCATTCAAACCAAAGTTTGCTTCAAAAAAACAAGCTTTGAGTCCTGTACCAAAGAAACAGCCTGCCTAATACCAAGTTACAGAAGCCAAAAGAAAATAGGACAAACTCAAGAACCGGTTAAAACATTGAAGCCTGTTCCAAGCTTGTATCCCAAGAAAAACAACAAATAGCCTGCCTATTTACATAACACAAACGAGAAGCCTAACAACACACCAGAAAAAAGCCAAGCAAAAATATAAGCCTGTTTTCATCCGGCCTAAAACCACAAAAACTGTTACATAACACAAAGCTAAAAGACTCAAGCCTTAAAAAACTGCCTCAAGCCTCATGCCTGCTTGAACAACAAATCAAAACTTGTTCAGTTTCAAAGCCTGCATAACACCTCCAACCTGCTTAAGCCTAAAAACCAGAATCCCAAACACCCTCAGAACAATCTCATCACAGGGCCAACAACAACATAAACATTCTCAGAATCAAAGCCAAAAGAGAGAGGAAAAGCAAATCTCAAAATTACCAACATCAAGTTATCAGAACAACAAAAGGCAAGCATCTCAGAAATTCAACAATAACATCATCATACTCAGAATCAAAATCATCCTAGCATTGAAAATAAAGCAGGCAATCAGAAGAGGAGAAGAAGTTATACAATCGTTTTCAGATTGTACTATCATCATTAAACAAAAGCAAGATATAAAGTACTAGGAAGGCCACAAAGCTAGTACAGCATCACGTACTCCCTCCGCCTCCGGCCACTTGAGACGCGCCGCCATCCTCCTCCGTCTCCTCTCCAAAGGTAGTAATTCCTTCTCTCTTTTACACACCTCACATAAACATGTAATGAATAAAGATCAGGACATACAAAAATAAATCATAACTTGTAAAACTTGAAAACCTAAAAACGCATAAAACAGAAATCAAACCTTTTCTCATCACCGCCTTGCATGACCATGGAGAGAGGGAAGTGGAGACGATGCTCTAGCAGCTGAGGCATGGATGTTCGTTCAGTAGCCTGGCTCAAGAATGAGAAAGATGACAACAAAGAGGAAGATAGAAACGGCGCCGCTCAACGCTGTAAACCCTAAATCTAAAACAAGCCAAATGAACCCTAAACAAAATGTTGTAAAGCGCATTGGGCCTGTTCCCTCACAAAAACATTAAGCCCAATCTCAATTTCTGGCGCACCCCTCCCCCCCCCCCCTATTGACCTCTTTCCATGTATATTTTTGGGCCCAGCATAATGCCTAAAGCCCATTTGACTTTTTCATTTAAACTAATACCCTATTTTCTTTTTATTATTTGTTATCACTTTATTTTTCCTCTTTTGTATATAATTTAAACTAATATATTTGGTAAATAAAAAGAAGACATTAACTTTTTTTTATAAAATTTTCTTAAGTACTTTTTTTATTTTAGTTAGTACAATTAAAAATACATAAGAATAGAATTTTGAGTTAAATAATTTTCTTGTATATAAAACATTAACAAAAATATGTAAGCAATAGATTTTCTTTATTAAAGTTAAAACACTTTTCTTTAAAACTTTTGTTTATATAATTAACAAAAACATAAATAAATAATAATAATACTTAACAATTGTATTAGGTTAACATTTTTACTCACTTGTAAATAATCATGTGCATCTTACATACTTTTATTTCTCTTTGATTCTTATACATTGTTATATTTTTTTGAGAATGGGATTCGATTTGGTTGTAAATATTATTTGGACACTACTATTCCGACAAATCTCATCCCCCATTTGTAAATATTTGTATCCCCATCCCCATAATCCTGTTGTAATAATTTAGGACTTTAAATTTCCGCATTTAAAAGCTTTCAAATTATGCCATGATAGACCTAGGGTTTGTATGTAAATAAAACCAACAAATAGTTTAACCTAATAATAGACAAATGCATGAAAATCAATACACCATTCACACTCGCACCTCTAGGGTAACCTCGCCTGTTGCCTCGGAAAAATGCAATCATATCCCTCGAGTATGAGACACTCTAGCAAATGTCCCTTTGATAAACAAAGATTGTTAGTCCCTCGATGACCCTCGATATTGCCTTCGATAAAACGATCTTGTCCCTTACAAAAATTGCTAGAGCGTCTCACAAGTTGCCTTCAATGATTGTATACGATGACCCGCACCCGTCCCGTTAACATCCTAACACAAGATTGTCCACCAAATACAATGGTGGAACAATACTGTTAAAAGGGTTAAAAACACAAGAAAGATCTTTGAGTAAAATAGGGTAGACAACTCTTAAGTTACTTGATCAAACTTGCAAAACACACTTGCCTACTTTCAAAACACACTTCACAAACACAACTTCCAAAACAACTTTCAAAAACATTGAAACATCTTTTCGAAAAGACAAACACCCTTGCATATACTCAAACAAGAGTCATTACAATGCTTGCCTAGACAAGGCATCTTTTTCAAAACATTTTCAAAACCACACACACAAAGCACCATTTCAAACAATTGAAAATTTGGGCAAGTGATCTAAAACAAGTAACTAAGAGCCCATGGATAACCATGGATGAAAAGGGTGCTAGCACCTTCCCTTTTCAGAATCTACCCCCCGAACCCACGAAAACATCTCAAAGGTTTTTCCTGTGCTTTTTAACCTTTCCTTTAGGATAAAATAAAAAGTCGGTGGCGACTCTTGCTAAACCGATCAAGTGCGAATACAAACACAAAACTCAAGTCAGTTCTCCCACCGTATCACAGAACTGGCGACTCTGCTGGGGACTTTTCTAAAAGTGGGGTTACCTTAGGGTTTTAGATCACCCTTTTGCATGATTAATTGTTTGCTTTGATTGCTTTACCTTTGTGGTCCTTTTGTTTGGGCTTAAAATCCTACACCCGGATTTGGGAAACATTCATAGATAGCAATACGTTGTGGAAACTGTGCGGGGTATACCGAAACGGTTGAAGCAATAGCTATATTAGTGTGACATATTTGTGAGTACCGGTAACCCTTGAGTTCAATCAAGGAGAGTATGGGGCCGCTGAGCGATGTCACTAAGCATTAATGACCTAGAACCTTACTTGACCATCTTGGCCTTTTATTAGGGGTAGTGAGATGACCGGCTTTGGTGCAGTCCAAAGTTGGTAGATACTCGATACTACACTCATTGAGGGTTGTTTTCTTGGAATATTTTGGTCGCTAGTTAAGTGGCTAAACCAAAACAATGAACATGGAAAACAATCCAATGATATTGAGTTCCTTAGAACTCGGTTACTATTTATAGGACAGGTTTTTAAGCCAACTACACTCAAGAGGGTACTCACCTATGAAACCTCATGCAAGCTTGAAATTAGGGTTTTGTGTGAATTGCTTGTACATGTGTTTGTGCATACATCATGAACATCATAAAGCATCATATGCATCCACTAACCATTTCAAGGGTTTTGATCTTCATCTTTGTTCCTGTTTTGTAGGTCATGGAAATTCTTTGCAGGAAAACCATCCAAGTCAACCTTGTGAGAATCCCTCCTCAACTCAAGGAGCTTACATCCAGAATTCCAGAAAGCTCTCTCTTCAGTGAAAGACATGGTAGACTTCTTAACCTAGTCAACGCCAGCATTGAAGAAGACATGGTGAAAGTGTTGTTCCAATTCTTTGACCCCCTTCACCACTGTTTCACATTCCCCGACTACCAATTGGTGCCTACTTTGGAGAAATTTTCTCAACTCTTGAGAATTCCTATTCTTAATCAACTACCCTACAACGGTACGGAAAAAGAACCAAAGCCTGAAGATGTTGCTCAAGCACTACACTTGCAACCATCTGACATCAAGGGGCATTGGGAAACTAGAAGTGGTGTCAAAGGCTTCTTGGCAAAATTCTTGTTTGAGAAGGCACAAGAGTGTTGGAATTCATTGGATCTACAAGCCTTTGAAGAAATTGTGGCACTTCTCATTTATGGGTTGGTCTTGTTCCCAAATCCTGACCAACTTATAGATGTCAATGCTGTCAAGATTTTCCTATCCAGGAATCCCATACCTACATTGCTTGGGGACATCCTCCACTCATTTTACACATGAACAATGAGGAAGAGAGGTGTTCTCATGTGTTATACTCCTCTCCTTGCAAGGTGGTTTATTTCTCACCTTCCACAATCTGTTTTGAAGAATGAGCAAGGCTTAAGGTGGTCACAATGATTGATGACCCTCACACATTCTGATGTACATTGGTGTTCTCGGTCCAGAGAAAATGTCGTCATCGTCGATCGTTGTGGTGAGTTCCCTAATGTTCCATTACTTGGCATTAGGGGAGGCATTACCTACAACCCTTGTCTAGATTTGAGACAATTTGGATATGCACGGAGGGATGGCCCTCATGACATGCTGATTCCTGACCTAGTTTTTGACTTCAACAACGATGTGCAAGGACTTCGCCAAAGATTCATTAGAGCTTGGAGGATTCCTAACAAGGTAGATAGCAAGACACTAGGGCATAAGAACTCCATCCCTCTTGAGCCTTACCTCAAGTGGGTGCGAACCCGATCCCAGAGTCTTATGATGCCTTACCCTCACATTCTCCCTTTGATCAAAGAGCCTGTTAAGGAAGGAGAGGTTCCATATACCATCCTACATCCTGACATGCCAACATCATGGGAGGAGATGCAGAAGAGTTTGATCCAACTCAAGGAGGAAAGGGATACTTTTGAAGCCAGCTTCTACGCCAGTGAGAAGAAGGTTTTGGAGCTTACCCGCCGACTTCACGAGGAGGGGACCCTCAACACTTACATCGCGCCAAAGAGAATGCGCAACGTCTTTTTACCTTAAGAAGTTTTTGTAACATTTGGCCCATGGGGCATTTATGTACTGACAAAATTTCTTCTTATTAATATGACGTGTGTTCTTTTTGTATACAACAATTTTGAATCTCTAAATCCTTGAATGCATTGCATAAATAAACATATCATTCATCATATGCATAAACAGGTCTCCACACCAGGTTTCCTTATCTTTCTGTTGTTGATGATCTGGTAACTCCATTACTGACAATCAAGTTAAATCTGTTGAAAGCCTGGATTTTCCCAGGTTGTAAAGAAGATTGCTACCTTTGTTCCTCCCTACCAACTGACTGTCCATTGCTGAAGATAGGCATCCAAGGCCTAATGGACAACCAACAAATTCTTTTCGAAAAGATTCCTGCTACTCCAACTCCTATCAAGGAAGTTTCAATAATCACCATTTCCGCCAATCTTTCCAAAGTCCCCAAAAGGCCTGTTAAGATTAAATCAGTTCCGAAGATTGCACCTCTGAAAATAACCATGTCTGGGCCCGTCCCCTACAAGTCTGACAAATCAATACCGTGGAATTATGGTGGAGAAATCTACTACCACGGTGTTAAACAAATTGAGATAACTGAAGAGAGCTCTGACGAAGAAACTACCGACATTGGAAACATTGCCGGTACGAGCAAGATTACCCGAAGTGGGAGAATTTTCTCTCTAGAGATTGCCCCTCCAAAGGCAATCTTTGGACCCTCAGCTGCTGCCAAGGTTACTCCTGCACCGATAAAACTTTCTGCAAGAACTCCATTGATTGAAGAAGCTGTTATTCCTATGGTTGTCCCTCCTACTTCTGCTGATAAGGGGAAAGGGATCCAAGAAGAGCTCGTCAGGACGAGGGCTCAACCATTGGTCATCCCCGAAACCTCTAAGAAAGAAATGGAGGAGATTCTGAAAATAATTAAGAAGAGTGATTATGATGTGGTAGAGCAACTGGGGCAAACCCCCTCGAAGATCTCCATGTTAGCATTGCTGCTTTGTTCGGAGGCTCATGCCAAAGCCTTGATAAGGTTTTTGAAGACAGCCCATGTGCCCCAGGAAACCTCAGCCGATCAATTCCAAGATTGTGTAGCCAACCTTACCGCCGACAACGGCCTAGGTTTCTCTGATGTTGACCTGACTCCGAAAGGAAGAAAGCACAATGACGCGCTGCATGTGTCAGTTGAATGCCAAGGAACCACTCTCGCCCATGTCTTGGTCGACACCGGTTCTTCCCTAAACGTGTTGCCTAAGAAAGCCCTGGACCGGTTGGACTGTGAAGGCTTGGAGCTGAAACCAAGTAATATCATTGTCAGGGCATTTGATGGATCTAAAAGAATGGTGCATGGGGAGGTCGAAATTCCCATCAAGGCAGGCACTGAAGTGTTCCACTCAACATTCTATGCGATGGACATCCGCCCATCATACTCTTGCTTTCTAGGAAGACCATGGATACATAATGCTGGGGAAGTCACTTCCTCTCTACATCAGATGTTGAAATACCCTGTTAAGGGAAAAATCATAACTATACACGGTGAGGAGGAGTACATGATCAGTCATTTGAATTCTTTTCGGTATGTGGAAGTGGACGGCGAATTCATTGAAACACCCTTTCAGCACTTCGAGGAAGTTTCTCCCGAGGTTGCAGTAGCAAAGGCAGTAGCTGAGGTACCCAAGCAGGTGGCCAGGATGGCATCTCTGAAAGACGCAAAGGTTGCAATGAAGGAGGGAAAAAGCACAGTGTGGGGTCAGTTGCCTGACTTGCCTCATAAAACAGACAAGTTTGGTTTGGGATTCACCGCTGCGGGGCAAAAGGCTATGCGTCGCTCAAAAATTGAAAAGACACCCATCAAGATTTCTCCTCATGGAATCAATGCTTTGGAAGACGAAGATGAAGAGGTTAACATTAAAGATTGGATCTTCCCAACCATCGAATGGGGATTACACAACTGGGAGGCGAAAGACTTCGTTCCCATTACTTTTATTAATCAGTAACTTATCTTTCGAACATTTCCTGTTGGTCTGTAATAATTACTAAAACAATCTGCACACTACTTTTTCACCTCATGCCTTGCCCGGGGCATGTAGGTCCATTTGTAAGGGTTTTGATTCTCTTCATAATCATATGCCATGTTTAATGATTCATTGGACGTTTTTCATTTACAAACTGTTGTGTTCATTTTCTTTCCTTTTGCATTTTTGTTTGTTTAAGGATGGTTATCCCTTACACACACCCACACTCAAAAATGCAGGTACCCATCCACTCCGGATTCCATGGGTGACTATTCTGTTATATCCTTAAATAACTCTGAAGATTTGGTCAATCAGGCTGAGTACGAAGATGACGAAGATTGTGAAGTACCGGGAGAGCTAGCCAGACTTCTACAACAAGAAGAGAGGGCCATCTTGCCTCATGAAGAGTTGTTGGAAACTGTCAACTTAGGAACAGAGGAAGACATGAAAGAAGTACAAGTGGGCGCCAATCTGGAACCAAGTGTCAAGGAGCGCTTAATACAATTGTTGAATGAATACGTTAAAATCTTCGCCTGGTCTTATGAAGACATGCCGGGGTTAGACACAGACATCGTGGTTCACCGTCTCCCTACAAGAGAATATTGTCCACCGATCAAGCAAAAAGTCCTCCGAATGAGGCCCGACATGTTTGAGAAGATTAAAGCTGAAGTAATGAAGTAATTCAACACTGGCTTTCTGGCTGTTACATCCTATCCACAACGGGTTGCTAACATTGTGCCCGTTCCCAAAAAAGACGGCAAGGTCAGAATGTGTGTGGACTATCGGGATTTGAACAGGGCTAGCCCTAAGGATGATTTTCCGCTACCGCATATCGACATTTTCATTGACAACACGGCTTAGCACAAAGTGTTTTCTTTCATGGATGGATTCTCGGGCTACAACCAGATTAAAATGGCCCCCGAGGACATGGAGAAAACAACCTTTGTTACCAAATGGGGTACCTTCTGCTACAAGGTGATGTCGTTCGGACTGAAGAACGTAGGGGCAACCTATCAACGTGCCATGGTAGCCTTGTATCATGATATGATACATCATGAGATTGAAGTTTACGTAGACGACATGATAACTCGATCACAAACAGAGGAGGAACACCTTGAACATTTGCAGAAGCTGTTTGCCAGGTTGAAGGAGTACAAACTCAGGCTGAATCCAAGTAAATGCACTTTTGGAGTTAGGTCTGGTAAACTTCTGGGTTTTATTGTCAGCAACAAAGGCATTAAGGTCGATCCGGCAAAAGGGAAATCTATACAAGAAATGCCTGTCCCCCGTACTGAAAAGGAGGTTAGAGGATTCTTGGGGCGCTTGAACTATATTGCTAGATTCATCTCTCATCTGACATCTACCTGTGAGCCAATCTTCAAACTATTAAAGAAAGATCAAGTAGTTGAATGGAACAATGACTGTCAAACTGCTTTTGATAAAATCAAGGAGTATTTTCTAGAACCTCTTATTCTGATGCCACCCGTCGAAGGAAGACCGCTGATCATGTATCTGACTGTTTTGGACAACTCAATGGGGTGCGTACTGGGCCAACATGACGAGTCTGGTCGAAAAGAGCATGCCATTTATTACCTTAGCAAAAAGTTTACCGACTGTGAGACTCGATATTCACTGCTCGAGAAAACTTGATGCGCTTTGGTATGGGCTGCTCGCCGACTAAGGCAGTATATGTTGACTCATACCACTTTGTTGATTTCCAAAATGGATCCTATCAAATATATCTTCGACAAGCCTGCTTTATCTGGAAGAATTGCTAGATGGCAAATGATCCTGACTGAGTATGACATCCAGTATACCACCCAAAAAGATATAAAAGGGAGTGTACTAGCTGACCATCTAGCTCATCAAGCTATCGAAGATTATCAATCCATGAGATTCGACTTCCCGGACGAGGACATCATGACATTGGACAACATTGAAGGTAACAGACCATATGATAGACCTGAAAAAGGATCCCGATGGACCCTATACTTTGATGGTGCTTCAAATGCACTTGGAAACGGTATCGGTGCGGTACTCATTTCTCTAGAAGGTTCCCATACACCTTTCACGGCCCAACTTTGTTTCAGCTGTACCAACAACATGGCCGAATATGAAGCTTGCATCTTTGGTCTCAAGGATGCTATAGACTTGGGGATCAAATCTTTGATCGTATTTGGAGACTCGGATTTGGTTATCAGTCAAATCAAAGGAGAGTGGGACACCAAGCATCCTAATCTTATCCCATACAAAGAGCATGTCCTAACATTGGTGCCTCATTTCGAGCAGATCAGCTTCAAACACTTCCCACAAGAAGAAAACCAGCTAGCAGATGCTCTGGCTACAATGTCTTCCATGTTTAAACTCAACTGGGATAACGAGGCTCCCCAAATTACCATCGAGCGAATGGATGAACCTGCGCATTGTCATGAGATTAATACCGAAGAAGTAGTGGAACAACCCTGGTTTCACGAAATCAAAAGGTATCTCCAGACTAGAGAATATCCCAAAGAAGCTTCCGTAAACGACAAGAAGTTCTTAAGGAGATTTGCTGCCAAGTTCTTCCTAAGAAATGGCATCCTTTATAAACGCAGCCATGATTGTGTTTTACTCCGTTGTGTGGACAAAGCTGAAGCAGAGTTAATCATGACTGAGATACACAGCGGCACATTTGGCACCCACTTGAGCGGACATACGATGGCTAAGAAGATTCTAAGGGCAGGCTATTACTGGTCTACCATGGAAGCTGATTGCCATCAACATTCCCGTACTTGCCACAAATTTCAGGTCTACGCCGACAAGGTACATATTCCTCATGTTCCTCTCAACGTTCTGACAGCTCCTTGGCCATTCGCAATGTGGGGCATTGACATGATTGGAGAGATCAAGCCCACGACATCTAATGGACATCGCTTCATCCTGGTCGCCATTGACATTTCACCAAGTGGGTCGAAGCAGCTTCCTTCGCCTTTGTTACAAAAAATGTGGTTGCCCGCTTCATCAAGCAGAACCTCATATGCCGGTATGGTGTCCCCGACAGGATCATCACAGACAATGGTACAAATCTGAACAATACTATGATCACCGCTCTATGCGAACAGTTCAAGATTTATCATCACAATTTATCTCCCTATCGGCCGAAGATGAACGGTGTTGTTAAAGCTGCGAACAAAAACATCAAGAAGATCATTCAGAAAATGAAAGTCACCTACAAGGACTGGCATGAAATGTTACCGTTTGCTCTGCATGGATACCGTACCACGGCACGTACTTCAACAGGGGCAACCCCATTTTCTTTGGTATATGGCATGGAAGTTGTCCTACCCATGGAAGTTCAGATTCCTTCGTTAAGGATTATGAAGGACGCTGGTTTGAGTGAAGACGATTGGATTCAGACCCGATTTGATCAACTCAATTTGATTAACGAGAAGCGACTCACTGCTGTTTGCCATGGTCAGACGTACCAAAAGCGAATGATCAAGGCTTTCAACAAGAAGGTCAGACGTCAAGTATATCAAGTCAGAGATCTTGTAATCAAGCGGATCATCTTGCCGCAAAGTGATCCCATGGGCAAATGGACTCCTACTTACGAAGGACCATTTGTGATCAAGAGCATATTTTCTGGTGGTGCAATGATTCTGACCACCATGGATGGCGATGAATTGCCACACCCTGTGAATGCAGACATAGTCAAAAGATACTACGCATAAAACAACCTGACAAGTCAAAAACCCGAAAGGGCGACTTGGGCAAAAATGGGCATCCCGGTGAACCGAAAACCCGAAAGGGCGGTTCAGGCAAAAATTAGGGATAAAACAAAAAAATTTGTACACTCGGCAAGTCGAAAACCCGAAAGGGCGGCTTGGGAAAAAAGGGGTTTCCCGGTGGATTGAAAACCCGAAAGGGCGATCCAGGAAAAAGTTAGGGAAGTAAAGCGTATGACTATGTCTCGTCGGATCATTTTAAAGAACAATCTCTTCATCAACAAGCTTCGAGCTTCTGATCAATCCAGTCATCGGCGGATGAAGCAGCGAATGGACAGACATTCAGAGTTGTGAAGGCTATAGCAGAATGGGAATCCCATAGAATTGTTATACATAGCCATCTTTCTTTTGTATAAACTTTTTCAATTTTTTGCGACAACACCCTCTTACTAGGATGTCTGTCTCCTTTGTACAAAGATACTCATAAAAGTTAGTACAAACACTTTTCCAAATACAGAAATTTACTTTGTCTTCCTTTTGCTTCTTACAATTATGTTTAATTTGAGAAACGTCCAATGTTTTGTTAAATAGGCATATGCATTTGAACATAATCATTTTCTTACAAATCAAGAAAGATGATTGCTGATAGGTTAACGGTACAGATAGATATCTTGATGCCCTTTCAGAAAGAATCCCCAACGGAGTTAAACTCCAAATTCCTCAACAAGGTTAAAATCCAGAACTTAATTCCCCAAACAGAGTTAAACTTCAGGATCCTCAGCAAAACAAAAGCTTCCTCAAAGCTGATTTCCCCAGCCAGAGAGCCTTCCAGAACTTAATTCCCCTCAGAGTTAAGTTTCAGTTTCCCCAGTGGAGCCCTAAAAATCTTAAAATCCTATCCCCAGTGAAGTCAAAGCTGTTAATCCCCAGCGGAGCTAAAACTTCCGACTATCAATCCCCAGCGGAACCAGACCAGTGAACATTCTCCCCATAGAGATACTTCCCATCAGATTGAAGATTCTCAGTCTCACTCCTCCAGCATGAGTCTCTCAGGTTCTGAACTCCCCAGTAGAGATCATCAGAACTCTCATTCCCCACAAATCACCAAGGATTTTCAATCCCTAGCAGTGGCCCTGAAATCCCTCAACCATTGAAGATCTTGCTCCCCAAGCAATCAGCAGTCAACAAGGATGTCCAAAGATTTCCAATCCCCAACCTTTGTCAAGGATTTATTCTCCAAAACAAATTACATTTCAAGTTTCAAATTCCTTCATCACCTGTTGGAAGTTACAACCACCAACAGAATAACAGACAATTGAAGCTCCTAAAAATATGTTCCTCTCAAGAATGAAGATTCTCATCCTTAAAACCTCAGAAGATTGGTATACTCCTAGTTTCTGACCCTTAACAGAATGAAGATTCTCATCCTTAAAACCTCAGAAGATTGGTATACTTCCAATTTCTGACCCTTAACAGAATGAAGCTTCTCATCCTTAAAACCTCAGAAGATTGGTATACTCCCAGTTTCTGACCCTTAACAGAATGAAGATTCTCATCCTTAAAACCTCAGAAGATTGGTATACTCCCAATTTCTGACCCTTAACAGAATGAAGATTCTCATCCTTAAAACCTCAGAAGATTGGTATACTCCCAGTTTCTGACCCTTAACAGAATGAAGATTCTCATCCTTAAAACCTCGGAAGATTGGTATACTCCCAGTTTCTGACCCTTAACAGAATGAAGATTCTCATCCTTAAAACCTCAGAAGATTGGTATACTCCCAATTTCTGACCGTTAATAGAATGAAGATTCTCAAAACCTCAGAAGATTGGTATACTCCCAATTTCTGACCGTTAACAGAATGAAGATTCTCATAACCTCAGAAGATTGGTATACTCCCAGTTTCTGACCCTTAATAGAATGAAGATTCTCGTCCTTAAAACCCCAGTAGATTGGCATACACCCAAGCTTCTGATATTCCCAACAGAATGAAGATTCTCATTCTCAAAGTGGCAGATAACCTGAATTCTTGATATTCCCAACAGAATGAAGATTCTCATTCTCGAAGTGGCATACAAACCAAGCTCCTGATTCCCCCAACAACGGTCCCAGGACTTCTCATGTTCAACGATCAAAAGATTCTCGCAACCCCCTGCAGCAGTCAAGGATTCACTTTCCCCGACAGCAGTCAAGAATCTATTATCTCCGGCTATCCAGGATTCATCTATCCTCAGCAAGATAGCTCATCAGCTTACATGCGCAATCATTACATTCATGTCATAAACATTGATATAACATGTATTGCATCATACATTTCATGCAACATAACTTTGTGTTTCAGCTAACATTTTACCCTTTTCAGGATAAGATTATTAAGCTTCAATTTCAACGACATACAGTTCAACAAACATTCCAGATGGCATCTTTAAGCCCATCCCCGACAAGATTTTGTCTCCCCTCCAGATGGCATCTTTAAGCCCATCTCCAAATGGCATCTTTAAGCCCATTCCCTCAAACTACGCTTTAACGAGTGCAAATTTTTTGGGCACTCTAGTGTCCAATCTCCTTTTACCTTCGAGTCGCGAACGGCAAACTTGCCAATCTAACTCTTCAGGTTCAAGAAGATTGAACAGGGGCAACTGTTGTACCCCAAAATTTGCCCTCTCTTTTCCATAAGAAATCACAGTTTCGGGATTTTCCTGATTTTTCAGATTGGCTTAAGAATCGGTCAAACAGACTTTTCTCATCAATCAGACAAAATTAGGGTTTCCATTGATTTTGAATCAGTTCAAGCAGATTGTTAGGGTTTGGTTGAGTTTGGCTCAGGGTTTGATCAGGCAGACGTTTCTTCGACAGTAAATCCAACATTAGGGTTTGCACGCGCATTTTCAGAAGAATTTGAATCCACAGTGTCTTAATTGGCTGTTACACTGCTTTGACGCCTACTCAAGATTTCAGTTTGTTTCTCAAAAACCTGAACCTCTGGGTTAGAATCTGAGGCTTCTGGTTGAAAATTTGCAGTGTTTGGTTTGGCCAGTGAGCTAAAGGACATATGGACGTTTGTTCGTTTAACTGTGCAATGCTTTTGGTTATTCGGAACGTCGGACGTTTATTGATTATTCATAATTTCTAAGTTAAAATTATTGGATAATTTCCAGTTATTATAATTCAAGAAATATAAATAATTAAATAAACAAATGCAGAAGAATTAAAAAAAAGATTAACTGACAAAGGACTTTTATTTATTTTTAATTATTGGTACAAGTGTTATTTAAATACAGTAATTTTATTTACAGTATTTATAATAATATTTATTAAAAATGATTAAAATGAAATAAAACTATCCTAAATTGTTTGAGGTCTTCATCTTTTATTCCTCTTGCCCCAATTGATATTTACCTGCAAAAAGAGAAGAAAGAAGTCAACGCAGATAAATTAAAAAAAAGCATTTTCAGACAGTTAATCATAAATAACTCATCATTAAAGATTTTGGCCGGAATCAGTTTATTCGTCCTCTCTGCAAATCGCAAGAAGATGTTTTATTCTTGGTTCACAAAGAGGAAAGCAATGTTTTACAAGCATATGAATTATTTTGCAAAATGCACAAAGCTAAATTACAAAGTTCAAACTGAAAAGCAAGTTGCCCACGTCTAAAATGCCAACTAAACTGTCAAAACTGTCCAAAGAAGCAAACCAGATTATCAAAGAGGCAAACTAAGTCACAAATACAAAGCTGTCAACAAAACAATGTAAACCAAGCTGTAAACTGTCAAAAAGTGGTCAACAAGCACACAAAAGCAAGGCAGAAAATATGGAGGTATGCAGAGGAAAGACAAATGCAAGCAATCTTGTGAAGAATACATTTTTATCCATCATTTTCCAGGCCAAAATCTTTTCAGAAAAAAAAGAGACATTCTAAGCAAAGATGTGCTTTCTGTGGAGAGAGAAAAAGAGGGAAAAGTAGCAGGCTTACAGTTTTCCAGGCAGGCTTAAAGATAAATATAACAAAATCAGAATACTGTTAGAGGGGGGAATAATACATGCAGCAGAAGATATCACAAAAAACTGTAAACCTCAAGCCTTGCATCCTGCATAAACTCAGAACCCAAACCTGCTCAAGGATAGCATTCAAACCAAAGTTTGCTTCAAAAAAACAACCTTTGAGTCCTGTACCAAAGAAACAGTATGCCTAATACCAAGTTAGAGAAGCCAAAAGCAAATAGGACAAACTCAAGAACCGGTTAAAACATTAAAGCCTGTTCCAAGCTTGTATCCCAAGAAAAACAACAAACAGCCTGCCTATTTACATAACACAAACGAGAAGCCTAACAACACACCAGAAAAAAGCCAAGCAAAAATATAAGCCTGTTTTCATCCGGCCTAAAACCACAAAAACGATTACATAACACAAAGCTAAAAGACTCAAGCCTTAAAAAACTGCCTCAAGCCTCATGCCTGCTTGAACAACAAATCAAAACTTGTTCAGTTTCAAAGCCTGCATAACACCTCCAACCTGCTCAAGCCTAAAAACTAGATACAAGCCAAAAAGCCTAAACTTTCAAGCCTGTCAAAACCTGTTTCTTTTCTAAAACAAATTCCAACAAGCTTGCATGATACCAAAGCCTGTCAAAACACAAGCCTGTCAAAACCTAAATCCCAAACACCCTCAGAACAATCTCATCACAGGGCCAACAACAACATAAACATTCTCAGAATCAAAGCCAAAAGAGAGAGAGGAAAAGCAAATCTCAAAATTACCAACATCAAGTTATCAAAACAACAAAAGGCAAGCATCTCAGAAATTCAATAATAACATCATCATACTCGGAATCAAAATCATCCTAGCATTGGAAATAAAGCAGGCAATCAGAAGAGGAGAAGAAGTTATACAAACGTTTTCAGATTGAACTATCATCATTAAACAAAAGCAAGATACAAAGTACCAGGAAGGCCACAAAGCTAGCACAGTATCACGTACTCCCTCCGCCTCCGGCCACCTGAGACGCGCCGCCATCCTCCTCCGTCTCCTCTCCAAAGGTAGTAATTCCTTCTCTCTTTTACACACCTCACATAAACATGTAATGAATAAAGATCAGGACATACAAAAATAAATCATAACATGTAAAACTTGAAAACCTAAAAATGCATAAAATAGAAATCAAACCTTTTCTCATCACCGCCTTGCATGACCATGGAGAGAGGGAAGTGGAGACGATGCTCTAGCAGCTGAGGCATGGATGTTCGTTCAGTATCCTGGCTCAAGAATGAGAAAGATGACAACAAAGAGGAAGATAGAAACGGCGCCGCTCAACGCTGTAAACCCTAAATCTAAAACAAGCCAAATGAACCCTAAACAAAATGTTGTAAAGCGCATTGGGCCTGTTCCCTCACAAAAACATTAAGCCCAATCTCAATTTCTGGAGCACCCCCCCCCCCCCTATTGACCTCTTTCCATGTATATTTTTGGGCCCAGCATAATGCCTAAAGCCCATTTGACTTTTTCATTTAAACTAATACCCTATTTTCTTTTTATTATTTGTTATCACGTTATTTTTCCTCTTTTGTATATAATTTAAACTAATATTTTTGGTAAATAAAAAGAAGACATTAACTTTTTTTTATAAAATTTTCTTAAGTACTTTTTTTATTTTAGTTAGTATAATTAAAAATACATAAGAATAGAATTTTGAGTTAAATAATTTTCTTGTATATAAAACATTAACAAAAATATGTAAGCAATAGATTTTCTTTATTAAAGTTAAAACACTTTTCTTTAAAACTTTTGTTTATATAATTAACAAAAACATAAATAAATAATAATAATAATACTTAACAATTGCATTAGGTTAACATTTTTACGCACTTGTAAATAATCATGTGCATCTTACATACTTTTATTTCTCTTTGATTCTTATACATTGTTATATTTTTTTGAGAATGCGATTCGATTTGGTTGTAAATATTATTTGGACACTACTATTCCAACAAATCTCATCCCTCATTTGTAAATATTTGTATCCCCATCCCCATAATCCTGTTGTAATAATTTAGGACTTTAAATTTCCGCATTTAAAAGCTTTCAAATTATGCCATGATAGACCTAGGGTTTGTATGTAAATAAAACCAACAAATAGTTTAACCTAATACAAGACAAATGCATGAAAATCAATACACCATTCACACTCGCACCTCTAGGGTAACCTCGCCATTTGCCCCGGAAAAATGCAATCATGTCCCTCGAGTATGAGACACTCTAGAAAATGTCCCTTCGATAAACAAAGATTGTTAGTCCCTCGATGACCCTCGATATTGCCTTCGATAAAACGATCTCGTCCCTTACAAAAATTGCTAGAGCGTCTCACAAGTTGCCTTCGATGATTGTATACGATGACCCGCACCCGTCCCGTTAACATCCTAACACAAGATTGTCCACCAAATACAATGGTGGAACAATACTATTAAAAGGGTTAAAAACACAAGAAAGATCTTTGAGTAAAATAAGGTAGACAACTCTTAAGTTACTTGATCAAACTTGCAAAACACACTTGCCTACTTTCAAAACACACTTCACAAACACAACTTCCAAAACAACTTTCAAAAACATTGAAACATCTTTTCGAAAAGACAAACACCCTTGCATATACTCAAACAAGAGTCATTACAATGGTTGCCTAGACAAGGCATCTTTTTCAAAACATTTTCAAAACCACACACACAAAGCACCATTTCAAACAATTGAAAATCAAGGCAAGTGATCTAAAACAAGTAACAAAGAGCCCATGGATAACCATGGATGAAAAGGGTGCTAGCACCTTCCCTTTTCATAATCTACCCCCCGAACCCACGAAAACATCTCAAAGGTTTTTCCTGTGCTTTTTAACCTTTCCTTTAGGATAAAATAAAAATTCGGTGGCGACTCTTGCTAAAACGAACAAGTGCGAATACAAACGCAAAACTCAAGTCAGTTCTCCCACCGTATCACACTTCTGAACTTCCATCGCGCTCAACCGGTCTTCCAGTTGTTTATACCTATCCTCAGCCAGAGGATACTGGTCTTCGTCAAAGTCAGTCTTGTTGTCAGAAACCACAAGGCTAGGAGCCCTCCTCTCTTCTTGATTATATCCCCCTCCAGATGAGTGGGTCAAATCAACCTCTTCTTGCAAATCGTTTCCGAATCTGTGACCTATATTAAATAGGACCGTCTTCTTCTTCTTCTCTTTCAAGATAAGGGTCTTCAGATCTTGCTGACCCTTAGCCAAACTCATGAACAATTCTTGGAACTGGGCGTTTTGGGCTTGCAGAGCCTTGATTGCTTGTTCAGTTGATGGTTCAGAAGACATGATGCTGAAATAAACAGCAAAGAAGATGAGAAAAACCTGTAATGGGTACCTGTGATGAGGTGCATGGAATGAAATGTGTATGATATGATTTCAAAGACTTTAGAGATTCAAATTCGTAAACCAAAATAAAACACACTTTTATTAGATAAACTTTGAATTCAAATGTTCAACAGATGCCTTTAAGGCGCTACAAGAAAAAAAAACTAAAAAGTAAATCAAAACTAGAAATAATCAAAAGACAATCAGTGTTCCCATGGTCGTTTTTTGTCGGTGCGGGCCTAGTCATTGAGGATTCGTTCGTTCTCCAGCTGCCTTGTTAACTTCTGAATCTTTTGCTCTTGTTCGTGATACTTTTCTCGGTAAGTATCCCGCTCTTCTCTCAGCTGCATCCACGATCTCTTTAATGCCCCAATGTCAGTAGGCATGTATGGATGGAGGATGGTAGGAGGAACCCCTTCTTCATCAGCAACCTCAAGAATTATAGGCAAGACAGCTTCGTAGGGCATTCCCAGCTTTTGGGCACGTATACGAACCCATCGGAGATATGGTTCCGTTGGTAGAGAAGTCTTCACACCCAGCTCGTGCGGATCAGACCTGTGTACTATATCCCAAGCTCTTATGAATCTGCGGCGTTTCTCGTCACTATCCCCTTGGAAGTCAAAGACAATACTAGGTATTAGCAACTCATAAGGTCCTTCCCTTCTAGCTCGCCCAAACTGACGTAAGGCCAAGCACGGATTATAAGTGATTCCACCATTGGTTCCTATCAGTGGAACGTTGGGGTATTCCCCACAGCAATCAATAATAGCCACATCTTCCATACCCTTAATAGTCCAAATGATGTCATTATGAGAGAGAGACATAATCCTATAGGCCCGACCCATGCCTTCTTTGTTCTTCAAAACTGACTTGGGGAGGTGAGAAATAAACTACCTCGCCAGCAATGGCGCACAACACATAAGGGTTCCCCGCTTCCGAGCAGTACGGGCATAAAGAGAATGAAGAATGTCACCCAAGAGAGTGGGTACTGGATTACCGGAAATGAAGATCTTTACCGCATTCACGTCAACAAAGGAATCGGAGTTAGGAAACAACATCAAACCATATATGAGAAGAGCTAGAATGTCTTCAAATGCCTGAAAGTCTAGACTGTCCCAGAACTGATTAGCCCGATCAACCAAGAATTTAGCCAAGAAGCCTTTTGTCCCACTTCGAGTCTCCCAGATTGACATTACCTCAGCCTTTTTCAGATGGAGGGCTGAAGCAATATCTTCCGGCCTAAGGAGTTTCTCCCAACCTGTAAACGGGGTCTTCTCTAGAATGGAGATACCAATTAGATCAGAGAACTCTTCCAAGGTGGGGACCAACTGGTAGTCCGGAAAAGTAAAGCAATGGTATAGTGGATCAAAGAACTGGACTAAGACACTCATCATCTGTTCATCCATCTTGGAGGTGACCAAACCAAGGAGGTGCCCATGTCTTCTGATAAAGGAGGAAGTATCTGGAACCTTTGCAACCAAATCCTTAAGCTGAGTGGGAATCTGGACAAAGTTGATCCGAATAGTGTTTCTACGCATGGGTTCCATGACCTACAAAACAGAACAAAGATGAATTCCCTCTGTCTTTGAAATGGGTTAGTCCAATGCAAGATGCATGTAATGTCATGATGCATGATGTTATGATAGAAACACACCACAAGTATCCACAAATAGCAAACATGGTAAGGGCAAACAAGTCACATAGATAGCCTTAGATTTCAGGCTGGCAAGGAGTTTAGGTATTACCCTCTTTCAGTTTAGTTGGTTTAAACTTATCCTAAAAAATAGTAACCAGGTTCTAGAGGATCTCAATATCATTGACTACCCTCGATCGGTCATAATTCCAATTTAGAAACCTTTTCTTATTGATGGAATCATTGCGAGAGTTTAGTCTTAATGAGTGTAGCATACTGCTACTGTTCTATTGGCCAAGTTGGTCAATTAAAGGTGCTAAGGTCAGTTGGTGCTTAATGACCCCTTAGCAGACCCATATTCTCCTCGTTGCGCCACAAGGGATATCGGTACATACCAAAGTGCCACATCAACGTAGCTACTGCTTCAACCGTATCGGTCTACGCTGTACAGTTCCCTCATAGTTTATTGCTACTTACGTAAAGGGTATCCCCCAGATCCGGGTTAGGATCTATAGTAACTCCGATTCAACCCACAAAGATAAAGCATACAAGTCAAGCAATTGAAAACATTATGAACTATTCCTAAGGTACACCCCACTTATAAGTGTCCCTAGCAGAGTCGCCAATTCTGTGATACGGTGGAAGAACTGACTGTTTTTTTGGAATGCTGGTTTGCATTTTGCGTTTTGTATTCGCAAAATGTCGCGGTAAGCAAGAGTCGCCACCGACTTTTATTTTATCCAACAAGGAAAGGAAAAAAGCACAGAAAAATTCCTTTTTTGAGATATTTCTGAGTTCGGGGGGTAGATTATAGAAAGGGAAGGTGTTAGCACCCTTTCTATTTGTGGTCATCCACGGGCTCTTAGGTACTTGCTCATATTGTTTTCAAAATTGTTTTCTTTGTTCTTGTGGGTTTGAAAAAAAGTTTTTGTTTGAAAACTTTGATTTAACTCTTGCTTCTGTCCTCAAGAGTGTATGAGGTGTTTTTGAAAACTTTGTTCGAAAAGGAGTGTAAGTGTGAAAAGTTTTTGTTTTTGAAAGAGCAAGTATCTAAGAACCATCTAACTACTCGAAAAAGGAATCGTTCTTGCTAATTTCCTTTAGACAATGCTATCCCACTATTAATGAGTAGGTAGCATTGTCGTTGGAGTTTAAGGGTCAATTCGAATTAGGGACTTACGGTCACCAAAGCAATGTTAGGACGCTTTAGCGGTAACCCTAATATCTTAGATCATTTGTTTGAGGCAACAATATCTGAGGCAACCGTTTTGAGGCAACTATGATCTTTTAGACAAGAGGGTGACCTCTAAAACGACCTATACTCAATGACCGTGTACAAAGGCAACCAAGTGGGGTGTACCCTAGGAGTGCACATGTGCGAGTGTGTCATTTTCAGTTATTTTTATCTTTGTACATGTTAAGGGTGATCTAAGTTGATTTTAGATTAAAACATTCAGTCTTGTCATACAAACCCTATTATCAAACATCTAACAGTTATAATTTGCGGAAATAAATTGCGGAATTTAAATTACAAGGCGTCGGGTATTTACATCGCCAAAGACAAACCCTTTGAAAATAAATAAAGCAATAAAAAATAATTAAAAGTCCTATTAACTATTACAATCCGGGAGCAAGTACATTATTGGTAAAAGAAAGTAAATCGTATGTGGGAAAATAAGTCGAGCGCATGATTAGGGTTTTGACCCTTTTGATTAAAGAAAATGTCTTTTTTGGTTTTTTGTTGTTTTTATTTTAAGAAAGAAATATCCTAAATTAATTACTAAATTAAATTAATGAATTAATTAAATGAAAAATAAAATTATTTTTTGGATTTTTGATTATTTTAAGAAAGAAAAATAAAATTAATGGAATTAGTAATTAAAACCTAATTAAATCTAGTTAATTTTAATTATTTGCAAAATGGGTTAAAATTATTCTAGAATTAAAACCTAAATTAATTAATTAGTATTTATTAAAAAAAAGTTAAAATTTGATTTGAAATAAAAAATATTTTTTGTGATTTTATTTTATAAAAAGAAAATTGTGATTGGTTAGAAGTTAAATAAAAATAATAAAACAATTAAAATAAATAAACAAAATAAATAAGAAGAGGGAGTATGGGCCTGAATTTTGTGGTGTAGATAGCAATTGGGAGGCCCAAAAGCGTTGGCCCTTGTTGACTCTTGGTGATCTGGTGTCTATGCATTGACTGGTGCCTTGGTGGACCATCAACTTGGAACCATCAGATTTGACCTTTGGCCATCTGGCCATTGGATGAATGAGGATACATGGTGTTCTGCAAGCCTAAGCGCGCATAGGAGTACCTGAAGAGAAAAAACATTGAGAAAGTGGGGGACCTGGGATTCGAACCCAGGTCCTGAAGGAGTTTGGACGTGCACGCTTGCCACTACACCATGATGGTTTGTTTGTTAATATAATACAAAGAGTATATAATAAAATAAAACAAGTCAATGGCCAGAAAAATTATAAAAAACGCGCGCTATTTGAATGATGCAATGGATGGACGCCACGTATTGTCTTCAACCTCTCGTCCGTGGCTAAAAGATCTCAAACATATACCAACGGATAGAAGTCCGTAGCTATAAGCCAGTCCACCTCCAAAATTTTCTACGAGCCACAAAATTGCATTTCAAAGGCATGGTTATGCTCGTCTCAACCTCCCGGTCCTAACCATACCCTTCTTGATGGTGAACTGATCCTGAAAAGAAAACGCCCAAAAAAGCTCCAAGAAACCTAGCTATGGTGTTTTGCATGACAGGTTATATAAACGAAATTAAATGATGCAAATAGCTTGGAAATGTTGTGAGGATTACAAATATGCAGTTAGTTTTCATTATAGATGCAAGAATGATGAGTTTAGATTTCAAGAACAGAGATGGGTTTCGTGACACTTACAGCATATTTGGACGTCTAAAAAAGCTTGCTTTGGATTGGTTTAGCTTGAGTGAATGCCCAGGAAGCGATTAGGACAGGTCTCAGCCCTTGAAAACACCTCTAAACACGATTTCGATCTCAAGCTTTTTGTGACTTTTTTCAAATCTTGTTCTGCCTCTCTCTGTAATTGTCAACCCCTATTTTTGTATGCTTTTATTCCTTATGTAATGTTCAATGTATTAGGTCTACAAACTTGGCTCAAATCTTCTCCCATCAATGCTTGCATATTTGATTTTATCTCCCTTTACAAACTTGCCAATTTTGCCTAATCTCAATCTTTTTGCACATGATCTGGTTTGGTTCGATTTTGATGATGTTAATGATTGTGATCAAAGCCTGAAACAGCCAAAAAATCTTATGTAATCAAAGTTTTGGATTTTATATGATTTTATTTGATTAAAAATGAATAAATTCAATAAAAATCAAATAAAATAATAAAAATGAAATATGAGCTCATGGCTGAAGCTAGGACACGTGGGAAACTATGCAAGCTCAAAACAAGTGAGAAAGAATGGGCCCATTTGACAAAATTTGAAGTTTTGGGGATAGTTGACTTTTGGCAATTTCGCAAAAAAGTCCAACTTCAACAATGCATAACTTCTTCAATTTTGAACTTTTGGAAGTGTTCTTGGACTTTTTAGAAATATTGAGATGTCCTATAACCAACCCTTTTGGTCTCATCTCATTTTTATATTCCATGTTCAAGTTATAAGCTTTGGAAAAAAAGGTGTTTTTGTTGACTTTCAAAAATGACCTATAATGTCCAAATTTATAACTTCTTGTGAGTTCATTTTTTGAACTTGGGGTATGAAGATTGATTGTAGGAAATTGAATCCTATTCAAAATGAGCTTTCGATGGGTCATTTCTCATAAAGTATGAGAAAGTTATGCTTGGTCAAAGTTGAGTTGACTTTTCCTGCAAAACCCTAATTTAGCAACTTTTGAGTCTTGATGAATTTTAAGGAATCCTTGATGAATCATGATCAAACCTTGATCAAATGATGAATTATCCTTCAAAATTAGAATGTTGACAAAAAATCTTGAAGTTTGACTGTTTATAGGTCACAGTTGACTTTTGCCCTAGTACAGTCGATTTTTGGACCCTTGAGCAATTGACTGAGCAAACTTTCTCTACAAGGCTTGAAATTTGACATGGATGATCTTGAGAGCATATTAGGACATTGGGGAGCACTTGATGTCATTTGGATTCAAATATCTTGATGCAACACAAAACCCTAATTTGGGGTTGACTGCCTTAGGAGATAGCTTATCTGTCCAACTCTTGAGCAAACTTGAGCAACTTGGAGATTTTTCTTGCAATGCTTTGAGAAATATGAGAGGGAAAATTTTGGGGTACAACACATGAAAATTTCCTCTTACTAGGATTTATGTCTCTTTGTACAAAATTTCTTGTTTATAGGCAAAACTATCAATACAAATACACCTTAAAATTCAAACTTTTTATTTTTCTGTTTTGATTGCAAAAACGTCCAATGACTAAAGTTGAATGAACATATGCATATGAATACAATTAACTATTAACAAATATATACATAAGAACATGAATAAGCATTTACCCAAGACCCTGGGAGATTGGGATGACGTTCAAGCTGTCCACAAATCCCCACAATGTCACTTCCATGAGATTACCCCTACAGAGTAATTCTCATAAATTCATCTTCCATGAAGAAACATTCCCCACAATTTCCCTAGAAGTTCGCTCCAATGGATAAAAGAATATGATCTTTTTCTGGCAATATCACCCATCTACGGAGTTCCAATCAGTATAGTTCATGGAAGTTCTCTTCCCCAACTGAGTTTATTCCTCCAAAACTGAAAAAACTCTTGTAGATTTCTTCTCTTCAGCAGAGCTTGTTTCCTCAGTAGAGTATTTATCCATTAATAGGGTTTATTTCCCCAACAAGGTTTATTTCCCCAATAGATTACAATCTCCCAACTTGAGTCTAGTCCTCACATGGCTACAAATTACCGGCAAAATTCCTCTTCCTAGTGAATTCGCCTAGAATCAGACCACATATCAGTCAACATTATCCTCCACAGACGAGTCGGAAGAATATCCATCTCTTTTATCCCTAGTCAGGGTATATAAGAAATAAGTTCCCCAATAGAGCGACAAACGACCAATGTTCTTGAGCTCTTATCCCCAAGCAGAAGTCGATGTTCCCCAGCAGAGTTTCCTCAAACGGCAAATAGGAATCCCTAGCGGAAATAATCTAGATAAGATTTAAGATACACATACTCTTCATCCCCAACAGCAGCCAGGGATTTATTTTTCCAGACATAGATATTGCACAGGTTTACAAATACACTTCAACAACATTTCACATTCATACGTCATAGCATATGCATACGAAACGCATATAGCACAATATCATTTATTTTGAGAACATCATTATGCAATGCATTTCATACACCATGACATTGTATATAGATAAGTCTTTACTTTTTCAGGAAAGATCAATCAACAGACGAATATCATCAACAACTCTCAAACAGGTCCAAGATTAATTCCCGAAACAAGATGGGGGAAATATCGACGTGACCAGGTCAGAGATTAATTCCCGAAACAAGACGGGGCAACTATCTCTACGGCCAACAAAAAAATAAGGTTCCATATTAATTCTTGAAACAAGACGGGGCAACCATTTGGATGACCCGCCACAAATTAATTCCTGAAACAAGACAGGGTAACTATCTGTGAAGAACAAATTATAGATCAATTTCCGAAATAGGACGGGGCGACTATCTACATGAACAGAGTGAAGATTAACTCTCGAAACAGGATGAGGAAACTATCTTTCTTCCTTTATGGTCAGGTAAAGATCAATTTCTGAAACAGGACGGGGCGACTATCTTTATCACCATTGGTATGAACTCCCGAAACAGGACGAGTTTACCAACAAAAACAGATTGTAGATCAATTCCCAAAACAGGACGGGGAAACTATCTAAATGACAAACACTTCCTTCAAACATCTTCTGGCTCAAATTAAATCAAGCGTAGATTTATTCTGATACTTCTTCTAGTAGACTTTTTCTGGCTCAGATTAAATCAACCATAGATTTATTCTGATACTTCTCCCAGATAAAGACGGATACAGCCATCTTCTGGCTCAGATTAAATTGACCATAGATTTATTCGAATACTTCTTCCAGTAGACCTTTTCTGGATCAGATTAAATCGACCATAGATTTATTCCAATACTTATTCTAGTAGACCTTTTCTAGCTCAGATTAAATAGACCATAGATTTATTCTGATATTTCTTCCAGTTAAAGACAAAAATACATCTTCTAGCTCATATTAAATTGAGCGTAGATTTATTCTGATACTTATTCCAGTTGAAGTCAAGTGCAAACTTAGTCTAATTTCTATCAATAGTTACTTTGGATGGAATCTATATGCCTATTTCTAAGAACTCTCCATCACTTCTCCAAATGGAATCTTTTAGCCCATTCCCAGTATTACATAATCCAACAGCATTGCTTCGGGCACATGCGAGTGCAAGTTTCTGGGCACTTAAGTGTTCAATCATCTTCTACCTTCAAGTCACGAATGGCAGACATGCCAATCTAACTCTTCAGCTTTAAGAAGATTGAACTAGGGCAGATGTTGTACCCCAAAATTTCCCCTCCCATTTTCTTCAAGGCACTCTTCTAAGATTCTCAAATACTCAAGGATTCTCAAGAGTTGATCAGACAAATTCACCTCCTAAGCACTGGGTTCACAACTAAGATTTCATCTTGCACAAGGGAGCATGGATTGAAAGGGTCTCAAATGACTTCCATGGTTCATCATAGGTCCCCAATAAATCTTATGTCAAGTTTAAAGTCTTGCATCACATGATTGCTCAGTCAATAACTCAAATGATTGAAAGTCAACTGTATTGGGTAAAAAGTCAATTGTGGTCAACATACAGTCAAACTTCAATATTTGTTGTCAACATCAATATTTTGAGATGATTTTCATCATTTGATCAAGGGTTGATCATGATTCCTCAAGAAAAGCCCTCAAATCATCAAAGGTCAAAAATTTCCAAAATTAAGGTTTTGATTGAAGATAACTGATCATTGATTGTTGACCTAGTACATGACCTAATAGCTTGAATCATGATATTAAGGACTCAAATAAAACATCTTGACCTAATTACATGGCTCAAGGAATTTCCAAATATGCAAGTGATTGATAGTTGAAAATTTGAATCAATTGATGAAAAGTCAACAGTCACTAAAAATGCAAACTTTGACTTTTTGGTCAACATTGGAATTCAAAAACCATGAATCATCAAGATATTAAAAACTATCAAACTTGAACATCAAGAATCAATAAAGTCAACAAAAGTCAAAAAGTCAAGATTTTCAAACACTTAGAAAAAATTCAAGTGTTCTGCACCTAAAAAAACCCTAACTTCACAAGCAAGTTTCCTCAACATACAAGTTGATTCAAGGAAAAATTTCAACATGAAAGTTGTAGGGATTGATGAATTCTACAACTTTGTCAGTGTGAGATGATCCTCAAAAAGTGCTTGGATTAAGATATGTGAGCCCATGAAGTTGTGATATTTTTATCTAAACACTTAGAAAAAATTTCAACAAGTTTTGGTCAGTTTTTCTTCCTAACTTCTTGGCCAATTTTCACCAAGTTCCCATTTGAGTTAGCAAAAACTCACATAATAAAAGTTGTAGACAATGTTTCAAGATTTCCAAAATGTCCAAGAACACAATTTTATCATGCTTCAGCTAGAAGTTTTGAAGAGATGAAGTTGGGTATCTAAGGTTGCATTATAGGTCATTTTTGTGACAAATTCATAACCAAATCTTCAAGCCATGCTGCATAATACCATATTTCAGGCCTTAAATCTCCATATCTATCCATAATCAGAGGATGACACACACTTTTGAGTCATGACCCAAGTGATTAAAGCTTTGTCCAATCCATTTTGACATTAAGGGAAGAAAGCCAAGACTTCCATTTTAGAAAAGAAAGCTTTAATCACAATGTCAACACCTTGAGCCTCTCAATTGTTTCTTCTGCACATACACAATGTCAAAGAAAGAAGAAACCACCTACAACCTGTAAAGCACCCCTAAAATCAGGCCATGCTCACATTGGAACTATGGAATGCTCATGTACCTTCACTCATAATTCAACCAAGCCATAACATGTTATCTTGCAAACCTGTTTACTCCAGCTCCTAAAACCTTTTCTCTATAAATAGAGAGGTCATTTTCAAGCTAACGCACGAGTTAATAAGCCCTCTAACGCTCTCAAACTCTCCCAAGTCAGAATTGGTCAAAACCTCCATTTTTTAGCCTTTTGAAAACTTATCTCTGAATCTCTCAAACCTTACAACTTTTGTCCAAACCAATCATCCAAACACTTCATATACATCATATATAACGCATTCATACCCCCGTTTCCTCAGTGTAACATCATCTTCATCATCCATCATTTTCAAATTCCAACTGTGCAACTTGACTTGGGCTAGTGATTCAGCCACTCTCAGCACCAAGTGAGCATCCAAACAGTTTCCTCAGGGTCCAAGCAAGCTCACAAAATCATCATTTCACCTCTGGAAGTCGTGTATGGAGCATTCAGATTTCGTATCAAGAGGTAAGTTTTCCAAACATTGAAATCTCTGTACAAGCATCATTTGCATTTATTTTCTAAATCAAAAATGTATATATCTATGCCCTGAAACTAATCATGTCCTTATTTTTCATTTATGTTAAATGGCTGATGAGAATTTTGCAATTGAAGTTTTTGAAAAAATTAGGTTTCAGTTTGGTACCAAGCAAAATTCATCCTAACCTTTGATCTTTAGCTTTTGAAAGTTACATGGTTGAATTCTTGGTGAAAAATCAAGCAAGTTTGGTGTTTACATTTTTTTAAATGGTTGAGAAATGAGAGTTTTACAAATTCAAAAATGGTGTTTGTTGTTGGTCTGTTCGCGCGCAGGGAAGAGGAAGAAGATAACAAATTAAAAAACATGGTTTATAATATATTTACTAGGGGATGTTTCATAATCGGATGAAACAGCCATCCCAGTGGTAAAGAAAGCGCGCGTTAATGTGAGGGACTTGGGTTCGAGCCCCAGTGGTACCCTTTTATTTTTCACATTATTTGTTCTTGCAGATTCAATACAAACAGTCCAAGACGCGCATAGTGCACCTCTTTTCATCACCATCAGATCACTATCAAATCATTTTCATCACCATTTAACGCCCTGAATTGTTTCCCCATGATGCACTTTCTGAACAATGTCCTCACTGGACTACAAATAGGCGCATGGGCCTTCCTGACTTTGGCCTTTTTATTTCTGCTTGTCCATACCCCGTATTTTCTTTTTACAAACGCAGGCCCATTCTAACTTTTTTTTTATTTTCTGTTTCAAACAAAAACTCCTTGAGTTTGGCCTGAATTATTTTTGCTACTTCTCACCCCCTTAATTTCTTATACTGCAGGCCCATTTTAATTCCTTTTTTAATATTTTAATTAACTTTCTTTTCTAAAATATTTTTTATTTAATCCAAAAAAAATCATAAAAATGATTTAAAAAAATTAGATTTAGGTTTTTAATTAACTATTTTAATTTTTTGACAAATAAAAATTTAAATTTATTTTAATCAACTTGATTTTATTTAATTAGAATTAGGTTATATCTAAAATATCTTTTCTAGATAAAACTCCAAAAATATTTTCTAAATACTTAGAATTCTTTAGTTTTTAATTAATTAGTTTAATTTTCATAAATAAAATTAATTAATTACATTTTGTTTTATTATAAATAAATTTTAAATTAATGAGAATTAGATCTAATTTTTTATTTCAAATATTCTTCTAAACAAAAACAATAAATTATTTTCTTAAAACACTTAGAAATATTTTTAGGGTTTCTTAAAACACCTTTCCCCTTTTCACCACTTTCGCGCACTTTAATCTCGCATTAGTATTTGCAAATATTATAATTGCTCAAAGAATGTAAAAGATAAATTGAGTTTTTCTTTACCTTTTCATCCCCATTCATAAATTTGTATCCCCATCCCCAAAGCGTTGTAATAGCATATGACATTTAATTTCCGTAATTTATTGCTTTCCTTATTATTGTTAGTAATTAGGGTTTGTATGGCAAGAATAAAAGCAAACATTAGAAAATCTAATCTCAAGACAAAAATAACTGAAATCAAAACACTCCACACCCATGCACCTCTAGGGTTATCCTCACTTGTTGCCTCGGATATAAACAGACATGTCCCTCGAACGTGGGATGCTTTAGCAAAGACCTTCGGTTAAAAGATCATAGTCCCTCGATGATCCTTCGATGTTGCCTTGGTAAACGATCTTAGTCCCTCACGACAATTGCTAAAGCATTTCACAAGTTGCTTTCTATGACTGTACGGTGACCCACGCTTGTCCCTCGCATCCAACAATAGGGCTTCCTACTAATTAATGGTAGGATAACACTATCTAAAGGAGGACGAAAAGAACAAATACATTTTGGGTAGGTAGAACGCTCGTAATCTCTTGCTCACAAATAAAAACAATTTCCGCACTTCATAGTTTCAAAATAACTACTCTCTAAATGCTTTATAAACACTCTTGAGGACTGATATTAGGGTTACTATAAAGCAAACTACCTTACATTGGCATTTTCAAAAACACTTTCAAAAACAAACACTTCCTTTCAACAAATATTTTCAAAACAAACATTTTGTATACATTCTCAAAGATACGAGAATCATTACAAAATTGTCGCACTTAGGCATTTTCAAAATATTTGTAAACATACACAAACATAAAGCATTTCAAAAAGTGATCAAGCAATTAAGAGCCCGTAGATAACTATAGATAAAAAGGGTGCTAACATCTTCCCTTTTCATAACCTACCACCCGAACTCAAGAGAATTCACAAAGGTCTTTCCTGTTATTTTCACCCTTTCCTTTATTGGGTAAAAGAAAATTTAGTGGCGACTCTTGCTATCCGCAACATTTGCGATAAAACACAAAACCCAAAAGTCAATTCTCCCACCGTATTACAACGTGTCTGACAAAATGTTGGACCATGTCATCTGACATTCCTCCAAAAACAATGTCATCCACATAGATCTGAGCTATCAACAACTTTCCAGCTTTATCTTTGACAAAGAGAGTCTTATCAATTCCACCCTTTCTGTATCCATGACTGACTAGAAATTTAGTCAATCTTTCATACCAAGCTATTGGAGCTTGTTTCAGTCTATACATGGCCTTCTTCAGTCTAAACACATCATCTGGAAAATAAGGATCAACAAATCCTTTTGGTTTCTCAACATAAACTTCTTCATTCAAGTACCCATTTAGAAAGGCACTCTTGACATCAATTTGATACAACTTGAACCTGAGGTGACAAGCTACACCAAGCAGCAATCTAATAGACTCCAAGAAAGCCACATGAGAAAATGTTTCATCAAAGTCTATCCCTCAATTTGAGTGTACCTCTAAGCAACCAGTCTGGCTTTATTTCTGATGACACCTCCTTGTTCACCAGTCTTGTTCTTGTACACCCATTTTGTACCAATGATATTCATCCCTTCAAGTCTAAGTACTAAGTCCCAGACTTCATTTCTTTTGAACTGACCAAGCCCATCTTGCATAGCATTGATCCAGAATTCACCAGTCAAAGCTTCCTTCACATTTTAGGCTCAATCTTTGACATAAAACAAGCATTTGATACAGTTTCCCTTGATCTGGTAACTACTTCTTGTCTTGGATTTCCTATTGTCATCTCCTTAGGATGATCCTTTTGAATTCTGGGAGAGGATCTTTTGTCAGTTACCTGAGGTTCTTCAATTTCAGAATCAGCACTTGGACTTGAAACGTCTGCGGTATATGTTGTGACATTTTCTTAAGCAATAACACCACCTATAGGAATAGTTGTCTCAACTTCTTCAGAGACATAATCTTCTTTAGTTGAGTCATCAATAATAACATTTTAAGACTCCATCATTACGTTGGTTCTGGAGTTAAATACTTTATATACTTTACTATTAGTAGAGTGTCCCAGAAAAATTCCTTCATCGCTCTTTGCATCCAAATTCCTTCTTGGCTCACGGTCAGCTAGAATATAACATTTATAACCAAAGACAAGGAAATACTTGACAGTTGGCTTTCTTCCTCTCCATAATTCATACAGAGTAACTGAAGTTCCAATTCTGATTGTCACTCTGTTGTGAATATAGCAAGCAGTGTTCATGGCTTCAGCCCAAATGTAAAGTGGTAATTTCTTTGCATGAAGCATAACTCTTGCACACTCTTGAATAATCATGTTCTTTTTCTCAACCACGCCATTTTTTTAAGGAGTGATGGGTGAGGGAAATTCGTGACTAATCCCCTCAGATGCACATAGCTCCTCATATTTATTATTCTCAAATTCCTTCCCATGGTCACTTCTCATTCTGACGACACCACAACCTTTTTCTCTTTGAGTCTTGTGACATAGTTCCTTGAACACTTCAAACACCTCAGATTTCTCTTTGATGAACTTCACCCAAGTGAATCTCGAGTAGTCATCAACAACAACATAGGCATACATTTTTCCTCCAAGACTTTCCACTTGCATAGGCCCCATCAAGTCCATGTGAAGAAGCTCTAGGACTCTTGAGGTAGCAAGATGTTGAATCTTCTTATGGAACATCCTTGTCTGCTTCCCAATTTGACATTCATCATAAATTTTCCCTTCATCAATATTTAGTTTGGGAATATCTCTAATAGCTTCCTTTGACATGATCTTCTTCATACGCTTCGGATGTAGATGTCCAAGCTTTTGATGATATATGTTTACTTCATCATCTTTTGACAATAAGCATGTTGAGAGACAATCCGGAGAATTCCATAGGTAACAGTTTCCTTTTGACCTGGTTCCTCTCATAACCACTTCATTCTTATCATTAGTAATCAGGCATTCAGATTGAGTAAAGTTAACTTTGAGACCTTGATCACAAAGTTGACTGATACTTATCAGATCTACTGGTAGCCCTTTCATAAACAACACATTATCTAGACTCAGTTGTCAATCATAATCCACCTTTCCCACGCCTTTGATTTCACTCTTTGACCCATCTCTAAAGGTGACATAGCTAGTGGAGCATGGTTTAATGTCCACTAGGAATCTCTTAACTCCAGTAATGTGTCTGGATTAGCCACTATCAAATTACCAATCTTCTCTAGTAGAGGATTTGAGAGAAGTGTAAGCTATGAGTCCATATGAGTCATGTTGAAAGGCTCTTCTTGATTTCGCCTTATAGTTATCATCTTTTCTTCTGTAAGGAAGTTTATGGATGGGATATCCATACAGATTGTAGCACAAGAACTTCAAATGTCCAAACCCTCCACAATAGTTACATCTCCATGGTTGATACATGAGACTATGATGTCTTGACTGATGTTGGAACATATGCCCTGACATCTTCAGATAATGCTTCATCTTTTGAGGATCAAACTCCACTATTTGCTTATTGTTCTTCACAGTTTGGTTATTAAAACCAATACCCTTCATATTCCCAGCTTTCTCCTCTCTAAGATTAGAAATTATAGATATATGCTCTTATTTCTCAGCCTTCAGTTGAGTAATGAGAAACTTTTGTGTCAATACTTTCTGACACAATATTTCATTCTTAAGGCACAACTCTGAGTACCCAACAACCAGTTCACTAACAGTGAGTTCTTCAACATATGATTCTTTATCTGAATCACATGATTCTTTATCAGATCCACAAATTCCAGTCAAGCCAGTCACCTGATTGGCTGAATCTTCCTCATGATCACTTTCAGATACTCCATCAGACCATGACACAGATAAATTATTTCCTTGCTTTTTGAGATAGGTGGCACATTCAGTTTTTATGTGTCCATATCCATCACATTCATGGCATTGTACACCTTTCCCTTGGTTTGGCTTTTCTTCAAATCTTGACTTCCTTCCCAGGTCCTGGTTTTTGTTGATGCCATAAGACATGTCTTAGCATCCAACATGTACTTCCTTAAGACCCTGCTAAACTGTCTTCCCAACAGCACGAGTTCCTCAGATATTCCTTATGATTTCATGTTTCCTTTATCCTCTGAATCTTCAGCACTAGATGCAAAGTCTAAGCACTTCTTCTTTTCGGATTTTTCATTGATAGTAGACTCAAAAGTCTTGAGTGAACTTACAAGTTCATCTACTATAATCGTGCTTAAATCTTGGGATTCTTCAATAGAAATCACCTTTATTTCAAATATTTTGGGAAGAGATCTAAGCATCTTCTTGACCAGTTTATCCTCTGATATCTTCTCTCCCAGATCTTCTGAGTCATTAGCAATATCTTGAACAGTCATGTGAAAGTCCTGGATACTTTCATCCTCATTCATCTTCAAGTTCTCAAATTTGGAGGAGAGAAGCTAAAGCTTTGCCAATTTAACCTTAGGATTTCCTTCATGAACTTTCTTCAAGGTCTCCCATGCAAATTTTGCATGCTTAAATTTATTTATCAGCTTGAAAATATTTTTACCAACTCCATTGAATATGGTGTTCAATACTTTGGAGTTTTCTTGTGATAACGCCTCATCATTATCATCCCAGTCTTCTTTAGGCTTCAGCACATCAGTGGCCTTCCCTTCTGCATCCAACACATTCGATAGATCCCAACCTTTGACAACATTTTTCCAATCCTTGTCACCCAATGACTTTATAATGGTTTCTATACGAGGTTTTCATAATTGTTATTTTAACCACAATTCTACCATCATTGTCCATTGCACCAGAAAGTAACTTCCCTAAATATGACCTATAGTCAGAGCATGATGCATGCTCTAATACCAATTGAAATTCTGGCTATTAGATTTCGGATGTCCTAAAAGATGTCGAGACACCAGATCCGACTTCACACATAACAGCAAGATGTATAAACAAAAATAACAGTGCTGAAAGTAAATAACACATGATATGTTTACCAAGTTCGGAACAACCTTCCTACTCTGGGGGTTGCCAAAACAGGGACAAAATTAACTAGATAGTATCAATTTATAAACCTTACAGCAAACCTCCAGTTTACAGCCTACACACTTAACCACCACCCTTTGCTTAACTTCTACGTAAGACACACCTAGGTATTAGGCCCTCTTGAAATCCCTCTTCAATTACACTCAGCAATTGGAGCAACTCTAAACACAAGTAGAGAAAAAAAACAACTGGAAGCTATACTTCCAAAAACACGCAAGACTCAATTCTTAAAAGCTTATGAGAATTGACACACAATATGTTCAATGCTTAAAAGCTTATGAACATATCACAGAGAACTTACGCCCACAAATAAGGATTCTAAAAACCCTAACACAAATACATTTGTAAGTTCCACCTAATACTAGGTATACACCGTTCTATTTATAAATTTATTCTAGACTGGTTTGGGCTTCAAAATTGCAGCAGTGAGGGTGAACAAAGTCTGCAAAAAGTCCTCCAAAAAAATAGGTCTTCAATCATTAGCTTCCTAATAAGTCTCCATATTTAGAAACTAATCAAATCTTTGAAAACCAATCAAAGAATATTCTGATTTGTCAATCTTGGACGCCATATAAGCTAACTAAATATTCCCTGAATATACAATAGCTAAAAATCAACTGATCCACACTGTCAGCTTGCTGCAGACGCGATGTCCTAACTCCTTGTTAGGACATCCTTATCGACAAGTTAAAAACAGAAAGTTGGAACATATTGTTCAACATGTTGCTGCTAAAATGGTTTTACCAAAATGTAAGCCAATCATAATTTTAGAAAAATAACAAAAATTATCTAGTGTAGTGAAGAGGGCAAAACTATGATGCCATGTGTCCACTCCCTTCCCAAGAGTAAGTTATAATTGGCCCTTGAAGCGGTAACCATGAACATTGTGGGTCTTGTGATAGTGCCCACAATCAGGTTAACTTGGATCACTCCCAAGGTGTGGCCAATTTTACCTTCGTAATTCGATAAGACCATATTGTGAGACTTTAAGTCTGTATCAAACATGTCTATTATTTTTAACATAAACAATGACATTAAATTTATTGTCGCTCCTCCGTCCACCATGATCTTGTTGACCCTGGGATTCTTTAACTTCTCTCTTATGAACAAGGGCTTTAGGTGATTCTTCATCCCTTCATCCGGTCTTTCAAAGAAAGCATTTTGTTCTTCAACTGCTCCATTGTTCATTACATAGTAGCATACTGACTTATGTTTGGCCATCTCAGCTTCGTCAATTTCCTCAGTCTTTTCGACTTCCGTCACTTGATCATATTTATAGGGTAACATGAAACAACATTATAATTGATATCCAGGGATGACTCTGAACCTGAATTAAAATCGTTTGTCAGCATGTCCTCATCATCAAGAGGTTTCTATGGTGCTTTTTCTTTATATTTTTCTTCCTTAGGGGATAACAACTTCCTTCCCACTGGCTTTTTTCCTTCGATCTTGTCAGTAGACTGAGGCTGGTTAGTGTTGGATTCAACTATTCCTGCCTTTGCTACTTCTCTTTCTGCTTTTTTCTTTCGCTGGAATCTCCTCCATTGAGACCTGGACATGGAGTTTTTCTCCTTGTAGTTCTCAAACTTATATGCATGTTGTCGCGATACTTGGAATTATCTTCAATAGGTGATCGAAGAGCCTCAGATGAACTTGAAACTTATCCATTTCTCCTATCCAGGAGCTCTATTTATGACAGGTTTTACCCATCTATTCGCTGGGACATCTGCAGTAGGTTTAAAGAAAGCTTGTTTGTTGGTCCTGAGGCTTTGTCTTCCTGGTTGCTGCCTTCGAGGGATTTCCCTCTTATCGGACATGATTAAGGACTTCGTCGGTGTCCTAGTTTCTATTAACCAGTGCGACTCTTAGGGCTTGAACTTCCTTTGGTATTGCTTGTTCGATCCTAGGTTGTTCGATTCTTTGACCCTGATTGACTTTGCCAACATTTTGCGCGATTGGTTGCGATTGATTAATTGTTGGATCCTCTTCGACTATCAACCACTGGCTTTCCCTTATCCACTCTCGACGAGGTTATCGAACTGGGACTTGAGGGGAACCAAAGAAATCGGTAATTTGTGCCATCTACACTGCTAATTGCTTGTTTGTTTGAGCATTTTGTTGGTTGGTTTAGGTAGCACTTTGGATCAATGGATTAAATATTGTTCCCATCTGTTGGGCTAAGACACCAACAATTTCATAATTTCTATCATCCATTTGTTGTCTAAATGCCGCTGCAGAATTCATTGGAAATAAAATAACTGATCCGCTGTCGCACGCGGATCAAAACGAGTGTTTTTGCGAAACGGTAATATAGCGACAACTGTAACTCGAATATCGTTCTCACAAGGAATCTTGACTTTATTAACTAATAGAAATCGAATGAGGGTTGGTTTTAGGATCGATTTATAACACGAAATAAGTGATTATCAAAATAAGCTGAAAAGTCAATCTGCTGATTCGGTTCCTACCTATCATCGGCTATCGTAATTCCAATTCCCTAAGCGGATTATTTATTCCTATTAGAGTACAAACTCAATGGCAAGCGCAATAAGAATAGTGTGATGTTAGTTCCTATTATCCGAATTAAACAAACGGAATTAAGCCTCATGAATTAATCAGATACGGTAACAAATTAAGCAAATGTTGACGTGACTATGGTTAGGATCATACAATCAATCGAATTAAATCAATATACTCTATGCAATTTTAATTAAGCATACAAGAACATAGATTAATATTGAACGAAATAAAAGATGAATTAGAATTATTATAACCTCAAGGTGTCAGAACCTGAATACAACAGATTGTCAAGATGAATTAGTTCTCCATGAAAATTCATACAAAAGGCAAAAGTAATTTTTCTGAATAATCAAAGGTAAAAAAGAAATTATTGTAGCGGCTGCTAGGTATAGCAAGGACAAGGATTCGGTTCATAACCCAACTAGGTCGAAAATATAACCCAAGCCCATTACAAATGACCCAAAACAAGAAATATTTCTAAAGCTGCAACTTTAACGAAATTTCTGGCCCTTCTACATTCTGATTCAGCTCTCGACTTATGAATGAAAATCGTAGCTCTTTCTCTTAGCTTTCCAATGAATGGTAGCACACCACATTCCGACTCCTGAAGCTCAAGTTATGAATTTATTCGCGAGAGCTGCTAAAGCTGAAAATAAAGTGCAAAAAATAAATAAGTGCAAAAATAAAATAAATTATAAAAATACAATAAAAAGGAAAAATAACCAAACTAAAACATAGAAATACATAAGTATAAATATAGAGGAATGCGCATCAAAATGCACTGATCAAATTCCCCCACACTTGAACTTTTGCACTCTGAGCAAAATTAAAATAAAACAAAACAAAGAAAACACAAACACATCATTGGCTACTCATTCTAGGCCACAAACTTTTCTTTGGTTAAAGTTGCATCAATAGGTACTAATCTTGCACACTAAGGATATTGTAGGAACACTAATCTTGCCTACTGAATATACAAACCAATTCGAATCATATTATTATGCAAAAGCCTAACTTACTCATCCTCCTTCTTGCTCTTTTACATTCAGGTGCAATCACATTAAGCCCGTTATCTCCACACACTCATAGAAAAGCGACAGATTATTGACTCTGGTCCTTTTTGGATTCTGGTACTTACGTGGAATAACCCTTGTTTACTCAGTTGTAGTTGCGAGGGATCATACCGTAATCCGCCCTACCAAGTTCAGCACCAGAAACCGCTGAACCAACTAACAACGAGTCATATTATCAACTTTTTTTGTAGGTTCTACAACCGTTGGGTTAAGTGAACGGGTGAGAGTCACCAAACTTAGAAGCGCGTTCCTTTTTCTTTTTTTTTTCTTTTTTTTTCAATTTTTTTTCTCCGGAACACTCACTTATATTCATCGGCTTCCTTGCATAGAGTGTGTGTGAGATGATGTTGACTGCTGAAATAAACTACTTAAGGGATGTCAGAGAATGAGAATTCAATGCTAAAAACATAATAAGAATTCAAATCAATTTCTATATGCAGGACACTTACAGTGTTAAGACGATACCGATCTTGTGAACTTTTCCCAAGTCTCCACAACTATCCTCAGATTAATCTCTAACCTAGAACTTTCAAAAAGATGCAAAAAAATTTATATTTTTTTATTTTTTATTTTTATAATTGAAAACAAAACAAGAAAACAAGAAACAAAAACAAATAAAACAAAGGATTACCTCCCCCACACTTAAAACAAGCATTGTCCTCAATGAAAGGACATAACTATTAAAGTAGAGAGAAGAGAAGAAAAACTCCCTGATCAAGTTACAGAGTAGTTGGGTGCTTCCAAAAAAAGATCTTCTATGGTTGCATCTTCAACTACTTCACTTTTATGGAATAACTTTAGGCGCTGCCCATTGACCTTGAAAATTTTTTCAGTACCTGCAATTTTAATTTCTACTGCACCATGAGAGAAAACATTAGTAACAACAAAAGGGCTAATCCATTTGGATCGGAGTTTCCCAGCCATAAGCTTAAGGCGTGAGTTAAAAAAATAAAACCTGTTGACCCACAAAGAATTCCTTCCTATAAATCATTTAATCATGGAAGTGTTTTGTTTTCTCTTGATAAATTCTAGAGCTTTCATAAGCCTCTAGTCTAAGCTCTTCAAGCTGTTGCAATTGGAGTTTTCTTTCAATACCTGCTTGTTGCATCTCCAGATTATAACTCTTTACTGCCTAATAAGCACAGTGTTCTATCTCAATAGGAAGATGACATGCCTTACCAAAAACAAGTCGATAAGGAGACATCCCAATGGGTGTCTTGAAAGTTGTTCTTTGAGCCCAAAGTGCGTCTTCTAGACGACGACTCCAGTTCTTCCTGTTTGGTTGCACCATTTTCTCTAAAACCTGTTTGATCTCTCTATTTGAGATCTCAGTTTACTCATTACTTTGTGGGTGATATGCAGTAGAGACTCTATGCACAACTCCATACTTCTGGAGCAAAGCTTCCATGGTGCGGTTGCAGAAATGAGTGCCTTAGTCACTTATGATAGTTCGCGGTATTCCAAACCTGCAAAAGATATTAGACCTGACAAAATCTGCAACAACTCTAGAATCATTAGTCCTAGTGGGGATAGCTTCCACCCACTTTGAAACATAATCGACAACAAGTAAAATGTAAATGAAACCAAATGATACAGGGAAGAGACCCATGAAGTCGATTCCCCATACATCAAATACCTCACAGAAAAGCATAGGCTGCTGAGGCATTTCGCTCTTACGAGTGATGTTTATACCTGCTATCTAGAACTCTTTACAAGTGTGGTAAGTCTCAAAAGTATCTTTAAAGATAGTGGGCTAATAGAAACCTGAGTCTAGGATCTTTCTTGCAGTTCTTTGTGGACCAAAGTGTCCTCCGACTTGAGATGACTGAGCAAAACTCAAAATAGATTCAATCTCATAGTCAGGGACACATCTCCTAATCACTTGATCACTACCAAACTTCCAAAGATATGGATCATCCCAAACATAATATTTGGCATCACTCTTGAGTTTGTGAATCTGTGACCTGGATGCACCTATAGGAAAAACACCAACAACAAGATAATTAACAATGTCAGCAAACTAAGGAGTTACCCCATGCAAAAGTAGAAGCTGCTCATCAGGAAAGTCATCTTGAATACGGAAATGATCTTCATCTTTTTCTATCCTGCTCAAGTGATCAGCCACTAAGTTCTCAGCTCCACTTTTGTCTTTAATCTCTACATTGAACTCTTGGAGCAATAACATCCACCGAATCAATCTTGGTTTTGCATCTGGCTTCTTCAGCAAGTACTTTAAAGTTGTATGGTCAGTGAAAACAACAACCTTGGAACCTAGAAAATATGATCTGAATTTATCAAGAGCAAAAACAATAGCTAGAAGTTCTTTTTCACTGGTAATGTAATTTGACTGTGTAGAATCTAAAGTCCTAGAAGCATAATAAATAACATGGGCAGCTTTGTCAACTCTTTGTGCAAGGACAACCCCAACAACATAATTGGAAGCATCACACATAAGCTCAAAAGGGAGGGTCTAGTCAGGGGGATGGATTATTGGAGCGGAAGTCAATTATTTCTTCAAGAACTCGAACGCTTGTTTGCATTTGTCATCAAAGTTGAAACTAACGACATTCTTCAACAGGTTTGACAGCGGTAGAGCTATATTGCTGAAATCCTTAATGAAACGCCTGTAAAAACCTGCATGACCAAGAAAAGAATGAATCTCGCGAACATAAGAAGGGTGAGGCAGTGTAGAAATCACATTAATTTTAGCAGGGTCAACAAAAATACATTTTTCAGAGATTATGTGACCAAGAACAATTCCCTGTTCAACCATAAAATGACATTTTTCGTAATTTAAAACAAGGTGAGTCTCGATGCATCTTTCTAAAACCATATTCAAACTACTCAGACATGCATCAAAAGAAGAACCATAAACAGTGAAGTCATCCATAAAAACTTCCATGCAATTTTCAATGAAATCAGAAAAAATGCTAATCATGCATCGCTGGAAGGTGCCAGGAGCGTTGCAAAGACCAAAAGGCATCTTCCTGTAAGCAAAAGTACCGAAGGGACAAGTAAAAATGGTCTTCTCTTGATCTTCCGGTGCAATATGAATCCGAAAGTAACCTGAAAAACCATCAAGAAAACAATAATGTGATTTACCAGCTAGCCATTCAAGCATTTGGTCAATGAACGAAAAAGGAAAGTGATCATTTCTAGTTGCTTAGTTTAATCTCCTGTAATTAATACAAACTCTCCAACTGTTCTGAACTCTAGTGAGAACAAGTTCATTCTTTTCATTTTTCACCACTGTGAGTCCAGATTTCTTAGGTACAACCTGCACCGGACTCACCCACTTACTGTCAGAAATAGGATAAATGATACCTGCTTGCAAGAGTTTGGTTACCTATTTCTTCACAACATCAAGAATCAAAGGGTTAAGCCTCCTTTGGGGCTGCCTTACTGTTTTCGCTCCTTCCTCAAGTAAAATTTCGTGCATGCACATCGATGGGCTAATACCAGGAAGGTCGGCTAAAGTCCATCTGATTGCTTTCTTGTGCTTTTTCAAAACTTGCAAAAGTTTATTTTCTTGATCTAAATCAAGGTTAGAAGAAATAATAACATAGATTTTTTCATTACTCTCCAATTAAACGTATTTCAGGTTCTCCGGGAGTTGTTTCAGCTCTAAGGACGGGGGCTGGATTATTGATAGAGCGTTCGGGGCAGCCGGGATGTCAAGAGAATCAGCTACAAAAACAGCTACATCAGTAACAACTTCGCCAGTAGGAAACACATCAGCCTGCAAGTCAGCTTCAATCTCAGCACAAACAACACACAAGTTATTTTCAGTACAATCAGAACACAAATAAACATCATCAAACTCAGATAAAGACGGAAAATCAATGGAAAATAAATTAGAAAAAAGTGTCATCAACTAAACCGGAGATCAACTCAATGTGAAAAATAGAATGCTCCTACACTGGATGTTTCATGGCATAAAAAATGTTGAATTTTGCAACAATGTCACCAAATTCCATGGACATGGTTCCACCGTCAACATCAATTTTCGTTTTTGTCGTTTTCATGAACAGTCTGCCTAAAATGATGGGAGCTATGGACTTTGTTTCTCCTTCCATGTCCAGAATGTAGAAATCTGCAGGAAAAATCAAGTCGTTAACTTGAACAAGAACATCTTCGACTACGTCGGCTGGCCAAGCGTTGCTCTTGTTCCCCAATTAGATGATTAAACCTGTATGCTGCAAAGGACCAAGACAAAGGTTATTATAAATAGAAGTAGGCATGACATTAATGCATGCTCCCAAATCAAGCATGCAATTATCGGATTTACTGTTCCCGATGGTGCAAGGAATAGTAAATGTTCCCGGATCCTTTTATTTTTGTGGCAGAACCTGAGTAGTGAGGGCTGAAACATTTTGCTTGCCCACAACTTTTTTGGATGAAGGTTTGGGCTGAATAAAAGCAGAAATATTTCTGCCCAAGTTTACTCTTTCACTTCCCTTAATCCTTCTCTTGTTGGTACACAAATCCTTCAAAAACTTCGCATATTTAGGAACCTGCTTAATTACGTCAAGAAGCGGAATGTTTACCGCAACTTTTCGGAAAACATCCAATATCTCTCTTTCTTTCTCTCCCTCCTCAATTCTGTTATTTTTCAGAACTCTATGCGGAAAGGGAACTGGTGGAACATACTTCTTTTCTTTAATTTTTTCAGTTTCCACCGCAACAACAGAAGGTGGAGAAATTTCAAGTGAAACAAATTCAGAAGGAGAAGGTTCAGATGTTACCTCAATATTTTTTTCATTTTTTTCAGGGGATGTTTCTGTTACCTTTCCAGATCTCAAAGAAATTGCGCTGACATTAGCATTAAAACCATTCGGATTGACAACAGTTTGCGCTGGAAGTTGGTTCGACCCTTGGGATTGAATGGCATTTATTTGCGTAGCAAGCTGTCCCATCTGTGTGTGCAAGGTCTGAATGCTAGAATCGGTTCTTTGTTGGAACTTGTTGCACCCCAAAATTTGCCCTCTCATGTTTTCCAAAGTCTTCCCCCTGCATGGTTGATCACAAACTCTTGCCTAAGGAAAAAGAAAATTTTTGAGTGGTGCTTTAGGTACATTTCGATTGGCATTCTGAAAGACCCTTCGATTGGTATTCTGAAGGAGCATTTTGATTGGCATTATGGACAAGCACTTCGATTGGCATTCTGAAAGACCCTTCGATTTGTATTCTGAATGAGCCTTTCGATTGGCATTATGGACAAGCACTTCAATTGGAATTATGTCAAGGCCTTCGATTGGCATGCCAAGGGATCCTTCGATTTAGCATTGTGTCAAGGTGGCTTCGACAGGTATGTTAACCATGTCCTTTGATTGGCATGAATAACACCTTTCGATTGGTCTGTTAATAAAGCCTTTCGATTGGGACCCTTCGATTGATATTTGGACAAGGGCCATTTGAAGAACACCTCCCCGGCCATTTGGAAGAAGCCATCAAAGGGCACTCAGAAAACATGTCCAGGTACACTGAACATGAGAAAATGGCATGTTTCCCTTGCAAATATGGAAATAATTAAATGTTGATTGTGGATTTAATTCCTGAGTTAAAGGCCAGATTCTTGCCTTTTCTGTCCCTCAAGAGTTGATTCGACCAGAGTGACTCTTTTCAAATCAAGCAATCGAAGCAGAAGGAGTCCCATTCGAAGGAGGCAAATCAGGACCAATCGAAGAGCAGGGCCTGAATGCATTCGAAATTCAAAGGTGTCCAGAGTCATTCAAGAGACATGAATATTTCAAAAAAGGAAATTATTTAATGTGTTTGATTCTTGTCTCATGGCTTTAAAGGCCTGTTTAATAGTTGTCTCCTGCCGTTACTAGACCCTCACTCCTATAAATACAAGGGCCAGTGGCACATTACAACAGACAAAAACACACACAACAGGAGAACAAAAAACATTGTAGTTACGCTGCCAAAAGTTGTCAACATTTTCAGAAGTGATCCAGGCCAAAGCAACCCTTTAACAAAAGTATCCACGCCCAGAAATCCCAGATTGAAAGTGCTCCCTTCCAGCCAGTGCCCAAATCGAAGACTCAATCTGCAGGTAAGAAAGGGTAAATTGTCCAACTTTACATTTGCATAACACATTATTACTTGTTGTTACCTTTGATTTGCTATCCTAGACAGGATCGAAAGGCTTGGGTTTGGCTCCCAGGTCATGTTCCTCGTTTGCTAACACTTGCTGCAGACATAGCCTGAAGAGACCCAGCAAGCGCAGGATCGAAGGGCCTGGGGTTCAATACCCAGGCCCTGCATTTTATTACGCTAACATACTTTTGCAGGTATAACATCCCAGATCGAAGGAGACACCTTCTCTGGATCGAACCCATTAGCATGCTGGATCGAAGGAGGCATCTCATTCCTGGATCGAAAGCCATGACCTCCATGATCAAAAGACAATCCTCTTCCCTGGATCGAAGGCTACTCACGCCTTACTGTCTGGCCCAATCAAAGGACCATGACCCTCTCTGGATCGAAGCTTCCATTCCCTCCCTGGGTCGAAACTCCTTTTTTTCCCTAGATCGAAGGATCCCCCCTTGTATTTTATTTTTGTTTTCATTGACATCTTTTTATCTTTTCTAATTAACATTAAAATTAAGAAAACCACAAAAACATTAGGCTAGTTTTTTCTATTAAAATTAACTTTGTTAATTAATCTCTTAATTATCTTAACATTTTCTCAAAACTAAAATTAAATAAATTTAGATCATTTTCCCAAAATAAAATAAAACAACAAAAAGATTTTATTCTTAGAATTTTTAGAGTTTATTTTCAGATTCGCGCGCGTTTATTTTATTGTAACTGCCTACTGGTTTGTAATAACTTAGCTAAGACTTTTACACTTTACTGCTTTTTATTCCCCCAATTTTTGGACATGTAAATAATCCCCCTCCCCGAAGCCTTGTAATAGCATAGGATTTACAATTCCCGCACTTTAAATTCCTGTATATATATTAATTGTTTAGATGTATGCTAACTAGGCTATGCATGACAAGATTAACTCTTAACTTAAAATCAACAGTAGCTCACCATGACATGTAAAGATAATATAACTGAAAATTGACACACTTGCACATGCCACTCCTAGGGTACACCTCACTTGGTTGTCTCGAACGTGGTCATTGAGTATAGGAAGTCTTACAGGTTGCCCTCCTGTCTAAAGATCAAAGTTGCCTCGAAATGGTTGCCTCGATAAAAATGATCTAAGACATTAGGCTTACCACTAAAGCGTCCTAGCATTTCTTTAGTGACCACACGTCCCTTAAATCGAATTGACCTGAAAACTCCAACGACGGTGCTACCTACTCCTCAATAGTGGGATAGAACTGTCTAAAGGACGTTCGCACAATTTAATTCCTTTTCAAGTAGGTAGAGGTTCTTAAGTACTTGCTCCTTTTAAAAACAAAACAAAACTTTTCACACTTATACTTTCTTCAAAAACAAAACTCTTTTCAAAACACACAAACACAAAGAAAAGAAAACTTTTGAAAACATAGTGAGCAAGTACCTAAGAGCCCGTGGATAACCACAGATAGAAAGGGTGATAATACCTTCCCTTTTTATAATCTACCTCCCGAACCCGAGAAAAATCTCAAAAAGGAATTTTTCTGTGCTTTTGTCTTTTCCTTGTTGGATAAAATAAAAGACGGTGGCGACTCTTGCTTACCGCGACACTTTGCAAAAACAAACGCAAACACGAATCAGCATTCCAAAACAGTCAGTTCTCATTCCCACCGATCACAGAACTGAAGGTTGTTGACAGCCATTTGTTTGATAAGATCCTCTAAGGATGGTCCGGAAGGTGCAGGGACAACCACTTGGGGTGGGTTCTGTTGTTGGCTGGTTTGTGGATTTCCATATTGAAGGTTGGGATGGTTCCTCCAATTGGGATGATATTTATTTGTGGACAGGTCAAGAGTATTGTTGTACCTGTTTTGATTGTAAAGGTTTGCTGTATAAGCTTGAGGTAGCTCAGGAATGGACTCGTCTCTCAGAATGGGACAAGTATCGGTCGGGTGCTCATGAGAAGTACAAATACTACACAAAGTTGTTGTTTGAGGTTTTGCTACTGCTAGCTGTTTGACTAAGGCGGTGAGCTCGTCAATTCTGGTTTCCAAAGCTTTGTTGGAAGAAGCCTGAATTTGATTCATGCCTTTACTTTGAATAGAATTGTCTCTAGTGGTGAACTATTGAGAATTAAGAGACATATTCTCAATAAGAGCCTTGGCAGCAACTGGAGTTTTATCGACGAGTGCTCCACCACTAGCAGCATCAAGAATGTTCTTGTCCATCGGTAACAACCCCTCATAAAAGTATTGGATCAGTAGTTGCTCGGTAATCTAGTGTTGAGGGCAGCTAGATACCAAGTGCTTGAACCTCTCCCAATACTCAGTTAGTGACTCATTACCTTGTCTAATACCGCAAATTTCCTTTCTTATTGAGACAGCTCTAGAGGCAGGAAAATATCTCTCCAAAAACACTATTTTTAAAGCATTCCAAGTTGCAATTGAGTTTGGCTCAAGATAGTATAACCAATCCTTTGCTGCACCCTGCAATGAAAAAGGAAAAGCTTGAAGTTTGATATGATCCTCATGATCCCTTCAGGCTTTGACGGTGTGGAGCATACGACCTGAAATTCTTTCAAGTGTTTGTGCGGATCCTCACCTGCAAGACCACTAAACTTGGGTAACAAGTGTATTAAACCCGATTTTAATTCAAAAGGAGCAGCAACATCATCATAATCAATACACATGCCATTATAATTCACATCAGGGGCAGCCAATTGCCTTAAGGTTCTTTGGTCAGCCATATCAATAACAAGTTTAGAATCTGAAGCAAACAAGTGGTGCAAATATTCGAACTCAGAGTCAGACTCAATTGTGGGTGGTGTGCTAGTGGTAACCTGGACTTTTCTACGTCGTGTGTGCAAGGTTCTTTCTACTTCAGGATCAAAAGCAACAAGTTTGGAACAACAGGACCTAGTAGCCAGGAATAAAACACAGCAACAAACACAATGCTCAAAATGCCAACAATGTCCCTAAGAATCAAAAACAAATACAATGAAGAAAATCGATTAAATAAAATTCGAAAAAATAAAATAACACTGAAATTAATCTAATGACTCAAAAAGACAATTTTGGGATTTTTTTCGACTCTATGAAAACGGGAAAAAAATCATTAAAAATAGAAAAAAGATGAATTTGGAAAATTGAAACGAAAGTCCCGTAACTACTGTGTAGTACGGGACAAATGACCGGAGAATTTTTTCGCAAGGGATGGTCGGAACAGATTTTGATTCGGACGCGATTTTCCCAAAAACAGATTTTTTTAACTATTTTGACTCTAAAACACGAATTGGACAAAACCGAGAGGAAACTAAGGCCTAGACTCAAGGACAATAACCCTATGACTCAAAAAACGATCAATAATATCAAGAGCCCCTGGCAACGGCGCCAATTTGATCCGCTGTCGCGCGCGGATCAAAATGAGTGTTTTTGCGAAACGGTAATATAGCGACAACTGTAACTCAAATATCGTTCTCAAAAGGAATCTTGATTTTATTAACTAATAGAAATCGAATGGGGGTTGGTTTTAGGATCGATTTATAACACGAAATAAGTGATTATCAAAATAAGCTGAAAAGTCAATCTGCTGATTCGGTTCTTACCTATCATCGGCTATCGTAATTCCAATTCCCTAAGCGGATTATTTATTCCTATTCAAGTACAAACTCAATGGCAAGCGCAATGAGAATAGTGTGATGTTAGTTCCTATTATCCGAATTAAGCAAACAGAATTAAGCCTCATGAATTAAGCAAACATGAATTAATCAGACACGGTAACGAATTAAGCAAACATTGACGTGACTATGGTTAGGATCATACAATCAATCGAATTAAATCAATATACTCTATACAATTTTAATTAAGCATACAAGAACATAGATTAATATTGAACGAAATAAAAGATGAATTAGAATTATTATAACCTCAAGGTGTCAGAACCTGAATACAGCAGATTGTCAAGATGAATTAGTTCTCCATGAAAATTCGTACAAAAGCCAAAAGTAATTTTTCTGAATAATCAAAGGTAAGAAAGAAATTATTGTAGCGGCTGCTAGGTATAGCAAGGACAAGGATTCGGTTCATAACCCAACTGGGTCGAAAATATAACCCAAGCCCATTACAAATGACCCAAAATAAGAAATATTTCTAAAGTTGCAACTTCAACGAAATTTCTGGCCCTGCTACAGTCCGATTCAGCTCTCGACTTCTGAATGAAAATCGTAGCTCTTTCTCTTAACTTTCCAACAATTGGTAGCACGCCTCATTCCGACTCCTGAAGCTCAAGTTATGAATTTATTCGCGAAAGCTGCTAAAGCTGAAAATAAAATGCGAAAAATAAATAATTGCAAAAATAAAATAAATTATAAAAATACAATAAAAATGAAAAATAACCAAACTAAAACATAGAAATGCATAAGTATAAATATAGAGGAATGTGCATCAAAATGCACTCATCAACAATCTTTTGATATTTTTATATTATCTTGATGCCTAGATATAGACCCCTTTATTAAGTTCATGCCATAAAATAAATAAAAAAACTAGTTGATGTTAGTAGAATCAAAATATTAAGAGATTCAAGATTTAAATGTCAAATCGAGATTGAATCGAGATTCGACCAATAATAATAAAATATATATTTTTTACCATACAAAACAATAATACAATTGTACACAATAATTCGTTAAATTAAATTTTTATATTTTTATATGTGATTATTTTAAAATGCATGTTTAAAAGCTTTATAATTAATCAAGTTTCTTATAATAAAATATATATATTATCTTAGCCAACACAAATACAATATTTTCAAGACATTCTAAATATAAATAGTGTTTCCACATCATACTGACCATAGTGTTTTTTAGTTTGAAAAAGACAAGAACAATCCCCAACCTTCCTGATGCTTCTGGTTTTCAATTTTATTTTTTTGTTTGGCTACATAACCATTGCTTCTGGTTTTCAATTTTATTTTTTTGTTTGGCTACATAACCATTGCTTTTGGTTTTCAATTTTATTTTTTTGTTTGGCTACATAACCACTACTTAAACGTCTTGGACAATAATCTTTACCATCTTAAAAGAAGAAACATATTGTTATAAAAAATATTATTAATATATATTTCTTACTAATGTTCTATATGTTATGTTAAACAAGAAACAATAACTTACAAGAATCAAACTCCACCATAAATCATACCTATATTAATTTCATGTTTCTCTCCCTCACACTCACTATTTCTATCTCACTCACTCTCTCTACATCAAGTCAAATATGTATTATTTAATACCTACAGTGGCAAAAGCTTTAATATTAACTATGCTTATAATATCTATCATTCTGGTTTTTATATACTTATGCTATAAATCTAGTCAAAACACTCTTCTTCCGGTGGCAGTGGCACAAACTTCACAACAAACTTCACGAGTGATTGTGGTGGAGTTGAGAGAAGTTATATATGATGGGTCACTTGCTTTTTCATTCGACCAAAAATTTTGTCCAATTTGCTTGGAAGATTTCATACCTAATGATGCGGTGAACAAACTAAACTGTGATCACGTATTTCACAAAGAATGCATCCTCGCATGTTTAAGAGAAAAGAGAGCGTGTCCAGTATGTAGAGACCATGTTATACATAATTGAAGAAACAGAGCAACAGATTTTCTGTTTTTTATTAAATATGGAATGTTATTTGAATGTTAAGTTGTGTGTTTTTACTTGTTAATGTTATTTATAAATAAATATTGAATGTTATTTGAATGTATTTATATTAATTCTATAAGAAATTCATCCATAGAATAATCTGCAAGTTAACATTCGATAACTTTAGAAGTGAGTTGCCTTTACTGACTTGCTGATTTATCCTGTTGAGACACACCACCAATTTCCTTGTGGCCTGCTCCACCAAAAGGCGCACGGAATTACTTCAATCACAAAGACTTCAATCATGATGAACATTGGGAAGAAGTTGCACGTCGCATCGTATTTGGAAGAGCAAAACGCTGCAAAAGATGACAGAAGAAAATGAATCAGTAAGATTCAAAGCTCCACGGTTTCTCAATCCCTCAACCTTTAAGCCTCAACTCATGATTTTTCAGTCAAGCCACTCCTGAAAATTCTCCAACTTCTACACTACTTTCACACTATATAACAGGAAGGAGAACAACCTTAAGAGGACCCGAATTGGCTCTGCAGAAACAGATTTTTCACAGAGCGATAACCCTCATTCTCACAACACTTCACAACCTGCACACACAAGTTGAAACTCACTCTTCTCACAACACTATACAACCTGCAAACAGAAGCCTTGCAAGACACGGCACCACAGATCACTCGATCCATTCACCATTTTCCAACTCAGTTTCATCAAACACGCTTGGTTCATCACTTCCAGTCTCAAGAACTACAAACATAATTGCCTTGTTGTATCTATAAAACGCTTTACTGACAGCACCCCTACAGTCCCATACCATAATTGTAATAGGAGAGCTAATCATTAAAAACAATTCTAGAAGGAAGGAAATTGGGCCTCTCATCACGACTTCAGCAACCCGAAACTTGGGTCTCTTAAAAAACTTCTTGCATATCAGTATGTACTGAGCTCGTATTGTCACTTTCTAGGAGGCTCAATACATCTCTTGCAGTGCCAATTACAAAATCATTTGTCATCTTGTTAACTATGTCTGCACCCGTTTTATCTTCCATGCTATCATCCGGTGGTCTGTTGCTTTAGTCATATTAGTCATAGTTGATAATCCCCTTATCATCCCCACTACAATCAGTAATGGAAATTTCTTATATTACATTTATTCCTCCATCAAGTTTTGATCCTGCCCTAACACTGATTTTCTCCAACTTATCTTTATTGTGAATGTTGATGATACTTGACTGCTCGGTCTCACGATGTTTTTTCTCATCTAGTTATTCCATGTTAGTTCTATGCATTTCTTATTAATGTCACTTGGTTTTTTCTTTCAAAATCATCCCTCCACGTGTTGGTAGCTTGTTTCTTCTTTTATGAAACTCTAACTCACTTTTCTCTCTTTTTTCTCACGTGTAGTATTTTTTTTCTCTGTCTTCAATCACTGACTTTGCTGCTTAACAAATATTTTTATTTTTATTCTCCTCTGGCCTATGTATCTTCAGCTCAGTCAAAGTTATCATTAATCGAATTTTTTACCAACATACACCCCTTTTAACAACTATATCCCAATATACCACACCTTTCAACCATTATTCCCAATATACCATCTTTTCAAAACAAAAAAATTTGGAATTAGGAGGCTCCGTCCAATGGATGGACGGATGGTCTTAAAAATACACAGCTTCCGCCCATTGCATTGGTGGAGCTGTGTGATCAACGTTTTTTTTTTAAAAATAATTTTAAAAATATATTAAAATTGCTGTTAAATAAAAAAATAATATATTTGTATAAAATGAATTTGATATATTCAATTTTAAGTCATTTTAATAAAATTATTAAAATTTTAATATACAAAAAAAATTTATTTTAATGTAATTTTAAAAATAAATTAAAATTATTATTAAGTAAGAAATCAATATATTTGTATAAAATGAAATTGAAAAATTCAAATTTAAGTCATTTTAAGTAAATTATTAAAATATTAAAATATTAATATACAAATAAAATTTATTTTAATGTAATTTTAAAAATAAATTAAAATTATTATTAAGTAAGAAATCAATATATTTGTATAAAAAGAAATTGAAAAATTCAAATTTTAAGTCATTTTAATGAAATTATTAAAATATTAAAATATTACTATACAAATAAAATTTATTTTAATGTAATTTTAAAAATAAATTAAAATTATTATTAAGTAAGAAATCAATATATTTGTATAAAAAGAAATTGAAAAATTCAAATTTTAAGTCATTTTAATGAAATTATTAAAATATTAAAATATTACTATACAAATAAAATTTATTTTAATGTAATTTTAAAAAAAAAATTAAAATTATTATTAAGTAAGAAATCAATATATTTGTATAAAAAGAAATTGAAAAATTCAAATTTTAAGTCATTTTAATGAAATTATTAAAATATTAAAATATTACTATACAAATAAAATTTATTTTAATGTAATTTTAAAAATAAATTAAAATTATTATTAAGTAAGAAATCAATATATTTGTATAAAAAGAAATTGAAAAATTCAAATTTTAAGTCATTTTAATGAAATTATTAAAATATTAAAATATTACTATACAAATAAAATTTATTTTAATGTAATTTTAAAAATAAATTAAAATTATTATTAAGTAAGAAATCAATGTTAAAATATTAATCATAGAAAGGGTCATGTTATTTTATTATTGCAGTGCGGCTCCGCCCCTGCAATAGACGGAGGGTTTTATTCATTTTATTATTTTATTATTTCAGTACGGTTCCGCCAGTGCGATGGGCGAAAGCTTTCGTAATTTTATTATTTATTTACGGCTCCGCCACGTTAATGGGCGGAGGGTTTTATTATTTTATTAATTTAAAATTTTTGTTGTGACCTATAAATATCGTTGATGTTGAATGATCCAAGCTACACTTAAATTATTTTTCTTTAGTTGTATCTTAAAAATGTCTTCAACATCCGGGGAGTTTTCAATGTTTCCATATATGAAAAGAGACGCAGAACTTATTTTTTCTCCAGTAAAGCCTCCGATGAAGATCAAATTGTTGAACACGCAGACATTTGAGCATCTGCATAGGCACTTGGAGGGATGGTTAGGGGAAGAAATTGCCCAAGGTGAAAAGATTCGGAAAATAGAGAGGTTAGTTACGGTGCCTGGCTTAAATGGACCCACTCGTTCTTGGAGACTTGTTCACAACGACGCATGTGTTCTTATGATGATGCTTCAACAAAAAGACATTGTGTTGCTGATTGTAATATCCTAGAAATGGTTATGTCCTTGTTTGAACATGTTGATGTTGTTTACGTTTAATGTTGTTGTAAGTTCTACTATTCGTCTCAGTATTTTAATTTATGTGTTGTTTTTTCGAATTGTTATTTATATTAAATGCAGAAGTATTAGTGAAATGAAACATAATAACTCGGTGTCATTATACATACAACTTTGCAGATTGATAACAAAATAAATAACTAATTATTACTAGTTCCTACATTGGGGCATCGCGTTCGGTTGTGACCTGGAAGACGACACAATGTGCATTTTCTCTCCAACTTATCATATGCGTCCATTTCTGTTGTAATACGGGTGCTCACGGGACGACCTTTCTTGTTCCTCCGCATAACTGGATTATGGCAAATTTTATCTCCCTCATAAGTGGGCCAATACTCATCGTATGGTAGAACTGGAAAGCTCGTGCTGTAAACCCCAAATAAGTTCGCAACCTTGTAAACGTCAGACAACAGAAGAAATGCGTCTTGGCGTACCACAGAACATGCAGCGATAACATGTGAACAAGGAACACGGTATGCTTGAAACTTTCCGCAGTCACACCATCCTTCCATTAGGTTGACCTTGTAACGCCCCAATGGCTTCCCCTCACCGTGGTTAATTGTCTCCTTCACACTGAAAGTGTTATTATTATAGTCAAAAATGCTTACTTGATGTGTGGCGGATTTAGACGTCTCTTCTTTCATCACCTTCACGCACCGTTCTGTAAATGTTTGTCCAGAATTCAAAACTGCACTCCACTTTGCACCCCTTTCAGCAAAGAGTGTTCCCATCCTATAGTATGTTGCACTTACTAACGATGTGATGGGGAGATTACGAGTGCCTTTAAATACGGAATTTAGTGACTCGACAAGGTTTGTTGTCATGTGCCCCCAACGACGACCCTCATCAAACGCCCTCGTCCATTTTTCAACGGGAATTCTGTCTATCCACCTCAAAGCATCACCATTAGCCATCCCAACTTCATTACGATAATATTTAAATGTTGGTTGGTTCAGCGCATACCCTACATGTTAAAAAAAATATTGGTTAATATAATGGTATACTATTAACGAGCATGTAATGTTTGCATAAAAAGTACTTACCCATGTTGATTATTTTTTTCCGGAGGATACGGTCCTTGATATCCTTCATAAAATTTTGCGCAATATGCCTGATACAATACACATGGACAGATGTAGTGTTATTCCAACCATTTTCAGGATTGTTATAAGCGCTTTCGATAGATGCATGTCGGTCAAAAATCAAACACAAGCCAGGTTGAGGAGCTACATGCATTCTCAAGTTTTTTAGAAAGAAACCCCAACCATCCGTCGTCTCACCTTCCACTAAGGCAAAGGCAACTGGGAAAATATTGTTGTTTCTGTCTTGTGCTACAGCCATTAGTAGTGTACCTTTGTACCTTCCATATAACCAGGTACCATCAATCTGTAGTAAAGGCTTGCAATATGCAAAGCCACGTATGCACGGACCCTGCAAAACTGTGCATGCAGCCTGAGTCTACGTACGCAGCATGCATGCAGAGTAAATACCCAACCAATTTTTTGTTTTCCATTAAATGTTTTGAATAAAAACCCTACATTATTTCTCTATAAATACTACTCATTTTTTCAAAATTTACATCACACTCAATCTTTATCTATTATTTCTCATCATAATTTTACATTACACCTCAATTTACTATAATGTCTCTGTTAACCTATGGAGAGGAGCACCGAGGAACATTGTCAAACATCCTCCAATATGTAAGTCTTGAATATATTTACGTATAAATTTTTTAAAATTTTAAGCATATACTTCTGACATTAACCATATTCTAATATTAACTATTTTTTTTTAGAATGAGAAAAAATTTAGGCCTCGTACACACTCATATGTGCGTGTAGACGAAATGATCCGTCCATATTTGATGCAAGCGGGCTTTGGGCACGTACTCAACATAACGTCATATGGGGTGGATAGGAAATTTATTCTTGCTTTATGTGAAAGATGGCGTCCGGAGACACACACATTCCATCTTCCTACCGGTGAATCCACAGTCACCCTTGAAGATGTCCACATGTTGATGGGTTTACGTGTAAACGGTTTGGCAGTGAATGGGAGAACAAATGTTGACTACTCCATAACTCAAGAACTCTTGGGTGAAGAATTGCCCGAAAGAGCTAGAAAGGGACAATTCGTCAAAATTACTTGGCTCCGGGAAATATATGATGCATTTGAATTGAACCAAGATTCCCCCTAGAACAAATTCATAAAAAAACTAGAATTTATATTTTATTGTTATTCGCTTGTTTATTATTTCCTGACACAAATGGTAACACAATACATCTAATGTATTTACCATTGCTAGCTGACTTTAATAAAATAGGTAGATACAATTGGGGATCAACAGTTTTATCGCATCTATACAGAAACCTCTGTAGATGCGCCAAAAAAGATGTTCATAATTTTGCTGGTTGTTCAACACTAATACAAGCTTGGGGCTGGTCCAGGATGCCGAATCTAGCGCCTAGGAATCGTAATCCTTTTCATTTTCCGTACGCAACCAAGTAAGTTGTAACTACTCCTTTGTCTTAAACTTATATATTATGTGAACAATATTTAACTATTACATTTTTTTAGATGGTCTGCCTATGGGATGGATTACGAAAAGACTCCTCATCATTGTGCACCTGGCTATCGGACTTTCATCGATCATTTTGAAGAATCTGATGTAATATTCTTAACCATATTTTAAGTATTACATATTTTATATGGTTCGTTAAACTAATAACTGATTTTTTTAACAGTTTACATGGAGGCCCTATCTGGGACTTGATGATACCGATCCGACCGATAGTCACGTGTGGAGTGCAAAAACATTTATCATATGTTTTACTACTGTTGAAATTCACCATTCTGATCGGGTAAAACTTCAATTTGGCATTAAGCAAGGCATACCGGATGCTCCACAGTGCATGGAGGAGTATCACAAAAGTGTGGTGAACGATCAATGGGCATATAGCAATTGGAAAGATTGTTACAAGCAGGAGCGTCGTCAATGGCATAACCGCGAAAATAAAGTCTTACAAGGAGATGTCATGTCAGAAGAATGTAAGCCAAGTAAGGAATACATGGAATGGTATAAGTCTGTTACAAATTTGTATCTGTCACCAAACAACTTTTTGTATGACCCTCGTAATTTCCCAACATCTTCAAACGTCCAACACACCCAACCATCATCAAGCACTTACACCCAACAACCATTCATGAGCAACCAAGAACCTCTCTTCCCAACACAACCATCTTTTACGCAACAACCATTCTTCCCAACACAACTACCATTTACCCCAAGCCAACAATACCATCAACAAAACCCTTCTTCTAACCCAACCCAATGGGGCACCCAACAATAAAACCCTTCATCTAACACCACCCATTGGGGCACCCACCAATAATATCCTTCCTCTAACCCCACCCAATGGGGCACCCACCAACAATATCCTTCCTCTAACCCCACCCAATGGGGCACCCAACAACAATATCCTTCCTCTAACCCCACCCAATGGGGCACCCAACAAACCCCACAAAATCCCAACTATCAAACACCCCAACAACAAATGCCTATTCCCCGACCACAACAATTTACCTCCCAAGATTGTTACCAACCCTCAATAAATAGCCCAATGTCTTCTAATCCCATACCAAATTGGAATTGGGAGGGAACCAGATTAAGTTATGGCAGTGCAGCCGAGACAGACTTTACCAATGAGGACATGATTGAGGAATTTTTAATGGGCGGCTGTGACGCGGGACCTTCAACTTCAACTCAACCACAAAATGAAGAAGGAAATCGCAGAACAGACCAACGTACTAGACGAGCACCTGCTTGTGGAACTCACCAACGATTGACACGACCCGGTCAAAATCGACAGTAGATGTGATGGGGAGATTATATATGTTAAAATGCAAAAAATTAATTTATGTCCTTTAGTTAAATTTTTGTTTATTTATAGTATATTTTGTTTAATTAAAGTGTATTTCATTTAATTTATAATGTATATTATTTAATTATATGAATTAAATTTATAATGTATATTATTTAATTATATGAATTAAATTTATAATGTATATTATTTAATTATATTAATTTAATTTATAATGTATATTATTTAATTATATGAATTTAATTTAAAATGTATATTATTTAATTATATGAATTTAATTTATGATGTATATTATTTAATTATATGAATTAAATTTATGATGTATATTATTTAATTATATGAATTTAATTTATGATGTATATTATTTAATTATATGAATTAAATTTATAATGTATATTATTTAATTATATTAATTTAATTTATAATGTATATTATTTAATTATATGAATTTAATTTAAATGTATATTATTTAATTATAATGTATATCATATGAATTTAATTTACAAAATAAAAAAAAAAACGTTTTGGACACATCCGCCCATCTAATGGGCGGAGCCTCTCTTTTTTTATAAGCATCCGCCCAATGCAGATGCGGAGCCCTAGGAAAATACACTCCTCCGCCCATTGTATTGGCGGATGAGTTGTGGCAAAAACGTGTTTTGTTTGAAAAGAGAGTATATTGGGATATATGAATGTGTGAGAGGGTATATTGGGATTTAAATGCTAAAAAGAGGGTATGTTGATAAAAAGTTCTCATTAATCCATTCCCTACAAAAAATTCTCATTTGCGGCGACGTGAAATTCACGTCACAACATGAAAAATCATGTTACAACAATTAATTTGCGACGTGAATAATTACGTGATTGAGGAGAGGGTGACAAATTTTTTGCGACGTAATTTTTATGTCACAAAGTTGTGACGTGAAAATTACGTCGGAACTTGCTTGCACAGAAATCCTAGAATTAAAGTGGAAGCACGTGTAGCAAGCGCAAAAGTCAGAGCAGTACTTTATTTGCCACGTGATTTTCACGTCACAAATTAGTGATGTAAAAATCATGTCACTAAATATATATATATTTAACACTCAATATTCTATTCAACTTTTATTTTTTTTCAAAACAAAATTAAGTTGTGACGTGATTTTCACGTCACTAATATCTGACGTGAAAATCACGCCACTAGTTAATTACATTTAACCCTACAACGTTATATTCAATTTTTTTATATTAAAAAAATTAAGTTGCGACGTGATTTCTATATCACAACTTTGTGACATGGAAATCACGTCACTAATGCTTTTGTTATAAATTTAATTGCTAAATTTTTTTCTTTCTTTTATAATTAATAAAATTAATTAATAAATTTAATATATAATAAACTAAACTAATAAATTTAATATATTAAATTTAATATAATAAATTCAATAAACTAAAATTATAAATTTAAGATTTCTAAATTTAATATACTAAATATGATTAATTAATTAATTAGTATGTTACACAAATTCAAAATTGAAAGTAAAATAATAAAAAAAATTAATTTTACTAGTCATCTTGGTTGGTATAGTTGTCAATGTCAAAATTATCTTTGTTTCCTTCATCCTTCGGCTCTTGACCACGAATGTTTTGATTTTCGCCAAACCCTTACATAAATTGTCTCATTTACTGCTCCATATCAGCTTGCCTCTTCGCCATGACCTCTATTTGTCGTTGTTGCTCTTGCTTCATTGTTTCTATTTGAGTCTTCATTTGGGCCTCATGTTGTGCTAACTCACGTCTTGCCTCATTTAACGTCAATTGTCTTATTGTTTCAAGTTGTTCTGGTGTGAAATTTGGTTTACGTGACCCTCCTTCCCCATCTCTAACTCTTTGAAATAGAGTTATATCCCCACTTCTCAAGGTGTCTGCCAAATTTCCACCACCAAAAAAACAACCGTTAGGGCCTTTTTCGCCAATGACTTGATCCCAAATATAAAAATTCACATATGGATGAAGGGGCTCTCTCTCTCCCAGAGTATATTGAAGATTATGAGTCAGAAAATTTGCGAGCAATGTCTGATAATCCCCCTACACATTCAATAAAAAAATTAAGTTAAATATATATAAAATTATATTATATTATATTAAAAAAGTTGCCACGTGATTTTCACGCCATGACTTCTCAATTGCCACATAATTTTCCCGTCATAACTTCTCGGTTGTCACGTGAAAATCACGACACAAAATTGTCACTAAATAAAAAAAATATAAACAACGTAAATTAAATATCTTACGAAAGCTTTTAGTGTACTTTCATCCATAAAATCTCTGGTTTTCTTTGTCCGAGTCTTTTTAACCAACTCAATCATCAGTGGTACTCTCCCCAAAGTTTTGTTCTAAATAATAAAATTAACTTTAATTAATAAAATATATTATGAATCAAAATATAACTTAAAAAGTGGTAATATTTACCATGCATCGAACATGTTCTGCGGTGCTTATACTTCCAACTGCATTAACGCAACCCCCATTTTCAGATGCCTCATCTTTTTAAATTTTTCTAATTTAGCTTGAAATTCGAGTGACTCTCAATATTTAAGAAGTTCCTCAAAAACCTATTTGTCTATTCAATTGGGACGGATACTCTGAAGTTCCCAACGCTCTCTAATACATTGCATTATGTCAGAAAGTCGTCTTGAGGTTCTGCCATAATAATTTTTTAATCAACTTCTCGTTAAATGGGTCTCACACACATTTTTCCTGCAATGTTGTATGATATTAAAATAAATAGTTAGGTAATTATAATGAAAAAGTCATTTAAATAACAATAACTAAAAAATAAATTAATTATACCTTAAATTTGTTAAACCAAGCTTATTTATTTTTAACGTCTTTGAAGATCTTCCAAAATTGTTTATACATCTGCTGAATTATATAATTTATAACCTTGGCAGCAGTCCGACTCGGCGGAAAACTAAACAAAAATAAGTTAAATTAACAATATTAAGTATAAATTTATATTAAAAATGAAAATATATACTTAAATAAAAATTTATAAATAAGAAACTTACGAGTTTCCTTCAGGCCAAATCTAAAATCTCTCGTCAATAACATGAATCTCACTTAGATCATCATTCCCTCGAAGATAATTTCCATCCAACACATCATCATCCCTGTTTACCCCAAAATTTGTACTCTCTTTTATCAATACATTTCTCACAAGATCTTCAATGGCTCAAGTTTGCACAAGTATTAATTAGGTCAAACCACCTCCTAAACACATATGCCTCAAATTAGGGTTTTGATTCTCACAAGGACAATTGGACTTATAATGCCTCAAATGACCTTTATGTATCATTATAGACCTCCAAGAATACTCTTGTCAAGTTTCAAGTCTTGAATCACAATTTTGCTCAGTCAATTGACCAGATGACTAAAAATCAACTGTATTGGGTAAAAAGTCAATTGTGGTCAATTTACAGTCAAACCTCAGGATTTTTTTTACCAATATTAACATGTTGAATTCATATTCACCAATTGATCAAGCTTGTACCATAATTCCCCAAGAGAAATGTTCAAATCATCAAAAGGGCAAAATGGTCAAAATTAGGGTTTTTGATTAGAATGACTGATTCTTGACTTTTGACCAAATGCATGACTTATTGATTTGAAACATGATCTAAAGGATTTAAGTAAATCATTTTTACCTAATTGCATGACTCAAATCATCTATCAAGATCAATTGATTGATAGTTGAAATTTGGTTAACTGATGAAAAAGTCAACTGATACACCAAAAGTCAAACTTTGACCTTTTGGTCAAAATTGAGTTTCAAAAGTCAAGACTCATCAAGACATTCAAAAATATGAAGCTTGATCATCAATAAATCAAGAAATTCAAAAGTCAAACTTTTCAAGACTTAGAAATTTTTCTAAGTGTTTTTGTACATGATAATTTCACTACTTCATGCCAATTTTTCACCCAGATGCAAGATGATCCAAAGGAAACTTTCAACATGAAAGTTGTAGATCTTGATGAAATATATAACTTTGTATTTGAGGGCTCATGTTCAAAAATTGCTTTGATTTTGAGTTATAGGTCCATGAAGTCATGCACTTTTTCTTAAACACTTAGTGAAATTTTGACCTAGTCTAAGGAGATTTTTTGTCCCAACTTCTTGACCATTTTTCACATAGCTCCAATTTGATTTAGAAAAAGTGGAAAACATGAAATTTGTATAGGATGTTCAAGCTTTAAAAATGGCTAAGAACTTGAAGATGTCATTTTTGAGTTAAGAGAATCGAAGAGAAGAAGTATGGCATCCATTCTTGAATTGCAAGGCATTTTTGTGATGAACATTTGACCAAATCTCTAACCATGCTGCATAATCTCACTTTGCAGGCCTTCTAACTTGTGTATCTATCTCTAGTCAGAAGAATACACAAGCTTTTTAGCTATTAACCACTTGATTTAAGCATTGTCCAATACATCTTGCTATTTAAGGAAGAAAGTTCACATTTCCATTTTGGAAAAGTGACTTTAATAACAAAGTTAGCTTGTATGGAGCCTCTAACTTGTTCCCTCTGCACACACTCAACACACAAGGTCATAAGAAACATGTTTAAATCTCTTAGCCACCCTACAAGCCTTTTACTATGCATTGGAACAATGTTTGTTAAGGTTACTTCATAAACAAGTCAAAATCCATAAACATGTGATCTTGTGATTCTGACCCCCTCAAGCATCCAAACCTTCTCCTATAAATTGAGATACTATTATGGAACTTAGGAGATGAAATTAGAAGCCCTAAAACACTCTAAAACTCTATCAAACTCATAATTGCATTCAAACCTCCATAACTTGTCATTTCTGCACAAGAATTTCCATCTCATAACCCACTCGTGTGTTTCTTCTCCAAATCAATCCTAAAGCTTCCTTACATCAAACATAACTCATCCTCCTCCCTATTTCACAGTTGTAACACCTCCATCACCATTGTCCAAACCTCACTTTACACATATGCAACTTGAATTCTCCAGAACAATCCAGGTTGTTGTACCCCAAAATTTACCCTCCCATTTTCACACAAGACATAATCCTAGAGGTTCTCAATTGCTCAAGGTTAACCAAGAATTAACCAGACAATTCTCCTCCTAAGGCAATGAACCCCCCAACTAGGGTTTCAATTTTAATCAAAATGGTTGAGCTCCAATGGTATCAAATGCTTACCATGGTCCTAACATGCCTTCAATATTGTCCATGCCAAGTTTCATGCCTTGCACAACAAGTTTTCTCAATCAATTACTCAAATGCTTGAAAATCAACTATACTAGGTCAAAAGTCAATTGTGGCCTATATACAGTTAAACTTCAAGGTTTTTGGTCAACCTTAACATTTTAAAGTAATATCCATCATTTTATCAAGTGTTGATAATGATTCCTCAAGAAATGCCCCTAATTCATCAAAAGTCAAAATTGTTAAATTAGGGTTTCCATAGGAAAAGTCAATTGAACTTTAACCAGGCATAACTTTCACATACTTCATCCATTTTTCCCCAACCAAAGCCCATATTGAAGATAATATAATTCCCTACAACTTCTCTTCATCCCTCAAGTCCAACAAATGCACCATTTGAAATATACAAGCTCATATATTATAGGTCATTTTCAGAAAGTCAAAAAAAGCCACTTTTTTCCAAGACCTTTTACATTAATATAAAATCTTCAAATGGAAAATTGATCAAAAGAGGGATTAAATTAGACATATTGGGCTTTCCAAAAAGTCCAAGATCATCATCATGAGATAAATATTGAACAAGTTATGGCTTGCCCAAGTTGGGAAAATTTGGGAATTTTCAAGAATTATGCATTGAGCAAATTTGAAGTTTTAAGGCAAGGGCTCAATTTCTTGGTCTTCAAGCATCTTCCTAAGTTTATAGAGGACCTATAAAATTATTCTTGTCATGCCTTGTATTTGCTAACTATTTTATTCATATTTATTTTAATTTATTTCAAATAAATATAAAATAAAATGTATAAAATAATTGGAAATGGGATTTGAGATTTGGGTTGATGTTTTGGACAGCCTAGGCCCATAAAATTTAGTGCAAAGGTGTCCATATTCATTCAAATTCAAAAAACGACAAGTTTCCTTGTTTTTGGCCAAAGTTACAAAACATCATTCATGGCTTTAAAAACACATGTTTATGGTTGTTATTACCTTTGTTTTCTTGTCTCCTCCCTCCTCTCTATATAAAGGACACATTAGAAAGTTTCAAGACACATGAGATACAACCTGGAAAATCTCTACAAATTTTGCAAAAATTATCAAAGTTGTAAAAATTCGCATTTTAGGTTCCAGCATTTCTCAGTCCAAACAAATGATCCAAATACTCCCTGAAGCTTTTGCAATCATTACCAAGCCATGAAACATCACAAAACGCCTCAGTAAGCTCCAATTTTATATTTTTTAAACTTGTTTCATGCAGATCTGGTGCTCATCGTAGCTAGATGTGTATTATACACCATCAGACATGTGCCATCAGATGTCCATCTGATCAGATCTAGCGCACTCCATCTACGGGCTCATCATGTGCCATTAAGACCAATCCACATTGGATCCAGAAGCAAATCTAGGCCTCTCCCTTCATGGGCCAGCGAATTCAACAACCACACTCCCACTTTTTTTTACTATCTCAGGCCCATCTAGTTTTTTTTGTAATGTTTTAATTTCTTTTATCTTCTTTACTTAATTAAGAAAATAATTAAAAAAAACTCACAAAAAAATTAGGCTTAGACTTTTTTTAATTAAAATAATGAATTTCTTTAATTAATTAATTAATTAAATTTTAACTACTTTCCTATTTTAAAATGAACTAGAATTTAGGATTTAAGTTATGTTTCAAATGTTTTCTTAATAAAAAATGTAAAAATATTAGAATTAGATTAATTTCATTCAATATTTATTTTATTAAATTAAATTTGGATTTAGTTTAATTATTTTTCTTGAAATAAATAAAAATAAAACCAAAAAGATTTTTCTTGTTTACTTAGAATTTTTCTTAGGATTTTTAGACGTAATATTTATTTCGCGCGCATTATTTTTATTCTCGCATTTTATATAATAATGTAACTGACTATGGATTGTAATAGCCCTAATTAGTTTTTTTTTATTTTCCGCACTTTACATTTTAGTAAGATATAACTGTAACTGTCCCGAAGCCCTGTAATAGTTGTAGGACTTTATTTCTCGCTTTTTATCTTCTTATATGCTTGTATATAATTGCTAGTAATTAGTGTAAAATCAAACTTCTCAAATAAGCTTTTGTTTTGATGAAGATAAACTATGGCTAACAAAGAAGGCAAAGATTTTGATGAAGCATCTAAGCATCTAAGGATAATATCTTCACTCAAAGCTCTCAACAACTTTAAAGGTATAATAATATTATCTACTTTGATCTTAAGATATAGATGCTCAAAAATGAAAAATAAATGTTTAAGAATCATTACTCAAGCTTTTCAAAGATAAAATTTCACTTTTCTTCTGCATGCAATCGATATACATCTTAGTGCAATCGATTGCACTCTTCAAAATTCCAAATCTTTTGCTTCTATTTCTTTGTGCAATCGATTTACATTCCTATACAATCGATTGCATACTTAAAATTTTCAAAACGTTTGCTACTGACTTTGCATGCAATCGATTACATTGTTAATGCAATCGATTGCACTCAGTTAAATTTTGCTACTGACTTTGCATGCAATCGATTACATTGTTAATGCAATCGATTGCACTCTTAAGATTTTGAAAAAATAACTGTTAAAAACCTTGTGCAATAGATTACACCAAGGGTGCAATCGATTACACACTACACGAATTTGAAAAATAACAGCTTTGTTCATGCCTTTTGATCATGCCTAAACTTGGCATTTGTTCATGATACATTTCCAGATCTTCATGATGTTTCAAAAGGGTGTTATGAACATATAAATATTCAATTTCAAATCCAGATCTAACACCTTCTTTCACAAATATTTTTCTGAACTTTCAAAATACAAACTCAAGCATTCTTCATTTTCATGCATAAGTTTTCTGCACATTTTCATACTTTAAACAGAAAACTTTGAGCAAATATATCTTGAGTCTTTGTACAATATTATTATTGAAAGAAGAAGATTATACATTGTCAAATCACTCTTAGTGATCAATATTACTCTACTCACTCAAACTCACAAATTGATATTTACTTACTTATTTTCCAGGATTGTTGGAATTAAGTTTAAGTGTTTTTGTTGAAATCTTGTCTTTCCAAGTTGTTGGATACAAGTGTAGTTACATTGAGAGGATTGTTCTCATAGGTAACTTAGTGAAAATCCAAGAGGATTATTCTTGGTGGTTTTATTGGTTAGAGTCTTGTATAGAAGGACTAGGGTGTCTTGTCTTGAGATCTAACAATAAGGAAATCTCTTTCATGTTGAAAGGGGACTGGAGTACTCTCGGACTGTGAGGGGAACCAGGATACATTTTTGTGTTCTTTACTTTTCCGCATTTACCGCTTTCATCACTAGTCATAAACCAGAAAAGAAAGAAACACAATTGTAAACTCATGCACTAAACCAGAAAAATAATATCCATCTCACTAAAACGGCAGAATTTTTAAAGTACCTAATTCACCCCCCCCCCTCTTAGGCGCACTCTCGTACTTACAATTGGTATCAGAGCATGTTATAGGTAACCTGCTCCTAAAAGATCCGGAATGGCTTCCGCAAATCATAATCTCGTTTTCAGAGATGGTTGTAGTAACAACAACCCTACTCTATTCTGTGGTGAATATTTTGACTTCTGGAAAATTCGCACGAAGGCGCATCTAGAAGGACAAGGAGAAGAAATATAGGATGTCGTCGAAAATGGTCCATTTATCCCGATAACGGTAATCAATGGTGTTGGCTCATCAAAGCCTAAAACTGCATGGGACGATGATGATAAGAAGAAAGTTCTCTATGATAAAAAGGCAATAAATCTTTTTCAAGGTGCACTTAGCATGGACGAATTCTTCCGTGTCTCGGCATGCAAAACAACGAAAGAAATATGGGATACCCTGGTAGAAACTCATGAAGGAACCGCTGAAGTTAAAAGATTGAGATTAAATACTTTGAGTCAAGAGTACGAACTATTCAGAATGCAGCCCCGAGAATCAATCCTTGACTTGCAGAAAAGATTTGTACACTTGACAAATCATTTGAAAGCACTCGATAAAACTTTAACTAATGATGAACTTAATCTTAAAGTGCTTAGATCTTTATCCAGGGAATGGCAACCAAAAGTGACAGCAATATCCGAGAAGAAGAATCTATCCATAATGACTTCCGCCACATTGTTCGGAAAACTTCAAGAATATGAGACGGAACTTGCAAGACTTGAAAAGCATGAAATCCAAGTAAAAGATTCAAAAGACATGGCTCTAAGGATAAAAAATCATGATAGCAATCAAGAGGATGAATCTACTAGTAGTGAAGATGATGATCTTATCAAGAAGATTGAAAAGGTTCTACGAAAAGAAAGAAAAAAGGAAGCACCAACAAGGAAGGTTATATGCTTTGAATGTGGAGAAAAAGGACATGTTAAAAGTGAATGTCCTACACTTGAAAAGAAGAAGAAATATTTCAAGAGAAATAAAGGTAAGAAGTCAAAGAAAGCATATATAGCATGGGAAAGTTCATCTTCCGATTCCGAAAACAATCAACGTGTTAATCGTGTATAGATAGCCTCACACCATTCCGATGATGAAGACAATGAGGTTAGTAATGAATTTTCTCTTTTTGATAGTGATGCACAAGGTGCTATAGATGAAATATTGAATGAATGCAAAATTATGTATAAAACCATATCATCACAAAAGAAACAAATTTCATCCTTAGAAGAAAAATATGTTTCAATGGAAAAATATTTCAAAGAAGAAAAACAAAAATCAAGTGATGAACAAAAACATAATTTTGTATGCAAAAATTGTGATTCACTCTCTTTCCAAATTGTCCAATTAAAAATAGTCACGGAAAGATATGAAAAAGGGAAAATTGGATTGGAAGGTGTTCTTAGCCAACAAAGATACTCCAATGATAAAAGTGGACTTGGATATTCAAAGTTTTCAAAACCAAGTTCTAACAAAACTATCTTTGTTAAGGCTGATGATCAATCATCCAAAGAGAAAGTGAACAAACCTAAAATAGTTCGTCACTATCCTAAAAAGAATACATCTCCTAAGAAGAAATCTTATCCTTCTAGATATAGAAGTAACTTTGAACCTACTTGTTTTTATTGTGGTATTAAAGGCCATACACCTAATGCTTGCTATGTTAGAAACTTTAGTGTGGCAAGTGGGCATTATGTGTGAGTTAAGAAAGGAACTAACTATGATGGACTCAAAGCACATTGGGTACCAAATCAAACTTAATTTGTTTTGTAGGTATGCTTGAAAACCACATGCAATATTTGGTATCTTGATAGTGGTTGTTCAAAGCATATGACGGGAGACATATACTAACTTTCAAATCTAGTTCAAGTCCAAGGATTATTTACGTATGGGAAATACCTTAAAGAAAGAATTCGTGGCATTGGCAAAGTTGATACATTAACTTTCATATCCATTGAAGATGTACTTATGTTGAAGAACAAAAGACAACTTCTAAGTAAAAGACAACTTTGTGTCAAAGGCTTCAACATCATGTTTTGATGAAGATAACTACTATGTGCATTTATCAAAGGACGAGAAAAAACATCATGAAGCAATATGGATATGGTTAAGCTTTCAATATTATTACATGTATTTTGTCCATTTTTATGCATCTTTCCCTTCTTTTTGATAATGTCAAAGGGGGAGAAGGATGTTATACTTTATGCTTGTATTTCCCGTGTCTTAATTTTCAAGGTACTCTCCAATCAAGATGAAGAATTGCAAAGGATTCCAACCCTCTCCTACACAGGGGGAGTTTTGCATCTTAGGGGGAGAAGCTCTTCCGAAAAGTACATCGCATAAAGAAAGATTGTTTGTCATCATCAAAAAGGGGGAGAATGTAAAATCAAGCTTCTCAAATAAGCTTTTGTTTTGATGAAGACAAACCATGGCTAACAAAGAAGGCAAAGATTTTGATGAAGCATCTAAGCATCTAAGGATAATATCTTCACTCAAAGCTCTCAACAACTTTAAAGGTATAATAATATTATCTACTTTGATCTTAATATATAGATGCTCAAAAATGAAAAATAAATGTTTAAGAATCATTACTCAAGCTTTTCAAAGATAAAATTTCACTTTTCTTCTGCATGCAATCGATTTACATCTTAGTGCAATCGATTGCACTCTTCAAAATTCCAAATCTTTTGCTTCTGTTTCTTTATGAAATTGATTTACATTCCTATGCAATCGATTGCATGCTTAAATTTTTCAAAATGTTTGCTATTGACTTTGCATGCAATCGATTACATTGTTAGTGCAATCGATTGCACTCAGTTAAATTTTGCTACTGACTTTGCATGCAATCGATTACATTGTTAATGCAATCGATTGCACTCTTAATATTTTGAAAAAATAGCTGTTAAAAACCTTGTGCAATCGATTACACCAAGGGTGTAATCGATTACACACTGCACGAATTTGAAAAATAACAGCTTTGTTCATGCCTTTTGATCATGCCTTTTCATTACATCTTTTCACTCAAACTTGGCATTTGTTCATGATACATTTCCAGATCTTCATGATGTTTCAAAAGGGTGTTATGAACATATAAATATTAAATTTCAAATCCAGATCTAACACCTTCTTTCACAAATATTTTTCTGAACTTTCAAAATACAAACTCAAGCATTCTTCATTTTCATGCATAAGTTTTCTGCATATTTTCATACTTTAAACAGAAAACTTTGAGCAAATATATCTTGAGTCTTTGTACAATATTATTATTGAAATAAGAAGATTATACATTGTCAAATCACTCTTAGTGATCAATATTACTCTACTCACTCAAACTCACAAATTGATATTTACTTACTTATTTTCCAGGATTGTTGGAATTAAGTTTAAGTGTTTTTGTTGAAATCTTGTCTTTCCAAGTTGTTGGATACAAGTGTAGTTACATTCAGAGGATTGTTCTCATAGGTAACTTAGTGAAAATCCAAGAGGATCGTTCTTGGTCCAAGAGGATTGTTCTTGGTGGTTTTATTGGTTAGAGTCTTGTATAGAAGGACTAGGGTGTCTTGTCTTGAGATCTAACAATAAGGAAATCTCTTTCATGTTGAAAGGGGACTGGAGTACTCTCGGACTGTGAGGGGAACCAGGATACATCTTTGTGTTCTTTACTTTTCCGCATTTACCACTTTCATCACTAGTCATAAACCAGAAAAGAAAGAAACACAATTGTAAACTCATGCACTAAACCAGAAAAATAATATCCATCTCACTAAAACGGAAGAATTTTTAAAGTACCTAATTCACCCCCCCCCCCCCCTATTAGGCGCACTCTCATACTTACAATTAGGTGTGCATGACAAGATAAATTAAATTAATCGTTAGATCACTAACCTCAAGATAATATAACTGAAAAACACACTTCTCACACTTGCATCCTAGGGTATTCCTCACTTGGTTGCCTCAGAAAATAATGGTCATGTTCCTCGAACGTAGGGATATCTTAGCGAAGACCCTCAATTATAAAGTCATCATAAAGATCATGGTCCCTTAACGTCCCTCGAGTTGCCTACGAGAAAAATGATCTTGTCCCTCAATGTTGCCTATATGATGACAGTCCCTTCGAATGCTAAGATATCCTTACTTGTTGCCTTCAATGACCATAGCATCCCTTTCGATAAGTTCCTCAACATCCAACGATAGGGCTACCTACTAACTAATAGTATGATAGCACTATCTAAAGGAAAGGAGGAAAATAATGTCCTTTATCGAGTAGGTAGATGGTTCTTAAGTACTTGCTGAAAAACAACTATTTTCACACTTCCACACTTTTCAAAAACTTATTTTCAAAAACGCTTTATGACACTCTTGAGGACTGATACAAGAGTTACCATAAAGCAAACAAAAAAAACTTTCAAAATACACAAACACACAAACAGTTTTCAAAATGAGCAAGTACCTAAGAGCACGTGGAAAACCACAGATGGAAAGGGTATTAACACCTTCCCTTTCCATAATCTACCCCCTTACTCATAAAATCTAGAAAAAAGGTATTTTTTTGTTCTTTTCACCATTTCCTTTGTTGGATAAAATAAAATTCGGTGGTGACTCTTGCTTACTGCACATTTGCGAATATAAAACACAAACCATTATTAAACAGTCGGTTCTGCCACCGTATCACATAGGCATTCTCAACTCAAGTTAAGCATTGCATTAGCTTCCCGGAGGTTCACTGAAGCTATTCTGATCATTACAACACCTTGAAAGGTGCTCTAACTCGAAACATGATCTCCACTTGCAAGGTAAATTTTCTGAACTTTCAACTCTCAAACTGAAAAACACGAGAAACCATAATACTGTTTTCAGTTAATCTCCACATTGATGCAATCCACAAGTCTGAACACCAGTGGAACTTTCAGTTGAGTTCGAGCCACTTCCAAATTAGAACCAGAAGTTGTGATCTCATCAATACAAACAAAAATACCAAGAGACTTGGCCAACTTCACAAAGAAATTGGCATGTCAACCATGAGCCGAAATACCATAAAACCGAATCCATATCAATCTCGTATCGTCTAACTCTCCCTTACTCCACTTCCTTATCACCGAGAACCAACTTTTCTACCAATTTTCCTCCTCCTTGAACAAGGCAACAAACACTCAATCCTCCTTTTCTTGTAATAAACAAAGATTTGCACCCAATGGAATAACATTAATTCCAAACATGCCATCCATCTCAAAGAGTATCTGAATGTTATAGGAAGATCCCATAATGACCGCCTACCCAATGTATGCTTTTTCTAGTCTCTTCCTATCCTCCTTCTTTGAATCGAAAGAAAAAATCGACTTAACTTCATTCGTATGCTTCTATGGATTGTTAGCCAACACATCAGCAAACGTTCTATGCCCCTAATGAGTAGGAGGGCCTTCATGGCCTCTAAAGCCCACATATTACTGTAAACCATTCTACTTACTCAGAGCTCATTCCCTGCCTTCACGCGAATCAACAACAAATCTCTTCATCTCAAATCTAAGCACACTAACATAAATCTTCTTACCCATGATCTGAACACTATCTAAACGAACGACCATCATTCTAGCATCCTCTACTTCCATTAACCTAGAAAAAACAAATTGTTTACATATTTTGTTTCTTCTAGGAGAAATGGCTACTTCCACCACCTTCCCGACACAACCCAACAAATTGAACAACTCTCTAGCCTTAGTACCTTCAGGGAATTCTGAGAAGTCGAAAGAGGTAACATCTTCACTCCTTAAACCTCCGCTTTCGCCTCCTTTCTGAAAAACGTCCCACCGTGGTACCCACCGTCTGAATGTTCTACGCCTCTTCTCCTCCAAGCCGTCCTCACGACGAGGCTGGCCGCCATTCATGCCGCTAAACTCCCCACTGCCCCTTTTAGAAAGAAGGCAGAGGGTTTCAAAATTAGAGATTTTAAATATTAATAATGTTTTTTATACATAACTATTATATTCATCTTAATGTTTTTTATTAAAATAATTTTTTTTCATTAAGATAAATATTATATTCTGTTTTGAAAAATATTTATAAAAAAAATAAAAAATCAAAACGTTAATCTATAATATATATATATATATATATATATATATATATATATATATATATATATATATATATATATATATATATATATATATATATATATATATATATATATATATATATATATATATATATATATATATATATATATATATATATATATATATATATATATATATATATATATATATATATATATATATATATATATATATATATATATATATATATATTATTGTTTTTAATATAAACAAAATAAAACTAAAACTAATATTATACATACCCAATTAATATATCAATTTTTAAACAGAATAAAAAATTATAATAATATTATAAACATAATAAAACCCAAGTTATATATTAAATAAAATTAAAATTAAAATTTTATAAATACTTCTTCAATCTCCTTCAATTAATCTTTTTTTAAACTCTTCAATATTCTACAATTTTGACAAAACAGATTAAACCAAAATTTTAATTAAAAAATATAATAAACAATAAATAAAATTATATAAATATATTGAAATTAAATCATGTAAGGCAATCACCTATATCAATAAAATTGCAGAATTTGAAAAGATTTGGGGAAGATTTAAGTAGAGGTGTGGAACAATGAAAGAAAGAGAGAAGGGAACAAAGAAGAAACAGAAGCGGAAGGATATGGATATGTGAACGAGATTGTTAAGTATATAAGTCACGTAGCAACTTGAAAATCACTTCGCAACCTTGCTATGTAAGATTCATGTCGCAACACATCCAACGGTCAAAAATATTATTCGCTCAGTCTTCAAAACTCTAAACCAATTCAATTCTCAATCAAATATTTCCCCCCTCAAGTGTTGCGACGTGATAATCACGTCACAAATTTTTTTTTTTATTTTCAAAAATCCCCCTGTCTCAATGTTAGAGCCTTTTTTTATATTAACTTTTTAGTTGTGACACGAATCTCACGTTGCAAATATTTTTAATTCATTAAAAACTCTAAGTCCCACTATGTTAACGTTATCTTTATTTTTTTAATATTAAAAGTTTTAGTGACGTGATTACTATGTTGCAACAACCTTTTTTTAACCACGTGATAATCACGTCACAACTTCATGTCACTGGGGGAATTTTTCTTGTAGTGATCATTAAATGGCTCCACCTCTCTCTCTCTCTCTCTCTATCTCTCTCTCTCCTTATTCAACAATGTTCTCGAGGTTTCCTTCTTTTTCTCCTACTACCATAATGACTTCATTATTATGATTAATATTATTAGTAATAATTTCATCACCATTGCCATTATTACTAATAATCACCTCATTATTCTAATTAATATTATTAGTAATAATTTCATCATCGTTGCCATTATTACTAAGAATCTCCTCATTTATTTCTGGGACCTTCGTCGGCATCGTGTTCTTCCTTCCATGCACAACCATCATGTATCCATCAAATTCATGATTAAAATCAATCACTTTTAAAATTAAAATCAATCACTTTCAAAAAGAACAAAAATATTAACTTGATCCAACGTCGACTATTTTTATTAAAATCAAACCCAAAATGAAATGCAATGTCGAGTATATCTTTCAATTACCTCAAATACTTTTATAATAAACTTCAAACGCTGAAATTAATACAATGTTACATGTTTTAGATTGCTAGAATTTATGCAGAAGGAAGCGCTCACTTATGAGCGCATTACCCTTGAATTTTTTAGCATATTAAATTTTGAGTTGTTAAAAAAGTGGGTAGATGGCACGAGGTACTATTATGGCATTCTCTTATTTCATTCTTTTAACCAAAACTATGAGCTGAGGGTGGAGTGTAACACCATTCTAATTCCACATATATTTCTCATATAATTTATGGAGTAATTCAAATAAAATCACCACTCAAGGATGTTACACTTCATAGAAAACATCATAATAACAATCCTGCTAGTAACATGGGTTACATCAATTTGAAACATACTTCTGAATATAATTCATCACATCATTTAAAGACGTCGCAACGGAATTCATCGTCATATAACATGACTAATTCTCAAAACTCGTGACATTGGTCTCATCAATCATTAAAACCAAAAATACAATCAAAACCTCCATAAAGCATGTCAACATAACATAAAAGAAACATCACATTTGCAAAACAAAGTGTTCCCAACTTGATGTTACATATCAGAACAAGACACATCTAATTACCAGAAATAAATAAAACACTCTGAAGCTAACTTTAATGCTTCTACAAACTACTCCTGGTCACCTACGTGTTATCCTCGTGGAGGAAACATTCAAACAGAGAAGGTGAGTAATCACATTTCATTATAAAACATAGGGTTAATAGCTATTTTTTTCCCTGCCATATAGGCGATTTTTGAAAAATCTCCCTGTAAAAACAAGTTTCAAAAATCTCCCTGTCATATGAAGATTCCTCTATTTTGCCCCCTCAAGAAATTTAAGCATAAAAGAACAATAACATTGCAGAGGGATTTTTCAAAAATCTCAATTTGGCAAGGGTATTTTAAAAAAATTGCCAATTTGGTTAGAGAAAAATATGTATAGATCCTTAAAAAACAAAGGGTGAATGATATGAAATTTAATAGATTATTGATGGGTAAACTTCTTGAGGGGGAAAATGGGAGAATCTTCATATGGAAGGGGAATTTTTGAAAATTATTTTACAGGGGGATTTTTCAAAACTCGCCTATATAGCAGGGAGAAAAATAGCTATTAACCCTAAAAGATATAAGGAAAAGATTAGTAGTTACAACATCATCATCATATAACATCACATATCATTCATCAATACCTCATACTCCTTGATACATCATAATAGAAAATAAACATCAAAGCTCATTACATTATCACATACTCACATAGTTTACAATTATCATCACATCATAACTCATCAACAAAATTTATGCAATGTCACATAGGATGTTAATGCAACAACACTGACTCAATGCATGTACTACCGAAATTTATGAACACTTGGTTCATCACCCTCCAAAGATCCCCACCATAGGATCGATTTCCTCTTGGAACTGGAGCACATCACAAACGCACACAACCCACACAATGGAATTGAGGCTCGTCATAAACGGACCATTGTCCAAAAATGCTATGAATGCATGATGCACAATAATGTCATATAAAATTTGACCACGACTAGTCAAGTATATCATCATTCACATAATCATCTTCAGATAGCATGTAAACACATTGAACATGTACATCACTAAAACATCATCATGAATCACATCAATTACATCACAACAACGACATAGAAACTTCGTAACACTACATAGCAACATCATATCCATTATTAAAATAGAGCATCATAGCATAACAACATATAATAAATCAATATCTTAAACACGTAAGTGTTGGAATCATGCATCAAATGATTCATATAATTTATTCATATTATAGTGCAACACGTCATTTTCCCAATACTTTAGACAACACATCAAACAAATTCCTGAAACTTAAGTTACATCATTTTGAAGTTACTGCGAGGTCTGCTAGCCATCTCATCGTCTGACGCCCCTAGTCACGTCTTGCTCACCACCTCCTCGCCCGACGATTCTTGCAAGACAACAACTTCTCAGTTGCAATTTCTACATTGTTCGAGCTTTATTCCAATTCCGATTTCACACCAAACTTGGTCCAAAACACAGTTTAAACATCATATCTCACATATCATCATCAAAATACATCGTCATATCATATTGAACATGATTCATAGCATACAAACATCATCAAACTAACACTTGCATCATGTTTATCATCAAATCATCACACAAGACAAAACCTACATCTACCTTAACCCCCTATCAATCATAACAAGCTAAGATTTAGCCCCTTACCTTGTTATCCTAGCAGCTTGATTCTTCGAACTCTACATAATGATTCTCTTCTTCTCTTCTCTTTGTGACCTAGCCCTTTTCTTTGTGTTCTCTCTAATTCCACAATCCCACATAATGATTCTCTTTTCCTTGTTTTACTTGTTTAACCCTTGAACCCCTTTCTATGTTATTCCCCTTATACCCTCACTCATCATCATATTATTATCACCACACCCTTAACATTTCTACACAACTATTTATTCTAGTTAATTATTATTATAACTCTAAATAATATAACTAAAATTATTGAAGTCTAAATAATTATAATTAGCACCATAGTCCAACAATACCCCATAACATATCACACATACATCGCATAATTCACTATAAATTACATATTATCAATTAAATAATTAAATCTAAATTTTGGGGCGTTACAACTCTCCCCCACTTAAAGAATTTTTATCCTCAAAAGTTTCTTGAGGAAGTACGAATCTCTCGTTTGATCCTTATGCTCCCAAGTCAAACTCCCACCAATTGGTCCATCCCACAATACCTTCAATAGGGAAATCTCTTTACCTGCCACTACTTCACTTCCCGAACTTCTACCTTCACGAGTGATGCTACAACTGTCAGGTTGTCTCTCACTTATACATCATCCATTTGTATCACATACGAAGGATCCAGAATGTACCTCCTCAATTGAGATACATGAAACGCGTCATGAAGATTTGTAAGCGATGGCGGTAAAGTAATCCTATAGTCCACCTCACTTATCCTCTCGAAAACTTGATATGGACCAACAAAATGTGGTGTAAGCTTTCACGACTTCAGAGCTCTACCAACACTAGTTACCTGAGTAACTCTCAAGAACATGTGATCTCCCTGAAAAGGATTTGGTGATTTGAACCATATTAAAGACTTGACTGAAAGAAAGCGCAAGGTCGGGAATGCACCCCATCATACTCCCCCCAATGCTTAAGGCTCATGACATATGGTTCACCTATTTATTGTTAAGTGTTTTGGAGTTTTGATTAAGAAAGAGAAGTTTTTGTTTTAAAGATGAAAAATGGATAGAAAAATTCTAAAGGAAACTCAAGTCCTAATGTTGTCATGTAATGTTGGTTCTAAGGTTAGGATGGGAGGGAACTACCTAATGTTAGAATGTAAAGATGGCCCTAAGGTTAAGGTTAAAGGAACTATCTACTTGTTATCATACATGGATTCAATCCTAAGGTATACTTTAATTCGATATCAACCAAGAATGAACTAAATAAAATCCTATGCAAACATGTTATTCACACAAGAGAGAAGAAGAAAGAGGATAACAAGCATTATGAATTCAAGGGAGCAATCAAGTGTCAAGATTTAGCATACAAAAGCACATTGGGGCATACAAGATGGAAAGCTAAACGGTGCAGCAACAACATCAAATAGGACTCAACTAAACAAGTCATAAAGATGGATAAAGAATTGCCCAATATAAACCAAAGACAGGTCAAGGGAATCAAGCAATCAAATAACAAGTTCAAAGAGACTTAGGAAAGTAGTGATCAAGAAATGAATGCACAAACATGGTATCATGGATTATGTGACTTGTGCAATAATTTAAATCAAGATGAGGTTCAATAATAAAAAGAGAATTTACCAAAAATTCTTACACAAATCAAAGTCAAGTAGCTTGGTAAACAAATAAATATATCATCCAAGATAGGAATCATTTGTCTCAAAATATGCAAGATGAACTAATAATCAAGGATGAGACACTTAGATGTAATGGGTAAGAAGAAAAGTTTATCATAAAGTATCAATCTCAATTCCTAAACTTCAAGAAGTTTCACCGAGATATCATACTCAAAGCTTATGGCAAACTAGCAAAGCAAAAGATCAACATCATCCAAGATAGGAATCATTTGTTCATTTAAGGAAAAGTGGGAAAAAATTATGAAATCAAGGTATGGATCAATAAGAGGTTGAAACAAAGTTCAATCATTCAAATTAAAGATGGATCCAAAACCTTTAGAAGCTTCACCAATCATTAAGATCAAAACTAGGTCAAGTAAAGAAGAATTTAGCTCCTAAAATGTCATCATGATGAATTAGCAATGGAATACTAATCAAAGAATCAAAGGACCGTGAAATTATGATGTCAAGACCAAATAGGTCAGAATAAAAAGCAAAGTAAATCAACTCACATTGGACTCGTAGTTATCAAGTAGAAATGCACAAGACATATTCCAAACTATGGTCTCAAAGATAGACAACAAGTCCTCAAATGAGAAAACCAAAGAAGCATCAAGTTAGAGCACATAAATGTTTCACAAGGATGAAACTAAGCTCCTAAATTATTACAAAATATCAAGTAATACATGAGAAATAATCCCATAATGTTGCACAAGTGCATCCCTTAGACATAACATCAATCAATTCAACTAGGCAAAGAAAATGAACATGGAAGAAATCCTCCAAGTGATATCAAATGATTATCAAATTCTCATGGAATTATCATTAAACTTATCATTCACCAAGTTACAAAATAAGATCCCAAGCATGCTCAAGAACCATTTAGAAATCATCATAAGAAATAAACGAGGGTTTCACAAGATAGGTAAGCATCGAGACTTGAAGAAATCAACCAAAAAATAGTCTAAGATTATCAAAAATTCACAAGAGAGTAGTTTGAACCCTAGGTATGCATGTGTCTAAATTGTGCCAAAAGGTTGGGGCAATATCAAGTTCAAACATCATCAAACAAAATCCAAATTCTCAAGGCAAAGCAATTGGTACACCTCCACCTATTAATTCAAAGAAAAATGTAAAAAAGATGAGAGAAATCAAACAAAAATCATTTAAACAGTCTCAAGACATAAACAAGTCATAAGCATATTTTTGGAAATTTTTAATATTGAAGGAAAATTGGAAATGAAATTAAAATAGAAAGACTAGCTAAAAAAAGGGCAATTTGGGACACCTTGAGCAAACATAATTGTAGAAAATATCAAAATAGTAGATAAAATCAGATAAAAATCATCTAAATTTACCCAATATATGTAGGAATATTAAATATATTTTCTGGTATTTGTTGGATTAGTAGAATATTGAAAATAAAATCAAAACTTAAGGTTAGCACAAAATGAACACATAAAAACACATTTAAAGTTAAAATGAAAATAAAATAGTAAAAGGGGTGAAAAATAAAATAAAAATGGTTAAAATGTTCTTGAGATGTCAAATATCCTAAAAAATATTTTTGGGTATTTTTGTGATTAAAGGAAAATCTAAATTTAAATTAAAAAAAGAAAGAAATAAAATAGAGAAAGTGTGGTGTGGGGGTGTGAAGTTAAAAAAGGGAAATCATCTGAAATCCATTGTTTAGCGCATTGGGATTGAAAATATGGGGTGTGGAAAACAAAATAGTCAGGCTCATCACGCTTTGGTCCAGGCCCCAAGCAATTGTCTCATTTTTTTATTTTATTTTTATTCAAGAAATAATGAGTGTAACAAACATTTTATGTGACATGCATATCAATCGGGCACATTATTTTTTTAGCCACTAAATGACGAGAAATATTAACAACCAATCATGCTTTCCTTTGTGTCCATTTTGTGATTTTTTTTAAAACAAAATAATGTGTGCTGGCGGAGAGTGATTGGGAGATAAAAAAAACTAACCAATGAGGAAGCGACACACTTTGTCCTCCTCAAGTGAACCACAACACAAAAACCAGACTTATGCCCTAAAGAAAACCGTGAGTTTTGTGCCATTTTCATCCTCAAATATCTTTCTCTATACTCCATGAAATCAAAAAATGTAAACAGAAAAAAAAGAAGATCTCCATGAGTAGATGAATAATATGCCATTAGTCTCAATAAACAAAAACTCTATCATAGCGAAAAGACAACAACAAGGCAAGCCATGTAACTTGGAAAATAAAATTCCAAACATCACATACATGGGAATTCAAGAAAATATGAGCCTACATCCAACCTCAGTGTACACAGAGCATCCAGATGCAATGCATGAATAATCCTAAAGTATTTTTAATCCTTTAAATCTAAGCATGAGAGAACTATGGTTTGAAAGGATCTTACCAAGTGGAGTAAGAGTCTGTTGTCCTTGTTCTTGCTTTGAGATCTTCAGAAACCCAACAAAACTTGTGTTATAATCTTGAGAAGAGCAAGAAAGCTAGCAAAATGAGAGAAAAGTGAGAGAAACTTGCTTGAGAGGAAAAGAAGTGAGATCTGATTTTTTTTGTTAGTGAGAGGCGTGTCTGGGGTTTATGATGTGAGAAATGAGTTATATAATGAGTGTAGAGTCAGGTCAGTGGCTAACTTGAGGTAGAAAATTGTTGGAGGGGTAGGCTTGGAAGAAAAATGCAAAAATTGAGTGTGTTTGTGAAGCGGGCGTTTTGTGTGTGTGGTGGGGGGATGAATTGCTACATTTTTGGTAGCTTATAAGGTCAGAAAACATCCTTAAAATATGGGACCAAGTGGTAGAGTGTAGAGAAAGATATAGAGAAATGACCATTTTTGGAAATTCGGTGAAAATGAGGTGCATGGGTGTACATGGCTTGATTTGGTAAGTTTGGGAAAATGCTAAGGTTTGGTACAAGTCCCCAATAATGTTTGGGTCAACCTTTTGGACCTTTAAATAAATTAATCTTCAAAATGGCCAAAATTACAACTTTACATGACATAAATGATTATATTCTTTCAAAAATTCCTACCTTGCTCAAATATGATTCAAATGATATGAATCTGGACTTTTTGGAAAGAGAAAAAGATTTCCTACAACTTTCATATTGGTGATTTTTTGATTTTAAGCTTAGAAACCCATAAACACTGGCCATGGAAATTGTCCATAAAGGTGACAATTTTCACTAAGTTACAAATTCCCATGAATGATCTTTGCACTTTCACCTTGAATAACTCACTTTCCTTTGATTTTTTGGACATGAACCATCAAGTACAAAGATGTAGTATGAAAATTTCTCTATCCATTGACCACAAGTTTGTGAATTTATGATTAAAAATGAAGAAATTGTGATCTTTGGAAAAGTGGCAAATGAACATGGAAATCTTATACTTAGAAAAAATTTCTTAGTGTCCAAAATGACTTTGACAAGTTACTTCCAATTTCATCAATTCTCTTGATTTTATTCAACCAATGTCCATGTAATGTTAAAATATGAGCTTTGACTCACCTGTTGACCAAAAAGTGTCTTTGGTCAACTGTTGAATGTTTGACTTTTTCAGTTGACTTTAGCCTAAAACTCAATGAAATGAAGATTTCTTGACTTTGATTGATAAACCAACTTATTCACCAATGAATCTTGATTATGATGAACACTTCTTGATTCTTGAAGTGTAGAGAATGCCTTGAATCAACTTGAGTATAACAAACTCTAATTAGGGACTCCAATTAATTGAGATAGCCTTAAAACCCTAATTGGTTCAGATGTACTTGATAGTTTCTTCTTGTGATTAACTTTGATAATATGAACACCTCTTGGATCTTGTGTAATCAATGAATGCCTCTGTTGTACCCCAAAATTTGCCCTCCCATATTTTTCAAGAAATTGCCAAGCCAAGTCATAAAACTCCCCCAAGGGTTGCACAGTCCAACTATCTCCTAAACAGTCAAAATTAGGGTTTTGAGTCTGATCAAGAAAAGGAAGTGTTCAAAGGCTCAATCAAGTCTCATATGCTTACAAACATGGTCAAGCATCCCCATATCAAGTTTCAAGGCATTCAGCTCAAGATTGCACAGTCAAAACCCCAAATTGCACTACAGTCAACTGTAGGGGCAAAATGGTCATTTGACAGTCAAAAGTTCAAATTTTTGGTCAACATATCATTTTGAAGCCACAAACATCATTTGATCAATGCTTGATCATGACTCTCAAAATTTGGCTCAGAAATCATCAAAGATGCAAAAGTTGCTATATTTGGACAGCTGAAAAAGTCAACTGAAATTGACCAGAGCATAACTTTCACATGGATTATCAGAAAAATCCCATCCAAAGCTCATTTTGAAGAGAAAGACATTTCCTACAACTCATCTTCATACTTCAAGTCCAAGAAATGCTTTCACAAAAAGTTATCAATTTCAACATTATAGGTCATTTTCAAAAGTCAACAAAAAGAGACTTTAAGTCAAAGACCATAACTTGAGATTGGTAAATCAAAATGACATGGGACCAAAGGCATTGGTTAAAGGACTCAAAGACCTTTCCAAAATGTCCAAGAACATGAGAAAAGCTTAAAAATTGAGCAAGTTATGCCTTGTAGAAGTTGGGAAATTTTTGTGAAATGGCAAAAGTCAACTATCCTTGAAACTTCAATTTTTGACAAAAGGGCCCACTTTCTTCCACTTGATTCAGCCTTGTCATGCCACACACGTGTCCCATGATTAATTTCAAGACCAAATATTGATTTTTCTATTTTATTTAATTTTTGATAATTTAATTCATTTTAAATCTTTAAAAATTCAAATAAAATTCAAAAGTCAATAAAATAGTGTCATTTGAATTGGGATAGCTTCCATATATCATGTGCCAGCTCACAAACTCATGCTAGGGTTAGATTATACACCAAGTCTTGGTCTTGGCTTAAAAGAAGGAAAAGTTTGTTAATGGTAAAAGACCTAAGACCAATTCTCTCATGGGCATGGATAAAGGCCAACTAATGACCTAATTTCCTTCCCTCATAAGTGCTAAGTCCAACCCTAACCACAAGAGACAAAAGGCTGCGCCCAAACACCATTGCCAACTTGGAAAAATTCTCCATAAAACTCAAAACTGAAATCAGTGTTCTAGGTGGATTAAAAAGCTTGATTCTTTTTCTAATAGCTTCCTCAAACTCTCCTGATCACATTCCAATCACAAACAACAACTCAAACCCAAAGAATTGGTAAAGCGGATTCCAACTGAACCAAGAAAAATCCATAATCATGCTTTGATTTCTAGGCATCCTCACTGCATTTTAATCATACATTCATGTTCCTTGTCAAGTTTTGAAACTAACCATGTGATCCAATTGCGTTTTTGTGCTATATATGAGAAAATACCATGCGCGATTTTTAGGGTTTGCAGGACTGAAATTTGGGGCTTTCATAACAAGGCAAAATTAGAACTCCAAATGACCACCAATGGATTCAGCGCTTGAAGACGAAGAGGATGGCACCCTCGCGCTCAATTTATGAGCGTCGAGGGGCTAATCGTTATTTTCTTAAAACCTGTCTAAACCCACGTTTGCAAAGCCGTTGCCTAAAGCCTTTGTTTACAGGGATGGTGGAGAAGACAACATCGTGGCAAGCCATGATTCGCTGGTTCAAATTTTCGCGCGCCCTCCACTAACGTGTTTGTTTTTTTTCTTTTATTATTTATTTGCTATAATATGTTAACGCGCGTGATGTAGCTCAGTTGGCAAGTGAAGGGATTATTAATGTTTAAGACCTGGGTTCGATTCCCAGGTCTGTGCAATTTCCATGTTATTTTTCATTAGCAACTCCTATGCAGCACTCACACTAAGGATCATCATACACGCTCAGGGATCAGTGCCCACGTGTCCTGGGAGATCCATCAAAGGGCTCAGAGTCAAAGCATATGGTAGATGCTGGTCAACCTTGCCACATGCTACGCAAAAAGTCAAAAAGACCACAGCTTAATGGGCCAGGCTTTACCATCAAAACCTCACAAATTGGGACTACACCCCCACCCTGGTTTGCAAATATTTTCATTTTTTCTCATCTCTTTTAATTATTATTTTTATTTGTTTCTTGTTTTAATTTAATTCAACATTTTTACAAATTATAAAATACACAAAAATCAGAAAAAGAGAACAATATAATATTTATTTTATTTTAGTTATTTTCATAAATAAATTGTATGTAAATTAACTTAGTATTAATTTAGGTTGCAACTTTAATTCTTTCTTCCATAAAAAAATCCAAAAATATAGCATTAGGTTAATGACTTTTTATTCCTTTTAATTTTCCTTGTTTTTTGCCATAATATTAGTGATTTTCATAATTAAACTTGTAAACTAATTAGGGTTGCATTTAGGTTAAATTTTAATACTTTCTTAATAACTAAAAATCCAAAAATATAGCATTAGGTTTAATGACTTTTTATTCCTTTTAATTTTCCTTGTTTTTTGCCATAATATTAGTGATTTATTTATTTTCATAATTAAACTTGTAAACTAATTAGGGTTGCATTTAGGTTAAATTTTAATACTTTCATAATAAACTTAAAAATAATTAGACCTAGGTTTAACATTTCATTTTGGTTTTTAATTAATTCTTTTTTTTATTAAATCTCAAAAAACACAAAAATACTAAAAAACATTTTCTTAATTCTTAATTTTAATTCCTTATTAATAATATTTCGCAAAAGGGTCCAACGCCCATGTTCGTAATTTATTTTCGCGCATTTATTTTATGTCGTTTATTATAATTATGTAATTCTCCCAAAGCGTTGTAACAATTATACTTTTCGCACTTTTATTTAATTTCTTTATTTTCTTGTCAAATCGGGTCCGGTTTAATTTTGGCGATGTGGACCCGCGCCATTTGTAATAGTCTTAGATTTACTTTTCCCGCAACTTTTAACTGTTAACAAAAGCATGAAAGAATGTATGGACTTAAAATAAAATCAAGCGTAGAACACCAATAAACATGACAAGACAAACATCAATGAAAACGACACACAATTCGCACACACCACCCCTAGGGTACGCCTCACTGTTGCCTTGCCTTTCGAAAGGTGATCGTCGAGTAGAGGATGTCTTAGTAAGTCCTCATGATCCGGGAACCTGGCGTGAGGGTAGCTTCTAAGGTGTCTTCCCATTGCTCTGGTGATCACCATGTCCCTATAAACTCGAATTGACCCGAACACCTCCAACAGTGGTGCTACCTACCTCTCAATGGTGGGATGGCACTACTTTAAAGGACATTTACACAGACGAATTCCTTAGGGTAGGTAGACGACTCATGGATACTTGCTCTCTTCAAAACAAACTGAAATCTTTTCACACCAACACTTTTCAAAAGCTTTCAAAGCAAATTTTTCAAACACTCTGACGTACGAGTCGAACTGAAATTTTTCAAAGAAACTTTGTTAACCCACATTGAAAAGCAAACAAACATTTTTGAAAACACATTGAGCAAGTACCTAAGAGCCCATGGATAACCATGGATAGAAAGGGTGCTAACACCTTCCCTTTCTATAACCTACCTCCCGAACCGAGAGCAATCTCTATAAAGGAATTTTTCTGTGCTTTTGTCCTTTCCATTTGGAGAAAATAAAAGACGGTGGCGACTCTTGCTTCCGCGACATTTCGCGAACCAGCTTTAAAACAGTCAGTTCCAGATCCACCGATCACAGAACTGGCGACTCTGCTGGGGAATTAAACTTAAAGTGAGGTATACCTTAGGGCTAGGTCATAACTATGTTTTCAATTGTCTTCTTTGCTTGCTTTATTATTGTGGGTTGCTTGGGAGTTCTATAGATCCTAACCCGGATCTGGGGGATACCTTCTTAGAAAGTAGCAACAAGGCTGTGAGGGAACTGTGCGGGGTATACCGACATGGTTGAAACAGTCTGCTACGTTGATGTGGCACTTTGGTGTGTACCGGTAACCCTTGAGTTCAGTCAAGGAGAGTACGGGGCCTCCGCGTGGTGTCGTGAAGCATCAACAGACCTTAGGAACCTTAATTGAACTATCTTGGCCTCTTTAGGGTAGTGAGATAACTGACTTTGGTGCAGTCCGAGGTTGGTTGATACTCGATACTACACCCAATTGAGGGTTGCTTTCCTGGGATATTTCGGTCGCCAGTTCAGTGGCTAAACCGAAACGATGAACAATGAAAGCGATCCCGTGATATTGGGAACCTTAGAACCCGGTTACTTTGATTAGGACAGGTTGAACCCACCAACTTCAAGAGGGTAATACCTAGACCCCATGCTGGCTTAAACCCTAAGGGTTTCTCTTGTGTGACTTGTGTGCCTTTGTACTTGCCTACTTGCATGCTTGTTAGCTGACACATGAACTACTTGCAGGTTTTGTTTATAGTCCTTAACTAGGACTCATGACAAGGTTAACCAAATTTCTTGTAGGTTTTGTTTATAGTCCTTAACTGGGACTCATAACAGGGTTACTAGATCTCTTGCAGGTTTTGTTTATAACCCTTAATTGGGACTCATAACAAAGTATACTGAATTTCTTGCAGGGTCTGTTTATAGTCCTTAATTGGGACTCATAACATGGTTTACCTACATCACCCCATGCATAGCATGACATCATACCATTGCATACATCCTAACCCATTTCAAGGATCTCAAGGGCTTGTGATACAGGTCGTGATGAATCAAACATCTAGCAAGGGGCAAAGAGGATTTATTTTCCTCTAGCCAAGGTTGTCAGGGGCTATGACCCACTGGATATGGTGAGCCTTTGACCCTTGAAGAAGGGCTCTCTACAACAGGAAGTTCCTTCAATCAAGTTGCCAGTTTCCAACTCTAACAAATTTCTCTGTTTACCCTGCGAGGTCCTTGAAATCATTGCATGCATGTCATACATCTCATTGCATTGCAGGTGTCCCCTTGGACAGGTTGCTTACCCTTCTTCGCTGTTTATAACATCCGATCGTCATGAATCCTGAATCATCAGCTGAGCAGTCCATCAAGGCCCTCCAGGCTCAGAACGCCCAGTTCCAAGAGTTGATCATGAACTTGACCCAGGGGCAACAAGATCTGAAGGCTCTGCTCTTGAAGAAAGAAAAGAAGAAGAGGAGGACTGTTTTATTCAGCCCTAGACGTAGATCTGGGAACACCCCGCAGGATCAAGCTGAGAGGACAACTCCATCTGTGGGGAAAGGCAGTCATCAAGAGGAAAGGGTTCTCAGTCCAGTGGTCTCTGACAATGAGACAGATTTCAACGACGAACAGTACCCTCCTCCGGCTGAGGACAAGTACAAACAGTTGGAGGATAGGCTGAATGCTATGGAGATCCAACAGGTACCGGGGCTGGATTTTGGAGATCTGGGTTTGTCAACTGGTGTGGTTATTCCTCGGAAATTTAAAGCACCATCCTTTACCAAGTATGACGGGGCGTCGTGTCCCAAGTTACATCTCAGGTCCTATGTTCGGAAGATTCAACCATATACGATGGACAAGAACCTGTGGATCCACTTCTTCCAGGAGAGTCTTTCAGGGACTCATCTCGAATGGTTCTATCAACTAGATGGGACCAAGGTTCGTAACTGGGAGGAGTTGGCTACTGCTTTCTACAAGCAGTATCAGTATAATGCTGACCTTGCTCCTACGCGTACCCAACTCCAGGGTATGTCGTTAGGATCAAGTGAAGGTTTTAAAGAATATGCGCAGAAATGGAGGGATCTTGCTGGAAGAGTACAACCACCTCTGACTGATCGGGAACTCGTCGATATGTTTTTGGGGACCCTGTCTGGTCCGTTCTACAACCACCTAATTGGGAATTCGTCTGCTGGATTCACGGATCTTATCTTGACTGGGGAGCGAATAGAAGCTGGCATCCGGTCTGGGAAAATTCAAGAGGCTGCACCTTCTGACAAAAAGCCTCATCATGGAAAGAAAGAGTCCAATGCTGTGCACGGTAAAAAGAGCCGTCATGAGGTAGGGGCAATCCAGATCTCCAATCCTGGACCTGCTCAACAAGGACAGGGGCAGCAGCGCAAGGAGAAACGACAGTATACCAAACTCAACATGTCGTTGGATCAAGCACTGCAACAAATGTTGAAAGCAGGACTGATCACCTTAAGGGCTCCTCTTCGGAATCCGAACACTTCTGCTCCCAACTATCATCCCAACGATAGGTGCGCATATCATTCAGATAGCCCGGGGCATACTACAGACAACTGCTGGCCTCTCAAGAACAAAATTCAAGACATGATCGACGCCGGGGAGATTCAGTTTGAAGTGCCTGAGACTCCGAACATAATCACTGCTCCGTTACCTAACCGTTGAAGACCCTTTGTTTATTTGAATTTTTGAGTTGTATTTTTCTTTGCTTATACAAACAATTACTGTCATAGCAAACTCTTTTATTCTATTAATGCATCGCATACGTCTGTTTTGGGAATTAATACAATTGTTTTCATTATATTCAAAAATTCTTTTCATATTTTTTCTGATGATCAACTCTTGGTTAATAATTCTGAGCCTCTTGAGGGAGGATGACGAAAACGATACCATAATCTACAGTATGCTTTTGAACAGACCCCGCTGATGAGGTACAGGCATTGTTTCAATTCCCAAACACTGGAGTAATAAGGATGATAATCCCTCGCCAACCCCTCTGAGCTAAAGAAGTAGGAGTTTTTCTTTTCGAAATTTAAAACCCTTAATCATAACCCGGGGCAGGGTAGTCTTCTCAGTTGATCCAAGTGCACAGTGAATGGCACCAAATGAGTCTTTCCAAAAAAACAAAAGACAGTGATGGCTCCGAACAATCATAAGGACAGGCAGTCATTATCAAAAAAATCATAAATGAAAAGCCCATTAAGTCAAAACCCATGAAGGAGACTTACAAAACTGGGGCATCCCGCTGACTGTAATTCCAAAAAAGGAAACAGTTCAGGCAAAAAAGAAAGGGATAACAAAAATCAGACAAGAATGAGGTCTTACAAACCCTCAACAAAAAGGAAATGACTGCCTATTCCAAATAAATCATCAACATCCGAATCATCACCGGAAAATCAGAGCAAAGACTCAAACAAGGTCTAACGTATGATCAACTGAGTTTAGGTTTGGAGAACATCACAAAGAGCGGGTGGGTACAAATAAGATTTAAGCCTTTATCCTTTGTTTCTTAAACCGTGAACCAGGCCACGCTATAACCCTCAAAAGTCCTAGCTGAAGCATGGGTTAGTTCGAAAGCATACTGTTACGAAAGGTATCCCGACTCCTTAAGGCCTACGGTAAAATATGGAGTTGACATCACGTTTTACAAACATTAATTTGTTTTATGAAAAAGAATGCATTTTCAAAATCGTCAAGACAGACATCAGCTTTGCATTTTGGACATAACATTGTTTGCATATGACTTTTTGTTTGAACAGCAGGGAAATTCGCACGATGAATACCAGTGAACAAAAGCACTTCCAATCAAGGGGCACAACATGATCATGGTCCAATCATCTGGGGCAGTTCAGTCAAGATTCGGAGAATCTCTCAAAAGGCCAACCAGCCTGGGGCAATCTCCATCTGGATCACCTGGGGCATTCCGACAACGAATCTTGCCTGATCAGACATCTGCTAGTGGTACGGCAACGCAATACTACTGACAAGGGCATCTCCCTACATTCTGAGAGCATGGACATAGTCGGAAAAATACTACGCACAATCAAAGGCCCGCTAGGTTGACATACCTAGGCAAAAATAAGGGCTTCCCGGCGAACCAAAAGGGCTCGGGCAAAATGAAGGGATGAAAAAAATCTGTACACCCGGCAAGTCGAAAACCTGAAAAGGCGGCTTGGGCAAAAATGGGTATCCCGGTGGACTGAAAACCCGAAGGGGCGGTCCAGGCAAAAGTTAGGGATCAAAAGCGTACGACTATGTCCCGTCATCTTATCATCTGCCTACCAGAAGAAGGTTTGACCCTCAACAACTATCAGCACCCCACAAGTGCCTCCCCCATAGAAACAGGGGCAATAAAGAATGGTCTAAGCAATCTGATTGTTCTGTCCTCCAAGGAATCAGGGTAAGCTCCGTTGAAGAACATAGCCAACGCAGTTCAAAGCTTCCCCAGGAAGGTTGGAATCTATCTCCCCAAGCAATAGGCGTACCCCCAGTAGATTCTGGAAGCTCATCCCCTAGCAGGGCACGAACGCGCCGTCCGGCTTGATTTAAAGAGTTATTTCCTTAACAGGATATAACTGGGTTATCCTCAGCCAAAAGCCACGGAAAGAGCGTCGTCGACAGAACCTTCTTATCCCCAGCGAAGTCCATTCATACTTCCGATACAGCAAGGTATCCTCAGCGAGTCATCCTCAACAATTCAGCAAAAGCATCTCCCCACCGAGTATTTCTTCCCAGCATGGTCACTAGAATATCTTTTTCTCCCCGCAGAATCCTCCATTCGCCAAGTCTTATCCCCAACGGAGTTATCTTCGTCTATTGGAATTCTTGCAACTATTCTTCAACATCAGCCCAGGATACGACTTCCCGGCACCCGTCAAGGATTTACTTTCCTAGACGAAAAACACATTCATAAAACGTCACATACATCATTATAGCATGCATAGACGCATCATATCACCCCAATCTCATTTATTTTTGAGAACATCTTAAAATCAGGCAATTCATGCATTATGACATTGCATACAACTAATTCGTTACTTTTTCAGGAAAGAACGATCAACAGATAAAAGTCTTTACCCGTTGAGGTAGTAATCGCCCCAGATTCCTTCATCATCCTGCTGAGGTAGTAATCGTCTCAGATTCCTTCATCATCCCGTGGAGGTAGTAATCGTCCCAGATTCCTTCATCACATATTTGGAGTAGCAATCGTCTCAGATTCCTTCATCATCCTGCTGAGGTAGTAATCGTCCCAGATTCCTTCATCATCCCGTTGAGGTAGTAATCGTCCCAGATTCCTTCATCATCCCGCTGAGGTAGTAATCGTCCAAGATTCCTTCATCATATATCTGAGGTAGTAATCGTTCCAGATTCCTTCATCATCCCTCTGAGGTAGTAATCGCTCCTGATTCCTTTATCATATATCTGAGGTAGTAATCGTCCCAGATTCCTTCATCATCCTGCTGAGGTAGTAATCGTCCCAGATTCCTTCATCATCCTGCTGAGGTAGTAATCGTCCCAGATTCCTTCATCATCCTGCTGAGGTAGTAATCGTCCTAGATTCCTTCATCATATATTTGGAGTAGTAATCGTCCCAGATTCCTTCATCATCCTGCTGAGGTAGTAATCGTCCCAGATTCCTTCATCATTCTTCTGAGGTAGTAATCATCCCAGATTCCTTCATCATTCTGCTGAGGTAGTAATCGTCCCAGATTCCTTCATCGTCCTGCTGAGGTAGTAATCGTCCCAGATTCCTTCATCGTCCTGCTGAGGTAGTAATCGTCCCAGATTCCTTCATCATATATTCGGAGTAGCAATCGTCTCAGATTCCTTCATCACATCCTTATCAAAAAACCTCTCTAGTCCAGCTAAATCGACTCCCAACAGATTTTTCTGATGAAGACTCAGTAGAAGTTATCAGGTTATAATGTCCTATTGGTTCTCTCTCCGACGGTGCATGAGATTTCCATTTTAGGTTTTTCTTTGAGATTATAATTCCATTTTGGTTCTCTCTCCGACGGTGCATGAGATTTCCATTTTAGGTCTTTCTTTCAGATTTTATAATTCCATTTTGGTTCTCTCTCCGACGGTGCATGAGATTTCCATTTTAGGTTTTCTTTAAGATTATAATTCCATTTTGGTTCTCTCTCCGACGGTGCATGAGATTTCCATTTTAGGTCTTTCTTTCAGATTTTATTTTCCTATTGGTTCTCTCTCCGACGGTGCATGAGATTTCCATTTTTAGGTTTTCCTTTGAGATTATAATGTCCTATTGGTTTTCTCTCCGACGGTGCATGAGACTTCCGTTTTAGGTCCAGCTTTCAGGTTATAATTTCCTTTGGTCCTCTTCCCGATACTGCGAAGACGGTAATTCCCATCAAGATTTTCTCAACGAGCGTTGTTGAAGTTAAAGTCACTCAAGGTTCTCTTACCATTCATGCTAAGGCAGTAACCATCTCTGGTTCATTCATCGCCGTTTGAAGCTCCAGACTCAGCTCCTGTAACCAGTCAGGACACATCTATATCAAGCATCTGAAATCAGCTCCTGCAACGTGTCAGGTACTCATTTTTCTTTTGCAGGTATGCAGGTTCTCGCTAAAGAATCTCCTACACGATCAACATCCAGATGGCATCTATAAGCCCATCATCCTATTCATCAACCCCCAAATGGCATCTATAAGCCCATTCCCCCATCACTGCTACCATGTGAGCGCAAATTTCTGGGCACTCTAGTGTCCAATCATCTTCTACCCTCGGATTACGAAAGGCACGTCCGCCAATCTGCATCCTCAGGTCTAAGAAGATTGAACAGGGGCAACTGTTGTACCCCAAAATTTGCCCTCCCATATTTTTCAAGAAATTGCCAAGCCAAGTCATAAAACTCCCCCAAGGGTTGCACAGTCCAACTATCTCCTAAACAGTCAAAATTAGGGTTTTGAGTCTGATCAAGAAAAGGAAGTGTTCAAAGGCTCAATCAAGTCTCATATGCTTACAAACATGGTCAAGCATCCCCACATCAAGTTTCAAGGCATTCAGCTCAAGATTGCACAGTCAAAACCCCAAATTGCACTACAGTCAACTGTAGGGGCAAAATGGTCATTTGACAGTCAAAAGTTCAAATTTTTGGTCAACATATCATTTTGAAGCCACAAACATCATTTGATCAATTCTTGATCATGACTCTCAAAATTTGGCTCAGAAATCATCAAAGATGCAAAAGTTGCTATATTTGGACAGCTGAAAAAGTCAACTGAAATTGACCAGAGCATAACTTTCACATGGATTATCAGAAAAATCCCATCCAAAGATCATTTTGAAGAGAAAGACATTTCCTACAACTCATCTTCATACTTCAAGTCCAAGAAATGCTTTCACAAAAAGTTATCAATTTCAACATTATAGGTCATTTTCAAAAGTCAACAAAAAGAGACTTTAAGTCAAAGACCATAACTTGAGATTGGTAAATCAAAATGACATGGGACCAAAGGCATTGGTTAAAGGACTCAAAGACCTTTCCAAAACGTCCAAGAACATGAGAAAAGCTTAAAAATTGAGCAAGTTATGCCTTGTAGAAGTTGGGAAATTTTTGTGAAATGGCAAAAGTCAACTATCCTTGAAACTTCAATTTTTGACAAAAGGGCCCACTTTCTTCCACTTGATTCAGCCTTGTCATGCCACACACGTGTCCCATGATTAATTTCAAGACCAAATATTGATTTTTCTATTTTATTTAATTTTTGATAATTTAATTCATTTTAAATCTTTAAAAATTCAAATAAAATTCAAAAGTCAATAAAATAGTGTCATTTGAATTGGGATAGCTTCCATATATCATGTGCCAGCTCACAAACTCATGCTAGGGTTAGATTATACACCAAGTCTTGGTCTTGGCTTAAAAGAAGGAAAAGTTTGTTAATGGTAAAAGACCTAAGACCAATTCTCTCATGGGCATGGATAAAGGCCAACTAATGACCTAATTTCCTTCCCTCATAAGTGCTAAGTCCAACCCTAACCACAAGAGACAAAAGGCTGCGCCCAAACACCATTGCCAACTTGGAAAAATTCTCCATAAAACTCAAAACTAAAATCAGTGTTCTAGGTGGATTAAAAAGCTTGATTCTTTTTCTAATAGCTTCCTCAAACTCTCCTGATCACATTCCAATCACAAACAACAACTCAAACCCAAAGAATTGGTAAAGCGGATTCCAACTGAACCAAGAAAAATCCATAATCATGCTTTGATTTCTAGGCATCCTCACTGCATTTTAATCATACATTCATGTTCCTTGTCAAGTTTTGAAACTAACCATGTGATCCAATTGCGTTTTTGTGCTATATATGAGAAAATACCATGCGCGATTTTTAGGGTTTGCAGGACTGAAATTTGGGGCTTTCATAACAAGGCAAAATTAGAACTCCAAATGACCACCAATGGATTCAGCGCTTGAAGACGAAGAGGATGGCACCCTCGCGCTCAATTTATGAGCGTCGAGGGGCTAATCGTTATTTTCTTAAAACCTGTCTAAACCCACGTTTGCAAAGCCGTTGCCTAAAGCCTTTGTTTACAGGGATGGTGGAGAAGACAACATCGTGGCAAGCCATGATTCGCTGGTTCAAATTTTCGCGCGCCCTCCACTAACGTGTTTGTTTTTTTTCTTTTATTATTTATTTGCTATAATATGTTAACGCGCGTGATGTAGCTCAGTTGGCAAGTGAAGGGATTATTAATGTTTAAGACCTGGGTTCGATTCCCAGGTCTGTGCAATTTCCATGTTATTTTTCATTAGCAACTCCTATGCAGCACTCACACTAAGGATCATCATACACGCTCAGGGATCAGTGCCCACGTGTCCTGGGAGATCCATCAAAGGGCTCAGAGTCAAAGCATATGGTAGATGCTGGTCAACCTTGCCACATGCTACGCAAAAAGTCAAAAAGACCACAGCTTAATGGGCCAGGCTTTACCATCAAAACCTCACAAATTGGGACTACACCCCCACCCTGGTTTGCAAATATTTTCATTTTTTCTCATCTCTTTTAATTATTATTTTTATTTGTTTCTTGTTTTAATTTAATTCAACATTTTTACAAATTATAAAATACACAAAAATCAGAAAAAGAGAACAATATAATATTTATTTTATTTTAGTTATTTTCATAAATAAATTGTATGTAAATTAACTTAGTATTAATTTAGGTTGCAACTTTAATTCTTTCTTCCATAAAAAAATCCAAAAATATAGCATTAGGTTAATGACTTTTTATTCCTTTTAATTTTCCTTGTTTTTTGCCATAATATTAGTGATTTTCATAATTAAACTTGTAAACTAATTAGGGTTGCATTTAGGTTAAATTTTAATACTTTCTTAATAACTAAAAATCCAAAAATATAGCATTAGGTTTAATGACTTTTTATTCCTTTTAATTTTCCTTGTTTTTTGCCATAATATTAGTGATTTATTTATTTTCATAATTAAACTTGTAAACTAATTAGGGTTGCATTTAGGTTAAATTTTAATACTTTCATAATAAACTTAAAAATAATTAGACCTAGGTTTAACATTTCATTTTGGTTTTTAATTAATTCTTTTTTTATTAAATCTCAAAAAACACAAAAATACTAAAAAACATTTTCTTAATTCTTAATTTTAATTCCTTATTAATAATATTTCACAAAAGGGTCCAACGCCCATGTTCGTAATTTATTTTCGCGCATTTATTTTATGTCGTTTATTATAATTATGTAATTCTCCCAAAGCATTGTAACAATTATACTTTTCGCACTTTTATTTAATTTCTTTATTTTCTTGTCAAATCGGGTCCGGTTTAATTTTGGCGATGTGGACCCGCGCCATTTGTAATAGTCTTAGATTTACTTTTCCCGCAACTTTTAACTGTTAACAAAAGCATGAAAGAATGTATGGACTTAAAATAAAATCAAGCGTAGAACACCAATAAACATGACAAGACAAACATCAATGAAAACGACACACAATTCGCACACACCACCCCTAGGGTACGCCTCACTGTTGCCTTGCCTTTCGAAAGGTGACAGTCGAGTAGAGGATGTCTTAGTAAGTCCTCATGATCCGGGAACCTGGCGTGAGGGTAGCTTCTAAGGTGTCTTCCCATTGCTCTGGTGATCACCATGTCCCTATAAACTCGAATTGACCCGAACACCTCCAACAGTGGTGCTACCTACCTCTCAATGGTGGGATGGCACTACTTTAAAGGACATTTACACAGACGAATTCCTTAGGGTAGGTAGACGACTCATGGATACTTTCTCTCTTCAAAACAAACTGAAATCTTTTCACACCAACACTTTTCAAAAGCTTTCAAAAGTAAGAAATGATGCAAGACAGGCCTGTACAGGCTATCTACCAGCTTGCACTTTATGATCTTGGCCCCCTCAGTTTGTGGATATTGTTTGCTGTACAAAATTTTGTTCAAGGCTCAAGAATGCAATTTGACATAAAGCAAATTTGACAAAAATGACAATGTTGCCTTTTTGCTATTTTTGGATTAATCTCTTGTGTAATCCTCCCATGATCAGAACAAAGCCTCAAACCAATGGATTTTCATTTAATTATTGAGTATGAAAGGGTTTAGGGACCTGTAATCAAGTACAAACAATGCTGGATGGAAGTTGCAACTTGTATCAACATGAAAATGCCATGGATCAAAAGTGAGTTTTTTCCAAATTCAAACCTTTGATTCTCCCTAACCACAAATGATTTTGGAGAGTTCTTAGACATTTTGGAAAGAATGTAACATGCTCTACAATTCATATTTGAAATGAATTTTGATATTCCAAGTGTAACTAGATGAAAAATTGCCATGAAGATAGGTCAAAATCCTGCCTAAACTAGGGCAAAATTTCACTAAGTTAAAAGTTTCAGGACCCTTGTTCCAAAAATCATAACTTGAGATCCAAGCTTCTTTTGTGAAAACTTTGTTTATCAAAGTTGTATATTTTATGGAGGACTACAACTTTCATGTTGGAAGTTTTGTTTGAATCCAATTGCATCATGGTGAAAATGTTGGGCAAAGTTGGGAAAAAATAAGAAAATTTCATAACTTAGAAAAATTCTAAGTTATGAAAATTTTTCAATCTTAAACCCTAATTTGCAAAAATGGGTTTCTTGATGAACAAGTTTCATGTTTTGACACATCTTTATGAAAAATGACCCTTGGCACTTGATTTTGACCAAAAAGTCAAAGTCTGACTTTCAGTGTACAGTCAAATTTTGATCAGTTGACTGAAAAATTCATTTGTCAATCCAATGCATTTGAGATCTTTTGAACCTTGTGAATAGGTCAAGATGATTCCATTGAGTCCTTGAATCCATGCTTGAACCCAATTTGCCATTGGCTAGGTTAAAAATCAGAAATTACCCTTACACAGTCAAAACCCTAAAAATGACCATTTTGCCCTTTTGATGATCTGATCAAATTTCTTGAGGAGTTGTGCTCCAAATTTGATCAAATGGTTCATATGAGTCTATAATGTTGTTGTGGATAAAAAATTATGAGTTTTGACTGTAAATTGGTCACAGATGACTTTTTCCCCAATACAGTTGATTTCTAGGTCAACTGCCCAATTGCCTGGGTAAAAATTTGATTCAAGGCTTGAAACTTGGTAGAGGTAATCTTGTAAGTCCAACATGAAGTATGAAAGTCACTTTGAGCATTTAAAGTCCAAAATTCCTTGTTCAAATTCAAACCCTAATTTAGGTCAACAATGCAAGGAGATGTCTTGAGCAGAGCAAACCCTAATCCTGTCTGGAATTCAAAGAGTCTTGTGCGGGGAAATCTGATAAAATGAGAGGGAAAATTTTGGGGTACAACAGTTGTCCCTGTTCAATCTTCTTGAACCTGAATAGTTAGATTGGCAAGTTTTCCTTTCGTGACTCGAAGGTAAAAGAGGATTGTACACTAGAGTGCCCGTAAATTTACGCTCGTTAGAGTGTAGTTGAGGGAATGGGCTTAAAGATGCCATTTGGAAGATGTGACCGAATCTTGTCAGAGATGGGCTTAAAGATGCCATCCAAGAAAAATGATCGCATAAGAGATTCCTTTGCGAGATCCCGTATGCTTGTTATTGAGGAGAGCTATGCCGGGGGAATGCTGGTCTCTGTCGTGGTAGAAATAGAACTTCAGTCGTCTGTTATTCTACTAGGGAGTCATATCTTGGTTGAAGAGGTGACAATGAACTGCTATATGGTCAACACCCAGGCTTCACAGTCTTTTATTGCTATCTGGTCAACATCCAGGCTTCATGATACTTTACTTCCTATCTGGTCAACATCCAGGCTTCAAAAGGAACTCAAGTGGTTATCCGGTCGCCTCCGGTTTTCCCTTTGATTTTGGGCCTACTAATATCCGGTTGAATTCGGGGTTCAAAGTAATTGGCCGAGTAAACTGTTATTTGGTCAACGTCCAAGTTTCACAGCATACCTTACTGTTATCTGGTCAACATCCAGGCTTCACAGTCTTGTATTGCTATCTGGTTAACATCCAGGCTTCACGATACCTTACTTTCTATCTGGTCAACGTCCAGGCTTCAGAAGGAAATCAAATGGTTATCCGGTTGCCTCCGGTTTTCCTTTTGATCTTGGGGCCTACTAATATCCGGTTGAATCCGGGTTTCAAAGTAATTGGCTGAGTAAACTGTTATTTGGTCAACGTCCAAGCTTCACAGTATACCTTACTGTTATCTGGTCAACATCCAGGCTTCACAGTCTTATATTGCTATCTGGTCAACATTCAGGCTTCATGATACTTTACTTCCTATCTGGTCAACATCCAGGTTTCAGAAGAACTTGTAGGGGAGTCTACTATTTTTCAGTCGATCTCCGGGCTTCAGTATAGTCAAGATATTATCTGGTCAAATCCAGGCTTCATAACTGGAACAGGAATCTGCACATTGATTTGAATAAGTAGATAGGGAAGCATCAGTGTCTGGAGCATCTCTAAGTCACTTTCTGAGCTTTGAGTATCTGTTTTAGGTAGCTATTGATTTTATCCTGAAAAGGGTAGAATGTGTAATTGCAAGCTTCTCAAGTCATGTTTAAAGTATTGGTTTTGATGAAGACAACATGGATATCAACATTCAAAGGATGTGCAAAAAGTTTATCAATATCATATAAAACCTTGTTACAAGTCTTGAAGATTAGAAGAAGAATTATTAAAGAAACAACAAATGTCAAAAGGTATAAATAATTCTTAAACTTGAATATAGATGTTCACAAATATGCATTCATAATCATATACATATCCCACATTTTTAACAATAAGAAAAACTATGTTTGAAATCTTTTTCAAAAGGATGTTTTGAAAATAAACTTTCAGGAACCGGTTCCTACCTAACAGGGAACCGAGTTCCAAACTTGTTCAAAAATCACTTCCCTGGAATTTGTACCAGGAACCGGGTTGTACCTATAGGGGAACCGATTCCTGCGTGTTACTTTTAAATTCTGGGTTATAACGTTCACTAAGAACCGGGTTCTGCCTGGGTCGGAACCGGTTCCCAACGAACCAGTACAGATTTTCTTTTGTTTTTTGAACATAATTCAAATGGTATTCTTTCATGATTGCATTGCATCTTTTCATATCAAATGGAATGAATGAAGAGGTATTTGTGACATTATAAATTGTGCAGATTTTCAAATTCAAATAACCTTCTTCAATTAACAATTTTCATCATTCAAATTTGCATATTCTTACAAACTTTCAAGTGTTCTTAAAAATCATAAATTTTGTGAAACTTGCCATATACATTTTCATTAAGAAATCATTACAAGTTTCATACATTCACTGTGAACATTTATAATCATTGCTTGAGAATTGTTTCTTTCTTGAAGAAGAAGATCAATCAAAGATTGATAGTGCTCTCCATCTCTTTCAAATAAATAATTGTATTACAAAAAGAAAGTATTACCTTACTATCCAAGATTGTTGGAAGTAAGTGTTGTGATTTGAAGAGGATTGTTCTTCATTCACATTAGTGTTTGTTTGACCTTAAAAGTGTTAAGAACCTTTGGTCACCCTATAGGTTAGATAGTAAGCATAGGCTGTACAATCATTCTAAACTATAGTGAAATCTCTTTCGTGTTGGAAAGGGGACTGGAGTACTCTCGGATTGTGAGGGGAACCAGGATATATCGCCGTGTTCTTTACTTTTCCGCTTTTATCGTTTTCATCACCATAATCAAGAAAAGATAAGATATAATCAAAAACCTTCAAACTCTTAACCACAAATTACTACAAGTATTCTCATAAAACCGAATAAATTTTTATATACCTAATTCACCCCCCCCCCCCTCTTAGGCACTCTTAGACTTACAATTGGCATCAGAGCAAGTTATAGGTAACTTGTTCCTAAAGATCCAGAATGGCTTCCGCAAATCAAAATCCGGTTTTCAAAGATGGTGGTAGTAACAACAAGCCTTCATTGTTTTGTGGTGAATACTTTGATTTTTGGAAAATTCGCATGAAGGCTCATCTTGAAGCGCAAGGAGAAGAAATATGGAATGCTGTTGAGAATGGTCCATTTACTCCGGTGTGTGTTGTCAATGGTGTTGGGTCATCAAAGCCTAAAGCATCATGGGATGACGATGACAAGAAAAAAGTTCTCTTTGACAAAAAGGCAATCAATATTCTCCAAAGTGATCTTAGTATGGATGAATTTTTCCAAGTATCGGCATGTACAACGATAAAGGAAATTTGGGATACTCTTGTAGAAACTCATGAAGGAACCGCCGAAGTCAAAAGGTCTAGATTGAACACTTTGAGTCAAGAATATGAATTATTCAGAATGCTGCCCGGAGAATCCATCCTTGACTTGCAAAAGAGATTCGTTCACTTGACAAACCATTTGAAGGCACTCGGTAAGACTTTAACTAACGATGAATTAAATCTTAAAGTGCTTAGGTCTTTAACTAGGGAATGGCAACCAAAAGTGACGGAAATATCCGGAAAAAAAAGCCTAGCAACTATGACTTCCGCAACACTTTTCGGAAAGCTTCAAGAATATGAGACGGAACTTGGAAGGCTTGAAAAACATGAGAATCATGAGAAGAAATCCAAAGGCATTGCTTTGAAAGTTAATTCAAAAGAAAGTCAAGATAAAGATGCATCGGAGGAAGATGAAAACTTCTTGCTTCTTGTAAAAAGAAAGAAATTTTATAAGCATAAAGATAAAGAAGCCTCCACATCAACACAAGATGTCACATGCTATGAATGTGGAAAGCAAGGTCACATAAAGCCGGATTGTCCAAAACTCTCCAAGAAAAATGGATTCAAAGGCAAAAAGGAGTTCAAGAACAAAAGGGCTTATGTTGCATGGGAAGATAATGAGATAAGTTCTTCATCCGATTCAGATAGTGACGAAAGTGCAAATCTAGCATTGATGGCTTCACATCACTTCGACGATGAAGAAGAGGTTAGTAATGAATTTAATCTTTTTGATGATGATGTTCAAGGTGCAATTGATGAACTCTTGAAAGAATGCAAAAGTTTATACAAAAAGGTGTCAAAACAAGAAAAAGAACTTCTAATTTGTCTAGAAAAAATTGACACCATGACTAAAGATTTTGATCTTCAAAAACGGAATTTTATTAAAGAAAAGGAAAACTTTGCATGCTCCAAGTGTGAATCAAATGTCTTTCAAATTTTTCAATTGAAAAGAGTCATTGAACGATATGAAAAAGGACAAATAGGATTGGAAGTATTACTAAGCCAACAACGTTATCCAAATGATAAAAGAGGTCTTGGTTATGTGAATACTAAGAAACCAAGTAACAATCCCACTGTTTTTGTAAAGGCTAGTAATAGTTCCAATCCCAAGAAAGTAGAAAAGAAGCAAGTTGTTCATAATCATCAAAAGAAAAAGGCTAATGTATCTAAAAGAAAACAAATTCCTAGATACAAGAGCAAATTTGTTCCAAACTGTTTTTACTGTGGTATTATTGGACACACACCCAATGCATGTTATATTAGAAATTTCAGTATGGCTAGTGGACATTATGCATGGGTGAAAAAGGGAACTAACTATGAAGGACCCAAGGCAACTTGGGTACCTAACAAGAAATAATTTGTTTTTGTAGGTATGCTTGAAATCCACATCAAATGTTTGGTATCTTGATAGTGGATGTTCAAAGCATATGACAGGAGATGTACACCAATTTTCATATCTAGTACATAAAGCCAAAGGGTATGTCACCTATGGAGACAACACCAAAGGAAAGATACTTGGCGTTGGAATAGTTGGCACACCTCCATCCATTCAAATTGAGGATGTTCTCTATGTTGAAGGATTAAAGCACAACCTTATTAGCATAAGTCAACTTTGCGATAGAGGGTTCAAGATCAAATTCAACAAAGAAGAATGCCTTATTATGGATGAGGCAACCAATGAGGTAAAACTCAAAGGTAAAAGAATTAATAATATATTTATGATTTCCCTTGATGATCCATCTTTGAAGGTAAAATATCTCATGGAAAACAATGATGATTCATGGCTTTGGCACAAAAGGATTGCTCATATTCATATGGAACACTTGAATAAACTAATCAAGCATGATCTTGTCATTGGTTTGCCTAAGAGAAAATTTGTCAAAGATAGACTCTGTGATGCTTGTCAAAAAGGGAAACAAACAAAATCATCTTTCAAATCTAATAATGTGGTGTCTACTACAAGGCTACTACAATTGTTACACATGGATCTCTTTGGTCCATCAAGAACAAAAAGCTTCGGAGGTAATGTATTCGCTTTGGTTATTGTTGATGATTTTTCTAAATATTCTTGGACTTTGTTTCTTATGCAGAAAAGTGATGCCTTTAAAGCTTTTAAGAAGTATGCTAAGCAAATCCAAAATGAAAAATCACTAAAGATTGTATCCATAAGAAGTGATCATGGTGGAGAATTCCAAAATGCACAATTTGAAGAATTTTGTGAAGAACATGATATCTCTCATAATTTTTCAGCACCTAGAACTCCACAACAAAATGGAGTAGTTGAAAGAAAGAATAGGTTTCTAGTGGAACTTGCAAGAACAATGCTTAGTGATGCAAATCTTCCTAAATATTTTTGGGCGGATGCGGTTAGTACGGAATGTTATGTTGGAAATCGAGTTATCATTAGACCTATAATAAAGAAGACTCCATATGAACTCTTCAAAGGAAGAAAGTCAAATATTGCTCACTTCCACATTTTTGGATGCAAGTGTTTTGTTCTTAACAATGACAAAGACAATCTCGGTAAGTTTGACGAGAAATCCGACGAAGGTATATTTCTTGGTTATTCTCTTTCTAGTAAAGCATATAGAATTTATAATAAAAGAACTTTAACTATTGAAGAATCTTTGCATGTATCTTTTGATGAAACTAACACCTCTAAAGAGGAAGTAGTTGTGTGTGATGATGATGATCCTATAGATTTACCCCCGGAAGAACTTTCAAATGATCAAGTTGTGAAATCACCGGAAAATCAAGAAGACATTGTACAACAAGATTCAAACATCAATGATCTACCAAAAGAATGGAGAACTCATAGAGACCATCCTATTGACAAAATTATTGGTGACATTAGCCAAGGAGTATCAACAAGATTAAATCTAAAAGATGCTTGCTTAAACATGGCGTTTGTTTCTCAAATTGAACCTACCAAAGTTGATGAAGCCTTAGGAGATGATAAATGGATTATTGCTATGCAAGAAGAATTAAATCAATTCGAAAGAAATCAAGTTTGGGAACTTGTTCCTAGGCCAAGTGGTAAACACATCATAGGTACCCGATGGGTGTTTAAGAACAAACTTGATGAGAATGGTCTAATTGTTCGAAACAAAGCAAGGTTGGTTTCCCAAGGCTACAATCAAGAGGAAGGAATCGACTTTGAAGAAACATTTGCTCCAGTTGCAAGGTTAGAAGCTATACGTCTTTTACTTGCTTATGCTTGTTCATTAAATTTTCAGCTTTTTCAAATGGACGTCAAAAGCGCATTCTTGAATGGATACATCAATGAAGAAGTCTATGTCAAACAACCTCCGGGATTTGAAGACTTCAAACATCCTACACATGTCTTTAAGTTGAGAAAGGCTCTTTATGGCTTAAAGCAAGCACCAAGAGCATGGTATGATAGACTTAGCAATTTTTTGTGTGAAAAAGGTTTCGAAAAGGGTAAGGTTGATAAAACTTTGTTCATTAAGAAAATCAAAAGTAACACTTTATTGGTTCAAGTCTATGTTGATGATATCATTTTTAGATCGACTAACAAAGAAATGTGTGAGGAATTCTCATTGATGATGCAAGGAGAATTCGAGATGTCTATGATGGGAAAGATGAACTACTTTCTTGGACTACAAGTCAAGCAACTAAAAGATGGAATCTTCATCAACCAATCTAAGTATTGCAAAGAATTATTGAAAAATTTTGATATGGACAATTGTAAAGCAATGAATACTCCAATGGGCTCCGGTACATATGTTGATCAAGATGAATCCGGTACTCCAATTGATATTACAAAATACCGAGGTATGATTGGTTCCTTATTATATTTGATGGCAAGCCGTCCTGACATAATGTTTAGTGTTTGTCTTTGTGCTCTCTTTCAAGCAAATCCAAAGGAATCACACCTCATGGCAGTTAAAAGGATCATGAAGTATCTCAAAGGAACAACCAATGTCGGCTTATGGTATCCTAAAGGTAGTATTTGCACTTTAATTGGTTATTCTGACGCGGATTATGCATGTTGTAAAACTGATCGTAAAAGCACAAGTGGTACTTGTCACATTATTGGAAATGCATTAGTATCATGGGCTTGTAAAAATCAAGCATGTGTTTCTCTTAGCACGGCCGAAGCAGAATACATAGCAGTGGGTAGTTGTTGTGCATAAATTCTTTGGCTCAAGCAACAACTCCGTGATTACGGACTTGATCTCGGATGCATTCCTCTTCGATGCGACAATACAAGTGCTATCAATATTACAAAGAATCCGGTCATGCATTCAAGAACCAAACATATAGATATTCGACATCATTTTCTCCGTGATCATGTACTTCAAGGAGATGTCGAAGTCACTTTTGTGGATACTCATAACCAACTCGTAGATATCTTCACAAAACCGTTTGCTCGAGAACCATTCTTCAAAATCCAAAGAGAACTTGGTATTTTGGATGAAGGTGATCTCTAAATGTTTCTCATAAGGTGCACGTCTTAATTTTTCTTCAAAAAATTTATGTTTCAGTACACTCTGCTTCTACTCCTTCTTTTATATGTTTTTATAAAATATGTGTGTATATATTGTTTGTACAAAACTTTTCCTTTCATAAGAATTTTTTTTCAAGTTTTTGGCAATATTTTCACTCTTTTCCCCCATCCTTTTTGATGTTAACAAAGGGGGAGAAGAATATGCATATGTGTTGTTTTGTTTCAAAGAAATTGTAGGCCAAAATAACTATCATAAAACTCACTCCAAAATTCAAAGAATCATGGACTTAGGGGGAGCATACAATTTAGGGGGAGCCTTGCATTTGCTTAACATTTTTGCTACACAAAACAACATAAACATTTCAAGGATTGTTTTCAAGACTTGGTATTCATCATCAAAAAGGGGGAGAATGTAATTGCAAGCTTCTCAAGTCATGTTTAAAGCATTGGTTTTGATGAAGACAACATGGATATCAACATTCAAAGGATGTGCAAAAAGTTTATCAATATCATATAAAACCTTGTTACAAGTCTTGAAGATTAGAAGAAGAATTATTAAAGAAACAACAAATGTCAAAAGGTATAAATAATTCTTAAACTTGAATATAGATGTTCATAAATATGAATTCATAATCATATACATATCCCACATTTTTAACAATAAGAAAAACTATGTTTGAAATCTTTTTCAAAAGGATGTTTTGAAAATAAACTTTCAGGAACCGGTTCCTACTTAACAGGGAACCGAGTTCCAAACTTGTTCAAAAATCACTTCCCTGGAATTTGTACCAGGAACCGGGTTGTACCTATAGGGGAACCGATTCCTGCGTTTTATTTTTGAATTCTGGGTTATAACGTTCACTAAGAACCGGGTTCTGCCTGGGTCGGAACCGGTTCCCAGTGAACCAGTACAGCTTTTCTTTTGTTTTTTGAACATAATTCAAATGGTATTCTTTCATGATTGCATTGCATCTTTTCATATCAAATGGCATGAATGAAGAGGTATTTGTGACATTATAAATTGTGCAGATTTTCAAATTCAAATAACCTTCTTCAATTAACAATTTTCATCATTCAAATTTGCATATTCTTACAAACTTTCAAGTGTTCTTAAAAATCATAAATTTTGTGAAATTTGCCATATACATTTTCATTAAGAAATCATTACAAGTTTCATACATTCATTGTGAACATTTATAATCATTGCTTGAGAATTGTTTCTTTCTTGAAGAAGAAGATCAATCAAAGATTGATAGTGCTCTCCATCTCTTTCAAATAAATCATTGTATTACAAAAAGAAAGTATTCCCTTACTATCCAGGATTATTGGAAGTAAGTGTTGTGATTTGAAGAGGATTGTTCTTCATTCACATTAGTGTTTGTTTGACCTTAAAGGTGTTAAGAACCTTTGGTCACCCTATAGGTTAGATAGTAAGCATAGGCTGTACAATCATTCTAAACTATAGTGAAATCTCTTTCGTGTTGGAAAGGGGACTGGAGTACTCTAGGATTGTGAGGGGAACCAGGATATATCGCCGTGTTCTTTACTTTTCCGCTTTTATCGTTTTCATCACCATAATCAAGAAAAGATAAGATATAATCAAAAACCTTCAAACTCTTAACCACAAATTACTACAAGTATTCTCATAAAACCGAATAAATTTTTATATACCTAATTCACCCCCCTCCCCCCCCCCCCCCCTCTTAGGCACTCTTAGACTTACAGAATGTTAGCTGAAACACAAAGTTATGTTGCATGAAATGTATGATGCAATAAGATGTGTTTTATCTATGTTCATGATTTATGAATGTAATGTATGCGCATATAAGCTGATTAGCTATTTTGCTGAGGAAAATAAATCCTGGATAGCTGGAGATAATAAAATCTTTGACTTCTGTCGGGGAAAATAAATCCATGACCACTGCCGGAGATTCAAGATCTTTGACAACCTCTGTGGGGAGAAGCCATACTGCTGGGGAGATCAGGAGTTTGGGTGGTATGCCAATCTACTGGGGACTTCAAGAATGAGAATCTTCGTTCCGTTGGGGGTTTCATGGGAAAACTGAATGGTTTCCGCTGGGGATTGGTAGATCAAAGTTTCCTTTCTGCTGGGGATCTTAATGACGTGCTGATTTGATCGTGGCGACTTCACTGGGGAAGAATAACTCTCTGGGGAATTATCTGGTTTTAAAGCGACTCTTCAGGGACAATGGAGGAAACTGGATGGTCTCCACTGGTGTTCAAAGGCTGAAGGTTTGGCTTCGTTTGGGGAAGAAAGTTTCATCTTCACTGAGGGTTTCTAGTTCAAAGTTTTGCTCCGCTGGGGATAGGGAGTTTGAAAATTCAACTCTGATGGGGATTCTTGAAACTTAACTCCGCTGGGGATATGGATGATGTGCTGCAGGGGACTCCTCCTGGAATAGCCTAAAGGCATCTTCCTATACTTTCATCCTATCAGTAATTATTCTTTCTCATTTCGTTTTATTTTGTAAGCAGTGATTATATTTAAATGCATATGCTCATTTAATAAATCATTGGACGTTTTCAAATAAAACACAAGTATAAAAAGAAAGGAAAGGCAAACAATTTTCTGCACTTTGAAGTATCTTTGTATTAACTTTGTGTAAGTATTTTGTACAAAGGAGACATACATCCTAGTAAGAGAATGTTGTCATAAAATTGAGAAAAATTTTATACAAAGAAAGATGGCTATGTGTAACAATTCCATGGGGTTCCCATTCTGCTATAGCCTTCGTAACTCTGAGTATCTTGTCCAGTCGTTGCTTCGTCCACAGATGATTGGATTGATCAGAAGCCTGGAGCTTGTCCGTGAAGAGATTGTCCTTAAAGTGATCCGACGAGACATAGTCATACGCTTTATTTCCCTAACTTTTTCCTGGATCGCCCTTTCGGGTTTTCGATCCACCGGGAAAACCTTTTTTGCCCAAGTCGCCCTTTCGGGTTTTCAACTTGCCGGGTGTACAGATTTTTTCTATTTATCCCTAACTTTTGCCTGAACCGCCCTTTCGGGTTTTCGATTCATCGGGATGCCCATTTTTGCCCAAGTTGCCCTTTCGGGTTTTCAACTTGTCGGGTCGTTTATGCGTAGTATCTTTTGACTATGTCTGTGTTCGCAGGGTGCAGCAGGTCATCGCCGTCCATGGTGGTCAAGATCATTGCCTCACAAGAAAAGATGTTTTTGATCACAAATGGTCCTTCGTAAGTAGGAGTCCACTTGCCCCTGGGATCACTTTGCGGCAAGATGATACGCTTGATTACAAGATCTCCAACTTGATACACCTGGCGCCTGACTTTCTTGTTGAAAGCTTTAATCATCCGTTTTTGATACGTCTGACCATGACAAACAACAGTAAGTCGCTTTTCATCAATCAAGTTAAGTTGATCAAGCCGGGTATGAATCCAATTGTCTTCACTCAAACCAACATCCTTCATGATTCTTAGGGAAGGAATATGAACTTCCATAGGTAAAACAACTTCCATACCATATACCAAAGAAAAGGGGGTTGCCCCGGTTGAAGTACGCGCCGTGGTACGGTATCCGTACAGAGCAAACGGTAACATCTCATGCCAGTCCTTGTAGGTGACTGTCATATTTTGAATGATCTTCTTGATATTTTTGTTCGCAGCTTCGACAACACCGTTCATCTTTGGTCGGTAGGGAGATGAATTGTGATGTTGAATCTTGAACTGCTCGCACAGAGCGGTGATCATAGTATTGTTCAAATTTGTACCGTTTTCAGTGATGATCCTGTCGGGGATACCATATCGGCATATGTGGTTCTGCTTGATGAAGCGGGAAACCACATTCTTTGTAACAGAGGCGAAGGAAGCTGCTTCAACCCACTTGGTAAAGTAATCAATGGCCACCAGGATGAAACGGTGTCCATTGGATGCTGTAGGCTTGATCTCTCCAATCATGTCGATTCCCCACATCGCGAATGGCCAAGGAGCTATTAAGACATTGAGAGGAACTAGAGGAATATGTACCTTGTTAGCATAGATTTGGCATTTGCGACAAGTACGGGAATGTTGATGACAATCAGCTTCCATGGTAGACCAGTAGTAGCCTGCCCGTAGAATCTTCTTAGCCATCGTATGACCGCTTGAGTGGGTGCCAAAGGTGCCATTATGTAGTTCAGCCATGATCGGATCGGCTTCAACCTTGTCCACATAACGAAGTAGGACACAATCAAGATTGCGTTTGTATAGGATACCATTGCTCAGAAAGAACTTGGCAGCGGACCTCCTTAAGAACTTTTTATCGTTGACTGAAGCTCCTTTAGGGTATTCTTGTGCTTTAAGATACCTTTTGACGTCATGAAACCATGGTCGATGCACTACTTCTTCGGTATTAATCTCGTGACAATGTGTAGGTTCATCCATTCGTTCGATGGTGATTTAAGGTGCCTCATTATCCCAGTTAAGTTTAAACATGGATGACATTGTAGCTAGCGCATCTGCCAACTGATTCTCTTCTCGCGGGAAGTGCTCGAAGGTAATCTGCTTGAAATATGGTAACAATGTCAAGACATGTTCTTTGTAAGGGATGAGGTTAGGGTGCTTAGTATCCCACTCTCCTTTGATTTGACTGATAACCAAAGCTGAGTCCCCAAATACAATCAAAGATTTTATTCCCAAGTCAATAGCGGCCTTGAGACCAAAGATACAAGCTTCATACTCGGCCATGTTATTGGTGCAGCTGAAGCAGAGTCTAGCGATGAAAGGTGTATGGCAACCTTCTGGAGAGATAAGTACCGCGCCGATACCGTTTCCAAGTGCGTTGGAGGCACCATCAAAGTACAGAGTCCATCGGGATCCTTGTTCAGGTCCGTCATACGGTCTGTTTTCTTCAATGTTGCTCAAAGTCATGATATCCTCGTCGAGAAATTCGAACTTCATGGGTTGGTAATCTTCGACAGCTTGATGGGCCAGATGATCGGCTAGCACACTCCCCTTTATGGCTTTTTGGGTCGTGTACTGTATATCATACTCGGTGAGAATCATCTGCCATCTAGCGATTCTTCCGGATAAAGCAGGCTTCTCGAAGATGTACTTGATCGGATCCATCTTAGAGATCAGTAAAGTGGTATGTGTCAACATATACTACCTTAGTCGGCGAGCAGCCCATACCAAAGCGCAACAAGTTTTCTCGAGCAGTGAGTATCGAGTCTCATAGTCGGTAAAATTTTTGCTATGGTAATAAATGGCATGCTCTTTTCGGCCAGACTCGTCATGTTGGCCCAGTACGCACCCCATTGAGTTATCTAAAATAGTCAAATACATGATTAGCGACCTTCCTTCGACGGGTGGAATCAAGATAGGAGGTTCTAGCAAATACTCCTTGATTTTATTGAAAGAAAATTGACAGTCATCATTCCATTCAACCACTTGATCTTTCTTCAACAGCTTGAAGATTGGTTCACAGGTAGATGTTAGGTGAGAAATGAACCTTGCAATGTAGTTTAGGCGTCCCAAAAAACCTCTGACCTCCTTCTCAGTGCGAGGGGCAGACATTTCTTGTATGGCTTTGACTTTGGCAGGATCAACCTTGATGCCTTTGTTGCTGACGATGAATCCCAAGAGTTTGCCGGACCTGACTCCGAAAGTGCACTTGCTAGGGTTCAGCCTGAGCTTATATTCCTTCAATCTGACAAACAACTTTTGTAGATGGTCAAGGTGTTCTTCTTCTGTCTGTGAACGGGCTATCATGTCGTCTACGTAGACTTCGATCTCATGATGTATCATGTCATGAAACAAAGCTACCATGGCTCGCTGATAGGTTGCCCCAGCATTCTTCAGTATGAATGGCATCACTTTATAGTAGAAGGTGCCCCACTGCGTAACAAAAGTAGTCTTCTCCATGTCTTCGGGGGCCATTTTAATCTGGTTGTATCCCGAAAATCCATCCATGAAAGATAATACCTTATGTTGAGTTGTGTTGTCAACCAAGATGTCAATGTGCGGCAGTGGAAAGTCATCTTTAGGGCTAGCCCTGTTTAAGTCTCTGTAATCCACACACATTCTCACTTTGCCGTCCTTCTTAGGCACGGGCACAATGTTAGCAACCCATTGGGAATAGGAAGTAACAGCAAGAAAACCGGCATTGAATTGCTTCATCACTTCGGCTTTGATCTTTTCAGACATATCGGGCCTCATTCGGTGGACTTTCTATTTAATTGGTGGACAGTCTTCTCTTGTAGGGAGACGGTGAACCACAATATCTGTATCGAGTCCCGACATGTCTTCGTAGGAACAGGCGAAGATCTCAACATATTCATTCAACAGCTGAACTAAGCGCTCTTTGACATTTGGCTTTAGGTTGGCACCCACTTTAACCTCTTTTCTGTCTTCGAAAGTACCCAAGTTGATAGTCTCTAACAGCTCTTCATGGGGAAGAATAGCCCTTTCTTCCTGTTGTAGAAGTCTAGCCAACTCTCCAGGCACTTCACAGTCTTCATCACCTTCGTACTTGGCATGATTGACCAGATCTTCAGAGTCACTGAAGGCCATAGCAGAATTGTTACTCATGGAATCCGAAGTGGATGGGTACCTGCATTTTGTGAGTGTGGGTGTGTGTAAGGGATAGCCACCTTTAAACAAAAATAAAATGTAAAAATAAAGTAAATGAACACAAAAGTTTATATATGAAAACGTCCATGATTCATTAAAATGGCATATGAAGATGAAAAATCAAGCCCTTACAAATGGACCTATATACCTCGGGTAAGGCATAAGGCAAAAAGTGTACGAATTGTTTAAATTATTACAGACCAACAAAAAATGTTCAAAAGGTAAATTACTTATTGATGAAAGTAATGGGAATGAAGTCTTTCGCCTCCCAGTTGTTCAGTCCTCCTTCAATAGTTGGAAAGATCCAGTCTTCAAAATCGCTTTCTTCTCCATCATCCTCCAAAGCATGAACTCCATGATGAGTGATATTTAATGGCGGTCCACCAGCCCGGGAGCGACGCACAGCCTTCTGACTAGAAGCAGTGAAACCCAAGCCAAACTTATTTGTCTTGTAAGGAAAATCTGGCAGTTGACCTCATACTGTGCTTCCTCCTTCCTTGATCACAGCCTCCGCATCTTTAAGGGATGACATCCGGGACACAGGTTTGGTAATGATGGGCACATAAGTCAATGTCTTGGATACCATAACTTCAGGAGAAACCTCTTCAAAGTGTTGAAAGGGGGTCTCGATGAATTCACCATCTAATTCAACATAGCAAAATGAATTCAGATGGCTTATCATATACTCCTCCTTGCCACGAACTGTCACAATTTTCTCCTGGACTGGGTACTTAAGCTTCTGATGCAGAGTGGACGTAACGGCCCCAACATGATGAATCCACGATCTTCCTAACAAGCAAGAGTAGGAGGGACGAATATCCATGACATAAAATATGGAGTGGAAAGTTTCAGTACCCACTTTAATTGGGATGTCCACCTCTCCGTGAACCATCCGCTTAGAACCGTCAAAGGCTCTAACAATGATATTACTGGGCTTTAGGATCAAACCTTCACAGTCCAATCTGTCCAATGCTTTCTTTGGTAGGACATTTAAAGATGACCCGGTATCAACCAGAATGTGAGCAAGTGTGGTCCCTCTGTATTCCACCGAGACATGCAACGCATCATTATGCTTTCTTCCTTTAGATGTTAGATCGGCATCAGAGAAGCCAAGACCATTGTCGGCTGTAAGGATAGCTACACACTCTCAAAACTGGTCTGTAGAGGTTTCTTGAGGCACGTGCACCATCTTCAGGAATTTGATCAAGGCTTTGGCATGAGCCTCAGAACAGAGCAATAGGGCCAGCATGGAGATTTTTGAAGGGGTTTTCCCCAGCTGTTCTACGACATCATAATCACTTTTCTTAATTATTTTTAAAATTTCCTCCATTTCCTTTTGGGTGGTCTCGGGGATGACCAAAGGCTGAGCCCTCGTCCTGACGGGCGCTTCTTGGATCCCCTTACCTTTATCAGCAGTAACAGCAGAGGGTACAACTTCGAGAGTAACAATTTCTTCAATCACCGAACTTCACACAGATATCTTGACTGGCATAGGAGCACTTGAGGGTCCGAAGATTTCCCTTGGAGGAGCAATCTCCGGAGAGAATATTGTTCCGCTACGAGTGATCTTACTTATCCCTACAATATTTCCTATGTCAGGAGTTTCTTCATCGGAATTCTCTTCCACTGATTCAATCTGCTTAACAACGTGGTAAAATATCTCTCCTCCATAATTCCACGGTATTATCTTATTGGACTTGTATGGGATAGGCCCCGACATAGTAATCTTAAGAGGTACACACTTTGGATCGGGTGTAATCTTAACAGGTATTTTGGAGACCTTGGAAAGATTGTCGGAAATGGTAATTATAGCAACATCATTGATTGGAGTAATAGGAGTAACAGAAGTAACAAGAGTTTTCTTGAAGAGGATTTCTTGATTATCCATCAGGCGTTGGATGCCTGATTTCAATAGCAGGCAGTCGGATTGCAAGGTCGAACAAAGGTAACAATCTTTTTCACAGCCCGGGAAAATCCCGACTTTCCACAAATTCATCTTGATCATTGGCAATGGAGTCATTAAATCTTCAACACTAGTAACATAAAGATCTTCTACAATAGCATTGACATTATGACCATGTTTTGGCATTGGAGCGGATATCACATTAGGTTTTTCAGGTGTGTCAAACTCCACCTCCTTGGCATCTATTAAATCTTGGATCTTGTTTCTGAGTGCCCAACAGTTGTTGGTGTCGTTCCCTATGCTGTCTGAATGGTAAGCGCATTTAGCGTTGGCATGGTAAAAAGGAGAAGTTGTATTCAGATTTTGTGGTGGCTCTCTCAAGGTTGTAAGGTTTAACTTCAAGAGATGGGGGAGAACCTGGGCAGGCGTCATGTTTATTTTGGTGAATTGTCTAGTAGGCCTTCCCCCTCTTGGTTGGTTAGTTCTGGGTTGACTGCTTCGAGATTGATCGACTGCGGAATTCTGAATCATCACAGCCCCTACCGCTGGTCGGCGCTCGACTCTTCCTTGATTTCTCTAGGAGTAAACAGCTGAGACCTCTTTCTTGGCTGGAAAAGTTTTCTTGATAGCAGCGGAAGCAAATGCATCCTTCTGAATTTTACTGCTCTTAATGCCAGCTTCGACTCTTTCACCAGTCAGAATTAGCTCGGTGAACTCGGCAGATGAGCTCCCGATCAAGTGATTAAAGAATGGACCTGACAGGGTCCCCAAAAACATATCCATAAGCTCTCTCTCAGACAATGGTGGTTGCACCCTTCCAGCCAAGTCCCACCACTTCTGGGCATACTCCTTAAAGCCCTCATTAGAGACCATACCCATACTCTGTAATTGAGTACGAGTAGGTGCTAAGTCTGCATTATATTGATATTATCGGTAGAAGGCAGCAGCCAAATCCTCCCAGTTATGTACATCAGATCTCTCAAGATGATAGAACCAATCCAATTGCGTACCCGACAAACTATCTTGAAAAAAGTGGACCCACAGATCCTTATCAGAAGAGTGAGGTTGGATCTTTCTGACGTAAGACTGCAGATGCATCTTCGGACAAGACAAACCATCGTATTTAGCAAATGTAGGCACCTTGAATTTAGGGGGAATCACAATCCCAGCAACCAACCCTAGTTCCTCGAAATCCAACCCATGCACTCTTTGTACCTCCATGGCTGCACAACACTCTTCCAGATTCTTATACTTGTCGTCTACAGGAGGATACTGCTTCTCAAAGTAATCTTCATCCTCTTTTTATTCTTCTTCAGCCTCAGACTCGGAGGGCACTGCAGCTCCCTTTCCTTTGCCAACCCCTTCATCAGACGTTAAGGGGAAATCCAGGACTCTTCTAGCTTGGTTCTCAAATATTCTTCCCATAGTGGCCACACCAACTCTTTTTTTTATTTTTCTCCTTTTCTTTTTCTTTTTCCTTCTCTAACAGTGCTTTAAGGTCCTCTTGACCCTTTGCCAAGGTCATGAGGAGTTGTTGGAACTGCAAATTCTGTGCTTGTAGATCTTTGACCGTTTTCTCTATATCCATCTTGCTGAAATAAACAGCAGAGAGATAAGGAAACCTGGTGTGAAGACCTGTTTATGCATATGATGAATGATATGTATTCATGTAATGCATTCAAGGATTCAGAAATTCAAAGTTGTTGCAAACAAAAAGAACACACGTCATATTAATAAGAAGAAATTTGTTAGTACACAAATGCCCCATGGGCAAAATATTACAAAACTCTAATGTAAAAATACGTTGCGCATCCTCTTTGGCGCGATGTAGGTGTTAAGAGTATGCTCTTCATGGAGTCGACGAGTAAGTTCCAAAACCTTCTTCTCACTGGTGTAGAAGCTGGCTTTAAAAGTGTTCCGTTCTTCCTTGAGCTGTATCCAACTCTTTTGCAAATCTTCCAATGATGTTGGCATGTCAGGATGTAGGAGGGTGTATGGAACCTCTCCTTCCATAACAGGCTCTTTGATCATAGGGAGAATGTAAGGGTAAGGCATCATAAGACTCTGGGCGCGGGTTCATACCCACTTGAGGTAAGGCTCAAGGGGGATGGAATTCTTGTGTCCCAGTGTCTTACTGTCCACTTTGTTGGGCATCCTCCAAGCTCGAATGAACCTTTGTCGAAGTCCTTGAGTGTCGTTGTCGAAGTCAAAAACCAAGTCTGAAATCTGCATGTCATGTGGGCCATCCCTTCGGGCATACCCAAACTTTCTCAGAGCCAAACAGGGGTTGTAGGTAATGTCTCCCCTAATGCCAAGTAGTGGGACATTATGGAATTCCCCACAATGATCGATGATGATGACATTTTCTCTGGACCGAGAACACCAATGAACATCAGAATATGTAAGAGTCATCAATCGTTGTGACCACCTCAAGCCTTATACATTCTTCAAGACTGACTATGGAAGGTGAGAAATAAACCACCTTTCTAGAAGAGGAGTACAACACATGAGAACACCTCTTTTCCTCATTGTTCGTGTGTAAAATGAGTGGAGGATGTCCCCAAGCAATGTAGGTACAGGATTCTGAGATATGAAAATCTTGACAGCATTCACATCTATAAGCTGATCAGGGTTTGGGAACAAGACCAACCCATAGATGAGAAGTGCTACAATCTCCTCAAAAGCTTGCAGATCTAGAGAATTCCAACAGTCTTGTGCCTTCTCAAACAGAAACTTTTCCAAGAAACCCTTGACACCACTTCTGGTTTCTCAATGACCTTTGATATCAGATGGTTGCAAGTGTAGGGCTTGAGCAACATCTTCAGGCTTTGGCTCTCTTTCCGTACCTTTGTAGGGTAGTTGATGGAGAATAGGAATCCTCAGGAGTTGAGAAAATTCCTCCAAAGTAGGTACTAGTTGGTAATCAGGAAATGTAAAGCAATGGTGTAGGGGGTCAAAGAACTGGAAGAGAACTTTCACCATGTCATCTTCAATGTTGGAGTTGACCAAGTTGAGAAGTCTACCATGTATTTCACTGAAGGGAGAATTCTCTAGAATATTGTAAGCAAGCTCCTTGAGTAGAGGAGGGATTCTCACAAGGTTGACCTGGATTATTTTTCTGCGGAGTGATACCATTACCTACAAAACAGGAACAAAGATGAAGATCCAAACCCTTGAAATGGTTAGTTGATGCATATGATGCTTTATGATGTTCATGATGTATGCACAAGTATATGTACAGACAAGTCACACAAGATCCTAATTTCAGGCTTGCATGGGGTTTCATAGGTAAGTACCCTCTTGAAGTTAGTTGGCTCAACCTGTCCTATAAATAGTAACCGGGTTCTAAGGAGCTCAATATCATTGGATTATTTTCTGTGTTCATTATTTTAGTTTGGCCACTTAACTGGCGACCGAAATATTCCAAGAAAACAACCCTCAATGAGTGTAGTATCGAGTATCTACCAACTTCGGACTGCACCAAAGCCGGTCATCTCACTACCCCTAATAAGGCCAAGATGGTCAAGTAAAGGTTCTAAAAGTCCATTAGTGCTTCATGACATCACTCAACGGCCCCGTGTTCTCTTTGATTGACTTAAAGGCTACTGGTACCTACAAATATGCCGCACTAATATAGCTATTGCTTCAACCATGTCGGTATACCCCGCACAGTTTCTACAACGTATTGCTATTTACCTATGAATGTTTCCCAAATCCGGGTAGAGGATTTCAAACCCAAACAATAGAACCAAGTGTAAAGCAATCAAAGCAAACAAAGTAAGCATGTAAAGGTGATCTAAACCCTAAGGTAACTCCACTTTTAGAAATCTCCCCAACAGAATCGCCAGTTCTGTGACGCGGTGGGAGAACTGACTTGAGGTTTTGCGTTTGTGTTCGCAAATGTTTCGGTTTAGCAAGAGTCGCCACTGACTTTTTATTTTATCCAAAGGAAAGGTCAAAAAGCACAGGAAAGACCTTTGATATGTTTTCTTGGGTTCAGGGGGTAGATTATGAAAAGGGAAGGTGCTAGCACCCTTCTCATCCATGGTTATCCATGGGCTCTTAGTTACTTGTTTAGATCACTTGCTTTGCTTTTCCAATTGTTTGAAATGGTGCTTTGTGTGTGGTTTTGAGAATGTTTTGAAAAGAGGCCATCGTTGTGGCAACCTTTGTAATGATTCTTGTTTGAATGTATATAAATGTGTATTGTCTTTTGATAAGATTTTTTTCAATGTTTGAAAGTTTGTTTTGAGAAATGTTTTGAAATTGTGTTGTGAGGTGTGTTTGAAAATAGCAAGGATGTTTTTGCAAGTTTTGATCAAGTAACTAAGAGTTGTCTACCCTATTTTACTCAAAGATATTTCCTACACATTTTTAACCCTTTTGACAGTGTTGTTTTACCATTGCATTTGGTAAATAAACCTTGTATTCGGATGTTAAACGGGACAGGCGCGAGTCATCGTATTGACCATGATAGCAATTATGCTAATTATCTTTAGCAAATTTTTGAGGGACTAGATCATTTTGTATAGGCAACCAAGATAGCGTCATCGAGGGACTATGATCTTTTGTTTTGTTTTTGTTTTGCCAAGATACTCAACATGCATAACATGGCCATTTTCAAGGCAACAAGTGGATGAAACCCTAGGGGTGCATGTGTGCATTGTGTTGTCAATTTTCATGCTTTTTGTCTTTGTATTAGTCAAGCTATTTGTTTGATTTTGGACATTCACATACAAACCCTAATCTCTAACATGACATATTTGAAAGCATAAAATGCATAAAATAAACCTAAGCTATTACAACATTGATATGGGGAGGGGGATGCATTTTTGAATGGGGGAGTATTTGTAAGAAAATAAAACCCTAATATTTACTATTACATCCAAATTGAATAAATTGTACAAATAAGTAAATAGGCAAGTATTTAAATGGTCAGTTAAATAAATATGCAAAATATTATGAATATGCAAAAAAAAAATTAATGTTTTTGTTTATTTTTATGTATGTAAAAATATAATATTTAATGTATTAAAAAAAGAAATAAAAGATTATTTTTATTAAGGGTAAAAACCCTAATTTTCTTTTAAGAAAGTATATATATATATATATATATATATATATATATATATATATATATATATATATATATATGTATAATAAAATAATAAAATAATGAAATATGTACAAATATAAAAAAAAAGAAAATATATTAGAAATATATTATTTAAGTATGTAAATAGTAATAATAAAAATATAATATTTTCTATGTATTATTTTCAAGTTTTTTATTAAAGAAAATAAAAGTATATACTAATTAATAATTATTTTTATGTCTAAAAAATAATAATAATAATAATAAAATAAAATGTGAAAATTTATAAAAATGTTTTTGATATTTTTTATGTTTAGAAAATATAAAATAAAATCAGAAATAAAAAATAAATAGAAAAATACAAAAAATATAAAGAAATGGGCCAGGGGGGTATGAACAACAAAGAGGGGGGTGTCAAAAACAAAGCAAGAACCAAGCCCAGCCCACTGAACTTCATCTTCAACCTTTGTCAAACAAAAACACGTGCGCTTGATTCAAATATGGAAAAACTGCATACGTGCTCTAATGCAAAAACTCATAACACCAAAATTATAGCATTTTTCAAGACGATTTCAACCATATAAAGAACTCAAACTAACTCTCAAAGACCAGAGAGAATTTCTCTGGCCCTAATTTCTAACCTAACTTTTTCAAGAAGTTCATGAATCAAATTCTCTTAACACGTTTAACTTAAATGAAATTTAAGCATATGTACAACTTCAGGGCTATGAGTACTACATTTTTTATTCATAAACCTAAGCCTAATGATTCCTAAATAGAGAGATAGGAAGTTGACAAAAACCTGTTTCAGATGAACTCGTGTATGGCAATGTGGAGCTTTTCAGTGAGACTTGAGGTGCTTGGGAGCTTGCCTGAACTTCCTCTGACCTTCCCCAATGCCTAGTTTGCTTTGGATTTGCTTGAACAAGCTTGTAGAACTCAACCTGCACAAGCTGAAAGCAGAAATGGTGAAGCTTGCAAATGGAGTTACAGTCAGTGGCCAATGATTGGGATAACTTGGATAGGTTATATGAAATGTATTGGAACAAGTTTGGGGAAAAACGTACGAGTAACTTGTGAGATGGAAGTGAAACTGCAGGGAGTGCCCTATTTTGCAAAAGGGATGTGATTTTGTGTTTTGGAAGGCTTGAGGGTTCAACAATTCGTGTTTCTGGCTCAAGACAATGTACAAAACTTGTCTCCAATGCTTGCAAGGGTTGGTTATATCAGATATGCAAGTTGTGGCTCTTTGGCAAGTTTACTTGTATTTTAAGCAAAAGTAAGAAATGATGCAAGACAGGCCTGTACAGGCTATCTACCAGCTTGCACTTTATGATCTTGGCTCTCTCAGTTTGTGGATATTATTTGCTGTACAAGATTTTGTTCAAGGCTTAAGAATGCAATTTGACATAAAGCAAATTTGACAAAAATGGCAATGTTGCCTTTTTGCTATTTTTGGATTAATCTCTTGTGTAATCCTCCCATGATCAGAACAAAGCCTCAAACCAACGGATTTGCATTTAATTATTGAGTATGAAAGGGTTTAGGGACCTGTAATCAAGTACAAACAATGCTGGATGGAAGTTGCAACTTGTATCAACATGAAAATGCCATGGATCAAAAGTTAGTTTTTGCCAAATTCAAACATTCGATTCTCCCTAACCACAAATGATTTTGGAGAGTTCTTGGACATTTTGGAAAGCTTGTAACATGCTCTACAATTCATATTTTAAATGAATTTTAGATTCCAAGTGGAACTAGATGAAAAATTTCCATGAAGATAGGTCAAAATCCTGCCTAAACTAGGGCAAAATTTCACTAAGTTAAAAGTTTCATGGACCCTTGTTCCAAAAATCATAACTTGATATCCAAGCTTCTTTTGAGAAAACTTTGTGAATAAAAGTTGTATATTTTGTGGAGGACTACAACTTTCATGTTGGAAGTTTTGTTTGAATCCAATTGCATCATGGTGAAAATGTTGGGCAAAGTTGGGAAAAAATAAGAAAATTTCATAACTTAGAAAAATTCTAAGTTATGAAAATTTTTCAATCTTAAACCCTAATTTGCAAAAATGGGTTTCTTGATGAAAAAGTTTCATGTTTTGACACATCTTTATGAAAAATGACCCTTGGCACTTGATTTTGACCAAAAAGTCAAAGTCTGACTTTTCAGTGTACAGTCAAATTTTGATTCGTTGACTGAAAAATTCATTTGTCAATCCAATGCATTTGAGATCTTTTGAACCTTGTGAATAGGTCAAGATGATGCCATTGAGTCCTTGAATCCATGCTTGAACCCAATTTTCCATTGGCTAGGTTAAAAATCAGAAATTGCCCTTACACAATCAAAACCCTAAAAATGACCATTTTACCCTTTTGATGATCTGATCAAATTTTTTGAGGAGTTGTGGTCTAAATTTGAACAAATGGTTCATATGAGTCTATAATGTTGTTGTGGATCAAAATTTATGAGTTTTGACTGTAAATTGGTCACAGTTGACTTTTTCCCCAATACAACTGATTTCTAGGTCAACTGCCCAATTGACTGGGTAAAAATTTGATTCAAGGCTTAAAACTTGGTAGATGTAATCTTGTAAGTCCAACATGAAGTATGAAAGTCACTTTGAGCATTGAAAGTCCAAAGTTACTTGTGCAAATTCAAACCCTAATTTAGGTAAACAATGCAAGGAGATGTCTTGAGTAGAGCAAACCCTAATCCTTTCTGGAATTCAAAGAGACTTGTGAGGGGAAATCTTGATAAAATGAGAGGGTAAAATTTAGGGTACAACACCATGCATCTAGACAGTTAAAGATTGCGGGAATTTAATGTGCGAAAAATAAAACTAGCTATTACAAGGCTTCGGGGAGGGGAATTACATAACAAAAAATCGGGGAATTAAACAGTAAATAAAAACCCTAGGTTAACTATTACAAACCCTGAGCAGGTACAAAATAATGGCCAGAATAATTATCAAGCGCGCGATGAATTAAATGCAAGGACGATTGAAATAACCTAAAACCCTAATTGAAAGAAAAAGTGTTTTTGTAGATTTTTATTTGAGAAAATATTTAATTGCAAATTAATTAAACCTAATTTCTAATTGTTTTTAATTATGAAAGAAATTAAATTAACCTAATTTTCTAACTAACCTAATTAATTAAAGGAATAAATACTTATGAGAAAAATGATTTTTGATGCATTTTTTAGAGAAAATTAATTAAATTATGTATAACTAAAATCCTAATCCTAGTTATTTTTAATTATAAAAAGAAGATTAAATTACTGTAAATTAATTAAACTACTTAATTCAAAATATTTATTAGAAAAAATATTTTTGATTTTGATTGGTTAATTTAATAAAAAAAATTATTTTTGTGTTAATTAAAAAAAGAAATAATTAAAGAAAAGAAATAAAGAAAATGAAAAAAAATAACCAAATGGGCCTGTGATGAATTGCTGAAGGGGGGGGGGGGTGTGGAACTGAACTTCTTGGCCCAAAAACACTCCAAGCCCAGTCAACCTTTGGTGCCTTGTATCGTTGACCTAGGGGCGCACCATAGTCCCTCATTGCTGGAATGTTGGATCTGATGGCATGTTGGATCCAGTGGCTGGATGTTGATGGAGTATGGTAAACCCTTTGGTAAGAAGTGCATGCAATCTGCGTTTAGAAAATAGGAAAATAAGAAAATGTAGACGCCTGGGATCGAATCCAGGACATATACATCAAAGGAGTGCCTCTCAACCATCTGTGCTGCTGGTTCTTTTGTTAATACATATAAATGAAATATAATATAATACAAAAATTGCACTATGCCCAGAAAAACGCGCGAACTTCAAATCAGCCGGTCATGGGCTGCCACACATCATCTTCTTCATTGCAACAGTCGTCTTAGGTTAAAGACTTATACCTATGGACGTTTGCTGTAACTACAACCTTGCAAAATTCTACGCATGATAAATGATTTCTAATTACATAGCCTCATTCGTGGTGATCTCATGAACACCATGGCATCCTTCTTTTTGGCTAATTTCACTTGTGTAAGAAAGCCCTAAATTACAAACATAAACCCTAACAATGGCAACGACATGTAGAGGCTTCAAAAACGCAATTAAATAATACAGTTAGCTTGCAAACATGATGAAGATTACAAATATATGACTTAAACATGCTAAAGATGCCAGGAATACAGTAATCAATTTTGAGTTTAAGGGAAAACCGTGAGAGCAATTATGCGCGTTTCTGGGTGTTTCAAGCCTTGCAAGTGATCCAATTGGCTTCTGGGAAGGTCCAAGAATCGATTAGAAGCATTGGAATGGTTTGAATTGATCTCTAAATGAAAAAATGATCCAACACTTTTTTTCACTTTTTTGGAACTTTGTTTTGTGTTTTCACGACTGCTCACCCTTGTCTTTTGATCTGCAATTGTTGTATACATATAGTAGACTGAATTAGGGTTGTAAAATTGCATCATATCTTTGAGAATTATGAAAATATGATTTGATTTGATTCATGTATGATATCTTTATAAAACAAGCTTCAATCCGATCTTTTCCAACCCTAATGAGTCTTGCACGAATTGATCATCATGCTGGCTGTACATAGACTCCAAATGTGCATAAAAATCCCAAGATTTGATTTGTTTTCATTATTTTACCATTTAATTTGATTTATTTTGATTTAAATGAATAAAAAATCAAAATAAATGATAAAATGTAATGAAATAATAGGTGGAAAATCTCAGGGGTCGTGGGTCCTATTAGAAACATGTTTCAAGCAAGAAAACATGGGCCCCTTTGGAAAAAATGCAAATTTGATCAATGTTGACTTTTGACAATTTTCCAAAAATTGCCAACTTTGACAATGCATATCTCTCTCAATTTTGACCCTGGGAGGGTGTTCTTGGACTTTTTAGAAAGCTTAGGATGTCCCCTAAGCAACCCTTTTGGTATTATTTCAATTGGATCTTCCATGTTCATGTAAGAAACTTTGACCCAAAAGGTGTTTTTGTTGACTTTTCAATAGGACCTATAATGTAAAAATTCATATCTTTTGATGAGTGCATATTTCGAACTTGAGGGCTGATGATGAATTGTAGGGAATTGCATCCTCTTCAAAATGAGCCTTGGATGGAAAATATTTGATAAAGTATGGAGAAGTTATGCTTGGTCAAAGTTGGGTTGACTTTTCCTACAAAACCCTAATTTAGCAACTTTTGGATTTTGATGAATTTGGAGCATTCCTTGAGGAATCATGATCAAACCTTGATCAAATTATGGAAGTCACTTCAAATGTTGATGTTGACCAAAAATCTTGAGGTTTAACTGTATGCGGGCCATAATTGACTTTTGACCTAATACAGTCGATTCTCAAGCATTTGAGCAATTGACTGAGTAAACTACTTATGCAAGGCCTGAAACTTGGCATGGATGATCTTGGGAACATATTAAGATATTGGGAAGCATTTGAGTCCTTTGTGGTTCACACATCTGGATGAAAAGGGAAACCCTAATTTGAGGTATACTGCCTTAGGAGAGAGTTTGTCTGGTCAACTCTTGGACCTCCTTGAGCAACTTAGGGACCTCAATTGACATTTGTTGAGTAAAATGGGAGGGAAAATTTTGGGATACAACAGCTGCCCTTGTTCAATCTTCTTAAACCTGAGGATGTAGATTGGCTGTTCTGCCTTTCGTGATCTGAAGGTGGAATATGATTGAACACTAGAGTGCCCTGAAATTTGCACTCGCATGACGTGGCGCTTGATTTGTGATATCGGGAATGGGCTTACAGATGCCATTTGGAGGTCGATAATGGAAGATTGTCGAAGATGGGCTAAAAGATGCCATCCTGGATGTGACGGAGAATTGTCGGAGAAGGGCTTAAAGATGCCATCTAGAGAATGTGGATTTCCTGAGATATTCCTTTGACGAGAGTCCCTGTTGCTGTTGTTGTTGAGGAATATGCTGAGGAATGTTGGTATCTGTCTTGGGATAAAATGAAATTTTAGGAGCTTCAGTTGTCCGTTACTCTACTGAGGAAATAACTCCTGCTTGAGGAAGCGGAAGTGAACTGCATATCTGGTCAGGGTACAAGCTGCACCGCGACTTACTGGGGGAATGCGAAACCAATCGTGTTGGATTAGGTCCAGGCCTTACAGTGTGGTGGACTTCCGTCTGGAGATAAGAGAGAAGGAACCTGGATAGTAAGGTTATGAGAAGGAACCTGGATAGTAGGGTTACTTCAATATGAAAGCCTGGATAGTAGGGTTGTGAGAAGGAACCTGGATAGCAGGGTTACTTCGATATGAAAGCCTGGATAGTAGGGCTGTGAGAAGGAACCTGGATAATAGGGTTACTTTGATATGAAAGCCTGGATAGTAGGGCTATGAGAAGGAACCTGGATAGTAGGGTTACTTCGATATGAAAGCCTGAATAGTAGGGCTGTGAGAAGGAATCTGGATAGTAGGGTTACTTCGATATGAAAGCCTGGATAGTAGGGTTGTGAGAAGGAACCTGGATAGTAGGGTTACTTCTATATGAAAGCCTGAATAGTAGGGCTGTAAGAAGGAACCTGGATAGTAGGTTTACTTCGATATGAAATCCTGGATAATAGGGCTATGAGAAAGAACATGGATAGTAGGGTTACTTCGATATGAAAGCCTGGATAGTAGGGCTGTGAGAAGGAATCTGGATAGTAGGGTTACTTCGATATGAAAGCCTGGATAGTAGGGCTGTGAGAAGGAACCTGGATAGTAGGGTTACTTCGATATGAAAGCCTGGATAGTAGGGCTGTGAGAAGGAACCTGGATAGTAGGGTTACTTTGATATGAAATCTTGGATAGTAGGGCTGTGAAAAGGAACCTGTATAGTAGGGTTACTTCGATATGAAATCCTGGATAGTAGGGATGTAAGAAGGAACATAGGTAAGGTTGCTTTATGAGGAGTTTGGGTAAAACTGCATCTGAACCGAGAAGGAACCTGGGTAAGGTTGATTTGAGATAAGTTCGCGTAAAACTTCAGTATGAACCGGGGTAAGGTTATAAGTTTGTGTAAAACTTTAGGAGGAACCGGGGTAAGGTTACTTCATGATGATAATGTAGATTAGTTGACCTGTTTTATTTCAGGAACTGAGTTTCCATTAGTTGTTTGTAGATGTGCTCTGTATAACTGCTGGATTTGTTGAAGCTAATAGTCTTTTTCTGCAAAAAAGATTTTAAGGTTAGTTGTATGCGATGCATGAAATGCAGGGTGAGATGATGTTCTCAAAATACATGAGATTATGCTGTATATGTCATGTATGCGTATGTCATGATGTATGTTTATGAAATGCTATCAGGGTATGCTCGCGTTTGGGAAAATAAATCCCTGATTATTGCTGGAGAGTTGTAAATATTTTGTCGGGAAGAGATGCTTGAGAATAAACTCTGCGGGGACCAAACTTAGGGGGGAAAGATACTCTGTTGGTAGACCTGCTGATATGGAGGAACAACTTAGCTGGGGATGAAATTCCGTTGCTGGAGGTGATGAGCTCTGTTGGAGATTGAGCTTCTATATCTGGAGAAATAAACTCTGCTTGGGGGATGAATTTTACTGACTAGCCCACGATTATGAACCTCAGTTGGGGATAGTTATGTCTTGTTTCGGGGAAACTAACATCAATGTCTTTGGATACTTTTACTCTGTGGGGAGTGTACATACCAATAATTATGTTCCCAAGCTGAATCTATCCTGATGCCTGCGGGGCAGAGTAACCGTCGGGTTTGGTACTTCTTGTTTTTTCCCTGTTTCTGGAATTACGAGTAATTGTCTTTTGTTTCTTATGTAAATCTTTATGAGCAACAATCATTTTCAAATGCATATATCAAAAATAAATCATTGGACGTTCTTGCAAAACAAAGCAGAAAAAGAAAAAACAAATTGAAGTTGGTGAAAATGATTTGTATTGATTTTTGAAATTGGCCTGTAATAGGCGTTTTGTACAAGGAGGACGACGTCCTAGTAAGAAAACGCCGCCGAAAGATAAAAATTATACAATTTGTGTAAAGGAAATAAAAATAGCCATGTGAAACGACCCCATTGGGTTCCAACTTCACTATTGCCTTTATATCTTCAAGCGTCTCATCACTTTGCTACTTGGCCGAAGATTGATCAAATTGATTGGCGCCGTACGAATTTGATAGTCGATACCGAAGTCTGGTCACAAGATGATCCAATGAGACATAGTGATACACTTTAATCCCTAACTTTTGCCTGGATTTCCCTTTCGGGTTTTCAATCCACCGAGATACCCATTTTTGCCCAAGCCTCCCTTTCAGGTTTTCGACTTTCCGGGTGTACAGACTTTTTCATTTTCATCCCTTACTTTTGCCCGAACCCTTTTGGTTCGCCGGGAAGCCCTTATTTTTGCCTAGGCCAGTCGACCTAGCGGGTCTTTGATTATGCGTAGTATCTTTTCACTATGTCTGCATTGACAGGGTGAGGAAGATCGTCACCATCCATGGTGGTTAGAATCATAGCTCCTCCCGAGAAAATGTTCTTAACCACAAATGGCCCTTCGTACGTGGGAGTCCATTTGCCCCTGGGATCACCTTGCGGCAGTATAATGTGTTTGATCACCAGATCCCCGACTTGATATTCTTCTCGCCTGACTTTCTTATTAAAATCCTTGATCATTCGCTTTTGATACGTCTGACCATGGCAGATAGCAGTAAGTCTCTTTTCATTGATTAGATTCAGTTGATCAAGTCGGGTTTGGATTCAGTCGTCTTTGTTCAAACCTGCATCCTTCATAATCCTGAGAAAAGGTATCTGGACTTCTATGGGTAGGACTGCCTCCATGCCATATACCAGAGAGTAGGGTGTTACCCCTGTTGACGTCCGTGCTGAGGTACGGTACCCATGAAGAGCAAATGGTAACATCTCATGCCAGTCTTTGTATGTCACCGTCATCTTCTGTATAATCTTCTTGATGTTCTTGTTAGCTGCTTCAATAGCGCCATTCATCTTTGGCTGGTAAGGAGAAGAGTTATGATGCTGTATCTTAAACTGTTTGCAGAGCTCGGTGATTATTGTGTTGTTGAGATTTGTACCATTGTCAGTAATAATCCTCTCTGGTACACCATATCGATAGATCAGATTATGTCGGATAAACCGTGCAATGACATTATTGGTTCTAATAGCAAAAGAGGTTGCCTCAAGACACTTTGTAAAGTAATCAATGGCTACTAAGATGAAACAATGCCCGTTAGACGCAGTAGGTCTGATCTCGCCGATCATGTCGATGCCCCACATTGCAAAGGGCCAAGGAGCTGTCAGGATGTTCAAAGGAACTGGAGGCACATGCACCTTATCAACATAGACTTGGCACTTATGACAAGTTCGAGAGTGCTGATAACAATCGGCTTCTATAATGGACCAGTAATATCTTGCCCGCAAGATCTTCTTAGCCATGGTATGTCCACTAGAATGGGTTCTGAAGGTGCCTTCATGTAGATCTGTCATGATCCTCTCTGCTTCGCTCATGTCTACACACCACAGTAGTGTGGGGTCATGGTTGCGTTTATAGAGGATCCCATTATTGAGGAAGAACTTTGCAGCGAACCTTCTCAGAAACTTCTTATCATTGTCAGATGCCCCTTCGGGATACTCCTAAACCTCGAGATACCTTCTGACTTCATGAAACTAGGGTTTGTCTGCCACTTCTTCAGTGTCGATTTCACAGCAGTGTGTTGGTTCATCCAACCTCTCAATGGTAATCTGGGGAGCTTCATTGTCCCACCTAACCTTGAACATAGAAGACATGGTAGCTAGCACATCCACCAAATGGTTCTCTTCTCGTGGGAAATGTTCAAAGGTTACCTCCTCAAAGTGTGGCAGCAATGTCAGTACATACTCTCTGTAAGGAATGAGATTCGGGTGCTACGTATCCCACTCGCCCTTTATCTGACTTATTGCCAAAGCAGAATCCCCGAATACATTCAAGAAATTGATCCTCAGGTCAATAGCAGCTCGAAGACCCATGATACATGCTTCATACTCTGCCATGTTGTTGGTGCAGTTGAAACATAATCGGGCGGTGAATGGAGTATGACAACCCTCAGGAGATATGATTACAGCGCCAATGCCGTTACCTAGTGCGTTTGAGGCTCCATCAAAATACATAGACCATCATGATCCTTCCTCAGGTCCTTCATCCGGTCTAGGTTCCTCGTAGTCAGTCACTAACATGATATTCTCATCCGGGAACTCGAACTTCATGGACTAGTAGTCGTCCACGGCCCGATGAGCCAAATGATCTGCCGATACACTTCCCTTAATTGCCTTTTGGGTTATATATTGTATGTCATATTCAGTTAAGATCATTTGCCACCTTGCTATCCTTCCGGAGAGAGCGGGCTTCTCGAAAATATACTTGATCGGATCCATCTTCGATATCAACAAAGTAGTGTGAGTTAGCATATACTGTCTCAGTCGGCGAACAGCCCATGCCAAAGTGCAACAAGTTTTCTCGAGCAATGAGTATCGGGTCTCACAGTCGGTAAAATTTTTGCTAAGGTAATAAATGGCGTGCTCTTTTCGACCAGACTCATCATGCTGCCCCAACACACACCCCATTGAATTGTCTAGCACTGTCAAGTATAATATCAAAGGTCTTCCTTCAACTGGAGGCTTCAAAATTGGTGGTTCTTGGAGGTATTCCTTGATTCTTTCGAAAGCGGTCTGGCATTCATCGTTCCACTTTACCACTTTATCTTTCACCAGAAGCTTGAAGATTGTCTCACAAGTAACAGTTAGATGTGAAATGAACCTGGCGATGTAATTCAGGCGTCCCAAGAAACATATAACTTCCTTCTCCGTACGGGGAGCTGGAATTTCTTGTATAGCCTTCACCTTCGCAGGGTCTACCTGAATACCCTTGTCACTGACGATAAAACCCAGAAGCTTACCAGATCTTACTCTAAAGGTACACTTGTTCGGATTCAAACTCATCTTGTATGTCTTCAATCTGTCGAACAACTTTTGGAGATTATCAAGGTGCTCCTCCTCAGTCTGAGACCTGGCTATCATGTCATCAACATACACTTCGATCTCATGGTGAATCATATCGTGAAACAAAGCGACCATGGCACGCTGATAAGTTGCCCCAACATTCTTCAACCCAAAAGGCATCACCTTGTAGCAGAAGGTTCCCCACTGTGTAACGAAGGTTGTCTTCTCCATGTCTTCCGGAGCCATCTTGATCTGGTTGTAGCCAGAGAAACCATCCATGAAGGAGAAGATTTTGTACTGTGCGGTGTTGTCGACCAGAACATCAGTGTGAGGAAGTGGGAAGTCGTCCTTGGGGCTTGCCCTGTTCAGATCTCTGTAATCAACATACATCCGTACCTTACCTTCCTTCTTAGGTACCGGAACGACGTTGGCAACCCACTGTGGATAGGAAGTGACAGCTAAGAATACTGCGTCGAACTGTTTCATGACCTCTGCCTTGATTTTCTCTGACATTTCAGGGCACATGCGACGAACCTTCTGTTTAACCGGAGAACAATATTCTTTAGTCGGAAGGCGATGTACCACAATATCAGTGTCCAAACCAGGCATGTCTTCATAGGACCAGGCGAAGATCTCAACATAGTCGTGCAACATCTGTATCAACCTCTGCTTAACGCTAAGCTCTAGATTTGCACCTATTTCAACCTCTTTTCTGTCTTCCTCAGTACCCAAGTTCACTGTCTCAACCGGATCTTCATGAGGCTGTATGGCCCTTTCTTCCTGCTGTAGTAGTCTAGCAAGTTCTCCAGGCACCTCACAATCATCCTCACCTTCGTCCTCAGCTTGGTTGATCAGATTTTTGAAGTCATAACTGGCAATAGCAGAGCTGTTATCAATGGGATCCAGAGTGGATATGGATATGCATTGTGATACGTGAGTGTGTGTAAGAGAATAACTGTTTTGACAAAGTGAAAACAGAAAGGAAAAACAAGGAGCGCAAAATGTGTATGCAAGAAACGTCCAATTCTTTATTAATGATTATGAAATGACAAATAATAGCCCTCACAAGCAAAGCCAAGGTGCCTCGGGCAAGGCACCAGGCCGTAAAGTTTCAAATTGTTTATTACAAATATTAAAACAAATAAGTCAATTACTGCGGAATAAAAGAAACAGGTATGAAGTCCCTAGCCGTCCAATTACTCAGTCCACCGTTGGTAGTTGGGTAGATCCAACTGCCAATGTATGAATCCTCTTCACTATTTTCAATGGAGTTAACCCCACAATTGTTGATGCGTAGGGGAGGCCCTCCCGCCCGAGCATGTCAAACAACCATTTTAGCCCCTGTAGTAAAGCCCAAACTAAATTTGTCAGTTTTGTGAGTGAAATCAAGGAGCTGACCCCAATTGGAACACCCACCTTCTTCAACCACAACCCCGGCGTCCTTGAGAGAAGCCATCTTCAAAGGAGGTTTGTTGCTAGTAGTTTCAGTTGATGCCAAGATCTGAGGGACCTCTTCAAAATTCTGACAAGGAGTTTCAATGAATTCCCCGTCCATCTCTATGTAGCGGAAGGAGTTGAGGCGACTCACCATATATTCTTCTTCACCCCACACTGTGACAATCTTTCCTTTCACCGGATACTTCAGCATTTGGTGGAGTGTGGAGGTGACTGCCCCAGCCTCGTGGATCCAAGGACGACCCAACAAACAAGAATACGACGGCCTGATATCCATCACATAGAAGGTGGACCCAAAAGTCTAAGAACCCACTTTGACAGGGATGTCCACCTCCCCGTGCACCATTCTCTTCGATCCGTCAAAAGCCCTTACCACAATGTTACTAGGCTTTAGAGTTAAACCCTCGCAATCTAACCGGTCTAATGCCTTCTTCGGCAGAACATTCAGTGAAGACCCAATATCTACCAACACATGAGCCATAATGGTGCCCCTGCATTCAATCGAGACATGCAGGGCATCATTATGCTTCCTTCCTTTCGGTGTCAAATCGACATTTGAGAAACCCAGCCCGTTATCAACAGTCAAGTTGGCCACACAATCTTTGAATTGATCAACTGAAGTCTCTTGCGGCACATGCGCAGTTTTGAGAAATACAATTAAAGCCTTTGCATGGGCTTCAGAATACAACAATAGAGACAACATGGATATCTTCGATGGGGTCTGCCCCAGCTGCTCGTCCATGTTGTAGCCTCTCTTCTTAATGATTTTCAGTATCTCCTCCATTTCTTGCTTAGAGGCTTCCACAACAATTTTCTTAGGCGCCTCTGTCCGGGCAGGCCCACCTTGAATTTCCTTGCCGTGGGTCTCAGATGATTCGCCGACAGGGGTAATAACCAGAGTAAGAACAGGAACATTAGCAGATGTACTAGCAGGAACAACAGATGGAATAATGATAGGCTTGTTGATAGTCTTAGGGGAAATCTCGGGAGAGAAAACCCTTCCACTTCGGGTAACTTTGCTGGTTCCGACAATGTTACCAATATCAGGATCAACCTCTTCATCTTTCAAGTCTTGTTTGATGCCATGGTAGTACACATCGGCACCATAATGCCACGGGACAACTTTATCCGAGACATACGGGACATGACCAGGAACAGTGATTATTAGTGGAGCAATTCTTGGAGTAGATGTAATCCTAACAGGTCTTCTCGAGGAAACCTTGGAAGGATTGGCGGAAATGGTTATAATGGCGACGTCTTCAAATGGTACAATAGGAACCAAATCTTTCTCAAACAAAATTTCTTTGTTATCTATCAGGCGTTGGACACCTAACTTCAGCAAACGGCAACCAGAAGGTAGAAACGAACACATGTGGCAACCTTTACCACAACCCAGAAATAAACCGGCCAACAGCAAATTCTTCTTGACAGTCATGAGAGGAGTAAATACTTCATCGACAGAGGTAACAAACAAATCAATATCAATGGCATTAACTCCACGGCCGTGCTTAGGCATGGGAGCAGTTATGACATTTGGCTTCTCCGGAGCATCAAAATTTATCTCCTTGGCTTCAATCAAGTCTTGTATTTTGTTTCTCAGAACCCAACAGTCATTTGTATCGTGGCCAGGACTTTCAGAATGATAGGCACACCGGGCATTCGGATTATATCGGGGAGATGTAGTATTTGGATTCTTGGGAGCCTCTCTCAAGGTTGCCAAGTTAGTGTTAGAACATAGTTTGATTCTACAACCCTTGGTTAGAGTTTTGATGATAACAAATACAAAGAATAAATAATAAAATACAAAGAACAAATATGCACCTTAAAAATTATGTTTTATGTATGCAGAAGTTCTGATCATATCAGCATCAGAAGATAAGCCATAAGAGCTACATGCTGAAGCAATCAGAACATGCACTGAAGATTGATGACCAGAACCTGGACTTAATCAAAGTAAACTCTGATTCTGAACAAGAACATACCAATCCAATTCATCAGTATTCTGAAGCGCCATCAGCAAGTAAGGAGATAATATTCTGAAGCGTTATTGATCATTCAAGACAACATCAATTCCAACGGCTTCTTTCAGACAGGATCTTCTCCAAAAGGAAAGCGTGTTAATGACATTAAACATGCTTTATGATCAACGTCATTCCACTGCCTATATAAACAAAGCCAACTTTCAAAATCAACAACGGATTTTGCCATATTACCACTCACGCATATTCAAACTGCAAGCAATTTCATTTACATTTCCAATCCATAATCCTGTGTAATTTATCACAGTTGTGATAAACAGTTTTTGTTAGAAAAAAAAAACACACACATCTTGTATAATTATATTGAAAAAGTGTCCCTTGAGATTAACCGAACTGTGGTTGTACTCAAGAAGACTTTAACAGTTGTTAAAGTAGCTTTTGTAATCTTGTTGAGATTAGTGAATTAAGACCTCGTTGGAGAGAGGCGAAATCACCTTGACGGGTGGACTAGAGTAGTTTGAGATCAAACAAACCAAGATAAAAATATTGTGTCATTGAACTGTTAATTTCAAGTTTTTCAATTCAACCCCCCTTCTTGTGTTTTTCACATCTTCAATTGATATCAGAGCGTCTGGTTCTGAGCTTAAACACTTAACCGTGTCAGTACAAGATCCAAGCTTCATAAAAACACTATGGTGGGACCAAGACAAAACATCAGCAATGACAACCATGAAGACAAGGACAAATTCAATGGCAAACCTCCAGTCTTTGATGGAGAAAACTTTGACTACTGGAAAGACAGAATTGGGAGTTTCTTTCTGGCCCATGATGTTGATCTGTGGGACATGGTGACTGATGGATACACGCATCCAGTGGATGGACATGGTCAGAAGATAGACAGAAAAATGATGTCTGATCAGCAAAAGCGTGAATTCAGAAACCACCATAAGGCCAAAACAATTCTCCTCAACGCCATCTCATATTCAGAATATGAGAAAATATCAAACAAAGAAACTGCCAAGAACATGTTTGACTCTCTGAGAATGACGCATGAAGGCAAAATTCAAGTCAAAGAAACCAAGGCCCTTGCGCTTATTCAGAAGTATGAGGCATTCAAGATGGAAGATAGTGAATCAATAGAAACTATGTTTTCAAGATTCTAAATTCTTGTTGCTGGACTAAAGGTTCTTGACAAAGGGTATTCTACTACTGATCACGTTAAGAAGATCATCAGAAGCTTTCCCAAACAATGGAGGCCAATGGTCACAACACTTAAGCTAGCCAAAGATCTCAACAAAATTACTCTGGAGGAACTTGTCAGCTCCCTCAGAAGTCACGAGATAGAGCTAGAAGAAGATGAGCCTCAAAAGCAAGGTAAGCCATTAGCCTTAAAATCTAACAGAAAATCTAACTCTAAGGTTTTGCAGGCTGTGGAAGAAACTTCTGATGGATCCTCATCAGAAGAGGATGAACTGTCTCTCCTCTCCAGAAGGGTGAACCAACTGTGGAAGCAGAGACAAAGAAAGTTCAGAAATCCCAGAAGATCAGAGAATCCTCCTCCAGATACAGAAAGTCTGAGTCTTCCTCTGGACACAAAAGATCTGATGGTTCTTCAGGATACAGAAAGCCAAACAACAAGGACATCATCTGTTATGAATGTAACGAGCAAGGGAACTACAAAAGTGACTGGCCAAAGCTTCAGAAGGAAAAGCCCAAAAAGAAGTTCTTCAAGGAAAAGAAGAAAAGCCTCATGGCTACATGGGATGATTCTGACACATCTGAAGCCGACTCAGAATCAGATGATGAAAGAGAAAACATAGCTCTCATGGCAAACGTATCAGAAGACAGTGAAGCGTCTGGTTCAGACTCAAAATCAAACACTGAAGAGGTATTCCCTAACTTTACCATAAACTTTACTAAGGCTGAACTTGCAGAAAGTCTAAATGAAATTCTGGAAAGGTATCAGCAAATCAGAGTCAAATTCAGGAACCTGAAAAGGAATCTTGCCTCTGACTCTGAAAAGTCTGAGAGTCTCAGATTGGAGAATTCTGAGTTAAGAGAAAAAATTTCAAAATTAGAAAATGATTTGCAAAACTCTCAGAAGGAAACAATCTCTGAAACTCCCAGTAATGCTGATGAGATCATCAAAGAGTATGATCACAACTTTCAGAAGTTTCTAGCTAAAAACATAGACAGAAGCAAGATGGCTTCAATGATCTATGGAGTTAGCAGAAATGGCAGAAAAGGGATAGGATATCAAGGTAAGGTATCTACACCAAAAAATGCCATGGACTTAGTTATAAAACGCACACCACCCAATTCACATTTTATATATGGGCACATACATGACATAAAATACACAAGTTGTGATTATTCTGTCAAACCAAAATTCAATCAGAATTTTGGTAAAACTAACAAATCAGGACCCAAGAAAATGTGGGTACCTAAGGATAAAATCATACATGTGGCAGATATCTTTAGCAGCAAGGCTAAGACACCAATCATGGTACCTGGACTCTGGCTGCTCGCGACACATGACGGGAAGAAGGCATATGTTCCAAAGCCTGGAACTTAAGCCTGGAGGCTACGCGGGCTTTGGAGGCAATCAGAGAGGAAAAATCATTGGCTCTGGAACAGTAGGTAATGGAAATCTTCCCTCTATAAGTAATGTATTATTAGTTGATGTATTAATGCATAACCTGTTATCTATACATCAATTAAGTGATAATGGTTATGATATAATCTTCAATCAAAATTCATGCAAAGCTGTTAGTCAGACAGATGGGACTATCCTATTTAATGGAAAGAGGAAAAATAAAATTTATAAAATAAAATTTTCTGAACTAAAGAGTCAGAATGTAAAATGCCTACTTTCTGTTAACAACGAGCAATGAGTCTGGCACAGAATATTGGGGCATGTTAGTATGAGAAGAATATCTCAGATTAACAAACTCAATCTGGTCAGAGGACTTCCTAATTTGAAGTTCAACTTTGATGCTCTGTGTGAAGCATGTCAGAAAGGCAAATTTGCAAAACCTGCTTTCAAATCCAAAAATATTGTTTCCACCTCTAAGCCATTAGAACTTCTGCACATTGACTTATTTGGACCAGTAAAAACTGCTTCCGTCAGTGGCAAGAAGTATGGGTTAGTAAACATAGATGACTATAGCAGATGGACATGGGTAAAGTTCTTAAGACACAAGGACGAGTGACACTCTGTGTTTGTTTCCTTCTGCAACCAAGTTCAGAATGAAAAGGATCTTAGAATTGTCAAAGTCAGAAGTGATCATGGTGGAGAATTTGAAAATAAAAATTTTGAATTATTTTTTAATGAAAAAGGCATTCTGCATGACTTCTCTTGTCCTAGAACTCCCCAGCAAAATGGAGTTGTAGAACGAAAGAACAGAACATTGCAAGAAATGGCTAGAACCATGACCAACGAGACTAACGTTGCTAAGATCTTTTGGGAAGAGGCAATTAACACAACGTGTTACATTCAGAATAGAATCTCCATAAGACCTATTCTAGAAAAGACTCCATATGAATTGTGGAAGAACAGAAAGCCCAACATTTCTTATTTTCATCCATTTAGATGCACATGCTTTATTCAGAATAAAAAAAATTATTTGAACAAGTTTGACTCTAAAGCATAAAAGTGTATTATATTAGGATACTCTGAATGCTCAAGAGGGTATAGAGTATACAACACAGAAACACAGATTGTTGAAGAGTCAATCAGTGTTAGGTTTGATGATAAGCTTGACTCTCAAAAGTCAAAGCATAATGAATTCCTTGCAGGTATGGAAGTTGAACTCACAGGTACTGAAGACAACTCATCAGAAGTTCTTAACAGAGACACTACCTCAACATCAGAAAGAGATACTGCAAGCAATGCAGCACTTTCTGTTGATCAACCCTAGAAAAGACTATCCAGAAGTAGCATTGATCACCCAGAAGATACAATACTGGGAAAGAAGGATGATCCAATTAGAACGAGATCAACATTTAGAAACTCTGAAGAATCCCTCATGGGACTGGTCTCTCTGATTTAACCAACAACTATTGGTGAAGCACTTCTGGACAATGACTGGATTCTGGAAATGCAAGAGGAACTAAATCAATTCACCAGAAATGACGTATGGGATCTGGTTCCCAAACCAAAAGGATTCAACATCATTGGTACGAAGTGGGTGTTCAGAAAAAAACAGAACGAGCAAGGTGAAGTCATCAGAAACAAAGCACGACTGGTAGCACAAGGTTACAGTCAGCAAAAGGGGATAGACTATACAAAAACCTTTGCTCCAGTTGCCAGGTTAGAATCTATCAGACTTTTAATATCATTTGCTGTTAATAAAGGCATCACTCTGTATCAGATGGATGTCAAAAGTGCATTCTTAAATGGATATATAGATGAAGAGGTATATGTGCACCAACCTCCTGGTTTTGAGAATTCCAAAAATCTAGAATATGTTTTCAAACTAAAGAAGTCACTCTATGGTATGAAACAGGCTCCCAGAGCTTGGTATAAAAGACTAAGTAACTTTCTGTTAGAAAAGGAATTCACTAGAGGGAAAGTGGACACAACCTTATTCTGTGAGACAGTTAAGAATGACATGTTAGTATGTCAAATTTATGTTGATGACATCATATTTGGATCTACTAAACCCTCTATGGGAATAGAGTTTGCTAAATGTATGCAGGCAGAGTTTGAGATGAGCCTAATGGGGGAACTCAAATTCTTTCTGGGCATTCAGATAAACCAAACGCCACAAGGAAATTACATTCATCAGAGAAAATATGTCAGGGAACTTCTGAAGAAATTTGATCTCTCAGAATGTAAGCCCTCAAAGATTCCAATGCATCCCACGTGGATTTTGGAAAAGGAAGAGGTAAGTAAAAAGGTAGAACAGAAGGTCTACAGAGGTATGATTGGTTCTCTTCTCTATCTGACGGCTTCAAGGACTAACATTTTATTTAGTGTTTGCATATTTGCTAGATTCCAATCAGATCCTAGATAATCCCACTTAACAGCAGTTAAGTGAATTTTCAAGTATCTGAAAGGTACTGCTAATCTGGGTTGGTTTTATAGAAAATCAAATGATTACAGCTTAGTAGGATACTATGATACTGACTTCGCTGGAGACAGAGTAGAACATAAAAGCACTTCTAGAAGCTGCCAGTTTCTGGGAGAAAATCTAATCTCATGGTCCAGCAAGAGATAATCCAAAATAGCACTATCAATAGCAGAAGTTGAATACATAGCAGCTGCTGGATGTAGTACGCAAATGCTCTGGATGAAAAGTCAACTTGAAGACTTCGACATATTTGAGAGTAACATTCCCATCCTCTGTGACAATACTTCTTCTATTTGTCTCAGTAAAAATCCAATTTTGCACTATAGGGCTAAGCATATAGAAATAAAACATCATTTTATTAGGGACTATATTCAGAAAGGGATCCATAACTTAAAATTCATTGACACAGACCATCAATGGGTTGATGTCTTTACAAAACCTCTTTCTGAAGATAGGTTTAACTTCATTCTGAAGCATCTCAGCATGAAGCTATGCCCAGAAAAAAATTGTTTTATTTACATATCTTAACCTTCAGAACTTTGTTATTTTCTGTGAACTACTGATCAACCTGCCTTCATAGTTTTAGAAGTACAGATTGCATCAGAATCTATCCATAAAGATCTGAACGTTTCATTTCAAGGATAGAAGTGTGCTATTCATATAATCAAACAGTTGTCATCCATTCATCAGCTGCCTTATGAGGCTGAACACGCGTTCACTTTTCTGAAAGGTCAAAAGCGCTGATTCGATGCATTGAGACACACGACATGGGTAACCGTTCTAGTATATTTCTGAATCCCCTAATTTTAGTTGTCATTAATGCTTATAATCATGACTAATTATTTCTCTCTCTTACTGATTACGCTTTCAAGAAAAACTATTTAAACTCAAATCTCACTTTTTACATTCACTTCATTTTAATCTCTAAATACTTTCTTTCGTTTCAAAAAACCCTTTCATCTTTCTCAAATCTTGTGTGAACAATGGCTTCTTCAAGCGTCCAAAACATCAGAACTCAGGAAACTGCTTCAATGGAACAATATGAAGAACCTTACATAATGCTACTCACTCCCATTGATAATCTGGAAGTTCTTTCAGAACTGATTATTTACTTTGAAAGCTTGCAAGAAAACGACTTCAATCTGTATGAAGACGTCAATGCTCAAGGTTGGAACAGATACTTTGACCGTCTTCTAGGGCCAACATTTCCAATTCTTTTCAAAGAATTCTGGATACATGCTTCTTTTTTAAATCATCAAGTTACCTCTTATGTCACGGGCAAGAAAATTGTCATTACAGAAGACCTGATTTCAAGGCTTATTGGTTACAATGGTGGAGGTGTCAGATGTATTGACATGGCTGAAAGATGCTCTGATGTAGCTTCTATTGCAAGGGAAATATTTACTCTTGGGCTTCCCTCCAGCAAAATCAGAGATCTGAAGGATCGCCATATAATTTGGGCTAAAATTATTCTGGGGTCTATCAACCACAAGAAGCCAACTAGCTCTCCTGATTATATAAACATTGATCAGCAGTTTCTGATCTATTTCATTACCAAGAAGACTAAGGTAAACCTCCCACACTTGCTGTTTAATCATCTTAGAACTAGTGTGAAGGAAACAAGAGAAGATGAACGGACCAAGAGGGACTGGATATCCTTAGGCAGGCTCATATCAGATATTCTGACAGAGAATAGGCTGATAGATCATTTGACTGAAGCTCAGGAGATCAGCTCTTTAGAAGCAACCACTGGGAAGCCTCTGAATGCAAAAAATCTGAAGAAGATGAAAATCATTGAGAATATCAAGAAGGAACCCAACATTACTTCTTTTGCAACCATCACTTCAAGAAGAATTCCTCTGGATGATTTTCCTCTTTTCTCTGAGATTGACTCCAAGCCAGAGATAATAGTCAGATATATGGATGCTTGTAAGGCAGCTGGTACTGCACCAAAAATCAATATCCAGGACTTGCATCAGGCTGCTCCAGAAGTTGTTCTGAAGAAGACCAAGAAAAGGAAAGCTGCAGCAGAAGGACCATCTCAGAGGACTCCAAAAGCTGCCAAAAAGAAAGATAATCCTTCCTCTATTACTGTTTTAGAATCAATTAATTTATCAACATCTGAAACCATAACTACTCAACCAGAACATCCAACCCCACAAACATTTGAAGACTTCGACATAGGGTTTGATCCATTAGAAACTCTAGGTCTGAATGAAACTCACTCCCTTTCTCATAATCAAAACCCTGAACAAACTCAACCAGAACTTGCCAAAGTTCTGTCTGATATTGATTCATTTGACCAAGACTTTTCAGCTCCCGTACCATAAAATCCAAATTCTCAGCTCCCTGATAATCCAAACTCTGATACCACACCAGATATTCCAAAACCTATCTCTCCACAACAAGATATTCCTCATCCACCATCACCTCAACCTGAACAACAACCAGAAGCTCAACCTTCTGAGAATCAATCCTCTAATATCCATGAACCAGAACATCACCATGTTTCAACAAACCAATATGAAGAACCTCATTCAGATTCTAATACAATCCCAATACCTGGAATCACTGAACCACTTGCCATTCACATGCCTCTCACCATCCACGACATTCCAGAAGTTCCTTCTTCTCTAGAATCCACCCCACCAAACTCCCCTACCAGTCCAATCATCATACCTGACTCTTCCACTCCTTCACCTAATAGCAATCCAGCTGACAACGTAAGACTTGTCATTGATCCAATTGCGCTGGAAAGACTAGCTGCTATCTCTCACAAAACTGCCACTCCCAAACCCAAACAAGCTGAAACCACATCAGATGTTGGTACAAATTTGTTGATTTTTGAAACAGGGATACAGGAATGGATAAATTCTTTAAGGAATGCTAGTTAAGAGATGAATAATCATGCTGACTCTGATTATATATGGACAAAATTCAGAAACTGGGTGAGTTCTGAAACACTAAAGCTAAAGGAACAGAGTTATGAACAGGTTCAATGGAACTTCAGTGCTAAGCTAAAGGCTTTTGAAGACCAAGTTCTAAGCCATCTGCTCAAGAAATATATTCTCCCTCTAGATAATGCTCCCTGGTCAGAATATCATCCCTCAGATGAAGTTCAACCAGAATCAGAAAGTCTCTCCCTGACTGCTGCTCCAGAAGAGATAATCACAATAGAGGAAATGGTTCACTATGAACAAGTTGCAGAATGCTCTAAGAAGCGTCCAACTACTGAAGAATCTCCAGCACCTTCCTCGGTAATGCAAACTCTGGAAGAGTTGAAGGGAGCAAATGCTCTTATCCAGGAAAGGTTGGATAAGCAGGAGGACACAAACAAAGAGATTAAAAGCATCTTGGGAAAACAAGAAGAATCTAATACCCAGATCAAGGGCTTGCTGAAAGCTTTTCTCACACGTCTTCCTCCTCCTTCTTAGATTATTTTATGTTTTAAATCTGTTTATTTGTAACGCCTAATTTTTTTTCCACTTCTGTTCTGGAACTTATCATTGCTTCTTGTTTTTAATATAATTCAACTATTTTGGCTCTGAATATATTGCCTTTTTGATAACTGACAAAAAGGGGGAGAAAGTAAGATATTTTCAATAACGGTTTACTGACACAGAAGCCTCAAACATTCTAGACTACTTAACCTCTATCTTCTGAAAAGCTTGAACAGGTACAAACTCTGATGAAAGATGCAGTTAAACTCTGATGCTCAAGGAACATAAGGGAAGTAATCAGCTCATGGGGAGTTTCTTCCTTCTAAACCTTTTATTCTTTATTTTGAATTGAAAAATCTAGTTTTTGTCATCATCAAAAACGGGGAGATTGTTAGAACATTATTTGATTCTACAACCCTTGGTTAGAGTTTTGATGATAACAAATACAAAGAATAAATAATAAAATACAAAGAACAAATGTGCACCTTAAAAATTATGTTTTATGTATGCAGAAGTTCTGATCATATCAGCATCAGAAGATAAGTCATAAGAGCTACACGCTGAAGCAATCAAAACATGCGCTGAAGATTGATGACCAGAACCTGCGCTTAATCAAAGTAAACTCTGATTCTGAACAAGAACATACCAATCCAAGTCATCAGTATTCTGAAGCGCCATCAGCAAGTAAGGAGATAAGATTCTGAAGCGTTACTGATCATTCAAGACAACATCAATTCCAACGGCTTCTTTCAGACAGGATCTTCTCCAAAAGGAAAGTGTGTTAATGACATTAAACATGCTTTATGATCAACGTCATTCCACTATATATATAAAAAAATCCAGCTTTCAAAATCAACAACGAATTTTGCCATATTACCACTCACGCATATTCAAAGCTGCAAGCAATTTCATTTACATTTCCAAGCCATAATCTTGTGTAATTTATCACAGTTGTGATAAACTGTTTTTGTTAGAAAAATAACAACACACACACATCTTGTATAATTATATTGAAAAAGTGTCCCTTGAGATTAACCAGACTATGGTTGTACACAAGAAGACTTTAACAATTGTTAAAGTATCTTTTGTAATCTTGTTGAGATTAGTGAATTAAGACCTCGTTGGAGAGAGGCGAAATCACCTTGACGGGTGGACTGGAGTAGTTTGAGATCAAACGAACCAGGATAAAAATAATGTGTCATTGAACTATTAATTTCAAGTTTTTCAATTCAACCCCCCCTTCTTGTGTTTTTCACATCTTCAGTTAGATCTCAACAGATTAGGTAGAACTTCAGCCAATGTCATGTTGATGCGGGTAAACTGCCGTTGTGGTCTTTCCACCCTTTGTTGATTGTTGCGTTATGGAGCAACTGCAGGTCCAAGTATCATCACGACACTTACTTTCTGACATTGTTCAGCCCTGTTCTGACCCCTCGGGCTATAGATGGCACTGGCTTCCTTCTTACCAGCAAAAGGCTTCTTTACTGAACTTGAAGAGGCATCCTTCTGTATTTTTCCGCTTCGAATTCCAGCTTCCACTCTTTCCCCAGTTAGGATCAGCTTAATGAAACCAGCCGATGAGCTACCGATCAAATGATTGAAAAATGGACTAGATAGCGTCCCTAGAAACATATCAACCAACTCCCTATCAGACAATGGGGGTTGAACTCTCTTAGCCAAGTCTCTTCATTTTTGTGCATAATCTTTAAAAACTTCACCTGCACCCATGGAAATACTCTGGAGTTGAGTACGAGTGGGAGAAATGTCGGCATTGTACTGATACTGCTTGTAGAAAGCAGCAGCCAAATCTTCCCAGTTTCGGATATTTGCTCCCTCTTGCTGGTAGAACCATTCAAGTTGAGTCCCTGATAGACTATCTTGAAAGAAGTGAACCCACAGATTTCTATCAACTGTGTGGGGCTGGATCTTCCTGCCATAAGAACGGAGATGGAGTTTTGGGCAGGACACCCCATCATACTTAGCAAAAACTAGAGCTTTGAACTTCTGCGGGATGACTACTCGCGACACCAATCCCAGTTCTTTAAAATCTAGTCCAGGTATCCTCTGAACTTCCATGGCACTCAGACAGTCTTCTAGCTGTTTGTATCTATCCTCAGCAGGAGGATATTGTTCATCATTATAATCGGTATCATTATTAGAGACTGCCGGACTAGGGTCCTTCTCTTCTTCCTGATTCTCCCCTTCCTTGGATGAAGAGGTCATATCAGTTTGTCACTTCAACCGCTCTCCAAACCTTTTGCCCATATTCGGAATACCGACATCCTTCTTCTTCTCTTTCAGAATGAGGGCTTTCAGATCCTCCTGCCCTTTTGCCAGACTGATGAACATTTGTTGGAACTGGGCGTTCTGTGCCTGAAGGTCCTTGATGCTTTGTTTGGAAGACATTTCTTATGAAATAAACAACGAAGAAGATGAGAAACCTGTAATGGTACCTGTTTATGCAATGTTATGAATGATATGCGTATGCAATGATTTCAAGGATTCTTAAAGGCTCAGATTTGTTTAACCAAAAGAAACACACATTAATTGCATTAATAAGTTCAAATTGTTACAAAGAATTCCTTTTAGGCTTATAATTAAACAAAACAAAACTAAAAGAAAGAAACTAGGTCTCCGAGGAGCGCATCCTCTTTGGCACGATGTAGGCATTTATGTTCCTTTCCTCATGAAGTAGCCTAGTGAGCTCCAGGACTTTCTTTTCGCTGGCATATAACTGGGCTTCGAACGTGTCCCGCTCTTCTTTGAGTTGAACCCAAGACTTCTGTAATTTTTCATGATCAGTTGTCATGTTGGGATGATGACCAAGTGAAGTAGTGTTTCCTTCAGTAGCTGGTTCCACAATTATTGGTAGGATAGCAGGGTAGGGAATCATCAGACTTTATGCGCGAGCTCGTACCCATCGGAGATAAGGCTCAAGAGGGATGGAATTCTTGTTCCCTAGCGTCTTGCTATCAATTTTATGTACCATGCCCCAAGCTTTTATGAACCTTCTACGATATCCTTGAACGTCGTTCTCATAGTTGAAGGCGATTCCTTGGATAAGTGTATCATGAGGACCATCTCTTCTCGCATAACCAAACTGATGTAGTGCCAAACAAGGGTTGTAAGTGATTCCTACCCTAATGCCTTAGAGGGGGACATTAGGGAATTCACCATAGCGGTTGATGATGGTAACATATTCCGAGAACCGTGAACACCAATGAATGTCTGAATGCTTAAGGGACATCAGCCTGCGAGACCATTTCAAACCTTGTTCATTCTTCAAAACAGACCTGGGTAGGTGCGAAATAAACCACCTAGCCAATAGAGGAGTGCAACACAGAAGGGTTCCCCTTCTCTTTAGAGTGCGAGCATGCAAAGAGTGCAGAATATCCCCGAGTAATGTAGGTACTGGATTATGAGACAGGAAAACCTTGATAGTACTCATATCTACGAGTTGATCAACATTAGGGAAAAGTACCGTCCCATAAACGAGAAGTGCCAGCACCTCTTCGAAAGCTTGTAAATCTAAGGTATCGCAAAAATGATAGGCCTTCTCAAATAGAAACTTAACCGAAATTCCTTGGACACTCCCTCTAGTCTCCCAAATTGCCACTATGTCAGACCGTTCTAAAGATAAAGCTCTAGCAATTTCTTTAAGCTTTGGATGTTCTTCCGTACCACTGAAAGGCAACTGGTTAAGAATAGGTACCCCTAATAATTGAGAAAACTCCTCCATAGTAGGTACTAGCTGGTAATCCGGGAAGGTGAAACAATGGTGCACCGGGTCGAAGAACTGAAACAACACTTTTAAAAACTCTTCATCAGGTTTTGCAATGACCAAATTGAGCAACTGACCATGATTTCTAGTGAAATGAGAACCTTCAAGAACTCTTAATGCCAGATCCTTCAGTTGGAGAGACACTTTCACAAGGTTGATCTGTATAGTGTTCCCACGGGAAGATGCCATGTTCTACAAAACAGAGCAAAAATGAGCCCTAGGGAATCCTTGAAATGGTTAGTCATGATATGCCATGCTTATGATTTCATGATTAGGTTAGAAAATCACAGGTATAGCAAATAACAAACAAGTCACACCAAGTCCTTAGGTTTAAGGCTTGCATGAGTTTTAAGGTCATACCCTCTTGAAGTTGGATTGGTTCAACATGTCCTATAAATAGTAACCGGGTTCTAAAAGGGATCTAAATATCACTGATCTTTCTCCCAGCTTCGTTCAATAGGCGATTGACTTGCAACCAAACAAAGCTCAAGAGTCAGACCTCAATGAGTGTAGCATCGAGTATCTGTCGACCTTGGGAATACACCAAAGCCGACCATCTCGCTACGTCCTACTGGCCAGGTTGTGCAATTAAAGGTTCTAAGGTCAGTTGATGCTTCACGACACCAACATAGTTCCCTCACAGTTTATTTCTACTTACCTAAAAGGTGTTCCCCAGATCCGGGTGTAGGATCAAATAACCCAAACAGTTCCCATAAATATAAAGCAAGCAAGGCAATCAAGAGAAAGCAATTAAATATGACCTAGATCCCAAGGTTTACCCCACTTTATACATCCCCAGCAGAGTCGCCAGTTCTGTGATACGGTGGTAGAACCGAATGTTTAATACTGGTTTGCATTTTGCATATTTTGTTTGCAAAATGTCGCGGTAAGCAAGAGTCGCCACCGACTTTTATTTTATCCAATCATGGAAAAGGAAAAAGAACAGAAAAAACCTTTTTTTCGAGATATTCCAAGTACAGGGGTAGATTATAGAAAGGGAAGGTGTTAGCACCCTTTCTATCCAAGGTTTTCCATGGGCTTTTAGGTACTTGCTCATTTTTTCAAATTGCTTGTGTGTGCTTGTCTTGAAAATGTTTTACTTCGTGATAACCCTTGTATCAGTCCTCAAGGATGTGACGAAGTTGTTTTGAATTTTTTTTTTGAAAGGTGTTTGTGTGAAACGTTTTTATTGAGCAAGTACTTAAGATTCTACCTACTCGAGAAAAAGATTGTTCATTCTATTTCCTTTAGACAACGCTATCTTACTATTAAGGAGTAGGTAGCACTGTCGTTGAAGCTGTAAGGGACGTTCGAAAGGGACAAATACAATCACTAAAGCAATAGTTAGAAAACCTTAGTAGTAACCCTAGAGTCATAAGATCTTTTCGAGGCAACGTTTCCAAGGCAACATTTCTGAGGCAACATTTCTGAGGCAACATTCGAATGGGACATTTGATCTTTTAGACAAGAGGGCGACCACTAAAATTTCCTATGCTTTATGACTGTTTACTAAAGGCAACTGTAGTGAGGCAAACCCTAGGAGTGAACATGTGCATGTGAACTTTTTTCCAGTTATTTAGTCTTTGCACATTAGGGGATCTACCGTTTTAAATTTCAAGCGTTCTTTTCATACAATCCTATTAGCCATGCATCTAGAAAGTTAAAGATTGCGGGAATTTAAAGTGCGAAAAATAAAACTAGCTATTACAAGGCTTCGGGGAGGGGAATTACATAACTAAAAATCGGGGATTTAAAGAGTAAATAAAAACCATAGGTTAACTATTACAAACCCTGAGCAGTTACAAAATAATGGCCAAAATCATTATCAAGCGCGCGGCGAATTAAATGCGAGGACGATTGAAATAACCTAAAACCCTAATTGAAAGAAAAAGTGTTTTTGTAGATTTTTATTTGAGAAAAATATTTAATTGCAAATTAATTAAACCTAATTTCTAATTGTTTTTTATTATGAAAGAAATTAAATTAACCTAATTTTCTAATTAACCTAATTAATTAAAGGAATAAATATTTATGAGAAAAATGATTTTTGATGCATTTTTTAGAGAAAATTAATTAAATTATGTACAACTAAAAATCCTAATCCTAGTTATTTTTAATTATAAAAAGAAGATTAAATTACCCTAAATTAATTAAACTAATTAATTCAAAATATTTATTAAAAAAAGATTTTTGATTTTGATTGGTTAATTTAATAAAAAAAATTATTTTTGTGTTAATTAAAAAAAGAAATAATTAAAGAAAAGAAATAAAGAAAATGGAAAAAAAACCAAATGGGCCTTTGATGAATTGCTGAAGGGGGGGGGGGTGTGAAACTGAACTTCCTGGCCCAAAAACACTCCAAGCCCAATCAACCTTTGGTGCCTTGTATCGTTGACCTAGGGGCGCACCATAGTCCCTCATTGCTGGAACGTTGGATCTGATGGCATGTTGGATCCAATGGCTGGATGTTGATGGAGTATGGTAAACCCTTTGGTAAGAAGTGCATGCAATCTGCGTTTAGAAAATAGGAAAATAACAAAATGCACACGCCTGGGATCGAAGCCAGGACATATACATCAAAGGCGTGCCTCTCAACCATCTGTGCTGCTGGTTCTTTTGTTAATACATATAAACGAAATATAATATAATACAAAAAGCGCACTATGCCCAGAAAAACGCGCGAACTTCAAATCAGCCGGTCATGGGCTGCCACGCATCATCTTCTTCACTGCAACCGTCGTCTTAGGTTAAAGACTTATACCTACGGACGTTTGCTGTAACTACAGCCTTGCAAAATTCAAAAATGCATAATACGCATGATAAATGATTTCTAATTACATAGCCTCATTCGTGGTGATCTCGTGAACACCCTGGTATCCTTCTTTTTGGCTAATTTCACCTGTGTAAGAAAGCCCTAAATTGCAAACATAAACCCTAACAATGGCAACGACATGTAGAGGCTTCAAAAACGCAATTAAATAATACAGTTAGCTTGCAAACACGATGAGGATTACAAATATATGACTTAAAAATGCTAAAGATGCCAGGAATATAGTAATCGATTTTGAGTTTAAGGGCAAACCGTGAGAGCAATTACGCGTGTTTCTGGGTGTTTCAAGCCTTGCAAGTGATCTAATTGGCTTCTGGGAAGGTCCAAGAATTGATTAGAAGCGTTGGAATGGTCTGAATTGATCTCTAAATGCAAAAACGATCCAACACTTTTTGTCACTTTTTGGAACTTTGTTTTGTGTTTTCATGAATGCTCACCCTTGTCTTTTGATCTGCAATTGTTGTATACATATAGTAAACTGAATTAGGGTTGTAAAATTGCATCATATCTTTGAGAATTATGAAAATATGATTTGATTTGATTCATGTATGATATCTTTCTAAAACAAGCTTCAATCCAATCTTTTCCAACCCTAATGAGTCTTGCACGAATTGATCATCATGCTAGCTGTACATAGACTCCAAATGTGCACAAAAATCCCAAGATTTGATTTGTTTTCATTATTTTACCATTTAATTTGATTTAAATGAATAAAAAATCAAAATAAATGATAAAAGTAATGAAATAATAGGTGGAAAAGCTCAGGGGTCGTGGGTCCTATTAGAAACATGTTTCAAGCAAGAAAACATGGACCCCTTTGGAAAAAATGCAAATTTGATCAATGTTGACTTTTGACAATTTTCCAAAAATTTCCAACTTTGACAATGCATATCTCTCTCAATTTTGACCCTAGGAGGGTGTTCTTAGACTTTTTAGAAATCTTAGGATGTCCCCTAAGCAACCGTTTTGGTCTAATTTCAATTGGATATTCCATGTTCATGTAAGAAGCTTTGACCCAAAATGTGTTTTTGTTGTCTTTTCAAAAGGACCTATAATGTAAAAATTCATATCTTTTGATGAGTGCATATTTTGAACTTGAGGAATGAAGATGAATTGTAGGGAATTGCATCCTCTTCAAAATGAGCCTTGGATGGAAAATTTCTGATAAAGTATGGAGAAGTTATGCTTGGTCAAATTTAGGTTGACTTTTCCTGCAAAACCCTAATTTATAAACTTTTGGATTTTGATGAATTTGGGGAATTCCTTGAGGAATCATGATCAACCCTTGATAAAATGATGGAAGTAACTTCAAAATGTTGATGTTGACCAAAAATCTTGAGGTTTAACTGTATGTGGGCCATAATTGACTTTTGACCTAATATAGTCGATTCTCAAGCATTTGAGCAATTGACTGAGCAAACTTCTTATGCAAGGCCTGGAACTTGGCATGGACGATCTTGGGAACATATTAAGAACTTGGGAAGCATTTGAGTCCTTTGTGGTTCACACATCTGGATGAAAAGGGAAACCCTAATTTGAGGTATACAACCTTAGGAGAGAGTTTGTCTGGTCAACTCTTGGACCTCCTTGAGCAACTTGGGGACCTCAATTGACATTTGTTGAGTAAAATGGGAGGGCAAATTTTGGGGTACAACACCCTTTTTCAACGTGACCGTGAAGGAAGTGGTGACATATCTCAATGTGTTTAGTGCTAGAATGTAGCACCAGATTCTTGGTTAGGTTAATTTCACTAGTGTTGTCGCACATTGTTGTACCCCAAAGTTTACCCTCCTATTTTAAAGGAAAATTAATTCAAGACACATCCTCATGCTCATGAAGGTCTCAATTTCTCAAGACTTATCAAAGATTAATCAGATGGAATCTCCTACTAAGAAATAACTAGGGTTTTACTTTTCTCAAAGGAAATTAGACTTCTAATGTCTCAAGTGGATTTCATGGTTTCTCATATGTATCAAGGTATCCTCATGCCAAATTTCAAGCCTTACGTCACAAGTTTTCTCAGTTAATTATCCATATGATTGAAAATCAATTGTATTGGAAAAAAGTCATATTCATCATTTGATCAAGGGTTGATCATGATTCATCAAGAAAACTTAAGATTCATCAAAAGTCAAAAGTTACTAAATTAGGGTTTTCTTAAGGAGAAGTCAACTGAACTTTGATCAAGCACAACTTTCACATACTTCATCAGAAATTTCTTAACCAAAGCTTATCTTGAAGTAAATTCAATTCTCTACAACTTTTTCTCTCTAAGATCAAGGCCAAAAATGCTTCATTTGAGAGATATGGGCCAAAACATTACAGGTCATTTTAAAAGTTAACAAAGAGACATCTTTTGTCAAAGCAATTTACATCTAGTTTAAGACTTCAAATGAAAAAATAACCAACACGAAAGTTGTAGGAGATATCATGAGGTTTCCAAAAAGTCCAAGATCACCTTCATTTGACAAAAATTTATAGAGTTATGAATTGTGCAAGTTGAGAAATTTTGAGAATTGGGCATAAGTTTTTAAGTTCAAACGTGTTCATGACCACATATTAGACCTCTAAATCCATTCATACATTTTTGTGATTTTTATTTTGATTTCATTTAATTAAATTCAAAATAAATCACATAAAATATAAAGCTAATTGATCAAGGCGTGTGGACTTTTGTTTTAGTCAAATTGGAGGCCCAAAAAGCTCATGACAACTTGCCAAAATCGTGTGAGGCTGATTGGAACAAGATTCACCTAAAATAGAAGTGTTTTATGCAAAATTCAAATCAAATATTACACCATTGGTACAAAGATTTGATTCAATTTTGTTGATCTAAAATTATTTTCTATAAATACATAACAACTTCCACAAGCTAAAGACACGCATGTTGCATCATAGAAGCAACCCTAAAATCTCAAAATTTTCAAGAACTAGGGAAAACTCCAACCCCCTGTCTCCAGCCATCTTTAGTCCATTCCAAGCATCAATCAAGCTTCCTGAAGACTCTAGTAAATCAATCCACTCATCCCTGAATCTCATAGCATCCCAGACCGTCGCAACCAAGCATCACTGGTTTGGTAATCATTTTCAATCTCAAACTTTTAATTCATGCAATTTAAACGAATTTGATACATAAATTCATGTTCATATTGATGTGTGGAATTTTTTTAACGTATTACTTGTGAGGTTTGACGTAGGAATAAGGATCTGCCATTATTAGAGCAGTTTGAAACATTTTCTTTTAAACTCACTCTACAGGCATTTTCAGGTCAAACTAATGCTTCCGTTGGATTCACAAGGGTCAAATCGGGGGGATATGGTTCATCTTGTGTTTCAATTTTGCTTATTTCGCAGGTTTTCAAAGTCTCCTCACCAGAGAAGATGAAGTTGACCACCCTCCACGGTGGTTTGACCCTCCTGGCTCAGGCGACCTAGGCGTGGCACCACGTGATTGGCTAATTCAAATTTCCTGACCCCACCACTACATGCATTTTTTGATTTTATTTTAATTTCATTTCTTGATTTAAATTTATATTATATTGAATGATGATGATTATATTAACGTGAAACATATATGGTGTAGTGGTGAATGATACGTTTGTTATGGTAAAAGGCGTGAGTTCGATCCCAACTCTTGTCAAATGCATTTGTTTTTTTTTCTAGGATAACACGCAGGTTTATAATAGATTGATTCATTCTCCTTCTTAAACACAAACAACACCACGACGCAGTGGTAAAGGGAACATTCTTTGAGGCTGAGGGCGTGGGTTCAACCCCACCCCATGCATTTTGTTGCTTTAATTTCCCTAACCCTATTTTGTCACTTCATTTAGTTTTCTAATTAACCACTTATTTCCTAATCAAGCCATTAACCCATTAATTAGTACAAAACCTTTTTTTCAAAATAAACCATTAACCTTACTAAATTATGGTTAGTTTCTTAATTAATTAATTAATTAATTTTTTTCTTAATATTAAAATTAATTAGAAATAATTAGGTTTTTATTAATTATTGTGATACGGTGGGAGAACTGACTTTTTGTTTCGTGTTTGTATTTGCAAATGTTGCGGTTTAGCAAGAGTCGCCACCGACTTTTCTTTTATCCAAAAGGAAAGGGGAAAAAGCACAGGAAAGACCTTTAGAGATGTTTTCTTGAGTTTGGGGGGTAGATTATGAAAAGGGAAGGTGTTAGCACCCTTTTTATCCATGGTTTTCCATGGGCTCTTAGTTACTCGCTAGATCACTTGTTTTTGTTTGAAAATGTGCTTGTGGTGTGGGTTTTGAAAGTATTTTTCTGAAAACGTCTTTGTAATGGTTCTCGTCTCTATAAGAATGCGTACAAAGTGTTTGTTTTAGAAAATAGTTCAAAATGTGTTTGTGAGATGTGTTTTTTTTAAAGTATTTTTGAAAACGTCTTTGTAATGGTTCTCGTCTCTATAAGAATGCGTAAAAAGTGTTGTCTTTTGAAAATATTTTCAAAAGTGAGAGTGTGGGTGTATAAAAATGTTTTTGTTGTGAGCAAGTGAGCAACTGGGAGAAAATCTACCTAATCAAAAGGTCTTAGATGTTATTTTCCTCCTCCTTTAGATGTTGCTATCTTACCATTTATTTGGTAAGAAGCCCCATCGTTGGATGTTAAGGGAGGAGTGTGGGACGCTTATATAGTCATAGAAGGCAACCTATGGGACGTTTTAGCAATGTCGTTTTAGGGACTAGATCGTTTACCGAAGGCAACATCTAGGGTCATTGAGGGACTACAATCTTTTATCGAGGGTCTTTGCTAAAACGCCCATATTCGAGGGACATGACTATTTTTTCCTATAGGCCACAAAGCGAGGTTACCCTAAGGCTGCTAGTGTGCAAGTGTGTTTGATTGCATGCATTTTAGTCTTGATTAGGGTGATCTATTTGTCAATTTCATTAGGGGGATGGGGTGTACAAATTTTCAAATGGGGGGTTTGCAAGAAAATAAATCCTAATTATTTATTACAATCATATTGAAATAATAAATGCAAGGAAGAAAAAGGAATTTGTTTGGAAAAATGATTTTTTGTCTTAATGAATTAAAAAAAGATGAATTATTTAGTAAGAAGAAAATATTTTTATGCCTTTTTTTATATTGAAAGAAAGAATATTAATATTGAAAGTGATAAGAAATGAAATAAATGAGATATAGAGTCAACGTGATGCTGCTAGCAAAACAGAAGGAATCAGAAGTTCTGATGCCAGGAGTGCTGTGAAACAGAAATAAAATTCAGTAGGAATCAAGAAGTTCTGGATTGGTACACTCTAAGATCCTGCAAAAACGTTAGAGGGAAAGCACAGAGGTGCTGGGTGGTATTCGAATAGTGAGACAAAAGTCAGAAGTTCTGTGTTATGATAAAATAGTGAGTGAAAATCAGGAGTTCTGTGTGTTGAAACAGTAAAAAAGCCTAGAAGTTCAGTGTGTTTAAATAGTAAGAAGAGCTCAAAAATTCTGTGCTGTGCTAAAACAGTGAGTGAGCATCAGAAGTTCTGTGTGTTTAAACAGTGAGTGAGCATCAGAAGTTCTATGCTACATTTCAACTCTTTTCTCATATTAATCAACACATCAATAATTTATTCAGTTTTCTAACAAAAAGCAAATCAGAAGTATAAAAGCACAATAGTTTGTAGAAGTTCTAATCCTAATCCTGAGCCTAGCCTTAATCAAGAAGTTCTGATCTACAGTTTTTCTACTCATGCAACGATATAGACAACATTAATATGATGATATTTACATATTTAACGATGTTTTGAATGAAAAGATGCAAAGTCAGAAAGACTTACCTTGAACCCTAAAGCGTGTGCTTGGAGCTTGAACTGCTGCCTTCAGATGTTCTAGAGTCAGCAAAAGTAACGGAAGAGAAAATGCCAAAATCTTTGACTCAAAGGGAAGAACAAAGGTTTTAGTTTTCTGTTTCGGAATTCTGGATTTTTTATGAAGGTTTCACAGTTTTCCTTTCTCTCTTTTGACAATTCTCTCTCTCTCTCTCCAAAAGCCAGCCCCTTGAAAGTGTGATGAAGCAACTTATTTATAGGTGAATTTGTTGTGGTTTTAGGGGGAAAAATAAATGGGATTTAAACTTTTTGGCACACTGTTTCATTGCTTTTTGATCACAAATTTTTATATTTGGTGCAAATACATGATTTGGGAAAATGCAGGCGTGGACTGGATTAGCCGCTGGTTAGAGTACTGTGCTGTAGTAGTGCAGCAGGTTGTTTAAACGAGGTTTTGGGATTTGGTGATGTTCTGATCGCAGGAGACCAGAATGAGACTCGAAGGGTGATGTTCTGACCGAAGCGTTGAACATAGCCTTCATATATTGAAGAATCATGTTCTGACCAAAGAGCATCGCTTCTACATGTTCTGATTGAAGCACCATGTTCTGAACCATGTTTGCAAATTCTAATTGCACCCACATGAAGGCTGGTCCAGAAGTTCTGAAGTATCATATTCTCTTAACACTTAGAAAAATTTCTAAATGTTTAGAAATTTGATTTTTTTCAAAGTAATTTCTGACTTCTGATTTCTTGAAGTAGTTTCATGTCTTGATGAAATATAATGGTTGGAACTTGATTTTTGATTTAAAAGTCAAAGTTTGACTTCTTTAGTGTGATTTTGACCATTTTACCCTTATGAGTGATTTTCTTGAAAAGTTGTAATTCAAGACTTGGAACTTGATAGAAGCAAACATGAGAGTCCAGGATGGTCCTTTGAGAAATGAGAGGGCAAATTTTGGGGTACAACAGTTGCCCCTGTTCAATCTTCTTAAGCCTGAGGATGTAGATTGGCTGGTGTTCCTTTCATGATCTGAAGGTGGAAGATGATTAAACACTAGAGTGCCTAGAAATTTGCACTCGCATGAAGTAATATTGATCGATGATGTCTGGAATGGGATTACCGATGCCATTTGGCAGGCAGCGGGAAGTCAACGGAGATGGGCTTAAAGATGCCATCCAGTAAAGATTTTTTGCATAAGAGATTCCTTGGTGAGAATTCCTGTACCTGCCATCGAGGGGGGACTTTGTCGGGGAATGTTGATTTATGCACTGGGAAGTAAAGTCTAGGAGCTTTGGTTGTCTGTTACTCTATTGGGGAATTAACTCTTGATTGAGGAGGTGAAAGTAGAATGTATACCTAGTCAGGGTCCAAGCTGTACATCGACTTACTGGGGAAATGTGAAATCGACCGTATCTGGTCGGGTTCAGGCCTCACAGTGTTGTAAACTGTTGTCTGGAGATAAGGGAGAAGGAACCTGGATAGTAGGGTTACTTCGAGATGAAAGCCTGGATAGTAGGGCTTAGAGAAGGAACCTGGGTAGTAGGGTTACTTCGAAATGAAAGCCTGGATATTAGGGCTAAGAGAAGGAACCTGGGTAGTAGGGTTACTTCGAGATGAAAGCCTAGATAATAGGGATTAGAGAAGGAACCTGGGTAGTAGGGTTACTTCTAAATGAAAGCCTGGATAGTAGGGCTTGTGGGAAGGAACCTGGGTAGTAGGGTTACTTCGAGATGAAAGCCTGGATAGTAGGGCTTGTGAGAAGGAACCCGAATTGTAGGGTTACTTCGAGATGAAAGCCTGGATAGTAGGGCTTGTGGGAAGGAAACTGGGTAGTAGGGTTACTTCGAGATGAAAGCCTGGATGGTAGGGCTTGTGAGAAGGAACCCGGATTGTAGGGTTACTTCGAGATGAAAGCCTGGATAGTAGGGCTTGTGGGAAGGAAACTGGGTAGTAGGGTTACTTCGAGATGAAAGCTTGGATAGTAAGGCTTGTGGGAAGGAACCCGGATTGTAGGGTTACTTTGAGATGAAAGCCTGAATAGTAGGGCTTGTGGGGAGGAACCTGGGTAGTAGGGTTACTTCGAGATGAAAGCCTGGATAGTAGGGCTTGTGGGAAGGAACCTGGATTGTAGGGTTACTTCATTTGATCATGTAGATTAGTTGACCCATTTGGTGTCGGGAACTAATTTTCCCTTGGTTGCCTGCAGATATGACATGTATAACTGCTGGAATTGTTGGTGATAACTGTCTTTCCTGAAAAGATAACAAAGTTAGTTATATGCGATGCATGAAATGCGTTGTGATATGATGTTCTCAAAATAAACGAGATTATGCTGTATGTGCATGTCATGATGTATGAGCATGAGATGTTAGTTGTGACATATCTGAGTATGGGAAAATAAATCCCTGACTGCTGTTGGAGAAAATAGCATTTCTGACTGTTGTAGAGAACTGTGGTTCTTCTACTCCCGTTGGGGATGGTGAACGGAAATAACTATGCTGGAGATTTGTTCTTTGCTGTTTGTGCATATTCTACCAAGGAGAGACTTATTCGGGAATAGCTCTATGGGGGAATGACTCTGTTAAGTTCTGTTGGGGATTAAGCTAAAGAAACAAGCTCTGCTTGGGGGGACAAAAAATTATGATGATCCGCTTGCGATTATGAAATTCGACTGGGGGACATAGGTGTTAGGTTTCTGGACGACCTTGGCTAGGGGGATTACTTCCCATTTTTGAGAGAACTGACATCAATTCTTCCATTACCTTTATTCTGTGGGGAATATAGATATTATAAGGTCGCATGTATTGGTGACTGTGTTCCAAAGCTGTCTTTGCCCTGGTACCTGCTGGATGGAGTAACTGTCGGGTTTTGACATTTCTTATTTTCTGTCCCTGTTTCTTAAGTTATGAGCAATTTTCTTTTGTTTCTTTATACAAATATTTATGAACAGAAATCATATTCAAATGCATATGTCAATAATAAATCATTGGACACTCTTGGAAAAACAAAATAAAATAAATAATAAAAAAAAGGAAAAACCAATTAGTTCTGTAAAAATGGCTTATATTAATTTCTGAAGTTGGCCTATAACAAGTATTTTTTGTACAAGGAAGTTGACGCTCTAGTAAGAGAACGTCGCCGTAAAAATGAAAGATACAGTTTTGTGTACAACGAAAAGAAAACATCTATGTGCGATAATCCCATTGGGTTTCAAATTTGCTATTGCCACTATGTCTTCAAGCGTCTCCTCACTTTTTGCTCGTCCAAAGCTGATTAGATTGACTGATGCCGTTTGAGTTTGACAATTGATACTGAGGTTTGGTCACAAGATGATCCGATGGGACATAGTGATACACTTTTCATACCTAACTTTTTCCCGGACCACCCATTCGGGTTTTCAGTCCACCGGGATACCCTTTTTTTCCCAAGTCGCCTTTTTAGGTTTTCGACTTGCCGGGTGTACAAATTTATTTATTTATTTTTATTTTCATCCCTTATTTTTGCCCGAACCCTTTTGGTTCGCTGGGAAGACCTTATTTTTTCCTAGGCCAGTCGACCTAGCGGGTCTTTTATCACGCGTAATATCTTTTCACTATGTCCGCGTTGACAGGGTGATGAAGGTCATCACCGTCCATGGTGGTCAGAATCATGGCTCCACCTGAGAAAATGTTTTTAACCACAAATGGCCCTTCGCATGTGGGAGTCCATTTTCCCCTGGGGTCACCTTGCGGCAGTATGATGCGCTTGAACACTAAATCCCTGACTTGATACTCTTGGCGTCTGACCTTCTTGTTGAAAGCCTTGATCATCCGTTTTTGATACGTTTGACCATGACAGACAACAGTAAGTCTCTTCTCATTGATCAAATCTAGTTGATCAAGTCTAGTCTGGATCCAATCGTCTTCATTTAAGCCTGTATCTTTCATAATCCTTAGGGAAGGAATCTGAACCTCAATGGGTAGGACTGCCTCCATGTTGTGTACCAGAGAGTAGGGTGTTGCCCCTGTCGATGTCCGTGCTGAGGTACGGTACCCATGAAGAGCGAACGATAGCATCTTATTCCAGTCTTTGTATGTCACTGTCATCTTCTGTATAATCTTCTTGATGTTCTTGTTAGCTACTTCAACAACGCCATTCATCTTCGGCTGGTAGGGAGAAGAGTCGTGACGCTGTATCTTGAATTGCTTACAGAGCTCGGTGATCATCGTGTTATTGAGATTCGTACCATTGTCTATGATAATTCTCTCTGGCACACCGTATCGACAGATCAGGTTATGCTTGATAAACCTCGCTACTACATTCTTGGTAACAGTAGCAAATGAGGCTGCCTCAACCCACTTCGTGAAATAATCAATGACTACTAGGATGAAGAGATGTCCATTAGAAGCGATAGGCTTGATTTATCTGATCATGTCGATGCCCCACATTACAAAGGGCCACGGAGCCGTCAAGACGTTCAAGGGGACCTGAGGCACATGCACCTTGTCAGCATAGATTTGGCACTTATGGCAAGTTCGAGAGTGCTGATAACAATCAGCTTCCATAGTGGACCAGTAATATCCTTCCCGTAGGATCTTCTTAGCCATGGTATGTCCACTAGAATGGATTCCAAAGGTGCCTTCATGTAGATCTGTCATGATCCTTTCTGCTTCACTCTTATCTACACACCGTAGTAATGTGGAATCATGGTTGCATTTATAGAGGATTCCATTACCGAGGAAGAAATTTGTAGCGAACCTTCTCAGAAACTTCTTATCATTGACAGATGCTCCTTCGGGATACTCTTGAGCCTCGAGATACCTTTTGACTTCGTGAAACCAGGGTTTGTCCACCACTTCCTCGGTATCAATTTCACAGCAGTGTGCTGGTTCATCTAACCTCTCAATGGTGATTTGGGGAGCTTCATTGTCCCACTTGATTTTGAACATATAAGACATGGTAGCTAGCGCGTCCGTTAACCGATTCCCCTCTCGTGGGAAATGTTCAAAGGTTACCTCCTTAAAGCGTGGGAGCAATGTCAGTACGTACTCTTTGTATGTGATAAGATTTGGGTGCTTCGTATCCCACTCGCCTTTGATCTGACTTATCACCAAAGCAGAATCTCCGAATACACTAAAGAACTTGATCCTTAGGTTGATAGCAGCTCGAAGACCCATAATACATGCTTCATACTCCGCCATATTGTTGGTGCAGTTGAAACATAATCGGGCAGTGAACGGAGTATGAAAGCCCTCAGGAGATATGATTACAGTGCCAATGCTGTTACTAGTGCGTTTGAGGCTCCATTAAAATACATAGGCCATCAGGATCCTTCCTCAGGTCCTTCATCCGGTCTAGGTTCTTCGTAGTCAGTCACCAGCATAATATTCTCATTCGGGAACTCAAAATTCATGGACTGGTAGTCATCCACGGCTTGATGAGCCAAATGATCAGCCAATACACTCCCCTTGACTGCTTTTTGGGTTGTATATTGTATGTCGTACTTAGTTAAGATCATTTCCACCTTGCTATCCTTCGGGAGAGAGCGGGCTTCTCGAAAATGTACTTTATCGGATCCATCTCCGATATCAATAAGGTAGTGTAAGTCAGCATATACTGTCTCAGTCGGCGAGCAGCCCATGCCAAAGCGCAGCAAGTTTTCTCGAGCAATGAGTACCGTGTCTCACAGTCGGTAAACTTTTTTCTAAGGTAGTATATTGCGTGCTCTTTTTGACCAGACTCGTCATGCTTCCCCATCACACACCCCATTGAATTGTCAAGCACTGTCAGGTATAATATTAAAGGTCTCCCTTCAACTGGAGGAATCAAAATTGGTGGTTCTTGAAGGTATTCCTTGATTCTTTCAAAAGCGTTCTGGCATTCATCATTCCACTTTACCCCTTGATCTTTCTTCAGAAGCTTGAAGATTGGCTCACAAGTAGAAGTCAGATGTGAAATGAACCTGGCGATATAATTCAGGCGTCCCAAGAAACCTCTAACTTCTTTCTCTGTACGGGGAGCTGGCATTTCTTGTATAGCCCTTACCTTCGAGGGGTCTACCTGAATACCTTTTTCATTGACAATGAAACCCAGAAGTTTACTAGACCTTACCTCGGAGATGCACTTGTTCGAATTCAACCTCAACTTGTATATCTTCAACCTGTCGAACAACTTTTGGAGATGATCGAGGTGCTCTTCTTCAGTTTGAGACCTGGCTATCATGTCATCAACGTAAACTTCGATCTCATGGTGAATCATATCATGGAACAAAGCGACCATGGCGCGCTGATAAGTTTCCCCAACATTCTTCAACCCAAAAGGAATCACCTTGTAATAGAAGGTGCCCCACTGTGTAACGAAAGTTGTCTTTTCCATGTCTTTAGGAGCCATCTTGATCTGGTTGTATCCAAAGAAACCATCCATGAAGGATAATATTTTGTGCTGCGCGGTGTTTTCGACCAGAACATCAATGTGGGGGAGCGAGAAGTCATCCTTGGGGCTTGCCCTGTTCAGATCTCTGTAATCCACACACATCCGTACCTTGTCGTCCTTCTTAGGTACCGGGACAACGTTAGCAACCCACCGCAGATAGGAGGTGACAGCTAAGAACCCTGCATCGAACTGCTTCATGACCTCTGCCTTGATCTTCTCTGACATTTCAGGGTGCATACGGCGGACCTTCTGTTTAACTGAAGGACAATCCTCTTTAGTTGGCAGACGGTGCACCACAATATTAGTGTCTAAACCAGGCATGTCTTCATATGACCAGGCGAAGATTTCAACGTAGTTGTGCAACATCTGTATCAGTCATTGTTTCATCTTAGACTCCAAATTCGCGCTGATCTTGACTTCTTTTCTGCCCATCTCTGTGCCCAAGTTTATTGTCTCAACTGGATCTTCATGAGGCTGTATAGCCCTCTCTTCCTGTTGTAGCAGTCTAGCAAGTTCTCCAGGTACCTCACAATCGTCCTCACCTTTGTCCTCGGCTTGGTTGATCAGATTTTCGAAGTCATAACTGGCAATAGTAGGATTGTTATCAATGGGATCCTGAGTGGATATGGATTTGCAGTTTGATACGTGAGTGTGTGTAAGAGCATGGCTGTATTGATAAAGCAAAGAAAAGAAAAACAAAGAGTGCAAAATTTGTATGCAAAGAACGTCTAATGCTTCATTGATGATATATGAGATGACATATAATAACCCTCATAGATAGAACCATTGTTCCTCGGGTAAGACACAAGGCCATAAAGTTTAAATTGTTCATTACAAACTTAGAAAATAAGTAAGATAATTACTGCGGAATAAAAGAAACTGGTATAAAATCTCTGGCCGTCCAATTACTCGGTCCACCGTTGGTAGTCGGGTAAATCCAGTTTTCAAAATCAAAGTCTTCCTCACTGTCTTCAATAGCATTGACCCCTAGATTGCTGATGCATAGGGGAGATCCTCTAACTTGAGCGCGCCGAATGGCCCTCTGAGCCCCTGAAGTAAAGCCTAAGCCGAACTTGTCAGTTTTGTGAATAAACTCAGGAAGCTGTCCCCAATTGGTACTCCTACCTTCTTCAACTACTGCTCTAGCGTCCTTGAGAGAAGCCATCTTCAGATTTGATGCCAAAATTTGGGGAACCTCTTCAAAATTTTGACAAGGAGTCTCTATAAATTCTCTGTCCATATCTACGTACCCGAAGGAGTTCAGGTGGCTCACCATATACTCCTCTTCGCCATGCACAGTAACTATCTTCCCCTTCACCGGGTACTTCAACATTTGGTGTAGTGTAGAAGTAACAGCCCCAGTTTCGTGGATCCAAGGATGACCCAACAAACAAGAGTACGATGGCCTGATGTCCATCACATAGAAGGTGGACTCAAAAGTCTGAGAGCCTACCTTGACAGGGATATCCACCTCCCCATGTACCATTCTTTTCGACCCATCAAAAGCCCTTACCACGATGTTACTGGGCTTTAAGGTCAAGCCTTCACAATCTAGTCGGTCAAGAGCCTTCTTAGGCAGGACATTCAGTGAAGACCCAGTATCCACCAGCACAAGATCCATAGGGGTGCCCCTACACTCGATCGAGACATGAAAAGCATCATTATGCTTCCTCCTTTTTAGTGTCAAGTCGGCGTCTGAAAAGCCCAGCCCGCTGTCAGCAGTTAGGCTGGCCACACACTCTTTGAATTGATCGACTGAGGTTTCTTGCGGCACGTGTGCGGTTTTGAGGAATGTAATCAGAGCCTTTGCATGGGCCTTGGAACATAACAACAAAAACAACATTGATATCTTTGAAGGAGTCTGCCCCAACTGCTCGACCACATTGTAGTCATTCTTTTTAATTATTTTCAATATTTCCTCCATCTCTTGCTTAGAGGCTTCCACAACAATTTTTCTAGGCGCCTCCGTCCGGGCAGACTCGCCTATAACTTCTTTGGCGCGGGTATCAGACGATTCACTGATGGGGGTAATAACCGGAGTAAGAATAGGAGCCATAGTTGATGTACCAGCAGGAACAACATATGGAATAACAATATGCCCGTTGACAGTCTCAAGGGAAATCTCAGGAGAGAAAACCATTCCACTTCGGGTAACCTTGCTGGTTCCGACAATGTTACCAATATTAGGATCAGTCTCTTCATTTTTCAAATCTTGTATGATGCCATGATAGTACACATCAGCAACATAATGCCAGGGGACCACTTTGTCCGAGACATACGGGACAGGACTAGGAACAATGATTATCAGCAGAGTGATTCTTGGAGCAGGTGTAATCCTAACAGGTCTTCTCGAGGAGACTTTGGAAGGATTGGAGGAAATGATTATAATGGCAATGTTTTCAGATGGAACAACGGGAAACAAAGTTTTCTCGAACAAAATCTCTTTGCTATCCATCAGGCGTTGAACGCCTGACCTCAGCAAATGACAACCAGAAGGCAGAGATGAACACTTATGGCAACCTTCACCACAACCCGGAAATAAACCGACCAACAAAAAATTCTTCTTAACAGTCATGAGGGGAGTAGAAACTTCATCAACTGAGGTTACAAACAGATCGGTGTCAACGGTGTTAACTCCATGGTTATGCCTAGGCATGGGAGCAGTTATGACATTGGGATTCTCCAGAGCGTCGAACTCAATCTCCTTGGCTTCAATCAGATCTTGTACTTTTTTTCTTAGAGCCTAACAGTCATTTGTATCGTGACTGGGACTCTCAGAATGGTAGGCACACCAAGCGTTTGGATTGTACCGAGGAGACGCGATATTAGGATTCTTGGGAGCCTTCTTCAAGGTTGCCAAGTTAGATCTCAACAGATGGGGTAGAACCTCTGTCAATGTCATGTTAATTCGGGTGAACTGCCTTTGTGGTCTTTCTACCCTTTGCTGATTGTTGCGTTGTGGGGTAGCCGCCGGCCTAGGTATTATTACAGCACTTACCGTTGGACGGTATCCCGCTCCATTCTGATCTCTCGGGCTATAAATGGCACTGGCCTCCTTCTTACTAGTGAAGGGCTTATTTGCTGAACTTGACGAGGTATCTTTCTGTATTTTACCACTCCAAATCCCAGCTTCTACCCTCTCTCCAGTTAATATCAGCTCAGTGAAACCAGCCGATGAGCTACCAATCAAATGGTTGAAGGATGGACCAGACAGCGTCCCAAGAAACATGTCAACCAACTCCCTGTCAGATAAAAGGGGTTGAACTCTCCCAGCCAAGTCTCTCCATTTCTGTGCGTAGTCCTTAAAGCCTTCACCTGCACCTATGGACATACTCTGGAGTTGTGTACAAGTAGGGGCCAAGTCAGCATTGTATTGATACTGCTTGTAAAAAGAAGCAGCCAAATCCTCCCAGTTTTGGACATTGGTTCCCTCCAATTGGTAGAACCATTCAAGCTGAGTCCCTAACAGGATGTCTTGAAAGAAGTGAACCCACAAGTTTCTATCAGCGGTGTGGGGCTGGATCTTCCTCACATAGGAACAGAGATGGAGCTTTGGGCAAGACACCCCATTATACTTTACGAAAACTGGAGCCTTAAATTTTCGTGGGATGACCACCCCGGACACCAAACCCAATTCTTCAAAATCCAGCCTTGGTATTCTCTTGACCTCCATAACACTTAACCGATCCTCTAACTGCTTATATCTATCCTCAGTGGGAGGATACTGCTCATCATTGTAGTCGGTATCATTGCCAGAGACTTCAAGACTGGGGTCCTCTTCCCTTGTCTGCCCCTCTTGATTTCCCCCTCTTTAGATAAGGAAGTCACATCAACTGATTGCTTTAGTGCCCCCCGAATCTTCTGCCCATATTGAGGGCAACAACGCGCTTCTTCTTCTTCTTCATCTTCTTCTTCTTCTTCTTCTTCTTCTTCTTCTTCTTCTTCTATTTCTCTTTCAGGATGATGGCCTTCAGATCCTCCTGCCCTTTTGCCAGAGTTATGAACATTTGTTGAAATTGGGCATTTTGTGCCTGAAGATCTTTGATGCTTTGTTCAGAAGACATATCTGCTTGAAATAAATAGTGGAGGAGATGAGAAACCTGTAACAGAACCTGCTTATGCAATGTCATGGATGGTATGCGTATGCAATGATTTCAAGGAAATTAGAGATTTAAATTTGTTCAAACCAAAAAGGGAACACACGTCATATTAAAAAAATCCAAGTTTGGGTAAGTCATGCCTCTTTGGGCTTACAATGAGAGAAACAAAAATACAGTAAAACTTTTAAGACAAAAAGGTTGAACGCATCCTCTTTGGCGTGATGTAGGCGTTCAGATTCTTCTCTTCATGAAGCTGCTTGGTGAGTTCCAGAACTTTCTTCTCACTGGCGTAAAATTGGGCTTCAAAGGTGTCTCGCTCTTCCTTCAACTAAACCCAAGCTTTCTGCAGGTCTTCGAGAGAGGTAGGCATGTCAGGATGAAGGATAGTGTATGGGACGTATCCTTCAACAACAGGATCTATGATAACAAGGAGGATAGAAGGGTAAGGCATTAAGAGACTTTGAGCATGAGCGCGAGCCCGTACCCACCTAAGGTAAGGCTCGAGTGGGATATAGCTTTTGTGTCCCAGAGTTCTACTGTCCACCCTGTTCACCATTCTCCAAGCTCGTATAAACCTTTGGCGATAACATAGGTCTTCTTTGTCGTAGTCGAACACCAGACCTTGGATGAGCATCTCGTGAGGACCGTCTCTTCGGGCATACCCAAACTGTCGAAGAGCTAAGTAGGGGTTGTAGGTGATACTCCTTCTAATACCAAGCAGAGGGACGTTAGGGAATTCCCCACAACGGTCAATGATAGAGACATCTTCCAAGGATCTCGAACACCAATGGATATCAGAGCGGGTGAGGGACATCATCCTTTGAGACCATGTCAGTCTTTTCTCGTCCTTTAATGCTGATTGAGGTAGGTGTGAAGTGAACCACTTAGCGAGTAGGGGAATACAACACAAGAGAGTACCTCTTTTCTTCATGGTGCGGGTATGAAGGCAATGTAAGATGTCTCCCAGTAAGGTAGGTACATGATTACGAGAGAGAAAGACTTTGATGGCGTTAATATCTATGAATTGGTCTGAGTTTGGGAACAGAACTAAACCATAAATGAGAAGAGCCAGGATGTCTTCGAAAGCTTGGAAATCCATTTCGTCCCAGAATGAACGAGCCTTCTCCAATAGAAACTTGCCTAGGAAACCTTTAACCTCGCTTCCTGTCTCCCAATTGGCTATGATGTCAGCTCTTTTCAAATGCAAAGCTTCGGCGATGAATTCAGGTTTTGGAATCCCTTCTAGATCGGTGAATGGTATCTGATCAAGCACGGGCACCCCTAAGAGTAGAGAGAACTCTTCCAATGTAGGTACTAACTGATAGTCCGGGAAAGTGAAACAATGATGTACGCGATCAAAGAATTGGAACAACACACACATCATCTCTTCTTGGAAACTGGATGTAGCCAAACTGAGATGTCGACCGTATTTCTTGGTAAAAGGAGAATCCCCAGGCACTCTTGAGGCTAACTCTTGAAGCTGAGGGTGTGCTTTTACAAAGCTGATTCGGATGGTGTTCCTTCGGACGAAATTCATGACCTACAAAATAAAAACAAAGATCCATTTCTAAATCCTTGAAATGGTTAGTGAGTATGCGTATGATGCTTATGATGTTTATAATGTTATGTACAAGTAAATATATACACACACATCAAACAAGTTCCTATGTTTTAGGCTTGCATGGGGTTTTATAGGTAAGTACCCTCTTGAAGTTTAGTTGGCTCAACCTGTCCTAATAATAGTGATCGGGTACTAAAGGATCTCAATATCATCGACCTTTCTCTTAGGTATTCTCTCAGCATAAAAAATCTTTTCTTGTGGCCGAGATTTCCCAAAAGTCCAGCCTCAATGAGTGTAGTATCGAGTATCAACCAATTTTCAGCTCTACACCGAAACCGGTTATATCACTATGTCCTAATGGCCAGGTTTGTTCAATTAGGGTTCTAAAGTCAATTAGTGCTTTATGACGCCACTCAGCGGCCTCGTATTCTCCTCGATTCACCACGAGGGATACTGGTACCTACAAATGTGTCACACTAACGTAGCCATTGTTTCAACCATATCGGTCTACGCTGTACAGTTTCCATAATCTATTGCTACTTACCTAAAGAGGTGTCCCAGATCCGGGTGGAGGATCAAAACAAAACCCAAACGATGACCCAAAAAATGTAAAGCAAGCAAGTCAAACAAAGAAAGCATTATACAAGTGATCTAGCTCTAAGGTAACCCAACTTTTAAGTTTGTCCGCAGCAGAGTCGCCAGTTCTGTAATACGGTCGGAGAACTGATTTTTTGTTTCACGTTTGTATTTGCAAATGTTGCGGTTTAGCAAGAGTCGCCACCGACTTTTCTTTTATCCAAAAGGAAAGGTGAAAAAGCACAGGAAGGACCTTTAAAGATGTTTTCTTGAGTTCAGTGGGTAGATTATGAAAGGGAAGGTGTTAGCACCCTTTTCATCCGTGGTTTTCCATGGGCTCTTAGTTACTCGCTAGATCACTTAATTTTGTTTGAAAATGTTCTTGTGGTGTAGGTTTTGAAAGTATTTTTCTGAAAACTTCTTTGTAATGATTCTCGTCTCTATAAGAATGCGTACAAAGTGTTTGTTTTAGAAAATAGTTCAAAGATGTGTTTGTGAGATGATTTTTTTTTGAAAGTATTTTTGAAAACTTCATTGTAATGGTTCTCGTCTCTATAAAAATACGTACAAAGTGTTGTCTTTCGAAATGTTTTTCAAAAATGAGAGTGTGGGTGTATAAAATGTTTTTGTTGTGAGCAAGCGAGCAACTGGGAGCAAATCTACCTACTCAAAAGGTCTTAGATGTTCTTTTCCTTCTCCTTTATATGTTGCTATCTTACCATTAATTTGGTAAGAAACCCCATCATTGGATGTTAAGGGACGAGTGTGGGACGCTTGTACATTCATAGAAGGCAACCTATGGGATGTTTTAGCAATGTCGTTTTATGGACTAGATCGTTTACCGAAAGCAACATCAAGGGTCATCGAGGGACTACGATATTTTATCGAGGGTCTTTGCTAAAACGCCCATATTCGAGGGACATGACTGTTTTTTCCGATAGGCCACAAAGTGGGGTTACCCTAAGGGTGCTAGTGTGCAAGTGTGTTTGATTGCATGCATCTTAGTCTTGATTAGGGTGATCTATTTGTCAATTTCATATCTTGCCATACACACCCTAGTTACTAACAATATATGAAAGTGATAAAAGTGTGGAAAGTAAAGATTCTACGCTATTACAATCATTAGGGGGATGGGGGGTTTGCAAGAAAATAAATCCTAATTATTTATTACAACCATATTGAAATAATAAATGCAAGGAAGAAAAAGGACTTTGTTTGGAAAAATGGTTTTCTGTCTTAATGAATTAAAAAAAGATGAATTATTTTGTAAGAAGAAAATATTTTTATGCCTTTTTTATATTGAAAGAAAGAATATTAATATTGAAAGTGATAAGAAATGAAATAAATGAGATATAGAGTCAGCGTGCTGCTGCCAGCAAAACAAAAGGAATCAGAAGTTCTGAAGCCAGGAGTGATGTGACTCAGAAAGAAACGTCAGTGGGCATCATAAGTTCTGGATTGGTACACTCTGAGGTACTGCAAAAACGTTAGAGGGAAAGTACAGAGGTTCTGGGTGGTATTCAAACAGTGAGACAAAAGTCAGAAGTTCTGTGTTGTGATAAAATAGTGAGTGAAAATCAAGGAGTTGTGTGTTGAAACAGTAAGAAAGCCTAGAAGTTCTGTGTGTTTAAACAGTAAGAAGAGCTCAGAAATTATGTGATGTGCTAAAACAGTGAGTGACCATCAGAAGTTTTGTGTGTTTAAACAGTGAGTGAGAATCAGAAGTTTTGTGTGTTTAAACAGTGAGTGAGAATCAGAAGTTCTGTGCTACATTTCAACTCTTTTCTCATATTAATCAACACATCCGTAATTTATTCAGTTTTCTAACAAAAAGCAAATCAGAAGGATAAAAGCACAACAGTTTGTAGAAGCTCTAATCCTAATCCTGAGCCTAGCCTTAATCAAGAAGTTCTGATCCACAGTTTTTCTACTCATGCAACGATATGGACAACATTAATATGATAATATTTACATATTTAATGATGTTTTGAATGAAAAGATGCAAAGTCAGAAAAACTTACCTTGAATCCTAAAGCGTGTGCTTGGAGCTTGAACTGCTGCCTTCAGATGTTCTAGAGTCTGCAAAAGTAACGGAAGAGAAAATGCCGAGTTCTTTGACTCAAAGGGAAGAACAAAGGTTTTGGTTTTCTGTTTGGGAATTCTGGATTTTTTATGAAGTTTTCACAGTTTTCTTTTCTCTCTTTTGAGAATTCTCTCTCTCCAAAAGCCAGCCCCTTGAAAGTGTGATGGAGCAACTTATTTATAGGTGAATTTGTTGAGGTTTTGGGGGGAAAAATAAATGGGATTTAAACTTTTTGGCAAACTGTTCCATTGATTTTTGATCACAGTTTTTTGTATTTGGTGCAAATACAGGATTTGGGAAAATGCAGGCATGGACTAAATTAGCCGCTGGTTAGAGTACTGTGCTGTAGCAGTGCAGCAGGTTGTTTAAATGAGGTTTTGGGATTTGGTGATGTTCTGATCGCAGGAGACCAGAATGAGACTCGAAGGGTGATGTTCTGACCGAAGCGTTGAACATAACCTTCATATATTAAAGAATCATGTTCTGACCAAAGAGCATCTATTCTACATGTTCTGATTGAAGCATCATGTTCTGAACCATGTTTGCAAATTCTGATTGCACCCACATGAAGGCTGGTCCAGAAGTTCTGAAGTATCATATTCTCTTAACACTTAGAAAAATTTCTAAATGTTTAGAAATTTGATTTTTTTCAAAGTAATTTCTGACTTCTGATTTCTTGAAGTAGTTTCATGTCTTGATGAAATATAATGGTTGGAACTTGATTTTTGATTTAAAAGTCAAAGTTTGACTTCTTCAGTGTGCTTTTGACCATTTTGCCCTTATGAGTGATTTTCTTGAAAAGTTGTAATTCAAGACTTGGAACTTGATAGAAGCAAACCTGAGAGTCCAGGATGATCCTTTGAGAAATGAGAGGGCAAATTTTGGGGTACAACAATTATTAATTAAATTATTTTCTACAAAAAACAGAAAAACATTTTAATATTTTTCTAACATTTTTCTTATTTCTTTTTGCTATTTAATTTTCTTAGACAAAATGTATAGGTCGCACTCTCTGATGTAATAGTGTAAATTTATCTTTTATCGCATTTTTCTAATTATGTAATTGCTCACAGGATGTAATAGCTTGGGTTTAATTTTACACTGTACATTCGACACATTATATTTTATAACTGTTAGTAATTAGGGATTATATGGCAAGACTAAAAGCAATCTAGAAAACCCTAATTTTCAAGAATAAATAACTGGAAAATACACATTTCACACACTTGCACCTCTAGGGTAACCTCTCATGTTGCCTTACGAATATTAGTCACGTCTCTCGAAAGCGGGGATACTTTAGCAAAAGACCCCCAACTTAACAATATCATCATGGTCCCTTTCGAATAAATATCATAGTCCCTCAATGACCCTCCGAGTTGCCTACAAAATGATCTAGTTCCTTCAATGACCCTACGAGCAAAATAATGATAGTTCCTTCGATACAATTGCTAAAGTATCCTTACATGTTGCCTTCGAAGACCATACGATGACCCTATGCATGTCCCTTCACATCCAATAGATAGGATTACCTACCAACTAATGGTATGGATAATACTATCTCCAAAGGAGAAGGATAATAACAAGAAAGACTTTAGTGGGTAAGAACTCTTGAATGCTTGCTCACAAAGAAAACATTTTTGCACATCACTTTCAAACAAATATTTTCAAAAAAACACTTTGTATACATTCTTGAGGATTGATACAATAATTATTACAAAGTTAGCCTTATATTCACATTTCAAAACATTTTCAAACAAATCACATACGCAAAGCAATATTTTTAAAAAGTGAGCTAAGCAATTAAGAGCCCGTAGATAACTATGGATGAAAAGGGTGCTAATACCTCCCCTTTTCATAACTTACCCACCAAACTAAAAATCTATTAAAGGTATTTCCTGTTCTTTTCACCTTTCCTAATTGTTTGATAAAAGAAAAGTCAACGACGACTCTTACTAACCACAACATTTGCGATAAAACAAAAACTTCAGTTCTCCCGCCGTATTATAGAACTGGCGACTCTGTTGGGGACATACTTAAAAAAAGGAGGGGTTACCTTAGAGTTTAAATAACTTTTACTTGCTTTAATTGTTTGAATTGTTTGCTTTAAATATAAGGGTTTGTTTGGGTATTTTTGCTTGTGAAAGATACTACACCCGAATCTAGTGATTTCTTAGGTAAGTAGCAATAGATCATAAAAACTGTACAGTGTATACCAATATGGTTAACATGATAGCTACAGTTAGTGTGACACTTTGGTTTGTACTAATGTTCCTTGAGTCATTTAGGGATAACATTAGGCTTCTGCGTGGTATTGTTAACACTAACTGGCTTTTAGAACCTTGATTGACCCATATTGGCTATTAGAAAGTAGTGAGATAACCGACTTTGGTGCAGTCCAAAGTTGGTTGATACTCGAGGCTATGCTCATTGAGATTCGACTTTCAGGATGTTTTAGTGGCAAGCCGGTTTCCATGCTAAAATAAAGCCTGCGAGAAAGATCCGTGATATGAGATTCTTATAACCCGGTTACTATTTTAGGACAGGTTAAGGAAATTTAACTTCAATGGGGAAGGGTATTACCTATGGACTTCATGCAAGCCTTTAAACCTAAGGCTCTTGTATGACTTGTTTGTGTTTGCTACTTATTTAACATGAATATAACATCATAACATAACATTTTCACTAACCATTTCAAGGACCTAGGGATTTATCTTTGTTCCTTTGTTACATGTTATGGCCTCCGCTCACAGAAATACTATCCGAATCAACTTTGTAAGGGTACCTTCCAAGCTTAAGGAGTTAGTCTCAAAGGTTCTCGAAAACTCTCAATTCACCAAGAGGCATGGCTATCTACTCAGTTTGGTTACCTCAGGTTTTGAAGAAGACATGATGAGCGTTATGTTCTAGTTCTTTGATCCTAAGCATCACTGTTTCATGTTCCCAGATTATCAGTTGGTACCTACAATGGAAGAGTTTTATAAGCTACTTGGAGTACCTATTCTTAATCAGAAACCCTTCATCGGTTTAGAGAAAGTTCAAAAACCTGAAGTTATCGCAACAACCTTACATCTGAAGCGGCCAGACATTGTGTTTAATTAGGAAACAAGAAGTGGAGTTAAAGGTCTTCTAGATAAATTTCTGATAGAGAAGGCTCAGTTGTTTCTAGATGCTATAATTTTTCATGCTTTTGAGGAGATCTTGGCTCTGATGATCTATGATTTGATACTATTCCCTAATCCAGACCAACTCATAAATGTGAACGCCATCAAAAAATTTCTTACTCATAATCAAGTACCTACTTTGCTTGGAGATGTTTTGCACTCTCTTCATACTCATACTATGAGAGAGCGAGGGACTCTCATGTGTTGCACACCTTTACTATCTAGGTGGTTTATTTCTCACCTTCCCTGATCAGTGATGAAGAATGAACAAGGTTTGAGGTGGTCTTGAAGGATGATGTCACTCTCTCACTCAAATATCTATTGGTGTTCCTGATCTTAGGATGACATCGATATTATTATCCGCTGTGGGGAATTCCATAATGTGCCACTCCTTGGCATAAGGGGAGGTATTACTTATAACCCTTATCTAGATCTACATTAATTTTGTTATGCTCGAAGAGACAGTCCTCATGATATGCTTATCTAGGGTATTATATTCGATTACGAGAATGATCCTCAAGTTTACCGTCAAAAGTTTATACATGCTTGGGACATGGTTAATAAGATTGATAGCAAGACTTTGGGATAGAAAAACTCCATCCCTTTGGAGCCTTACCTCGGATGGGTGCGATCTCGTGCTCAAAATCTTATAATTCCATATCCTGCTATCATACTAGTAATTATGGAGCATGTTGTTGAAGGAGATATTCCCCATACCATTTTTCATCCAGATATGCCTATTGACCTTGAAGAGCTACAAAAGTATTGGATTCAGTTGAAAGAAGAAAGGGACACATTTTAGACTAAGTTCTATGCTAGTGAGAAGAAAGTGTTGGAGCTGACAAAATAACTTCATAAAGAGCAGAGTCTTAATGCATATGTCAACACAAAGAGGAAGCGTCCATGGGAGAATTGAGTCTTAGGAGTTCATAATTTTTTTCCTTGTAACCCTTTTTGTTTTCATTATAAGCCTAAAAGGAAGTTACAATTTGAACTTACTAATAAGAGTCTTTATTTCTGTTCTCTTTTGATTAACACATTTAAATCCCACGAGGTCCTTGAAAATATTGCATATGCATGTACATGCCATACACATCATTGCAAAATAGGTTTCCCAGACAGGTTTCTCATCTTCTTTCTGTTTATTACAACAAAAATATCTCTCGAATAGACAATCAAATATCTCCAGGCTCATAATGCTCAGTTCCAAGAGATGTTCCTAGGCTTAGACAAGGGGAAAGAAGAACTGAAGGCGCTCATCGCCAATGAGAAAAAGAAGAAGACAAAGAAACCAATCAGCATCCTTAACATGGGGAGAAAGTTCAAAGGTCCAGTCAAGTGAGCTCAAGATCTTAATATCCCATTGGACGAAGATGAAAAACGGGATAAAGATGGTAAGAGTGTTAAAACTGAAAAAAGAAATCATGGTCCTGACAAATTTTCTGATGAAGAGGAAGAGGATTATTTGGATGAACAATATCCCTCTGCTGGAGAGAAGTATAAGCTGTTAGAAGAGCGTCTGAAAGCTATGGAGATCCAGAAGGTGCCTGTCTTGAAATTTGAAGAACTGGGTTTAGTCTCAAGAGTCGTCATTCCTCATAAGTTCAAAACTCATACCTTTTCTAAGTATAATGGTGTTTCTTTCTCGAAGCCGCATTTGAGATCATATGTTCAAAATATTCAAGCAGACACTGCTGACAAGAAATTATGGTTGCATTTCTTTCAAGAGAGTCTATCTAGAACACAATTGGAATGGAATTATCAACTCAAAGGTACCAATATCCATACCTAGGAAGATTTGGCTGCAGCTCTATAAATAGTATCAGTATAATTTTGATTTGGCAACAACCCGCATGCAACTACAAAGTATGTCCATAGGTTCTGAGGAAGGCTTTAAAGAGTACGCACAAAAATGGAGAGATCTTGCAGGCAGAGTTCAACCTCCTTTGGATGATAGGGAATTGGTTGACATACTTATGAGTATGCTAACATGTCCTTTTTATAATCACCTACTTGGAAGTTCTTCATCCGGTTTCACTGAACTGATATTCACAGGGGAACATGTTGAGAATGGAATCAGAAGTGGTAAAATTCAAGTGGCTAAATATTCGAATACTGCGAAGAAGTCATACAATGGTAAGAAAGAATCCAATGTTGTGTACAACAAGAAGGTTCGTAATAAGAGTGACCACAACCAATCTGTGTGGGCAGTTATGATCTCTAGTCTTACGCCAGTGCAACAATAACAACAAAATAATCAGCGTAGGCAAGTCGCACCCAGAAGATAATTCACAAAAATCAACATGCCGTTGTCTCAAGAACTACAACACATGTTGAAGGAAAATCTGATTACATTTAAGGGCCCTCCTCAGAATCCCAATACTTCTTCTCCCAATTACAATCCCAATGCAAGATGTGCATATCACTCCAATAGTTTTAGACATGACACTAATGGTTGTTGGGCTCTGAAAAATAAGGTTCAAGATATGATTGACTCTAAGGAGATTGAATTTGATCCTATTGAGACTCCTGTGATCACTGCACCTATGCCTAATCATGATAAAGGAGTTAATGCTATTGATAATGTTTCTAATGTTTCTGCTGTAAGTGACTTGACTACTCCTATGATGATTGTTAAGAAGAAGCTGTTGCAAGCCGGTTTATTTCTGAGTTGCATTGAAAACTGCTACTGTTGTGCGTTCTGATCTAATGGTTGTGTACTGTTGAAAGAAGGTATTCAGCGTTTGATGGATGACCGTGTAATTCTATTTGAGAAGACTCCTTCTGAGGAGAGCCTATGTAAAAGTATGTCTCAAAGCCTGAAGCTTGAAGACATGTCTGTGATTACAATTTTCGATACTCCTATAAGGATCACTTCTAAGGGTCATGTGAAGATTACTGCCGAGCCTAGGGTTGCTCCTCTTATCATTATCGCACCTGAGCCAATTCCATATTCCACTGACAAGGCTATCCCTTGGAAATTATGGAGTTGATGTCTACTACCATGGCGTCAAGCAAGAATCGTTGGATGTCGAAGAAGAAAATACTGAAGTTACTGATCCCAATGTTGGAAATATTTATTGGGACTAGTAAGTTTACCATAAGTGGAAGATATTTTTCTCCAGGGATCTCTCCAAAAGTTGTTACTCCACCAGTCTGTGTCACTACTATTGAATCAACTACTGAGACTCGAGGCAAAGAACAGACGATTGAGCCTGCTCAGACTGAGGCACCGAAAGAGGTTACTGTTGAAGATACCTCCAAGCAAGAGATGGAGGAAGTACTGAAAATTATTCAAAAGAGTGACTATAAGATTGTTGAACAGTTGTGGAAGACCCCCTCCAAAGTATCTATGTTATCTATGTTGTTGTGATCTGAAGCCCATGATCAGGCTTTTGCAAAGTTTCTGAAATGCGCGCATGTATCACAGGAAATCTCTGTTGATCAGTTCAAAAATTATATTGCTAGCCTGACAACTGATAATGGGCTAGGCTTTTCTAACGCTGATTTAACTCCCATGGGAGGAAACCATAATTAGGTCATGCATGTCTCTATTGAGTGTAGGGGCACTACCTTATCTCATGTGTTGGTGGACACAGGTTCCTCATTGAATGTATTGCCAAAAGCTATTTTAGACAAACTTGACTATGAATGGATTATGCTAAAACCCAGTTACATTGTGGTGAGAGCTTTTGATGGTTCAAAGAGAATGGTGCATGGAGAGGCTGATCTTCCAATCAAGGCGGGTTCCTAAGTCTTCGACTCTACTTTCTATGTGATGGACATTCGTCCAACCTATTCATGTTTTCTTGGAAGCCCTTGGACTCACGGGGAAGGCCCTGTTACTTCTACTTTACAACAAAAGTTGAAGTATCCCGTGAAAGGAAAAATCATTACAGATTATGGCGAAGAAGAATACATGGTGAGTCATTTGAACGCCTTCAAGTATGTTGAGATGCATGGTGATTTCCTCGAGACTCCTCACCAGACCTTTGAAGTTATTCCTCAAACAATTCATGTTGCTAAAGCTACTCCTACTGTTCCTAAGGTTACCAGGATTCCACCAAGAATGGCTTCTCTAAAAGATGCCAAGGCTGTGGTAGAAGAGGGTGGTGACACTATTTGGGGTCAGCTTCCTGACATTCCTTACAATTCCGACAAATTCAGTTTGGGTTTCACCTTACAGGCTCATAGGGATATCCATCGTGCTCGTGCTAACTTTGGGAGACTGCCATTCCACATTAACAACAATGGAGTTCACAAAAATCAAGGCAAAGTTGTGGAAGACACTAATAGCGACTGTGACATAGACAGTTGGATTTTCCCTACTATTGGTAGTGGGCTCAACAATTGGAAGGCTGAAAACTTTATTCCAATCTCCTTTAGTCACGAGTAAATGTTATTTTCCATTTTCTTGCTTTCAAGTTTTTGGTTATGTAATTTGAACAATAACTTTAAGCCTTACGCCTTACCCGGGGCACAACGGTCCATTTGTTAGGATTGTCATTTTTCATCCGCATATTTTCATTTAATAAATCATTGGATGTTTGCATTCAAATTTTGTGCTTTTTGTCTTTCTTTTACTTTATTGCTTTCAAAATAGCTATGTGTTCTTACACACACCCACATAACAAATTGCAGATCCACATTCACCCTGGGTGCCATTGATAATAATTCTGCTATTGCCAATTATGACTTCAAAAATATGATCTACAAAGCCTAGGATGAAGGTGAGAAAGATTTTGAAGCACCTAGAGAGCTTGCTAGACTGTTAAAGCATGAAGAAAGATCCATACAACTGCATGAAGAGCCAGTCGAGGTTGTGAACTTGGGTACTTAAGAGGACAAGAAAGAAGTCAAGATAGGTTCCAACCTTGAAGACAGTGTCAAAAAGAGATTAATCCAGATGTTACGTGACTATGTTGAGATCTTTTCTTGGTATTATGAATACATGCCAGGGCTTGATACTGACATTGTGGTTCACCGTCTACCAATGAAGGAAGGTTGTCCTCCTATAAATAAAAGGTTTGTCGTATGCGTCCTGAGATGTCTGAAAAGATCAAAGTTGAGGTTATGAAGCACTTCAATGTAGGTTTATTAGATGTTACGTCCTATCCTCAGTGGGTTGCAAATGTGGTTCCGGTACCTAAGAAGGACGGTAAGGTGCATATGTGTATAGACTACAGGGATTTGAATAGGGCAAGCCCCAAAGATGACTTCCCGCTTCCGCATATTGATGTTCTGGTTGACAACACCGCTCAGCACAAAGTATTTCCCTTCATGGATGGTTTCTCTGCTTATAATCAAATCAAGATGGCACCTGAAGACAAGGAGAAGACTACTTTTATCACACAGTGGGGAACTTTCTGTTATAAAGTTATGCCTTTTGGTTTGAAGAACGCTGGTGCAATGTATCAACGTGCTATGGTAGCTTTATTCCATGATATAATCCATCACGAGATAGAGGTTTACATTGATGACATGATAGCCAAGTCTCATACTGGAGAAGAACATGTAGGCCACCTGCATAAGCAGTTTGAGAGATTGAAGAAGTACAAGTTGAGGTTGAATTCAAACAAGTGCAACTTTGGGGTAAGATCCATTAAACTCCTATATTTTGTCGTCAGTGGTAAAGATATTAAAGTTGATCCTGCCAAGGTTAAAGCCATTCAAGAAATTCCAGTTCCCCGTACTGAGAAGGAAGTCAGAGGTTACTTGGGACGATTGAACTGCATTTCCAGATTTATTTCTCATTTAACTGTTACTTGTGAGCCAATCTTCAAGTTACTGAAGAAAGATCAAGTAGTGAAATGGAACGATGATTTTCAGATATCCTTCGACAAAATCAATGAGTACCTCCAGGAACCTCCAATTCTGATGCCACCGGTTGAAGGAAGACCTCTGATCATATACTTGACAGTATTAGAGAACTCAATGGGGTGTGTATTGAGGAAACATGACGATTCTGGTCGAAAAGAGAATGAAATATACTACTGTTGTACCCCAAAATTTGCCCTCTAATTTTACTCAACACATGCTCATTGAGGTCCTCAACTTGCTCAAGGATGCCCAATAATTGACCAGACAAACTCTCTCCTAAGGCAATGTACCTCAAACTAGGGTTTCTATTTTCATCAGGGTGTGAGAGCTCCAATGGTCACAAATGCTTTCCATGGTCCTAATATGTTCTCAAGATCATCCGTGTCAAGTTTCATGCCTTACACAAGAAGTTTTCTCAGTCAACTGCTCAGATGCCTTAAAATTAACTATACTAGGTCAAAAGTCAACTGTGGCCCACATACAGTCAAACTTCAAGATTTTTGGTCAACATCAACATTTTGAAGTGATATTCATCATTTGATCAAGGATTGACCATGATTTCCCAAGGAATGCCCCAATTTCATCAAAACCCAAAAGTTGCTAAATTAGGGTTTATTAGGAAAAGTCAACCAAACTTTGACCAAGCATAACTTCTTCATACTTTATCAGAAATTTTCCATCCAAGGCTCATTTTTAAGAGGATGAAATTCCATACAACTCATATTCAGCCCACAAGTTCAAAATATTAACTCATCAAAATATAGGAATTTCTACATTATAGGTCCTTTTGAAAAGTCAACAAAAACACCTTTTGGGTCAAAACTCCCTACATGAACATGGAAGACCCAATTGAGATGAAACCAAAAGGGTTATTTATAGGACATCCTAAGATTTCTAAAAAATCCAAGAAAACCTCTCTAGGGTTAAAATTGGAAGAGATATGCATTGTCAAAGTTTACCATTTTTGCAAAATTGCCAAAAGTCAAATGTGCTAAAAAATGCATCTTTTGTCAAATGGGCCTAGTTTTTCATGATTGAATCTTGCTTGTGACATGGTCCACGACCCAAATCAGCATCTACACTTTATTTGCTTCATTATTTATTTTATTTTGATTTTTTATTATTTAAAATTAAAATTAAATCAAATAAATTGCAAAAAATACAAAAGATTGATTTTTGATCTGTCTTTTTGTAGGAATCAAATCCAATTAGGCTGACAAATCATATCCAAAACGTGCAAAATAAATTGAATCAAAATTGGCATGATTAGGCTTATTTTGGAAACATATCATACAAGAACAAAATCAAATCCAATCTTCATAATGTTCAAAGATACAATGCATTTTTGTTAACCTAATCAGTCCTAGTACAAATATAGAACATAACCAAGCCAAGAAAACAAGGATTTGCAGTAGGAAAACGCCATACCAAAACTAAAAAAATGGACAAAAGTGTTGGATCGTTTTCCAACTTAGAGGACAATTCAAGCCATTCTAACGCTTCCAATCGTTTCCTGGAGCCTCTCTGAAGCTAACACAACCGGTTGCACGCCTCCACAAGCCCAGAATCCGCCTACACGTCTCTCACGGTTTGGCATATTTCTTGAATTTGATTTTGGTTATTTACGCATGGTTAACAACTTTTAAGCATAGCATGATATTTGTATCATCATTTGGGATGTTTTGGTTTATGTAATTTTGTGTGTTGATGCATAAATGATGAATTTCCATTATTAGGGTTCATGCTTGCGTTTTAGGGCTTAAAATACCCCATTTTTGTGCGTTTTTTATCTACCGATGATTATGTTTGCTAGGTGTTGTTCATTTGAGACCAAGTATTGTTTTAGAATGTTTGGCATATTCTTTGTATTTAGCATTTGTTTCATGTTTATGTTATCTCGTAGTTTAGTGGTAAGTATGTTTCTTCGTGTGTACCGTTTTTCATTTGAACCACTACATTTGTTTTCCGTTTTCAAAACCTGTTGATTCGTGATTCTTTAATTTATCATTCTTTGTTCTTTATGTTATTTGACTTTGTTTGAGGATAATCAATAGTTCAAGTCAGGGAGAGTTTGATAAGTGCAAATTTTAGCTATTTTTGTATATACTTTTTCTTGCATTTATCGACTTTTTATTGTTAATATCGTTGAAAAAACCCGACTTTTGTATAAATACATTTATTTTGTGTTTATTTGTGTTTTTGTGTAGATAGGGTACCGTTTGATGTTTTCCCATTCATTTTGTAGGTATTGATGCGTATTTTGAGCAACTCAACAATGAATAAGGCTTAAAATAAAAGAATAAAAATTGTAAATTTCGTTTATAGTCTGTTATTGTTAGAAAGAGAATTGAATAAGATTTCCAACACTTTGAATCGAGCGCGAATCAGAGTTACGGTTAAAAAGTTATGGCCGAAACAATGAAGGATGTTGTGTTGATTTTTCAACTTTCTGTCATCTGTCACCGAACGACGTTTTTGGTCGCCGGACGACCCTAGACGAGCTATAGCATGGGAAAAATGCTGTTTTGGTCGCTGGGCCACCCTTTTCGGTCGTCAGGGGATGCTGGACAATCTTAAATGCGTCATTAGGTGTAAAAACACATTTTTTGGTATGGTTTTGGGTATTTTTGATCCCAACTCCGTCAACCTTCATTTTTGGATAGGATTAGCTTAGAAAAAACCATTGAAGCTTACATACGGATGATCTGGGGTGGATTGCTCATCAACCGACACTGACAAACCGGTAGATTTGTGGTTCATTTCAATTCCTCTTTGTGTATTCTTTATGTGTTGAGTTTGTACATGTATTTGCTCTGAACTTATGTATATTTGTCACCCATGGCATTATATTAAAATTTATTTACAAATCTGTGTCGATTGTTGTCTTGGATTATTGCTCTGTGCTAGAGATTTGAGTTGTTATAGACATATACTGCTTAGATTCTTATCTAGGATTATTATCGGTTAGTTTTTGAACTCTAGAGATAAATTTAGAGATGACATCTAATTGGGTATAAGAGCTTAATGCATTTGTGTGGTTGTACTGTGCTGAGAGATCATCTGTGTGATTACATAGTTGTCTTATGTGTTGTTGAGGAAGTTAGAGAGATCTTTTCCTTGGTGATACAGTTGGTCTCTCAATTTGGGTTAGAAATGACTTAGGTTGTGAGTGATACGTAGTGACATTGATAAGTATTGTTAGGTTGAATGTAACTGTTCGGTAGATTTAAGCCTGTGATGAGTGGAGTATATGCAGGCTTGATAAATTCTTCCCTAGTTTTTACTTTTGTTTACATTTATTTTCTGTTGATAACATTTTCTTTACAAACTCATTTATCCCCAAACTCATTAACGAGAGACTTTTCGAACGACAATTTAATAACCAATCTCTGTGGACACGATAAATTGCGAGATAAATATTTCCAAAACTGTTGTTGCTTGCCGCTTCAACAAAATGGCGCCGTTGTCGGGGATTTGTTCTATTGTTTTTGCATTGTGATAATTCTATTGTTTTTGATTTTTGTAGATATCGTATATATTATCTATTTTTACTTGTATATATTGATACTTGTATATGTTTACTATACTTATAAATTTGTTATATCATTGTTTGTTTCCTTTCATGTTTGCTTGTGTGTTGGTTAGGAATAACTAGGTGGAAGCAACTTGGAGGAAAATTCTTAAATAATATGCGTCGAGCTTACAACGTAAAACAAACATGTTTTATCGGTTGCTATTTTATTAGTTTAGATAGTGTGTTTATTGTTGTATAAACAAGTTGAAATATGACTTGTTCTAAATTCTTATATCTTCACTTTTCAACTAGTTTATTTTACTTTCATTTGTTTATTTCTGTTGCTGTTGTTTTGACTTGAATTTTGGTTCGATAACTTGTAGAATATTGAGGTGATTTGTCATGTTTGATTGTTTCGACTTGCGAATGCATGATAATGATTTTTTTAAAGTTTTCTACACGTTCGAGGTATGTGTTTATCACTTTCTATACTTTAGCATATTCATGATACTTATAATTTTTACAATTTTTATGCCATTTATTCTTTTGTATACTTATTCATTTGTGAATCACTTTAGTTCCTACCCTTTTTGTAAGGTAGATTTCCATTGTTCACATATGCTGGAGACCATAATTCTTGTTTTAACTGGATTTTATTATTCTTAATCTTTTGTTTGTGTTGATTGTATGAAAGATTAAACACGATCAAGGAAATTTGTGTTAGAACATAGTTTGATTCTACAACCCTCAGTTAGAGTTTTGATGATAACAAAATACAAGATTAAATGAATTATGAGATTTATATAAGACATATGTGCTACTCAAAATTATGCTGTGTATTCGCAGGAAACTCTGATGGAATCAGCATCAGAATATCAATATCAACATCAGCATCAGAAGATATGTCAGCACCAGAAGATCAAAACATGTGCTTACGCTGAAGTCTGATGAACAAAATCTGCGCTTAACATACTCTGACTCTGATCAAGATCTTAACCATGTCATCAGCGCTCAGAAGCGCCAGAATAAGCTAAAGCCAAGAACACTCTGATCGTCATTAAGCAGAACATTCTGAAGTGTTAACGTTACTGCATTCAAGGCAGATTAATTACCAACGGCTTTATTCCAAGACAAAGATCTTCTCAAAATGGAAAGAATGTTATGAGCATTGAAATGGAATTATGGACTGCAACGTATCTATTCCAAGAAGTATTTAAAAAAATCAGTGAGAAAGGAAATGGCTAATACTCTTTCACACACATACGCATAAGCCAATCATCTTCGTCCTCACTCAATCTGTTTGCTAAAGCTCTCAACCGCTTACTCTATAGCTCTAGCATTCTAGTTTCATATAAGCTTCATTTTGTGTATTATCACAGTTGTGATATATAGTTTTTTTTTAGAAAACATTAAACACACATTTGTTCATTTATCTGTAAAAGAATTTCCTTGAGAAACCGGGCTGTGGTTAGACTCAAGAAGGCTTTAGCAGTTGTTAAAGCAGTTTTGTATTCAGTTGAATATAGTGGATTAAGACCTCGTTGGAGAGAGGCTAAATCACCTTGACGGGTGGACTGGAGTAGTTTGAGATCAAACGAACCAGGATAAAAATAACGTGTTGTCTGTATTTGATTTCAAGTTTTAAAAATTCAACCCCCTTCTTGTGTTTTTCACATCTTCAATTTGTTTTTGTATCATTTTGAATACAACTACCTTGTCCAAATAAGTCAATTCACCCTGTGAGTGTGTGATCATTAGTAACCCCTTTGAGATTTTTGTCGATATCCATGTTGTATTTTACAAATGCCTGTCTATGAGTGTTTAGTTTTCCTTTTTGAATGGATGTTGATTCATTGTTTTATTGAATCCTCAACTATTATTTTGGATTGAATTTTTACCTTGTCTTAGAAAGTAGGGAGTATTCACTTTAATGTATGGTTGAATTAAAGTTTGGGAGAAAAATGATTGTGTATTTAATGGTTGATTGCTATGAGGTTGAAAATAAATGAAAAAAAGTGATAGAAAAATAAAGGAAAAAAATAAAAAATCTTTGAAAAAGAAAAACAAAAAGAGTATGGAATAAGTTTGTGTTGAATAAGTGATGTGTGTTGGTTTGAAATTTGGGATGAAGAAGAAGTTTGATTGAAATTCTATTGTTTGAAACTTTGTGGAAGTAATTACTCCCTTAGGTTTAAACAAGTTTTTGTTTTGATTAACTTTAGGACTTATAACTTGTTTGTTAACCAACCCATATTACAAACTTGAAAAGCCCTTGAGATTCTTGCTTTTATGTTTTCAAAGAAATTTTTTGGATGAATGCATAATTTAGTCTATTGTTTGCAAGATTATTGGATGAGTGAAAATACTCCATTTTTGTGTGTTTTTCATCTACCGGTGATTATGTTTGCTACGTGCGATTCATTTGTGACCAAGTATTGTTTTAGAATGTTTGGCATATTCTTTGTATTTAGCATTTGTTTCATGTTTATGTTATCATCGTAGTTTAGTGGTAAGTATGTTTCTTCGTGTATACCGTTTTTCATTTGAACCACTGCATTTGTTTTCCGTTTTCAAAACCTGTTGATTCATGATTCTTTGATTTATCATTATTTTTTCTTTATGTTATTTGACTTTGTTTTAGGACAATCAATAGTTCAATTTGGGGAGAATTTAATAAGTGCAAATTATAGCTATTTTTGTATATACTTTTTGGTGCACTTATCGACTTTTTGTTATTAATATAGTTGAATAAACCCGACTTTTGTAAATACATTTAGTTTGTGTTTATTTGTGTTTTTATATACATAGGGTACCATTTGATGTTTTTCTATTCATTTTGTAGGTATTGATGCGTATTTGGAGCATGAGCAATAAAGTGTCGAAGACACGACTTCAAATGCGCGGTTTTGAGCAACACGTCAACGAATAAGGCTCAAAATAAAAGAATAACAAAAATCATAAATTTGGTTTATATTCTGTCATTGTTAGAAAAATCGTTGAATTAGCTTTTCAACACTTTTGGTCACTGGGCGACCCTTTTTAGTCATCGAGCGATGCTGGACAGTCAAAAATGCGTATTTAAGTGTAAAAACACATTTTTTGGTATGGTTTTGGGTATTTTTGATCCCAACTCCATCAACCTTCATTTTTGGATAGGATTAGCTTAGAAAACAACATTAAATCTTGCATACGGATGATCCAGGGTGGATCCCTCATCAATCAGCGCTGACAAACTGTAGCAGTCAGTTTTTAAATCAAGAGTCGCCACTATTAGTTTTTATCCTAGGAAAGGGAATCTAATAGAAAACCCTAATTCGTAGAGATTCCAGGTTTCAGACTCAATTAGATGAAAGGAAGGTGTTAGACACCTTTCATACACCTTGTTCACAAGGATATTATACTCCAGGTTTAGGTTTGGGGTAAACTGGATTTTAAGTTTTAATTAGAAAGACTCGCCACGATTATAGATCGTATGCCTACGTATCCTCTTATGAGGAATCAGAGTCTCATTTCGTAATTCGTACGAGGTTGGTGTTTTTTAGGGGTTACAAATGTATTTTGAATCACCTTGAATTTTGACCGGTTATAGTGATTGCAGAGATATTGGTTAAATGCGCGAGTAGTCAAAATCCGTTTGAAATCCTTTTGCAAAAAACAGTTGTTTAGATTAGTTTTTTGCGAAAAATAGTTTGAGGTTTGTTGAATATTTTTTAATCACATTAACTGCAAAAGCTCTTGATTAATGCATGATAAAAAAATATTTAATGCAATATGTAGAAAATAATATATTCATGAGTTTTAAATAAAAATAATTTATTTACATGATACAATAAATAATAATAATATAATAATAAATATTAATATTAATAATAATAATTATTATTATAAAGTAAAAAAGGAAAAAAAATAATATAAAAGAATACAGAATTAAAAATATAATAGTTAAAAATATAAAATAATTTAATTAAATCAGGGGATGCAGTTTTTTAATTATGGTGGCAAACAGAGGGTGTTAAAAACAGTTTAGCTTAGGCCTATTATGCATCTTGGACAAGGGGGTGTAATTCATTTTTTGGTTTAGTAATTTGCAAGAGGGGGTGTGTAAAGTAGTGGGCTTAAGCCCAACGAGGTTTGGAGAGAGGCCTGAGTGATTTGGGTGTTGCAAGGATGCATGGTCTTACGGTTGACCTGGCCTATTGGCGTCTACCTAGGATCTAAGGGATGAGATCAAAAGGGCGCACAATTATTATTATGGGCATGCAAGCACTGAATCATTTACGGATTAACATTTCATTCTTATTGTTTTGTTTTAGTTACAACATGCATCTTCTTCTTTCTCTCTCAATGCACAAACCCTTTTAACCTTCTTCCACCTCTTCAAAACCCAACCGCAGAGACCACCAAAATCAAATTCTCCCTACGGCAACCCAATCACCCTCGATCGAACCTTAGACCCAAAATGACATAAAAGCTAGGAACCTTACCCTTGTGCGTTTGTTCTGATTCTGATTCTTTTTCGATCCAGTTTTTTCCTAATCCCTTCTTCTAGCTTGTAGGTTCTGGAGAGGCTTGGCGATGATGAGGTGACAATGAGAGGTTGAAGATGATGGCGCGGTGGAGGCTATGGCCGATAAGTGGCTAGAGATTAGGGTTTTGGATCTTGAAACCATATTCGCTTTTCTTTCTTTTCGGCGAGGTCCCTGTTCCTCTATTCTATCCAATCCTCGCGGTGTTGTTCTTCAAGGTTTTCGTTCTGCTCCATCCTTTCTGTAACTCCTCACCCTTTTTCTCTGTATCGAATTTTCTTTCTCTGTATATGTGTCACGATCCCCCCAATCCTCTCCCCTGTATTTCAATTTCTGTTTAGTACTTATAGGGTTAGGTCTTGAAACATTAGGGATTACTATTATCAGTTTGATTAGCTTAGATTCAGGTTAGACATAGATATTTAGGGATTCAATTTATTGGGATTGATTCTGTTTTCTTTTGTAATATATTTTGCTGGGATTTGATTTGGTGTTGTACCGTAAAAATCCGGGATTTTGTTTCAATAAAAAAATTTGATTTGAATAATGCATGTTCTAATTGCAACTGCGTAATTTGCTCCCAAATCTGCACAATACTTGTTTGTAAAATTGAAACACGCATATCTTCCTGCTGTAATTGATACAGTGATTGTTAGTAAAAATTGGGCTTTGCATCGCAAGTTTCGGTCCAGTAACAACACAGTACAACACAATGTTTTTTTTGTATAATTAGGCCCAAATGGCCTTCTTTTTTTTGTCTGACCCAATACTAGTTGTTTAAAACACAAAGCATTTAATAAATAAATTTTACAAATAATATTTAATGTGGTATCTTTTAATGAGAACATCAATAATGAAAAAAAAGGTTTTTTAGTAATAGTAGGAATTCGATTTGGGCTTACCAATTTTAAACAAAAAGATTTTTTTTTGGGCCTTGTACTGTTTCAAAACAAAATTTTTAATAAAATAAATTTATAACATTATTTAATTTACCTAAATGAAATAAATCCTTTTTTCCTTAACAGGCTGTAAAGAACACTTTATAAAAATGATAATAACATAAAATGTTTTATAACAATTTTCTAAAATAAATGAGCAACAAAAATGAACACTAGACCGATCTTAACAAGAATCTCCATGGGCCTGCAATGTGTACCTCTTTTTTCACTAACGACAAAAAATGGGCTAAGTTATATAATTTTTAATTAATAACATCTTAAACTTAAGTCGCCTTAATAATTAATAAGTAATTATTCGAATAATTTTTATTTTTGAATTGCATGGGGCCATTGGCCAACATGCCTCGCGAACGGATTTATAAGTCTTTCGGATTTAGAAAGCCCCACCTTCCTGAGTTAAAATACACCCCCTAATCTTGGATAAAGATAGGCCATCAGATACTTCTGTGCCATCTTTAATTAAATATTTCTTTTATTTCAATCTTGAAAAACAAAATCATCAAGGTAGGACAAATTTAGGGTACGACAGCTGCCCCTATTCAATTATCTTCCAATCGAACAACGTGAGAAAACTCGAGTCTTGTGCATTCTGATTGGGAGTTTATTGAATAATTAGAATACCCCAAAATTTTTCCGACAAACATAATGTTACACTGATATAACATACCCTTACGAGTCTCAAGGGAGTAGGAAAAGATGATGATGTATCGCTTACCAGGGTTGGATAACGAGGCAGATGGCTTTGAGCTGTGAGAGTGTAGTTTTGTATGCCTTGGTTTAGTTTTGATCATTCACCCATTTGGAGGATGAATATAACAATGATTGATGATGCATGGTGTTTGAAGACTGAGGCCATGGATTATGTTTGCGAATCACTGCATGACGTCTGAGGCGATAAGCTAGATTTTTGTTTTCTTTTGAGCATCGCAGCATGAAGTCTGAGGCGGTCGGTGTTTATGGAATGACGAAATGTATTTCTGCATGAAGTCTGATGCAATAGGTTAAAGTGTTTTTCTTCTGAGCATCGCAACATGAAGTCTGAGGCGATGATCAGTGTTTAAGGAATAAAGGAACGTATTCCTGCATGAAGTCTGATGCAATGGGTTAGATCTATAAATCGATGTGCGAAGTCTAAGAAGATAAGATAGATTTAGTTTTCGAACATCGCTGCGTGAAGTCTGAGGTGATGGTTTGTGTTACGGAATAAAGAAATGTACATTGCTGCATAAAGACTAAGGCAATGGGTCAGGTTCGCAAATCACTGCATGAAGTCTGATGCGATAAGCTAAATTTGTTGTTTCAAACATTGCTGCATGAAGTCTGAGGCAATGATCTGTGTCGCAAAATAAGAAACACATTACTGCATGAAGTCTGAGGCAATGGGTTAGGTTCGCAAATCACTGCGTGATGTCTGATGTGATAAGCTAAATTTGGTTTCGAACATCGCTGCATGAAGTCTGAGACGATGGTCTAGAGTTTGGAGCACATTGCGGCTTAGAGGCAATGTAATGAGTTTGGATAATACATTGCAGCTTAGAAGCAATGTGTTGAGTTTGGATAATACATTGTGGCTTAGAAGCAATGTGTTGAGTTTGGATAATACATTGCGGTTTAGAGGCAATGTGGTTAGTTTGGATAATACATTGCGGCTTAGAGGAAATGTGTTGAGTTTGGATAATACATTGCGGCTTAGAGGCAACATACTGAGTTTTGAGAATACATTGCAGATTAGAGGAAATGTAATGGGTTTTGAGAATATGTTGCAGCTTAGAGGCAACATATTGAGTTTTGAGAATACATTGCGGCTTAGAGGCAATGTAATGGGTTTTGAGAATACGTTGTGGCTTAGAGGCATCATACTGAGTTTTAAGCATACATTGCGGCTTAGAGGCAATGTAATGGGTTTTGAAAATACATTGCGGCTTAGAGGCAATGTGATGGGACTTGTAAGGAACTCATCACTGCGGGAAGACTTAGGTGATGGGCTGAATGTGTCACGGTATGAAGACTGAGGTGACAGGTTGAATCGTAGGATAAGTATTGCATTGGTCGACCCTTAGATAGTTGAATCGAGGGTGAGATTATTTTTCTGTTTGCTGTGTGATACATGTGTATGCATGCGTATTGAATGTTGTATGTATGCGACATGTATGATGTTTGACATTAGTATGGAACCCTGAGTGTATTGAATATTGAAATGTATAGGGTATGTATGCTTGCGATATGCAAAATGTGTGTGTGAAATGTGTGTAAGATGTGTATATGCCTTGAAATATTATGAAGACCATTTATGGCATTCTCTCCTTAAAACCATTGGCTTAGAGTTACCAATTCCTGGCGTTGTATGTTGTGTCGTTGCAGCTTTGTTGAACTTGAACGCAGTGGATAATGTTAGCAAAATTTGAACATTGATTTTGTATCGTGAGCGCGGGTGTAGACGTAGACGTAGACGTAGGTAATGGCCTATGCACATATTTGTATGTTGTGAGAGAAAGTGTAGACGTATGTATTGGCATATGTGTATCCTTTTATGTTGTAAGCGCAGGCGTAAGCGTAGACGTATGTATTGGCATTTGTGTAGATTTGTATGTTGTAAGCGCAGACGTAGCCGTATGTAGAATTGGCAAGAGTATACATGCGCGTGGACGCATGTGCAAACGTAGACTTCGTGTTGTAAGTGTAGTTATTGGCATTGACGGGGATTTAGACTTTATGTACAGACGCGCAAATGTAGGGGTAGATATGTGTATAAACTTTTGTGTTGCAAGACATAGGAGCAACCATGTGCGTGGACGTATGTATAGCCCTCGTATTGTGAGCGTAGACATGGGCATAGCCATGTGCATGGACGTAGACGTGGATTTTCTTTTAATATTTTTCTAACCAAAAAATTTTTTTTCGATGTTTTATCAAATGCTTTTATTTCATTAATCCCCAAAATGATTTCAAGACAATATTCACAAGTAATGATCGTAGTATTTTGTAAACAAGTCTAAGAAAAGAAAAAAATGCGATTTGAAAGATACGAAGAAAGCAAACGTTTTATTGAGATGCCTTTGAATAGGCGAGAATACAAGATGCAATTCCTAGAAAGAGGTAATTACAGAAGGTTTTAAAAATGTAAATGGAAAATAAAAAAAGATAATTGCTATATTGTTCTCCAATATCCTTTTAATGATCTCATCTCCTTTGCTTCTGAATTGTATGATTCATATCTATCTCTCCCTTCATGGTTCATAGTCGCGGTTCTTATATCGCAATATTTTTGTTGTTTATTTCTCTTGTATGATCCCTAATTTTTTCCTGGATTGCCCTTTCGAGTTTTCAATCCACCGGGATAATTTTTGGTTATATGCCCCTAATTTAGCCTGGATCGCCCTTTAGGGTTTTCGATCCACCAGGACGCTCCTTTTTTCCTAAGTTGCCTGTTTAAGGTTTGAGCTTAGCGAGCTTCTTATACATAGTATTTTTGACTGCGTCTGAGTTTTCCAGATATGGTAGCCCTTCCCCATCCATTATTATAGGGATAAGACCACCACCGGAGAATGTTGTCTTGACTATGTACGGACCTTCATAATTGGGGGTCCATTTACCACGTGAGTCGAGGACAAGTAGCAGAATCTTCTTGAGTACTAGACCATGTCGTGGTCCATCTCATACAGTATACTGTTACTCAGAAAGAGTTTCGTGGCTAATTTTTGTAGAGTTGCTTGTCGATGCTGGAGGCATTTTCTGGATGTTCTTATTTTTTGAGGCCTTTCTTGGTGTCGTAAAACCAAGGCTTGTTATATTCTTATTTTTTTTATAGCAAGGCAATGTACGGGCTCTTGATTGTGTCTGTTTTTGATGTGCGATTCGTGGTTTCACCAAGTTACTTTGAATATAGACGATATAGTTGCCAGGGCATCTGTCATTTTATTTCCTTTTCGTGGGACGTGACTGGAAATGATTTTTGCAAATTCCGCAGTCGGTTTTCAAAACATGATCCCGTTACGGAACTAGTTTTTGATGTTTAGTATTTTGTTCACCATTGACTTGGTATATGGCTTGTGAGCATTCTTGGGAGAAGTCAATACTGCCCCTATATCGTGCCTTGGTTAATTTGAAGCTTCGTCGAACATGGATACCCAACGTGCCCCTGGCTCGGGTTCTTCGTCAGATCTTGGTATTTCGTAGTTGCTTATTTTTACAGCACTGTCTGTATTTGGCCTTGGCCTGTTTCTGTAGATATGCGCAATAACTGGATCAACTTCTCTGGGGCTCCGTTCTGACATTTCCCCTTAGCTTGGTTTCCCCTGTGTTCAGATTAATGGTCCTAATAGCCTCTTAATATGGTTGCGTATTGTTAGCTTTTCTTTTTCCCCTCCCTCGCCGTTTTCTCAGAGAGTTCAATATCTTTATCATCTTCCTCTTTAGCTTGGTTGATAGGAGCATCAAAATTATATCAGATTGCAACAGTAACATTATCGGTGGTTTTGGGCATGAATTTTCACCTTTATCATATTTTGGTGCCGATTTAGTATATGAACATTTGAAAATGCATATGTAGAGAAAGTATTGTCATTTTTAAATTTAAGATATAAATGCAAGAGATAGACATGGATCTTAATTGAAAAAAAAAAACTTTTATTAATCGTAAATATTGTCTGAAATAAAATGGGGGGCCCTTACAAGCAACCCCTATGCCCCGAGCTTGACATAAGTTCTTTCAAAAACAAGAAAAATTAATTAGGAAAGAATAAGATCTCAGGAATCTCCACGACGGTCCATATTTTGAGTTCTCCTTCTGGGGAACATTCTCGGATGAATTCAGTTGCCCCTTCGGTGTTGGCCTTGCTGGATATTTAAGCCACATGTCTGTCATGCACTACTCCATTGCTGACAAAAGTCTCTTGGATCGGAGGAAAATGTGCTTCGCCCTTCAGAGTAGATTTGTGTTTTTCTTCAGGGTCTTGTCCGAACTGGACTATCCCCTGGTCCCTTAGCCTTTGTAGAGCTCTTTTGAAAGCTTCATTGTGTTCTAGCAGGAGTCCATATTCCAATCGATATTCTTTCAGCGAGTTTATCGGGGTCTTTGCTTGTCTGCTTTCCCTAGAGTCAGTGACTACTTCGATTGCATTTATTGTTAGCCCATCATGCAATGACGTAGGGTCTGACGTGATGTCGGGCTTCTCAAAAGTGATGTCTTGAGAATCCAACAAATCCTGCACCTTGTGTTTGAAAGGCCAACATAGTTCTATGGTATGTCCAGGAGAATTAGCATGATATTCACATCTGGCGTTGGCATCATATCTTCGTTGGAATGACCCGACTGGAGGAGCTAGAGGCTTGAGTTCCACTAAGGATGCATTGACTAACTATTGCAATAATTGGCTAGGTGGCATAGGGAGTGGATCAAATTTAATGGGTGGCTTTCTACCTTGCTGCTGCCCTAGGGGGATCACTAATGGTTGTTGAACTCTGGGTTATGGCACTACAACATTAATCTCTCCCTCCTTTCCCTTGGTGAAGTTTGAAGCAGGCCATTTTGAATTGTAGGGAGCATTTGATGGTCCCCCTGATATCTTCCCACTTTTTATCCCAGTCTCGATTCTTTCTCCGATGGTTACTAGGTCTGAGAACCCAGAAGAGAAACTTCCAATCATCATCTCATAATACAACCCGTGCAAAGTTCCCATGAATGTGTCTACTAACTCCTTCTCTAATAGTGGTGGTTGCACACGGGATACCAATTCCCTCCATCTTTGAGCATACTCTTTGAAGGACTCTTCTTTCTTCTAGGACAAATTCTGGAGTTGCATGCGGGTAGGCGCCATGTCCAGGTTATATTTGTAATGCTTTAGGGAATTATTAGCAAGATCTACCAAGGTTCGAATATGCGTTCGCTCCAATTACATATACCAGTCTGAAGATGCCCCACTCAGGCTATCTTGAAAATAGTGAATCATCAGCTTCTGATCGTGGGCATGGGCATGCATCTTCCTGCAATACATGCGGAGATGATTTCTCGGGCAAGTGAGCCCCTTGTATTTTTCAAAGTCAGGTACTTTGAAATTTGGTGGAATCACCACATCAAGAACTAGACCCATTTCGAGAGCGTCTACTTCGAAAGCGTCAAAACCCTCCACAGCTTTTAGTCTTTCCTCCATAACTTTATACTGATTCATCACTAGTGGATTATCAACAGCATGAGTACCAGTCATCTTTGAGGGTGCTTGGTTGGCATCCTCTAGGTCATGGTCTATGCATTGCAGGTCCAAGTAGTTGTCTGCATCATTGGTCGGAATCTTTAGGGTACGAGATACCCCTGCTTTTGGCGGCGGTGGGACAAACCCTTCAGTTTCAGCTTCTTGTTGGGCCATGACGAACTTCTAGAGTCTTGCTTCTGACTCTTTCCTTAGTTGGTGACCGCTTGATGCACCAATAGTCTGGGCTACTTCCTTGAAAGCTGTCTTGGGAATCTGGTCTTGCCTGTCAATAATGTTCTTCAAAGCTAGGAGAACTTGACTCAGATCTCCTTTCATTGAGGTGATGTCACCCTTTACTTGGTCGAGATCCTCTTTGAACGCAGCCTGAGTTTCCTTGATTTTCTCCATTGCTTTTTGTTAATAGGCCCTGGTTTGATATGGAGTCCAAGGAGGTGGTGATCTTCTTCTACCAATGGTTTAGCTGGAGAGATGTTTGTGAAAAATGAGTTTTGACATGATATGCGGGTGTTCTATAAATGCATGCATGCGAATGGATGAATATGAAACAATTACTTGTTTTTAATGTCTTATTCACTTGGGTATGTATTTGTCTTTTTCTTATTATTTTACTTAGCGACTATCTTTATAATAGATACGCAAACGCGATGTGGAAACAAAATGCCTTTATTAAAGGTAACATAATTCAGATATTGAAAAATATTACAATCTTAAACCAAAACTTTATTTGCGTGAAATCAAGCAAAAAGGAAATAAGTCTTCTGGGCGCGCCTGCGGATATCTGACCTGGAAATCATGCCCCTTGACTTGATAAATCTTGAGAAAATCTTCAACACGTTATTTCCCTTTCGTGGCCTTGATTTTAGATATGTTTGGCGTGTTGACGCGAGCAAGTTGTTTCCTTCGGTATCCATTTTTTTAAAGACAGTCACCGAGATCTTGATCTTATTTTTTGGTACCCCATGAATAAGACAAAGAACGGGTGATGAATATATGATGAATGTATGATGTATACATGAAATATACGAATGCGTGGGTGTTAGGTTGAGTGACGAGACTTTTTGTAATAAGTACCCTTAGAAGGTAGGTTTCTTAATTTTGTCCTACGGTTGGTTTACCCTTCCATAAGGCGGCTTCCTTAAGGGTGTAATGAATAACACCAAAGGGAAAGGGCACAAGGGCCTCCCTTAGGTGGAGCCTCTTTACGGACTGAGACTTCCGTCTCAAAGTCGTGAAAGGTCTCGTCATGAGATTTTAGGTTAAGGTCGTTACAAAGAGTCATGGGTGACCTTCCAAAGTCCTACTCGTCAAGAGGATATCTCTCGATAAGTATTCCTTTTTCGGAATTTCACCAACTCTAGGAGAATTCGTCACATAAACTCGCAGGGATGATGTACCCCCTAAGCTAATAGACGAACCTTCTTTCTAAGGGTTATATTGGAAATATTTTTGAGATAGAAAAATCCCGCCACGCAGTAAATATATGATGATAATAGAAATTGACAGTAAATAAATAAATGTGATAAATTAGATAAATGCGATAAATAAATAAAGCAAATAAAAATAGAAACCCAAAAATACCTAAACCTAGGGTTAAGGAGAGTCCCCAGTAGAGTTTCCAGCTGTAGCAACCAGTTTTTAAATCAAGAGTCGCCATTATTAGTTTTTATCCTAGGGAAGGGAATCTAATAGAAAACCCTAATTCACAGAGATTCCAGGTTTCAGATTCAATTACACGAAAGGAAGGTGTTAGGCACATTTCATTCACCTTGTTCACAAGGATATTAGACTCTAGGTTTAGGTTTGGGTTAAACTGGATTTTAAGTTTTAATTAGAAAGACTCGCCACGATTTTAGATCGTATGCCTACATATCCTCTTATGAGGAATCAGAGTCCCAATTCGTAGTTCGTATGGGGTTGGTGTTTTTTAGGGGTTGCAAATATATTTGGAATCACCTTGCATTTTGACCGGTTGTAGTGATTGCGGACAATTTGGCTAAATGCCCGATTAGTCAAAATCCGTTTGAAACCCTTTTGCAAAAAACAGTTGTTTAGATTAGTTTTTTGCGAAAAATAGTTTGATGTTTGTTGAATATTTTTTAATCGCATTAACTGCAAAAGCTCCTGAATAATGCATGATAAAAAAATATTTAATGCAATATGTAGAAAATAATATACTCATGAGTTTTAAATAAAAATAATTTATTTACATGATATAAGAAATAATAATTATATAGTAATAAATATTAATATTAATAATAATTATTATTATTATAAAGGAAAAAGGAAAAAAAATAATATAAAAGAATACAGAATTAAAAATATAATAATTAAAAATATAAAATAATTAAATTAAATAAGGGGGTGCAGTTTTTTAATTATGGCGGTAAATAGGGGGTGTTATAAACAGCTTGGGTTAGGCCCATAATGCATCCTGGACAAGGGGGGTGTAATTCGTTTTGTGGTTTAGTAATTTGTAGGAGGGGGAGTGTAAAGTAGTGGGCTTAAGCCTAACGAGGTTTGGAGAGAGGCCTGAGTGATTTGGGTGTTGCGAGGATGCATGGTCTTACGGTGGACCTGGCCGCTTGGCCATCCACCTAGGATCTAATGGATGAGATCAAAAGGGTGCACAATTATTATTATGGGCACGCAAGCACTGGATCATTTACGGATTAACATTTAATTCTTATTGTTTTGTTTTAGTTACAACATGCATCCTCTTCTTTCTCTCTCAATGCACAAACCCTTTTAACCTTCTTCTACCTCTTCAAAACCCAACCACAGCGACCACCAAAATAAAATTCTCCCCACGGTAACCCAATCACCCTCGATCGACCCCTAGACCCAAAACGACATAAAAGCTAGGAACCTTACCCTTGTGCGTTTGTTCTGATTCTGATTCTTTTCAGATCCGGTTTTTACGTAATCCCTTCTTCTGGCTTGTAGGTTCCGGCAAGGCTTAGCGATGATGAGGCGACAACGAGAGGTTGAAGATTATGGCGCGGTGGAGGCTATGGCCGATTAGTGGCTAGCGATTAGGGTTTCGGATCTCGAAACCCTAATCACTCTTCTCTCTTTCTGGCAAGGTCCCTGTTCCTCCGTTTTATCCAATCCTCGCAGTGTTGTTCTTCAAGGTTTTCGTTATGCTCCGTCCTTTTTGTAACTCCTCGCCCTATTTCTCTGTATCAAATTTTCTTTCTTTCTCTGTATATGTCTCACGATCCCCCGAATCCTCTCCCCTGTATTTCAATTTCTGTTTAGTACTTATAGGGTTAGGTCTTGCAACAATAGAGATTACTATTATCAGTTTGATTAGCTTAGATTTAGGTTATACATAGAGATTTAGGGATTCAATTGATTGGGATTGATTTTGTTTGCTTTTGTAATATATTTTGCTCGGATTTGATTTGGTGTTGTACCGTAAAAATCCAGGATTTTGTTTCAATAAAAATTTGATTTGAACAATGAATGTTCTAATTGGAACTGCATAATTTGCTCTCTAATCTGCACAATACTTGTTTGTACAATTGAAACGCACATATCTTCCTGCAGTAATTGATACAGTGATTGTTAGCAAAAATTGGGCTTTGCATCACAAGTTTTGGTCCAACAACAATACAGTACAACACAATATTTTTTTGTATAACTAGGCCCAAATGGGCTTTTTTTTGTCTGGCCCAATACTAGTTGTTTAAAACACAAAACTTTTAATAAATAAATTTTAAAAATAATATTTAATGTGGTATCTTTTAATGAGAACATCAATAATAAAAAAAAAGGTTTAATAGTAATAGTAGAAATTCGATTTGGGCTTACCAGTTTTAAACAAAAATAATTTTTTTGGGCCTTGTACTATTTCAAAACAAAATTTTTAATAAAATAAATTTATAATATTATTTAATTTACCTAAATGAAATAAATCCTTTTTTTCCCTTAACAGGCTGTAAAGAACACTCTAGAAAAATGATAATAACAGAAAATGTTTTATAACAATTTTCTAAAATAAATGAGCAACAAAAATGAACACTGGACCGATCTTAACAAGAATACCCATGGGCCTGCAATGTGTACCTCTTTTTTTACTAACGAAAAAAAAAGGGATAAGTTATCTAATTTTTAATTAATATCAACTTAAACTTAAGCAGCCTTAATAATTTAATAACTTAGTAATTATTCGAATAATTTTTATTTTCGAATTGCATGGGTCATTGGCCAACATGCCTCTTGGACGAATTTATGAGTCTTTCGAATTTAGAAAGCCCCGCCTTCCTGAATTAAAATACACCCCGAGTCTAGGATAAAGATAGACCATCAGATACTGCTGTGCCATCTTTAATTAAATATTTCTTTTTTTTCAATCTCGAAAAAAAATCATCGAGGTAGGACAAATTTGGGGTACGACACAAATCGGTAGATTTGTGGTTCATTTCTCTTCCTCTTTGTGTATTCTTTATGTATTGAGTTTGTACATGTATTTACTCTGAACTTATGTATATTTGTCGCCCAAGGCATTATATTAAACTTTCTTTACAAATCTTTGTGGATTGTTGTCTTGGATTTTTGCTCTGTGCTAGGGATTTGAGTTGTTATAGACATATACTGCTTAGATTCTTATCTAGGATGATTATCTGTTAGTTTCTGAACTCTAGAGATAGATTTAGAGCTGACGTCTACTTGGGTGTAAGAGCTTAATGCCTTTGTGTGGTTGTGCTTTGCTGAGAGACCGTCAGTGTGATTACATAGTTGTCTTCTATGTTGTTGAGGAGGTAGAGAGATCATTTCCTTGGTGATACAGACGGTCTCTCAATTTGGGTTAGAAATGACTTAGGTTGTGAGTGATACGTAGTGACATTGATGAGTATTGTTAGGTTGAATGTAACTGGTCGGTAGATTTAAGTCTGTGATGAGTGGAGTATATGCAGGCTTGATAAGTTCTTCCCTAGTTTTTACTTTTGCTTACATTTATTTTCTGTTGATGACATTTTCTTTACTAACACATTTATCCTCAAACGCATTAACAAGAGATTTTCCGAACGATAATTCAATAACCAATCTCTGTGGATACGATATATTCCCGGATAAATATTTATAAAACTTTTGTTGCTTCCCGCTCTACCGCTTCAACAAAATGGCGCTGTTGCTGGGGATTGGTTCTATTGTTTTTGCATTGCGATAATTCTTTTGTTTTTGAGTTTTGTAGATATCGCATATATTGTCTATTTTTACTTGTGTATATTTATACTTGTATATGTTTACTATACTTATAAATTTATTATATCATTATTTGTTTCCTTTCATGTTTGCTTGTGTGTTGGTTAGGAATAACCAGGTGGAAGCAACTTGGAGGAACATTCTTAAATAACAGGCGTCAAGCTTACTGCGTAAAACAAACATGTTTTATCGTTTTCCATTTTATTAGTTTAGTTAGTGTGTTGATTGTTGTATAAACAAGTTGAAATAAGACTTATTCTAAATTCTTATATCTTCATTTTTCAACTTGTTTATTTTACTTTCATTTGTTTATTTTTGTTGATGTTCTTTGGACTCGAATTTTAGTTCGATAACTTGTAGAATATTGAGGTGATTTGTCAAGTTTGATCGTTTCGACTTGCGAATGCATGGTAATGATTTTGTTAAATTTTTGTACACGTTTGAGGTATGTGTTTATCGCTTTCTATACTTTATCATATTCATGATACTTATACTTTTTACAATTTTTATGACATTCATTCTTTTGTATACTTGTTCATTTATGAATCACTTTAGTTCCTACCCTTTTTGTAAGGTAGCGTTCTATTGTTCACATATGCTGGAGACCATAATTCTTGTTTTAATTGGATTTCATTATGCTTAATATTTTGTTTGTGTTGATTGTATGAAAGCTTGAAGATGATCAAGGCAATTTTTTTTGTTTCATTTTGAGCATAACTACCTTGGCCAAATAAGTCAATTCACGTTGTGAGTGTGTGATCATTAGTAACCCCTTTAAGATTTTTGTCGATATCCATGTTGTATTTTCTAAATGCTTGTCTATGAGTGTTTAGTTTCCCTTTTTGAATGGATGTTGATTCGTTGTTTTCTTGAACCCTCAACCATTATTTTGGCTTGAATTTTTACCTTGCCTTAGAAAGTATGGAGTATTCACTTTAATGTATGGTTGAATTAAAGTTGGGGAGAAAAATGATTGTGCATTTATTGGTTGATTGCTATGAGGTTGAAAATAAATGGAAAAAAAAGTGATAGAAAAAGAAAGGAAAAAAATAGGAAAGCATTGAAAAATAAAAACAAAAAGAGTATGGAATAATTTTATGTTGAATAAGTGATGTGTGTTGGTTTGAAATTTTGGATGAAGAAGAAGTTTGATTGAAATTCTATTGTTTGAAACTTTGTGGAAGTAATTACTCCCTTAGGTTTAGGCAAGTTTTTGTTTCGATTAGTTTTAGGACTTATAACTTATTTGTTAACCAAGCCACATTACAACCATTAAAAGCCCTTGAGATTCTTCATTTTATGTTTTCAATGTAAATTTTTGGATTAATACATAATTTAGTCTATTGTTTGCAAGATTGTTGGGTGAGTGAAAATACCCCATTTTTGTGTGTTTTTCAGCTACCGATGATTATGTTTGCTAGGTATGATTCAATTGTGACAAATTATTATTTTAAAATGTTTGGCATATTCTTTGTATTTAGAATTTGTTTAATGATTATGTTATTGTCGTAGTTTAGTGGTAAGTATGTTTCTTCGTGTGTACCGTTTTTCATTGGAACCACTGCATTTGTTTTCCGTTTTCAAAACCTGTTGATTCGTGATTCTTTGATTTATCATGCTTTGTTCTTTATTTTATATGACTTTGTTTGAGGATAATCAATAGTTTAAATTGGGGAGAGTTTGATAAGTGCAAAATTGTAGCTATTTATGTATATACTTTTTGTTGCACTTATCGACTTTTTATTTTTAATATCATTGAATAAACCCGACTTTTGTATAAATACATTTCCTTTGTGTTAATTTGTGTTTTTTTGTACATAGGGTATCGTTTGATGTTTTTCCATTCATTTTGTAGGTATTGATGCGTATCTGGAGCATGAACAATAAAGTGTCAAAGACACGGCCTCAAACGCGCGATTTTTAGTAACTCGTTAACGAATAAGGCTCAAAATCAAAGAATAAAAAATAATAAGTTTGGTTTATATTCTGTCATTTTTCGAAAGAGCATGGAATAAGCTTTCCAACACTTCGAACCGAGCGCGAATCATAGTTACGGTTCAAAAGTGTTTTGCCAAAATAATGCAGGATGTTCTGCTGATTTTCCAACTTTCTGTCATCCATCTCCGGGCGATCCTTTTGGTCACCGGGCGATGCTAGACGAGCTGTAGCATGGAAAAAATGTTATTTTGGTTGTCGGGCGATGCTAGACAGTCAGAAATGCGTATTTAGGTGTAAAAACACATTTATTTGGTATGGTTTTGGGTATTTTTGATCACAACTCCATAAACATTCATTTTTAGATAGGATTAGCTTAGAAAACAACATTTAAGCTTGCATACGGATGATCCGGGTGGATTACTCATCAATTGGCGCTGACAAACCGGTAGATTTATGGTTCATTTCTCTTCCTCTTTGTGTATTCTTTATGTGTTGAGTTTGTACATGTATTTACTCTTAAATTATGTATATTTGTCGCCCATGGCATTATGTTAAAATTTCTTTATAAATCTTTGTCGATTGTTGTCTTGGATTTTTGCTCTTTGCTAGGGATTTGAGTTGTTATAGACATATACTGCTTAGATTCTTATCTAGGATGATTATCTGTTAGTTTCTGAACTCTAGAGATAGATTTAGAGCTGACATCTACTTGGGTTTAAGAGCTTAATGCCTTTGTGTGGTTGTGCTTTGTTGAGAGACCGTCAGTGTGATTACATAGTTGTCTTCTATGTTGTTGAGGAGGTAGAGAGATCATTTCCTTGGTAATACAGTCGGTCTCTCAATTTGGGTTAGAAATGACTTAGGTTGTGAGTGATATGTAGTGACATTGATGAGTATTGTTAGGTTGAATGTAACTGGTCGGTAGATTTAAGTCTGTGATGAGTGGAGTATATGCAGGCTTGATAAGTTCTTCCCTAGTTTTTACTTTTGTTTATATTGATTTTTTGTTGATAAATTTTTTTTACAAACCCATTTATCCTCAAACTCATTAACGAGAGATTTTTCAAACGGCAATTTAATAACCAATCTCTGTGGACACAATAAATTCCCAGATAAATATTTCCAAAAATTTTGTTGCTTGCCGCTCTACCGCTTCAACAAAATAGCGCCTTTGCTTGGAATTGGCTCTATTGTTTTTGCATTGCGATAATTATTTTGTTTTTGAGTTTTGTAAATATCGTATATATTGTCTATTTTTACTTGTGTATATTGATACTTGTATATGTTTACTATACTTATAAATTTATTATATCATTGTTTGTTTCCTTTCACGTTTGCTTGTGTGTTGGTTAGGAATAACCAGGTGGAAGCAACTTGGAGGAACATTCTTAAATAACAGGTGTCGAGCTTACGGTGTAAAATAAACATGTTTTATCGTTTTCCATTTTATTAGTTTAGGTAGTGTGTTGAATGTTGTATAAACAAGTTGAAATGTGACTTGTTCTAAATTCTTATATCTTCACTTTTCAACTTGTTTATTTTACTTTCATTTGTTTATTTTTGTTGCTGTTGTTTGGACTCGAATTTTGGTTCGATAACTTATAGAATATTGAGGTGATTTGTCAAGTTTGATCGTTTCGACTTGCGAATGCATGGTAATGATTTTGTTAAAGTTTTGTACAAGTTCGAGGTATGTGTTTATCGCTTTCTATACTTTAGCATATTCATGATACTCATACTTTTTAAAATTTTTATGCCATTCATTCTTTTGTATACTTGTTCTTTTGTGAATCACTTTAGTTCCTACCCTTTTTTTAAGGTAGCTTTCCATTGTTCGCGTATGCTGGAGACCATAATTCTTGTTTTAACTGGATTTTATCATGCTTAATCTTTTGTTTGTGTTGATTGTATGAAAGCTTGAACATGATCAAGGCAATTTTTTTGTTTCATTTTGAGCACAACTACCTTGGCCAAATAAGTCAATTCACCTTGTGAGTGTGTGATCATTAGTAACCCCTTTGAGATTTTTGTCAATATCCATGTTGTATTTTCAAAATGCTTGTCTATGAGTGTTTATTTTACCTTTTTGAATGGATGTTGGTTTGTTGTTTTGTTGAACCCTCAACCATTAGTTTAGCTTGAATTTTTACCTTGCCTTAGAAAGTAGGGAGTATTCACTTTAATGTATGGTTGAATTAAAGTTGGGGAGAAAAATGATTGTGCATTTATTGGTTGATTGCTATGAGGTTGAAAATAAATGAAAAAAAGTGATAGAAAAAGAAAGGAAAAAAATAGGAAAGCATTGAAAAATAAAAACAAAAAGAGTATGGAATAATTTTGTGTTGAATAAGTGATGTGTGTTGGTTTGAAATTTTGGATGAAGAAGAAGTTTGATTGAAATTCTATTGTTTGTAACTTTGTGGAAGTAATTACTCCCTTAGGTTTAGGCAAGTTTTTGTTTCGATTAGCTTTAGGACTTATAACTTGTTTGTTAACCAAGCCACATTACAACCTTTAAAAGCCCTTGAGATTCTTAATTTTATGTTTTTAATGTAAATTTTTGGATTAATACATAATTTAGTCTATTGTTTGCCAGATTGTTGGATGAGTGAAAATACCCCATTTTTGTGTGTTTTTCATCTACCGATGATTATGTTTTCGAGGTGTGATTCATTTGTGACCAAGTATTATTTTAGAATGTTTCACAATTTCTTTGTATTTAGCATTTGTTTCATGTTTATGTAATTATCGTAGTTTAGTGGTAAGTATGTTTCTTCGTGTGTACCGTTTTTCATTTGAACCACTGTATTTATTTTCCGTTTTCAAAACCTGTTGATTCATGATTCTTTGATTTATCATTCTTTTTTATTTATGTTATTTGACTTTGTTTGAGGACAACCAATAGTTCAAGTTAGGGAGAGTTTGATAAGTGCAAATTGTAGCTATTTTTGTATATACTTTTTGTTGCACTTATCGACTTTTTGTTGTTAATATCGTTGAAAAAACCCGAATTTTGTATAAATACATTTAGTTTGTGTTTATTAGTGTTTTTGTGTACATAGGGTACCGTTTGATGTTTTTCCATTTATTTTGTAGGTATTGATGCTGTTGTACCCAAATTTTTTCCCCTAAGATCCCTCCATCATACCATGTTGTTTCACTCACATCAAGATCACACTAGGATTCTTGGTTCCACTCCCTACATTTAATTTTGCCTTTTTGAGGAATTACCAAGCACCTTGACTTATGTCCATTTTGTGATCATGAATATTGTTTTGATTTCTTCACTTAACTAATGAAATACAATGTTGGCTTGTCTTGCTTGTTATCCATATAGGTAAGGGCAATGAGATTTATCAAGCTACTCCATGGGTTCATGATTTTATTTCCATGCCCTAGTCAACATAGCTTGAGAATTTCAAACCTTACCGCTGGATTGGTTTTGGAAGAATTGGCATGGCAAAGTGGCTTTGGTTCATCACATTTCAAGGTTATTAGATTTGACTCAAAAGTACAAGGGGTTAATTGGAGAAGTTGTCATGTTTGGATAAGGCCTTGTTCCTATTGGTCACAAGAGCATATTTATCTCAAATTTCAAGATTTGGAAGTGGTTTTGGTGGCTATGAGTCCTCATCATCATCCTCAACAACTTCTATTCACAAAGAAAGATTATTGGCACAAGAGGTTTGTTCAAACTTGTCAAAGTTCCTCAAAGCATTCTCTTGATCTAGAAGCTAGGGTTTTGAACTTCAAAGGAGCATATATTGCTCAACTTTTGGTATTTTTGAGTGATTCCAAAGAAATATTTCTCTTCAAAGGGTTATCAACAAATCACTTCAAAAGTTCCAAGAAGTTTTCATATGGAAGGGACTTGGTGAAGAAGAAAGATTATAAGTCATCTAGATGAATCCATAATTTTCCATATGTGACTTCAAATGGTCATAACTTGGTCAATTTTTATCACCTTGAGTCCATTATTTTTCCATAATGATCTTGAAGATGTGTACTTTATGCCTTCTTTCATGTGCAAAGTGAGAAAATGGATAGAAGTTTCCTTAAATATGCAAAAAATTATAGGTCATTTCATGATTTTTGGCCAACTTCAACAAGTCATAACTTGCTCAATTTTTAGATATTTTGAGTGGTTCAAGTTTCAAAATTTCATTCAATAAACCTACTTCATTCCATATTTTTTGGTAAAGAGAAAATTCCAAGTGGAAGGCCATGTTTGGATGCAAAAGATTATAGGTAATTTTTGAAGAAGAATTTGAAATATTTCTAAGTATGGAAAGTTAACTCTTTTTCTTCAACTTTGACTCCATGTAACTTTAAACTCAAGCATCCATTTGATTCCATTCTTTTGCCACTACAAATCTTGTAACCTCATCTTTCCAAAGCATCAAGAATCATGCCCTAAGACCCCTTGAGTTGGAAATGCCATGGATTTGAATTTGGTAACTTGAAACTGATTTTTTCACAAAGTCAAAATTTTGAAATCCATAACGTGACTTCTAAACACAAGATTTATGAGTGTTTTTGATTTAAACTTGATTAGAGAACTTGCCAGAAGTGATTAGTACCCCAAAATGCATGATTTGGTTGAGTTTTGATGAAAATGAAGTCACACTTCACTCGTGCTCGACCCTCACTCAATTTCCCTCCAAACTTACTTGTTTCTTCAAATTTTCATTCCCATTCACTTCCCTATAAAAAGAGGGTTATTCCCCATTCATTTCTTCAAGCCTTGAGAGCCAAGAACACCCTGCCAAAACCTCACACGAACCCATCTTTTTTGAATTCAGTTTCTGAGATTTAAGCTCCCTTTTCCAAAATTATTTGCGCATTCATCATCCTTTATCATCATATAAACTCTCCAGCACTTAAACCAATCAAAACGAGCCATAATTCAAGCTATAGAAGTCCAGTTTCAGAGCTTCTTCCTTGAACTTAAAAAAGATAGAATTCTCTACCATTTGGATTCAAATCAAACACTAATCTATTCTACTCCTTCTCCTGATTCTCATGCTGCTTACAACTTTTAAATCCATTGAGAATTGAGAGAGAAATCTCAAATTGAAGGTGCTCGCTATTTTCTGGGTTTTTGATTCATATCTCTCTCCATACCTGATATAAATTTGGCACGATGGTTGTGTTAGAATTGTCTTGAAGAGACGAGTTCAATGATGCTAGCCTGAGATCCTAACTTTTCCGTTTGAAGAATCTCACAAAATCCCCATTGCATGGTGTCTGGAGGTTGAAGACGATGACATGTCTCGTCTCAGCCAATGGTAGCGTGCCAAACGTTTTAATTTCATTGGTTGCCCTTTTTCTGATCCCATGTGTATCTCATTAAGGTCCATATCAAGCACAGCGTGTCTGGTCCACTGGACTAGCTTGCTAACGCGTTTTGACTATGATCTGATGGTCCACATCTTTTTGGTTTTATTTTATTTTCTGATTTTATATTTTTATTGATTAAATTTCCAAAAATTCATAACTCTTTTATTTTTTATCCAAAAATTATGAAAAAATTAACAAAAATACTTTGAATTATTTCTGATCTCATGACTATTTTTTCACATTTTTATTTTAAAATTTAGTTTTTTTTTTTGTATTTTTTTCTCTCTTTTAATTATCAAAAAAATACTTTCTGACATTTTTTAATTATGAAAAAATTCATATATGTTATTTTGCATATTTTTGACTTTCTGAAAATTTTATAGAATTTTATGTTGAGGTTTACTATTTTTGACCTATTATATGTTTGTTTGAGCAATTTTAAATAGTATAAAAATAGTTTATGACTTTTAAAAATTACCAAAATTTTTATAAAAATATTTGGATCCATTTCTGATTTTTCTATGGCATTACTTCTCACTTCTTGATTAATTTGAACATAATTGATATTTTTATCATTATTTTCTATTTTTAAAACATTTTTTAATCCTTTTTTATATTAAATATGATATTATTTTGTGATTATTTTCTGGCTAATCTTGGGTTAGGTTTTGGATCATGATCTTTATTAACATCATTGGATCCATGGTGTTGAGTTTAACTCCACAAAAAATGGATGAATGATTTTAATAATAGTTTGATTAAAATTTAATTCAAATGTGGTTTGTATATTTTTTTACCCTATCCCTCTTCATCTCATCCCCTCCTTATTGCACCAAATGTTGTTGGAGCATGATCTCTATATTATGTCTCAAAATAAATGGTGCATAGATTGCTATTGACCGGCCTCAAAATAGGTGCGACTTCTATATAAGTCCACTTACGATTGCTTAACATAGAGCTAAATTTTGTCCCGATTAGAATAAATGATCATTCGTGGCCTAAACTTATGATTGCCAACCCAAGTATGTTAATTTGATCTCTTTGATCCAATAACCTTGAGATTCATTGTGTGGAGGCTTTGGTTCTACCAATCCTCTAATGGATCTATAACACCTTTGGTCAACACGGATCACTTAAACATCATAGATCATTAAATGATACTTGTGAAAATTCCAAATGGATGATATACTTGACAAAAAGTAAATGCAACTTGTGGTATGGAGGCTTTGGTTCTACCAATCCTCTAATGAGTTCCAAATGCAAGTTTCAAGATGGTCATCCAACTAACCACTAATTATTGACTTGTTTTATCTTGTGTTTTTATTCTTTTTTATACTTTATGTACTATTTACTTTTAGCATTTACATTTCATGCCATTTTCATCTTTGCTCATTTGAGCATTTATTTTCTTGCCATTTTTACTTTGCTCACTTGAGCTTTTCTTTTCCTTTCTTAAGATACTTAATAATCAACATAAACCCTAAAAAACCTTTAATGGAACTTGGACTATTTGGTTACTATCCTTGGTATTATGGAGCATGGGACTTTTTCATGGACTTAGAATTAGAAACCTTGGCCTATCTTGGAGACCTTGTGATCTTATCTGATTATTTTGTCTGGAGTTCTTGAGGTTTGCCTCAAGATATTGGGTTGCTTGTTTGTTTTTATGTGCAGGTTTTTGTGATTACATTCTCTGTTTGTAATCTGGAATTCACCCGTATACAGCCGTTACTCTGCCCAATTTTTGTGAAGACTTAATACACTTGAAGTTTGGTTCTCTCAAGAGGTCTAGTATCTTTGCTTGCTTGGTTTCAATCCAAAGAATGAGAATTCTATCTTTACACATAATGTCAAGTATTGGCTTCTTGTTGGTTAGATGATTCTTCTCCTTAGATTTTACCTTATGCTTTAGGATAGTCTCTTCTTCTCCTTCCATATTCTTTAATTTCAAAAATCTTCTCCCCCCTTTTGAAAACTCTTCTTGTTTTTAAACTTGAAACACTTTCATAATAAACTTGGACCTAGGTCCATGCATTTTCAAAATATTTTCATAAATAAACTTCAATCAACTTAACAATACCTTGACATTTTTTGTGAGAAGACTAAAAGTCAATCAATCTCATTTCAAACTATTTTGCCACTTTGGCTTCTACTTTAAAACTTTTCTCAAAATATTGGACTCTTGTCAATCTTTGTAGTGATGCAACAACTATACTTCTACAATATGTAGTGAAGTGAGATATTTTCAACTTGGGTGTTGAGTGAGGCATTGTTGATTTTAAAATCCAAGCCATATCCTCCATTTTGAGATGATGAAAATTCTTATTTCTCATGATTGTGGGTAGTAAGTATGTTTTTCACACGGACAATGACGATGATGTCTTATCTCTTAAAATTAACCAACACACTTGTGTTTCAAATTTTTAAAAGAGGAACTACGTGTACCCTGATCCCCTATTGCACGAAAGGTGGTGCGTAGACACTAAAGATTCGCAACCGCGGCGGGTGCAAAAATCATTAAAAAATATACTTCTCTTCTCACCTCCACCATCTATTTATATACAACATATTTTATAGCCAAAATATACAGATTTTTTAAAGATGTTCCTGCGAAGTACCGTAGATGTTTAGGGTGCTAATACCTTCCCTTTGCATAACCAACCCCCTTACCTTGAATCTTTCCCCCTCTTTTTGGGTTACTCGCTCTTTTCCCATTCCTCTGGAAATAATAAAGCGCGGTGGCGATTTTTATTTTTAATTTGTATAAAGTCTAGTCAATCCAATGGCTTAGTCTTGAACATTTCTACCGCTATAGAAAAATGGTGACTTCACTGAGGAAAGATTGACCTCTTGCTGGTCCATCCCTAAGTGGGTTGAGCCTATCTTTGTTTATATCTGTATATGTGCTATTGTTGTTTATGTGTTATATTTTGTATATATGTTTGTTTGGATTTTCCTGATTTTCAGGGTGCTTGGTGATTACTCATAAGTCCTATACCCGGACTTGGGCAAACTTTAAGATAGGACGGGCGGTATAGTCATGTTAACTTTGAGGGAGTAATCCCACAAAAGGATGCGTGAGATCCCCCACTCAGTGGAGGCCCCTTTGACTGTAGTGTCGTTTACCGAGTAATCTGGAAGACGTACTGCTTTCAACCTGGGAGCCTACTGAAACAGAGGATCGTAGAATACCAAACCCATCTTGGAATTTTAGGTGTAGTGCGGAAGCTATGACGGAGTAATCCGGAAATAGTTGTCACTCGATAGTACGCTCGGACGAGTCTTTCTTAAGAATATTTCTAATTACCGAGTTAATCGGGAAGTTGGTAATATCCGAAGGAAGGATGTAGACTCTGGGAACCTCTAGAACCTGGTTCGGCAGGTGATAACTCTTAGACCAACACCTTATGGGTAGTACCTTCGACCTCATGCTCGTGACGTTGAACCTATGAACCCTATATGTGTGATCTTGTGTGTGTTTGTTGCATCATGCATCCATGCACTCATAAGCATCTTTTGAAGAAAACAATATTTCAAGGGATTTAAAGGTTGACTATTTGTGAATATCTTAGGTACTTTTAACCATGGATTTTGGAAAGAGAAAGATCGGGAAATACAGTTTCAAGGATCCCAAGATAGATGAGTTGGTCAATCTAATTCCAGAGATCGAGTGTTCTGTAGACTTTCGAAAGAAGTATGGATCCATTATTCCTCTCATGAAGCTGAAGATGAAGGATGGTATTCTCTCGACCTTGGTCCAGTTCTATGATCCGATGTATCACTGCTTTACTTTTCCCGATTATCAATTAATGCCCACACTGGAGGAGTATTCTCATCTATTGGATTTACCTGTTACCGATCGTGTTCCTTTTACTGGTTTGGAGGGTGAGCCAAAACCACATGAGATTGCTGCTTTGATTCATCTGGGGAAGTCTGAGGTGGAAGCCCATATGACTACTAAAGGAGGGATTGGAGGATTACCAGCTTATTTCTTATTGGAGAAAGCTTGTTACTTTTCCAGAATGAAGAGTACAGTTGCTTTTGAGGCCATCTTTGCTCTACTTGCTTATGGATTGTTCTTATTTCCTAATGTGGACAAGTTTGTCGACATTAACGCTATAAGGATTTTCATGATTGGAAACCCAGTTCCTACACTATTGGGTGATGCTTATTACTCTGTTCATCTTCGGAATTCTTATCATGGGAGAATGATTATTTGTTGCACGCCTTTGTTGTACCGGTGGTTCATCTCTCATATGCCTCATTCTGATGCTTTTTGGGATGTCAAGAAGGAACCCCGTTAGGCTCCTAAGATCATGGCACTTACTCACTCAGATATTGATTGGTATCATCGAGCTTATCAGGATGTGGAGATTATTGACAGTTGTGGTAGTTTCCCCAATGTACCGCTTCTTGGTACAAAGGGAGAAATTAACTATAACCCTGTTCTTGCACGGCGACAACTTGGTTATCCGATGAAGGATAAGCCGAATAGTATTCATTTGAGTAGTTTCTTTCTGAAGGAAGGAGAAGACCATAAGAAAGCTAGGGAGAAGATTGCGAAAGCCTGGAGTCACAATCACAAGAAGAGTGGGAAGGATTTGGGACCTAAGGGTGTTGTTTCTTTGGAGCCATATCTTCAGTGGGTCCGATCGAGAGCTATTCAGTTAAAGATGCTGTTGTACCCCAAAATTTTCCCTCCCATATTCTTCAAGATTTGGCAAGATCAAGCTTCAAAATCCCTCAAGGGTTGCACAGTCCAATTGCCTCCTAACACAGTCAAAATTAGGGTTTTGGTTCTTGCAAAGAAATTGAGGCTTTCAAGGGTCCAATCAAGTCCCATATGCCTATATAGATTGTCAAACATCTATATGTCAAGTTTCAAGACTCACAGCATCAAGTTGCACAGTCAAAAGCCCTAAATGCTTCACAGTCAACTGTAGGGGTAAAATGGTCATTTGACAGTCAAAAGTCAAAATTTTTGGTCAACATCTTATTTTGAAGCCACAATCATAATTTGATCAATTCTTGATCATGATTCTACAAGCATGGCTCAAAAAGTCTCAAGATGCAAAAGTTTCTATTTTTGGACAGTTGAAAAGTCAACTGCAAATTGACCAAGGCATAACTTTTTCATGGTTTATCATAAAAATCCCATCCAAAGCTCATTTTGAAGGGGATGACATTTCCTACAACTCATCTTCACACTCCAAGTCCAAGAAATGCTCTCACAAAAACTTATCAATTTCAACATTATAGGTCATTTTCAAAAGTCAACAAAAAGGCACCTTAAAGTCAAAGACCATAACTTGAGATTGGTAAATCAAAATGACATGGGACCAAAGACATTGGTTAGAGGACTTCAAGACCTTTCCAAAATGTCCAAGAACATGTTCATAGCTTCAACATTGAGCAAGATATGCATTGGAGAAGTTGGGAAATTTTTGGGAACTTTCAAAAGTCAACTTTGCCTAAAACACTTCATTTTTGCTAATGGGCCTCAAATTCTTTCTTGAATCATTACCCAAGGCCTATGCACGACCCATTGGACTTAATTTTATTTATTTTCTTATTTTTAATTAACTAATTGAATTTATATTAATATTAATTCATTTAATTGGTTTTAATTGTTGGAAAATTAAAAAGATATGCTTTTTGGATCTTTTTGTGAAGCAATAAGGCTAGGGCAAGCTGGCAACTCGTGTGCACTTCCAAGACCTCAAAATATCCATGATTGGCAAGGTTTCATGAAAGAAAAGATTGAAAAAGATACGATTGGCAATCACATATTCAAGTCATAATGCAATGGATTCATGGGCCTTATTCTAACCTAAATTCATTCACATATATGTGCTGAAGAAAACCCTAAAGAAGGAGACGAAAAAGCTGCCATAGAAAGCCATAACCACTTTGCAAAAATTCAAGAAAAACTTGAAAACTGAAATCAATACTCCAAGCAAATTCGAACCCTTTTCTTGTTTCCAATACCTTGCTGGGAGTTTCCTGAACACATTGCAATCAAGAACGAGTCCTGAAGCTCAAAGAACGCGCAAGAACAAGCCCTACGGTTTGCATTATTTTCCAGAATTTCATATCATGATTCATGCGCATTTGATACATATTGTTGAGTGTTTTGTATTCACAGGAACCTTCTGAAGCTAATGACATGGTTTAATTGCATTATAACGCTCTGAATCATGATTTGCCATTAACACGTTTTAGGGTTTCCAAGCTTTTACATTAGGGATTTCTTACTAAGGAAAAATTAGGCCTTGAGACACATACCATTAAACTCAGAAGCTCAAGACGAATAGAATGGAATCCTCGCGCCCTTTTTATATTGTCCCTAATTCTAATCATTATTTTTCACTGTTGAAGTTAGTGGGGGTTTAAAACCCCCGCTATTTGCTTGCTTTTTGTTTCAGGAAACGAAGAAGACGACATGCGTGGCAGTGCATGGTTGGAGGATTCAAATCCACGCGCGTTTTTTTCATATTTTCAGCATAGTGGTTGTTTTTCATATATTATTGTTATTAGTTATTATGTTTACAAATACCATGCAGTGGCGTAGTGGCTAGGGAACGTGTCATGCAAGCACTGGGACCTGGGTTCGATTCCCAGGTCCCCCATACAATTCTTTCTATTTTTCACAATGCGTTCACATGCATCATATGCCCAAAATTCCATCATGCACCCTCACGCCTAAGCCTGCCAAGTGGCCATGAGACCCAATCCAGTGGCCAGGAGATGGAGTCTATGGTGTGTCCCAGTCAACAAGCCTGCACATGATGCCAGAAAGTCAAACGTGACTTTGTCTAATGGGCCAGAATTTCTTACAATTGACCTCCACTTTGGGCCATCTAACCCCCTTGGTTTGCATAGTTTGATTTTATTTTATTTTCTTTTCTTTTTAATTCTTTTAATTGTTTTAATTATCATTATTAATTCATCATAAATTAATTTTTTCCATAATAAAAACAGAAAATCAAAATTGTAAATATATTTAATTATTTATTAATTTCATCACTAATTTATTTTTGTAAATAAATTCTAATAACTAATCTAGGTTAATTTAGGTTTAAAATTCAATCTTTTTCTTAATAAATAAAAATTACATAGAATTAGGTTTTGACACTTTTTATCTCTTTCTTAATTAATTATTATTATCATTATTAATTATTATTATCATTATTAATTATTATTATTTTGTACATAAACATGTAAATTAATTAATTAGTAAATTAGGTCAACTTTGACATTTTCTTTAATAATTAAAATAATCTAGAATTAGGGTTGTTTACTAACTTTTAAATTCTTTTCTTTATTTCCATAATAAATACAAAAAAAAAAAACATAAAAAACACTTTCTTTTCTTTAATTAAATAATTAATTAGGTTTTAATTTAATTTAATTTCAAGCAAAGGGTCAAAACCCGAGGACGTCCTGATTTTAATTCTTTCGCACGTTATTCTTATTTTTTTATTATTATTATTATGTAACTTCTTCCAAGGATGTAATAGTAATTAGGTTTATTGTTTTTTACTTTCTGCATCTTTATCAAAAACGGGTCTTTGTATTTTGGCGATGTATAGACCCGCGCCTTGTAATAGCGTAGCTTTTATCTTTCTGTATTTAATTTTCCGCACTCCTAACTGCTAATTGCATGAAAGAATGTATGATAACTAAAAACAACTCGTAGCTCACGATTGCATGATCAAAGATAACTCTTAACATGAAAACAACACACAAAGCACATGCCACTTCTAGGGTACGCCTCACTCGTTGCCTCGAAAGTGGTCGTCAAGTATAGGATGTTTTAGCAGTTTCCCTTATGTCTAAGATCCAGTTGCCTCAAAACGGTTGCCTCAGATTAAAAAGGATCTAGGACATTAGGGTTACTTCTAAGGTGTCCTACTATTGCTTCGGTGACCATACTGTCCCTACAATCGAATTGACCCGAACACCTCCAACGGTGGTGCTACCTACCTCTCAATGGTGGGATGGCACTACCTTAAGGACTTTTACACAGCCTAATTCCTTAGGGTAGGTAGATGACTCATGGGTACTTGCTCTCTTCAAAAACAAATCAAAAATCTTTTCACACTGACACTTTCAAAAGCTTTCAAAACAAATTTTTCAAACACTCTTGAGGACAGATACAAGAGTCATTCAGAAATCTTTCAATGAAACTTTTTCAAACCCACTCACACTTGAAAAGCAAACACTTTGAAAACATAAGAGCAAGTACCTAAGAGCCCATGGATAACCATGGATAGAAAGGGTGCTAACACCTTCCCTTTCTATAAATCTACCTCCCGAACCGAGAAACATTCTCATAAGGAATTTTGCTGTGCTTTTGTCCTGTCCATGTTGGAGAAAATAAAAGATGGTGGCGACTCTTGCTTACCGCGACATTTCGCGAAACCAGCTTTAAACAGTCAGTTCTATTTCCACCGATCACAGAACTGGCGACTCTGCTGGGGACACTTAAAGTGAGGTGTACCTTAGGATAGATCATACTTGTGTTTTCAATTGCTTTGTTTTGTTTGCTTTATTATTATGGGCATTGTCTTGGAGTTTCATAGATCCTAACCCGGATCTGGGGATACCCTTTTAGGTAGCATAAGCTTTGAGGGACCTGTCCGGCATTGACCGACACGGGTGAAGCAGTGGCTACGTTGGTGTGGAACCTTGGTCTGTACCGATATCCCTTGTGTCGCAACGAGGAGAATATGGGTCTTCTGAGGAGTCATTAAGCACCAACCGACCTTAGAACCCTAAATTGACCCAACTTGGCCATAGAATAGTAGCAGTATGCTACACCCATTGAGGCTAAACTCTCGCGATGGTTTTGGCCGCAAGAAAAGATTGCGACGCTGGAGTTATGACCGATCGAGGGTAGTCAGTGATATTGGGGTCCTCTAGAACCCGGTTACTTTTTGATAGGACAGGTCTTAACCAATAAACTTCAAGAGGGTAGTACCCCAAACTTCATGCTGGCCTAAACTCTAAGGGCTGTCTTGTGTGACTTGTGTGCCTTATCATGTTTGCCTTTGTGAATATTTGTGGTGTGCTTTATCATGACATCATACCATCATAGACATTGCATGCATCCTGCATAAGGACTGACCCATTTCAAAGACAAGAGGGCTTCATCTTTGCTCTGTTTTGTAGGACATCATGATGCCTGTGCGAAGGAACACTATCCGGTTCAATTTTGTTCACCCACCTGAGTTGCTTGAAGAATTGGTTAGCAAAATTCCAAACACCACTTCCTTCATCCAGAGGCATGGTTCTCTTCTCGGTTTAGTCACTTCAAAGTGGGACCAACAACTGATGAGTGTTCTGACCCAGTTTTATGATCCCTTGTATAACTGCTTCACCTTTCAAGACTTCCAACTGGTCCCTACCCTGGAAGAATTCTCTGATTTGCTGGGTATCCCTATCTTGGATCAGACTCCCTTCACTGGTTGGGAAAAGACTCTTAGGCTTGAGGAGATTGCTGCAGCCCTCCCTTTAACCACCAAGGAGGTAATGGACAACTGGGTGACTAGAAGCAGAGTTAAGGGTTTCTTGGCCAAGTTTTTGATCGGTAAAGCTAACAGTTTCTGGAATGACTTAGACTTCAGGGCGTATGAAGACATTTTGGCTCTCTTAATCTATGGTCTAGTCTTGTTTCCTAATCCTGATAACTTCATTAACGTCACTGCCATAAGGATCTTCATGTCTCGGAACCCTGTGCCCACTCTCTTGGGTGATATCCTGCAACAACTCTATGCTCGTACTGCCCGAAGACGAGGAACTCTGTGGTGTTGTATTCCTTTGTTAGTGAGGTGGTTTATTTTGCACCTCCCTAAGTTCGTGCTGAAGAACAAAGAAGGAAGAGGCTGGGCTCATAGGTTAATGTCTCTCACTGATAATGACATCATTTGGACTTTCAGGGATTTGGATGAGGTAGCTGTTATTGATCGTTGCGAAGAATATCCTGTTAGAACAAAGTTTGAATCTACTACCCTAAGTTTAAGTTTTGATGATATCAAAATGAAAGGATATATTAATTATGTGAATCATTTAAGAACTATTTGCTACCTAAAATATTACGTTCTATTTTGCAGAAACTCTGATAGGTATCAGCAAGAGCACACCTAATCAGCATCAAAATATTGGTTCTTAACATCAGCATCAGAAGATGCTATATCAAAATACCAGAACCAGAAGAATAATTCACGTGTATACTGAAGCTTGATGAACAGAACTGCGCTCAACACTCTGATAAAGACAACAACAGTTCATCAACACTTAAGCAGAGTCAGAATGAGGCCAAGCCAGAACACGCTTTAAGTTGCAACGATACTGTGCATTGAAAGCGAATTATTACCAACGGCATCATTCCAAACAAGATCTGCTCAATAAGGAAAGTTTGTTATTGGCATTGAATCAAGATTATTGCTCCAACGTTCAACAAATTCAGTGCTATATAAACAAGACAATGAAGATTGAATTGGCTAATGCTCTACATCATATTACACGCCTAAAAGCTAATCATCATCTTCTTTCTTTCAGTTTGCTAAACGCTTCACAATTCCTCACTCAGTATTTTAGCAATCTAGTATCATAAGCTTAAGTTGTGTAATATCACAGTTGTGATAAACAGTTTTGTAGAAAACATTCACACACCTAAATTTCTCTTCTTTGTAAGAAAGTGTTTCCTTGACAAACCGGGTTGTGGTTTGCATCAAGAAGGCTTTAGCAGTTGTTAAAGCAGATTGTAATATTCAGTTGAATATAGTGGATTAAGACCTCGTTGGAGATAGGCGAAATCACCTTGACGGGTGGACTGGAGTAGTTTGAGATCAAATGAACCAGGATAAAAATATCCTGTTCATTGCATTAATTTTCAGTTTTACAATTCAACCCCCCTTCTTGTGTTTTTCACTTCTTCAATTGGCATCAGAGCGCCTGGTTCTGAGCTAAAACACTTAACCGTGTCAGTACAAGATCCAGCGTCAGAAAAACACAATGGCAGGAAATTATTCTCACACCAGCAATGACAACCATGAGGACAGAGACAGATTCAGCGGGAAACCTCCAGTCTTTGATGGAGAAAACTTTGATTACTGGAAAGACAGATTGAAAGCTTCTTTCTGGCACATGATGCTGATCTGTGGGATATGGTGACAAATGGATACACGCACCCTGTGAATGCAAGCGGTCAGAAGATTGATAGGAAAACAATGTCTGACCAACAAAAGCGTGACTTCAAGAATCACCACAAGGCCAGAACCATCCTTCTCAGCGCCATCTCGTATGCTGAATATGAAAAGATCTCCAACAGAGACACAACAAAGAACATGTTTGACTCACTCAGAATGACGCATGAGGGCAACGTTTAGGTCAAAGAAACTAAAGCTCTGGCGCTCATTCAGAAGTATGAGGCGTTCAAAATGGAAGAAAGTGAATCCATTGAAACAATGTTCTCAAGATTCCAGATTCTGGTAGCTGGTCTCAAGGTTCTGGACAAAGGTTACTCTACTGCTGATCACGTCAAGAAAATCATCAGAAGTTTACCCAAGCAGTGGAGGCCAATGGTTACAGCTCTGAAGCTAGCAAAAGATCTCAACAAAATTTCTCTGGAGGAACTTATTAGCTCCCTCAGAAGTCATGAGATAGAGCTAGAAGCTGATGAACCCCAGAAGCAAGGTAAGCCTTTAGCATTAAAATCTAACAAAAAATCTGAGTCTAAAGTTTTGCAGGCAGTTGAAGAAACATCTGATGGATCCTCATCAGAAGAAGACGAACTCTCCCTCCTCTCCAGAAGAGTGAATCAACTGTGGAAGCAGAGGCAAAGGAAGTTCAGGAATCCTAGAAGATCTGATCAGAACGAGTCTTCTTCCATATACAGAAGGACAGATTCTTCCTCTGGATACAGAAGATCTGAAGGCTCCTCAGGTAGCAGAAAGCCAAACACCAAGGACATCATCTGCTATGAGTGCAATGAGCAAGGACACTACAAGAGTGACTGCCCAAAGCTTCAGAGGGAAAAGCCCAAAAAGAAGTTTGGAAGAGAAAAGAAGAAAAGTCTCATGGCTACATGGGATGACTCTGACTCGTCTGAAGCTGACTCAGAATCAGATGATGAGAGAGCAAACATAGCTCTCATGGCTAACATTTCAGAAGATAGTGAAGCTTCTGAATCAGACTCAGAATCAGATACTAAAGAGGTATTTCCTAACTTTGCTGTTAATTTTACCAAGGCTGAACTTGCTGAAAGCCTTAATGAAATCCTGGAAAGGTATCAGCAGATTAGAGTTAAATTCAGAAACCTGAAAAGGAATCTTGAATCTGACTCTAATAAGACTGAGAGTCTTAAATTGGAGAATTCTGAGCTGAGAATTAAAATTTCAAAATTAGAAAATACTTTACAAAACTCTCATAAGGAACCAATTTCTGAAACTCCCAGCAACGCTGACGAGATCATCAAGGAGTATGATCACATTTTCCAGAAGTTCCTTGCTAAAAGCATAGATAGAAGCAAAATGGCTTCAATGATCTATGGAGTTAGCAGAAACGGCAGGAAGGAAATAGGATACCAAGGTAAGGTTCCTACACCAAAGAATGTCATGGACTTAACCATTAAACACACTCCTCTGAATTCACATTTTGTGTATGGTCACACACATGATATTAAATACACTAGCAGTAAGTACTCCGTGAAACCAAAATTCAACCAGAGTTTTGGTAAATCTAACAAATCAGGACCCAAGAAAATCTGGGTACCTAAGGATAAAATAATACATGTTGCAGATATCTTTAGCAGCAAGTCAGAAACACCAGTCATGGTACCTGGACTCTGGCTGCTCGCGACACATGACGGGAAGAAGGCATATGTTCCAAAGCCTGGAACTTAAGCCTGGAGGCCACGTTGGCTTTGGAGGCAATCAGAGGGGAAAGATAATTGGCTCTGGAACTGTAGGTAATGGAAATCTTCCCTCTATTAATAATGTTCTGCTAGTAGATGGATTAATGCATAATCTGTTATCCATAAGTCAATTAAGTGATAACGGTTATGATATAATCTTTAATAAAAAATCATGTAAAGTTGTTAGTCAGAAAGATGGGACTATCCTGTTTAATGGAAAGAGGAAAAACAACATTTACAAAATCAAACTTTCTGAACTGAAAAGTCAGAATGTAAAGTGCCTTCTATCTGTTAACAACGAGCAGTGGATCTGGCACAGAAGATTGGGGCATGTTAGTATGAGAAGAATTTCTCAGATTAACAAACTCAATCTGGTCAGAGGACTTCCTAATTTGAAGTTTAATTCAGATGCTCTGTGTGAAGCATGTCAGAAAGGCAAGTTTGCAAAACCCTCTTTTAAATCTAAAAATGTTGTTTCTACCTCTAAGCCATTAGAACTTCGGCACATTGACTTATTTGGACCAGTTAAAACTGCTTCAGTCAGTGGCAAGAAGTATGGGTTAGTAATCGTAGATGACTATAGCAGATGGACATGGGTAAAGTTCTTAAGATACAAGGACGAGTCACACTTTGTGTTTGTTACCTTCTGTAACCAAGTTCAGAATGAAAAGGATCTTAGAATCGTTAAAGTCAGAAGTGATCATGGTGGAGAATTTGAAAACAAAGATTTTGAGTCATTCTTTAATGACAGAGGCATTGTGCATGATTTCTCTTGTCCTAGAACTCCCCAAAAAAATGGAGTTGTAGAATGAAAGAATAGAACATTGCAAGAAATGGCCAGAACCATGATCAATGAGACAAACGTTGCTAAGATCTTCTGGGCAGAGGCAATAAACATAGCGTGCTACATTCAGAATAGAATCTCAATAAGACCTATTCTGGAAAAGACTCCATATGAATTGTGGAAGAACAGAAAGCCAACATTTCATATTTTCATCCATTTGGATGTACCTGTTTTATGTTAAATACAAAGAATTATTTGAACAAGTTTGACTCTAAAGCACAGAAGTGTATTATGTTAGGATACTCTGAATGCTCAAGAGGGTACAGAGTATACAATACAGAAACACAGATTGTGGAAGAATCAATCAGTGTTCGTTTTGATGAAAAGATTGACTCTGAAAAGTCAAAGCAGAATGAAGTTTTTGCAGGTATGGATATTGAATTTACAGGTTATGAAGACAAGTCATCAGAAGCTCTCAACATAGACACTCCTTCAACATCTGAAAGGAGCGCTGCTAGCAATCCTACAACAGCTGCTGATCAACCTCAGAAGAGATTACCCAGAAGCAGCTTGGATCACCCTGAAGAGACTATCTTAGGAAGAAAGGAAGATCCAATCAGAACAAGAGCAAGCTTCAGAAACTCTGAAGAAACCCTCATGGGACTTGTGTCTCTGATTGAACCTTCTTCTATTGATGAAGCACTTATGGATAATGACTGGATTCTGGCAATGTAAGAAGAGCTGAATCAATTCACCAGAAATGACGTATGGGATCTTGTTCCCAGACCAAAAGGATTCAACGTCATTGGAACAAGATGGGTGTTCAGAAACAAGCTAAATGAACAAGGCGAAGTCATCAGAAACAAAGCACGACTGGTTGCACAAGGTTATAGTCAGCAAGAGGGGATAGACTATACAGAAACCTTTGCCCCAGTCGCCAGGTTAGAATCTATCAGACTTTTAATTTTATTTGCTGTTAATAGAGGCATCACTCTGTATCAAATGGATGTCAAAAGTGCATTCTTAAATGGTTATATAGAAGAAGAGGTTTATGTGCACCAAACGCCTGGTTTTGAAAATACAAAACATCCAGAACATGTTTTCAAACTAAAGAAGTCACTATATGGTCTGAAGCAAGCTCCCAGAGCTTGGTATGAAAGACTAAGTAACTTTCTGTTAGAAAATGAATTCACCAGAGGGAAGGTGGACACTACCTTATTCTGTAAATCAGTTAAGAATGACATCTTAGTCTGTCAAATTTATGTTGATGATATTATTTTTGGTTCTACTAATCCTTTTCTTGGAAGAAAATTTGCCAAGTGTATGCAGGCAGAATTTGAGATGAGCCTCATGGGGGAACTGAAATTCTTTCTAGGAATTCAGATCAATCAAACTCCAGAGGGAACTTACATTCATCAGAGCAAATACATCAGAGATCTTCTGAAGAAATTTGACCTCTAAGAATGTAAGCCATCAAAGATTCCAATGCATCCCACGTGCATTCTGGAAAGAGAAGAGGTAAGCAAAAAGGTAGAACAGAAAGTCTACAGAGGTAAGATTGGTTCTCTCCTTTATCTGACAGCTTCAAGACCTGATATATTATTCAGCGTATGTATTTGTGCTAGATTCCAATCAGATCCTAGAGAATCTCACTTAACAGCTGTTAAGCGAATTTTCAAGTATCTGAAAGATACTACTAATCTGGGTTTGTTTTATAGAAAATCCAGTGATTACAGTTTAGTAGGCTACTGCGATGCTGAATTTGCTGGAGACAGAGTAGAGCGTAAAAGTACTTCTGGAAGCTGCCAGTTTCTGGGAGAAAATCTGATCTCTTGGTCCAGTAAAAGGCAATCAACAATTGCGCTATCAACAGCAGAAGCTGAGTACATAGCAGCAGCATGATGTAGCACACAAATGCTCTGGATGAAAAGTCAGCTTGAAGACTTCCAGATTTTTGAGAGTAACATTCCTATACTCTGTGACAATACTTCTGCTATTTTCTTAAGTAAGAATCCCATTTTACATTCTAGAGCTAAGCATATAGAAATAAAACATCACTTCATTAGGGATTATATTCAGAAAGGAATTTTGAACTTAAAATTTATAGATACAGACCATCAATGGGCTGATATCTTCACTAAACCCCTTTCTGAAGATAGGTTCAATTTCATTCTGAAACATCTCAGCATGAAAATCTTCCCAGAGTGAAAATGTTTTAATTCCATATATTTATCTTCATAATGTATTTGTTTTACTGTGAACTTCTGATCAATCTCTTTTCAGAAAGAAAGAACATGCAGATTGTATCAGATGCTAGTCTTAAAGATCTGAGCATTTCAGCTCAAGGACAGACGTGCTGATCACTAAATCAAACAAGTGTCATCCAATCATCAGCATATCTCTGAAGCAGAACACGCGTGCACGCTTCTGAGAAGGAAAAACGCTGATTGGGTGCATTGAGACACATGTCTGGTAACCGTTTTAAGTATCTTTCTCAAATCCCCCAAAATCAGCAAGCATTAATTGAAAGTAATCATGTTTTTAAAACGTAATCATGATTTTATTCCTTTTTATTGAAAATGTTTACTCTTTCAAAATATTCTGAAGCCTATTTAAGAACGTTAACTTCTCTCTTTAATCTTTTACAGTTTCTCATTATCTCTCAAGTATTCTCTGCATTTTTCTGTGTTCATCTCTCTCAAACCCATTTTCTCAGTTTTTCTCAAAAATCCCTAAGTGTGAACATGGCAACCTCCAGCAGTGCTTCTGCAGGTTCTCAGAAGAAAGCATCATCTGAACAGTATCAAGTTCCATTCAGAACACTCCTCACTCCAGTGAAGAATCTTGAAGTGTTATCTGAACTGATTATTGATTTTGGTTGTCTGAAGGAGAATGGCTTTGACTTGACAGAAGAAGTTAGGGCACAGAAATGGGAAAGGTATTTTGATAGGTTGGTTGGACCAACATTCCCAATGTTAGTCAAGGAGTTCGGGATTCATGCAACTGCTTCAACGCATCAAGTCACCTCCTACATAATGGGGAAGAAGATTGTGATCACTGAGGATCACATAGAAAAGTTGATTGGTTACAGTGGCGGTGGCGTCCGCTGTATTGATATGGCTGAAAGATGTGCTGACGTGGGCGTCATAGCAGAAAGGATTTTTACCCTTGGGGTGCCCAGCAGCAAGATCAGAGATCTGAAGGGTCACCACATAGTTTTGGCGAAGATAATTCTGGGGTGTTTTAATCATAGGAAGCCAACTAGTTCCCCTGATTACATAAATATAGATCAGCAGTTTCTGATCTATTTTATCAATCAGAAGGTAAAAATCAACTTGGCTCATCTTCTGTTTAATCACCTCAGAACAAGCGTGAAGGAGACCAGGGAAGAAGAAAGAACAAAGAGGGATTGGATACCCTTTGGAAGGTTAATATCAGATATTCTGACTGAGAATAGGCTGATAGAGCACCTGATAGAAGCTCAAGAGTTAAGCACCATTGAACCAACAGTTGGGAAGCCTCTGAACGCGAAGAATCTGAAGAAAATGAAGTTAATAGAGAATATCATAAAGGAACCCAGCGTTACTCCCACTGCTGACATCACCAGCAGAAGAGTCCCACTGAGTGACTTTCCTTTATTTTCTGAGATAGAATCTAAACCAGTGGTGGTTCTCAGATATCTGGACGCGTGCAAGGCTGATGGTACATATCCCAATCTGAATATCAAAGATCTGCACCAACCTCAACCAGAAGTTACACTGAAGAAGACGAAGAAAAGGAAGGCCCCTTCAGAAGGAACATCCCAGCAGACACCCAAGAAAAGAGGTAATTTATCTGCTGCTTCTGTTTTAAATTCTTCTACTATTCGAACATCAATCCCAACTCCAACCTCTCATAGAATCTCAATCCCCATCCCAACAATAGATGAAACCGAACCAGAAGATGACCCTTCTGAGGCACTACAACTCAGAAGACCCCGAACCAAACATCCCAAACCAACAATTTCAACAACATCAGCAATTGACAAAGTGCTGTCTGACATTGATCAACATGCTTCTGATCACTCCTCCAATAATCCAAACTCTGAACCATAAATTGTCCACTCTCCTCAACCAGAACAACCTCTCTCACCCATTCCAGAAGAACCACATATCCCTGAACAACCAGAAATTCCTCTTCCTTCTCCACAACCAGCAATTCCTTCTCCCTCTCCTCAACCAGAAATTCATCCACCATCACCTCAACCATCACCTCAACCTGAGTTTCATCACTCTGAAACTCCAACTCCTCCTCCTTCTGAACCTCATTCACCTCAATCCTCTGAACCACAACCTCTGGCAATCCAGCTGCCATGTGGAACAACAGTAACCATGGCCCAGCTGCCATCCTCGCCAGAATCTACACCACCAAATACTCCCAAAACCCCAAACAGTCCAATCATTATTTCTGACTCTCCCACTCCATCTCCAAAACAAACAGCTCCCAAGCAAACCACCGAAAACCCCAGCAGGACCTTCATAGATTTAACAATCCTTGACTGTCTTGCTGATCTGAAAAATAAAATAGCCATTCCAAAACCAAAACAGCCAGATGTTGGCTCTGGTATTATGAATTTTGAAACAGGTTTGCAGCAGTGGATTGCTTCTCTGAAGCAAGTCTGTCCTGGAATGATTGATCTAGCTGCCTCTGACCAGCTCTGGTAACAATTCAGAATTTGGGTACGTGCTGAAGCCCTCAAGTTGCAGGATATCAACCATGAGCAGGCACAACAGAACTTCAGCAAGCTGCTGAAGGAAGTTGAAAGTCAGCTGCCACAGGAAGATGTGCTCCTTCTGGATAGTGAGCCATGGTCTGAGAAGCGTCCAGCGCCAATCGTGCAACCAGAAGAAGATCAGACTATTCAAGCTGAAGTCAGCCAAGCTAAAGATGTTGCAGAAAGCTCTCAGAAGCTCCCTGCTTCTGATGTTTCTCAAGCTGCCTTGGACAGGAAGACTCTGGAAGAGCTGAAGCTGAATGATATCCGTCTGCAGCAAAGGATGGATGAAAATGACCAGAAGATGAAAGAAAAGATGGAGTGCAGGATAGCAAGATAGATACAGTAGTCAGCATGGTGCACAAGCAGAATGAGACTGCTGATCAGATCAAAGCCATGCTGGAGAACCTGTTCACACGCCTTCCTCCCCAACCTTAGATTTTCATTCATGCCATTTTCATGTTTTCTTTGCTTATCTGTTGTACTGTTTTGTTTGATTCTGAATATTTGAATATGACAAGTTTTTCTGCTCTAAACTGTTTTAGCACTTCACTTACACTTTTTGATTGCCGACAAAAAGGGGGAGAACAAGAATGATATTTTTCAATAAACGGAGTACTAAGACAGAAAATCTCAAACATTCTAACTCTGATATACTTGAATATGTTTTCTGTTTTTGCTTAAGTCTACAGGTACAAGAATGCTCTATGATATTCTGAAGACTAAAGCTCTGATACTCTGACCCAAAGCAAAGCTCTGACTCTGATCTGAAGATCTGCTCTGACACTCTGATCTAAAGCTACTGATAGTCAAAACTCTGATATTCTGATGTTCAAAGAAAGGCAACAAAGATTTGATCCTGAAGAACTCTTGGAATTAAAAAGGGAAGTAATAAATTCAGGGGGAGTATCTCTCAACTCTGACATCTCTTTATCCCTTATCTTTGATAACCTCTTACTCTGATACATCTTATCATTTAGTTATCTCTGATACGTTTTCACGTTATTTTCAATTAAAAATATCTAGTTTTTGTCATCATCAAAAAGGGGGAGATTGTTAGAACAAAGTTTGAATCTACTACCCTAAGTTTAAGTTTTGATGATAACAAAATGAAAGGATATATTAATTATGTGAATCATTTAAGAACTATTTGCTACCTAAAATATTACGTTCTGTTTTGCAGAAACTCTGATAGGTATCAGCAAGAGCACACCTAATCAGCATCAAAATATTGGTTCTTAACATCAGCATCAGAAGATGCTATATCAGAATACCAGAACCAGAAGAATAATTCACGTGTATACTGAAGCTTGATGAACAGAACTGCGCTCAACACTCTGATAAAGACAACAACAGTTCATCAGCACTTAAGCAGAGTCAGAATGAGGCCAAGCCAGAACACGCTTTAAGTTGCAACGGTACTGTGCATTGAAAGCGAATTATTACCAACGGCATCATTCCAGACAAGATCTGCTCAATAAGGAAAGTTTGTTATTGGCATTGAATCAAGATTATTGCTCCAACGTTCAACAAATTCAGTGCTATATAAACAAGACAATGAAGATTGAATTGGCTAATGCTCTACATCATATTACACGCCTAAAAGCTAATCATCATCTTCCTTCTTTCAGTTTGCTAAACGCTTCACAATTCCTCACTCAGTATTTTAGCAATCTAGTATCATAAGCTTAAGTTGTGTAATATCACAGTTGTGATAAACAGTTTTGTAGAAAACATTCACACACCTAGATTTCTCTTCTTTGTAAGAAAGTGTTTCCTTGACAAACCGGGTTGTGGTTTGCATCAAGAAGGCTTTAACAGTTGTTAAAGCAGATTGTAATATTCAGTTGAATATAGTGGATTAAGACCTCGTTGGAGAGAGGCGAAATCACCTTGAGGGGTGGACTGGAGTAGTTTGAGATCAAACGAACCAGGATAAAAATATCCTGTTCATTGCATTAATTTTCAGTTTTACAATTCAACCCCCCTTCTTGTGTTTTTCACTTCTTCATATCCTAATGTTCCTTTGATTGGTACCCAAGGAGGAATCTCTTATAATCCATGTCTAGCCCTCCGTCAGTTTGGAAGAGCCAGAAGAGCAGGGCCTCATGAGATGTTGGTGCCTCACATCAGTTTTGAGTTTCAGGTAGATAGTGACGAGCTGTGTCGTAGATTCATCAAGGCTTGGGACATAATTCACAAAGCTGACCCACATGAGTTGGGACCGAAGACTTCTCTACCTATGGAATCCTACTACAAATGGGTCCCCATCCGTGCTCAGAAGTTAGGTATGCCATATGAAGCTGTCAGACCCATCATTCTTGAATATCCTGATAGAGATGGGGCTCCTCCAACTGTTCTCCCTCCTCAGATACCTACTGATGTTGATACACTAAAGAGGTCTTTGGCGCAACTACAAGAAGAACAGGATTCTTATCGGGAAAAGTTCAACGAGCAGGAATTGAAAATCCAGAAGCTGACAAAGCAGTTAGAGAACGAGCGGGCCTTGAATGACTACATCCGTACTGAGAAGAAGAGACCCTGGGATCACTGATGAGCTTTGGATGTTCTTTTACAGTTTTTATTTCCCTTTTCAGTATTTCCATTTTATGTAACGCCTAAGGGCAATCTATTGAACAATTTAAATTTCAAAGTTGAACCTAATAAAGTGCGTTTCCTTTTTGTTTACAAAGTTGAATCCCGATTGTCTTTGAAAACATAAATCATACGCATTCCATTCATCATATGCATCACAAGTACTATTCTTTTCAGGTTGCTTAATGCTCTTCGCTGTTTATTTCAGCAATCATCATGAATCCTGAATCATCTACTGAGCAATCCATCAAGGCCCTCCAGGCTCAGAACGCCCAGTTCCAAGAGTTGATCATGAGTTTAGCCCAAGGTCAAGAGGAATTGAAGGCTCTGCTGTTAAAGAATAAGAACAAGAGAACTATACTATTTAACACTGGCCGGAGGTTTGGCAATACACTGCAAAATGAGGTTGATCAAGCTGGTTCTTCTGTAGGGAAAGGCAGTCCCCAAGGGGGAATGGTTCCTAGTCCTGTGGTCTCTGACAACGAGACTGATTTCAATGAAGAGCAGTACCCTCCAGCTGAAGACAGGTACGAGCAGTTAGAGGATCGCCTGAATGCCATGGAAATTCAACAGGTGCCCGGGTTAGATTTTGGAGACCTGGGTTTATCTTCTGGGGTGGTAATCCCACATAAGTTCAAGGCACCATCTTTCGTAAAGTATGACGGGGCTTCCTGCCCTAAGCTACATCTCAGATCTTATGTACGGAAGATCCAACCATATACTGTGGACAAGAACTTATGGATCCATTTCTTCCAGGAGAGTCTTTCAGGGACTCATCTCGAATGGTTCTATTAGCTGGATGGAACCAAGATTCGTAACTGGGAGGACTTGGCTACTGCTTTTTACAAGCAGTATCAGTACAATGCCGACCTCGCTCCTACACGTACCCAACTCCAGGGTATGTCGCTAGGATTGGGAGAAGGTTTTAAAGAGTACGTGCAAAAGTGGAGGGACCTGGCTGGCAGGGTGCATCCACCGTTGACCGATCGTGAACTAGTGGACATGTTCTTGGGGAACCTATCTGGTTCATTCTTCAATTATCTCATTGGCAATTCTTCTGCATGGTTTACAGACCTCATTCTGACGGGTGAAAGGATAGAAGCTGGTATGAAATCAGGGAAGATACAGAAAGGTGCGTCCTCAAGCTCTGAAAAGAAGCCTTTCAAGAAGGAAGCCAGTGCTGTGTATGGGCCCAGAAGGCAAAATAAACCGGAACGCCGCCAAGCTGTCAACACGGTGGTAATTGCAAAGCCTGTTGCCGCTCCTCGGAAACCTAACCAACCAAGGGGTGAGAGACCCAGAAGAGAATACACTCGGCTTAGTATGACCTTGTCGCAGATCTTGCGGCAACTGCTATCAACCAACTTGGTAACTGTCAGAGAAGCTCCGAAGGTGGTAAACACAACATCTCCAAAGTATAACCCCAACGCCCGCTGTGCTTATCACTCTGATAGCCCGGGGCATTCTACTGATGATTGCTGGGCACTGAGGAATAAGGTCCAGGACCTTATCGATGCCAAGGAAATACAGTTTGAGGCGCCCGAAAGGCCCAACGTTGTGACTGCTCCTATGCCCCAGCATGGAGTAAATGCTATTGAGGAAGATCTATATGTAGGCTCTGTGGATGAGATTGTTACTCCTTTGTTGGCCGTCAAAAGGAACCTGTTGCTAGCCGGTTTATTTCCGGGTTGTAGCAAGGGTTGCCTTCTATGTGCTGTTTCCTCTGTTGGTTGTCCGTTGCTGAAGTCAGGCATCCAAAACCTGATGGATAGCAAAGAGATCTTGTTCAAGAAGGCTGCTGTTCCTATTGTTCTTACTGAAGAAGTATCCGTTGTCACCATTTTCAACAACCCTACCAGGGCTCCCCCGAGGAAGCCAGTCAAAATCATGTCTGTTGCACCTATCATCATTACTGTTCTGGGGCCCCTCCCCTATAAATCTGACAAGGCTGTCCCATGGCACTATGGGGCAGATGTGTATGTGCTTGGAGTGAAGTAGGAGTTCAACACTAGTACCGGCATCAGTAACATCACTGGTCCCGTTAAAGTTACTTGCAGTGGCAGGCTCTTCTCTTCTGACATTGCGCCACCAGTCATCCGAAGACCTCTTATCATCACGCCTACAAGTGCGCCTGTTTCCCCTCCTGATCAAGCTTCTACCCCTGCTGCCGAGTCATCTGACACTCAGGGCAAGGGGATTGTTACTGATATGCCTGCCCGGATGGAGGCACCAAAGACTGTTAATGTTGAAGCCTCCCAGCAAGATATGGAGGAAATTCTCAAGATCATCAAGAAAAGTGATTTCAACATCGTTGAGCAGCTGGGGCACACCCCCTCTAAAATCTCTATGCTATCATTGTTGTTGTGCTCAAAGGCCCACGCCAAGGCCCTGATTTCCTTCCTAAAGACGGCCCATGTACCACAAGAGACGTCTGCGGATCAATTTACTGATTGTGTGGCCAACTTGACCGCTGACAATGGGTTGGGTTTCTCTGATGCTGATCTAACCGCTAAGGGAAAGAACCACAATGACGCCCTGCATGTCTCCATTGAATGTAGAGGCACTACTCTTGCACACGTGTTGGTAGACACCGGTTCTTCGCTGAACGTACTGCCCAAGAAGGCCTTAGACATGTTGGATTGTGAGGGTCTGGAGTTGAAGCCTAGTAACATTATTGTCCGGGCCTTTGACAGGTCGAAGAGGATGGTACATGGTGAAGTGGACATTCCAATCCAGGTTGGTTCTCAAGTCTTTGACTCAACATTCTATGTGATGGACATCCGACCATCCTATTCTTGTTTACTGGGTCGTCCTTGGATCCACAAGGCTGGAGCGGTGACCTCCACTCTACATCAGAAACTCAAGTACCCGGTCAGAGGGAAAATCGTCACAGTGCAAGGGGAGGAAGAATACATGGTTAGTCATCTTAACTCATTCCGGTATATAGAGATGGACGAGGAGTTCATTGAGACCCCCTTTCAACATTTTGAAGAGGTACTGTAGGTGTTTAGGTATTGGCTTGCATTTTTGGTAAATCCCAAGTGTATGTGTGAATGTCATGACTGATGTCATAACATTCTAGTTCAGTTTGTACTGACTCATTAGGTACCTTTGCAGAAAAATATTGTAATTCAAGTACTGATGTTTATAAGTGTGTATCTGAGCATTTTGCAAAATGATCACATTTTGCTAAATCAGTAGACAGGTTTTCTCAGATGTCATAACATATGTTATGACATCCTGTTATGAACTAACAGGTTTGCAGGTTGGATAAGTCTGAGTTTTTTCAGGAAATAACTCAGTCTTTCCTGAACAGAATCCTGCGTTTTCTGAGGGGTAACCTAGCTCAACCCTAACCTGGTTAATAAAGTCCTGTGACCTGGTCTTTAGGTCAAATGGAATTAACCCTAGGTTTTTGTGGAAACCCTAACTGAAGTTGCAGCTGCTATATATTGAACAGAGCTGCTGTTTTTCAAGTAATCCCCTTTTGGTTAGAAGATCATTTGTAAGCCTCACATAATGTAATATTGGGGGTGTTCTGTTAGGTAAACCTGTCGATCTGTGGCAAGGTTACCATGTGTGTAACTCGATACCTGTAGGTAAGAGTTTGAGTGTTCTTGGACGAAGCTGTGAAGCAAGTCTAAGTATTTTTGCATTACTTCTTATTCATCGTAATGTAGGAAACCAAGTGGGAGGGCATTACTTCTTGAGTAGGAGTTAGACTTCTGTTGTTGCGGCAATAGGAATGGAAACTGGTAGGTTTCTATCTAGGAGTTCCTAGGTATAGGTTGCACTGGGTAAATGATTAAGTGAGGGATGGGAACTTGTGAAGTTTAGTCCTGAATTAATATTGCTGATAGTGGATCTTCTTCCTGGCTTGGTATGCCCCCAGAGTAGGTGTGTTTCACCGAACTGGGTTAACAATTGATTGTGTTTTTACCTTCAACACTTTATAATTCTGTCTGTTATATATCAAGGTAAAACTGTAATGTTGTAACAGATGATGTCTCAGAACATGTTAAGACATCATGCTGATATCTGTGCAGGAGAAACAGAACTGTGAAGGTTGTTTGCTCTCTGTTGATCATGTGTACCAGATGGACAGAACTAGGTACATCGTGTGGTCTATCCTCTGCACCTTCAAAGTATATCTGGTACAGCTTGGATAAAACTGTGTGAATGTTACAGATGATGTCAAAAGAGATGAATGGATATCCTGCTGGTTTGTGTGCATGATCAACAGAACTAAGGGGTTTGTTTGCTTCATGGTATGTGATAGATGATGTTGCAACCAATGTTGAGACATCAGGCTATGAATGGATAGTTTACAAACCAAAGTTATTTGTTCGAGAACTGCAGATATGGCAACCTCTATGCTTCTGTTATACTTTAGTACTGAATCACAAAAAAATGGGTATCTACCTTGCAGTGTATTTATTATGTCATATATGATGTCTAGACATTGAGTATAACATCTGAAGACTGGCATACACCAGAATTTCAATTGGTATCAGAGCAGGCATCCTGTTCTGTTTCTGGATGAGATCCATGGGTGATACTTTCTGGTATCTGCAAGGTCAATTTTAGTACTGAAGATTGTAACCTGGAATGGTTTGTTATTTCCCTGAATGGTCCCTTGAAGTGGGAGGATGGACTATTCATGACAGGAACTGTGTGTACCTGTCTTGGGTGATTGGCATTTGGCCTGGTTGTGTGGTAGCTGCTCTAGGTTTGATTTATTTTCAAACCTAGGATGAGTGTACGCCTGAAGTTGTGTGTAGTAGTCATGCTAGGTTTGAAGCATAGTCAAACTTGGTCCATTTTCGAAGGCTAGTCTGGTGGAGTGTGTGTGCAAAAATTGAGTTGTATTATGTTCTTCCACTGCATAATACTTGGCAAAACTCAAGCTCTGATGTGTTTCCCCTCTGGTGGATTGAAGGCTACTTATTCAAGATTTCAAAATAAGCTATTGAAGATGTCACAGATACTTGAGTTCTCTCAAGTCCACTCATGAAGACGTTCTTCGATGCTACTAGTTGAAGAGCATATGTTTTGGGTGTCAAACAAAGGGATACTTTTGTTTGGAACCTACTCCTGACCTGGAAGAGGAGACATCTGTGTGTGCAAAGTTGACAATGGTAAAGTCAACTATGTCTGTGTACTCCCGAAGGTTACTTTAGGAGTCAGAACTCTAGAAGTAAAGCTGGTTGAGATATGACATTGATCAGGGATGAGCAGTTCTTCCCTGGAGTACTATGGTGTGAAGAAAGACAAGCTCATTGGTTAATAAAAGCCAATGATGGTGCAGCATTATTGCTCCTTCATAGAAGTAGATTGGGATCATGAGTCGTGTCATTTAAACATCATGATTAGAAGTGGAAGATCTTTCAAGATGTGAGAATATGAAGACTCAGAATTTGGTAGTATGTTCTGGCAATACATATCTGCTGATGATTGGTGTTGTTGTCTTCTCTGAAGTACTTAAGGTCAGCTGAAGTCTGATTGGTGTGATTGGAGTATGAACAGGTATAACTCTTGGAGTTACTTGAATCTGGTAGGGATGTCATATGTCATGTCGAGACATTTGTGTACAATGCATGGATATTTTGTGTGGAGCTTCCATGATTGGTAGTATGAGGGGGAGATTTGGTTAACCTCCTCACATTAGTTCAGCCTGGTGTCACATGGGTTCTGGGTGTTGTGTGACATACTTGCAATGAAGGATTCATCTCTCTCATTCCTAAGGATGAATCTGATCTGGAAGGAGTGTCAAATCTGTTAAGGTGAGTAGAGTTTGTTCAGAGAAAATTCTATTTACCTGAGTCAAGGGTGGCAACCTAGATATCTCAACTCTTTGGTCTCTCAAAGAAAGTGCTTGCAAGAAGAAGATATTAACACACGAAGAGTATGTCAAAGTATTCAAATGGTGAAAGTATCTTACAGGATAATGGGAAGGATTTAAGATCAATTGCTATTTGTGACAAGTACAAGTATTTAATTGATTATCCTTGGAATTCAAGATAACTGATGTTCTTAAAGATGTGGGAACATTCCTTCTTCTAGACCCTGTGAAGAATCACAGGAAGAGTGATGCTTTAGAGCTATCTCTTTGGTAACAGCAAAATCATTTGATCTCTGAAAAAGTTTCCTGGAAACGTTTTCAGACTTGAAGCTACAAGAAGAAGAAGACATCATAATCTTGATGGTGGTTACTTGGATCAGTCTGGTTCTGATCTAGGTAAGGAAGTGAATTAGCTAATAAACATGGAGAAGTCAAAAGGTGGCATTTGATTTTTTCATATGAGGATTCATGAAGGAGATAATCAAACAGTGGGATTTGGTCTATCTCAGCAGTGGATTCGGAGAATCAAGATAATCAACATGTGGCAGCTGATTATTATTGAGGTTAGTCTTAGACAGATTACTTTTGGGCAGAAGAGTAATGAGTTGAATACAAAGAGGAGGTGGCTTTTATTCATCTCTTGGAGCTTGTGGTAGAAGTTATGAGTCATCTATAGTAGATTATCTCTTGTAATGGGATGAGAATGTTGGTGTCCCTATTTGTGTGTTTGATTTTGTTCTGATCAAGCTGGTAGCGCAGTAAGGTCTGAATATTGTCTGAGGATGGTCTGAAGATGTCAGAGTAATTTCTAAAGATTTTCAGAAGATGTCCTTTGTATGATGTGACTCAGAAAGGTTGACTTAGACCAAGGATGTTCTAACTTGTTCTAGCCTGAAGAAAGTTTGATTCAGAGTATGGATGCGTTCAACCAATATAGTTAAACAGAGGGTGCGCTCTTGAAGACATGAAGATGCGTCTTATGTTTTCCATTCACCAAGGGGTCTTATTTACTTTGAATCAGAAGTTGTCTTGAAGGTCCAACTGAGTATTGAATGTGACCTACTTGTTTCCATGAGGAGAAGTGATTGTCCCTAACAGGGGGAGTATTGGTTTGTATGGAAAGTCTTCATCAGACTCGTAGGATATAAAGTGTGGCACTTTATTAACTATTGGGATGATGTGTTCAAGACTGAAGAGGACTATGTCTGACCGAATGTCATCACATTGCCTAATGACATTGTTCCCAATTTCCTCTAAAACTACAGACAGGAGGAAAATTGGATGAAGTGTGGATTACTATTAATAAACCCATGTGTGTACAATTGTATGACTCAGAGGGAGTAACCATCATCTTTGTGTAAATGGAATGGTCTCAAGCTGCTAATATGAAAATAGCAGAATGTATGACGACATAGGATTTGAGCATGTTTTCATCTGCTAAGAAAACAGGGCGTTTGTGCCTCATTATGAAGCATTTTAGTGAGCTGGAATGTTTAGGTGATAACTTGTCATCTAATAAAGGTATTATATAACTGAGGTAGAGTGTGATTTCTAGTAATTGGTGGAGTGGGGAGTAGTCCTTTAAATCAAGAAAGTTCAAATGATGTTCCTTTAAATCCAGATGTCTCTCACAAGAAAAGGAAGAAGCCAGAATCCTCCGAGCCTGATGACAGTGCTTAAAGGTTGGTTGCTATTTGGTGGTGTTGCTGGTTGGTGCTGATATCTGGTGGAGTTTGGAAGTGTATTCAGTTGTTTTCTGCTGCTGCTCTTATTATTTTGTTTTGGATAACTGTATAATTTTATGGACATGTATCTTTGGCCCATTTGTGGCTAAAGAGGGGGAGAATATTTTGGTACTTGACATTCTATTTTTCTGCTGTCACTTATTTCTGCTGCTATCTATCTCTGATTGCTTAGGGTCTTTAGCCAAAAATCTGCCAAAGGGGGAGTTTGTAGGTGTTTAGGTATTGGCTTGCATTTTTGGTAAATCCCAAGTGTATGTGTGAATGTCATGACTGATGTCATAACATTCTAGTTCAGTTTGTACTGACTCATTAGGTACCTTTGCAGAAAAATATTGTAATTCAAGTACTGATGTTTATAAGTGTGTATCTGAGCATTTTGCAAAATGATCACATTTTGCTAAATCAGTAGACAGGTTTTCTCAGATGTCATAACAGATGTTATGACATCCTGTTCTGAACTAATAGGTTTGCAGGTTGGATAAGTCTGAGTTTTTTCAGGAAATAACTCAGTCTTTCCTGAACAGAATCCTGCGTTTTCTGAGGGGTAACCTAGCTCAACCCTAACCTGGTTAATAAAGTCCTGTGACCTGGTCTTTAGGTCAAATGGAATTAACCCTAGGTTTTTGTGGAAACCCTAACTGAAGTTGCAGCTGCTATATATTGAACAGAGCTGCTGTTTTTCAAGTAATCCCCTTTTGGTTAGAAGATCATTTGTAAGCCTCACATAATGTAATATTGGGGGTGTTCTGTTAGGTAAACCTGTCGATCTGTGGCAAGGTTACCATGTGTGTAACTCGATACCTGTAGGTAAGAGTTTGAGTGTTCTTGGACGAAGCTGTGAAGCAAGTCTAAGTATTTTTGCATTACTTCTTATTCATCGTAATGTAGGAAACCAAGTGGGAGGGCACTACTTCTTGAGTAGGAGTTAGACTTCTGTTGTTGCGGCAATAGGAATGGAAACTGGTAGGTTTCTATCTAGGAGTTCCTAGGTATAGGTTGCACTGGGTAAATGATTAAGTGAGGGATGGGAACTTGTGAAGTTTAGTCCTGAATTAATATTGCTGATAGTGGATCTTCTTCCTGGCTTGGTATGCCCCCAGAGTAGGTGTGTTTCACCGAACTGGGTTAACAATTGATTGTGTTTTTACCTTCAACACTTTATAATTCTGTCTGTTATATATCAAGGTAAAACTGTAATGTTGTAACAGATGATGTCTCAGAACATGTTAAGACATCATGCTGATATATGTGCAGGAGAAACAGAACTATGAAGGTTGTTTGCTCTCTATTGATCATGTGTACCAGATGGACAGAACTAGGTACATCGTGTGGTCTATCCTCTGCACCTTCAAAGTATATCTGGTACAGCTTGGATAAAATTGTGTGAATGTTATAGATGATGTCAAAAGAGATGAATGGATATCCTGCTGGTTTGTGTGCATGATAAACAGAACTAAGGGGTTTGTTTGCTTCATGGTATGTGATAGATGATGTTGCAACCAATGTTGAGACATCAGGCTATGAATGGATAGTTTACAAACCAAAGTTATTTGTTCGAGAACTGCAGATATGGCAACCTCTATGCTTCTGTTATACTTTAGTACTGAATCACAAAAAATTGGGTATCTACCTTGCAGTGTATTTATTATGTCATATCAGATGTCTAGACATTGAGTATAACATCTGAAGACTGGCATACACCAGAATTTCAGGTACCTCCAACATTGGCGTCAGCAGAGACAGTGATTGAAGAAGACTCTCCTTTGAAGATGGCTTCCTTGAAAGACGCCCGGGCTGTGATTGAGAAAGGTGAATGTGCAAACTGGGGCAGGCTCCCTGATTTTACTCCTAAGACTGACAAGTTTGGGCTGGGTTTCACTGTAGAGGCTCAGAAGGCGGTACTTAAAGCAAGGATTGGAAGACCTCCTGTATTCATCACCAACCCGGGAGTGAATGCTATTTAAGGCGATGCAGAGGAATCTGAATTTGATAGCTTGATCTACCCGACGACCTACGGTGGACTGAACAACTGGACTGGAAAAGACTACATACCTGTTACTTTTGTTACTCAGTAATGAACTCCTTTGTTTTTAAATTTGTAACCAACAATAATTTGAAACTTTATGGCCCGGTGTCTTACCCGGGGCACCGTGGCTTCATTTGTGAGGGCTTATTACTTGTCATTTCCATATATCATGAATAAAAACATTGGACGTTTTTCGCATTTCAAATCTTGTGCTCCTTTTCTTTCTTTATATATTGCAAAATAGCTATATTTACACACACTCACCTATACAGGTTTCAATCCACTCTAGATCTCATTGGTAACGACTTTGCTACTTCCAGTTATGACTTCGAAAATTCGATCAACTTAGCCGAAGACGAAGGTGAAGATGATTGCGAAGTGCCTGGTGAGCTTGCAAGACTGTTACTCCAGGAAGAGAGGGCCATTCAGCCACATGAAGAGCCAGTGGAAACGGTAAATCTGGGTACTGAGACAGATAGAAAGGAAGTCAAGATTGGTGCCAATCTGGAGCTCAGCATGAAACAACGGTTGATTCAGATGTTGCACGATTATGTGGAAATCTTTGCCTGGTCCTACGAAGACATGCCTGGGTTGGATACTGACATTGTGGTTCATCACCTGCCTACCAAGGAAGACTGCCCTCCGGTAAAACAAAAGGTCCGCCGTATGCGTCCAGAGATGTCCGAGAAGATCAAAGCTGAGGTTATGAAACAATTCGACGCCGGTTTTCTTGTAGTAACTTCTTACCCTCAGTGGGTTTCCAACAGGGTTCCGGTGCCGAAGAAAGATGGCAAGGTCCGAATGTGTGTTGATTATAGGGATTTGAACAGGGCGAGCCCCAAGGATGATTTCCCTCTGCCTCACATCGACGTTCTGGTTGACAATACTGCTCAGCACAAGGTGTTCTCCTTCATGGACGGTTTCTCCGGATATAACCAAATTAAAATGGCTCCTGAAGATATGGAAAAGACTACCTTTGTTACCTAGTGGGCCACCTTCTGCTACAAGGTCATGCCTTTTGGGTTGAAAAATGCTGGGGCAACCTACCAACGTGCCATGGTTGCTTTATTTCACGACATGATCCACCATGAGATTGAAGTATACGTCGATGATATGATTGCAAGGTCTCAAACTGAGGAGGAACACCTTGACCATTTGCAGAAGCTGTTTGACCGTCTGAAGTTGTACAAGCTAAGATTGAATCCAAACAAATGCACCTTCGGGGTAAGATCTGGAAAGTTGTTAGGCTTCGTCGTGAGCGACAAAGGTATTCAAGTGAACCCTACCAAAGTGAAAGCCATACAAGAGATGCCAGTTCCCAAGACAGAGAAAGAAGTCAGAGGCTTTCTAGGACGTCTAAATTATATTGCTCGATTCATCTCGCACCTAACTGCTACCTGTGAACCAATCTTCAAGCTGCTGAAGAAAGATCAAGTAGTATGTTGGAATGATGAATGTCAGGCCGCTTTCGACAGAATCAAAGAGTATCTCCAAGAACCACCCATTCTTATGCCACCAGTTGAAGGGAGACCTCTAATACTATACTTGACAGTACTTGACAGCTCAATGGGGTGTGTGCTGGGGCAGCATGACGAGTCTGGCCGAAAAGAGCATGCCATTTATTACCTTAGAAAAAAGTTTACCGACTGTGAGACCCGATACTCACTGCTCGAGAAAACTTGCCGCGCTTTGGTATGGGCTGCTCGCCGGCTGAGACAGTATATGCTGACTCACACTACTTTGTTGATTTCAAAAATGGATCCAATAAAGTACATATTCGAAAAGACTGCTCTGTCTGGAAGAATAGCAAGATGGCAGATGATCTTGACAGAATACGACATCCAGTACACGACTCAGAAAGCAATCAAGGGAAGTGTATTGGCAGACCATTTGGCACACCAGGCAGTGGATGATTACCAGTCAATGAACTTTGAATTTCCTGACGAGAACATCATGGTAGTGACTGATTGTGAAGTACCTGGACCGGATGAAGGACCTGAGGAAGGATCCCGATGGTCTATGCACTTTGACGGAGCCTCCAACGCTTTGGGTAACGGTATCGGCGCTGTGATCATATCCTCAAAAGGCACTCATACTCCACTCACTGCCCTACTATGTTTCAACTGCACCAACAATATGGCGGAGTATGAGGCATGTATCATGGGTCTTCAAGCTGCAATTGACTTAAGGATCAAGTTTCTGAGTGTCTTCGGAGATTCCGCTCTCTTGATCAATCAGATCAAAGGCGAGTGGGATACGAAACACCCAAACCTTATTCCTTACAAAGAATGTGTGTTGACATTGATCCCCCATTTCACGGAGATAACTTTTGAACATTTCCCAAGAGAGAAGAATCAGTTGGAGGACGCGCTGGCTACGATGTCTTCTATGTTCAAAGTCAAATGGGACAATGAGGCTCCCCGAATCATTATCTGGAAATTGGACGAACCTGCATATTATTGTGATCTTGAGGCTGAGATAGTAACTGAAAAACCCTGGTATCATGAGGTGAAGAGGTACCTGGAAGCTCAAGAATACCCCGAGGGTGCATCTGTCAATGACAAGAAGTTTCTGAGAAGGTTCGCAGCAAATTTCTTCCTCAGCAACGGCATTCTCTACAAGCGAAACCATGATTCAACCTTACTGCGTTGTGTGGATAAGACTGAAGCGGAAAGAATCATGGCAGAACTGCATGAAGGTACCTTCGGAACACACTCCAGTGGACACACCATGGCAAAGAAAATCCTTTGGGCAGGATATTTCTGGTCCACAATGGAAGCCGACTGTTACCAACATTCTCGGACATGCCACAAGTGCCAAATCTATGCTGATAAGGTGCACGTTCCTCCAGTCCCTCTGAATGTCTTGAATGCACCTTGGCCTTTTGCAATGTGGGGCATTGATATGATCGGCGAGATTAAACCTACAGCATCCAACGGGCATCGCTTCATCCTGGTGGCGATCGATTACTTTACAAAGTGGGTTGAAGCAGCTTCCTACGCTACCGTAACCAAGAACGTCGTGGCATGGTTCATTCGACACCACTTGATCTGTCGATAAGGCGTCCCGAAAAGGATCATTACGGACAATGGTACCAATCTTAATAACAAGATGATCACTGAGCTCTGCGAGCAATTCAAGATACAACACCACAACTCTTCTCCTTATTGGCCGAAGATGAATGGGGCTGTAGAAGCAGCAAATAAGAATATCAAGAAGATTGTGCAGAAGATGACAGTGACCTATAAAGATTGGCACGAGATGTTACCGTTTGCTCTTCATGGGTACCGTACCTCAGCAAGGACGTCAACCGGGGCAACCCCCTTTTCCATGGTCTATGGCATGGAGGCAGTCTTGCCAATTGAAGTCTAGATACCCTCTCTCCGGATAATGAAGGATGCAGGCTTGAGCAAAGATGACTGGATCCAGACTCGACTTGATCAGTTAAACTTAATTGACGAAAAGAGACTCACTGCTATTTGTCATGGTCAAACGTATCAAAAACGGATGATCAAGGCTTTTAACAAGAAAGTCAGACCACAAGAGTATCAAGTTGGGGACCTGGTAATCAAGTGCATCATTCTTCCTCAAGGTGATCCCAGGGGCAAATGGACCCCCACGTACGAAGGGCCATTTGTGGTTAAACATGTCTTCTCAGGAGGGGCCATGATTCTAACCACTATGGATGGTGACGACCTTCCTCACCCCGCCAATGCAGACATAGTAAAAAGATACTACGCATGATAAAAGACCCGCTAGGTTGACACACCTAGGCAAAAATAAGGGCTTCCCGGCGAACCAAAAGGGTTCGGGCAAAAATAAGGGATGAAATGAAAAAATATGTACACCCGGCAAGTCGAAAACCTGAAAAGGCGGCTTGGGCAAAAAAGGGTATCCCGGTGGACTGAAAACCCGAAAGGGCGGTCCAGGAAAAAGTTAGGGATAAGCGTAATACTATGTCTCATTGGATCACCTTGCATCCAGAATCCGGTACCAACCATCAGGTTCAGACGGCATCGATCAGTCAGCTTCATCTTCAACTAAGCAGCCAAGTGATGAGACGCTCGAAGATATAAAGGCGATAGCAGAGTTGGAACCCAATGGGATTATTCTTTCCACATAGCTGTTTTGTTTTCCTTTCACAAAATTATATAAACTCTGTTGTTCGGCGGCGTCCTCTTACTAGGACGTCAGTCTCTTGTACATAAACGCCTATTTACAGGCAAATTCAAAAATCAATACAAATTCACTTTTCAGATAAATTGCCAATTATTTTTCCTTTTTTTGTTTTGTTGTGCAAAGAACGTCCAATGTTCAAAGTTTGATATATGCATTTGACACTAATTGCTAACTCATAAATACTTGCATGCAAAACAAAGGAATAATTATAGGTGACATTAGAAACAGGGGCAATATTGAATTGTCTAAGTGATCTAGTTGCTCCGTCCACCAAGGTACTAAGGTAAGTTCGGCTGAAGAATGTAACCAAGATACCTTCACTCCCCCGAGCAGAGTTAGTCTACTGTCAGCCTCAAGGAAGTTGGATTATCCCCAAAAAATCTCAATATTCTCCAGCAGAGTATACAGATGTTCCTAAACAAGCATCCCCGGCAGTCTTGGTATAAGATTGTTCCCCGGCGGAATACCAGACACCCCAGTGGAGCCACTTCCCCAGTATAGTCAAAAAGTTTCCCCAGGAAAGTTCAATCAATCTCCCCAGTAGATTCAGAAAGCTTATCCCCAGTAGATTCTGGAAGCTTATCACCTGCAGAGTACGAACGTGCCTCCCCGGTTTTATTCAAAGGTTATTTCCCCACCAGGATATAACTGGGTTATCCTCAGCCAATTGCCACGGAAAGATCGTCCCCGACGAAGTCTTCCTATCCCCACCGGAGTTCATCAAATCTTCCAACAGAGCTCAACAATGGTATCCCCAGCGGAGTTATCATCAACATCTCAGCAAAGTGCCTCTCTTCCCATAGAGCATTCCCCGCAGAGTAATGTCTTCACCAAGTTTATTCCCCAACGGAGTCATCTTCTCCTACAGGTTTATTCTTGCAACCATCATCCCCAGCGGAAATGAAGAACTTCACTCTTCAACGTCAGCCCAAGATTCAACTTCCCGGCATTCGTCAAGGATTTATTTTCCTAGACAAAAATACATTCACAAACATCACATCTTCATACATTATAGCATGCACATACGCATCATGAACATACAACACCACTTATTTTGAGAACGTCATGCATTTCATACATCATGACAGCACATATAACTAATGTTTCGCCTTTTCAGGAAAAAGGTCAATACAAAGATGATTACTATCAACTGTCGCAGTTCCAGATTCGATACCTGTATCTAGCCAGGGTATATCTGTGAGCGATTGATTGTGGATTTGATACCTGTATCTAGCCAGGGCATATCTACATGAAGAAATTCCAGATTCGATTCCTGTATCCAGCCAGGGCACGTCTGAAGAGTTTGAAGATTCGATTCCTGTATCCAGCCAGGGCATATCTGTTGACGACTATTCCAGATTCGATTCCTGTATCCAGCCAGGGCATATCTGTTGACGACTATTCCAGATTCGATTCCTGTATCCAGCCAGGGCATATCTGTTGACGACTAATTCCAGATTCGATTCCTGTATCTAGCCAGGGAACGTCTGAAGAGTTTGAAGATTCGATTCCTGTAACCAGCCAGGGCATATCTGTTGACGACTAATTCCATATTCGATTCCTGTATCCAGCCAAGGCACGTCTGAAGAGTTTGAAGACTCGATTCCTGTAACCAGCCAGGGCATATCTGTTGACGAATAATTCCAAATTCGATTCCTGTATCCAGCCAGGGCACGTCTGAAGAGTTTGAAGACTCAATTCCCGTATCAAGCCAGGGCATGTCTGTTGACGACTATTTCCAGATTCGATTCCTGTATCCAGCCAGGGCACGTCTGAAGAGTTTGAAGATTCGATTCCTGTATCCAGCCAGGGCATATCTGTTGACGACTATTCCAGATTCGATTCCTGTATCCAGCCAGGGCATATCTGTTGACGACTAATTCCAGATTCGATTCCTGTATCCAGCCAGGGCACGTCTGAAGAGTTTGAAGACTCGATTCCTGTATCAAGCCAGGGCATGTCTGTTGACGACTATTTCCAGATTCGATTCCTGTATCCAGCCAGGGCACGTCTGAAGAGTTTGAAGATTCGATTCCTGTATCCAGCCAGGGCATGTCTATTGACGACTAATTCCGGACTCGATTCCTGTATCCAGCCAGGGCACGTCTGAAGAGTTTGAAGATTCGACTCTTGTATCCATCCAAGTCATATCTGTTAACGACTGATTCCAGATTCGATTCCTGTATCTAGCCAGGGCACATCTGTGAGTAACTGATTGTAGACTCGACACCTGTATCCAGCCAGGGCATATCTACATGAAGAGTTTAGAGATTCGATACCTGTATCTAGCTAGGGCATATCTACATGAAGAGTTCGAAGATTAACCCCTGTAACAGGCCAGGTAATTATCTTTCTTTCTCAGGTACGCAAGTTCTCGCTAAGGAATCTCTTACGCGATCGACACCTAGATGGCATCTATAAGCCCATCCACATACCAACAGTCTCCAAATGGCATCTATAAGCCCATTCCCGACAAGATTATGTCACATCTCCAGATGGCATCTATAAGCCCATCCTCATATCCATCATCTTTCCAAATGGCATCTGTAAGCCCATTCCCGCCATCACACTGCTAACATTCCACCATGCGAGTGCAAATTTCTAGGCACTCTAGTGTTCAATCATCTTCCACCTTCGGATTACGAAAGGCACGCCAGCCAATCTACATCCTCAGGTCTAAGAAGATTGAACAGGGGCAACTGTTATACCCCAAAATTTTCCCTCCCATATTCTTCAAGATTTGGTAAGATCAAGCTTCAAAATCCCTCAAGGGTTGCACAGTCCAATTGCCTCCTAACACAGTCAAAATTAGGGTTTTGGTTCTTGCAAAGAAATTGAGGCTTTCAAGGGTCCAATCAAGTCCCATATGCCTATATACATTGTCAAACATCTATATGTCAAGTTTCAAGACTCACAGCATTAAGTTGCACAGTCAAAAGCCCTAAATGCTTCACAGTCAACTGTAGGGGTAAAATGGTCATTTGACAGTCGAAAGTCAAAATTTTTGGTCAACATCTTATTTTGAAGCCACAATCATCATTTTATCAATTCTTGATCATGATTCCACAAGCATGGCTCAAAAAGTCTCAAGATGCAAAAGTTTCTATTTTTGGATAGCTGAAAAGTCAACTGCAAATTGACCAAGGCATAACTTTTTCATGGTTTATCATAAAAATCCCATCCAAATCTCATTTTGAAGGGGATAAAATTTCCTACAACTCATATTCACACTCCAAGTCCAAGAAATGCTCTCACAAAAAGTTATAAATTTCAACATTATAGGTCATTTTCAAAAGTCAACAAAAAGGAACCTTAAAGTCAAAGACCATAACTTGATATTGGTAAATCAAAATGACATGGGACCAAATACATTGGTTAGAGGACTTCAAGACCTTTCCAAAATGTCCAAGAACATGTTCATAGCTTCAAAATTGAGTAAGATATGCATTGGAGAAGTTGGGAAATTTTTGGGAACTTTCAAAAGTCAACTTTGCCTAAAACACTTCATTTTTGCTAATAGGCCTCAAATTCTTTCTTGAATCATTACCCAAGGCCTATGCACGACCCATTGGACTTAATTTGATTTATTTTCTTATTTTTAATTAATTAATTGAATTTATATTAATATTAATTCATTTAATTGGTTTTAATTGTAGGAAAATTAAAAAGATATGCTTTTTGGATCTTTTTGTGAAGCAATAAGGCTAGGGCAAGCTGGTAACTCGTGTGCACTTCCAAGACCTCAAAATATCCATGATTGGAAAGGTTTCATGAAAGAAAAGATTGAAAAAGATATGATTGGAAATCACATATTCAAGTCATAATGCAATGGATTCATGTGCCTTATTCTAACCTAAACTCATTCACATATATGTGCTGAAGAAAACCCTAAAGAAGGAGACGAAAAAGCTGCCATAGAAAGCCATAACCACTTTGCAAAAATTCAAGAAAAACTTGAAAACTGAAATCAATACTCCAAGCAAATTCGAACCCTTTTCTTGTTTCCAATACCTTGCTGGGAGTTTCCTGAACACATTGCAATCAAGAACGAGTCCTGAAGCTCAAAGAACGCGCAAGAACAAGCCCTACGGTTTGCATTATTTTCCAGAATTTCATATCATGATTCATGCGCATTTGATACATATTGTTGAGTGTTTTGTATTCACAGGAACCTTCTGAAGCTAATGACATGGTTTAATTGCATTATAACGCTCTGAATTATGATTTGCCATTAACACGTTTTAGGGTTTCCAAGCTTTTACATTAGGGCTTTCTTACTAAGGAAAAATCAGGCCTTGAGACACATACCATTAAACTCAGAAGCTCAAGACGAATTGAATGGAATCCTCGCGCCCTTTTTATATTATCCCTAATTCTAATCGCTATTTTTCACTGTTGAAGTTAGTGGGGGGTTTAAAACCCCCGCTATTTGCTTGCTTTTTGTTTCAGGAAACGAAGAAGACGACATGCGTGGCAGTGCATGGTTGGAGGATTCAAATCCACGCGCGTTTTTTTTCATATTTTCAGCATAGTGGTTATTTTTCATATATTATTGTTATTAGTTATTATGTTTACAAATACAATGCAGTGGCGTAGTGGCTGGGGAACGTGTCATGCAAGCACTGGGACCTGGGTTCGATTCCCAGGTCCCCCATACAATTCTTTCTATTTTTTACAATGCGTTCACATGCAGCATATGCCCAAAATTCCATCATGCACCCTCATGCCTAAGCCTGCCAAGTGGCCATGAGACCCAATCCAGTGGCCAGGAGATGGAGTCTATGGTGTGTCCCAGTCAACAAGCCTGCACGTGATGCCAGAAAGTCAAACGTGACTTTGTCTAATGGGCCAGAATTTCTTACAATTGACCTCCACTTTGGGCCATCTAACCCCCTTGGTTTGCATAGTTTGATTTTATTTTATTTTCTTTTCTTTTTAATTCTTTTAATTGTTTTAATTATTATTATTAAATCATCATAAATTAATTTTTTCCATAATAAAAACAGAAAATCAAAATTGTAAATATATTTAATTATTTATTAATTTCATCACTAATTTATTTTTGTAAATAAATTCTAATAACTAATCTAGGTTAATTTAGGTTTAAAATTCAATCTTTTTCTTAATAAATAAAAATTACATAGAATTAGGTTTTGACACTTTTTATCTTTTTCTTAATTAATTATTATTATCATTATTAATTATTATTATCATTATTAATTATTATTATTTTGTACATAAACATGTAAATTAATTAATTAGTAAATTAGGTCAACTTTGACATTTTCTTTAATAATTAAAATAATCTAGAATTAGTGTTGTTTACTAACTTTTAAATTCTTTTCTTTATTTCCATAATAAATACAAAAAAAAACATAAAAAACACTTTCTTTTCTTTTATTAAATAATTAATTAGGTTTTAATTTAATTTAATTTCAAGCAAAGGGTCAAAACCCGAGGACGTCCTGATTTTAATTCTTTCGCACGTTATTCTTATTTTTTATTATTATTATTATGTAACTGCTTCCAAGGATGTAATAGTAATTAGGTTTATTGTTTTTTACTTTCCGCATCTTTATCAAAAACGGGTCTTTGTATTTTGGCGATGTATAGACCCGCGCCTTGTAATAGCGTAGCTTTTATCTTTCTGTATTTAATTTTCCGCACTCCTAACTGCTAATTGCATGAAAGAATGTATGATAACTAAAAAAAACTCGTAGCTCACGATTGCATGATCAAAGATAACTCTTAACATTAAAACAACACACAAAGCACATGCCACTTCTAGGGTACGCCTCACTCTTTGCCTCGAAAGTGGTCGTCAAGTATAGGATGTTTTAGCGGTTGCCCTTATGTCTAAGATCCAGTTGCCTCGAAACGGTTGCCTCGGATTAAAAAGGATCTAGGACATTAGGGTTACTTCTAAGGTGTCTTACTATTGCTTCGGTGACCACACTGTCCCTACAATCGAATTGACCCGAACACCTCCAACGGTGGTGCTACCTACCTCTCAATGCTGGGATGGCACTACCTTAAGGACTTTTACACAACCTAATTCCTTAGGGTAGGTAGATGACTCATGGGTACTTGCTCTCTTCAAAAACAAATCAAATATCTTTTCACACTGACACTTTCAAAAGCTTTCAAAACAAATTTTTCAAACACTCTTGAGGACAGATACAAGAGTCATTCAGAAATCTTTCAATGAAACTTTTTCAAACCCACTCACACTTGAAAAGCAAACACTTTGAAAACATAAGAGCAAGTACCTAAGAGCCCATGGATAACCATGGATAGAAAGGGTGCTAACACATTCCCTTTCTATAAATCTACCTCCCGAACCGAGAAACATTCTCATAAGGAATTTTGCTGTGCTTTTGTCCTGTCCATGTTGGAGAAAATAAAAGACGGTGGTGACTCTTGCTTACCGCGACATTTCGCGAAACCAGCTTTAAACAGTCAGTTCTATTTCCACCGATCACAGATGTCGTATACCCGGGAGACATCCATGCCTGATATATTTGGGAAGACCATTCCTCCCTTATTAGATGATCTAGAAGAGTTGCAACTCGCTTTGGTTAGGATGCAACAGGAAAGGGATGCTTGGAAGAACAAGTTCCAGACTTTAGAGAGTTCCTATAAAGCAGACCTAAAGGAGAAAGACGATTTGATCGAGATCCTTGAGAGTCGAGCGGTGGAGTCTATGGAGAGGCAAGGGGATTCATTTTCCCCTAAGTCTCAAACAGGTGCTGATTACTCACTTCCTGATTCAGATGATTGGAAGGAGGTTTCCATCAGACATGTGGAAGAAAACCAGAGGATGAGGGCTCAGATTGCCAGGCTCACAAGGAAGCGCCATCATTTATCTCCATCAGTTATTTTTCTCAGGATTTTAGATTGTATTTTCATTTTGCACTTGAGATCATTGAAACTTGTAATCCATTTTGGAGTTATTATAATAAAAATTTTCAGTATTTCAAAAGCTTTATTACTTTGATGTTTGCAATATGCCTATAAATCTTAAATCCCTTGAAATATTAAATAATGAAGCAAAGATAATCATATGCATTGCACATCACGCATCATATTGCAGATATTTCTTGCATTTGTTATGCACACCCAGGTGTCTTACCAAGCTTCTTTACTTTGTTCAGCAAGATGACTCATCACTACAACACTCGGGCTAATTTCAAAAAGAAGATGGACAACTTAGAACAGGAGAATCGCGAGCTGCGCGAAGAAGTTTCTGCTTTGAAGGCCGGCTTGTCCAATTTGACTACTTTGATGGAAGCTCTAGTGGTTGCTCAGAATCAGCCATTGAGTGTTCAACCTCACCCAACAAGGGCAAATACTGAAGTTCCAACTGTTCTCGTATCTACCACTCTAACTGTTATTCAGAATCGCATGCCTCAAGGTTATCCATGGGGAATGCCAGAGAATTTCGTACCTGAAGGTTTCAATCTTGGTCCTCAAGATACTCCAGTGGTTCAGACTATTGTTACTCCGACAACTCCTGTGGTGCATGCTGTTCCTACTGCACCTCCTTTGATAAACATGTGTTTTTTAATGATGATGTGTGTCGTCCTTTCCCTCCGCCGAGCAAAGACTTGGGTCTTTATGACAGAATGGATGATTTTCAAGAGCAGTTTGATAAGATGCAAAGAGAGATGAAGGCTCTTAGGGGAAAAGATCTATTTGGGAAGAATGTGAATGAGCTATGTTTGGTCCCGAATGTTAAGATACCTGCTAAGTTTAAGGTCCCGGAATTTGAGAAGTATAAGGGCAACACTTGCCCTCGTGCTCACCTGGTGATGTACCTAAGAAGAATGTCTACCCACACTGATGATCAGCGTCTGCTGATCCACTTTTTTCAGGATAGTTTGACCGGCGCAACACTAAAATGGTATATGAGTTTGGACAGTGCTAACATCCATACTTTTAATGATCTGGGAGAAGCATTCATCAAACAATACAAGTACAATATGGACATGGCGCATGACCATGACCAACTTAGGGACATGGTTCGGAAAGACATGGAATCGTTCAAAGAGTATGCGCAGAGATGGCGTGAAGTAGCTGCCCAAGTGATACCTCCCATGGAAGAGAAAGAGATGACTAAGATTTTTCAGAATATGTTGGGAGCTTTCTACTACCAAAGGATGGTAGCAAGCGCACCAAGTGACTTTACAGAGATGGGTGGAATGGGTATCCGCCTAGAAGAGGCTGTAAGAGAAGGTCGTTTAATGAAGAATGAAGGATCCAGAGGTGTGAAGAAGACATCTTATGGGTTTACCAAGAAGAAAGAAGGGGATAAAAATGTTGTTATACAAGAGAGGAGGTTAAACGCTCCTAGAAGGAATTATCAGCGTCACCAGCAAGTCGTCTCAGTTACTCCTGTGATGAGTGCCGCTCCGACTATCATTGCTTATCAAAGACCATCCCAACAGGGGAACCAAGGGAATAATCAGAGAAGGTAGAACTATGACCCTATTCCCATGAGCTATACAGAGCTACTACCGACATTGATTCAGAAGAAGTTGGTTCAAACCCGACCACCTCCCGCCATACCATCACCATTGCCTTCGTGTTACAAGGCAGACCAAACGTATGCTTTTCATTAGGGAGCACCAGGGCATAGTGTTGAGAATTGTTATCCTTTGAAGACTGAAGTGTAAAAGTTGGTGAAGTATGGAATTCTATCTTTCAAAGACATGAGACCTAATGTGAAATATAATCCTCTACCCAAGCACGGGGGAGTAAATGCTATAAATATGGTGGCCGGTTGTCCAGGCGACTTCCGGATTTTTGACATTAATCTGGTTAGAGGAGATTTGGTGAAAATGCACGCAGACCTCTGTGAATTCAGCTACTATACGCATGACCACGCCGGTTGTGATATTTGCAGTACAAATATACAGGGTTGCGAGAAGATAAAGGTTGATTTACGGGAGATGATGGATGAGGGCTTAATCCATATAATCAGGCCTAGGGCACAATATGAAGAGGAAGTGAATATGGTTTATGGATGTCCTGGTGAATTCAGAATTTTTGATGTGGAGCATTTGAATGAGGATCTCGTGCAGTCACATGCTACCTTCTGCCATACAGCTGGTCAGGTGGAACACCAATTTGGATCTTGTCTGGTTTGTTGTCGAAACACCCGGGGATGTTAAATTATGATGGAGGGTGTTCAGTTGCTGTCAGACAATGGAACTATTAAGATCCCAGGTCAGAGGGATGGTTATCATGAGGTTGATATGGTTGAAGTTTGTTTAACGGAAGAAGAGTCTGAGGAAGAGTATGCCTCCACGGATGAGTATTTCTCTTCAGACGAAGATTTGTTTTCCAGAAATGACTTTTTGATGACTGATTGTGTTGAAGAGGGGGTAAACGTCATTGTGGCTTGTTTTGGTGCACCCGCTCATTTTGAAGTAGAGTACCATAGCAAGTCAGCTGTTACCTCATTGGTGATTAGTTTGCTGGGTCCTATCCCCTACAAATCAGATAAGGTTGTGCCTTATAAATACAACGCTAGAATCTTAGAAGATGGGGTGGAAGTTCCCATCCAGCCATTGCCTAATGTTGGAAATATAGCTGAAAATAGCAGGGTGACCCGTAGTGGTCGTGTGTTTGCGCCGGTTGTTCAGAGAGATGTTGCTGCTAGAAAGAAAATTGCTGAGAATGATGAACCTAAGAAGGCTACAGGAGAGACTAGTGGAGCTACATTAGAGAAATAAGTGGATGATATTTTGAAGATAATTAAGATGAGAGACTACAAAATTGTAGATCAGCTACTGCAGACTCCTTCAAAGATATCTATCCTAGCTTTATTAATGAATTCCTCTGCTCATAGAGAATCATTGATGAGGGTACTAGACCAAGCTTTTGTGGAGAGTGACATGCCAATAGATCAATTCAACAGCGTAATTGGAAACATTACATCATGTAATAACTTGAGTTTCTGCGATGATGAATTACCAGATGAAGGGAGGAATCACAACCTGGCCCTCCACATATCTATGAACTGCAATAATGATTTGGTATCCTATGTGCTAATTGATAATGGATCCGCGTTAAATGTTATACCGAGGAGTACTCTCATGAAGTTGAAATATCAAGGAGCACCTATTCCCCCTAGTGGCATTATTGTGAAAGCATTTGATGGGTCGAGGAAATATGTCATCGGTGAAGTAGACTTACCCATCCATATAGGACCACATTTGTTCTAAATAACCTTCCAGGTCATGGACATTATTCTCGCATATAGTTGTTTGCTAGGACGACCATGGATACATGAAGCAGGGGTTGTTACTTCAACTTTACATCAGAAGCTAAAGTTTGTGCGTGAAGGGAAGGTGGTGATCATAAATGGGGAACAGGCGTTGTTGATATCTCATTTGTCCTCTTTCAGTATTATAGAAGTGGATGAGGCTGCTGTTGGAACCCAGTTCCAAGCCCTATCCATTGACAACATAAGGAGAAATGAGAATTTCGTGGTTTCGCTAAAGGACGCCCAGCAGGTTGTGCGCAATGGATCCACCCGTGAACAAGAACAGAGTTGGTTTGGGTTTCTCTTCGAAGAATGGCAAAGGATAAAGTTTGAAGCCAAAGTATAATATGAATAGTTATCATAATGTTTTCTGCAGCGGAGGCTACCTCCATCCAACTGATTCTGGAATTAATGTTGTTGAGGAGGATGAAGCAGAGCAGGAAATACTGAATTATGTGACACATGGATTCAGGGTTCAGAACTGGTTCACCATTGATGTTCCTTCTTGCATACATGTTTCAAAGTAATTTGTTTTGTTAATCTTTTTTTTTCTTGAAAAAGCTTTCACTCTGCCCAAGGTGGAAGTATTAATGTTGTAGGGTTTATCTGTTTGCTGTGACTTTTAAGATCAATAATAAAAGTTGTCTTTGCTTCCCAAATTATGTCTTTATTTTCTGCTTTTTCTTGGAAAATGGTAATAAAAAAAAACTTTCAAAATAAATAATAACTGAAAATCAATCTGCATGATCACTTGTTATATGTGTCAGTTTCTAAAAGTAATCATAAATCATATGTGCAGATTAATTAAAAAACCCGTTGAGTACAATGACCCTGCACCCTCTCCCGACTTTGAATGTACTGTGTTTGGGGCTGAAGAAGAAGATTATGATAAGATTCTAGAAGAGGTCTCACGGTTTCTTGAGCATGAGGAAAATACCATTCAACCATATAAGGAGCTTTTGGAAGTAATCAATTTGGGTTCGGAAGAAGATCCGAAGGAAGTCAAGATTGGAGCACCGTTGCATCCCGATGAGAAGAGCAGGTTGATTGAGTTGTTGAAAGAGTATGTACATATTTTTTCTTGGTCTTACCAGGATATGCTCGGTCTGGATACAGATATTGTCGAGCATCGTTTACCGTTGAATCCAGAATGTCCGCCAGTTAAACAAAATTTGAGAAGAACCCACCCAGATATGGCAGTAAAGATCAAAGAGGAGGTCCTAAAGCAGATTAATGCTGATTTTCTTGTGACGTTAGTGTATCCTCAATGGATTGCCAATATTGGCCCAGTACCGAAAAAAGACGGAAAAGTCCGCATGTGCGTAGATTACAGAGATCTAAATAAAGCTAGTCCAAAAGATGATTTTCCATTGTCTCACATCGACATGTTAGTGGATAGCACAACAAAATTCAAAGTATTCTCGTTCATGGACGGATTTTCCGGGTATAATCAAATAAGAATGACTCAAGAGGAAATGGAAAAAACAACATTTATCACACCCTGGGGAATATTCTGTCATAGAGTGATGCTCTTCGGGTTGAAGAATGCTAGTGCAACGTACCAGAGAGCTATGACAACCATATTCCATGATCTGATGTACAAAGGAATCTAAGTATATGTTGATGATATGATTGCCGAAACTCAGACTGAAGAAGGGCATATAGAAGATTTGTTGAAGTTGTTTCAGCGTTTGAGGAAGTATCGTCTCTGCTTGAATCCAAATAAATGCACCTTCGATGTTTGATCGGGAAATTGTTGGGTTTCATTATTAGCCAGAAAGGAATTGAAGTCGACCCTGATAAAGTCAAAGCAATTCAAGAAATGCCAGCACCAAGAACTGAAAAGCAAGTCAGAGGTTTCCTCGGGCGTTTGAATTATATTTCCAGATTTATTTCCCACATGACTGCAACATGTGAACCGATATTTAAGTTGTTAAAGAAAGATCAAGGTTGTGTGTGGACGGATGACTGCCATAGGGAATTTGAAAGTATTAAAGAATATCTGCTTGAACCTCCTATCTTGCTCCCTCCCGTAGAAGGAAGACCGTTGATTATGTATCTAACAGTGTTAGATAAATCCATGGGTTGTATTCTGGGACAACATGATGAAATAGGGAAGAAGGAGTTCGCCATTTATTATCTCAGCAAAAATTCACTGATTGTGAGTCGCGCCATCCCATGCTGGAAAAGACATGTTGTGCTTTGGCCTGGGCGGCAAAGCATTTGCGGCAGTATATGTTGAATCATACAACTTGGTTGATCTCCAAAATGGATCCAATCAAGTACATTTTTGAAAAGCCTTCTCTTACCGGGAGAATTGCCCGCTTGTAGATGTTGTTATCTGAATATGATATTGAGTACCGCACTCAAAAAGCTATTAAAAGCAGTGTGTTGGCAGATTATCTTGCTCACCAACCGGTAGAAGATCACCAGTCTGCAGAATATGAATTCCCCGATGAGGATGTGATGTTCCTGAAAATGAAAGATTGTGATGAACCATTGCCTGAGGAAGGCCCTGACCCTGAATCTCGTTGGAGTATGATATTTGATGGAGCTGTGAATGCTTATGGTAAAGGAATTGGTACTGTGATTGTCACTCCTCATGGATCACACATTCCTTTTACTGCAAGGCTAACATTTGATTGCACTAATAATATGGCAGAATATGAGGCTTGCATCATGGGTCTTGAGGAAGCTATTGATCTCATAATTAAAATTCTAGATGTGTATGGTGATTCAGATTTGGTAATAAATCAGATTAAAGGAGAATGGGACACTCGTCACTTTGGCTTGATCCCTTACAAAGATTATGCTAGAAGATTATTACCCTTCTTCAATAAAGTTGAATTCCATCACATCCCTAGAGATGAAAATCAAATGTAGGATGCTCTGGAAACTCTGGCTTCCATGTACCAAGTGAAGTCTTGGAATGATATACCCCAAATTATAGTTCGACGGATGGATAGGCCCGCTCATGTGTTTACGACAGAGGAGGTAACAGATAAAAACCTTGGTATTATGATATCAAGCATTTTCTTCAGACTCAGGAATACCCGGTTGATGCGTCGAGGAAAGATAGAAAGACACTGAGAAGATTGGCAGGCAGTTTCTTCCTCAGTGAAAATTTGTTATACAAGAGAAATTATGACATGGTCTTGCTCAGATGCATGGATAAGCACGAAGCGGACATGTTGATGCATGAGATTCATGAAGGTTCCTTTGGCACTCATGCTAATGGACATTCAATGGCTAAAAAGATGCTAAGGGCAGGTTATTATTGGCTAACAATGGAGTCTAATTATTACAAATTTGCAAAGAAGTGCCATAATTGCCAGATCTATGCAGACAAGGTTCATGTGCCTCCGACACTTCTCAATGCGATTTCCTCCCCATGGCCTTTCTCTATGTGGGGTATTGACATGATTGGGATGATAGAACCCAAAGCTTCGAATGGGCACCGTTTTATCTTGGTAGCAATTGACTACTTCACCAAATGGGTGGAGGCTGATTCATATGCCAATGTTACCAAACAGGTGGTTGTGTGTTTCATAAAAAATAACCTTATATGCCAGTATGGTGTTCCGAACAGAATCATCACTGATAATGGCTTGAATTTGAACAACAAGATGATGACAAAACTGTGTGAAGAATTCAAGATTGTCCATCACAATTCATCTCCATACAGGCCAAAGATGAATGGGGTTGTTGAAGCTGCTAATAAGAATATCAAGAGAATTATCCAGACAATGGTTGTTACTTATAAGGATTGGCATGAGATTCTCCCTTTTGCGCAGAATCATGCCCTAAGACCCCTTGAGTTGGAAATGCCATGGATTTGAATTTGGTAACTTGAAATTGATTTTTTCACAAAGTCAGAATTTTGAAATCCATAATGTGACTACTAAACACAAGATTTATGCGTGTTTTTGATTTAAACTTGATTAGAAAACTTGCCAGAAGTGATTAGCACCCTAAAACACAAGATTTGGTTGAGCTTTGATGGAAATGAAGTCACACTTCACTCGTGCTCGACCCTCACTCAATTTCCCTCCAAACTTACTTGTTTCTTCAAATTTTCATTCCCATTCACTTCCCTATAAATAGATGGTCATTCCCCATTAATTTCTTCAAGCTTTGAGAGCCAAGAACACCCTGCCAAAACCTCACACCAACCCATATTTTTTGAATTCAGTTTCTGATATTTAAGCTCCCTTTTCCAAAATTCTTTGCGCATTCATCATCCTTGATCATTATATAAACTCTCTAGCACTTAAACCAATCAAAACGAGCCATAATTCAAGCTACAGAAGTCCAGTTTCAGAGCTTCTTCCTTGAACTTCAAAAAGGTAGAATTCTCCACCATTTGGATCCAAATCAAACACTAATTTATTCTACTCCTTCTCCTGATTCTCATGCTGCTTACAATTTTTAAATCCATTGATAATTGAGAGAGAAATCTCAAATTGAAGGTGCTCGTTATTTTCTGTGTTTTTGATTCATATCTCTCTCCATACCTTATATAAATTTGGCGCGATGGTTGTGTTAGAATCGTCTTGAAGAGACGAGTTCAATGATGCTAGCCTAAGATCCTAACTTTTCCATTTGAAGGATCTCACAAAATCCCCATTAGAGGGTGTCTGGAGGTTGAAGACGTTGACATGTCTCGTCTCAGCCAATGATAGCGTGTCAAACGTTTTAATTTCATTGGTTGCCCTTTTTCTGATCCCATGTTTATCTCACTAAGGTCCATATCAAGCACAGCGCGTCTGGTCCACTGGATTAACTTACTAATGCGTTTTAACTATGATCTTATGGCCCACTTCTTTTTGGTTTTATTTTATTTTCTGATTTTATATTTTTATTGATTAAATTTCCAAAAATTCATAACTCTTTTATTTTTTATCCAAAAATTATGAAAAAATTCACAAAAATACTTTGAATTATTTCTGATCTCATGACTATTTTTTCACATTTTTATTTTGACATTTAGTATTTTTTTTTTGGTATTTTTTGTATTATTTGCTTTCTTTTAATTATCAAAAAAATACTTTGACATTTTTTAATTCTGAAAAAAATTCATAAATGTCATTTTGCATATTTTTGACTTTCTGAAAATTTTATGGAATTTTATGTTGAGGTTTACTATTTTTGACCTATTTTATGTTTGTTTGAGCTATTTTAAATAGTTTAAAAGTAGTTTCTGACTTTTAAAAATTACCAAAATTTTTATAAAAATATTTGGATCCATTTCTGATTTTTCTATGGCCTTACTTCTCACTTCTTGATTAATTTGAACATAATTGATATTTTTCTCATTATTTTCTATTTTTAAAATATTTTTAAATCCTTTTTTATATTAAATATGATATTAGTTTGTGTTTCTGGCTAATCTTGGGTTAGGTTTTGGATCATGAACTTTATTAACATCATTGGATCCATGGTGTTGAGTTTAACTCCACAAAAAATGGATGAATGATTTTAATAATAGTTTGATTAAAATTTAATTCAAATGTGGTTTGTATATTTTTTTACCCTATCCCTCTTTATCTCATCCCCTTCTTATTGTACAAAATGTTGTTGGAGCATGATCTCTATATCATGTCTCAAAACAAATGGTGCATAGATTGCTATTGACCGGCCTCAAAATAGGTGCGACTTCTATATAAGTCCACTTACGATTGCTTAACATAGCGCTAAATTTTGTCCCGACTCAAATAAATGATCATTCGTGGCCCAAACTTATGATTTCAAGCCCAAGTATGTTAATTAGATCTCTTTGATCCAATAACCTTGAGATTCATTGTGTGGAGGCTTTGGTTCTACCAATCCTCTAATAGATCTAGAACACCTTTGGTCAATGCGGATCACTTAAACATCATTGATCATTAAATGGTACTTATGAGAATTCCGAATGGATGATATACTTGACAAAAAGAAAATGCAACTTGTTGTGTGGAGGCTTTGGTTCTACCAATCCTCTAATTAGTTCCAAATGCAAGTTTCAAGATGGTCATCCAACTAACCACTAATTATTGACTTGTTTTATCTTATGCTTTTATTCTTTTTTATGCTTTATGTACTATTTAGTTTTAGCATTTACATTTCATGCCATTTTCATCTTTTATTATTTGAGCATTTATTTTCTTGCCATTTTTACTTTGCTCACTTGAGCTTTTCTTTTCCTTTCTTAAGATACTTAATAATCAACATAAACCCTAAAAAACCTTTAATGGAACTTGAACTATTTGGTTACTATCCTTGGCATTATGGAGCATGAGACTTTTTCTTGGACTTAGGATTAGAAACCTTGGCCTATCTTGGAGACCTTGTGATCTTATCTGATTATTTTGTCTGGAGTTCTTGAGGTTTTCCTCAAGACATTGGGTTGCTTTTTTGTTTTTGTGTGTAGGTTTTTTTGATTACATTCTCTGTTTGTAATCTGGAATTCACCCGTATACAGCTGTTACTCTGCCCATTTTTTGTGAAGACTTAATACACTTGAAGTTTGGTTCTCTCAAGAGGTCTAGTATTTTTGCTTGCTTGGTTTCAATCCAAAGAATGGGAATTCTATCTTGACACATAATGTCAAGTATTGGCTTCTTGTTGGTTAGATGATTCTTCTCCTTAGCTTTTACCTTATGCTTTAGGATAGTCTATTCTTCTCCTCCCATCTTCTTTAATTTCAAAAATCTTCTCCCCCTTTTGAAAACTCTTCTTGTTTTTAAACTTGAAACACTTTCATAATAAACTTGGACCTAGGTCCATGCATTTTCAAAATCTTTTCATAAATAAACTTCAATCAACTTAACAATACCTTGACATTTTTTGTGAGAAGACTAAAAGTCAATAAATCTCATTTCAAACTATTTTGCCACTTTGGCTTCTACTTTAAAACTTTTCTCAAAATATTGGTCTCTTGTCAATCTTTGTAGTGCTGCAACAACTATACTTCTACAATATGTAGTGAAGTGAGATTTTCCACTTGGGTGTTGAGTGAGGCATTGTTGATTTTAAAATCCAAGCCATATCCTCCACTTTGAGATGATGAAAATTCTCCTTTCTCATGATTGTGGGTAGTAAGTATGTTTTCCACACGGACAATGACAATGATGTCTTATCTCTTAAAATTAACCAACACACTTGTGTTTCAAATTTTTAAAAGAGGAACTACGTGTACCCTGATCCCCTATTGCACGAAAGGTGGTACGTAGGCACTAAAGGTTCGCAACCGCGGCGGGTGCAAAAATTATAAAAAAATATACTTCTCTTCTCACCTCCACCATCTATTTATATACAACATATTTTATAGCCAAAATATACAGATTTTTCAAAGAGGTTCATGCGGAGTACCGTAGATGTTTAGGGTGCTAATACCTTCCCTTTGCATAACCAACCCCCTTACCTTGAATCTTTCCCCCTCTTTTTGGGTTACTCTCTCTTTTCCCATTCCTTTGGAAACAATAAAGCGCGGTGGTGATTTTTATTTTTGATTTGTATAAAGTCTAGTCAATCCAATGGCTTAGTCTTGAACATTTCTACCGCTACAAATGCATATTTGGAGCATGAGCAATAAAGTGTCAAAGACATGGCTTCAAACGTGCGATTTTGAGCAACTCGTCAATGAATAAGGCTCAAAATCAAAGAATAAAAAAAATCATAAGTTTGGTTTATATTCTGTCATTTTTAGAAAGAGCATTGAATAAGCTTTCCAACACTTCGAACCAAGCGCGAATCTGAGTTACAGTTCAAAAGTTATGGCCGAAACAATGCAGGATGCTGTACTGATTTTTCAACTTTCTGTCATCCGTCGCCGGGGAAAGCTTTTGGTCGCTGGGCGTTGCTAAACGAGCTGTAGCATGGGAAAAATGCTGTTTTGGTCAACAGGTGATGCTGGACATTCAGAAATGCGTATTTAGGTGTAAAAACACATTTTTTTGTATGGTTTTGAATATTTTTGATCCCAACTTCATCAACATTCATTTTTAGATAGGATTAGCTTAGAAAAAAACTTTGAAGCAAGCATACGAATGATCCGGGGTGGATCGCTCATCAATCGGCACTGACAAACCGGTAGATTTGTGGTTCATTAGTCTTCCTCTTTGTGTATTCTTTATGTGTTGAGTTTGTACATGTATTTACTCTTAAATTATGTATATTTGTCGCCCATGGCATTATATTAAAATTTATTTATAAATCTTTGTAGATTGTTGTCTTGGATTTTTGCTCTTTGTTAGGGATTTGAGTTGTTATAGACATATAATGCTTAGATTCTTATCTAGGATGATTATCTGTTAGTTTCTGAACTCTAGAGATAGATTTACAGCTGACATCTACTTGGGTATAAGAGCTTAATGCCTCTGTGGTTGTGCTATACTGAGAGATCGTCAGTGCGATTACATAGTTGTCTTTTGTGTTGTTGAGGAGGTACAGAGATCATTTGCTTGGTGATACAATCAGTCTCTTAATTTGGGTTAGAAATGACTTAGGTTGTGAGTGATACGTAGTGACATTGATGAGTATTGTTAGGTTGAATGTAACTGGTCAGTAGATTTAAGTCTTTGATGAGGGGAGTATATGCAGGCTTGATAAGTTCTTCCCTAGTTTTTACTTTTGTTTACATTTATTTTCTATTGATAAAATTTTCATTAAAAACCCGTTTATCCTCAAACTCATTAACAACATATTTTCCGAACGACAATTCAATAACCAATCTCTATGGACACGATAAATTCCCGGATAAATATTTCCAAAACTTTTATTGCTTGCCGCTCTACCGCTTCGACAAAGTGGCGCCGTTGCTGGGGATTGGTTCTATTGTTTTTAAATTGCGACAATTCTTTTGTTTTTGAGTTTTGTAGATATCGCATATATTGTCTATTTTTACTTGTGTATATTGATAAATTTATATGTTTACTATACTTATAAATTTATTATATCATTATTTGTTTCCTTTCACGTTTGCTTGTGTGTTGGTTAGGAATAACCAGGTGGAAGCAACTTGGAGGAACATTCTTAAATAACAGGCGTCGAGCTAACAACGTAAAACAAACAAGTTTTATCGTTTTACATTTTATTGGTTTAGGTTGTGTGTTAATTGTTGTATAAAAAAGTTGAGATATGACTTGTTCTAAATTCTTATATCTTCACTTTTCAACTTGTTTATTTTACTTTCATTTTTTTATTTTTGTTCCTGTTGTTTGGACTCGAATTTTGGTTAGATAGCTTGTAGAATATTGAGGTGATTTGTCAAGTTTGATCGTTTCAACTTGCGAATGCATGGTAATGATTTTGTTAAAGTTTTGTACACGTTCGAGGTATGTGTTTATCGTTTTCTACACTTTAGCATATTCATGATACTTATACTTTTTACAATTTTTATGCCATTCATTCTTTTGTATACTTTTTTATTTGTGAATCACTTTAGTTCCTATCCTTTTTGTAAGGTAGCTTTCCATTGTTCATATATGCTGGAGACCATAATTCTTGTTTTAACTGGATTTTATTATGCTTAACCTTTTGTTTGTGTTGATTGTATGAAAGCTTGAACATGATCAAGGTATTTTTTTGTTTCATTTTGAGCACAACTACCTTGGCCAAATAAGTCAATTCACCTTGTGAGTGTGTGATCATTAGTAACCCCTTTGAGATTTTTGTCGATATCCATGTTGTATTTTCTATATGCTTGTCTATGAGTGTTTAGTTTCCCTTTTTGAATGGATGTTGATTCATTGTTTTCTTGAACCCTCGACCATTATTTTGGCTTGAATTTTTACCTTACCTTAGAAAGTAGGGATTATTCACTTTAATATAAGGTTGAATTAAAGTTGGGGAGAAAAATGATTGTGCATTTATTGGTTGATTGCTATGAGGTTGAAAATAAATGAAAAAAAGTGATAGAAAAAGAAAGGAAAAAAATAGAAAGCTTTGAAAAGAAAAACAAAAAGAGTATGGAATAATTTTGTGTTGAATAAGTGATGTGTGTTGATTTGAAATTTGGGATGAAGAAGAAGTTTGATTGAAATTATATTATTTGAAACTTTGTGGAAGTAATTACTCCCTTAGGTTTAGGCAAGTTTTTGTTTCGATTAGCTTTAGGAATTATAACTTGTTTGTTAACCAAGCCACATTACAACCTTGAAAATCCCTTGAGATTATTGCTTTTATGTTTTCAATGTAAATTTTTGGATGAATGCATAATTTAGTCTATTGTTTGCAAGATTGTTGGATGAGTGAAAATACCCCATTTTTATGTGTTTTTCATCTACCGATGATTATGTTTTCTAGGTCTGATTCATTTGTGACCAAAGTATTGTTTTATAATGTTTTGCATATTTTTTGTATTTAGCATTTGTTTCATGTTTATGTTATTGTCGTAGTTCAGTGGTAAGTATGTTTCTTCGCGTGTACTGTTTTTCATTTGAACCACTGCATTTGTTTTCCGTTTTCAAAACCTATTGATTCGTGATTCTTTGATTTATCATTCTTTGTTCTTTATGTTATTTGACTTTGTTTCAGGACAATCAATAGTTCAATTTAGGGAGAGTTTGATAAGTGCAAATTGTAGCTATTTTTGTATATACTTTTTGTTGCACTTATCGATTTTTTGTTGCTAATATCGTTGAATAAACCCGACTTTTGTATAAATACATTTAGTTTGTGTTTATTTGTGTTTTTGTATACATAGGGAACCATTTTATGTTTTTCCATTCATTTTGTAGGCATTGATGCGTATTTGGAGCATGAGCAATAAAGTGTCAAAGACACGGCTTCAAACACGCGATTTTGAGCAACTCGTCAACGAATAAGGGTCAAAATCAAAGAATAAAAAAAATCATAAGTTTGGTTTATGTTTTGTCATTTTTATAAAGAGCATTGAATAAGCTATCCAACACTTCGAACCAAGAACGAATCAGAGTTACGATTCAAAAGTTATGGCCGAAATAACGCAGGATGATGTGATGATTTTTAAAATTTTTGTCATCCGTCGCCGGGCAATGCTTTTGGTCGCCGGGGCGTCGCTAGACAAGCTGTAGCATGGGAAAAATGCTGTTTTGGTCAACAGGCGATGCTGGACAATCAGAAATGCATATTTAGGTGTAAAAACACATTTTTTGGTATGGTTTTGGGTATTTTTGATCCCAACACCAATAACATTCATTTTTGGATAGCATTAGCTTAGAAAACAATATTGAAGTTTGCATACGGATGATCCAGGGTGGATTTCTCATCAATCAGCGTTGACAAACCGGTAGATTTGTGGTTCATTTCTCTTCCTCTTTGTGTATTCTTTATGTGTTGAGTTTGTACATGTATTTACTCTGAACTTATGTATATTTGTCGCCCATGGCATTTTATTAAACTTTCTTTACAAATATTTGTCGATTGTTGTCTTGGATTTTTTCTCTGTACTAGGGATTTGAGTTGTTATAGACATATACGGCTCATATTCTTATCTAGGATGATTATTTGTTAGTTTCTAAACTCTAGAGATAGATTTAGAGTTGATATCTACTTGGGTATTAGAGCTTAATGCCTCTGTATGGTTGTGCTGTGCTAAGAGATCATCAGTGCGATTACATAGTTGTCTTCTGTGTTGTTGAGGAGGTAGATAAATCATTTTCTTTGTGATACAGTTGCTCTCTTAATTTGGGTTAGAAATGACTTAGGTTGTGAGTGATACGTAGTGATATTGATGAGTATTGTTAGGTTGAATGTAACTGGTCAGTAGATTTAAGTCTGTGATAAGTGGAGTATATGCAGGCTTGATAAGTTCTTCCCTAGTTTTTACTTTTTTTTACATTTATTTTCTGTTGATAAAATTTTCTTAACAAACCCATTTATGCTCAAACTCATTAACGAGAGATTTTTCGAACGACAATTCAATAACCAATCTCTGTGGAGACGATAAATTCCCGGATAAACATTTCCAAAACTTTTGTTGCTTGCCACTCTACCGCTTCAACAAAATGGCGCCGTTGCTGGGGATTGGATCGATTGTTTTCGCATTGCGATAATTCTTTTGTTTTTGAGTTTTATAGATATCGTATATATTATCTATTTTTACTTGTGTATATTGATACTTGTATATGTTTACTATACTTATAAATTTATTATATCATTGTTTGTTTCCTTTCATGTTTGCTTGTGTGTTGGTTAGGAATAACCATGTGGAAGCAACTTGGAGGAACATTCTTAAATAACAGGCATCGAGCTTACGGCGTAAAACAAACATATTTTATCGTTTTCCATTTTATTAGTTTATGTAGTGTGTTGATTGTTGTATAAACAAGTTGAAATAGGACTTGTTCTAAATTCTTATACCTTCAATTTTCAACTTGTTTATTTTACTTTCATTTGTTTATTTTTGTTGCAGTTTTTTGGACTTGAATTTTGGTTCGATAGCTTGTAGAATATTGAGGTGATTTGTCAAGTTTGATCGTTTCGACTTGCGAATGCATGGTAATGAATTTGTTAAAATTTTGTACACGTTCGAGGTATGTCTTTATCGCTTTCTATACATTAGCATATTCATGATACTTATACTTTTTACAATTTTTATGCCATTCATTCTTTTGTATAATTTTTTGTTTATGAATCACTTTAGTTCCTACCCTTTTTGTAAGATAGCTTTCCATTATTCACATATGCGGGAGACTATAATTCTTGTTTTAACTGGATTTTATTATGCTTAATCTTTTGTTTGTGTTTATTGTATGAAAGCTTGAACATGATCAAGGCAATTTTTATTTGTTTCATTTTGAGCACAACTACCTTGGTCAAAAAAGTCAATTCACCTTGTGACTGTGTGATCATTAGTAACCCATTTGAGATTTTTATCGATATCCATGTTGTATTTTTGAAATGCTTGTCTATGAGTGTTTAGTTTCCTTTTTTGAATGGATGTTGATTCGTTGTTTTCTTGAACCCTCAACCATTATTTTGGCTTGCATTTTTACCTTGCCTTAGAAAGTAGGGAGTATTCACTTTAATGTATGGTTGAATTAAAGTTGGGGAGAAAAATGATTGTGCATTTATTGGTTGATTGCTATGAGTTTGAAAATAAACGGAAAAAAAGTTATATAAAAAGAAAGGAAAGAAATAGAAAAGCTTTGAAAAAGAAAAACAAAAAGAGTATGGAATAATGTTGTGTTGAATAAGTGATGTGTATTGGTTTGAAATTTGGGATGAAGAAGAAGTTTAATTAAAGTTCTATTGTTTGAAACTTTGTGGAAGTAATTACTCCCTTAGGTTTAGGCAATTTTTTGTTTCGATTAGCTTTAGGAATTATAACTTGTTTGTTAACCAAGCCACTTTACAACCTTGAAAATCACTTGAGATTCTTGCTTTTGTACTTTCAATGTAAATTTTTGGATGAATGCATACTTTAGTCTATTGTTTGCAAGATTGTTGGATGAGTGAAAATACCCCCATTTTTGTGTGTTTTTCATCTACCGATGATTATGTTTGCTAGGTGTGATTCATTTGTGACCAAGTATTGTTTTATAATGTTTGGCATATTCTTTGTATTTAGCATTTGTTTCATGTTTATGTTATTGTTGGAGTTTAGTGGTAAGTATGTTTCTTCATGTGTACTGTTTTTCATTTGAACCACTGCATTTGTTTTCCGTTTTCAAAACATGTTGATTCGTGATTCTTTGATTTACCATTCTTTGTTCTTTTGTTATTTGACTTTGTTTGAGGACAAACAATAGATCAAGTTAGAGAGAGTTTGATAAGTGCAAATTGTAGCTATTTTTATATATACTTTTTGTTGTTAATATCGTTGAATAAACCCGACTTTTGTATGAATACCTTTAGTTTGTATTTATTTGTGTTTTTGTGTACATAAGGTACCGTTTTATGTTTTTCGATTCATTTTGTAGGCATTGATGCGTATTTGGAGCATGAGCAATAAAGTGTCGAAGACACGGCTTCAAATGCGCGATTTTGAGCAACTCGTCAATGAATAAGGCTCAAAATCAAAGAATAAAAATCATAAATTTGGTTTAAATTCAGTAATTGTAAGAAATAGCATTGAATAAACTTTCCAACACTTCGAATCGAGCACGAATCGGAGTTACGATTTGAAAGTTATGGCTGAAACAACGCAGGATGATGTGATGATTTTTAAACTTTCTGTCATCCAGTGTCGGGCGATGCTTTTGGTCGCCTGGGCGTCGCTAGACAAGCTGTAGCATGGGAAAAATGTTGTTTTGTCCACCGGGCGACCCTTTTTAGTCGTCGGGCGATGCTGGACAATCAGAAATGCGTATTTAGGTGTAAAAACACATTTTTTTGGTATGGTTTTGGGTATTTTTGATCCCAACATTAATAACATTCATTTTTGGATAGGATTAGCTTAGAAAACAACATTGAAGTTTGCATACGGATGATCCAGGGTGGATTTCTCATCAATCAGCGTTTACAAACCGGTAGATTTGTGGTTCATTTCTCTTCCTCTTTGTGTATTCTTTATGTGTTGAGTTTATACATGTATTTACTCTGAACTTATGTATATTTGTCGCCCATGGCATTATATTAAACTTTCTTTACAAATATTTGTCGATTGTTGTCTTGGATTTTTGCTCTGTACTAGGGATTTGAGTTGTTATAGACATATACGGCTCAGATTCTTATCTAGGATGATTATTTGTTAGTTTCTGAACTCTAGATATAGATTTAGAGTTGATATCTACTTGGGTATTAGAGTTTAATGCCTCTGTGTGGTTGTGCTATGCTGAGAGATCATCAGTGTGATTACATAGTTGTCTTCTGTGTTGTTGAGGAGGTAGATAGATCATTTCCTTTGTGATACAGTCGCTCTCTTAATTTGGGTTAGAAATGACTTAGGTTGTGAGTGATACGTAGTGATATTGATGAGTATTATTAGGTTGAATGTAACTGGTCGATAGATTTAAGTCTGTGATGAGTGGAGTATATGCAGGCTTGATAAGTTCTTTCCTAGTTTTTACTTTTGTTTACATTTATTTTCTGTTGATAAAATTCTCTTTACAAACCCATTTATCCTCAAACTCATTAATGAGATATTTTTCGAATGGCAATTCATTATCCAATCTCTGTGGATAAGATAAATTCCCGGATAAATATTTCCAAAACTTTTGTTGCTTGCCGCTCTACCGCTTCAACAAAATGGCGCCGTTGCTGGGGATTGGTTCAATTGTTTTCACATTGCGATAATTCTTTTGTTTTTGAGTTTTGTAGATATCGTATATATTGTCTATTTTTACTTGTGTATATTGAAACTTGTATATGTTTACTATACTTATAAATTTATTATATCATTGTTTGTTTCCTTTCATATTTGCTTGTGTGTTGGTTAGGAATAACCAGGTGGAAGCAACTTGGAGGAACATTCTTAAATAACAGGCATCGAGCTTACGGCGTAAAACTAACATGTTTTATCGTTTTCCATTTTATTAGTTTATGTAGTGTGTTGATTGTTGTATAAACAAGTTCGAATAGGACTTGTTCTAAATTCTTATACCTTCACTTTTCAACTTATTTATTTTACTTTCATTTGTTTATTTTTGTTGCGGTTGTTTGGACTCAAATTTTGGTTCGATAGCTTGGAGAATATTAAGGTGATTTGTCAAGTTTGATCGTTTCGAATTGCGAATGCATGGTAATGAATTTGTTAAAGTTTTGTACACGTTTGAGGTATGTGTTTATCGCTTTCTATACATTAGCATATTCATGATACTTATACTTTTTATAATTTTTATGCCATTCATTCTTTTGTATAATTTTTTGTTTATGAATCACTTTAGTTCCTACCCTTTTTGTAAGATAGCTTTCCATTATTCACATATGCGGGAGACTATAATTCTTGTTTTAACTGGATTTTATTATGCTTAATCTTTTGTTTGTGTTTATTGTATGAAAGCTTGAACATGATCAAGGCAATTTTTATTTGTTTCATTTTGAGCACAACTACCTTGGTCAAATAAGTCAATTCACCTTGTGACTGTGTGATCATTAGTAACCCATTTGAGATTTTTATCGATATCCATGTTGTATTTTTGAAATGCTTGTCTATGAGTGTTTAGTTTCCTTTTTTGAATGGATGTTGATTCGTTGTTTTCTTGAACCCTCAACCATTATTTGGGCTTGCATTTTTACCTTGCCTTAGAAAGTAGGGAGTATTCACTTTAATGTATGGTTGAATTAAAGTTGGGGAGAAAAATGATTGTGCATTTATTGGTTGATTGCTATGAGTTTGAAAATAAATGAAAAAAAGTTATATAAAAAGAAAGGAAAGAAATAGAAAAGCTTTGAAAAAGAAAAACAAAAAGAGTATGGAATAATGTTGTGTTGAATAACTGATGTGTGTTGGTTTGAAATTTGGGATGAAGAAGAAGTTTAATTAAAGTTCTATTGTTTGAAACTTTGTGGAAGTAATTACTCCCTAAGGTTTAGGCAATTTTTTGTTTCGATTAGCTTTAGGAATTATAACTTGTTTGTTAACCAAGCCACATTACAACCTTGAAAATCACTTGAGATTCTTGCTTTTATATTTTCAATGTAAATTTTTGGATGAATGCATACTTTAGTCTATTGTTTGCAAGATTGTTGGATGACTGAAAATACCCCCATTTTTGTGTGTTTTTCATCTACCGATGATTATGTTTGCTAGGTGTGATTCATTTGTGACCAAGTATTGTTTTATAATGTTTGGCATATTCTTTGTATTTAGCATTTGTTTAATGTTTATGTTATTGTTGGAGTTTAGTGGTAAGTATGTTTCTTCATGTGTACTGTTTTTCATTTGAACCACTGCATTTGTTTTCCGTTTTCAAAACATGTTGATTCGTGATTCTTTGATTTATCATTCTTTGTTCTTTTGTTATTTGACTTTGTTTGAGGACAAACAATAGTTCAAGTTAGGGAGAGTTTGATAAGTGCAAATTGTAGCTATTCTTATATATACTTTTTGTTGTTAATATCGTTGAATAAACCCGACTTTTGTATGAATACCTTTAGTTTGTATTTATTTGTGTTTTTGTGTACATAAGGTACCGTTTTATGTTTTTCGATTCATTTTGTAGGCATTGATGCGTATTTGGAGCATGAGCAATAAAGTGTCGAAGACACGGCTTCAAACGCGCGATTTTGAGCAACTCGTCAATGAATAAGGCTCAAAATCAAAGAATAAAAATCATAAATTTGGTTTATATTCAGTCATTGTAAGAAATAGCATTGAATAAACTTTCCAACACTTTGAATCGAGCACGAATCAGAGTTACGATTTGAAAGTTATGGCTGAAACAACGCAGGATGATGTGATGATTTTTAAACTTTCTGTCATCCAGTGTCGGGCGATGCTTTTGGTCGCCTGGGCGTCGCTAGACAAGCTGTAGCATGGGAAAAATGTTGTTTTGTCCACCGGGCGACCCTTTTTAGTCGTCGGGCGATGCTGGACAATCAGAAATGCGTATTTAGGTGTAAAAACACATTTTTTTGGTATGGTTTTGGGTATTTTTGATCCCAACATTAATAACATTCATTTTTGGATAGGATTAGCTTAGAAAACAACATTGAAGTTTGCATACGGATGATCCAGGGTGGATTTCTCATCAATCAGCGTTTACAAACCGGTAGATTTGTGGTTCATTTCTCTTCCTCTTTGTGTATTCTTTATGTGTTGAGTTTATACATGTATTTACTCTGAACTTATGTATATTTGTCGCCCATGGCATTATATTAAACTTTCTTTACAAATATTTGTCGATTGTTGTCTTGGATTTTTGCTCTGTACTAGGGATTTGAGTTGTTATAGACATATACGGCTCAGATTCTTATCTAGGATGATTATTTGTTAGTTTCTGAACTCTAGATATAGATTTAGAGTTGATATCTACTTGGGTATTAGAGTTTAATGCCTCTGTGTGGTTGTGCTATGCTGAGAGATCATCAGTGTGATTACATAGTTGTCTTCTGTGTTGTTGAGGAGGTAGATAGATCATTTCCTTTGTGATACAGTCGCTCTCTTAATTTGGGTTAGAAATGACTTAGGTTGTGAGTGATACGTAGTGATATTGATGAGTATTATTAGGTTGAATGTAACTGGTCGATAGATTTAAGTCTGTGATGAGTGGAGTATATGCAGGCTTGATAAGTTCTTTCCTAGTTTTTACTTTTGTTTACATTTATTTTCTGTTGATAAAATTCTCTTTACAAACCCATTTATCCTCAAACTCATTAATGAGATATTTTTCGAATGGCAATTCATTATCCAATCTCTGTGGATAAGATAAATTCCCGGATAAATATTTCCAAAACTTTTGTTGCTTGCCGCTCTACCGCTTCAACAAAATGGCGCCGTTGCTGGGGATTGGTTCAATTGTTTTCACATTGCGATAATTCTTTTGTTTTTGAGTTTTGTAGATATCGTATATATTGTCTATTTTTACTTGTGTATATTGAAACTTGTATATGTTTACTATACTTATAAATTTATTATATCATTGTTTGTTTCCTTTCATATTTGCTTGTGTGTTGGTTAGGAATAACCAGGTGGAAGCAACTTGGAGGAACATTCTTAAATAACAGGCATCGAGCTTACGGCGTAAAACTAACATGTTTTATCGTTTTCCATTTTATTAGTTTATGTAGTGTGTTGATTGTTGTATAAACAAGTTCGAATAGGACTTGTTCTAAATTCTTATACCTTCACTTTTCAACTTATTTATTTTACTTTCATTTGTTTATTTTTGTTGCGGTTGTTTGGACTCAAATTTTGGTTCGATAGCTTGGAGAATATTAAGGTGATTTGTCAAGTTTGATCGTTTCGAATTGCGAATGCATGGTAATGAATTTGTTAAAGTTTTGTACACGTTTGAGGTATGTGTTTATCGCTTTCTATACATTAGCATATTCATGATACTTATACTTTTTATAATTTTTATGCCATTCATTCTTTTGTATAATTTTTTGTTTATGAATCACTTTAGTTCCTACCCTTTTTGTAAGATAGCTTTCCATTATTCACATATGCGGGAGACTATAATTCTTGTTTTAACTGGATTTTATTATGCTTAATCTTTTGTTTGTGTTTATTGTATGAAAGCTTGAACATGATCAAGGCAATTTTTATTTGTTTCATTTTGAGCACAACTACCTTGGTCAAATAAGTCAATTCACCTTGTGACTGTGTGATCATTAGTAACCCATTTGAGATTTTTATCGATATCCATGTTGTATTTTTGAAATGCTTGTCTATGAGTGTTTAGTTTCCTTTTTTGAATGGATGTTGATTCGTTGTTTTCTTGAACCCTCAACCATTATTTGGGCTTGCATTTTTACCTTGCCTTAGAAAGTAGGGAGTATTCACTTTAATGTATGGTTGAATTAAAGTTGGGGAGAAAAATGATTGTGCATTTATTGGTTGATTGCTATGAGTTTGAAAATAAATGAAAAAAAGTTATATAAAAAGAAAGGAAAGAAATAGAAAAGCTTTGAAAAAGAAAAACAAAAAGAGTATGGAATAATGTTGTGTTGAATAACTGATGTGTGTTGGTTTGAAATTTGGGATGAAGAAGAAGTTTAATTAAAGTTCTATTGTTTGAAACTTTGTGGAAGTAATTACTCCCTAAGGTTTAGGCAATTTTTTGTTTCGATTAGCTTTAGGAATTATAACTTGTTTGTTAACCAAGCCACATTACAACCTTGAAAATCACTTGAGATTCTTGCTTTTATATTTTCAATGTAAATTTTTGGATGAATGCATACTTTAGTCTATTGTTTGCAAGATTGTTGGATGACTGAAAATACCCCCATTTTTGTGTGTTTTTCATCTACCGATGATTATGTTTGCTAGGTGTGATTCATTTGTGACCAAGTATTGTTTTATAATGTTTGGCATATTCTTTGTATTTAGCATTTGTTTAATGTTTATGTTATTGTTGGAGTTTAGTGGTAAGTATGTTTCTTCATGTGTACTGTTTTTCATTTGAACCACTGCATTTGTTTTCCGTTTTCAAAACATGTTGATTCGTGATTCTTTGATTTATCATTCTTTGTTCTTTTGTTATTTGACTTTGTTTGAGGACAAACAATAGTTCAAGTTAGGGAGAGTTTGATAAGTGCAAATTGTAGCTATTCTTATATATACTTTTTGTTGTTAATATCGTTGAATAAACCCGACTTTTGTATGAATACCTTTAGTTTGTATTTATTTGTGTTTTTGTGTACATAAGGTACCGTTTTATGTTTTTCGATTCATTTTGTAGGCATTGATGCGTATTTGGAGCATGAGCAATAAAGTGTCGAAGACACGGCTTCAAACGCGCGATTTTGAGCAACTCGTCAATGAATAAGGCTCAAAATCAAAGAATAAAAATCATAAATTTGGTTTATATTCAGTCATTGTAAGAAATAGCATTGAATAAACTTTCCAACACTTTGAATCGAGCACGAATCAGAGTTACGATTTGAAAGTTATGGCTGAAACAACGCAGGATGATGTGATGATTTTTAAACTTTCTGTCATCCAGTGTCGGGCGATGCTTTTGGTCGCCTGGGCGTCGCTAGACAAGCTGTAGCATGGGAAAAATGTTGTTTTGGTCACCGGGCGACCCTTTTTAGTCGTCGGGCGATGCTGGACAATCAGAAATGCGTATTTAGGTGTAAAAACACATTTTTTTGGTATGGTTTTGGGTATTTTTGATCCCAACATTAATAACATTCATTTTTGGATAGGATTAGCTTAGAAAACAACATTGAAGTTTGCATACGGATGATCCGGGGGTGGATTTCTCATCAATCAGCGTTTACAAACCGGTAGATTTGTGGTTCATTTCTCTTCCTCTTTGTGTATTCTTTATGTGTTGAGTTTATACATGTATTTACTCTGAACTTATGTATATTTGTCGCCCATGGCATTATATTAAACTTTCTTTACAAATATTTGTCGATTGTTGTCTTGGATTTTTGCTCTGTACTAAGGATTTGAGTTGTTATAGACATATACGGCTCAGATTCTTATCTAGGATGATTATTTGTTAGTTTCTGAACTCTAGATATAGATTTAGAGTTGATATCTACTTGGGTATTAGAGTTTAATGCCTCTGTGTGGTTGTGCTATGCTGAGAGATCATCAGTGTGATTACATAGTTGACTTTTGTGTTGTTGAGGAGGTAGATAGATCATTTCCTTTGTGATACAGTCGCTCTCTTAATTTGGGTTAGAAATGACTTAGGTTGTGAGTGATACGTAGTGATATTGATGAGTATTATTAGGTTGAATGTAACTGGTCGATAGATTTAAGTCTGTGATAAGTGGAGTATATGCAGGTTTGATAAGTTCTTTCCTAGTTTTTACTTTTGTTTACATTTATTTTCTGTTGATAAAATTCTCTTTACAAACCCATTTATCCTCAAACTCATTAATGAGATATTTTTCGAATGGCAATTCAATAACCAATCTCTGTGGACAAGATAAATTCCCGGATAAATATTTCCAAAACTTTTGTTGCTTGCCGCTCTACCGCTTCAACAAAATGGCGCCGTTGCTGGGGATTGGTTCAATTGTTTTCACATTGCGATAATTCTTTTGTTTTTGAGTTTTGTAGATATCGTATATATTGTCTATTTTTACTTGTGTATATTGATACTTGTATATGTTTACTATACTTATAAATTTATTATATCATTGTTTGTTTCCTTTCATATTTGCTTGTGTGTTGGTTAGGAATAACCAGGTGGAAGCAACTTGGAGGAACATTCTTAAATAACAGGCATCGAGCTTACGGCGTAAAACTAACATGTTTTTATCGTTTTCCATTTTATTAGTTTATGTAGTGTGTTGATTGTTGTATAAACAAGTTTAAATAGGACTTGTTCTAAATTCTTATACCTTCACTTTTCAACCTAGTTATTTTACTTTCATTTGTTTATTTTTGTTGCGGTTGTTTGGACTCAAATTTTGGTTCGATAGCTTGGAGAATATTAAGGTGATTTGTCAAGTTTGATCGTTTCGACTTGCGAATGCATGGTAATGAATTTGTTAAAGTTTTGTACACGTTTGAGGTATGTGTTTATCGCTTTCTATACATTAGCATATTCATGATACTTATACTTTTTATAATTTTTATGCCATTCATTCTTTTGTATAATTTTTTGTTTATGAATCACTTTAGTTCCTACCCTTTTTGTAAGATAGCTTTCCATTATTCACATATGTGGGAGACTATAATTCTTGTTTTAACTGGATTTTATTATGCTTAATCTTTTGTTTGTGTTTATTGTATGAAAGCTTGAACATGATCAAGGCAATTTTTATTTGTTTCATTTTGAGCACAACTACCTTGGTCAAATAAGTCAATTCACCTTGTGATTGTGTGATCATTAGTAACCCATTTGAGATTTTTATCGATATCCATGTTGTATTTTTGAAATGCTTGTCTATGAGTGTTTAGTTTCCTTTTTTGAATGGATGTTGATTCGTTGTTTTCTTGAACCCTCAACCATTATTTGGGCTTGCATTTTTACCTTGCCTTAGAAAGTAGGGAGTATTCACTTTAATGTATGGTTGAATTAAAGTTGGGGAGAAAAATGATTGTGCATTTATTGGTTGATTGCTATGAGTTTGAAAATAAATGAAAAAAAAGTTATATAAAAAGAAAGGAAAGAAATAGAAAAGCTTTGAAAAATAAAAACAAAAAGAGTATGGAATAATGTTATGTTGAATAAGTGATGTGTGTTGGTTTTGAAATTTGGGATGAAGAAGAAGTTTAATTAAAGTTCTATTGTTTGAAACTTTGTGGAAGTAATTACTCCCTATGGTTTAGGCAATTTTTTCTTTCGATTAGCTTTAGGAATTATAACTTGTTTGTAAACCAAGCCACATTACAACCTTGAAAATCACTTGAGATTCTTGCTTTTATATTTTCAATGTAAATTTTTGGATGAATGCATACTTTAGTCTATTGTTTGCAAGATTGTTGGATGACTGAAAATACCCCCATTTTTGTGTGTTTTTCATCTACCGATGATTATGTTTGCTAGGTGTGATTCATTTGTGACCAAGTATTGTTTTATAATGTTTGGCATATTCTTTGTATTTATCATTTGTTTCATGTTTATGTTATTGTTGGAGTTTAGTGGTAAGTATGTTTCTTCATGTGTACTGTTTTTCATTTGAACCACTGCATTTGTTTTCCGTTTTCAAAACATGTTGATTCGTGATTCTTTGATTTATCATTCTTTGTTCTTTTGTTATTTGACTTTGTTTGAGGACAAACAATAGTTCAAGTTAGGGAGAGTTTGATAAGTGCAAATTGTAGCTATTCTTATATATACTTTTTGTTGCACTTATCGACTTTTTATTGTTAATATCGTTGAATAAACCTGACTTTTGTATGAATACCTTTAGTTTGTATTTATTTGTGTTTTTGTGTACATAAGGTACCGTTTTATGTTTTTCCATTCATTTTGTAGGCATTGATGCATATATGGAGCATAAGCAATAAAGTGTCGAAGACACGGCTTCAAACGCGCGATTTTGAGCAACTCGTCAATGAATAAGGCTCAAAATCAAAGAATAAAAATCATAAATTTGGTTTATATTCAGTAATTGTAAGAAATAGCATTGAATAAGCTTTCCAACACTTCGAATCGAGCACGAATCAGAGTTACGATTCGAAAGTTATGGCTGAAACAACGCAGGATGATGTGATGATTTTTAAACTTTCTGTCATCCGTCGTCGGCCGATGCTTTTGGTCGCCTGGGCGTAGCTAGACAAGCTGTAGCATGGGAAAAACGTTGTTTTGGTCGCCGAGCGTCCCTTTTTAGTCGTCGGGCGATGCTGGATAATCAGAAATGCGTATTTAGGTGTAAAAACACATTTCTTTGGTATGGTTTTGGGTTTTTTTGATCCCAACATCAATAACATTCATTTTTAGATAGGATTAGCTTAGAAAACAACATTGAAGTTTGCATACGGATGATCCGGGATGGATTTCTCATCAATCAGCGTTTACAAACCAGTAGATTTGTGGTTCATTTCTCTTCCTCTTTGTGTATTCTTTATGTGTTGAGTTTAGACATGTATTTACTCTGAACTTATGTATATTTGTCGCCCATGGCATTATATTAAACTTTCTTTACAAATATTTGTCGAATTTTGTCTTGGATTTTTGCTTTGTACTAGGGATTTGAGTTGTTATAGACATATACGGCTCAGATTCTTATCTAGGATGATTATTTGTTAGTTTCTGAACTCTAGAGATAGAATTAGAGTTGATATCTACTTGGGTATTAGAGTTTAATGCCTCTGTGTGGTTGTGTTGTGCTGAGAGATCATCAGTGTGATTACATAGTTGTCTTCTGTGTTGTTGAGGAGGTAGATAGATCATTTCCTTTGTGATACAATCGCTCTCTTAATTTGGATTAGAAATGACTTAGGTTGTGAGTGATACGTAGTGGTATTGATGAGTATTGTTAGGTTGAATGTAACTGGTCGGTAGATTTAAGTCTGTGATGAGTGGACTATATGCAGGCTTGATAAGTTCTTTCCTAGTTTTTACTTTTGTTTACATTTATTTTCTGTTGATAAAATTCTCTTTACAAACCCATTTATCCTCAAACTCATTAATGAGATATTTTTCGAATGGCAATTCAATAACCAATCTCTGTGGACAAGATAAATTCCAGGATAAATATTTCCAAAACTTTTGTTGCTTGCCGCTCTACTGCTTCAACAAAATGGCACCATTGTTGGGGATTGGTTCAATTGTTTTCACATTGCGATAATTCTTTCGTTTTTGAGTTTTGTAGATATCGTATATATTGTCTATTTTTACTTGTGTATATTGATACTTGTATATGTTTACTATACTTATAAATTTATTATATCATTGTTTGTTTCCTTTCATATTTGCTTGTGTGTTGGTTAGGAATAACCAGGTGGAAGCAACTTGGAAGAACATTCTTAAATAACAGGCATCGAGCTTACGGCGTAAAACAAACATGTTTTATCGTTTTCCATTTTATTAGTTTATGTAGTGTGTTGATTGTTGTATAAACAAGTTGAAATAGGACTTGTTCTAAATTCTTATACCTTCACTTTTCAACTTGTTTATTTTACTATAATTTGTTTATTTTTGTTGCGGTTGTTTGGACTCAAATTTTGGTTCGATAGCTTGTAGAATATTGAGGTGATTTATCAAGTTTGATCGTTTTGACTTGCGAATGCATGGTAATGAGTTTGTTAAAGTTTTATACACGTTTGAGTTATGTGTTTATCTCTTTCTATACATTATCATATTCATGATACTTATACTTTTTACAATTTTTATGCCATTCATTCTTTTGTATAATTGTTTGTTTATGAATCAATTTAGTTCCTACCCATTTTGTAAGATAGCATTCCATTGTTCACATATGCGGGAGACTATAATTCTTGTTTTAACTGGATTTTATTATGCTTAATATTTTGTTTGTGTTTATTGTATGAAAGCTTGAACATGATCAAGGCAATTTTTATTTGTTTCATTTTGAGCACAACTACCTTGGTCAAATAAGTCAATTCACCTTGTGACTGTGTGATCATTAGTAACCCCTTTGAGATTTTTATCGATATCCATGTTGTATTTTTTAAATGCTTGTCTATGAGTGTTTAGTTTCCTTTCTTGAATGGATGTTGATTCGTTGTTTTCTTGAACCCTCAACCATTATTTTGGCTTGAATTTTTACCTTACCTTAGAAAGTAGGGAGTATTCACTTTAATGTATGGTTGAATTAAAGTTGGGGAGAAAAATGATTGTGCATTTATTGGTTGATTGCTATGAGTTTGAAAATAAATGAAAAAAAGTGATATAAAAAGAAAGGAAAGAAATATAAAAGCTTTGAAAAAGAAAAACAAAAAGAGTATGGAATAATGTTGTGTTGAAAAAGTGATGTGTGTTTGTTTGATATTTGGGATGAAGAAGAAGTTTAATTAAAGTTCTATTGTTTGAAACTTTGTGGAAGTAATTACTCCCTTAGTTTTAGGCAAGTTTTTGTTTCTATTAGCTTTAGGAATTATGACTTGTTTGTTAAACAAGCCACATTACAACCTTGAAAATCACTTGAGATTCTTGCTTTTATATTTTCAATGTAAATTTTTGGATGAATGCATAATTTTGTCTATTGTTTGCAAGATTGTTGGATGACTGAAAATACCCCCATTTTTGTGTGTTTTTCATCTACCGATGATTATGTTTGCTAGGTGTGATTCATTTGTGACCAAGTATTGTTTTAGAATGTTTGACATATTCTTTGTATTTAGCATTTGTTTCATGTTTATGTTATTGTTGGAGTTTAGTGGTAAGTATGTTTCTTCATGTGTACCGTTTTTCATTTGAACCACTGCATTTGATTTCTGTTTTCAAAACCTGTTTATTCGTGATTCTTTGATTTATCATTCTTTGTTCTTTATGTTATTTGACTTTGTTTGAGGACAAACAATAGTTCAAGTTAGGGAGAGTTTGATAAGTGCAAATTGTAGCTATTTTTGTATATACTTTTTGTTGCACTTATCGACTTTTTGTTGTTAATATCGGTGAATAAACCCGAATTTTGTATAAATACCTTTAGTTTGTATTTATTTGTGTTTTTGTGTACATAGGTACCGTTTGATGTTTCTCCATTCATTTTGTAGGTATTGATGCGTATTTGGAGCATGAGTAATAAAGTGTCAAAGACAAGGATTCAAATGCGCAATTTTGAGCAACTCGTCAATGAATAAGTCTTAAAATCAAAGAATAAAAAATCATAAATTTGGTTTATAGTTTGTCACTGTTAGAAAGCGAATTGAATAAGCTTTCCAACACTTTGAACCGAGCGCGAATCGGAGTTACACTTCAAAAGTTATGGCCGGAATAATGTAGGATGTTGTACTGATTTTTCAATTTTCTGTCATTCATCGCCGAGCGACGCTTTTATTCTCCGATCGATGCTATACGATTTGTAGTATGGGAAAAACACAGTTTTGGTCGTCGGGCGACCCTTTTTGGTCGCCGAGTGATGCTGGACAGTCAGAAATTCCTATTTAGGTGTAAAAAGACATTTTTTGGGTATGGTTCTCCGTATTTTTTATCCCAACTCCATCAACCTTAATTTTTGGATAGGATTAGCTTAGAAAACAATATTGAAGCTTGCATACGGATGATCCAGGGTGGATTGCTCATCAATTGACGCTGACAAACTGGTAGATTTGTGGTTCATTTCTATTCCACTTTGTGTATTCTTTATGTGTTGAGTTTGTACATGTATTTACTCTGAACTTATGTATATTTGTCGCCCATGGCATTATATTAAACTTTCTTTACAAATCTTTCTCGATTGTTGTCTTGGATTTTTGCTCTGTGCCAGGGATTTGAGTTGTTATAGACAAATACTCTTAGATTCTTATCTATAATGATTATTTGTTAGTTTTTGAACTCTAGATACAGATTTAGAGCTGACACCTACTTGGGTATCAGAGCTTAATGCCTCTGTGTGGTTGTGCTGTGTTGAGAGATTGTCAGTGCAATTATATAGTTGTCTTCTATGTTATTGAGGAGGTAGAGAGATCATTTCCTCGGTGATACCGTCAGTCTCTCAATTTGTGTTATAAATGACTTAGGTTGTGAGTGATACATGGTGACATTGATGAGTATTGTTAGGTTGAATGTAACTGGTCGGTAGATTTAAGTATGTGATGAGTGGATTATATGCAGGCTTGATAAGTTCTTCCCTAGTTTTTACTTTTGTTTACATTTATTTTCTGTTGATAACATTTTCTTTATAAACCCATTTATCCCCAAACTCATTAACGAGAGAATTTTCGAACGACAATTCAATAACAAATCTCTGTGGACACGATAAATTCCCAGATAAATATTTCCAAAACTTTTCTTGCTTGCCGCTCTACCGCTTCAACATAGCCCTCGACATGTCATCAGTATAAGTCGGATCAGACTCAAATCATGAATGTGGTGGAAGTGAGAGAAGATCCAACTGTAAAACACAAATTAGAGAATATGTAAGTACAAAATATAAAAAATAAATTAAATGTAATAGTTGGAATGAAAAGTACAGTGAGGAGTGTGTAACAGCCAGTGAGTTTCCTCGTCCTCCAGTTTGAAGCTTCATTCAACTTCTAGTAGAGTTATTTCAAAATGGTGACCCCCTAGTTCCACTGATAAACTATACTCAAATCCATAAAATACCGGATGCATGTCACATCCACGTAGGTTGCCCTTTTGCCCACAAAGAGGGACATGTCAGCCAAGAACATAAAGTAACACCGCAAAGCACAATATCAGTGGTAGTGAATAAAACCCTAGTCACCCTCATCCTCGACACATGTTGCTACAACCAGGTGATCTTCATATAAATCGATCAAGCTGGAGAATTTTACATGCGACCCATTAGTTGTTTTGCACTCTTCATCCTCCTTAAATGGACTAGCTTCTAGATACTCGACCATCCATTCAATCACCTAAGCTCGTGGTACCCATGAATGGTTAAGTAACCTCCCTATGATAGGTAGGTGGAGAAAGCAAGCCACATCATCAAGTGTGATCATAATCTCCCCAACAAGAAAGTTGAAATACGACGTCTCCTTGTGCCATCTCTCAGCAAATTCCCCCTGCATTCCATGGCTTATAGTAACATAACCAGTTCCACATAGTACGACAAATTTGGATCCAACAACAGCCTCATTGAACCAACCTGCCATAGGTATAGATAATTTAAAGATTTTCCGCGAGTGGTTCATGAACTAAATGGGCAAACGTTCCTATAACAAAAAATAATAACCGTTAAAATAATATTTGTGAGTAAACCTTTAAAATTAAAACGTGCAACAAAAAATATGTGTTGTACCCCAATTTTTGCCCCTAAGATCCCTTCATCATACCATGTTGATTCACTCACAACAAGATCACACTAGGATTCTTGGTTCCCCTCCCTACTTTGGGTTTTGCTCCTTTTGAGGGATTACCAGGAACCTTGACTTATGTTCCTTTTGTGATCATTAATATTGTTTTGTTTTCTTCATTTAACTAATAAAATGCAATGTTGGTTTATCTTGCTTGTTATCCATGTAGGTGAAGGGCAATGAGATTTAACAAATTACTCCATGGGTTCATGAGTTTATTTTCATGCCCTCGCCAATATAGCTTGAGAAGTTCAAACCTCACCATTGTATTGGTTTTGGGATAATTGGAATGTCAAGGTTTCTTTGGTTCATCACATTTCAAGGTTATTAGATGTGACTCAAAAGTACAAGGGGTTGATTGGAGAAGTTGTCATGTTTGGACAAGGCCTTGTTCCTATTGGTCACAAGAACATATTTCTCTCAAAATTCAAGATGTCGAAGTGGTTTTGGTGGCTATGAGTCTTCATTATCATCCTCAAAAACTTCTATTCACAAACAATAATATTGGTACAAGAAGTTTGTTCAAACTTGTCAAAGTTCCTCAAGGAATTTTCTTGATCTAGAAACTAGGGTTTTGAACTTCAAAGGAGTATATCTTGTTCACATTTTTGTATTTTTGAATTATTCCAAAGACACCCTTCTCTTCAAAGGTTTATTAGAAAATCACTCAAAAGTTCCAAGGAGTTTTCATGTGGAAGAAACTTGGTGAAGAAGAAAGATTGCAGGTCATCCAGATAAATCCACAATTTTACATAAGTGACTTCAAATGATCATAACTTGGTCATTTTTTATCACCTTGAGTCCATTCTTCTTCCTTAATGATCTTGAATATGTGAATTTTATGCCTTATTTTATGTTCAAAGTGGGAAAATGGATGGAAGTTGCCTTAAATATGCAAAAGATTATAGGTCATTTCATGATTTTTGGCCAACTTCAACAAGTCATAACTTGCTCAATTTTTGGATATTTTGAGTGGTTCAAGTTTCAAAATGTCATTCAAGAGATCTACTTCATTCCATCTTTTTTGGTCAAGAGCAAATTCCAAGTGGAAGGCCATGTTTGGATGAAAAGATTATAGGTCATTTTTGAAGAAAAATTTGAAATATTTCTAAGTATGGAAAGTCAACCCTTTTTCTTCAACTTTGACTCAATGCAACTTTCATCTCAAGCATCCATTTGATTACATTCTTTTTCCATTGCAAAGATTGTAACCTCATCTTTCTAAAGCATCAAGAATCATGCCCTAAGACCCCTTGAGTTGGAAATGCCATGGATTTGAATTTGGTAACTTGAAACTAAATTTCCACAAAGTCAGAATTTTGAAATCCATAATGTGACTTCTAAACACAAGATTTATGCATGTTTTTGATTTAGACTTGATTAGCAAACTTGCCAGAAGTGATAGCACCCTAAAACACAAGATTTGATTAGTTTTGATGGAAATGAAGTCAGACTTCACTCGTGTTCGACCTTCACTCAATTTCCCTCCAAACATCCTTGTTTCTTCCATTTTTCATTCCCATTCACTTCCCTATAAATAGAGGGTCATCCCCCATTCAATTCTTCAAGCTTTGAGAGCCAAAATCACCCTGCCAAAACCTCACACGAATCCATCTTTTTTGAATTCAGTTTCTGATATTTAAGCTCCCTTTTCCAAAATTCTTTGCGCATTCATCATCCTTAAGCATCATATAAACTCTCCAGCAGTTAAACCAATCAAAACGAGCCATAATTCAAGCTACAGAAGTCCAGTTTCAGAGCTTCTTCCTTGAACTTCGAAAAGGTGGAATTCTTCACCATTTGGATCCAAATCAAGCACTAGTCTATTCTACTCCTTCTCTTGATTCTAATGCTGCTTACATTTTTTAAACCCATTGAGAATTAAGAGAGAAGTCTCAAATTGAAGGTGCTCTCTATTTTCTGGGTTTTTTATTCATATCTCTCTCCATACCTTATATAAATTTGGTGCGATGGTAGTGTTAGAATCGTCTTGAAGAGACGGGTTCAATGATACTAGCCCGGGATCCTAATTTTTCCATTTGAAGGATATCACAAAATCCCTATTACAGGGTGTCTGGAGGTTGAAGATGGTGACATGTCTCGTCTCAGCCAATGATAGCGTGCCAAACGTTTTAATTTCATTGGTTGCCCTTTTTCTGATCCTATGCGTATCTCACTAAGGTCCATATCAAGCACAACGCGTCTGGTCCACTGGATCAGCTTACTAACGCGTTTTGAATATGATATGATGGTCCACATCTTTTTGGTTTTATTTTATTTTCTGATTTTATATTTTTTATTAATTAAATTTTCAAAAATTCATAACTCTTTTATTTTTAATCCAAAAATTATGAAAAAAATCACAAAAATACTTTGAATTATTTCTGATCTCATGACTATATTTTCACATTTTTATTTTGACATTTGATATTTTTTTTTGTATTTTTTGAATTATTTTCTTTCTTTTAATTACTTAAAAAATACTTTCTGACATTTTTAATTATGAAAAAAATTCATGAATATTATTTTTCATATTTTTGACTTTCTGAAAATTTTATGGAATTTAATATTAAGGTTTACTATTTTTGACCTATTTTTTGTTTGTTTGAGGAATTTTAAATATTTTAAAAATAGTTTCTGACTTTAAAAACTTACCAAAAAATTTGTAAAATTATTTGAGCCTTTTTATGATTTTTCTATGGTCTTAATTTTTATTTCTTGAATAATTTGAACATAGTTGATATTTTTCTCATTATTTTCTATTTTTAAAACATTTTTTAAAATCCTTTTTTGTGTATATTAAATATGATATTATTTTGAGATTTTTTTCTGGTTGATCTTGGGTTAGATTTTGGATCATGAACTTTATTAACATCATTGGATCCATGGTGTTGAGTTTAACTCCATAAAAATGGATGAATGATTTTAATAATAGTTTGATTAAAATTTAATTCAAAAGTGGTTTGTATATTTTTTCCCCATCCCTCTTCATTTCATCCCTTTCTTATTGCACTAGATATTGTTGGAGCATGATCTCTATATCATGTCTCAAAACAAATGGTGCATAAATTGATATTGATCGGCCTCAAAATAGGTGTGACTTCTATATAATTCCACTAACAATTGCTTAACATAGCGCTAAATTTTGTCCTGATTCGAACAAATGATCATTCGTGGCCCAAACATATGATTGCAAGCCTAAGTATGTTAATTTGATCTCTTTTATCCAATAACCTTGAGATTCATTGTGTGGAGGCTTTGGTTCTACCAATCCTCTAATGGATCTACAACACCTTTGGTCAACGCGGATCACTTAAGCATCGTTGATCAATAAATGATACTCATGAGAATTTCAAATAGATGATATACTTGACAAAAAGAAAATGCAATTTGTTTTGTGGAGGCTTTGGTTCTACCAATTCTCTAATGAGTTCCAAATGCAAGTTTCAAGATGGTCATCCAACTAACCACTAATTATTGACTTGTTTTACCTTATGTTTTTATTCTTTGTTTATGCTTTATGTAGTATTTACTTTTAGCATTTACATTTCATGCCATTTTCATCTTTGCTCATTTGAGCATTTACTTTCTTGTCATTTTTACTTTGCTCACTTGAGCTTTTCTTTTCCTTTCTTAAGATACTTAATAATCAACATAAACCCTGAAAAATCTTTAATGGTACTTGGACTATTTGGTTATTATCCTTGGCATTATGGAGCATGGGACCTTTTCTTGAACTTAGGATTAGAAACTTTGGCCTATCTTGGAAACCTTATGATCTTATCTGATTATTTTGTCTGGAGCTCTTGAGGTTTACCTCAAGACATTGGGTTTCTTGTTTGTTTTTGTGTGTAGGTTTTTTTGTGATTACACTCTTTGTTTGTAATTTGGAATTCACCCGTATACAACCGTTACTCTGCCCAATTTTTATGAAGACTTAATACACTTGAAGTTTGGTTATCTCAAGAGGTCTAGTATTTTTGCTAATTTGGTTTCAATCCAAAGAATGGTAACTCTATCTTGGCTCATAGTGTCAAGTATTGTCTTCTTGTTGGTTAGATGGTTCTTATCCCTAGCTTTTACCTTATGCTTTAGGATAGCCTCTTCTTCTCCTCCCATCTTCTTTGTTTTCAAAAATCATCTCCATCCTTTTGAAAACTCTTCTTGTTTTAAACTTTAACCACTTTTTATAATAAACTTGGACTTATGTCCATGTATTTTCAAATCATTTTCATAAATAAACTCCAATCAATTTAATAATACTTGACATTTTTTGTGAGAAGACTAAAAATCAATCAATCTCATTTCAAACCATTTTTCCACTTTGGCTTTTTTATCTTTAAAACTTTTCTTAAAATATTAAACTCTTGTCAATCCTTGTAGTGATGTGTTGTACCCCAAAATTTTCCCTCTCATTTTACTCAATACATACTCCTAGAGATCCTCAATTTGCTCAAGTTTGCCCAAGAGTTGACCAGACAAACTCTCTCCTAAGGTAGTGTGTCTCAAATTAGGGTTTCCATTTTCATCGAGATAGGTGAACTCCAAAGACCTCATATTCTCTCCATGGTACTAATATGTTCTCAAGACCCTCCATGTCAAATTTCAAGCACTGCACAAGAAGTTTGCTCAGTCAACTGCTCAGATGCTTGAGAATCGACTATATTAGATCAAAAAGTCAATTGTGGCCCACATAAAGTCAAAATTCAAGATTTTTGGTCAACATCAACATTTTGAAGTGATATCCATCATTTGATCAATGGTTGATCATGGTTCTTCAAGGAATTCCCTAAATTCATCAAAACCCAAAAGTTGCTAAATTAGGGTTTCTTAGGAAAAGTCAACCAAACTTTGACCAAGCATAACTTCCACATACTTTATAAGCAATTTTCCATCCAAGGATCATTTTGAAGAGGATTCAATTCCCTACAACTCAACTTCAGCTCCCAAGTTCAAAATATGCACTCATAAAAAGATATGAATTTCTACATTATAGGTCCTTTTGAAAAGTAAACAAAAACACTTTTTGGGTCAAAGCTTCTTACATGAATATGGAAGACCCAATTGAGATGAGACCAAAAGGGTTTCTTAGGGGACGTCATAATATTTCTAAAAAGTCCAAGAACACCTCTCTAGGGTTAAAATTGGAGGAGATATGCCTTCTCAAAGTTCACCTTTTTTGCAAAATTGCCAAAAGTCAAATATGCTCAAAAGTGCATTTTTTACCAAATGGGCTTAGCATTTCATGATTGAACTTCACTTGTAGCATGGTCCACGATCCAAATCTTCACTCACATGTTATTTGCTTCATTATTTATTTTATTTTTATTTTTTATTTATTAAAAATTGAATAAAATCAAATAATATCAAAGATATGTTTTGATATGATTTTTGGACAGGATCTCAATCAAATTATGCTGAGATATCAAGACCAAATCGAATCAAGCATGATTGGTACAAAAATGGGATAATTTGGCTCAATTTAGAAATTTTGCATATGGCTAAAGAACCAAATCAAATCTTCTCAAAACTTCAAGATTCAATCTGTTATGCAACCCCAATTCACTCAAGGGTATATAATGAACAAGAACAAAGCATAAAAAAGGGGTTGGTGGTCGTGAATGAGCAAGAACAAACTCAAAAATCTTGACAAAAAGTGTGACTCAGTTTCAGTCATATAGGTCACCTCAAGCCATCCTAGCATTTCCAATCGATTGCTGGACGTCTCAGGAAGCTATCCCAGTCATTTGCAAGGTCTGAAACACCAAGAAAAGCGCGCTACAACTCACCCGGTTTGCCCTTTTTTTTCTTCCAAATTCGTTTACTATGATTCACGCATCATGAACATGTTTTAATGGCACATATGTGTTTGTTATCATGTTTGCAACATATTGGTTATGTTTGATTGATGTTTTAACGCATATATTGACAATTGCCATGGCTAGGGTTTGAAGGTGCGTTTTAGGGGTTCTTGATACAAGAAAAATTAGGCCACGAATAAGGTACCGTGATGCTCGTGAGACCAAGACGAGTTTATTGGTATAGTCATAACTAATTTATCATGCTTGTGCTAGATTTTTGAGTTTTGCAGGTCTATAGCTACAGAATTTTGTCTGTAGGTAAAGGTGCAATGGTCTAAGGCGACAGAGTAGGAAGAAGATGGTGGCATGGAAACCATCTATTTGTCTGTTTAAATCTCGCGCGTTTTCTGATCCAATTATCTTTTTTTGTTATATTATATTTTTTTTTCATTCTATGCACAATAAATTAGATTGGCCCGGTGGTAAGAGCACTTGGTGGGAAGTATGAGGACCTGGGTTCGATCCCAGGTCCAGAAAATTTTGGCTATTTTTCTAACATTCCAATGCAGGATTCAGTGTGCCTCATACCTAGGCATCTACCTTGCAGCCTCCAGATCTGGCCATTAGATCTAGCCTCAAGGGAGATCCAACGCTCACATAGGTGTAGAGCATGATGGACCCTCAAGAGATGATCCCACTAGATCAGGCGCTGGTAGGCTGGGCCAACAACCTTGGGCCCAGCAATTTCAGAATCATACCCCTAGATTGCTAACAACATACAGGCCCATTTTCAATTCTTTCTTATTTTTATTTCCTTTATTTAATTATTTTGTTTAATTATTTTTCCACAATAATTAATTACTTTTTTTATTAATCATAAAATCAACAAATCACAAAATCACAAAAATCATTTTTTCATAAAATATTTATTTTAATTTAATTAGAAAATTAGGTTAATTTAATGTACCTTTTTCCATAATTAAAACAATTAGAAATTAGGGTTTTAGTTAATTTGCAATCAAATTCTTTCTCAAATAAAAAATGTACAAAAATATTTTTCTCTCAATTAGGGTTTTAGGTTATTTTTAAGCGTCCTCGTATTTAATTCACCGTGCGTTTAATTATTTCTTTTTCATTATTTTTGTAACTGCCAATGGTTTGTAATAGTTAAACTAGGTTTTTTTCATTTATCGATTTATCCCCCGATTTTTTTTATGTAATTAACCCCCTCCCCAAAGCTTTGTAATAGCTAGGTTTATTTTCTCGCACTTTTAATTTCTGCAATCTTTAACTGTTAGATGCATGGTTAATAGGATTGTATGGAAAGATGTTTGAAAATTAAAACAGTATCTCACTTAATGTGCAAAGACTAATTAACTGGAAAAAAACACGTGCACATATTTCACTCCTAGGGTTTGCCTCACTTCGGTTGCCTTTGGTAAAATAGTCATTTAAGCATAGGAGACTTTAGTGGTTTCCCTCCTGTCTAAAAGATCAAATGTTGCCTCGGAAAGATCTTAAGACTCTAGGGTTACTACTAAGGTTTCCTACCCATTTCTCTGGTGACTGTACTTGTCCCCTTCGAACGTCCCTTACAAAATCCAACGGCGGTGCTACCTATTCCTTAATAATAGGATAGCGCTGTCTAAAGGAAATGAGAACAAACAACTTTTTTTCGAGTAGGTAGATTAGTTCCTAGGTACTTGCTACAACAAACAAACTTTTTCACACCAACACTTTTCAAAACGATTTTCAAAACAACATTGTCACATCCTTAAGGACTGATACAAGGGTTATCACGAAGAAAACTTTATTTTCAAAACAAGAACACACAAGAAATTTTAAAAAGATGAGCAAGTACCTAAGAGCCCATGGAAAACCATGGATAGAAAGGGTGCTAACACCTTCCCTTTCTATAATCTACCCCCCGTACTCAGAAATCTTGAAAAAAGGTTTTTCTATTCTTTTTCCTTTTCCATGATTGGATAAAATAAAAGTCGGTGGCGACTCTTGCTTACTGCAACATTTTGCAAACAAAAAACACAAAACCCAAACTAGTATAACAGTCGGTTCTTCCACCGTATCACAGAACTGGCGACTCTGCTGAGGAAAAATGTATAAAGTGGGGTTTACCTTAGGATCTAGGTTATTTCAAAAATTTCTTTCTTATTTGTTTGCTTTATTCTTAAAGGGTTATTGCTTGGGTTACTATAGATCCTACACCCGGATCTGGGGGCATTTTTTAGGTAAACAACAATAGATTATGGAGACTGTACGATGTAGACCGATATGGTTTAAGCGATAGCTGTGTTGGTGTGGCACTTTGGTTGGTACCGATATTCTTCATGGGGAAACGAGGAGAATACAGGGCCACCGTGTGGTGTCGTGAAGCACTAACGGACCTTAGAACTTTAGTTGAACAAACTTGGCCATTAGAAATTAGTGAGATAGCCGGCCTCGGTATAGAGCTGAGGATTGGTTGATACTCGATGCTACATTCATTGAGATCAGACTTTCGGGATATTTCGGCCGCAAGAAAAGATTGCTTGAGCTGAGACAATTCCCGATAAAGGATGGTCAGTGATATTGAGATCCCTTAGAACCCAGTTACTTTTTAAGACAGGTTTGAAACCAACTAAAATTCAAGAGGGTATGACCTTTAACCTCATGTAGGCCTTAAACCTAAGGACTTGGTGTGATTTGACTGTGTTTTCTATACCTGTGGTTTATCATGACATCATGCATCATAACATAACATCCATTCTTATTGCACTAACCATTTTAAAGACCAAGGGAGTTTATCTTTGTTCTGTTTTGCAGATCATGGCTTCCGTTCGTAGAAACACTATCCGAATCAGCTTTGTAAAGATACCTTCCCAACTCAAAGAGCTAGTATCAAGGGTTTCTGAAACTTTTGCGTTCACTAAGGGACATGGTCAAATTCTCAACCTGGTTACTTCAAACTTTGATGAAAAGATGATGAGTGTACTCTTTCAGTTCTTTGATCCCAAGCACCACTGCTTCACCTTTCCATACTATCAGTTGGTGCCTACCTTGGAAGAATTCTCTCAGCTGCTGGATATACCCATTCTTGAACAATATTCCTTCACAGGTCTAGAAGAAGTTCTTAAGCCAGAAGTCATTGCCTCAGCTTTGCATCTAAAATGGGCCGACATGGTATCCAATTGGGAAATAAGAAGCGGAGTCAAAGGTTTTCTAGCTAAGTTTCTGATAGACAAGGCCCATCTGTTTTGGGATGATATGGATTTTCAGGTTTTTGGGGAGGTTTTGGCTCTTCTAATCTATGGGTTAGTCCTATTCCCTAATTCGGACTCATTCATAGATGTGAATGCTATCAAGATCTTCCTCTCCCGCAACCCCATGCCTACCTTGCTCGGAGATATTTTGCACGCTCTCCATACTCGTACCATGAAGAGAAGAGGGGTTCTTATGTGTTGCATGCCATTTCTGTCGAGGTGGTTTATTTCTCACCTCCCTAAGTCTGTACTGAAGAATGAAGAAGGTTTGGGTTGGTCGCAAAGGATAATGTAACTCGCTCACATGGATATTCTCTGGTGTTCCCGAGCTATGGAAAACACTGCTATTATTGACCGCTGCAGGGAGTACCCTAATGTTCCATTACTTGGTATCAGGGGGGTATAACCTACAATCCTTGTTTAGCTCTGCAACAATTTAGTTATGCTCGAAGAGATGGTCCCCATGAGTTACTTATCGAGGGCATTGTATTCAACTATGAGGATGATGTTCAAGAGTATTGCTGGAGGTTCATACGAGCTTGGGGCATGGTAAACAGATTTGGCGCCAAGGCTTCCATTCCTATGGAACCTTACCTTTAATGGGTATGAGCTTGTGCCCAAAAGCTTATGATTCCCTATGTGGCCGTTTTACCAGTCATTGTGGAACCCACTACTGAAGGGGGCATTCCTTACACGGTTCTCTATCCTTATATGCCCATGGAAATTTTGATTTCTTTTCTAGTTTTAGATTTGTTTTTAATTGTAACGCCTAAAAGGAATTTGAACTTTGAATTCAGCTAATAAAATATTTGTTTTATTTTAGTTTGTAAATTTAAATTTCCCAAAGTCTTTGAAATCATTGCATGTGCATCCCATTCATAACATTGCATGTACAAGTACCCTTACAGGTTTCTCATCTTCTTCGTTGTTTATTTCAGTAGAAATGTCTTCCGAACAAAGCATTAAGGACCTTCAGGCACAAAACGCCCAGTTCCAACAAATGTTCATAAGTCTGGCAAAAGGGCAGGAGGATCTGAAAGCCCTCATCTTGAAAGAGAAAAAGAAAAAGAAGAAGGCTGCCGGTATTTTGATTACGGGCAGAAGGTTTAGAGAGAAGTTGAAGCGACAAGTCGATCTGACCTCTTCATCCAAGGAAGGGGAGAATCAAGAAGAAGAGACAATGGAGAAGGATCCCAGTCCTGCAGTTTCTGACAATGATACCGACTACAATGATGAGTAGTATCCTCCTGCTGAGGATATATACAAGCAGTTGGAATATTGTTTAAGTGCCATAGAAGTTCAGAGGATACCTGGGCTGGATTTCAAAGAATTGGGATTGGTGTCGGGAGTAGTCATCCCGCAGAAGTTCAAAGCTCCAGTTTTTGCTAAGTATGATGGGGTGTCCTACCCAAAACTCCATCTCTGTTCTTATGTCAGAAAGATCCAGCCCCACACCGCTGATAGAAATATGTGGGTTCATTTCTTTCAAGATAGTCTGTCAGGGACTCAGCTTGAATGGTTCTACCAGCTGGAGGGAGCCAATATCCGAAATTGGGAAGATATGGCTGCTGCTTTCTACAAGTAGTATCAATACAATGCCGACCTTGCTCCCACTCATACTCAACTCTAGAGTATGTCCATGGGTGCAAGTGAAGGCTTTAAAGACTATGCACATAAATGGAGAGACTTGGCTGGAAGAGGTCAACCCCCATTGTCTGATAGGGAGTTGGTTGATATGTTTCTGGGGACACTATCTGGTCCATTATTCAATCATTTGATAGGCATCTCGTCAGCTGGTTTCACCGAGCTGATTCTAACTGGAGAAAGAGTAGAAGCTGGGATTCAAGGCGGAAAGATACAAAAGGATACCTCCCTTGAGCTCAGTAAAGAAGCCTTTTGTTGGTAAGAAGGAAGCCAGTGCCATCTATAGCCCGAGGGGCCAAAACAGGGCTGAACATCGTCAGACAGTAAGTTCCGTAATGATACCTAGGCCTGCAGTTGCTCCACAATTCAACAATCAACAAAAAGTGGAAAGACTACAACGGAATTTTACCTGAATCAACATGACATTGGCTAAAGTTCTACCTCATCTGCTGAGATCCAACTTGGAAACCTTGAAAGAGGCTCCCAAGAATCCAAATACTACATCTCCCCGATATAATCCAAATGCTCGGTGTGCCTATCATTCTGAGAGTCCTGGCCACGATACCAATGATTGTTGGGCTCTAAGAAATAAGGTACAATATCTGATTGAAGCCAAGTAAATCGAGTTCGATGCTCTGGAGAAGCCCAATGTCATAACTGCTCCCATGGCTAAGAACAGTCATGGAGTTAATGCTATTGATACCGACTTGTTTGTGACCTTGGTGGATGAAGTTTCTACTCCTCTCATGATTGTGAAGAAGAATTTGCTGTTGGCCGATTTATTTCCGGGTTGTGGTGAAGGTTTCCACATGTGTTCATTTCTGCCTTCTGGTTTCCGTTTGCTGAAGTCAGGTGTTTAACGCCTGATAGACAACAAAGAAATTTTGTTCGAGAAAACTTTGGTTCCCGTTGTCCCATCTGAAGACATTGCCATTATTACCATTTTCGCCAATCCTTCCAAGGTCTCCTCAAGAAGACCTGTTAGGATTACATCTGCTCCAAGAATTGCTCCATTGATAATCATTGTTCCTGGTCCTGTCCCGTATGTCTCAGACAAAGCTGTCCCATGGCATTATGGTGCCGATGTGTACTATCATGGCATCAAACAAGATTTGAAAGATGAAGAGGTTGATCCTGATATTGGTAACATTGTCGGAACCAGCAAAGTTACCCGAAGTGGAAGGGTCTTCTCTCCCGAGATTTACCCTAAGACTATCAACAAGCTTATTGCCATTCCATCGGCTGTTCCTGTTGGTACATCAACTACGACTCCTGTTCTTACTCTAGTTATTACCCCTGTCGGTGAATCGTGTGATACCCGCGACAAAGAAATTATAGGTGAGCCTTCCAAGACGGAGGCGCCTAGGAAAATTGTTGTGGAAGCCTCTAAGCAAGAGATATAGGAAATACTGAAAATAATTAAGAAGAGCGACTATTATATGGTCGAGCAGCTGGGGAAGACCCCATCAAAGATATCCATGTTGTCTTTGCTGTTGTGTTCCGAAGCCCATGTGAAGGCTTTGATTTCATTCGTCAAGACTGTGCATGTGCTGCAGGAAACTTCAGTTGATCAGTTCAAAGATTATGTGGCCAGCCTGACTGCTGATAATGGGCTGGGTTTTTCAGATGCAGACTTGACACTGAAGGGAAGGAAGAATAATGATGCTCTGCATGTCTCTATTGAATGCAGGGTCACCACTATGGCTCATGTGTTGGTAGATACTGGGTCTTCGCTGAATGTTTTACCGAATAAGGCATTGGACCAGTTGGATTGTGAGGGTTTGACTCTAAAGCCTAGTAACATTGTGGTAAGGGATTTTGAAGGATCGAAGAGAATGGTTCACGGGGAGGTGGACATCCCTGTCAAAGTGGGTTCTCAGACTTTTGGGTCCACCTTCTATGTGATGGATATCAGGCCATCGTATTCTTGTTTGCTGGGTCGTCCTTGGATCCACGAGGCTGGGGCAGTTACTTCCACACTACACCAAATGCTGAAGTATCCGGTGAAAGGGAAGATTGTCACTGTGCAGGGTGAAGAGGAGTATATGGTGAGCCACCTCAATTCCTTCCGGTACGTAGATATGGACGGGGAATTCATAGAAACTCCTTGTCATATCTTCGAAGAGGTCCCTCAAATCTTAGCATCGAATGAAACTATTACCAACAACAAACCTCCTCTGAAGATGGCTTCCCTCAAGGATGCAAGGGCCGTGGTTGAAGAAGGTGGGTGTTCCAATTGGGGTCAGCTCCCTAATTTCACTCACAAAACTGACAAATTTGGTTTGGGCTTTACTATAGGGGCTCAAAGGGCTGTTCGACGTACTCGGGCTGGAGGACCTCCCCTACGCATTAGCAATTGTGGGGTTAATTCCATTGAAGACAGTGAGGAAGACTCAGACATCGACAGCTGGATCTACCCAAATACCAACGGTGGACCGAGTAACTGGACGGCTAGGGACTTTATACCAGTTTCTTTTATTCCGCAGTAATTGTCTTACTTGCTTTGAGATTTGTAATAAACAATTTAAATCTTTACGGCCTTGTGCCTTGCCCGAGGCACATTGGCTTTGCTTGTGAGGGCTATTATTTTTCATTTCATATATCATTAATAAAACATTGGACGTTTCTTGCATACAAATTTTGTGCTCTCTGTTCTTATTTTTTGTTTTCCACTTTATCCAAACAACTTTTCTCTTACACACACTCACGTATCATAATGCAGATCCATATCCACTCTGGATCCCATTGATAACAACTCTGCTATTTCCAATTATGACTTCAAAAATCCGATCAACCAAGCCGAAGATGAAGGTCAGGATGATTGTGAGGTGCCTGTAGAACTTGCTAGACTACTATAATAGGAAGAGAGGGCCATACAGCCTCATGAAAAGCTGGTTGAGACAGTGAATTTGGGTACTGAGGAAGACATAAAAGAGGTTAAAATAGGTGCAAATCTGGAGCTTAGCGTCAAACAGAAGTTGATACAAATGTTGCACGACTATGTTGAGATCTTTACCTGGTCTTATGAAGACATTCCTGGTTTGGACACTGATATTGTGGTACATCGCCTGCCGACTAAAGAAGACTGTCCTCCGGTTAAACAGAAGGTTCGTCGTATGTGCCCTAAAATGTCAGAGAAGATCAAGGCAGAGGTCATGAAACAATTCGATTAAGGATTCTTAGCTTTCACTTCTTATCCGTAGTGGGTTGCCAACATCGTTCCTGTACCTAAGAAGGACGGTAAGGTACGGATGTGTGTAGATTACAAAGACCTGAATAAGGTAAGCCCTAAGGATGACTTCCCACTTCCTCACATCGACGTTCTGGTAGACAACACCATGCAACACAAAATCTTCTCCTTCATGGATGGTTTCTATGGCTACAACCAGATCAAGATGGCTCTTGAAGACATGGAGAAGACAACCTTCGTTACACAGTGGGGCACCTTCTGCTACAAGGTAATTCCTTTTGGATTGAAGAATACTGGGGAAACTTATCAGCGCGCCATGATCACTTTGTTCCATGATATGATTCACCATGATATCGAAGTCTATGTTGATGACATGATAGCCAGGTCTCAGACTGAGGAAGAGCACCTGGACCATCTCCAAAAGTTGTTCGACAGGTTAAAGATGTATAGGTTGAGGTTGAATCTGAACAAGTGCACCTTCGGGGTAAGGTCTAGTAAACTTCTGGGTTTCATTGTCAACGACAAAGGCATCCATATAGATCCTGCAAAGGTAAAAGCTATACAAGAAATGCCAGCTCCCCGTGCAGAGAAGGAAGTTAGGGGTTTCTTGGGACGCCTGAATTATATCGCCATGTTCATTTCACATCTAACTGCTACTTGTGAGCCAATCTTCAAGCTTCTAAAGAAAGATCAAGTGGTAAAGTGGAATGATGAATGCCAGACCGCTTTTGAAAGAATCAAGGAATACCTTCAAGAACCACCAATTCTGATGCCTCCAATTAAAGGAAGACCTTTGATATTATACTTAACAATGCTAGACAATTCAATGGGGTGTGTGCTGGGGCAGTATGACAAGTCTGGTCGAAAAGATCACGCAATATACTACCTTAGCAAAAAGTTTACCGACTGTGAGACACGATACTCATTGCTCGAGAAAACTTGCTGCGCTTTGGCATGGGCTGCTCACCGACTGAGACAGTATAGGATGACTCACACTACCTTGTTGATATCAAAGATGGATCCGGTCAAGTATATTTTCGAGAAGCCCGCACTCTCAAGAAGGATAGCAAGGTGGAAAATGATCTTAACCGAATACGACATCCAATACACGACCCAAAAAGCAATCAATGGAAGTGTATTAGCTGATCATTTGGCGCATCAGGCCGTGGATGACTACCAGTCCATGAATTTTGAGTTCTCGAATGAGAATATTATGTTGGTAAATGACTATGAAGAACCTGGACTGAATAAAGGACCTAAGGAGGGATCCCGATGGTCTATGTATTTTGACGGAGCCTCAAACGCACTGGGTAACGACATTGGCGCTGTAATCATATCAACTGAGGGTTGTCATACTCCGTTCACTGCCCGATTATGTTTTAATTGCACCAACAACATGGCGGAGTATGAAGCATCCATCATGGGCCTTCTAGCTGCTATTGACCTAAGGATCAAGTTCTTGAATGTATTCGGGGATTCCGATTTGGTGATAAGTCAGATCAAGGGCGAGTGGGATACGAAACACCCGAATCTCATTCCTTACAAAGAGTATGTACTGACATTGCTCCCACACTTTGAGGAGGTAACCTTCGAACATTTCCCACGAGAGGAGAACTAGTTAGCGGACGCGCTGGCTACCATGTCTTCTATGTTTAAGGTTAGGTGGGACAATGAAGCTCCCCAAATTACCATTGAGAGGTTGGATGAACCAACACACTACTGTGAAATCAATACCAAGGAAATGGTAGACAAACCCTGGTTTCACGAAGTCAAAAGGTATCTCGAGGCTCAAGAGTACCCCGAAGGGGCATCTGTCAATGACAAGAGGTTTCTGAGAAGGTTCGCTACAAAGTTCTTCCTCAGTAATGGAATCCTCTATAAATGCAACCATGACTCCACACTACTACGGTGTGTAGATAAGAATGAAGCAGAGAGGATCATGACAGATCTATATGAAGGCATCTTTGGAACCCATTCTAGTGGACATACCATGGCTAAGAAGATCCTACGGGAAGGATATTACTGGTCCACTATGGAAGCCGATTGTTATCAGCACTCTCGAACTTGTCATAAGTGCCAAATCTATGCTGATAAGGTGCATGTGCCTCCATTCCCCTTAACGTCTTGACAGCTCTGTGGCCCTTTGCAATGTGGGGCATCGACATGATCGCAGAAATCAGGCCCACCGCTTCCAATGGACATCGCTTCATCCCAGTAGCCATTGATTACTTCAAGAAGTGGGTTGAGGCAACTTCCTTTGCTACAGTAACCAAGAACATTGTGGCACGGTTTATCCGACACAATCCGATATGTCGATATGGTGTGCCATAGAGAATTATCACTAACAATGGTACGAATATCAACAACACAATGATCACCAAGCTCTGTAAACAGTTCAAGATACATCATCATAATTCTTCTCCCTACCGGCCGAATATGAATGGCACTGTTGAAGCAGCTAACAAGAATATCAAGAAGATTGTTCAGAATATGACGGTGACACATAAAGACTGGCATGAGATGTTTCCATTTTCTCTTCATGGGTACCGTACCTCAGCCCGGACGTCGACAAGGGCAACACCCTACTCTCTAGTATATGGCATGGAGGAAGTCCTACCCATCAAAGTCCAGATACCTTCTCTCAGGATTATAAAGGATGCATGGTTGAACGAGGACGACTGGATCCGAACCCGACTTGATCAGTTAAATCTAATCAATGAAAATAGACTTACTGCTATCTACCATGGTCAGAAGTATCAAAAGAGAATGATCAAGTGTTTTACCCCAAAACTTTCCTTCCCATATTTCTCAAATACATGTCAAGAATCATCTCCAAGTTGTTCAAGATGGCTCAAGAGTTGGACAATCAAATCATCTCCTAAGGCAGTCAATTCAAAATTAGGGTTTTGTGTTGCATCAGGGTCCTTACATCCAAATGACCTCAAGTGCTCCCCAATGTCCTAATATGTTCTTAAGTTCATCCATGTCAAATTTCATGCTTTGCAGAGGAAGTTTGGTCATTCAATTGCTCAAGATGTCCAAAAATCGACTGTGTTAGGGCAAAAGTCAACTGTGACCCAAATACAGTCAAACCTCAAGATATTTTGTCAACATTATCATTTTTAAGGATAATTCATCATTTTATCAAGGGTTGATCATGAGTCATCAAGGATTGCTCAAGATTCATCAAGATTCAAAAGTTGCTAAATTAGGGTTTTGTAGGAAAAGTCAACTCAACTTTGACCAAGCATAACTTTCTCATACTTTATGAGAAATGACCCATCCAAAGCTCATTTTTAAGAGGATGCAATTTCCTACAATCCATATTCACACCCCAAGATCAAGAAATGCTCTCAAAAAAAGTTACAAATTCGGACATTATAGGTCATTTTAGAAAGTCAACAAAAACACCTTTTTTTCCAAAGCTTATAACTTGATCATGGAAGATCAAAATGAGATGAGACAAAAAGGGTTGGTTAAAGGACATCTCAAGGTTTCTAAAAAGTCCAAGAACACTTCCAAAAGTTTAAAATTGAAGAAGTTATACATTGGTGAAGTTGGGCATTTTTCCAAAATTGCCAAAAGACAACTATCCTCCAAACTCCAATTTTTGACAAAAGGGCCCACTTATTTCCATTTGATTTGGTCTTATCACATCCCACACGTGTCCCATCTTTAATTTCATGACCAGACATTTATTTTTCTATTTTATTTAATTTTTATTGATTTAATTCATTTTAAATCAATATTAATTCAAATAAAATCTAAAAATTAATGGAATGAGATTCTTGTGGTCATTACAGCTTGAAAATATCATGAGAAACTCAATCAAACTCGTGCCAAGTTAAAACATGCACAAAATCTCAGATTTGATGCAAATATGGAAACTTGATAATGGTGATCAAAATCAAATCTCAAATATTCAATTCCTATGGATTCAAGCCCAAATTTTAACCTAAACTCATTCCCTTATGTACACACAAGCCATAGAAATCAAGAACACGAACTAAGCACTGCAGAAACGGCCAACTCAGAATTGAAAAAAAGTGTGAAAAGTGAGAGATCGAATTCTTGTTTGGAGGTGTTTTCAAGGAAAAATCTTCACATAGCTCTCTTGCTGGCAATCACCTGAAGTTGTAGCAACCAAAACCAGGCCTTGAGATCACATGTAATGCGCTGTAAGTGTTCTTGAATATGCCTCTGTACACGAAAATATAACTTCTCATAGTTGCATCTTTTTTACCAAACATTAACATATTCTTGATCCATGTTTGATTTCGAAGCTTTCTACATCATTTAATTTTATTTTCATGGCTTCTAATGTGATACCCGAACCTAGGATTTCCTTGCTTTGTTTTTAGGCATTTTGTACACAGGCAAAATCAAGGCAATTCATGGCTATAGTTGTGTTCAGGGAAGCAAGACGAACACGATGATGGCCTTAGCTTGCGTTTACATGGCCTAGGAAGGATTTTTGAAACATCCCACGAACTTTCCTGCGGATAAAAATCCGCAGGTAAATAACCAGGGATATTTGGAGAAGATGATAATGTGGCTAGGCGTAATTGGCCAGTTCAAATTATTAGCGCTTTTTTTTTTTATTTCAGGCTTAGCATTTTATTTTACATATAATGATCAGTGTTTAATCCAATAACAAATATGCAGCGTAGTTGAGTTGGTGAGGGAGGCGTGTCAAAACCCCTTGGGACCTGGGTTCGAATCCCAGGTCCACCAATATTTGTTACAATTTTATTTCAGGTTATTCCATGTAGCATCCAAGGCGTGGACCATCATGTGCTGCCAAGATCTCAAACGCCAAGTGGCCCACAAGGCAAATCCAATGGCCTAGGTTGAAGGACCACCATGGTCTCAAGTCAATAAACACGCGTTGGATTGGGAAAGTCAAGCAGGCTGAACGTTTGGGCCTGGAATTTTGCTGAACCAACCTCCTTTCTAGGCCCACACCCCCTGAGTATTTCTTTTACTTTTTATTTCTTTTTCTTTATTTATTTAGTTATTTTGTTAACTATTATTATTATTATTATTAAAAAATTAACCAATTAACATTTTTTCATAAAATCAGAAAACCCAAAAAAAATAATATTTTTATTAATTTCACTATTTCGTTATCTTTGTAAATAAACTTTAACCAATTAATTTAGTTTTTAAATTAGGTACAATTTTAATATCTTTTGAAATAAATTAAAATTAATATAGAATTAGGGTTTTTAATAACTTTTAATCATTCTTATTTTATTTCCTTATTTATAAAAAAAAAAACAAAATATATTTTTATTTAATTAATTCAATTATTAACTTAATATCAATTTCCATTTAATTCAAAAATAACAAAAAATGTGCTTTCTTTAAATAAAAAAGGGTCAAAACCCTAAAAATACTCCAATTTAATTTTCTCGCATGCGTATTATTTTTATCCAATAACGTAATTGCTTCGAGTATGTAATAGTTTCAAATATGATTTTAATTATTTATCGCTTTTTATTTACTTTCCGAAATTTAAATTAAAGGGTTTGTTTTTGGCGATGTAAATACCTGACGCCTTGTAATAGCTTAGATTTAATTTCTCGCAATTTAATTTCCGCACAATATTAACTGTTAGATGTTTGATAAATAGGCAATGCATGACAAGATCAATCTTTAACTTAAAATTAACATAGCTCACCATTGACATGTACAAAGATAAAATTAACTGAAATAACACACTCGCACATGCCACTCTTAGGGTACACCTCACTTGGTTGCCTCGAACGTGGTCATCGAGTATAGGAAGTTTTAGAGGTTTCCCTCTTGTCCAAAGATCATAAGTTGCCTCGAAACGGTTGCCTCGGATGAAATGATCTAAGACATTAGGGTTACCGCTAAGGCGTCCTAACATTGCTTTAGTGACCACACGTCCCTTAATCGAATTGACCCGAAAACTCCAATGACGATGCTACCTACTCCTCAATAGTGGGATAGCATTGTCTAAAGGACATTTACACAGATTAATTCCTTTTTCGAGTAGGTAGATGGTTCTTAAGTACTTGCTTCTTTTAAAACAAAACAAAACTTTTCGCACTTACACTCTCTTCAAAACAAAAACTCTTTTCAAACCCACAAACACAAAGAAAAGAAATTTTGAAAACACAATGAGCAAGTACCTAAGAGCCCGTGGATAACCACGGATAGAAAGGGTGCTAATACCTTCCCTTTCTATAATCTACCTCCCGAACCCGAGAAATATCTCAAAAAGGAATTTTTTTGTGCTTTTGTCCTTTCCTTGTTGGATAAAATAAAAGACGGTGGCGACTCTTGCTTACCGCGACATTTTGTGAAAACAAACGCAAAACGCGAACCAGCATTCCAAAACAGTCAGTTCTATTCCCACCGATCACATCAAGGCTTTTAACAAGAAAGTTAGGCATCAAGAATATCAAGTCGGGGATCTAGTGATCAAGCGCATCATACTGCCTCGAGGTGATCCCAGGGGAAAATGGACCCCCACGTACGAAGGGCCATTTAAGGTTAAGAACATTTTCTCGGGAAGAGCTATGATTCTAACCACCATCGATGGTGACAACCTTCCTCACCCTGTCAATGCAAACATAGTGAAAAGATAACACGCCTAATCAAAGACCTGCTAGGTTGACCGGCCTAGGCAAAAATAAGGGCTTCCCGGCGAACTAAAAGAGTTCAGGCAAAAGTAAGGGATGAAAATGAAACATATTTGTACACTCGGCAAGTCGAAAACCCGAAAGGGAGGCTTGGGCAAAAAAGGGTATCCCGGTGGACTGAAAACCCGAAAGTGCAGTCTAGGAAAAAGTTAGGGATATAAAGCGTACCACTAGGTCTCATTGGATCATCTTGCGACTGTACTTCGACATCGACTATCAAGCTCGGACGACACCAACCAATCTGATCAAGTTTCGGCCAAGTAGCAAAGTGATGAGACACTTGAAGATATAATGGCAATAGTGGAGTTGGAACCCAATGGGGTTGTTTCACATAGCTGTTTTTCTTGCTTTAACACAAATTGTATAATTTCTATTTTTCGGCGGCATTCTATTACTAGAGCGTCATCCTCTTTGTACAAAAAAGCCTATTGCAGGCCAACTTCAAAAAATCAATACAAATCATTTTCACAAGAAACTTCAATCTGTTTTTTCTTTTTTTGTTTTATTTTGCAAGAACGTCCAATGATTTATTCTTGATATATTCATTTGAAAATGATTACTGCTCATAAATATTTACATAAGAAACAAAAGACAATTACTCGTAATTCTAGAAACAGGGGCAAAAACAAGAAGTGCCAAACCCTACAGTTACTCTGCCCATGTTGTACCCCAATTTTTGCCCCTAAGATCCATTCATCATACCATATTGTTTCAATCACAACAAAATCACATTAGGGCTTTTGGTTCTTCTCCATATCTTTAGCCTTGCTCTTCTGAGGAATTATCAAGCACCTTAACTTGTTTTCTTTTGTGATCATGGATATTTTGCTTTGATTTTCTCTCTAATTAACAGAATGCAATATTGGTTTGTCTTACTTGTTAATAATGTAGGTAAAGGAAATTAGTTTTAGCAAATTCTTTCATGGGTTCATGAGTTTATTTCCATGCCCTAGTCAAAAGCTTGAGAAATTCAAACCTCACCATTGAATTTGTTTTGAAGTTGGTATGGAAGTTGTTTTGGTGGCCATGGGTCCTCATAATCATCCTCAACAATTTCTATTCACAAAGGAAGAATATTGGCACAAAAAGTTTATTCAAACTTGGCAAAGTTCCACCAAGCATTCTCTTGATCTAGAGGCTAGGGTTTTGGACTTCAAAGGGGCATATCTTTCTCATATTTTGGTATTTTGGAGTGATTCCAAAAACATTCTTCTCTTTAAAGAGTTACCAACAAACCACTTCAAAAGTTCCAAGGAGTTTTCATGTGGAAGGAACTTGGTGAGGAGGGAAGATTACAAGTCATTTAGATGAATCCCCAATTTTCCATATGTGACTTCAAATGGTCATAACTTGGTCAATTTTTATCACCTTGATCCCATTCTTTTTTTATTATTATCCTAAGGATGTATAATTCATGCCTTATTTTATGTGAAAAGTAAGAAAATGGATTGCAATTTCCTTAAGAATGCAAGAGATTATAGGTCATTTCATGATTTTTGGCCAACTTCAATAAGTCATAACTTGCTCAATTTTTGGAGATTTTGATTGGTTCAAATTGCAAAATGTCATTCAAGAGATCTACTTCATTCCATTTTTTTGGTCAAGATAAAATTCTAAGTGGAAGGCCATGTTTGGATGCAAGAGATTATAGGTCATTTTTAAAGAAGAATTTGAAATATTTCTAAGTATGGAAAGTCAACTCTTTTTCTTCAACTTTGACTCCATGTAACTTTCAGCTCAAGCATTCATTTGATTCCATTCTTTTTCTGTTGCAAAGCTTGTTACCTCATCTTTCCAAAGCATCAAGAATTTTTCCCTAAGATCCCCTTAGGTAGAAATGCCATTGGATTGAACTTGGTAACTTGGAACTGATGTTTCTCCATAAGTCAGAATTTGAAATTCATGTTTTTGCCTTTAAACATCAAATTAGCACGCGTTTGTGATCTAAACATGTTTAACCAAGTTGCCAAAGTGGATTAGATCCTTGAAACGCAAGGATTAGATAAGTTTTGATGCAAATCATATCACACTTTGCTCGTGCATCAGGTTCACGCGATTTCCCTCCAATTTGCATCATTCCACACAATTGAACATTCCATTTGATTCCCTATAAATAGAGGGTGATCCCCCATTCAATTTCCCAAGCTTAGATAACCAGAATCACCCTGCCAAACTTGCTTCACAACTCAGAATTAAGCTACTTCGAATCCTATTCTCAAGCCTTTTTCAATCCATATTTTTCATCAATTCACCTTCCTTGATCTTCCCTGAAGCTAACGATATAATCACATTCAAGAATCGTGCCCTATATTGTTCCATAGTCCAATTTCAGAGCTCTGCAACTTAACTTCAATAGGTAGATTCCTTCATCAATTCTTTAAAACTTTGGTATCATTGTGTTGCTCTCATTGCCCTAGTTCTAGTCGCAACACTTACTTTTATCTGGAAGCACGTTTTGACCATGAATTTTCAAATCCCTTTTCAAAACTTTCTTTCAAAATTGCTTGAGTTACAGTTTATATGAATTTGGCGCGAGGGTGTGGTTGTCTTCATCTTGAAGAGACAAAGAGAATGGCATAGGTCTGAGCTTCTGATTTTACAGTTTGAGAGACCTGCAATTCGTGAGGGCTGGAGGTTGAAGATGACCAACGTGTCATCTTCTAACCAATGAAAGCGTGACATTTGTTATTTTAAAATTATGATTTTATTAATGATTCTGTACATTATTCATTAAAGACCATGGTATGCACAGCGCGCCAGATCCTTTGGATTTGATTACTAATGCGTTTTGACTCTCATCCAATGGTCCACATCTTTTTCTTTTATTTTCTTTTTCTGATTTTTATATTTTAATTCTTTTAGACTTCAAAAAATCATAGAAAATTCATTTTTAGTCCAAAAAATCTGAAAAAATTATGAAAAATATTTTTGATTATTCTCTTTCTGATTTTTATTTTTTTACAATTTAATTTTGTGTTTTGATATTTTTTTATGAATTTTACACTTATTTGATTTATTTAAAATGCTTAAAAATACTTTTACACATTTTTAAATTCTGAAAAAATTATGGAATGATCCAATGATATTGTGACAAATATTGGTGACCTAATTTTATTTTTGTTTCTGATTTTAATATTTTTACTATTTTTGTTTATTTCACCCATTTATTTTAATTTTGAAAAATAGTTTCTGACTTTTAAAAATTCTCAAAAATTTTGTAAAATTACTTGGCCTCTTATCTGATTTTTCTATGGTTTTATTTTTCATTTCTTGATTAATTTGAATATAATTGATATTTTCCTCATTATTTTCTTTTTTTAAAAACATTTTTAAACCTTTTAATGTATATATTAAATATATATAATTTTGTGATTATTTTCTGGCTGTCTTGGGTTGATTTTTTGGTCATGTATTTATTAACATCATTGGATCTTAGTGTTTGAGTTCAACTCCACCAAAATGGATGACTGCTTTTAATAATAGTTTGATTAAATTTTTAATTCAAAAGTGGTTTCTCTTTTTACCCTAATTCCTCTTCACCTCACCCCCTTCTCATCGCACTAAATATTGTTAGAGCATGATCTCTATATCATTTCTCAAAATAAATGGTGCATAGATTGCTATTGTCCGGCCTCAAAATAGGCGCGACTTCTATATAAGTCCACTTACGATTGCTTAACATAACTCTAAATTTTGTCCCAATTCGAATAAATGATCATTCCTGGCCCAAACTTATGATTGTAAGCCCAAGTATGTTGATTTGATCTCTTTGATCTAATAACCTTGAGATTCATTGTGTGGAGGCTTTGGTTCTACCAATCCTCTTAAACATCTTTGGTTAACGCGGATCACTTAAACATCATTGATCATTAAATGGTACTTGTGAGAATTCCAAATGGATGATATACTTGAAAAAAAGTAAATGCAACTTGTTGTATGGAGGCTTTGGTTCTACCAATCCTCTAATGAGTTCCAAATGCAAGTTTCAAGATGGTCATCCAACTAACCACTAATTATTGACTTGTTTTATTTCATGCTTTTATTCTTTTATGCTTTATGCGCTATTTATTTTTTATCATTTTTCATTTCATGCCATTTTTCATCTTTTCTCATTTGAGCATTTATATTCTTGTCATTTTTACTTTGCTCACTTGAGCTTTTATTTTTCTTTTTCTAAGATACTTAATAATCCACTTAAACCCTAAAAAACTCTTAATGGTACTTGGACTATTTGGTTACTATCCTTGGCATTATGGAGCATGAGACTATTTCTTGGACTTAGGATTAGAAACCTTGGCCTATCTTGGAGACCATGTGATCTTATCTGATTATTTTGTCTGGAGCTCTTGAGGTTTACCTCAAAACATTGGGTTGCTTGTTTGTTTTTGTGTGCAGGTTTTTGTGATTACATCCTTTGTTTGTAATCTGGAATTCACCCGCATACAGTCGTTACTCTGCCCAATTTTTGTGAGGACTTAATACACTTGAAGTTTGGTTCTCTCAAGAGGTCTAGTATCTTTGCTTGCTTGGTTCCAATCCAAAGAATAGGAATTCTATTTCGGCTCACAATGTCAAGTTTTAGCTTCTTGTTGGTTAGATGGTCCTTATCCTTAGCTTTTACCTTATGCTTTAGGATAGCCTCTTGTTCTCCTCCCATCTTCTTTAATTTCAAAAATCTTCTCCCTCTTTTTGAAAACTCTTCTTATTTCTAAACTTGAAACACTTTCATAGTAAACTTGGACTTATGTCCACGCATTTTCAAAATCTTTTCATAAGTAAACTCCAATCAGTTTAATAATACCTTGACATTTTTTGTGAGAAGACTAAAAGTCAACCAATCTCATTTCAAACCATTTTTCCACTTTGGCTTTTACCTTTAAACTTTTCTTAAAAGGTTAGGCTCTTGTCAATCCTTGTAGTGATGCAAACAACTATACTTCTACAATATGTAGTGAAGAGAGATATTTTCCACTTGGGTGTTGAGTGAGACATTTTTGATTTTAAAATCCAAGCCATATCCTCCACTTTGAGATGATGCAAATTCTCCTTTCTCATGATTGTGGGTAGTAAGTATGTTTTCCACACGGACAATGACGATGATGTCTTATCTCATAAAATTAACCAACACACTTGTGTTTCAATATTTTAAAAGAGGAACTACGTGTACCCTGATCCGCTATTGCATGAAAGGTGGTACGTAGGCACTAAAGATTCGCAACCGCGGCGTGTGCAAAAATCATAAAAAATACTTCTCTTCTCACCCCCACTATCCATTTTATATACAACACATTTTTTATAGCCAAAATATACAGATTTTACAAAGAGGTTCCTGCGGAGTACCGTAGATGTTTAGGGTGCTAATACCTTCCCTTTGCATAACCAACCCCCTTACCTTGAATCTTTCCCCCTTTTTTTGGGTTATTCTCTCTTTTCCCATTCCTGTGGAAGCAATAAAGCGCGGTGGCGATTTTTATTTTTTTTATTTGTATAAAGTCTAGTAAATCTAATGGCTTAGTCTTGTACATTTCTACCGCTACAGCCCACAGGTGTCGGGATAGAGCCAACTTGGGAACATAATTATTGGTACATACACTCCCCACATAGTAAAAGTATCCAAAGGAATTGATGCCAGCTTTCCTGAAACAGGACGTAACCACCTCAACTGAGGTTCATAATCGCGGGCGAGTCAGTAAATTTCATCCCCTAAGCAGAGTTTATTTCTCCTGATACAGAGGCTCAATCCCCGACAGAGTTCATCACTTCAGCTATAAAAATGAATTTTCTAAGTTCATCCCCCGCAATGTTTATTCTCAAGCAGTATCTCCTCCCGACCAAATATTTACAAATCTCCAGCAACTGTCAGGGAATTATTTTCCCAGACGCGAGCATACCCCGATAGCATTTCAAGAACATACATCATGACATACGCATACACATCATATACAACATAATCTCATTTATTTTGAGAACATCATCTCACCCTGCATTTCATGCATCGCATATAACTAACCCTGATATCTTTCTAGGAAAAGAGGATTAGCTTTAACAAATTCAGCAGTTATGCAAGTCACATCTGCAGACGACTAACAGAAACTCAGCTCACGAAACCAAACAGGTCAACTAATCTACATTATCGATTCGAAGTAACCCTACTATCCAGGTTCCTTCTCACATCACTACTATCTAGGCTTTCATATCGAAGTAACCCTACTTTCCAGGTTCCTTCTCACAGCCCTACTATCCAGGCTTTCATTTCGAAGTAACCCTACTATCCAAGTTCCTTCTCACAACCCTACTATCCAGGATTTCATATCGAAGTAACCCTACTATCTAGGTTCTTTCTCACAGCCCTACTATCCAGGCTTTCATTTCAAGGTAACCCTACGACCCAGGTTCCTTCTTACAGCCCTACTATCTAGGCTGTCATTTCAAGGTAACGCTACTATCTAAGTTCCTTCTCACAGCCCTACTATCCAGGCTTTCATTTCAAGGTAACCCTACGACCCAGGTTCCTTCTTATAAACCTACTATCCATGCTTTCATATCGAAGTAACCCTACTATCCAGGTTCCTTCTCACAGCCTTACTATCCAGGCTTTCATATCGAAGTAACCCTACTATCCAGGTTCCTTCTCACAACCCTACTATCTAGGCTTTCATATCGAAGTAACCCTACTATCCAGGTTCCTTCTCACATCTCTACTATCCAGGCATTCATTTAGAAGTAACCCTACTATCCAAGTTCCTTCTCACGATCTTACTATCCATGCTTTCATTTCGAAGAAACCCTACGACCCAAGTTCCTTCTCACAGCCCTACTATCCAGGCTTTCATTTCGAAGTAACCCTACTATCCAGGTTCCTTCTAATAGCCCTACTATCCAGGCTTTCATTTCGAAGTAACCTTACTATCCAGGTTCCTTCTCACGGCCCTACTATCCAGGATTTCATTTCAAAGAAACCCTACGACCCAGGTTCCTTCTCACAGTCCTACTATCTAGGCTTTCATTTCGAAGTAAACCTACTATCCAGGTTCCTTCTTACAGCCCTACTATCTAGGATTTCATTTCGAAGTAACCCTACTATCTAGGTTCCTTCTCACAGCCCTTCTATCCATGCTTTCATTTAGAAGTAACCCTACTATCCAGGTTCCTTCTCACAACCCTACTATCCAGGATTTCATTTCGAAGTAATCCTACTATCCAAGTTCCTTCTCACAGCCCTACTATCCAGGCTTTCATTTCGAAGTAACCCTACTATCCAGGTTCCTTCTCACAGCCCTACTATCCAGGCTTTCACTTCGAAGTAACCCTACTATCCAGGTTCCTTCTCATAACCTTACCATTCAGGTTTCTTTTCTCTTACCTCCAGACGACATTTTACAACACGGTAAAACCTGGACCTAACCAGTTTCGGTCAATTTCACCTTTCCCAGTAAGTCGCGATGCAGCCTGTACACTGACTAGATATGCAATTCACCTCCGCTTCCTCAAGCAGGAGTTAATTCCCCAGTAGAGTAACGGACAATTGAAGCTCCTAAAATTCTATTTCTCCCAAGACAGATACCAACATTCCTCAGCAGATTCCTCCTTAATGACAGGAGCATGGACTCTCATCAAAGGAATATCTCAGGAAATCAACATCCTCTAGATGGCATCTTTAAGCCCATCTCCGACGGCACTCTGTCACATCTTGGATGGCATCTTTAAGCCCATCTCCGACAATTCTCCAGCAAATTCCAAATGGAATCTATAATCCTATTCCTGATATCACAAATCAAGTATCACTTCATGCTAGTGCAAATTTCTGGGCACTCTAGTGTTGAATCATCTTCCACCTTCAGATCACGAAAGGCATACGAGCCAATCTACATCCTCAAGTTTAAGAAGATTGAACAAGGGCAGATGTTGTACCCAAAAATTTGTGCTCTCATTTTACTCAATACATACTCCTAGAGATCCTCAATTTGCTCAAGTTTTCCCAAGAGTTGACCAGACAAACTCTCTCCTAAGGCAGTGTGTCTCAAATTAGGGTTTCCATTTTCATCGAGATAGGTGAACTCCAAAGACCTCATATTCTCTCCATGGTCATAATATGTTCTCAAGACCCTCCATGTCAAATTTCAAGCAATTCACAAGAAGTTTGCTCAGTCAACTGCTCAGATGCTTGAGAATTGACTATATTAGGTCAAAAAGTCAATTGTGGCCCACATACAGTCAAACTTCAAGATTTTTGGTCAACATCAACATTTTGAAGTTATATCCATCATTTTATCAAGGTTTGATCATGATTCATCAAGGAATGCCCTAAATTCATCAAAACCCAAAAGTTGCTAAATTAGGGTTTCTTAAGAAAAGTCAGCCAAACTTTGACCAAGCATAACTTCCACATACTTTATCAAAAAATTTCCATCCGAGGCTCATTTTGAAGAGGATGCAATTCCCTACAACGCATATTCAAATCACAAGTTCAAAATATGCATTCGTAAAAAGATATGAATTTCTACATTATAGGTCCTTTTGAAAAGTCAACAAAAACACTTTTTGGGTCAAAGCTTCTTACATGAACATGGAAGACCCAATTGATATGAGACCAAAAGCGTTTCTTGGGGGACATCCTAAGCTTTCTAAAAATTCCAAGAAAAACTCTCTAGGGTTAAAATTGGGGGAGACATGCCTTGTCAAAGTTGACCTTTTTTGCAAAATTGCCAAAAGTTAAATATGCTCAAAAGTGCATTTTTTTACCAAATGGGCTTAGTATTTCATGATTGCACCTCACTTGTAGCATGGTCCACGACCCAAATGTTCACTCACATGTTATTTTCTTCATTATTTATTTTATTTTGATTTTTTATTTATTAAAAATTGAATAAAATCAAATAATTGGTAAATAATATTAAAGATATGTTTTGATATGAATTTTGGATAGGATCTCAATCAAATTATACTGAGATGTCAAGACCAAATCGAATCAAGCATGATTCGTACAAAAATGGGATAATTTGGCTCAATTTAGAAAGTTTGCATATGGCTACTGAACCAAATCAAATCTTCTCAATAATTCAAGATTCAATCTGTTTTGCAACCCTAATTCACTCAAGGGTATATAATGAACAAGAACAAAGCATAAAAAAGGGGTTGGGAGTCGTGAATGAGCAAGAACAAAATCAAAAAATCTCGACAAAAAGTGTGAATCGGTTTCAGTCATACAGGCCATCTCAAGCCATCCTAGCATTGCCAATCGATTGTTGGATGTCTCATGAAGCTATCCCAGTCATTTGCAACGTCTGAAACACCAAGAAACGCACGCTATAACTCACCTGGTTTTCCCTTTTTTTTCAAATTCGTTTACTATGATTCACGCATCATGAACATGGTTTAATGGCATATATGTGTTTGTTATCATGTTTGTAACGTATTGGTTAAGTTTGATTGATGTTTTAGCGCATATACTGACAATTGCCATGGCTAGGATTTGAAGGTGAATTTTAGGGGTTCTTGATACAGGAAAAATTAGGCCACAAATAAGATACCATGATGCTCGTGAGACCAAGACGAGTTGATTGGTATAGTCACAACTAATTTATCATGCCTGTGCTAGATTTTTGAGTTTTGCAGGTTTGTAGCTACAGACTTTTGTCTATAGGTAAAGGTGCAATGGTCTAAGGCGACGGAGGAGGAAGAATATGGTGGCGTGGCAACCATCTATTTATCCGTTTAAATCTCGTGCGTTTTTTGATCCAATTATCTTATTTTGTTATATTATATTTTGTTTTCATTCTATGCACAATAAAGCATATTGGCCCGATGGTAAGAGCGCTTGGTGGGAAGTATGAGGACCTGGGTTCGTTCCCAGGTCCAGGAAATTATGGCTATTTTTCTAACGTTCTAACGCAGGATTCAGTGTTCCTGATACCTAGGTATCAACCTTGCAGCCTCCAGATCTGGCCATTAGATCTAGCCTCAAGGGAGATCCAACGCTCACATAGGTGCAGAGCATGATGGACCCTCAAGAGATGATCCCACTGGATCAGGTGCTGGTAGGTTGGGCCAACAACCTTGGGCCTAGAAATTTCAGAATCATACTCCCATATTGCTAACAACATACAGGCCCATTTTCAATTCTTTCTTATTTTTATTTCCTTTATTTAATTATTTTGTTTAATTATTTTTCCACAAAAATTAATTACTTTTTTTATTAATCATAAAATCAACAAATCACAAAATCACAAAAATCATTTTTTCATAAAATATTTATTTTAATTTAATTAGAAAATTAGGTTAATTTAATGTACCTTTTTCCATAATTAAAACAATTAGAAATTGGGGTTTTAATTAATTTGCAATCAAATTCTTTTCTCAAATAAAAAATGTACAAAAATATTTTTCTCTCAATTAGGGTTTTAGGTTATTTTTAAGCGTCCTCGTATTTAATTCGCCACGCATTTGATTATTTCGTTTTCATTATTTTTGTAACTACCAATGGTTTGTATTAGTTAAACTAGGTTTTTTTCATTTATCGCTTTGTCCCCCGATTTTGGTTATGTAATTAACCCCCTCCCTGAAGCCTTGTAATAGTTAGGTTTATTTTCTCGCACTTTTAATTTCCGCAATCTTTAACTGTTATATGCATGGTTAATAGGATTGTATAGAAAGATGTTTGAAAATTAAAACGGTATCTCACTTAATGTGCAAAGAATAATTAACTAGAAAAAAAACACGTGCAAATATTTCACCCCTAGGGTTTGCCTCACTTCGGTTTCCTTCGGTAAAATAGTCATTTAAGCATAGGAGAATTTAGTGGTTGCCCTCCTGTCTAAAAGATCAAATGTTGCCTCAGAAATGTTGCCTCAGAAAGATCTTAAGACTCTAGGGTTACTACTAAGGTTTCCACCCATTGCTCTGGTGACTGTACTTGTCCCCTTCAAATGTCCCTTACAAACGCCAATGGCGGTGCTACCTATTCCTTAATAATAGGATAGCTCTGTCTAAAGGAAATGAAAACGAACAACTTTTTTTCAAGTAGGTAGATTAGTTCCCAGGTACTTGCTCAAACAAACAAACTTTTTCACACCAACACTTTTCAAAATGATTTTCAAAACAACTTCGTCACATCCTTGAGGACTGATACAAGGGTTATCACGAAGCAAACTTTTTTTTCAAAACAAGCACACACAAGCAATTTTAAAAAGATGAGCAAGTACCTAAGAGCCCATGGAAAACCATGGATAGAAAGGGTGCTAACACCTTCCCTTTCTATAATCTACCCTGTACTCAGAAATCTCGAAAAAAGGTTTTTCTGTTCTTTTTCCTTTTCCATGATTGGATGAAATAAAAGTCGGTGGAGACTCTTGCTTACCGCGACATTTTGCAAAAAAAAACGCAAAACACAAACCAGTATAATAGTCGGTTCTACCACTGTATCACATGATGCAAACAACTATACTTCTACAATATATAGTGAAGAGAGATATTTTCCACTTGGGTGTTGAGTGAGGCATTGTTGATTTTGAAATCCAAGCCATATCCTCCACTTCCAGATGATGCAAATTCTCCTTTCTCATGATTGTGGGTAGTATGTGTGTTTTCCACACGGACAATGACGATGGTGTTTTATCTTATAAAATTAACCAACACATTTGTGTTTCAAATTTTTAAAAGAGGAACTACGTGTACACTGATCCCCTATTGCACGAAAGGTAGTACGCAGGCACTAAAGATTCGCAACTGCGACGGGTGCAAAAATCATAAAAAATATATTTCTTTTCTCACCTCCACCATCCATTTTATATACAACAATTTTTATAGCCAAATTATATAGATTTTACAAAGAGGCTCCTGCGGAGTACCGTAGATGTTTAGGGTGCTAATACCTTCCCTTTGCATAACCAACCCCCTTACCTTGAATCTTTCCCCCTATTTTTGGGTTATTCTCTCTCTTTCCCATTTCTTTGGAAACTATAAAGCGCGGTGGCGATTTTTATTTTGATTTGTATAAAGTCTAGTCAGTCTAATGGCTTAGTCTTGAATATTTCTACCGCTACAGATAATGGCGACTTCACTGGGGAGAGATTGACCTCTTGCTGGTCCATCCCTAAGTTGGTTAAGCCTATCTTTGTTTATATATGTATATGTGTTATTACTGTTTTTGTGTTATATGTTATATGTATGTTTGTCTGGATTTTCCTGGTTTTCAGGGTGCTTGGTGATTACTCATAAGTATTATACCCAGACTTGGGCAAACTTTAAGATAGGACGGGCGATATAATCATGTTAACTTTGAGGGAGTAATCCCAAAAAAGGAGGCATGAGATCCCCCACTTAATGGAGGCCCCTTTGACTGTAGTGTCGTTTACCGAGTAATCGGGAAGACGTACTGCTTTCGACCTGGGAGCCTGCTGAAACTGAGGACCATAGAATACCAAACCCATCTTGGCCTTTTATGTGTAGTGCAGAAGCTATGACGTAGTAATCCGAAAATAGTTGTCACGCGATACTACACTCGGACGAGTCTTTCTTGAGAATATTACTAATTACTGAGTTAATCAGGAAGTTAGTAATATCCGAAGGGAGGATGTAGACTCTGGGAACCTCTAGAACCTTGTTCGTCAGGTGATAACTTTTAGACCATTACCTTATGGATAGTACCTTTGACCTCATGCTCGTGATGTTGAACCTATGAACCCTATATGTGTGATGTTGTGTGTGATTGTTGCATCATGCATCCATGCACTCATAAGCATCTTTTGACGAAAACCATATTTCAAGGGATTTAAAGGTTGACTATTTGTGAATATCTCAAGTACTTTTAACCATGGATTTTGGAAAGAGAAAGACCGGGAAGTACAGTTTCAAGGATCCCAAGATAGATGAGTTGATCAGTCTAATTCCCGAGATCGAGTGTTCTGCATACTTTCGGAAGAAGTATGAATCCATTATCCCTCTCATGAAGCTGAAGATGGAGGAGGGTATTCTCTCGACTGTGGTCCAGTTCTATGATCCGATGTATCATTGCTTTACTTTTCCCGACTATCAGTTGATGCCTACACTGGAGGAGTATTCTTATCTATTGGATTTACATGTTACCGATCATGTTCCTTTTACTGGTTTGGAGGGTGAGCCAAAATCACATGAAATTGCTACTTTGATTCATCTGGGAAAGTCTGAGGTGGAAGCCCATATGACTACTAAAGGAGGGATTAGAGGATTACAAGCTCAGTTCTTATTGCATAAAGCTCGTTACTTTGCCAGAATGAAGAGTACAGTTGCTTTTGAGGCCATCTTTGCTCTACTTGCTTACAGGTTGTTCTTATTTCCTAATGTGGACAAGTTTTTTGACATTAAAGCCATCAGGATTTTCATGATTGGAAAACTAGTTCATACATTGTTGGGTGATGCTTATTACTCTATTCATCTTCAGAATACTTATCATGGGAGGATGATTATATGTTGCACACCTCTGTTCTACCAATTGGTTATCTCTCATATGCCTCAGTCTGATGCTTTTTGGGATGTCAAAAGGAACCCCGTTGGGCTCCTAAGATCATGGAACTTAGTCACTCGGATATTGATTGGTATCATTGTGTTTACCAGGATATAGAGATTATCGACAGTTATGGTAGTTTCCCTAATGTACCTCTTCTTGGTACAAAGGGAGGAATTAACTATAACCCTATTCTTGCACGGCGACAACTTGGTTATCCGATGAGGGATAAACCGAATAGTATTCATTTGAGTAGTTTATTTCTGAAGGAAGGGAAGACCATAGGGAAGTGTGATACAGTGACAGAACCGACTGTTTTTACTGGTTTGCATTTTGCGATTTGTGTTTGCAAAATGTTGCGGTAAGCAAGAGTCGCCACTGACTTTTATTTCATCCAATCGGAAAGGAAAAAAGTACAGAAAAAAACCTTTTTCGAGATTTTGAGTACGGGGGATAGATTATAGAAAGGTAAGGTGTTAGCACCCTTTCTATCCATGGTTTTCCATGGGCTCTTAGGTACTTTCTCATTTTGAAATTGCTTATGTGTGCTTGCTTTGAAAAGTTTTGTTTTACTTCGTTTTAACCTTTGTTTCTGTCCTCAAGAGTGTTACGAAGTTGTTTTTGAAAAAACTTTGTTTTGAAAGTGTTTGTGTGAAAAAGTTTGTTCGTTTGAGCAGGTACTTAAGAGTTATCTACCTACTCGAAAAAAGATCGTTTCTATTCTTGTTTCCTTTAGACAGCGCTATCCTACTATTGAGAAATAGGTAACACCGTCGTTGGAATTTGTAAGGGTCAATTTGAAAGGGACGTACGATCACTAAAGAAATATTAGGGCACCTTAGTAGTAACCCTAGAGTCTTAAGATCTTTTCGAGGCAATATTTTCGAGGCAACATTTTCGAGGCAACGTTCGAATGGGATAATTTGATCTTTTAGACTGGAGGGCAACCACTAAGACATCTTATTCTTAATGATCGTTTACCGAAGGCAACCGAAGTGAGATTATACCCTAAGAGTGATATGTGCGAGTGATTTGTTCCAGTTATTTATCTTTGCACATTAGGGTTTTCTAACCATTTTAAATTTGTCATGCATTCTTGCCATTCAATCCTATTAGCATACATCTAGGCAGTTAAATATTTGCAAGAATTAAAAATGCGGGAAAATAAACCTAGCTATTACAAGGCTTCGGGGAGGGGGATTAATTACAAAACCAAAAAATCGGGGATTTAAACAGCAAATAAAAACCCTAAGTTAACTATTACAAACCAGTGAGCAGTTACAAAATATTGGCAAAATAATTAACAAGTGCGCGACGGATTAAATGTTAGGCGATTAGGGTTTTGACCCTTTGACTAATCCTACTTGCGATTGATTAAAGAAAGATGTTTTTTTTTTGTCATGTTTTGTTATTTAAGAAAATAATGGAGAATTAAATAAAAAGAAAATCCTAAGTTCTAATTAATGTTAATTTTTGAAAATAAATTAATTAATTCTAAACAACCTATTTTTGTATTTTTTTTGTTTTATTTGAAAAAAAGAGGAAAATTAAATCAAAAGTTAACCTAATTTTCTAATTTAATTTTAATTGTAAAAAAACAAATTAAAGTTACCCTAATTTAAATATTAGTCTAATTAATTAACAAAATTAAATTTAATAAGAAAACAACTAAATCTAATTTTTTGTGACGTTTCTTGATTTTTTATGATTTAATTAAAACTGATTTTAAAATATAAAATAATTAAAGAATTAAAACTAAAGCAAAATAAAATAGGAAGAAGAAAAAAATGAGGAATGGGCCTGTTAGTGTTGCTGAAGGAGGGGGTGCAAATCTGGATTTTCTGGCCCAACAAGCTCCAAGCTTGGTTGATCACGCTTGATCCCATGCAGTGTTGACTTTGAGGTGTATGGTGGTCCCTTGCTATCTGGGCATTGGATTTGATGACATGCTAGATCAGATGGATGAATGTTGATGGAGCATGGTGGGAGCTTGAGATTGTGAAGCACTGGATTGGCTAACTGAAAATAACATAAGTGAAAATGCTAGGACCTGGGCATCAAACCCAGGTCCTTATGCTCAATTCCAATGCTCGCTTGCCAGCTGTGCTGCATTGTTAACTTGTTATTATAATAACAATAAAGCATAATATAAGAAAAGAAAAAAGAAACTGAATCCAAGGCGCGAAATTTAAATGTCCTAATGCCTGCTTGATACACCAGTGTCTTCTTCCTGGCAACTGTCATTTTAGAAAACAAGACTTTTACCTACAGACGTTTCTGTAGGTATAACCCTGTTCATCTCAAAAATTGAATACGAGCAAGATAAATGAAAAGTAATGGTACCAATCAACTCGTCTCATCCTCACGGGCATCATGGTACCTGATTCAAGACCTAATTTTGCTGCATTAAAAACCCCTAAAACGAACACAGAAACCCTATCAATGGTAATATTATGTACATGCGTCAAAACGCAATTAAATGGCATGGTTAGCTTGCAAACATGATGACAAATACGAATATAATAATCAAAAGTGCTAATGATGCAAGAATTGTGATAATCGAATTGAAAAAATATGCCAAACCGTGTGAAGTGTAGTGCACGTTTCTGGGTGTTTCAGGACCTGAGAGTGATTGGAATAGCTTCCTTGGATGTCCTGGAATAGATTGCTGGCCTTAAATTGCTCTGAATTATCCCCTAACCTGAAAACTGAATCACACTTTTTTTGCCAATTTTTTTAGTTTTATTCTATGCTTCTCACGACCTCTAACCCCTATTTTTTGATCTGGAATTCTTCATTATATAACCTTGAGTGAATTAGGTTAACAAACTTGGAATGAATCTTTGCATTTATCCAAGATTTGATTTGATTTTCAAGTTGTATGATATGTTCCTATTTTGAGCCAAATCATGCCTTTCTTGTACCAATTGTGCTTGATTCTATTTGATCATGTAAACTCAGCATATCTTGATTGCCAATCTGTAAAACAAAACAAATTAAATCATATCTTTGTTAACTTTCATCATTTATTTGATTTAATTCACTTTTTAATTAATAAAAAATCAAGATAAATTGAAAAATTAAGCACATAATGGGTGAGTAAACATTTGAGTCGTGGACCACATTATAATTGAGGTGCAAGCATAAAAAGTTGGGCCCATTTAGCAAAAAATGCAAATTTGAGCACATTTGACTTTTGGCAATTTTGCAAAAATAGTCAACTTGGCCAATGCATAACTCTCTCAATTTTGACCCTAGAGAGGTGTTCTAGGACTTTTTAGAAATATTAGGATGTCCTACAAACAACCCTTTTGGTCTTATCTCAATTGAGTCTTCCATGTTCATGTATGAAGCTTTGACTCAAAAGGTGTTTTGGTTGACTTTTCAAAAGGACCTATAATGTAAAAATTCATATCTTTTTGTGAGTGAATATTATGAACTTGGGAGATGAATATGAATTGTGGGTAATTTCATCCTCTTCAAAATGAGCTTTGTATGGGTCATTTCTGATAAAGTATGAGAAAGTTATGCTTGGTCAAAGTTGAGTTGACTTTTCCTGTAAAACCCTGATTTAGCAACTTTTGGGTTTTGATGAATTGTGAGCAATCCACGAGGAATCATGATCAACCATTGATCAAATGATGGATAATACTTCAAAATGATGATGTTGACCAAAAATCTTGAAGTTTTACTGTATGTGGGCCAAAGTTGACTTTTGACCTAGTTTAGTTGATTATCAGGCATTTGAACAATTGACTGAGCAAACTTCTTCTACAAGGCTTGAAACTTGACATGGATGATCTTGAGAACATATTAGGACAATGGTGAGAATTTGAGTCCTTTGTGGTTTACACATCTTGATGAAAATAGAAACCCTAATTTGAGGTATGCTGCCTTAGGAGAGGGTTTGTCTGGTCAACTCTTGAACTCCCTTGAGCAATTTGGGGACCTCACTTGCCATGTGTTGAGAAATATGGGAGGGAAAATTTTAGGGTACAACAGCTGCCCCTGTTCAATCTTCTTAAAACTGAAGAGGTAGATTGGATCGTCTGCCTTTCGTGATCTGAAGGTGGAAGATGATTGAACACTAGAGTGCCCCGAAATTTGCACTCGCATGAAGTGATACTTGATTTGTGATATCGGGAATGGGCTTATAGATACCATTCGTAGGTCGATGATGGAATATTGTCGGGGATGGGATTAAATATGCCATCCGAAGGGGTGTCGATCGCATAAGAGATTCCATTGTGAAAACCCGTATACCTGTTGTTGAGGAGGACTTCATTAGGGAATGCTAGTCTCTATCTTGGGAGAAATAGAGTTTTAGGAGCTTTAGTTGTCTGTTACTCTACTAGGGAATAATTCTAGTTTTCGGGCAGCGGAAGTGAACTGCGTATCTGGTCGGGGTATGTGATGCACCGCGACTTACTAGAGAGATGCGAAACCAATCGTGTTTGATCGGGTCCCGGTATTATAGTGTTATGGACTGCTGTCTGGGGATAAGAGAGGAAGAACCCGAATAGTAGGGTTATGAGAAGGAACCTGGACAGTAGGGTTACTTCGATATGAAAGCCTGGATAATAGGGCTGTGAGAAGGAACCTGGATAGTAGGGTTACTTCGATATGAAAGCCTGGATAGTAGGGCTGTGAGAAGGAACCTGGGTAGTATGGTTACTTCCATATGAAAGCCTGGATAGTAGGGATGTAAGAAGGAACCTGGATAGTAGGGTTACTTCCATATGAAAGCCTGGATAGTAGGGCTGTAAGAAGGAACCTGGATAGTAGGGCTGTGAGAAGGAACCTGGATAGTAGGGTTATTTCAATATGAAAGCCTGGATAGTAGGGCTGTGAGAAGGAACCTGGGTAGTAGGATTACTTCGATATGAAAGCCTGGATAGTAGGGCTGTAAGAAGGAACCTAGATAGTAGGGTTACTTCGACATGAAAGCTTGAATAGTAGGGCTTGAGAAGGAACTTGGATAGTAGGGTTACTTCGAGATGAGTTTGGGTAAAACTGCAGAGGGAACCTGGGTGAAGTTGCCTTGTGATGAGTCGGTGTGGGACTGCTGGAAGAAACCTGGGTAAGATTGCTTTTGTCGCACTGATGATTCCTCTGTTTAGCTTCGAGTGTTGATCTTGGACCTGCTGGAAATTGTTCGTAATAACTGTCTTTCCTGAAAAAAATACAGGGTTAGTTATATGTGATGCATGAGATGCATTGTGATGAGGTTCTCAAAATAACCGAGATTATGTTATATGTAATGTATGCATATGTCATGATGTATGAACATGAAATGCTGACGTAATAATATGAGTCTGGGAAAATAAATCCTGACTGTTTTTTAGAGAGTATGAGAAATGGTATTCTTGACTGCTGTAAAAAACCATAGTTCCTCTACTTCTATTGGGGATGGTGAACAAAGAGTACTAGCCGGGGATTCACATCCATTTGGCTGGTGAATATTCTGCCGGAAGAGACCTTGTCTAAGGATAACTCTGCGGGGAATAACTCTGTTGGAGAGGAGATACTCTGTTGATAGATCTGCTGATTTGGAGAATATAAACTCAGTTAGGGATGAATTTCCGTTGTTGGTGATAATGAATTCTGTTAGAGATTGAATTTCTGCTTGTGAGAGAAATAAACTCTGCTTGGGGAAAAATTTACCGACTCACTCGCGATTGTGAACCTCAGTTGGGGAGAGTTATGTCATGTTCGCGAAAGCTGACATCACTGTCTTTGGATACTTTTTTACTCTGTGGGGAGTGTATGTACCACTACTCATATCCTCAAGCTGGCTCTATCCTGGTACCTGATGGGCAGAGTAACTATAAGGTTTGGGCACTTCTTGTTTTCCCTATTTTTGGTATTACGAGTAATCGTCTTTTGTTTCTTGTGTAAATATTTATGAGCAACCATTATTTTCAAATACATATATAAAAAATGAATCATTGAACGGTCTTGCAAAACAAAACAGAAAAAGAAAAACAAATTGAAATTTCTTGTGAAAGTGAATTGTATTGATTTTTTAAGTTGGCCTGTAATATGCGTTTGTGTACAAAGAAGTTGCCGTCCTAGTAAGAGAACACCGCTAAAAGAAAGAAATTATACAATTTGTGTAAAAGAAAGAAAAATAGCTATGTGAAACGACCCCATCGGGTTTCAACTCTGCTATTTCCTTTATATCTTCAAGCGTCTCATCACTTTGCTGCTTGGTCGAAGGTGGATCAGATTGATTGGCGCCGTCTGAGCTTGATAGTCGATACCGAAATCTGGTTTCCAGATGATCCAATGAGACATAGTGTTACGCTTCAATCCCTAACTTTTTCCTGGACCGCCCTTTCGGGTTTTCAGTCCACCGGGATACCCTTTTTTTCCCAAGTCGCCTTTTCAGGTTTTCGACTTGCCGGGTGTACAATTTTTCATTTTCATCCCTTGCTTTTGCCCGAACCCTTTTGGTTCGTCGGGAAGCCCTTATTTTTGCCTAGGCCAGTCAACCTAGTGGGTCTTTTATTATGCGTAGTATCTTTTCACTATGTCTGCATTGACGGGGTGAGGAAGGTCGTCACCATCCATGGTTGTTAGAATCATAGCTCCTCTCGAGAAAATGTTCTTAACCACAAATGGCCCTTCGTATGTGGGGGTCCATTTTCCCCTGGGATCACCTTGCGATAGTATGATGCGTTTAATCACTAGATCCCTGACTCGATATCCTTGAAGTCTGACTTTCTTATTAAAAGCCTTGATCATTCTCTTTTGATATGTCTGACCATGACATATAGCAGTAAGTCTCTTTTCATCGATTAGATTCAGCTGATCAAGTCGGGTTTGAATCCAGTCGTCTTCGTTCAAACCCGCATCCTTCATAATCCTGAGAGAGGGTATCTGGACATCGATGGGTAGGACTGCCTCCATGCCATACACTAGAGAGTAGGGTGTTTCCCCTGTCGATGTCCGTGCTGAGGTATGGTACCCATGAAGAGCGAATGGTAACATCTCCTGCCAGTCTTTGTATGTCACCGTCATCTTCTGCACAATCTTTTTGATGTTCTTGTTAGCCGCTTCAACAACGCCATTCATCTTCAGCCGGTAGGGAGAAGACTTATGATGCTGTATCTTGAACTGTTTACAGAGCTCGGTGATCACTGTGTTATTGAGATTTGTACCATTGTATGTAATAATCCTCTCTGGTACACCATATCGACAAATCAAATTGTGTCGGATAAACCGCGCCACGACGTTCTTGGTTACTATAGCAAAGGAAGCTGCCTCAACCCACTTTGTGAAGTAATCAATTGCTCCCAGAATAAAGTGATACCCGTTAGATGCGGTAGGTCTGATTTCTCCGATCATGTCGATGCCCCACATTGAAAAGGGCCAGGGAGCCATCAAAACATACAGGGGAATCAGAGGTACATGCACCTTATAAGCATAGACTTGGCACTTATGACAAGTTCGAGAGTGCTGATAATAATCGGCTTCCATAGTGGACCAGTAATATCCTGCCCGTAGGATTTTCTTCGCCATTATATGTCCACTGGAATGAGTTCCGAAGGTACCTTCATGTAACTCTTCCATGATCCTTTCTGCCTCACTCTTGTCTACACACCGCAGTAAGGTTGAATCATGGTTACGCTTATAGAGGATCCCATTACTGATGAAGAACTTTGCAGCGAACCTTCTCATAAACTTTTTATCATTAACAAATGCCCCCTCGGGGTATTCTTGAGCCACAAGATACCTCTTTACCTCGTGAGACCAGGGTTTTTCTGCTACCTCTTCAGTCTCAATGTCACAGCAATGTGCGGGTTTATCCAACCTCTCAATGGTAATCTGGGGAGCTTCATTGTCCCACCTACATTTGAACATAGAAGACATAGTAGCTAGCGTGTCCTCCAACTGGTTCTCTTCTCATGGAAAATGTTCAAAGGTTATCTCCTCAAAGTATGGGAGCAATGTCAATACATATTCTCGATAAGGAATAAGATTCAGGTGCTTCGTATCCTACTCGCCTTTGATCTGACTAATTACCAGAGAGGAATCCTCGAATACGCTCAAGAACTTAATCCTCAGGTAAATAGCAGCTCGAAGGCCCATGATACATGCTTCATACTCCACCATATTGTTGGTGCAGTTAAAACATAATCGGGAGGTGAACGGAGTATGGCAGCCCTCAGGAGATATAATTACAGCGCCAATGCCATTATCCAATGCGTTCGAGGCTCCATCAAAATACATAGACCATTGGGATCCCTCCTCAGGTCCTTCATCCGGTCCAGGTTCTTCGTAATCAGTCACCAACATGATATTCTCATCCGGGAACTCAAAATTCATGGACCGGTAGTCATCCACGGCCTGATGCGCCAAATATCTGCCCATACACTCTCTTTGATTGCTTTTTGGGTTGTGTATTGGATGTTGTACTCGGTTAAGATCATTTTCCATCTTGCTATTCTTCCGGATAAGGCGGGCTTCTCGAAAATATATTTGATCGGATCCATCTTTGATATCAACAAAGTAGTGTGAGTCAGCATATACTGTCTTAGTCGGAGAGCATCCCATGACAAAGCGCATCAAGTTTTCTCGAGCAATGAGTATCGGGTCTCACACTCGGTAAACTTTTTGATAAGGTAATAAATGGCGTGCTCTGTTCGACCAGACTCGTCATGCTTCCCCAACACACACACCATTGAACTGTCTAGCACTGTCACGTATAATATCAGAGGTCTTCCTTCAACTGGAGGCATCAAAATTGGTGGTTCTTGAAGGTATTCCTTGATTCTTTCAAAAGCAGTCTGGCATTCATCATTCCATTTTACCACTTGATCTTTCTTCAGCAGCTTGAAGATTGGCTCACAAGTAGCAGTCAGATGTGAAATGAACCTGACGATGTAATTCAGGCGTCCCAAGAAACCTCTAACTTATTTTTCTGTTTGGGGAGCCAGCATATCTTGTATGGATTTTACCTTTGCAGGGTCCACCTAAATACCTTTGTCACTGACAACAAAACCTAGAAGCTTATAAGACCTTACCCCGAAGGTACACCTGTTCGGATTCAACCTCAGCTTGTACGTCTTCAACCTGTCAAACAGTTTTTGGAGATGATCAAGGTGCTCTTCCTTAGTCTGGGACCTGGCTATCATGTCATCAACATAAACCTCGATCTTGTGGTGAATCATATCGTGGAACAAAGCGACCATGGCGCGCTGATAAGTTGCCCCAGAATTCTTCAACCCAAAAGGCATTACCTTGTAACAGAAGGTGCCCCACTGCGTAACAAAGGTTGTCTTCTCCATGTCTTCAGGAGCCATTTTGATCTGGTTGTAGCCAGAAAAACCATCCATGAAGGAGAAGATCTTGTGTTGCGCGGTGTTGTCGACTAGAACATCAATATGAGGAAGTGGGAAGTCATCCTTGGGGTTTGCCCTATTCATATCTCTGTAGTACACACACATCAGTACCTTACCGTCCTTCTTAGGTACCGGGACGACGTTGGCAACCACTATGGATAAGAAGTGACAGCTAAGAATCTTGCGTCGAACTGTTTCATGACCTCTGCCTTGATTTTATCTGACATTTCAGGATGCATATGGTGGACCTTCTGCTTTACTGAAGGTAAGTCTTCTTTAGTCGGCAGGCGGTGTACCACAATATCAGTTTCCAAACTAGGCATGTCTTCACAGGACCAGGAGAAGATCTCAACATAGTCATGTAGCATCTGTATTAACCGTTATTTGACACTAGGATCTAGATTCGCACCTATTTTAACCTCTTTCTTGTCTTCCTCTGTACCCAAATTCATTGACTTAACTGGCTCTTCATGAGGCTGTATGGCCCTTTCTTCCTGCTGTAACAGTCTAGCAAGTTCTCCAGGCACCTCACCTTCGTCTTCGGCTTGGTTGATCGTATTTTTGAAGTCATAACTGGCAGTAGCAGAGCTGTTATCAATGGGATCCAGAGTGGATATGGATATGCAGTATGATATGTGAGTGTGTGTAAGAGAATAGCTGTTTTGATAAAGTGAGAGACATAAAATAAAAACAAGGAGCGCAAAATTTGTATGCAAGAAACGTCCAATACTTTATTAATGATATATGAAATGAAAAATAATAGCCCTCACAAGCAAAGGCAAGGTGCCCCGGGCAAGGCGCCGGGCCGTAGAGTTTCAAATTGTTTATTACAAATCTTAAAACAAATGAGTCAATTACAGCGGAATGAAAGAAACAGGTATGAAGTCCCTAGCCGTCCAGTTATTCGGTCCACCGTTGGTTGTTAGGTAGATCCAACTGTCGATGTCTGAATCCTCTTCACTGTCTTCAATTGCATTAATTCCCCAATTGTTGATGTGTAGAGGGGGTCTTCCAGCCCGAGCGTGCCTAACAACCCTTTGAGCCTCTATAGTAAAGCCCAAACCAAATTTGTCCGTTTTGTGAGTGAAATCAGGTAGCTGACCCCAATTGGTACACCCACCTTCTTCAACTACAACCCTGGCGTCCTTGAGAGAAGCCATCTTCAACGGAGGCTTGTTGGTAGTAACTTCAATTGATTCCAAGATCGGAGGGACCTCTTCGAAATTCTGATAAGGAGTTTCTATGAATTCCCCGTCCATCTCTATGTAGCGGAAGGAATTGAGGTGACTCACCATATATTCTTCTTCACCCTGCACTATGACAGTCTTTCCCTTCACCGGATACTTCAGCATTTGATGAAGTGTGGAAGTAACTGCGCCAGCCTCATGGATCTAAGGACGACCCAGCAAGGAAGAATACGACAGCCTGATATCCATTACGTAGAAGGTGGACCCAAAAGTCTGAGAACCCACTTTGACAGGGATGTCCACCTCCCCATGCACTATTCTCTTCAATTCTTCAAAATCCCTTACCACAATGTTACTAGGCTTTAAAGTCAAACCCTCATAATCCAAACGGTCCAACGCTTTCTTCGGCATAACATTCAGTGAAGACCCGATATCTACCAGCACATGGGCCATAGTGGTGCCCCTGCACTCAATCGAGACATGCAAAGCATCATTATGATTCCTTCCTTTCGGTGTCAGATCTGCATCTGAAAAACCCAGCCCATTGTCAGCAGTCAGGTTGGCCATATAATCTTTGAACTGATCTGCTAAAGTTTCCTGCGGCACATGCGCAGTCTTGAGAAATGCAATCAAATCCTTCGCATGGGCTTCAGAACACAACAGTAGAGACAACATGCATATCTTTGATGGGGTCTGCCCCAACTGCTCGACCACACTGTAGTCGCTCTTCTTGATAATTTTCAGTATTTCCTCCATTTCTTGTTTAGAGGCTTCCACAACAATTTTCCTAGGTGCCTCCATCCAGGCAGGCTCACCTATAATTTCCTTGCCCCGAGTCCCAAATTGCTCAACAGCAGGGGTGATAACTGGAGTAAGAACTAGAACTGTAGTTGATGTACTAGCAAGAACAATAGATGGAATGATAATAGGCTTGTTGACAGTCTCGGGGGAAATCTCGGGAGAGAAGACCCTTCCACTTCAGGTAACCTTACTAGTCCCAACAATATTACTGACATCAGTATCAACTTCTTCATTCTTCAGATCTTGCTTAATGCCATGATAGTACACACCAGCACCATAATGCCACGGGACAACCTTGTCTGAGGTGTACGAGATGGGACCAGGAACAGTGATTATCAGCGGAGAAATTATTTGAACAGGTTTAATCCTAACAGGTCTTCTCGAGGAAACCTTAGAAGGATTGGCAGAAATGGTTATAATAGCAACGTCTGCATTTGGAAGAACGGGAGTCATAGTCTTCTCAAACAAAATTTCTTTATTATCCATCAGGCGCTGAACACATGAATTCAACAAACGGCAACCAGAAGGTAGAATCAAACACATATGGCAACCTTCACCATAACCCGAAAATAAACAGACCAACAACAAATTCTTGTTAACAGTCATAAGAGGAGTAGAAATTTCTTCAACAAAGGTCACAAACAAATCAGTGTCAACAACATTAACTCCACGACCATGTTTGGGCATGGGAGCAGTTATAACATTCGGCTTTTCTGAAGCATCAAACTCTATCTCCTTGGCTTCAAGCAAGTCTTGTACTTTGTTTCTCAAAGCCCAGCAGTCATTTGTATCGTGGCTAGGACTTTCAGAATAGTAGGCGCATCGCGCGTTGGGATTGTATCTAGGAGATGTAGTATTTAGATTCTTGGGAGCCTCTCTCAAGGTTTCCAAGTTGGATTTTAATAAAAGAGGTAGAACTTCAGCCAAAGTCATGCTGATGCGGGTAAAATTTCGTTGTGGTCTTTCCACCCTTTGTTGATTGTTGCGTTATGGAGCAACTGCGGGTCTTGGTATCACTATAGTATTTACCGTTTGACCGTGTTCAAATCTGCTTTGGCCTCTCGGGCTATAGACCGCACTGGCTTCCTTCTTACCAGTGAATGTATTCTTTGCTGAACTCGAGGAGGAATCCTTCTGTATTTTTCCGCTTTGAATCGCCACTTCTACTATTTCCCCAGTTAGGATCAACTCGGTGAAACCAGCTGATGAAATTCCGATCAAATGATTGAAAAATGGACCAGATAGCGTCCCCAGAAACATATCAACCAATTCCCTATCAGACAACGGGGGTTGAACTCTCCCAACCAAGTCTCTCCATTTTTGGGAATAATCTTTAAAACCTTCACCTGCACCCATGGACATACTCTAGAGTTGAGTACAAGTGGGAGCGAGGTCGGCATTATACTGATACTGCTTGTAGAAAGCAACAGTAAGATCTTCCTAGTTTCGGACACTGGCTCCCTCCAACTGGTAGAACCATTCAAGTTGAGTCCCTGACATACTATCTTGGAAGAAGTGCACCCACAAATATCTATCAGCGGTGTGGGGTTGGATTTTCCTGACATAAGAGCGGAGATGGAGTTTTGGGCAGGAAACTCCATCATATTTGGCAAAAACCGGAGCTTTAAACTTCTGAGGGATGACCACTCCCGATACCAGTCCCAGTTCTCCAAAATCCAAACCAAGTATCTTTTGAATTTTCATAGCACTCAGACGGTCTTCTAATTACTTGTATCAATCCTCAACAGAAGGATATTTCTCATCGTCATAATCAGTATCATTGTCAGAGACTGCAGGACTAGGGTCCTTTTCCCCTTCTTGGTTCTCCCCTTCCTTGGATGAAGAGGTCAGATAAGCTTGATGCTTCAACCTTTCTCCAAATCTTCTGCCCATATTCAGAATACCAGTCTTCTTCTTCTTCTTCTTCTTCTCTTTTAGAATGAGGGCTTTCAGATCCTCTTGCCCCTTTGCCAGACTGATGAACATCTGTTGGAACTGGGCATTCTGTGCCTGAAGATCTTTGATGGCTTGATCAGAAGACATTTTGGCTGAAATAAATAGAGAAGAAGATGACAAAGCTGTAGTGGTACCTGTAATGATGTGTATGATAATGGGATGCGCATGTAATGATTTCAAAGACCTTAGGAAATTTAAATTTGCAAACCAAAATAAACAAAAACTTTATTAGCTTAAATTTGAAGTTTCAACATGCCTTTAAGGAGTTACAAATAAGTAAATAAAACCAATCTAAAACTAGAAAAGAAAAATCAAAATTCCCATGGACGCTTTCTCTTTGTGCTGATATAATCATTGAGCACTCTTTCTTCCTAGAGCTGCCTGGTGAGCTTTAAAACCTTCCTCTCATGATCATGGAACTGTTCTATGTAAGTATCTCGCTCATTCCTCAGCTGAATCCAAGACCTCTGTAACTCCCCAAGATCAATGGGCATGTAAGGATATAGAACCGTGTAAGGAATGCCTTCTTCCGTAGTGGGCTCCATAATCACTGGTAATACGGCCACATAAGGCATCATAAGCTTCTGGGCATGAGCTCGTACCCATTGGAGGTAAGACTGCATAGGAATGGAAGTCTTTGGTCCCAAATCTTTGGGGTCAGATCTTTTTACCATTCCCCAAGCTCGTATGAATCTCCGGCGATACTCTTTAACATCATCCGCATAGTTGAATACAATGCTCTCAATAAGTAACTCATGGGGACCATCCCTTCGAGCATGGCCAAATTTTTGTAAGGCTAGACAAGGATTGTAAGTTATACCCCATCTGATACCAAGTAATGGGACATTAGGGTACTCCCCATAGCGGTCAATAATAGCAATGTCTTCTATAGCTCGGGAACACCAAAGAATATCCGTATTAGCGAGTGACATTATCCTGTGCGACCAACCCAAACCTTCTTTGTTCTTCAGTACAGACCTAGGGAGGTGAGAAATAAACCACCTCGACAACAACGACATGCAGCACATAAGAGTCCCTCTTCTCTTCATGGTACAAGTATGGAGAGCGTGCAAAATATCTCCAAGCAAGGTAGGCACTGGGTTGCAAGAAAGGAAAATATTAATAGCATTCACATCTGAGAAGGATTCCGGATTAGGGAAGAGAACTAAACCATAGATAAGAAGAGCCAATACATCCTCAAAAGCCTGAAAATCCATATCATCCCAAAATAGTTGAGCCTGGTCTATCAGAAATTTGGCTAGAAAACCCTCAACTCCGCTTCGAGTTTCCCAATTGGATACCACGTCGGCCCGTTTCAGATGCAAAGCTGAGGCAATGACTTATGGCTTAGGAACTTCTTCTATACCTGTGAAGGGCACCTGTCAAGAATGGATATGCCCAATAGCTGAGAGAATTCTTCCAAGGTGGGTACCAACTAATAATCTGGAAAGGTGAAGCAGTGATGCTTGGGATCGAAGAACTGAAAAAGTACGCTCATCATCTGTTCATCAGGGTTTGAAGTAACCAGGCTGAGAAGTTGACCATGTCTCTTAATGAAAATAGAAGTTTCAGAAACTCTTGATACTAGATCTTTGAGTTGGGAAGGTATCTCCACAAAGCTGATTCAGATAGTATTTTTCGCACGGAAGTCATGATCTGCAAAACAGAACAAAGATAAATTCCCTTGGTCTTTGAAATGGTTAGTGTAATGAAGCATGAATGCCATGTTATGATGCATGATGTCATGATAAACCAAAGGTATATAAAATACAGGTATTGCAAACACAATTAAATCACACAAAGCCCTTAGGTTTAAGGCTTGCATGAGATCAAAGGTAATCCCTCTTGAAGTTAAGTTGGTTTCAAACCTGTCCTAGAAAAGTAACCGGGTTCTAGAGGATCTCAATATCACTGACCATCCTTCATCGGTCATGGTTTCAGCTCACGCAATCTTTTCTTGCGGCTGGAATATTCCGAAAGTATGATCTCAATGAGTGTAGCATCGAGTATCAACCAATTCTCAGCTCTACACCGAGGCCGGCTATCTCGCTACTTTCTAATGCCCAAGTTGGGAAATTAAAGGTTCTAAGGTCAGTTGATGCTTCACGACACCATGCAGCGGTCCTGTATTCTCCTCGTTTCACCACAAGGGATACCGATACCAACCAAAGTGCCACACCAACGTAGCTACTGCTTTAACTGTATCAGTCTATGCCATACAATTCCCTCATAGTCTATTGCTACTTACCTAAAAGGTGTTCCCCAGATCCGGGTGTAGGATCTATAGTAACCCCAAACAAAGCCCTAAAAAATAAAGCAAACAAAGCAATCAAAAGAAGTAATTTAAATGACCTATATCCTAAGGTATACCTCACTTATATTTCCCCAGAAGAGTCGCCAGTTCTGTGATACGGTGGCAGAACCGACTGTTTTTACTGGTTTGCATTTTGTGTTTTGTGTTCGCAAAATGTCGCTGTAAGCAAGAGTCGCCACCTACTTTTATTTCATCTAATCGGAAAGGAAAAAAGTATCGAAAAAAATCCTTTTCGAGATTTTGAGTACGAGGGGTAGATTATAAAAAGGGAAGGTGTTAGCACCCTTTCTATCCATGGTTTTCCATGGGCTCTTAGGTACTTGCTCATTTTGAAATTACTTGTGTGTGCTTGCTTTGAAAAGTTTTATTTTACTTCATTTTAACCCTTGTTTCTGTCCTCAAGAGTGTTACGAAGTTGTTTTTGAAAAAACTTTGTTTTGAAAGTGTTTGTGTGAAAAAGTTTGTTCGTTTGAGCAAGTACTTAAGAGTTATCTACCTACACGAAAAAAGATCGTTTCTATTCTTGTTTCCTTTAGACAGCATTATCCTACTATTGAGAAATAGGTAGCACCGTCGTTGGAATTTGTAAGGGTCAATTTGAAAGGGACGTACAATTACTAAAGCAATATTAGGACACCTTAGACTGAGACAATTTGATCCTTTAGACTGGAGGGCAACCAATGCCTTCTTGATACGCCATCGTCTTCTTCCTGGAAACCGTCATTTTAGAAAACAAGACTTTTACCTACAGACGTTCACTGTAGGTATAACCATGTTCATCTCAAAAATTGCATACGAGCAAGATAAATGAAAAGTAATGGTACCAATCAACTCATCCTCACGAGCATCATGGTACCTGATTCAAGACCTAATTTTTCCTGCATTGAAAACCCCTAAAACGAACACAGAAACCCTAGCAATGGTAATATCATGTACAGGCGTCAAAAATGCAATTAAATGGCATGGTTAGCTTGCAAACATGATGACAAATACGAATATAATAATCAAAAGTGCTAATGATGCAAGAATTGTGATAATCTAATTGAAAAAATATGCCAAACCGTGTGAAGTGTAGCGAGCTTTTCTGGGTGTTTCAGGTCCTGGGAGTGATTGGAATTGCTTCCTGGGATGTCCTGGAATAGATTGCAGGCCTTAAATTGCTCTGAATTGTCCCCTAACATGAAAATTGATTGGAATAGCTTCTCACGACCTCTAACCCCTGTTTTTCGGTCTGGAATTCTTCATTATATAACCTAGAGTGAATTAGGTTAACAAAATTGGAATGAATCTTTGCATTTATCCAAGATTTGATTTGCTTTTCAAGTTGTATGATATGTTCCTATTTTGAGCCAAATCATGCCTTTCTTGTACCAATTGTGCTTGATTCGATTTGATCATGTAAACTGAGCATATCTTGATTGCCAATTTGTCAAAAAAACAAATCAAATCATATCTTTGTTAATTTTCATCATTTATTTGATTTAATTCACTTTTTAATTAATAAAAAATCAAGATAAATTGAAAAATGAAGCACATAATGGATGAGTAAACATTTGAGTCGTGGACCACATTATAATTGGGGTGCAAGCATAAAAAGTTGGGCCTATTTAGCAAAAAATGCAAATTTGAGCACATTTGACTTTTGGAAATTTTACAAAAATGGTCAACTTGGCCATTGCATAACTCTCACAATTTTGACCCTAGAGAGGTGTTCTTGGACTTTTTAGAAATCTTAGGATGTACCCTAAGCAACCCTTTTGGTCTCATCTCAATTGAGTCTTCCATCTTCATGAATGAAGCTTTGACCCAAAAGGTGTTTTTGTTGACTTTTCAAAAGGACCTATAATGTCAAAATTCATATATTTTTGTGAGTGCATATTCTGAACTTGGGAGATGAAGATGAATTGTATGCAATTGCATCCTCTTCAAAATGAGCTTCGGATGGGTCATTTCTGATAAAGTATGAGAAAGTTATGCTTGGTCAAAGTTGAGTTGACTTTTCCTGTAAAACCCTAATTTAGCAACTTTTGGGTTTTGATGAAATGATGGATAATACTTCAAAATTAGGATGTTGACCAAAAACATTGAAGTTTGACTGTATGTGGGCCACAATTAACTTTTGATCTAGTACAATTGATTTCCAGGCATTTGAACAATTGACTGAGCAAACTTTTTCTGCAAGGCTTGAAACTTGACATGGATGATCTTGAGAACAAATCGCTAGCTCACTTTGTTTGAAATGCTTTTTGTGTATTTAAAAATATTTTGAAAAGTGCCTAAGTGTGGAAACTTTGTAATGATTCTTGTATCAGTTAAGAATGCGTACAAAGTGTTTGTTTTTTTTTTGTTGAAAATATTTCAGAGAAAGTGTTTTGTGTGAAAAAGAAGTTTTGTGTGAGAAAGCGATTATGAGAGATCTACCTACTCAAAAGTCTTTTATGTTATTTTCCTCCTCCTTTATATAGTGCTATTCTACCATTAGTTAGAAGGAAGCCCTATCGTTGGATGTGTGAGCGACAAGGGTGGTTCATCGTCATGGTCATAGAAAGCAACATATAGGGATACCTTATAAATTTGAAGGGATTGTCATCATAAATTCGTAGGTAATATCAAGGGACAAGATCATTTCTTGTATGCAATTCGAGGGACATCGCGGGACTATAATCTTTATGATGATTTTAACCGAGGAACTTTGCTAAGGATAATCCTACGTTCGAGGGACATGACTGTGATACGGTGGAAAAACTGATTGTTAATACTGGTTTTGCGTTTGTGTTTTCAAATGTTGCGGTAAGCAAGAGTCGCCACCGACTTTTATTTTATCCAAACTAAGGAAAGGGTGAAAAGAACAAAAAAAGACCTTTTCAAGAATTTTTTGAGTAAGGGGGTAGATTATGGAAAGGGAAGGTGTTAACACCCATTCCATCCGTAGTTATCTACGGGCTCTTAGTTGCTTGCTAGATCACTTGCTTTTGTTTGAAAATGTGCTTGTGATGTGGGTTTGAAAATATTTTAAAAACGTCTTTGTAATGATTATCCTCTCTATTAGAATGCGTATAAAGTGTTGGTTTTGAAAATAGTTTAAAGAAGTGTTTGTTTGTGGAAGATGTTTTGGAAAGTTATTTTGAAAAGTGCCTTTGTAATTATTCTCGTCTCTATAAGAATGCGTACAAAGGGATTTGACTTTTGAAAATGTTTCAATTGAAAGTGTTGGTGTGTAAATGGTTTTTTTATTATGAGCAAGCAAGAAACTACGAGCGTCCTACGTCCTCCTTTAGATGTTGCTATATTACCATTGATTGATAAGAAGCTCCATCGTTTGATGTATGCGGGACATTCGAAGGGACGTACAGTCATAAAGCCAACATATGGAGACGTTTTAGAAATTTTTTTAGGGACTAGATCACTTATCGAAAGGCAATTGTAGAGTCATCGAGGGACTATGATCTTTTGATTTATGGGTTTTTTCTAAAGGGTCCCTGTCTCGAGGGACATGACTATTTTATTTCCGAAGGCAACCAAAGTTGGGTACCCTAGAGGTGTATATGTGCAATGTGTGTTATGTTCAGTTATTTTTGTCTTTTTTGTTAGGTTTTCTAGAGTTTTGTTATTAGTCTTTCCATTCAATCCTATTAGTCATACATCTAGCAGCTAATATGAAAAGCAATAAAAATGCAGAAAGTAAGGGTCCTAAACTATTACAACCAAATCCAAAGACAAGAAAAATGTAAAAACAAAGAACAAAAATAAGGAAGAGAAATGAATTCTTCGATCCAGGCCATGAACTCCTTCGATTCACCTTTCTTTTGCCTTCTTTCGATTGGGCTTGAGAATTGACGTGAGCAAGCTTCGATTTGCACCTTTTCCTGTCTCCTTCGACTGAGTTTGGGAATGGCATGGGAAATCTTCGAATTGCACCTTCTCTATTTATTTAGATGGATCTAGGGAGTGGGCATGAGCAACCTTCGACTGTAAACTCCTCTGCTTCTTTCGATTTAGAATATGAAGTAACATGGACCTACGGAGTAGCATGAGTGCATATCCTTTGTTCACACTCTTTTTGTATTTCGTTTGAATTTGTACAGATTAGTTCCAACAAGAAAAGCAAACAAACCAAGAGGGTAGAAACGAAGAACACAACTAAGAGGCTATCTACATATTATGCTGAAACGAAAAGTAAGTACAGAGCTATCTACATGTCATCCTGAAACGAAATATGCAAGGTCAAGGGGACTTACCTTGCTTAAATCTGGAACTTGTGGGGGGGGGGGGGGAGGGGGGGGCTAGAGTTGCTGGATGCTCTTGGATTCGAAAGGAAAGAGAAAAACACAAGAAGGGGGGGTTGAATTGAAAAAGTTAAATCAAAAGGCTTAACAACACATTATTTTTATCCTGGTTCGTTTGATCTAAAACTACTCCAGTCCACCCGTCAAGGTGATTTCGCCTCTCTCCAACGAGGTCTTAATCCACTAATCTCAAAGGATTACAACATCTACTTCAACAACTGTTAAAGTCTTCTTGAGTATAACCACAAACCGGTTTATCTCAAGGAAATCTTTTACAAATAATTTTAACAAGAGTGTGTTGTTGTTTTCTAACAAAACAGTATATCACAACTGTGATAGTTACACAAATTAAGCTTGGAATAAAATGAATTTGCTAAAGCTTTGAATATGCGTGATTTGGAAGGTTTTGGCAAATTGTTGTGTGCATACGTATGTGCTTCTTTTCACAAGCAGACTTGTTTATATGGCAAGGCAAAGATACGTTGTCCATAAAGCAAGTTTAATGATAATAACACACTTTCCTTTTGAAGAAGATCTTGTCTGAAGAAAGCCGTTAGCATTTAATTTTGTCTTGAATAATTAGTAACGTTTCAGAGTCTTCTTTGTTGTAACTGCTGATAACGCTTCAGAGTGTTGATGACTTGGTAAAGATGTCTTTGATCAGAGTCAGAGTGTACTTGTTTAGGCGCAGATTCTAGTCATCAAGCTTCAGCATATAATCTGATAGCTTCAGCGTGTAGCACATATTGTTGATCTTCTGATGCTGATTCCAATCTGATGTTGATTCCATCAGAACTTCTGCATATACAAAACATAATTTTAAGAAGCATAATTGTTCTTTGTATATATCTTTGAATTTATTTATTCTTTGTATTTTGTTATCATCAAAACTCTAATCAAGGGTTGTAGAATCAAACTATGTTTTAACAATCTCCCCCTTTTTTATGATGACAAAAACCAGATTTTTCAATTAAAAATAAAGAATAAAGAGTATAGAATTTAAGAAGAAAAACTCCCCCTGAGTTGATTACTTCCCTTAAATTCTTTGAGTCCTTGAGCATCAGAATTTGACTACGTCTTTCATCGGAGTTTTGTACCTGTTCAAGCTTTTTAGAAGAAAGAATTTAAGTAGATCATACTGTTTGAGACTTATGTCTCAGTAATCCGTTATTGAAAATATCGTGTTCTTTCTCCCCCTTTTTGTCAGTTATCAAAAAGAACATATAATCATAAACAAAAAGGATTTATATTATAATTAGAAGCAACGATAAGAAGTTCAGAACAACAACAATGTAGAAAATATTAAAGATAAACAGATTTTTTAAAACAAAGAAAATCTAAGATGGAGGAGGAAGACGCGTGAACAAAGCTTCCAAAAAGCCCTTGATCTGGGTGTTGGTTTCCTCTTGTTTGGTTAACATGCTCTTGATTTCCGTAATTTTGTCATCCTGTTTATCCATCCTTTCCTGCATAATAATATCTGCTCTCTTCAGTTCTTCCAGAGTCTGCCTTTCATAGGAGGAAGCTTGAGAATCTTCAGTAACTGGATGCTTCTCAGAGCATTCTGCAACGTCATCTTTTTGAACCAGTTCTTCTGCAGGAATCATTTGCTCTGGAGTATCAATCAGAATGAGATCTTCTGACTCTGGTTGAACTTTGTCTGTCGGACGATGTTCTGACCAGGGAGCATTGTCCAGAGGGAGAACTTCTTCCTTGAGCAGTTGGCTCAGAACTTTATCTTCAATTACCTTTAGCAGATTACTGAAGTTCTGTTGAACTTGTCTGTAGCTCTGTTCTTGCATCTTATGAGTTTCAGAACTTACCCATTTTCTGAAACTTGTCCGAAGATAATCTGAAGCAGCATGATTAATCATCTCAAGACTAGCTTGCTTCAGGGAAGCTATCCACTTCTACATTTCTGTTTCAAACATCAATAAACTAGTACCAACATCTGGCGAGGGTTCAGATGGTTTTGGTTTTGGAATGGTTGTTTTGTGGGTTATGGCTGCAAGATGTTCAAAAATAGTTAAATCAATGACAGTTTTGGCGTTGTCATCTGGATTGTTCTTTGGTGAGGGAGTGGGAGAGTCTGGACTAATTATTGGACTTGTTGGGGAGTTTGGTGGAGTTGATTCTAGTGAAGAGGGAATTTATGGAATATCCAGAATTGTTAGGGGCATACAGATGGCCAGAGGTTCAGTGATTCCAGGAATGGGAATGGAATCAGAATCAACCATTTGGTTGGATTGATTGTTATGAGGTTCTGGTTCACAGGATATAGAAGGTTGAACCTCAGAAGTTTGAACTTCTGGTTGAAATAGTTCAGGTTGTGGAGATGGTGGATGAATATCTAGTTGAGGAGATGGAGGTAGTGGTATTTCTGGTTGTGGAGGAGGGGAATTTCTGGTTGTGGTGCTTCTGTGGTGGTTTCAGAGTTTGGATTTTCTGGTATGGGAGCAGAAATATTTTGGTCAAAAGTTTCAATATCTGATAGAACTTTTGCAAGTTCTGGTTGAGTTGTTTCAATATTTGGATTGATAGGTAGGGAGTGAGTTCCTCTAAGAGTTAAAGTTTCTGAGGGGTCAAACCCTATGTTAAAATCATCAAATGTTTGTGGGGTAGGAATTTCTGAATGGGTGGGAATTGGTTCAGATGTTGATAAAGATATTGATTCTAAAACATTAACAATAGAAGGATTACCTTTCCTTTTAGCAGCTTTGGGAGTCCGCTGGGATGATCCTTCTGTTGTTGCCTTCCTTTTCTTGTTCTTCTTCAACATAACTTTTGGAGCCTTCTGTTGCAAGTCCTGAATATTTAACTCTGCTGCAGTACCATCAGCCTTGCATGCATCAAGATATCTGACGATAATCTCAGGCTTGGAATTAATTTCTGAGAACATAGGAAAATCATCCAGCGGAATCCTTCTGCTTGTGATTTTTGCAAAAGAAGTAACGTTGGGTTCCTTCTTGATGTTCTCAATAATCTTCATCTTTTTTAGTTTCTTCGCATTCAAAGGCTTTCCAGCAGTTGCCTCTAAAGAGCTGATTTCCTGTGCTTCTATTAGATGCTCTATCAGCCTATTCTCTGTCAGAATATCTGATATGAGCCTTCCTAGGGGTGTCCAGTCCCTTTTAGTGCGCTCATCTTCTCTAGTCTCCTTAACACTGGTCCTAAGATGATTGAACAGCAAGTGAGCCAGATTCACCTTAGTCTTCTGGGAGATGAAGTAGATCAGAAACTGCTGATATATGTTTATGTAGTCAGGAGAGCTGGTTGGCTTCCTGTGGTTTATGCATCCCAGAATAATCTTAGCCCATATTCTTTGATGGTCCTTCAGATCCCTTATCTTGCTGGAGGGAAGACCCAAAGTGAATATTTCTCTAGCAATTGAAGCGACATCAGCACATCTTTCAGCCATGTCTATACACCTTACGCCACCACCACTGTAACCTATCAGTCTTGCAATCAGATCTTCAGTAATAATTATCTTCTTCCTCATTACATATGAAGTAACTTGATGGTAGGAGGATGAAGCATGAATCCAAAATTCCTTCACAAGGATTGGAAATGTTGGACCTAAAAGTCGGTCAAAATACCTGTTCCATCCCTGAGCCTTTACTTCTTCAGACATATTGAATCCATTCTCTTGAAGACTTTCAAAATCCACTATCAGTTCTGAAAGCACTTCTAAGCTGTCAATGGCCGTGAGGAGAGTTATGAATGATTCTTCATACTGTTATATGGATTCTGTTCTCTGAGTACTAGAATTAGGGATGCTTGAGGAAGCCATGTTCACACAGAGAATTTGAGAAGAAAATGAAGGGGTTTTTGAAAAAAAAAATTGCAAACTGAAAACAATTAGATTGTAGAGAAAGTGAAAGTGAAAGAGTATGAAGAGTGAAAAATGCGTTTAAATAGATTTTGAAAACATAAATTGCAAGAGAGAGAAATAAATTGTAATGATTATAAGCATTAATGGCAGCTGATTTTAGGGGATTCAGAAAGATATTGGAATGGTTACCCATGACATGTGTCTCAATGCACCCAATCAGCGCTTTTGACCTTTTAGAAAAGTGAACGCGTGTTCAGCCTCAAAAGGTAGCTAATGAACGGATGACAATTGTTTGCTTACGTGAACAGTACACTTCTATCCTTGAAATGAAACTCTCATATCTTTATAGATAGATTCTAATGCAATCTGTACTTCTAAAAATCTGATGGCAGGTTGATCAGCAGTTCACAGAAAAATAATAAAAATTCTGAAGATTAAGATATGTAAATAAAACAGTTTATTCTGGGCAAAGCTTCATGCTGAGATGTTTCAGAATGAAGTTAAACCTATCTTCAGAAAGAGGTTTTGTAAAGACATCAGCCCATTAATGGTCTGTGTCAATGAATTTTAAATTGAGAATCCCTTTCTGAATATACTCCCTAATAAAATGATGTTTTATTTCTATATGCTTAGCCCTAGAATGCAAAATAGGATTTTTACTGAGACAAATACCAGAAGTATTGTCACAGAGGATAGGGATGTTACTCTCAAATATATTGAAGTCCTCAAGTTGACTTTTCATCCACAACATTTGTGTGCTGCATCCAGTTGCTGCTATGTATTTAGCTTCTGCTATTGATAGAGCTATTGTGGATTGTCTTTTGCTGGACCATGAGATCATATTTTCTCCCAGAAACTGGCAGCTTCCAGAAGTGCTTTTACGTTCTACTCTGTCTCCAGCAAAATCAGCATCACAGTATCCTACTAGGCTGTAATCATTTGATTTTCTATAAAACAAACCCAGATTAGCAGTACCTTTCAGATACTTGAAAATTCGCTTAACTACTGTTAAGTGAGATTCTCTAGGATCTTATTGGAATCTAGCACAAATGTAAACACTGAATAGAATTTCAGGCCTTGAAGCCGTCAGATAGAGAAGAGAACCAATCATACCTATGTAGACCTTATGTTCTACCTTTTTACTTACCTATTCTTTTTCCAGAATGCACGTGGGATGCATTGGAATCTTTGAGGGCTTACATTCTGAGAGATCAAATTTCTTCAGAAGTTCTCTGACATATTTGCTCTGATGAATGTAAGTTCCTTTAGGAGTTTGATTAATCTGAATGCCCAGAAAGAATTTTAGTTCCCCCATTAGGCTCATCTCAAACTCTGCCTACATACATTTAGCAAACTCTCTTCCCAGAGAGGGTTTAGTGGATCCAAATATGATGTCATCAACATAAGTCTGACATACTAAAATGTCATTCTTATTTGTCTTATAGAACAAGGTTGTGTCCACTTTCCCTCTGGTGAATTCCTTTTCTAACAGGAAGTTACTTAGTCTTTCATACCAAGCTCTGGGAGCTTGTTTCAGACCATATAGTGACTTATTTAGTTTGAAAACATATTCTGGATTTTTGGAACTTTCAAAACCAGGGGGTTGGTGCACATATACCTCTTCTTCTATATAGCCATTTAAGAATGCACTCTTGACATCCATCTGATACAGAGTGATGCCTTTATTAACAACAAATGAAATTAAAAGTCTGATAAATTCTAACCTGGCGATTGGAGCAAAGGTTTCTGTATAGTCTATCCCCTCTTGCTGACTATAACCTTGTGCTACCAGCCATGCTTTGTGTTGTACCCCAAAATTTGCCCTCCCATATTCTTCAAGAAACTGCCAAGCCAAGCTGCAAAATTCCCCAAGGGTTGCACAGTGCAAAGGTCTCCTATACAGTCAAAACTAGGGTTTGTGTTCTGATCAGGAAAAGGAAGTTTTCAAGGGGCCAATCAAGTCTCATATGCTTACAAAGATGGTCAAGTATCCTCATATCAAGTTTCAAGGCATTCAGCTCAAAATTGCACAGTCAAAACCCTAAATTGCACTACAGTCAACTGTAGGGGCAAAATGGTCATTTGACAGTCAAAAGTTCAAATTTTTGGTCAACATATCATTTTGAAGCCACAAACATCATTTGATCAATTCTTGATCATGATTCTCAAAATTTGGCTCAGAAAATCATCAAGATGCAAAAGTTACTATATTTGGACAGCTGAAAAAGTCAACTGAAATTGACCAGGGCATAACTTTCACATGGATTATCAGAAAAATTCCATCCAAATATCATTTTGAAGAGAAAGACATTTCCTACAACTCATCTTCATACTTCAAGTCCAAGAAATGCTCTCACAAAAAGTTATCAATTTCAACATTATAGGTCATTTTCAAAAGTCAACAAAAAGGGACTTTAAGTCAAAGGCCATAACTTGAGATTGGTAAATCAAAATGACATGGGACCAAAGGCATTGGTTAGAGGACTCAAAGACCTTTCCAAAATGTCCTAGAACATGAGCAAAGCTTAAAAATTGAGCAAGTTATGCCTTGTGGAAGTTGGGAAATTTTTGGATATTTTGAAAAGTCAACATTACTTCAAATGACCTAAATTTGCTAATGGGCCCATTTTTCTTCCATGATTCATCATTCTAAGCATATGCACGACCACTTGGCCCAAAGGGAAGTATTTTCTCATTTTTTATTTATTTATTTGAATTTTTATTTATATTAATTCAATTAAATCAATTAAATATGTGAAAAATATCTAAATGAACCAAACAAATCTTTTTGTACACATTTCAGCTTCAATATTTCGTGCACATCCCAACATGGAAAGATTTGGTTTAATTTGAGCATGATTGAACAAAGAACACATGGAAAAAAGATATGGAAGATCCTTAAGAAATCAAATATTGAAAACCATTATTGCATTGGATTTTATTGAATATTTTTGACCTAATAGCCTCAATACATAAACAGGAATCAAACCCTAATCACAACACACTCTAAGGTGCGCAGGAAATACATTTACAAACTTGGAATTTTTTGTCAAAAAAGCAATTCTGAAAACCACTCTAAAGGGCGATTCAAGGTACCAAAGCTTTTCCAATAGCTTCCTCAAGTCCTCCTGATCACATTGCAATCCAAAACATCAACCCAAACTCCAGGAATTGGTATATAGAACCTTCCCTGTACAGCAAAAAAGTGACGATCGTATTTTCAATTCTAGGCATTCTCATGACATTCTAATTATGGATTCTTGTTCCTTGTGATGTTTTAAAGCTAACCATTATGTCTAATTTGATTATCATGCTGTGTATGAGATTTTACCATGCGCGATTTCTAGGGTTTACAGGTTTGTTATTTTGGGGCTTTTGAAACGAAGCAAAATTGGGACACCATAGTACCACCATTGGACAGAGCATACTCAGACGATCACGAACATATGTTCGCGCCTAATTTATGTTTAGAGATGAGCTAATCGATATTTTCTCAAAACATCCTTAAAACCACGCTTAAGAAACCGTTGCCATATGTTTTTATGTTTTCAGGAACAGGAAGACGATGAAGTCGTGGCCAAGCGTGATAGGCTGATTTGAATTTTTGCGCGCAAACCCATTAGCGCGTTGTTTCGTGTCATATGATTTCTTTGTTATTAATATATCAAAAGCGTTCTATAGCTCAGCTGGCAAGGTGTGATTGTTACTAACCCTCATGACCTGGGTTCAAGTCCCAGGTCTTGCATATTTCAATCTTGTTTTTCCATATAAATTCCCATGCAGGCACAACGTTAAGGCACACCATGCATCCTCCATCATCAAGCCAGCCACGTTCATCTGGAGATTTAATCAAGGGCAGGGATTCAAAGAGCATGCTATGCCCAGGTCAACGCGCTGGCACACAAACTGAAAAGGTCAAATGGACCAAAGCTTAATGGGCCAGCATTCCAAGGCCTATACCTCACAATTGGGACTGAAACCCCCTGGTTTGCAATTTCATTACATTTTATTATTTTCTTTTTTTCAATTTATTGTTTTATTTTTGCTTTATTGTTTTAATCAAATTAATTAATTTTCTTTTTTACAAAATATAAAAACATCATAAAAAACCAGAAAAAGATAAAAAATGTAATAAATTATTTTATTCTAATATTCTCATAAATAAATTAATATGTAGTTATTAGTTTTAATTAGGTTACAATTTTAATTTCTTTTAATAACAAAAATACAAAAAATATGTAGAAATAGGTTAATTATTGTTGTTTTTATTTCTTTTTCACAATAGTAATATTTATTATATTTATTTTTCATAATTAAAATTGTACATAATTAATTAGGGTTCATTTAGATTTTAATTTAATATTTTCACAATAAATTTAAAAGCCATTAGAATTAGGGTTTGCATTCAATTTTCATTCTAATTAATTCTTTTTTCTATTAAATCTTTAAAAACGTAAAAATACCAAAAAACATTCTTTTTAATTTTAATTTTAAATTCCTTATTAATTTTAATTTTGCAAAAGGGTCCAACGCCCATATTTTTAATTGTTTAATTTGCGCATTTATTTTATTGCTTAAATATCTATGTATTTCTCCCAAAGCGTTATAACTTAAACTTTTCGCGCCTTTACTTTGCTTTATTTATTTTTTCCGTCAAATCGAGTCCGGTTTAATTTTGGCGATGTGGACCCGCGCCATTTGTAATAGCTTTAGAATTTACTTTTCCGCAAATATTTTTAACTGTTAACAAAAGCATGCAAGAATGAATGGCCTTAAAAATAAAATCAAGCGTAGATCACAACAAACATGACAAGACAAATGCAAATGAAAACGACACACGAATCGCACACACCACCCCTAGGGTACGCCTCACCGTTGCCTTGCCTCGAAAGGTGATCGTCGAGTAGAGGATGTCTTAGTAAGTCCTCATGATCCGGGAACCTGGCATGAGGGTAGCTTCTAAGGTGTCTTCCCATTGCTCTGGTGATCACCATGTCCCTACAAACTCGAATTGACCCGAACACCTCCAACGGTGGTGCTACCTACCTCTCAATGGTGGGATGGCATTACTTTAAAGGACATTTACACAGACGAATTCCTTAGGGTAGGTAGACGACTCATGGATACTTGCTCTCTTCAAAACAAACTAAAATCTTTTCACACCAACACTTTTCAAAAGCTTTCAAAGCAAATTTTTCAAACACTCTGACGTACGAGTCGAACTGAAATTTTTCAAAGAAACTTTTTTCAAACCCACATTGAAAAGCAAACAAACAATTTTGAAAACACAGATGAGCAAGTATCTAAGAGCCCATGGATAACCATGGATAGAAAGGGTGCTAGCACCTTCCCTTTCTATAACCTACCTCCCGAACCGAGAGCAATCTCTTTAAGGAATTTTTCTGTGCTTTTGTCCTTTCCATTTGGAGAAAATAAAAGACGGTGGCGACTCTTGCTTCCGCGACATTTCGCGAACCAGCGTTAAACAGTCAGTTCCAGATCCACCGATCACAGAACTGGCGACTCTGCTGGGGATAATCTTTAAAGTGAGGTGTACCTTAGGACTAAGATCACTGTGTTTTCAATTGCTTTCCTTGCTTGCTTTAAATTTGTGGGTTGCATGGGAGTTACATAGATCCTAACCCAGATCTGGGGATGCCCTGTTTAGGTAGTATAAGCTGTGAGGGACCTGTCCGGCGTATACCGACATGGGTGAAGCAGTGGCTACGTTGGTGTGGCGCCTTGGTCTGTACCGATATCCCTCGTGTTGAAACGGGGAGAATATGGGTCTTCCAAGGAGTCATTAAGCACCAACAGACCTTAGAACCTTAAATGACACAACTTGGCCATTAGAACAGTAGCAGTATGCTACGCCCATTGAGGCTAAACTCTCGTGATGGTTCTGGCTGCAAGAAAAGATTGCGATGCTGGAGTTATGACCGATTGAGGGTAGTCAATGATATTGGGATCCTCTAAGAACCCGGTTACTTTTGATTAGGACAGGTGTGAACCAACAAACTGAAAGGGGTTAGTACCTAGACCTCATGCTGGCCTAAACTTTAGGGGCTTGTCTTGTGTGACTTGTGTGCCTTCGTACTTGACTATCTGCATGCTTGTGACCTAACACTTGTTGCTTGCAGGTTTTGTTTATAGTCCTTAACTGGGACTCATGACAGGGCTTACCAAATTTCTTGTAGGGTTTGTTTATAGTCCTTAATTAGGACTCATAACAAAGTATACTGAACTTCTTGCAGAGTTTGTTTATAGTCCTTAATTGGGACTCATAACAAAATATACTGAATTTCTTGCAGGGTTTGTTTATAGTCCTTAATTGGGACTCATAACAAAATATACTGAATTTCTTGCAGGGTTTGTTTATAGTCCTTAATGGGGACTCATAACAAAGTATACTGAATTTCTTGCAGGGTTTGTTTATAGTCCTTAATTGGGACTCATAACAGGGTTTACCTACATCACCCCATGCATAGCATGACATCATACCATTGCATACATCCTAACCCATTTCAAGGATCTCAAGGGCTTGTGATGCAGGTCATGATAAATCAAACATCTAGTCAGGGGCAAAGAGGATTTATTTTCCTCTAGCCAGGATTGTCAGGGGCTATGACCCACTGGATATGGTGAGCCTTTGACCCTTGAAGGAGGGCTCTCTACAACAGGAAGTTCCTTCAATCAAGTTGCCAGTTTCCAATTCTAACAAGTTTCTCTGTTTACCCTGCAAGGTCCTTGAAATCATTGCATGCATGTCATACATCTCATTGCATTGCAGGTGTCCCTTCGACAGGTTGCTTACCCTTCTTCGCTGTTTATTTCAGCCGATCGTCATGAATCCTGAATCATCAGCTGAGCAGTCCATCAAGGCCCTCCAGGCTCAGAACGCCCAGTTCCAAGGGTTGATCATGAACTTGACCCAGGGGCAACTAGATCTGAAGGCTCTGCTCTTGAAGAAAGAGAAGAAGAAGAGGAGGACTGTTTTGTTCAGCCCTAGACACAGATCTGGGAATGCACCGCAGATTGAAACTGAGAGGACAACTCCATCTGTGAGGGAAGGTAGTTATCAGGGGGAAAGGGTTCCCAGTCCAGTGGTCTTCGACAACGAGACAGATTTCAACGACGAACAATACCCTCCTGCCGAAGACAAGTACAAACAGTTGGAGGATAGGCTGAATGCTATGGAGATCCAACAGGTACCTGGGCTGGATTTTGGAGATCTGGGTTTGTCAACTGGTGTGATTATTCCTCGGAAGTTCAAAGCACCACCCTTTAACAAGTATGACGGGGCGTCTTGTCCCAAGTTGCATCTCAGGTCCTATGTTCGGAAGATTCAACCATATACGGTGGACAAGAATTTGTGGATCCACTTCTTTCAGGAGAGTCTTTCAGGGACTCATCTCGAATGGTTCTATCAGCTAGATGGGACCAAGGTTCGTAACTGGGAGGAGTTGGCTACTGCTTTCTACAAGCAGTATCAATATAATGCCGACCTTGCTCCTACGCGTACCCAATTCCAGGGTATGTCGTTAGGACCAAGTGAAGGTTTTAAAGAATATGCGCAGAAATGGAGGGATCTTGCTGGAAGAGTACAACCACCTCTGACTGATCGGGAACTTGTCGATATGTTCTTGGGGACCCTGTCTGGTCCGTTCTACAACCACCTAATTGGGAATTCGTCTGCTGGATTCACAGATCTTATCTTGACTGGAGAGCGAATAGAAGCTGGTATCCGGTCCGGGAAAATTCAAGAGGCTGCACCTTCTGATAAAAAGCCTCATCATGGAAAGAAAGAATCCAATGTTGTGCACGGTAAAAAGAGCCGTCATGAGGCAGGGGCAATCCAGATCTCCAATCCTGGACCTGCTCAACAAGGACAGGGGCAGCAGCGTAAGGAGAAACGACAGTACACCAAAATCAACATGTCACTGGATCAAGCACTGCAACAAATGTTGAAGGCAGGGCTGATCACCTTAAGGGCTCCTCTTCGGAATCCGAACACTTCTTCTCCCAACTATCATCCCAATGATAGGTGCGCATATCATTCTGATAGCCCGGGGCATACTACGGACAACTGCTGGCCTCTCAAGAACAAGATTCAAGACATGATCGACGCCGGGGAGATTCAGTTTGAAGTGCCCGAGACTCCGAACATAATCACTGCTCCGTTACCCAATCGTTGAAGACCTTTTGTTTATTTGAATTTCTGAGTTGTGTTTTTCTTTGCTTATATAAACAATTAATGTCATAGCAAACTCTTTTATTCTATTAATGCATCGCATATGTCTGTTTTTGGAATTAATACAATTGTTTTCATTATATTCAAAATTCTTTTCATATTTTTTCTGATGATCAACTCTTGGTTAATAACTCTGAGCCTCTTGAGGGAGGATGACGAAAACGATACCACGATCTTTACAGTATGCTTTTGAACAGACCCCGCTGATGAGGTACAGGCATTGTTTCAAATCCTAAACACTGGAGTTATAAGGAAGATAATCCCTCGTCAACCCCTCTGAGCCAAAGAAGTAGGAGTTTTATTTTCGAAAATTGAAACCCTTAATCATAACCTGGGGCAGGGTAGGCTTCTCAGTTGATCCAAATGCACAATGAATGGCACCAAATGAGCCTTTCCAAAAACAAAAGACAATGATGGTTCAGAACAATCATAAGGACAGGCAGTCATTATCAAAAACAAAATCATAAACGAAAAGCCCAAGAAGTCAAAACCTATAAAAGGGACTTACGAAACTGGGGCATCCCGCTGACTGTAATTCCAAAAAAACAGTTCAGGTAAAAAAAAAAGAAAGGGATAACGAAATCAAAAAAAAAAGAGGTTCTGTAAACCCTCAACAAAAAGGAATGACTGCCTATTCAAAATGAGTTATCAACATCCGAATCATCACCGGAAAATCAGAGCGAAGACTCAAACAAGGTCTAATGTATGATCAACTGAGTTTAGGTTTGGAGAACATCACGAAGAGCGGGTGGGTACAAATAATTTGAGCCTTTATCCTTTGTTTCTTAAACCGTGAACCAGGCCACGTTATAACCCTCAAAAGTCCTAGCCGAAGCATGGGTTAATTCGAAAGCATACTGTCACGAAAGGTATCCTGACTCCTTAAGGCCTACGGTAAATGCGGGTTGACATCACGTTTTACAAACATTCACTTGTTTTATGAAAAAAGAATGCATTTTCAAAATCTTCGAGACAGACATAAGCTTTGCATTTTTAACATAACTTTGTTTGCATATGACTTTTTGTTTGAACAGCAGGGAAATTCGCACAATGAAAGTCTAATGAACAAGAGTATCTCCAATCAAGGGGCATGGCATGACTATTGTCCATCATCTGGGGCAGTTAAGTCAAGATTCGGAGAATCTCTCAAAAAAGCCTATCAGCCTGGGGCAGATCTCCGCCTGAGTCACTTGGGGCATTCCAACAACGAATCTTGCCTGATCAAATACCTTCTGGTGGCATGACAAAACACTGCTAACAGGGGCAACTCCCTACATTCTGAGAGCGTGGACATAGTCGGAAAAAAAAATACTACGCACAATCAAAGACCCGCTAGGTTGACACACCTAGGCAAAAATAAGGGCTTCCCGACGAACCAAAAGGGTTCGGGCAAAAATAAGGGATGAAAAGAAAAAATCTGTACACCCGGGAAGTCGAAAACCTGAAAAGGCGGCTTGGGCAAAAATGGGTATCCCGATGGACTGAAAACCCGGAAGGGCAGTCCAGGCAAAAGTTAGGGATCAAAGCGTACGACTATGTTCTGTCATCTTGTCACCTGCCTACCTGAAGAAGGTTTGACCCTCAACAATTATCAGCATCCCACAGGTGCCTCCCCCAAAGAAACAGGGGTAATAATGGGTGGTCTAAGCAATCTGATTGTTCTGTCCTCCAGGGTATCAAGGTAGGTTCCGTTGAAGAACATAACCAATACAGTTCAATACTTCCCCAGGAGAGTCCAATCCAGTTTCCCCAAGAAAGTTGGAATCCATCTCCCCAAGCAGTAAGCTTATCCCCAATAGATTCTGGAAGCTTATCCTCGCAGAGCACGAACGCGTCCTCCGACTTTATTCAAAGAGTTATTTCCTTACCAGGATATAACTAGGTTATCCTCAGCCAAAAGCTACGGAAAGATCATCCTCGACGAAGCCTTCTTATCCCCAGCGAAGTCTATTAGCACTTCCAACATAACAATGGTATCCCCAGTGAAGTTACCATCAACATTTCAGCAAAGTACCCCTCTTCCCACAGAGTATTGCTCCCCAGCAAGATTACTAGAGTACTTTTCTCCCCGCAGAGTAATCCATTCGCCGAGTTCATTCCCCAACGGAGTTATCTTCTCCTATCGGTATTCTTGCAACTATCATCCCCAGCGGAGGCAAAAATCTATTCTTCAAACAGCAGCCCAGGAGTGACTTCCCGGCACTCGTCAAGGATTTATTTTCATGAGACGAAAACATATGTTCATAAACATCATATCTTCATACATTATAGCATGCATATGCATCATATTGCACGAATCTCATTAATTTTGAGGACATACAGTTCATGCATCATGATCTTGCATACAATTGATGTTTTTCCTTTTCAGGAAAGAGGTCAATACAAAGATGATTACTATCAACTATCGCAACTCTTTCTAGATATAGTTCAGATGTGAACCAGATATGGCGACGTTCTGATACTGCTTCCAGAATTCCATCTAGATATAGTTTCAGATATGACGACGTTCTGATACTGCTTCCAGATTTCCTTCCAGATATAGTTTCAGATATGATCCAGATATGGTGACGTTCTGATGCTGCTTCCAGATTTCCTTCTAGATATAGTTTCAGATATGACCCAGAGATGGTGACGTTCTGATGCTGCTTCCAGATTTCCTTCTAGATATAGTTTCAGATATGATCCAGATATGGTGACGTTCTGATGCTGCTTCCAGATTTCCTTCTAGATATAGTTTCAGATATGATCCAGATATGGTGACGTTCTGATGCTGCTTCCAGATTTCCTTCTAGATATAGTTTCAGATATGACCCATATATGGTGACGTTCTGATGCTGCTTCCAGATCTCCTTCCAGATATAGTCCAGATGTAAACCAGATATGGCGACGTTCTGACACTTATTCCAATTGAAGATATTTCAAGACCTTGTCCGGTTCAGTTAAATCGACCCTAAGATTTTCCTGATGCTTATCCAGTCAAAGGCCTTCTCTAGTCCAGCTAAATTGACTCCCAACAGATTTTTCTGATGAAGACTCAGTAGAAGTTATCCCAGATGGTTCCCTCTCCGACGGTGAGTGAGGCGATCATTCCTTTTTCAGATGTTTCCCTCTCCGACGATGAGTGTGAGGTGATAGTCTCCTATGGTTCCCTCTCCGACAGTGCGTGAGGTGGTAATTCCTTCTTCAGATGTTTCCCTCTCCGACGATGAGTGTGAGGTGATAGTCTCTTATGGTCCCCTCTCCGACAAGTGCGTGAGGTGGTAATTCCTTTTTCAGATGTTTCCCTCTCCGACGATGAGTGTGAGGTGATAGTCTCTTATGGTCCCCTCTCCGGCAAGTGCGTGAGGTGGTAATTCCTTTTTCAGATGTTTCCCTCTCTGACGATGAGTGTGAGGTGATAGTCTCCTATGGTTCCCTCTCCGACAGTGCGTGAGGTGGTAATTCCTTCTTCAGATGTTTCCCTCTCCGACGATGAGTGTGAGGTGATAGTCTCTTATGGTCCCCTCTCCGACAAGTGCGTGAGGTGGTAATTCCTTTTTCAGATGTTTCCCTCTCCGACGATGAGTGTGAGGTGATAGTCTCTTATGGTCCCCTCTCCGACAAGTGCGTGAGGTGGTAATTCCTTTTTCAGATGTTTCCCTCTCCGACGATGAGTGTGAGGTGATAGTCTCCTTATGGTTCCCTCTCCGACGGTGTGTGAGGTGACAATTCCTTTTCCTATGATTCCCCTCTCCGACGGCGAGTGAGGTGATTCCCTTTCAGATTATAATGGTCTATGGTTCCCGTTCCGACCCTGCAAAGATGGTATTTCCCACCAAGATTTTTCTCAACGAGCGTTGTTGAAGTTAAAATCACCCAAGGTTCTCTTACCATTCATGCTAAAGCAGTAACCATACCTGGTTCATTCATCATCTTTTGAAGCTCCAGACTCAGCTCCTGTAATCAGTCAGGACATATCTATGCCAAGCATCTAAAATCAGCTCCTGCAACGTGTCAGGTACTCATTTTTGTTTTGCAGGTATGCAGGTTCTCGCTAAGGAATCTCCTACGCGATCAACATCCAGATGGCATCTATAAGCCCATCATCCTATCCAGCGATCTCCAAATGGCATCTATAAGCCCATTCCCCCATCACACTGCTAACATGCGAGCGCAAATTTCTGGGCACTCTAGTGTCCAATCATCTTCTACCCTCGGATTACGAAAGGCACGTCAGCCAATCTGCATCCTCAGGTCTAAGAAGATTGAACAGGGGCAACTGTTGTACCCCAAAATTTGGCCTCCCATATTCTTCAAGAAATTGCCAAGCCAAGCTGCAAAATTCCCCAAGGGTTGCACAGTGCAAAGGTCTCCTATACAGTCAAAACTAGGGTTTGTGTTCTGATCAGGAAAAGGAAGTTTTCAAGGGGCCAATCAAGTCTCATATGCTTACAAAGATGGTCAAGTATCCTCATATCAAGTTTCAAGGCATTCAGCTCAAAATTGCACAGTCAAAACCCTAAATTGCACTACAGTCAACTGTAGGGGCAAAATGGTCATTTGACAGTCAAAAGTTCAAATTTTTGGTCAACATATCATTTTGAAGCCACAAACATCATTTGATCAATTCTTGATCATGATTCTCAAAATTTGGCTCAGAAAATCATCAAGATGCAAAAGTTACTATATTTGGACAGCTGAAAAAGTCAACTGAAATTGACCAGGGCATAACTTTCACATGGATTATCAGAAAAATTCCATCCAAATATCATTTTGAAGAGAAAGACATTTCCTACAACTCATCTTCATACTTCAAGTCCAAGAAATGCTCTCACAAAAAGTTATCAATTTCAACATTATAGGTCATTTTCAAAAGTCAACAAAAAGGGACTTTAAGTCAAAGGCCATAACTTGAGATTGGTAAATCAAAATGACATGGGACCAAAGGCATTGGTTAGAGGACTCAAAGACCTTTCCAAAATGTCCTAGAACATGAGCAAAGCTTAAAAATTGAGCAAGTTATGCCTTGTGGAAGTTGGGAAATTTTTGGATATTTTGAAAAGTCAACATTACTTCAAATGACCTAAATTTGCTAATGGGCCCATTTTTCTTCCATGATTCATCATTCTAAGCATATGCACGACCACTTGGCCCAAAGGGAAGTATTTTCTCATTTTTTATTTATTTATTTGAATTTTTATTTATATTAATTCAATTAAATCAATTAAATATGTGAAAAATATCTAAATGAACCAAACAAATCTTTTTGTACACATTTCAGCTTCAATATTTCGTGCACATCCCAACATGGAAAGATTTGGTTTAATTTGAGCATGATTGAACAAAGAACACATGGAAAAAAGATATGGAAGATCCTTAAGAAATCAAATATTGAAAACCATTATTGCATTGGATTTTATTGAATATTTTTGACCTAATAGCCTCAATACATAAACAGGAATCAAACCCTAATCACAACACACTCTAAGGTGCGCAGGAAATACATTTACAAACTTGGAATTTTTTGTCAAAAAAGCAATTCTGAAAACCACTCTAAAGGGCGATTCAAGGTACCAAAGCTTTTCCAATAGCTTCCTCAAGTCCTCCTGATCACATTGCAATCCAAAACATCAACCCAAACTCCAGGAATTGGTATATAGAACCTTCCCTGTACAGCAAAAAAGTGACGATCGTATTTTCAATTCTAGGCATTCTCATGACATTCTAATTATGGATTCTTGTTCCTTGTGATGTTTTAAAGCTAACCATTATGTCTAATTTGATTATCATGCTGTGTATGAGATTTTACCATGCGCGATTTCTAGGGTTTACAGGTTTGTTATTTTGGGGCTTTTGAAACGAAGCAAAATTGGGACACCATAGTACCACCATTGGACAGAGCATACTCAGACGATCACGAACATATGTTCGCGCCTAATTTATGTTTAGAGATGAGCTAATCACTATTTTCTCAAAACATCCTTAAAACCACGCTTAAGAAACCGTTGCCATATGTTTTTATGTTTTCAGGAACAGGAAGACGATGAAGTCGTGGCCAAGCGTGATAGGCTGATTTGAATTTTTGCACGCAAACCCATTAGCGCGTTGTTTCGTGTCATATGATTTCTTTGTTATTAATATATCAAAAGCGTTCTATAGCTCAGCTGGCAAGGTGTGATTGTTACTAACCCTCATGACCTGGGTTCAAGTCCCAGGTCTTGCATATTTCAATCTTGTTTTTCCATATAAATTCCCATGCAGGCACAACGTTAAGGCACACCATGCATCCTCCATCATCAAGCCAGCCACGTTCATCTGGAGATTTAATCAAGGGCAGGGATTCAAAGAGCATGCTATGCCCAGGTCAACGCGCTGGCACACAAACTGAAAAGGTCAAATGGACCAAAGCTTAATGGGCCAGCATTCCAAGGCCTATACCTCACAATTGGGACTGAAACCCCCTGGTTTGCAATTTCATTACATTTTATTATTTTCTTTTTTTCAATTTATTGTTTTATTTTTGCTTTATTGTTTTAATCAAATTAATTAATTTTCTTTTTTACAAAATATAAAAACATCATAAAAAACCAGAAAAAGATAAAAAATGTAATAAATTATTTTATTCTAATATTCTCATAAATAAATTAATATGTAGTTATTAGTTTTAATTAGGTTACAATTTTAATTTCTTTTAATAACAAAAATACAAAAAATATGTAGAAATAGGTTAATTATTGTTGTTTTTATTTCTTTTTCACAATAGTAATATTTATTATATTTATTTTTCATAATTAAAATTGTACATAATTAATTAGGGTTCATTTAGATTTTAATTTAATATTTTCACAATAAATTTAAAAGCCATTAGAATTAGGGTTTGCATTCAATTTTCATTCTAATTAATTCTTTTTTCTATTAAATCTTAAAAAACGTAAAAATACCAAAAAACATTCTTTTTAATTTTAATTTTAAATTCCTTATTAATTTTAATTTTGCAAAAGGGTCCAACGCCCATATTTTTAATTGTTTAATTTGCGCATTTATTTTATTGCTTAAATATCTATGTATTTCTCCCAAAGCGTTGTAACTTAAACTTTTCGCGCCTTTACTTTGCTTTATTTATTTTTTCCGTCAAATCGGGTCCGATTTAATTTTGGCGATGTGGACCCGCGCCATTTGTAATAGCTTTAGAATTTACTTTTCCGCAAATATTTTTAACTGTTAACAAAAGCATGCAAGAATGAATGGCCTTAAAAATAAAATCAAGCGTAGATCACAACAAACATGACAAGACAAATGCAAATGAAAACGACACACGAATCGCACACACCACCCCTAGGGTACGCCTCACCGTTGCCTTGCCTCGAAAGGTGATCGTCGAGTAGAGGATGTCTTAGTAAGTCCTCATGATCCGGGAACCTGGCATGAGGGTAGCTTCTAAGGTGTCTTCCCATTGCTCTGGTTATCACCATGTCCCTACAAACTCGAATTGACCCGAACACCTCCAACGGTGGTGCTACCTACCTCTCAATGGTGGGATGGCATTACTTTAAAGGACATTTACACAGACGAATTCGTTAGGGTAGGTAGACGACTCATGGATACTTGCTCTCTTCAAAACAAACTGAAATCTTTTCACACCAACACTTTTCAAAAGCTTTCAAAGCAAATTTTTCAAACACTCTGACGTACGAGTCGAACTGAAATTTTTCAAAGAAACTTTTTTCAAACCCACATTGAAAAGCAAACAAACAATTTTGAAAACACAAATGAGCAAGTATCTAAGAGCCCATGGATAACCATGGAGAGAAAGGGTGCTAGCACCTTCCCTTTCTATAACCTACCTCCCGAACCGAGAGCAATCTCTTTAAGGAATTTTTCTGTGCTTTTGTCCTTTCCATTTGGAGAAAATAAAAGACGGTGGCGACTCTTGCTTCCGCGACATTTCGCGAACCAGCGTTAAACAGTCAGTTCCAGATCCACCGATCACACTTTGTTTCTGATGACTTCACCTTGTTCATTCAGTTTGTTTCTGAACACCCATTTTGTACCAATGATGTTGAATCCTTTTGGTTTGGGAACCAGATCCCATACGTCATTTCTTATGAATTGATATAGCTCCTCTTGCATTTCCAGAATCTAGTCATTATCCAGGAGTGCTTCATCAATTGTTGTTGGTTCAATAAGAGAAACCAGTCCCATGAGGGATTCTTCAGAGTTTCTGAAGGTAGATCTTGTTCTGATTGGATCTTCCTTCCTTCCTAAGATTGTTTCTTCTGGGTGATCAATGCTGCTTTTGGATGGTCTTTTCTGGAGTTGATCAACAGAGGGTGCTGGGTTGCTTGCATTGACTCTTTCTGATGTTAAGGGAGTGTCTCTGTTGAGAGCTTCTGATGATTTGTTTTTAACACCTGTGAGTTCAACTTCCATACCTGCAAGGAATTCATTCTGCTTTGACTTTTAAGAGTCAAGCTTATCATCAAAACAAACACTGATTGACTCCTCAACAATTTGTGTTTCTGTATTGTATACTTTGTACCCTCTTGAGCATTCAGAGTATCCTAACATAATACACTTTTGTGCTTTAGAGTCAAACTTGTTCAAATAATTTTTTGTATTCAAAATAAAACATGTACATCCAAATGGGTGAAAATAAGAAATGTTGGGCTTTCTGTTCTTCCACAATTCATATGGAGTCTTTTCCAGAATAGGTTTTATGGAGATTCTATTCTGAATGTAACACGCTATGTTTATTGCTTCTTCCCAGGAGATTTAGCAACGTTAGTCTCGTTGATCATGGTTCTGGCCATTTCTTGCAATGTTCTGTTCTTTCGTTCTACAACTCCATTTTGCTAGGGAGTTCTAGGACAAGAGAAATCATGCAAAATGCCTTTTTCATTAAAGAATAATTCAAAATCTTTATTTTCAAATTCTCCACCATGATCACTTCTGACTTTGACGATTCTAAGATCCTTTTCATTCTGAACTTGGTTGCATAAGGTAACAAACACGGAGTGTGACTCGTCCTTGTGCCTTAAGAACTTTACCCATGTCCATCTGCTATAGTCATCTACGATTACTAACCCATACTTCTTGCCACTGACTGAAGCAGTTTTTACTGGTCCAAATAAGTCAATGTGCAGAAGTTCTAATGGCTTAGAGGTGGAAATAACATTTTTGGATTTGAAAGCAGGTTTTGCAAACTTGCCTTTCTGACATGCTTCACACAGAGCATCTGAATTGAACTTCCGGTTAGGAAGTCCTCTGACCAGATTGAGTTTGTTAATCTGAGATACTCTTCTCATACTAACATGTCCCAATCTTCTGTGCCAGATCCATTGCTCATTGTTAACAGACAAAAGACATTTTACATTCTGACTTTTCAGTTCAGAAAGTTTGATTTTATAAATGTTGTTTTTCCTCTTTCAATTAAATAGGATAGTCCTATCTTTCTGACTAACAGCTTTCCATGAATTTTGATTGAAGATTATATCATAACCGTTATCACTTAATTGACTTATGGATAACAGGTTATGCATTAATCCATCAACTAATAAAACATTACTTATAGAGGGAAAATTTCCATTACTTACTGTTACAGAGCCAATAATCTTTCTTCTCTGATTGCCTCCAAAGCCTACGTGGCCTCCAGGATTAAGTTCCAGGCTTTGGAACATATGCCTTCTTCCCATCATGTGTCGTGAGCAGCCAGAGTCCAGGTACCATGATTGGTGTCTTTGCTTTGCTGCTAAAGATATCTGCCACATGTATTATTTTATCCTTAGGTACCCACATTTTCTTGGGTCCTGATTTGTTAGTTTTACCAAAACTCTGGTTGAATTTTGGTTTGACAGAGTAATCACTACTTGTGTATTTTATGTCATGTGTGTGCCTATATATAAAGTGTGAATCAAGTGGAGTACGTTTTATAACTAAATCCATGGCATTTTTTGGTGTAGGAACCTTACCTTGATATCCTATCCCTTTTCTGCCATTTTTGCTAACTCCATAGATCATTGAAGCCATTTTGCTTCTGTCTATGTTTTTAGCTAGAAACTTCTGAAAGTTGTGATCATACTCTTTGATGATCTCATCAGCATTGCTGGGAGTTTCAGGGATTGTTTCCTTCTGAGAGTTTTGCAATTGGTTTTCTAATTTTGAAATTTTATCTTTTAACTCAGAATTCTCCCATCTGAGACTCTCAGTCTTATCAGAGTCAGAAGCAAGATTCTTTTTCAGGTTTATGAATTTGACTCTGATCTGCTGATACCTTTCCAGAATTTCATTAAGGCTTTCAGCTAGTTCAACCTTAGTAAAATTTATAGTAAAGTCAGGGAACACCTCTTCTGTATCTGATTCAGAGTCTGAGCCAGATGCTTCACTGTCTTCAGAGACGTTTTCCATGAGGGCTATGTTTGCTCTTTCATCATCTGATTCTGAGTCAGCTTCAGATGTGTCAGAATCATCCCATGTAGCCATGAGACTTTTCTTCTTTTCCTTTCCAAACTTCTTTTTGGGCTTCTTCTTCTGAAGCTTTGGGAAATCACTTTTGTAGTGCCCTTGCTTGTTACACTCATAGCAGATGATGTCTTTGTTGTTTGGCTTTCTGTATCCTGAAGCACCTTCAGATCTTCTATGTCCAGAGGAGGATTCTGACCTTTTGTATCTGGAGGAAGATTCATTCTGATTTTCTGATCTTCTGGGATTCCTGAACTTCCTTTTCCTCTGCTTCCACAGTTGGTTCACCCTTCTGGAGAGAAGAGACAATTCATCTTCTTCTGATGAGGATCCATCAGAGGTTTCTTCCACAGCCTGCAAAACTTTGGAGTCAGATTTTCTGTTAGATTTTAAAGCTAATGGCTTACCTTGCTTTTGAGGTTCATCTGCTTTTAGCTCTATCTCGTGACTTCTGAGGGAGCTAACAAGTTCCTCCAGAGATAATTTGTTGAGATCCTTGGCTAGCTTAAGTGCTGTGACCATTGGCCTCCACTGTTTTGGCAAGCTTCTGATGATCTTCTTAACGTGATCAGAAGTGGAATACCCTTTGTCAAGAACTTTTAGACCAGCAACAAGAATTTGGAATCTTGAAAACATAGCTTCTATTGATTCACTATCTTCCATCTTGAATGCCTCATACTTCTGAATGAGCGCAAGGGCTTTGATTTCTTTGACTTGAATGTTTCCTTCATGCGTCATTCTCAGAGAATCAAACATATTCTTGGCAGTTTCTCTGTTTGATATTTTCTCATATTCTGAATATGAGATGGCACTGAGAAGAATTGTTATGGCCTTGTGATGATTTCTGAACTCACGCTTTTGCTGATCAGACATCATTTTCCTGTCAATCTTCTAACCACGTCCATCCACTGGATGCATGTATCCATCAGTCACCATGTCCCACAGATCAGCATCATGGGCCAGAAAGAAACTCTCAAATCTGTCTTTCCAGTAGTCAAAGTTCTCTCCATCAAAGACTGGAGGTTTGCCACTGAATCTGTCCCTTTCTTCATTGTTGTCATTGCTGATGTTTTGACTTGGTCCTTCCATTGTGTTTTTCTGATTCTGGATCTTGTACTGACACGGTTAAGTGTTATAAGCTCAGAACCAGGCGCTCTGATGCCAATTGAAGAAGTGAAAAACACAAGAATGGGGGGTTGAATTGAAAAACTTAAATCAAAAGGCTTAACAACACAATATTTTTATCCTGGTTCGTTTGATCTCAAACTACTCCAGTCCACCCGTCAAGGTGATTTCGCCTCTCTCCAACGAGGTCTTAATCCACTAATCTCAAAGGATTACAACAGCTACTTTAACAACTGTTAAAGTCTTCTTGAGTATAACCACAAACCGGTTTATCTCAAGGAAATATTTTACAAATAATTTAAACAACATTGTGTTGTTTTTTTATAACAAAATAGTATATCACAACTGTGATAGTTACACAAATTAAGCTTGGAATAAAATGAATTTGCTAAAGCTTTGAATATGCATGATTTGGAAGGTTTTGGCAAATTGTTGTGTGCGCACGTACATGCTTCTTTTCACAAGCAGACTTGTTTATATGGCAAGGCAAAGATACGTTGTCCATAAAGCAAGTTTAATGATAATAACACACTTTCCTTTTAAAGAAGATCTTGTCTGAAGAAAGCCGTTAGCATTTAATTCTGTCTTGAATAATTAATAACGCTTCAGAGTCTTCTTTGCTGTAACTGCTGATAACGCTTCAGAGTGTTGATGACTTGGTAAAGATGTCTTTGATCAGAGTCAGAGTGTACTTGTTTAGGCGCAGATTCTGGTCATCAAGCTTCATCATATAATCTGGTAGCTTCAGCGTGTAGCACATATTGCTGATCTTCTGATGCTGATTCCAATCTGATGCTGATTCCATCAGAACTTTTGCATATACAAAACATAATTTTAAGAAGCATAATTGTTCTTTGTATATATCTTTGAATTTATTTATTCTTTGTATTTTGTCATCATCAAAACTCTAATCAAGGGTTGTAGAATCAAACTATGTTCTAACAGTTCCCCCTTGGCTTATGTCTCTAGTGTGTGTGTGTATGTATGTGGTCTCCTTATATAGAGGGGATGAAGGGGACAAGAGGACAAAGGAATTAACAACCATTAAGTTTGTGTTTTAAGGGCATAAATATCACTTTGAATACTTTGCAAAAGACATGGTTTCTTGTCCCTTTTTAAATTTGCTATGAACCTGGACACATTTGACTTTCGAATGCCCTCCTTCAAATGACAATAATTTCCTCCTTTAGATGGCTCTGATTTCCTCCTTCGAATGGCTCTGATTCAGCTCCTCCGATGGAGTCCGTCCACATCAATTCGAATTGGTCAGATCTTTGATGACTCTGAATTCATAGTTTTCCCTTATCAAAGTTTCTTTAATCTGCATCAACTCGAATTACCTAGAACTATCTTCGTTAGAGAATTTTTCCTTTTTGATGACTCTGGATTCAAATTTGTTCAGAGTTTCCTTCATCAGGGTTTCTTCAAAAGGCCCTCAGATCTTTTATATTCGATTGACTCTGGATCTTGATTCGATTTATACAATGTCTGAAAATTTTGGCTTCTTCGATCAACCCCTATGTTCACTCTCTTCCATTGCTCTGACACTACTCAACAAGCCCAATTGAAAGACTTTATTCTGGTCAGCCGAAGCTTATTTTGGCAGGAATATGCTTGTGTAAGGGGTTTGGGCTTGGCAACATACAGGATTTTAGCCAGCAAGCATCTTGGTTCAAAACTCATCACAAAGCAAACTTGTTTTCAATAGTCATGTGTTCTTCAAATGGACCAATGAATGTTTCTTCGAAGGTACTATCATTCATGCTGAAGTGTGGTAAACTGTTTCAAAGGGGACCCTTGCCCAGTCGAAGCTGGCACAAAGGCAGGAAATGCCTTGTGGACGCTAGCATGAGGCAGTTCAAAGAAAGCGTAAAAGAGGCCATTGCCTAGTGAATCGAATCAGGCATAAAGTAGGTATTTGCCTTGTGGGGCGAAGGAAGCTTTTATCCTAGTGAATCGAAGGCATATCTGAAGAAATATTGGCCTTGTATGTTGAAGGCGGGCTGAAAAGGAGCCTTTGCCTTGTGAATTGAAGCATGTCTGAGGCAACCCTTTGTCTTGTGAATCAAATACCAGTAAAAGGGGCCTTTTGCCTTGTAGATCAAAGGCAAGCTGATGGGTCTTTGTCTTTTGAAACCAAGGCAAGCATGAGGAAGTTATTTTCCTAGTGGACCAAAGACAATCATGAAGAGGCATACATGTGATGATGACAAGCTGAAGGGGCCTTTTGCCCAGTGGAAACTTTGTGAACTAAGCTTGATCGAAGGAGATTCAGCGCCTAATCGAAGCTTGTGGGCCAATGCTTGGTTGAAGATTTTTAGAAGCCCGGTCGAATCTTGTTGTTATGCCAATCGAAGGACACTGTTCAAATACCAATCAAAGGACATTGTTGAATTTCCAATCGAAAGACACTTTGCTAACATTCAAAAAATTCATTTTCTTTAGGCAAGTGTTTGTAACCACCCCTATAAGAGAAAAAACCTTGGGAAACATGAGAGGGCAAATTTTAAGGTACAACAGTTGCCCCTGTTCAATCTTCTTAAACCTGAAGATGTAGATTGGCTTGTCTTCCTTTCGTGATCTGAAGGTGGAAGATGATTGAACACTAGAGTGCCCAGAAATTTTCCCTCGTATGGAGTAACACTGATGGTTGATGATGACGGGAATGGGCTTACAGATGCCATTTGGAGAAGATGATGGAGAGTTATTGTAGATGGGCTTAAAGATGCCATTCAAAGTATATGCTGACTCCCTAAGAGGGCTCCTTGTGGTGATTCTTATTCCTGATGTATGAGGAGGACTCCGCTGGGGAATGTGGGTTTCTATTGTTCTCCTGTTGAGGAAACTCCGTGGGGAATAGAGTCTAGGAACTTCAATTGTCCATTACTCTACTGGGGGAGCTATCTCTTAACTAGAGAGATTAAAGTTAGTTGTTATCTGGTCGAAATCTAGGCTTCACAGTAACTTGTTGAGGATGACAAAAGTGAACTATTATCTGGTTGTATTCCAGGCTTCACAGCAATATACTAGGGGATACGAAATTAAATTGTTATCTGGAAGGATCCAGGCTTTAGTGACTTGAACTGTTATCTGGTCGTGTCCAGGCTTCAATGATTTGAAGAGATTAAGTTGTTATCTGGTCGGATCCAGGCTTCAACTTGAATTGAGGTATACTATTGTCTGGTCGAGTCCAAGATTTACAATGTTTTATATTATGCTGTCATCTGGTCGGGTCCAGGCTTCATAGTAATTGACAGAGTAAACTGCTATCTGGTCGGACTCTAGGCTTAACAGTAATTTGACAGAGTAAACTGCTAACTGGTCGGATTCCAGGCTTCCCAGTAAAATGAAATTGAATTGTTATCTGATCATACTCCAGGCTTCACAGTAATTGAAAGAGTAAACTGCTAATTGGTCGTATTCCAGGCTTCGCAATAAAATGAAATTGAACTGTTATCTGGTCGTGCTCCAGGCTTCATAGTAATTGACAAAGTAAACTACTATCTGGTTGGACTCCAGGCTTCATAGTAATTTGACAGAGTAAACTGCTAACTGGTCAGATTCCAGGCTTCGCAACACCTTATATTGTTATCTAGTCCGATTCCAAGATTCATAGTGTCTTGATGAGGTGTTACTTCAGATAGTTATCATGTATTGTTTCAGGGATTAACCTGGAACTTATTGAAAGTCGGTCACTGAGATAGTTGTCCTGGATGGTTTCAGGTATTAATCTTTGACCTGAGAAAGAAAGATAGTTTTCTTGGCTTGTTATAGGTGTTAATCTTCAATATCCTCATGTAGATAGCTTTCCTGGCTTGTTACAAGTATTAATCCAAAGTCGGTCATCCATAGATAGTTCTACTGGCTTGTTACAGGTATTAATCTGGAATTTGAAAATTGTTGGTCACTGAGATAGTTTCCCGTCCAGTTTCGGGCATTAATCGGTGGCCTGATGTATTTGTTGGTAAACTTATCCTGCTTCGGGAGTTCATACCACTTTGTCGTATAGATAGTTTCCACTTCTGGTTTTGGGCATTAATCTTTGACCCGCTGTATAAGTTGATAGTGTTTGTCTGTATGCTAATTTAACCTCAAAAGGTAAAACCAGTTTCATGCGATGTCATGATGTATGAATTGCATGATACTCTCAAAATAAATGAGGTTTTGATATATGCATTTGCGCTGCATATGCTATGATGTTTGTAGAATGATGTATGAATGCAATATATGAACGTAGCAGCTGTTCCATTGTTGTATTATTGAACCAGGGAAAATAAATCCCTTATTGTTGCTAGAGCTGAAGAATGTAGGTCTTCAAATATGTTGAAGTTAAAACACTGGGAGATAAACTTCTGTTGTTAGAGAAATAAACTATGTTGGGGAAGGTAAACTCCGTGAACTGAACTGTTGCTAGAAGATAGTCTGGAATAAGTATCAGGATGACATTCATCTCTAAATCGTACCAGAACTGTTTCTAGAAGATGATCTGAATAAGTAGCAGGATGACATCCGTCTCTGGATCGTACCTGAACCGTTTCTAAATGAGAATATGGAGTAAGTGTCAGGATGACATCCGTATTTGGATCGTACCTGAACTGTTTCTAGATGAGAATCTGGAGTAAGTGTCAGGATGACATCTGTCTCTAGATTGTACCTGCACCTTTTCTAGATGAGAATCTGGAATAAGTTCCAGGATGACATCCGTCTTTGGATCGTACCTGCACCATTTCTAGATGAGAACCTGGAATAAGTGTCAGGATGACATCCGTCTTTAGATCGTACCTGAACTATTTCTAGATGAGAATCTGCTTTATTTAGAATGTTTTCTTTAGGGAAGGGAAACTTTGTGATCCGTTTGTGGATCTTTATGGAATCCTGTTGGGGAAAACAAAAAGTTTGACGACTTCACTGGGAAATTTTTAGATGTTGGAGTAGTAATTTGGAGATTCTAGCTCCGCCAGGGATATGAGAACACCTGACACCATTAGGCTGCATGCTGAGAAATGGCGGTGACCTTGTAGCAGGATGCCCCTGCCTCTATACATGCTGGAGAAGGTATCTGCTGGGATTTTGTATATGTTTTGACTGTTATCCAACTCTTGGAGTCCTTGGTGAATGCAGATTTGGGTAATAAACCGTCTACTAATAGACAAGTGACGGGATGACAGGATGTAGTCGTACTCTTTAATCCCTAACTTTTTCCTAGACTGTCCTTTCAGATTTTCAATCCATCGGGATACCCTTTTTTGCCCAAGCCGCATTTTTAGGTTTTCGACTTGCCGGGTGTACAGATTTTTCATATGTATATCCCTAATTTTTGCCCGAACCCTTTTGGTTCGTCGGGATGCCCTTATTTTTGCCTAGGCCAGTCAACCTAGCAAGTCTTTGTTCATGCATAGTATTTTTCGACTATGTCCATGTTCACCGGGTACAGATAATTGTCATTGTCCATAGTAGTAAGTGTTGCCACACTGCCAGAAGATGTTTGTTTGATCATACAAGATTTGTTGTTAGAATTCATGTCCAATGCCCCAAGTGATTCAGATGGAGATCTGCCCCTGGCTATTTGGCATTTTTGAGATATTCCTTGAACCTTGACTTGACTGCCCCAGATCAGATGGACACCATGCTATGCCCCTTAATTATGAAAGGCCTATCACTGGAATGTATTTCCATCCGAGGTGATTTTGTCCACTGAGAGGATTTTTGTTCATTGAATATCCGTTGTGCGAATTTCTCTGCTATTGAACAAATAGTCATATGCAAACAATGGTATTCTAAGAATGCAAATCTTATGTGTGTCTTGAAGTTTGAAATATCATTTTTTAGTAAAACAAACAAATTTTGTAAGAGTGTAATATCATCTCAGGATTTATAGCGAACCCTACAGGAGTCAAGATACCTTTTGTAACAATATGCTTTCGAACTAACCCATGCTTTAACTAGGACTTTTAAGGGTTATAACGTGGCCTTGTTCACGGTTTAAGAATCAAAGGATAAAGGCTCAAATTTTATTTGTACCCAACTTGTTCTTTGTGATGTTCTTCAATCCTATGATCAGCTAATTGTATGTTTAGATCCAAATTGAATCTAGAATCTTTGCTCTGATACTTGGTGATGGTTCAAGAATTGAACGTTTGTTTGAGAAGGCAGTAATTTTTTGTAACCATTTATTTTTGAGGATTTGTAGGACCTCTTTTTTGATTTTGTTATCCCTACTTTTTCTTGAACTGTTTCTTTAGTGTTTACAGTCAGCGGGTTGTCCCAGCTTTTCTTAAGTTTCCTTCATAGGTTTTTGACTTAACGGGATTTTATTTTGAGAGATAATGACTTCCCGCCTTGACGATTATATGGACCCATCACCATCTTCTGGAGAGCATCTTTTACACTAATTGTCGTGCATGAAGGGGAAAGTTTGCGATTGAATACACATCTGAATTAACTGAGAAAACTACCCTGCCCCAGGTTATAATTAAGGGTTTTAATTTGTGTGAAAAGAAAAACTCCTACTTCTTAGGCTCAAAGGGGTTCACTAGGGATTATCTTCCTTATAACTCCACTATTTAGGATTTGAAACAACGCATGTACATCGTTAGCAGGGTCTGTTCAAAAGCATATTGTAGAGACTGTGGTATCGTTTTCGTCATCCTCCATCTAAAGGCTTGGATATTTTGATCGAGAGTTGAATATCACAGTAAGAAATTAGTTAAATATAATGAACATGAAATAATTCAAGACCAACATATGCAATGCATTAATGGGAAAATCAAAGTTTGACATAACAGTAATTGTTTGAACAAGTAAAGGAAATTACAATTGAAAAATCACAAATGAAATAAACACTCTCAATGATTTGGCCTGGGAGCAGTGATCACATGGTGAGTCTCTATAGGGTCGAATTCAATCTCCTTAGCGTCAATCATATCCTGAATTTTTATCTTCAGAGCCCAGCAGCCATTCGTATCATGCCCATGACTATCAAAATGGTATGCACACCTTTCGTCGGGGTGGTAGCTAGGAGTAGAGGTATTAGGATTCCGTAGAGAAGCATTTAACATAATGAATCCTACTTTCAACATGTGTTGTAATGCTTGAGCTAGTGACATGTTAATTTTGGTGAATTGTCTCTTAGGCGCGACCTCCTTACGCTGATTCCCTTATTGATATCGTTGCACAGGCGTAGGATTAGAGACCAATACGGCCCCCACAGATGGGTTTTGGTTACCTCTAGCACGTCCCTTCTGGCCATATACAACATTAGCTTCCCTCTTGCTACCGAATGGTTTCTTCTCAACATTAGAAGATGTAGCCATCAGAATTTTTCCACTCTTAATACCGGTTTCCACTCTTTCACCTGTCAGTATCAGTTCAGTGACCCCAGCCGAAGAACTTCCAATCAAGTGGTTGAAGAATGGACCAGACAAAGTTCCCAAGAACGTGTCTACCAGCTCTCTATTAGATAGAGGAGGTTGGACTCTCCCTGCAAGATCTCTCCATTTTATGTGCATATTCCTTGAACTTGAGCCAATGGACATATTTTTCAATTGCACTCGAGTTGGTGCCAGGTCGGCATTATATTGGTACTGTTTATAGAAAGTAGTAGCCAAGTCTTCCAAGGTATGGATGTCAGTTCCTTCTAGATGATAGAACCACTCCAGTTGAGTGCCAGCCAATCTTTCTTGGAAGAAATGGACCCATAACTTCCGGTCAGTAGTGTGAGGCTGGATCTTTCTGACGTATGATCTTAAGTGAAGTTTAGGACAAGAGACCACGTCATATTTAGAAAATGTGGGAACCTTAAATTTTGGTGGGATGACCATTCCAGAAACCAACCCTAGCCCTAACTCCACAGTAACAACCCTGCTGAATCTCTATAGCATTGAGACAATCCTTCAGCTATTTATATTTATCATCAACAGGAGAATAATGTGCCTTAGTGTAATTAGCTTCTTCTTCATTAGCCTCTGGGTTTTTATCTTCTTCATGATTATTCCCCTCATTTTATGGAGTTGTGAGATCTAGCACTCGTTTGACAGGTCCTCTGATCCTTCTTCCCAAATTCACTGCACCAACTGGTTTCTTTGGCTTCTTCTTCTTCTCTTTGATGATCATATTCTTTAGATCTTCTTTCCCCTGGGCCAGAGCCAGGAACATTTGCTGAAACTGAGCGTTTTGAGCTTGGAGATCCTTCACTGTTTGTTCGAGAGCCATTTCTTTTGCTGAAATAAACAAAGAAGGGATAAGAAGCCTGTCCGGAGAATACCTGTTATGTAATGACATGTATGATATGTAAATGTTTTCAAGGATCTCGCGGGTTAAATAGGAAAATGTCAGAAGTTAAATTTTGCAACTTTGCTTGAAGAACTTCGTATCATTGAAGGTCCTCCTACGAGAGTTAATCTCACCATGTCGAGTGGGTCATAGCCCCTGACTCAAGTCGTTGTGTTTTGATCTTTTGACGACATTGGCTAGAGGAAAATAAATCCCCTTGCCCCTTGCCCGACGTCTGGTTCATCATAACCTGCACCACAGACCCTTGAGATCCTTGAAATGGTTAAGGAGATGCTATGGGATGATGTCATGATGTGTATGCTATGCATTAAGCAAAAGTGTAAGGGGGCATAAGCAAGTAAACCCTACAAGAAATCCAAGTTGTTGGATAATGACTGTAAACAAATCCTGCAAGGAAATTATATTGTTAGATAATAAAAACCCTGCAAGTAGTTCAAGTTGAAATCAAACAAGTCACATAAGAAGCCTTAGGTTTAGGCTTGCATGGGATTTGTAGGTAAATACCATCTTGAAGTTTAGCTGGCTTAACCTGTCCTAGTAATAGTAATCGAGTTCTAAGGGATCTCAATATCACTGATTTTTTCCACAAGTTTTGTTCCGATCGACAACTTACTTTCCACCAATGAGTGTAGTATCGAGTATCAATCGACTTAGGACTACACCAAAGACGGCTATCTCACCACTTCCTAATGGCCAAGTTGTTCAATTAAAGGTTCTAAGGTCAGTTGATTCTTCATGACACCATGCAGCGGCCCCGTATTCTCCTTGACTACTCAAGGGCTACCGGTACCAACCAAAGTGACACATCAACGTAGCTATCTCTTCAACAGTGTTGGTATACCCCACATTGTCTCAAAAATCTATTACTACTTACCTAAAAGGTTCCCCAGATCCGGGTGTAGGATCTATAGTAACAACCCAAACAAGCCCTCAAAAGTAAAGCAGACAAAGCATACAAGGTAAAGCAGTTTAAAATGAACCAGACTCTAAGGTAACCCCACTTTTATAAGTAACTCCCTAGAAGAGACGCCAGTTCTATGATATGGTGGAAGAACCAAATGTTAATATTGCTTTTGCATTTGTGTTCACAAATGTTGCGGTAAGCAAGAGTCGCCATCGACTTTTATTTTATCAAAATTAAGTAAAGGGTGAAAAGAACAGAAAAAGACATTTTCGAGAATTTTCTGAGTAAGGGGGTAGATTATGGAAAGGGAATGTGTTATCACCCTCTCCATCCGTAGTTATCTACGGGCTCTTAGTTTCTTGCTAGACCACTTGCTTTTGTTTGAAAATGTGCTTGTGGTGTGGGTTTGAAAATAATTTGAAAATGTCTTTGTAATGATTCTCGTCTCTATAAGAATGCATACAAAGTGTTGGTTTTGAAAATAGTTTAAAGAAGTGTTTGTTTGTGAAAGATGTTTTTGAAAGTGATTTTGAAAAGTGCCTTTGTAATGATTCTCGTCTCTATAAGAATGCATACAAAGGACTTTGACTTTTGAAAATGTTTCAATTGAAAGTGTTGGTGTGTAAGTGGTTTTTTTTTTGTTATGAGAAAACAAGCAACTACGAGCGTCCTACCTACTCAAAAGGTCTTTGTTCTTTTCCTCCTCCTTTAGATGTTGATATATTACCATTGATTTATAAGAAGCTCCATTGTTGGATGTATGAGGGACATTCGAAGGGACGTACAGTCATAAAGGCAACATGTGGAGACACTTTAGCAATTTTGTTTAGGGACTAGATCACTTACCGAAAGGCAATTGTAGGGTCATCGAGGGACTATGATCTTTTGATTTATGGGTCTTTGCTAAAGCGTCCCTGTCTCGAGGGACATGACTATTTTATTTCTAAACGCAACCAAAGTGGGATACCCTAGATGTGTATATGTGCAATGTGTGTTATGTTCAATGATTTTTGTCTTTTTTGTTAGGTTTGCTAGAATTTAGTTATTAGTATTTCCATACAATCCTATTAGTCAAACATGTAGCAGTTAATATGAAAAGCAATAAAAATGCAGAAAGTAAGGGTCCTACGATATTAAAACCAAATCGAAAGACAAGAAAAATGTAAAAACAAAGAACAAAAATAAAGAACAAAAATGAATTCTTCGATCCAGGCCATGGACTCCTTCGATTCACCCTTCTTTTGCCTTCTTTCGATTGGGCTTGAGAATTGACATGAGCAAGCTTCGATTTGCACCTTTTCCTGCCTCCTTCGGCTGAGTTTGGGAATGGTATGGGAAACCTTCGATTTGCACCTTCTCTATTTGTTTTGATTGAGCCAGGGAGTGGGCATGAGCAACCTTCGACCGCAAACTCCTCTGCTTCTTTCGATTTAGAAGATGAAGTAACATGGACCTGCGGAGCAACATGAGTGTATATCCTTCATTCACACTCCTTTTGTATTTCGTTTGAATCTGTACAGGTTAGTTCTAACAAGAAAAGCAAACAAACCAAGAGGGCAGAAATGAAGAACACAACTAAGAGGCTATCTACATATTATGCTGAATCAAAAAGTAAGTACAGGGATATTTACATGTCACGCTGAAACGAAAGATGCAAGGTCAAGGGAACTTACCTTGCTTAAAACTGGAACATGTGTGGGGGAATAGAGTTTCTTGATTCTCATGGATTCGAAAGGAGAGAGAACAAGTGTGGTGTGATATTATTGAGCTTTGAGAGTTTTTGGTGTGCTTTTCTTAGGCTGTGTATGCGTGTAAAACAATATGTGTGTATGGTTCCCACTGGGCTTATGTCTCTAGTGTGTGTGTGTGTATGTGGTCTCCTTATATAGAGGGGATGGAGGGGACAAGAGGAAAAAGGAATAAACAACCATTAAGTTGGTGTTTTAAGGCCATAAATATCACTTTGAATACTTTGCCAAATACATGGTTTCTTGTCCCTTTTTGAATTTTCTATGAATCTGGACACATTTGACTTTCAAATGCCCTCCTTAGAATGACTCCGATTGCCTCCTTTGAATGGCTCTGATTGCCTCTTTCGAATGGCTATGATTGGCTCCTTTGAATGGCTCTGATTCAGCTCCTTCGATGGAGTCCGTCCACATCAATTCAAATTGCTCAGATCTTTGATGACTCTGAATTCAGAGTTTTTCCTTATCAGAGTTTCTTTAATCTACATCAATTCGAATTGCCCAGAATTCTCTTTGTCAGACCAGTTGTCCCTTTTGATGACCCTGAATTCGAATTTGTTCAGAGTTTCCTTCATCAAGGCTTCTTTGAAAGCCCCTCAGATCTTTGCTTTTTTATTGACTCTGGATCTTGATTTAATTTGTATAAAGTCTCAACATTCTGGCTTCTTTGATCAGCCCCTAAGTTCACTCTCTTCGATTTCTCTGACACTAATCAACTCGCCCAATTGAAAGACTTTATTATGGTCAGTCGAAGCTTCCTTTGACAGTAATGTTCTTGTGCAAGGGGTTTGGGCTTGGCAGCGTACATGATTTTAGCCAGCAAGCATCTTAGATCAAAACTCACCACAAAGCAAACTTGTTTTCAATAGTCATGTGTTCTTCGAATGGACCAATGAATGTTTCTTCGAAGGGACCATCATGCATGCTAAAGTGTGGAAAACTGTTTCAAAGGGGACCCTTACCCAGTCGAAGCTGGCACAAAGGAAGCCAATACCTTGTGGGCGCTAGCATGAGGTGAGTCAAAGCAAGCATAAAAGAGGCCATTAACGAGTGAATTGAATCAGGCATGGAGGAGGTATTTTTCTTGTGGGGCGAAGGAAGCTTTTATCCTAGTGAATCGAAGGCATATCTGAAGAAGTATTGGCCTTGTGTGCTGAAGGAAAGCTGAAAAGGAGCCTTTTCCTTGTGAATTGAAGCATGTCTGAGGAAACCCTTTGTCTTGTGAGTTGAAGACCAGTAAAATGGGCCTTTTTCTTGTAGATCGAAGGCAAGATGATGGGTCTTTTCCTTGTGAAACCAAGGAAAACATGATGAAGTTTTTTGCCTAGTGGACCAAAGACAAGCATGAAGAGGCATACGTGTGCTGATGACAAGCTGAAGGGGCCTTTTGCCCAGTGGAAGCTTTGTGAACTAAGCTTGATCGAAGGAGATTCAGTGCCCAATCGAAGCTTGTGGGCCAATGCTTGGTCTAAGGTTTTTAGGAGCCCGGTCAAACTTGTTGTTATGCCAATTGAAGGACACTGTTCAAATACCAATCAAAGGACATTGTTAAACATCCAATCGAAAGACACTTTGCTAACATTCAAAAATTTCATTTTCTTTTGGCAAGTGTTTGTAACCCCTAAAAGAGAAAAAACCTTGGGAAACATGAGAGGGAAAATTTTGAGGTACTACAATGACCAATTTTATTTGAAGGTAACAAGTGAGGTTACCCTATAGGTGAAAGTGTGAAAATGATTCAATTCAGTTCATTTATCTTGCATTTAGGGTTATCTAACGCTATTATAAGGCGTCGGGAGCAGGGGTACAAATAATAAAACAGAGGGAAAAAGAAAGTAAACCCTTAATTTAAACTATTACATAATGTAGCAGTTACATGATTGGGAAAAAATTATGCGAAAGTAATACAATATGTGAAGCGGTAGAAAGGAAAAGAAATTGTTTTATGATGGTTTTGATTAAAAAAAGTGTAATGATTAACCTAAGGACTAATTAGTTTTAATTAATTAAGAAAAAGAGTTATTTAATTAAATTAATCGGAACCCTAAAATCTAAGTCAATTTTAATTTAATTAAGAAAAATATAAAAGATCAAATTAGGGTTGATTAAAAACCTAAAACCTAAATTAGGGTTTATTAAAAAATGTTTTGAGAAAAAAAAAAGGTTTTGTAAAAAGGTTTTAAAGAAAATAGGTGAAAAAGAGTGAGAAATATAGAAAATAAACCAAAATGTAGGGGTGGGTGTTGAACCCACTTCCTTTAGCATTTCCAACAACAAGCTCACCACCAAGTCAAGCGTGCCTTGGTGTTAGGATACGCAGCGAACGCATTTTGTAACAAACCTGCAAAATATGAAATATTAGAAAAACAATATGGCCAAAGTCTGGATCGAACCCAGGCCCTTTGACACAAGTGACTTATCGCACGCGCTTCTACCGCTGGGGTGGCTATACATCTGATTATATAATTGAATCAATAAATATATAAAATAAACATGAATGCATTGACAGGAGAGACGCTGGAGCCCTAGCTCTGGTCATCTTCTCTGGTTTCCCTCTTTCGTTCAACCTGCAAAATAAGCAAGATTAGTAATCAAAAACATCCCATCCCCCTAAACCAAGGGCTGTGAATCCAATGGCAGCATTTTTGTGGGCTAAAACGCAAGGGTTTGGCCGCTATAACAAAAAAGGTAAAGATCAGAGCAAACATGGTATCCTATGATTCTGACTACATGGGATCACGATGATGATCCAAACATGTACTGGTGAAACTCAGGAATACATTAGTAGTGTTAATACATGTTAAAGCAAGAAGAAAATTAAGATATGAATATTATGAACATTATGAAACCGGTGATGCCATGTTATGCGATTTCACACGTTTTGGACGATCTAATTTGGTCTAAACTTAGCATATAGGCTTGCTGGAAGAGAATGGAATGGAGGTTTTGTGGTGAAAGCGCTTGTAAGTAGGGTTTTGAAATTCTAGGGTTCTTGAAAAAAAGTTGATATTTTGACAAGTTTAAGAGGCAAGGTTTTTTGTGTGGCCTTGTATGAGAATTGATGTGATTATATAGTGAAAATTAGGGCAAAAGGAATGGGCTTGGTCTTTGTAAGAAAGTCCTATGTATTTATTTTTATTTATTCTGCATTATTAATGAATAAATAAAAATAATTAAAATAATTAAAACAAAAATAGGACAAGCGGTGTATGAATGAATTTTGAGGTATATGAGAGGTATAAAGCACGTTTGGACTCTTAAGCATGGCCCAATAGCCCAAAATAACAAGCTTGTTCACTTTGAACTTCATGCATTTGCTCAAAATTTCTCAACTTGCAATGGTCATAACTCTCTTAATTTTCATCTTTTGAAGGTAATATAGGACTTTTTGGAAAGTTCAATATGTCCTCTACAATCTCTATGTTGATCATTTTTACTTTTGAAGACTTTACCTTGATGTAAGTTGCCTTGACAAAAAGTGTCTTTTTGTTGACTTTTGAAATGACCTATAATGTTTTGGCTTATATCTCTCAAATGATGCACTTTTTGGACTTGAGCTTAAAGAGTCAAAGTTGTAGAGAATTGAATGTCCTTAAAAATGGGCTTTGGTTTAGGAAAATTTGATCAAGCATGTGAAAGTAATGCTTGGTCAAAGTTCAGTTGACTTCTCCTAAGGAAACCCTAATTTGGCAACTTTTGACTTTTGATGATTTGAAGGCCTTCATTGAGGAATCATGATCAACCTTTGATCAAATGATGAAATAACTTCAAAATGTTGATGTTGACCAAAAATCTTGAAGGTTGACTGTATATTGACCACAGTTGACTTTTTACCTAATACAATTGATGTTCAATCATCTGAGCCATTAACAGAGCAAACTTGTAATGCAAGGCATTAAACTTGATATGAGAATTCCTAGGGACATATAATAAACGATGAAAACTATTTGAGACCTTAGAAACACAAATTTCCTTGAGAAAAAGTGAAACCCTAGTTATAAGTCCATTGCTTAGGAGGAGAATTTGTTGGATCAATTCTTAGGAAACCTTGAGCAAATGAGGATCGCATGAGAATGTCTTGAAGAAAAATGGGAGGGAAAATTTTGGGGTACAACAGAGATTTTGAGAGAAAAATTATTACAATTCAATTACTATTGCAATTCTATTTGATAAAAAGATTAATTAAATTGAAAGCAAATAAAAGCGGAAAAGTAAAAACACACAAGGAATTTGTCTACACAGTTCCCCACAGTCGTCCTCACGTGTGGGTATGTCTGTGCCTAATTCCAATGGAACTAGGATAATTGTTATAAGCAAAATGTTTAATACAATGGAAGAGTTAGAAAAAAACAATATAAAATTTTCCAATTTGGTGTTGATGTAACTTCTTCCAACCTTTAATCTTAAGCAAGATCAAATCAACTGATTGATGTAACCTATCCGCCGCTTAAGCTACTTCCTTAAAAGGATTTCAAACACCCCAAGGTTCCTTGCAAATATTTCAAACACTCCAAGGGATTTTTCACTAGAGTAAATCTGATTGTAAACTATCAGCACAAGATCATTGAATCTATCATTCCATTCTTGCTACTTCCTAAAAAAGATTTTAACCACTCTAAGGTTCCTTGAAAAGATTTCAAACACTCCAAGGGATTTTTCACATGGACGATTACCTTTCGCATGATCTTGCACGAAAACCCCCAATTCAACAAATGATGTTGGAGGAAAAACCCGGTGGTTTTTATGGATGATGACCCCTGCAAGAACTCAACCCAAACCAATTGGAAATCCGTAATTATTCGTCTAGATTGCACCCCGATGGAACATCATCACAATGTAATTTGGTGTGTATGCATAGATTGGAAGGTTGAAGATGAAGAAAAAAAGTAGTCTAATTTTATGGTATCATCAAGTTGGAAATGGTGTATGAATGGTTATTTAAAGTTTTTAACATTTTGGGTAAGAAGGGAAAATTTGGAATTAAAGAGAAGTTGAAAATTTCACACAAACAAATTGTATGTGTCGACCTCAAATTCGTATGTGTCAACATTGTTAGGACCGTTTGGAATATTTCCATTGAAACTCACTCTACAAGTGTTTTCAGGATAAACTAACACCACCATTGGATTCGCAAGGATCAAATTAGGGGGATATGGTCGTTGTTATGATCTAACTCTTGTTGTTTTCGCAGGTTGAACTTTGGACTCACCAGAGAAGACGATTGGAGCTAGGGCCCTAGCGCTTCTCTGGTCTAGCATTTTATAATATATTTGTTTATTTGAATTCAACACCCACCCCATGCATTCTTTTTTCCTTATTTTTTTACTAACCCTGATTTATATTCACCATATTTTCTTAGTTAATTCTTTTAATTAATCATTAATAAACCCTAATTTTTTTCAAGAAAACATAATAAATTAGGGTTAGGTATTTTTAATTAGTAATTAAATTTTGACATATTTTTATTTATTAAATAATTATTTACCTTTTTTTCTTAATATTAAAATAAACTAGAAGTTAGGATTTAATTACTATTATTAACACTTAAATTATTTTCACCAAAATACCAAAAACATTAACACTTAGATTTTAGATCTTTAATATTTTTCTAACACTTTTCTCATCTTTTGATATTTAATTTCATAGAATAATTGTATAGGTCACACTATTAATGTAATAGCGTACATTTCTTTTCTCGCACTTTTTCAATCTAATTTACTTTCCCGCAAACATTTATACTTATGTATCGCTCCCAAAGTCATGTAATAGTTTAGGTCTTTACATTCCGCACTTTAACTTTCTGTACATAATTAACTGTTAGTAACTAGGGTTTGTATAAAATGACTAAAACCAGCCTACAAACCCCTAATTTTCCAGATAATATAACTGAATTAACACACTTCGCACACTTGCACCTCTAGCGTAACCTATCTTATTGTTTTGCGAAATATTGGTCACGTCCCTCGAAAGTGGGGATACTTTATCAAAAGACCCTCGATTGAATCATTATAGTACCTTTCAAATAAATATCATAGTCCCCCGATGACACTTCGAAGATGCTTATAAAGTGATATAGTCCCTCTGATACAATTGTTAAAGTATCCCTACATGTTGTCTTCGATGACCATACGATGACCCTACGCCTACCTCTTCACATCCAATAGATATGGCTACCTACCAACTAATGATATGGATAGTACTATCTCTAAAGGAGAAGGAAAATAATAAGAAAGACTTTAGTGGGTAAGAATTCCTAATTGCTTGCTCACAACTTTTCTCACAATACATTTTCCACACCACACTTTCAAGCAAATATTTTCAAAAAAACACTTTTTATACATTCTTGAGGATTGATACAAGAATTATTACAAAGTTAGCCTTACATTTGTGTTTCAAAATATTTTCAAACAAATCACACATACAAAGCAAGTTTTTCGAAGTGAGTTAAGAAATTAAGAGCCCATAAATAACTACGGATGAAAAGGGTGTTAACACCTTCCTTTTTCATAACTTACCCCCCGAACTCAAAATCTATCAAAGGTCTTTCCTTTTCTTTTCAACTTTCCTAAATATTGGATAAAATAAACGTCGGTGGAAACTTTAGTTAACTGCACATTTGGATAAAACCAAAAAAGTCAATTCTCCCAGCGTATTACAGAACTGACGACTCTGCTGGGGAACTACTTAAAAAAAGAGGGGTTACCTTAGAGTCTAGAACACTTTTACTTGCTTTAATTGTATGAATTGTTTGCTTTAATTTAAGGGCTTGTTTGGATATTATTACTTGTGAAAGATCCTACACCCGAATCTAGGGATTCCTTAGGTAAGTTGCAATAGATCATCAAGATTGTACGACATAAAATGATATGGTTAACATGATAGCTACAGTTAGCGTGCCACTTTGGTTTGTACTGATGTTCCTTGAGTCAGTCAAGGAAAACATTAGGATTCCACGTAGTGTCATTAATTCTAACTTACTTTTAGAACCTTAATTTACCCATCTTGGACATTAGAAAGTAGTGAGATAGCCAACTTTAGTGCAGTCCAAAGTTGGTTGATACTCGAGGCTACGCTCATTGAGATTCGACTTTTGGGGTATTTTTTTGGCAAGCCAGTTTCGTGCTAAAATAAAGCCTGCGAGAAAGATCCGTGATATGAGATTCTTAGAACCCAATTACTATTTTAGGACAAGTTGAGCCAACTTAACTTCAATTGTAAAGGGTATTTACCTATGGACTTCATGCAGACCTTTAAACCTAAGGCTCTTGTGTGACTTGTTTGTGTTTGCTACTTATTTAACATGAACATAACATCATAACATCATATCATCATTACAAAACATTTTCACTAACCATTTCAAGGACCTAGGGATTTATCTTTGTTCCTTGTTGCAGGTTATGGCTTCCGCTCGCAGAAATACAATCTGAATCAACTTTGTAAGGGTACCTTCTAAGCTTAAGGAGTTAGTCTTAAAGGTTCCCAAAAACTCTCAATTCACCAAGAGGCATGGTTATCTACTCAGTTTGGTTACCTCAGGTTTTGAAGAAGACGTGATGAGTGTTCTGTTCCAGTTCTTTGATCCTAAGCATCACTATTTTACCTTCCCGGGTTATTAGTTTTCACCGACGATGGAAGAGTTATCTAAGCTACTTGGAGTACCTATTCTTGATCAGACGCCCTTCACCGGTTTAGAGAAATCTCTAAAACCTAAATTTATTGTAGTAGCCTTACATCTGAAGTGGTCAGACATTATATCTAATTGGGAAACAAGAAGTGGAGTTTAAGGTCTTCTTGCTAAATTTTTGATAGAGAAGGCTCAATTGTTTCTAGATGCTATGAGTTTTCGTGCTTTTGAGGAGATCTTGGCTCTGGTTATCTATGGTTTGGTATTATTCCCTAATCCAGACCAACTCATAGATGTGAAAGCCATCAAAATATTTCTTACTCATAATCTTGTGCCTACTTTGCTTGGAGATATTTTGCACTCTCTTCACACTCGTACTATGAGAGAGCGAGAGACTCTCATGTTTTGCATAACTTTACTATCTAGGTGGTTTATTTCTCACCTTTGTCGATCAGTGATGAAGAGTGCATAAGGTTTGAAGTGGTCTTGAAGGATGATGTCACTCTCTCATTCAAATATCTTTTAGTGTTCCTGATCTCGGGAGGACATCACTATTATTGACCGCTATGGGGAATTCCCTAATGTGCCACTCCTTGGCATAAGGGGAGGAATTACTTACAACCTCTCCCTAGTTCTACGTCAAATTAGGTTATGCTCGAAGAAACGGTCCTTATGATATGCTTATCCAAGTTATTGTATTCAATTATGAGAACGATCCTCAAGGTTACCATCAAATGTTTATACGTGCTTGGGGCATGGTGAATAAGATTGGTAGCAAGACTTTGGTCCAAAAAAACTCCACCCTTTGGAGACCTACCTCATATGCGTAAGATCTCGTGCTCAAAGTCTTATAATGTCATATCATGCTGTCCTACCAGTAATTGTGGAGCCTGTTGTTGAAGGAGGTATTCCTCATACAATTTTTCATCCAGATATGCCTACTGACCTTGAAGAGATACCAAAGTCTTGGATTCAATTGAAAGAAGCAAGGGACACCTTTGAGACTCAGATCTATGCTAGCAAGAAGAAAGTGTTGGAGCGGACAAAACAACTTCACGAAGAGAAGAGCCTTAATGCATATGTCAAAACAAAAAGGAAGTGCCCATGGGAGACTTGAGTTCATATTTTGTTTCCTTGTAACCCTTTTTGTTTTCATTGTAAGCCTAAAAGGAAATTATAATTTGCACTCACTAACAAGAGTCTTTGTTTTTGTTCTCTTTTTATTAACAAAACTTAAATCCCACAAGGTCCTTGAAAACATTGCATATGCATCTACATGCCATACATATCATTACATAACAGGTTTCCAAGATAGGTTTGTCATCTTCTTGCTGTTTATTTCAGCAGGAATGGCTATCGAACAGACAATAAAAGATCTTCGGGCTCATAATGCTCAGTTCCAAGAGATGTTCCTAAACATATCCAAGGGGAAAGAAGAATCGAAATTGCTCATTTCCAAAGGAAAGAAGAAGAAGAAGAAGAATACAAAGAAACCAATCGACATCCTTAACATGGGGAGAAAGTTCAGACGTCCAGTCAAGCGAGCTCAAGATCTTGATATCTCATCGAATGAAGATGATAATTGGGATGAAGATGGTGATAGTGTTAAAAATGGAAAAAAAATAATCATGGTTCTGACAAATTTTCTAATGAAGAGGAAGAGGATTATTTGGATGAACAATATCCCCCTACTAGCGAGAAGTATAAGCTATTAGAAGAGCGTATGAAAGCTATGGAGATCTAAAAGGTGTCTGGCTTGAACTTTGAAGAATTGGGTTTGGTCTCAAGAGTCGTCATTCCTCCTAAGTTAAAAACTCCTACCTTTTCTAAGTATGATGGCATTTCTTGCCCAAAGCTGCATTTGAGATCATATGTTAAGAAAATTCAACCACACACTACTGACAAGAAATTGTGGTTGCATTTCTTCCAAGAAAGTCTGTCTCAAACACATTTGGAATGGTATTATCAACTCAAAGGTACCAATATCCATACATGGGAAGATGTGGCTGCAACTTTCTATAGACATTATCAGTATAATTCTGATTTGGCACCAACCCGTATGTGACTACAGAGTATGTCCATGGGTTCTGAGGAAGGCTTTAAAGAGTATACACAGAAATGGAGAGATCTAGTAGGCAAAGTTCAACCTCCTTTGGCTGATAGGGAATTGGTTAACTTGTTCATGAGTACGTTAACAAGTCCTTTCTATAATCACCTACTAGGAAGTTCTTTAGCCAGTTTCACTGAACTGATACTGACAAGGGAACATGTTGAGAATGGAATCAGAACTGGTAAGATTCAGGTGGCTACATCTTTGAATACTACAAAGAAGTCATGCAATGGTAAGAGAGAAGCCAATGTTGTGTACAGCCAAAAGGTTCGTAATAAGAGTAACCGCAACCAATATATGGGGCAGTTCTGATCTCTAATCCTGTGCCAGTGCAACAACAACAATAAAAAGAACAATCAGCGTAGACATGATGCACCTATGAGATAATTCATAAGAATCAACATGCAGTTGTCTCAAGCATTGTAACACACGTTGAAGGAAAAGCTGATTATACTGAAGGATCCTCCTCAGAATCCCAATACTTCCTCTCCCCGTTACAATGCAAGGTGTGCATATCACTCTAACAGTCCTGGACATGACACTAACAGTTGTTGGGCTCTGAAAAATAAGATTCAAGATATGATTGACTCTAAGGAGATTGATTTGATCCTCTTGAGACTCCTAATGTGATCACCACACTTATGCCTAATCATGACAAAGGCGTCAATGCTATTGATGATGTTTCTTATGTTTCTACTGTGAGTAACTTGACTACTCCTCTGATGATTGAAAATAATGGAGTGCATAAAAATCAAGTCAATATTATGGAAGACGCTGATAGCGATTGTGACATAGACAGTTGGATCATCCCTACTACCGGCAGTGGGCTCAATAATTGGAAGGCTGGAGACTTTATACCAATCTCCTCTAGTCAGGAGTAAATGTTATTTTCTGGTTTTCTTGCTTTCAAGTTTTTGACTATAACAATAACTTTAAGCCTTGTGCCTTACCCAAGGCACAACGGTCTATTTGTTACGGTTGTAATTTTTCATTCGCATATTTTCATTTAATAAATCATTGGACGTTTGCATTCAAATTTTGCATAAATCATTTAATAAATCACGTAACAAATTGTAGATCCACATCCACTTCGGGCCATATTGATTATAATTCTGCTACTGCCAATTATGACTTCGAAAATCTGGTCAACCAATCTGAGGACGAAGGTGAGGAAGATTGTGAAGTACTTGGAGCGCTTACTAGACTGCTAGAGCAAGAAGAAAGAGCCATACAACTGCATGAAGAGCTAGTCGAGGTTGTGAACTTGGGTACTGAAGAGGACAAGAAAGAAATCAAGATAGGTGCCAACCTAGAAGACAATGACAAAAAGAGACTACTCCAGATGTTACATTGTCGTACCCCAAATTTGCCCTATCTCTTTTATTTTTGTCTGGCTTTGAACTCTGCATTCCATTTGCATCATTTCATCATTCAGTTATTTGCATATCCCGTATCTCAGGGAATCAGGCACTTTGGTTTGAAGTATTAGGGCTACGCCCTCTTTTGGTCTAATCTGGTTTTGAGGTTTTTCTTATCAGGTGAAAAGGAAGCACATCTGGTTCTTGATTAGCAGGTTGTGGAATGAATTTTGTCATCACGTTACAAGGTTGGTTCTTGCTCAATTATATCAGATCCTGGGCTAGGGTTTATTTCCCTATGTGTGCTGGTCAGGATTCTCAAGGTTTAAGTCTGCACGAGTACAATTGGATCATATTGGATTTTCAAGCATCAAGTCAAAGAGGAAACTATTGAAAGAGCAAAACAGATAAATGATGATTTTCAAAAGTTTGGAGGAAAATAAGTCTCCTTCGATTCAGTACCCTTCGACTGACTCTTGGCCTCTTTCGAATCTGGACATTTTTGCCTCCTGTATGCCTACTTTCGATTGGACAAGTGCTGTCTGCAAGCCTTCTTTCGATTGGACAAAGTTTACTGCCTGCATGCCTGTTTCGATTGGACAAGTTTGCTGCCTGCAAGCATGTTTCATTTGGGTAATAGCCTCCCTTCGATCCACCAGCTTCAATGGGCAATACAGTCTCTTTCGATCAACAGCTTCGATAGGAAATGGTCCCCCTTCGATTCACAAGCTTCGATGGGCAGTACAGTCTCCTTCGATTCACAAGTTGGACCACTGTACTACCAAACACAAAACTGCTGCACAGTCCTGCACCCACCTACCACTACGCTCCAAAACACTGCTGAGCTTGCTACAACAGTTCTGTACTTGCCCAAAAAGGAGTGCACAAGAGTTGCGTAGAAGAAAGGATCGAAATAACATTCCCAAACTGTTTAAACATTATTTTGTTTCCCCCCCCCCCCCCCCCCAAAACTTCAGCAAATCCTCCTATAAATACAAGGCTTCACAACATGAAAAAAGGGGACTTGAGGGCCAGACGAATCTCTGCATAAAACTTCTCAAACCACAAAATTCTCAAGTTCATCCAAACACTTGAGAAATCCAAAACATCCAGAAATCTCAAACACTTGAGAAATTCAAACACATCCAGAAATTCAAACACATCTAGAATCAAACACTTATCCAGAATCCAAACCCAGAATCACACTCATCCCCTTTGAACCAAAAGTAAACCCCCTGTACCTTGTTACCATTTGAATCCAGCAGGAAAGACTTCACGCTTCTCATCCCCTTTCGAATCCAGCCTCAAAGGCCAACCCCTGGTCCCTCCCTTCGAATCCAGGAGCGCTCCAAGCAACCACCTTACTGCCCAGCACACGCTCCAGCCCCAAGCAAGGTGAGCCATCCTTAACCTCGAACCCCTTTCATTTCTAGCATAACATGTACATAGCACTTTGGCTCTTTTCGTTTCCACCTACTTAATATGTTTTCAGAGCTAACCCCCTTTTGTTTTGCTGTTTGTTTATTTGAATATGCATCAAGTGTTAACTGATTGTAAAGCAATATTAGCATGGACTTATGCCATGTTACTGTTCAAAAAGTTCAAACGAAAGAAACAGGAAACAGGAGTATGAAACGAAGCCTTTGGTTTCCATACTAAGTCCAGGCTCAATTGAAAGACATTCCCTCACTGACTTCCTGGCCCAATCGAAGAAGGCAACAAGGCAGACTTCGCCACACACTGACTTCCAGGCCAATCGAAGGACAGAACCTCACTGGTGCCAGCCTCCAGTCGAAGGATGCAACTCACTGGTGCCAGCCCCAGTCGAAGGATACAACTGGCTAAGTCCAGACTCAGACGAAGGACACTCCCCTGCTGGTGTCATCCCTCAATCGAAGTACAGGACCTTGCTGCTGCCTTTGCCCAATCGAAGTACATGACCTTGCTGCTGCCTTTGCCCAATCGAAGGACATGACTTCGCCTCTGCCAGGGCCCAATCGAAATACGTGACTTTTTTGTTGCCAACCCCAATCGAAGGAGGCCAACAGAATGCCAGTCGAAGGCTGCTCCTGCCAGAATCGAAAGACACTTATATTTTTCTTGCTTTTGTCTTTTTTTCATTTTTTTATGTTGTTTGATACAGTTGTAATAGCGTAGGATCTTATCTTTCTGCATTTTATTTACTTTATACCAATGCTAGTAATTAGGCAAGATAAAAATCAACAAATAAACAAACCAATCAAAAATTAAAAAAACACTCTTTAATCCTTACTTAAATATAAAACCCCCGAAACATTCACAAATCAAAAAATCCAAAAACACTCTTTAATCATTACTTGAATTTACTTTAAAACATGCAAAAACACTCAACAAATCAAAACTCCCCCAAAGGGCATGTTATCTCCGTTCTACCGCGATATCGGCCGTGCCTATTGCTAGAACGCGTGCTTTAACGTCTCCCACTAAAAAACACAAACAAATCAAAGAAGAACTACGGTGTTATAATTCCTTCATTGGATATGTAGGCAAAGGGTCGCGAAACCCTCACGAACGCAATAATCGAAAACCTTTCATTTCCCCTTAAGCAAGCATAGTTGTAGATAAACACACCCTTTAAGACAAACAAACAAAATGGATCCCGTTGAGTACAACGGATGTGAGGGGTGCTAATACCTTCCCCTCGCGTAACCGTCTCCCTTACCCTTTCTCTTGGTCGCAAGACCATCTTATCCATTCCCTTGTGGTTTTATCGATATTTCCCCTTCCTTCGGGATAAATAAAGTTAGGTGGCGGCTCTGTGTTTTCTGCCGGTAGCTTCAGCTGGCGACTCTGCTGGGGACTTTTTAGCGAGTCTCTCCTAGTTTTGTTTACTTGTCTTTTTGGGTGTTTATTTATTTGCTTTATCTTGCTTTACTGTTTTATTTCTTTATTTATTCTTTTGTATATATTGCATATTTGTTTCTACTCACATATTCTGGATATATTGTGTTGTTGGGTTTGATGAGTCCTCTACCTGGACTTGGGTTACACATAGGATTAGGACGGGCGGTATAGTCATATTAACTTTGAGGGAGTAATCCCGAAGAAGGAGGCATGAGAATCCCCCACTCAGTGGAGGTCCCCTTGAAGGTAATGATGTTTACCGAGTAATCGGGAAGACGTCATTGCGTTCGACCTGGGAACTCGAGAAGCTGAGGGCCGTAGAACCATTAACCCATCTTGGCCTTTTAGGTGCAATTCGGAGACTATAACGGAGTAATCCGGAAGTAGTTGTCACGCGATATTGCGCTCGGACGAGTTTTTCCTGCGAATATTATTGATTACCAAGTAATTGGGACGTCAGTAATATCCAAAGGAAGAATGTAGACTTCGGGAACTCGTTAGAACCTTGTTCGGCAGGTGATAAACCCCTAGTACATACCTCATGGGTGGTTACTCTGACTCCATGCCTGTGACGTCAGACTTTTGATCCTGTTACTTTCAACCTATGCAACGGACTACGCAATGTTATCCGGAATATGTGGAGCTGAGACTTCATGCATATCATACCATAACATCATATCATCATATATATCTCATATCTAGAGAAATCCAAAGACAAGTCTTGTTGGTATAACTTTTCAAAAGGGAAATTTTTAAAAAAATAGATGAGTCTTTGGGTCTCATTAGAAATGAAGATAAAGCATTTATCCATACTACCATGCATTCATTTTTCACAGTAAAAACTCATTGGGGTCCCCTTTCACAGAATCCAATAAACAGCAAAGACGACTCATCCACATCCTTACCGCACCAGAGGCAACCAGCAAAGGCTAATGGATCTTTTTGAAGAGAATCAGAATGCACTCCGTCGGGATATGGACACTATGGGTACCCGCATGGATCAACTCATGGAAACTCTGCATGCCGTGATTAAGGGTCAAGAAGAACTACACCAGAGTGTTTCCAAGCTCACTACTTCCACTCCTTCCACTTCTGCTAATGGGAGAAATGACAATGCTAATGTTGAGACTCCTACCGGTGCTCCTAGGAATGATGTCGACGATCATCATGATGTTATTGATCTTGATGAACCCCAAGTGAATCTTGCTGTCGGGGTTGCCAAAACTACGAAGATGCATCATGCCCTTGAAGAGCGACTTAGAGCCATGGAAGGAACCAAGGCGTCCAGATTCAAAACTGCTGCAATGTGCCTCGTGCCTGGGGTAGTCATTCCTCCTAAGTTTGAAGTCCCAGAGTTTGACAAGTACAAAGGCACTTCTTGCCCAGAGACACATCTCCGTTCCTATTGTCGCAAGATGGCGGCCTATGCTGGAAATGAACCTTTGCTCATGCATTTCTTACAGGACAGCTTGACCGGGGCATCCTTGGATTGGTATATGCAATTGGAAAGATCCCATGTCGGTACTCGGGGAGAGCTTGCCGATGCTTTTCTGAAACATTACCATTACAATACTGCTATGGCTCCGAGCCGTATTCAGCTCAGGGGATCGTACAAAAGTCTGAAGAATCTTTCAAAGAATACGCTCAGAGATGGCGCAAACTAGCTGCAAGGGTCCAACCTCCTCTTTTGGACCGTGAGTTGATTGATCTGTTTACGGGTACTCTACGGGGCCCTTATCTCCAGCATATGCTCAGTAGCACTTCTACTTCATTTTCTGATATGGTCATCATTGGTGAACGTGTTGAGACATGTATTAAGGCTGGAATGATTCAAGGTGTTCCTAATAATGCTAACAACAATGCAGGCATTAATAGGAAACCATTTTCTGGTTTTAGCAAGAAAAAAGAGGGCGAGACCAGTGCCATCACCGTCAACCAAGGAAGAGCTCCCACATTTCCTCAAGTTCGATTCCCTTATTTTCCTACACCTGCTGTTGTTCCCAACCAGTTTGTTCCGCAAGTATACGCTGCTACAACTCCAGCACCTTGGATGGCCCAACAACGACCTTTCTCTCAGCAACCACATTATGTTCCTCAACAACAGTTTGCACCTCCTACAACTTATCAACAACCAAATCAACATCTCCAAGGACAAAGAGCTCCTCCAAGACAGAGAGCCCCTGAAAGAAGGTTTGATCTCATTCCCATGTCCTATGCTCAGCTTCTCCCACAGTTACTTGCTAGCCAATTGGTTCAATTGCGCGAACTCGGTCCACCGCCAATTCCTCTCCCTAGGGGATATGATAATAATGCTCATTGTGAATTCCACTCTGGTGCCCCAGGCCATACCATTGAAAATTACAGGGCTTTCAAGTGCAAAGTTCAAGATCTCATCGATGCGAAAGCCATCAACTTCAACCCTGTTGGTCCGAATATCCAAAATAATCCTATGCCTCCTTATCAAGGGGGAACAATCCATGCTATTGAAGAAGTTAATGAACGGGTTTTGGTGTCAAAGGTTGATGAAATTAAGATATCTTTGGAAACTGTCAAAGAACATTTGTTAAAGCATGGGGTGCTACAAGAACTCCATGACTTCTTCTTAACCTGTTCTTCCAAACCAGAAGAGTGTGATGAGTTGAAGATGGCCATCCAACAGTTGATCGATGAAGGTGTCTTACAGATAGAGAAAGTGTTCCGAGAAGAAGAAATTGATGTTCTGGAAATCCCCTACTATACGAGAAGTTTTTCAGCCACCCCTGGTGTTCCTTTAACAATTCAGGTTCCTATTACCCCCACAATGATTCAAGCTCATATTCCCCCTACAAGCAGCGACTTGAAAGCGGTGCCATGGGAGTACAATGTATTCTACCTTCATGGAAAGAGGTATGAGTGTCCTCTGGTAGGTGACAAGAATGTTACCAACATTGCGGGAACAAGTAACATGACTCGCAGTGGTCAGATCTTTTCTCCTCCACCCCCACCTCCTAAGGAAACTAACAGTGAAGCTCTAGCTAAGGCTAAGGGAAAGCAAGCAATGGATAACCCACCCGGACTTTCGGAAGGACAAGAAGCGGAGCAACTTTTGAGAATTCTCAAGCGGAGTGATTACAAAGTAGTGGACCAGCTCAATCAGACACCATCCAAGATTTCCATCTTATCTCTCCTTTTGTATTCAGAGGCCCATCGCAACGCCTTATTGAAGACTTTATGTTCCACTCATGTTACCCAAGACATCTCTGTGGCCCAGTTTGAAGGAATAGTCACCAATATTGCTGTGGGAAATTGTTTGGGTTTCTGCGATGATGAACTCCCAATTGAAGGCAGAGCCCACAATAAAGCGCTACATGTTTCTATGAAGTGTTTGGACACTGTTCTATCTCGAGTTTTGTTGGATACAGGTTCTTCACTCAATGTGATGTCTAAGCTTACCTTGTTTAAGTTGAATATGGATGGAGTAATGATGAGGCCCTCCACTCTAAATGTTCGGGCGTTTGATGGTTCGAGAAGACCGGTGGATGGAGAAGTTGATTTTCCTGTCAAGATTGGTCCCCACACTTTCTATTTGTCCTTCTATATTATGGACATTCGTCCATCCTATACTTGCCTCTTGGGTCGTCCGTGGATTCATGTAGCAGGAGCTGTGACATCTACCCTTCATCAACGCCTGAATTTTGTTGTGAATGACCAAGTTGTCGTCGTTTGCGGTGAAGAGGACATAGTGATCAATAATCTGACAACCTATCGTTATGTGGAAGTGGAAGGTGAGGTGCATGAGTTTCCCTTTCAAGCTCTGGAGATTGTTTCTGTTGACAGAATCCCCGTCATGGAATGTAAGAAGACGGAGATACCCCTAGCCTCTTTGAAGGATGCCAAAGCCCTCATAGAAGCTAGACCTCCCCAGGACAGTTGGGGCAATTTGATTGAGGTTCCAGAGAAGAAAGATCGTTTCGGTCTTGGGTATCATCCATCATCCTCCGTACAATCTGGTAGGGTTCCTCTCAAAGGGCAGAAGGTTCCTCCAATTTCTGAAGTGTTTGTCAGTGCTGGTGTGAGCAAAGAAGGACAGGTACTCGCCACAGATGCCGAAGGTGACGAGGAGGATATTTCAAGATTTATCTATCAAGTGGCACCAGACCAGGAGCTCAGCAATTGGACCGCCACCAACATCCCTGAAGTTGTTTCCCTTGATATGTAATTTTTTGTTTCCATTTTAAGTCATATGTCCTTCCCAAGGCATACTGACGGCTTGTAGAAGGGGCCCCTTTATGTTTCAATCTTTGTTTAACCATGAATGAAAAAATCGCACTTTCGCATACAATTTTGTTCTCTGTCTTTTCTTTTACTTTTACTTTTTCAAAATAAAAATGGCAATACTTTTCTTTTCCTACTTTAAATTTTCCTTTGCACTTTCTAAAAATAAAACATAAAATCATCGATCATGCAGATCCATCTCGGACTCTGTTGGAAATGATAATACTATGGTTCCTTATATCCTTGAGAATTCAGTTGATCATGCTAACGAAGATAATGGGGAAGATTTTGAAGTGCCTGAAGAACTAGCCAGGCTCTTGAGACAGGAAGAGAAAGTCATCCAGCCGTATCAAGAAGAAACAAAAGTTGTCAATCTCGGTACTGAAGAGGTAAAAAGAGAAGTCAAGATAGGGGCCGCCTTGCAAAGTAAAGAGAAGAAGGGGCTGATTGAATTGCTTCAAGAGTATGCTGACATCTTCGTTTGGTCGTATGAAGACATGCCCGGCTTAGACACTAATATAGTAATGCACAGATTTCCACTCAAGCCAGAATGTCCTCCTGTAAAGCAAAAACCAAGAAGGACCAGACCTGACATGGCCTTGAAGATCAAAGAAGAGGTTCAGAAACAACTCGAAGCAGGTTTCCTGTCTGTGATAAACTACCCGCCTTGGATTGCTAACATTGTGCCCATACCCAAGAAGGATGGCAAGGTACGTATGTGTGTTGACTACCGAGACTTGAATAGAGCAAGCCCGAAGGATGATTTCCCGCTGCCTCATATTGATGTATTGGTTGATAATACTGCTCAGTCTTCGGTGTTTTCCTTTATGGATGGTTTCTCTGGATACAATCAGATAAAGATGGCTCTGGAAGACATGGATAAAACAGCTTTCACAACTCCTTGGGGTACCTTTTGCTACAAGGTCATGCCTTTTGGTCTTAAAAACGCTGGTGCGACATATCAGCAAGCTATGGTGACTCTCTTTCACGACATGATTCATAAAGAAGTCTAGGTGTATGTGGATGACATGATTGCAAAGTCACAGACTGAGGAAGAACATTTGGTTCATTTGAAGAAGTTGTTTGATCGGTTGCGAAAGTTTAGGTTAAGGCTTAATCCCAACAAATGCACCTTTGGGGTTCAGTCGGGCAAGTTACTTGGTTTTATCGTGAGTCAACGAGGAATCGAAGTTGATCCAGACAAAGTAAAAGCAATACAAGATATGCCGGCACCGAAAAGTGAGAAGGAAGTACGAGGTTTCCTTGGAAGGTTGAATTACATAGCCAGGTTCATTTCCCATCTCACTGCTACCTGTGAACCCATCTTTAAACTGTTACGCAAGAATCAGGATGTCCATTGGGATGAGAGTTGTCAAGAAGCTTTCGAGAAGATTAAGCAGTATCTTCAAGAACCACCAATACTCATACCACCAGTTCCTGGGAGACCTCTCATTATGTATTTGATTGTGCTTGAAGGATCTATGGGTTGTGTGCTCGGACAACATGATGATACTGGACGAAAAGAACACGCCATTTACTATTTGAGCAAGAAGTTTACTGATTGTGAATCAAGGTATTCCTTACTTGAGAAGACTTGTTGTGCTCTTACGTGGGTAGCCCGATGTTTGAGGCAATATATGTTGACACATTCTACACTTCTGATATCTAAGATGGACCCAATAAAGTACATCTTTGAGAAACCAGCACTTACGGGCAGATTGGCTCGGTGGCAAATGCTTTTGTCCGAGTATGACATCCAGTACGTCACACAAAAGGCCATCAAAGGTAGCATTCTTGCTGATCATCTCGCTCATCAACCATTGGAAGAATATCAGCCCATGAAGTTTGACTTTCCAGACGAGGATATTATGAAACTTGATGACAATGAAGGACCTGAACCAGGGGAGCGATGGACTCTCACGTTCGACGGTGTGTCAAATGCTATGGGTCACGGTATTGGGGCAGTTCTGACCTCTCCACACAACACACATATACCCTTCACTGCCAGATTATGTTTTGATTGCACGAATAATGTTGCTGAGCATGAAGCTTATGTGATGGGCCTTGAAGCCGCCATTGATTTGAAGATCAAGATTCTTGAAGTTTATGGGGACTCTGCCTTAGTGATACATCAAGTACGGGGTGATTAGGATACACGGCACCCCAATTTAGTTCCATACAGGGATTACATCATTGAGTTGTTGCCCGCTTTCGATGAAGTCACTTTTGAGCACATTCCTAAAGAAGCAAATCAACTGGCAGACGCTCTGGCCACTTTAGCAGCAATGTTCAAAGTCAATTACCCGAATCATGCACCCAGTATAAGGATCTGTCGTTACCAGGAGCCTTCACATATTTTCCCTGCTCATTGTCTTACAACTGAAGATGTATCGGACGAAAAGCCGTGGTATTTCTACATTAAAAGATATCTTGAGAAGCAAGAGTTCCTCGAAGGTGCTACGATTTGTGATAAGAGGACTCTCAGAAGGTTGGCATCTAAGTTTTTATTGTCAGGAGACGTTCTGTACAAGAGGAACTATGATTCAATTCTGCTCAGATGCGTGGATAGACACGAAGCAGAATCCATTATACGAGAAATACACGAGGGCTCTTTTCAGACTCATGCCAGTGGGCATTCCATGGCCAAGAAAATCCTATGAGCAGGTTATTTCTGGATGACAATGGAGAGTGACTGTTGTGTATATGCCAAAATGTGTCATAAATGTCAGGTTTACGCAGACATGATACATGTTCCTCCCACTCCTTTGAATGTGATGACTTCACCATGGCCCTTTGCAATGTGGGGCATCGACATGATTGGACGCATTGAGCCGAGCGCTTCAAATGGACACCAGTTTATCCTCGTTGCTATTGACTTCTTCACCAAGTGGGTGGAAGCGGCTTCATACAAAAATGTGACCAAGCAAGTTATCACTTGTTTTATCAAAAGAGAGATCATATGCCGATATGGAACTCCTAACAAGATAATCACTAATAACGGGTCAAACCTCAACAACAAAATGATGAAGGAAATGTGTGAAGAATTCAAGATTGAGCACCATAATTCATCACCCTATCGGCCAAAGATGAATGGGGCAGTCGAAGCTGCTAACAAGAACATAAAGAAGATCATCCAGAAGATGGTGAGAACATACAAAGATTGGCATGAGATGTTGCCCTTTGCCCTGCATGGCTATCGAACTTCGGTGCGTACTTCCACTGGGGCAACTCCGTTTTCACTAGTCTACGGTATGGATACGGTACTCCCAGTCGAAGTGGAAATTCCTTCCTTAAGGGTCCTGATGGATACTAAACTTGATGAAGCATAATGGATTCAAACGAGACTCGACCAACTCAATCTCATCGAAGAAAAGCGCCTGGCAGCCATTTGTCATGGTCAGTTATACCAACAGCGTCTCAAGAGGGAATTTGACAAGAAGATTCGGCCTCGAGAGTTCCACTCAGGTGACCTGGTCTTAAGAAAGATTCTCCCAATCCACACTGATCCAAGGGGCAAGTGGACTCCCAACTATGAGGGATCGTACATCGTGAAGAAATCTTTCTCAGGAGGTGCTCTAATCCTGACAAACATGGATGGGGAAGACGTTCCGCTTCCAGTCAATTCAGACTCAGTCAAAAAATACTACGCATGAAAGGACCCGCTAAGTCGAAAAACCGAAAGGGCGGCTTAGGAAAAAGTTAGGGCTAAAAAAGAAAAAAAAGAATAACCTGCTAAGTCGAAAATCCGAAAGGGCGACTTAGGCAAAAAATGGGTGTCCCGGTGGATTGATAACCCGAAAGGGCGATCCAGGCAAAAATTAGGGACAGAAAGCGAGAGGCTGCAGTCTGAATTTTCTTCACGTACACCCTCTTAGTGCGAGATGGCTCGATCTAACTATTATCCTTTGGAAGCACGACACTAGGACGACCCGGGATATGAGAACTATAGCAATATCAGTTTTAACGGAAATTCGAGATTTTCTTATTGCCATTTTACTCGTTGTATTTCTTTTCCGCGACTCCCTCATTTAGGAGTTGTTTCTATGTACGGATGCCCATTCACGGGCCAAACTCATTAATAAAATTTTCCCTTCCATTAAAAATCCTTGTTATGTTCTTTTACTTTATTTTTCGTATGCGAATTGTGATTTAAATTCTTTGTTAAACATTGCATTGAAAACTATAAGTCAATAATAATCACGAGTTGAGATGTGAAACACTACATTACATGGATACGAAGGCATCCTAAAGGATTGTTGTGGCGTTCAAGTGTTCGCTCTTCTGGGCAGGTAGCAAGTCATAACGGTCACCTTGACCAAGATTTCATCCTCGTCGCCACCCTACAAATTAACCAAGCGCCCGATCCTCCAACACCGAGAAACTTGGGGCATTGGTTGAGATCCATGTCTATTCTTTAGTTATTCGCAAGAACCCAATCCATGAAGGAAGTCAGATCAAGCTACTCCTCGTCAACAAGATTCAATCCCCGGTGAGCTCGACAAGGATGTAACTCATTTCTCTCAAATTCAAGCACCCGTCCATATTGGTACCTAAAGATGATGGACAACAGATCCCGATGAGTTTTTGACATTTTGCATACAATAATCATCGCGACATACTGCATCGCATCCTCAAACGCATAGCATATCCATGGATCATCATGTCACACTTCAAATGCATATGAAGCATGAGCCAAATCAATCCCAAATCAACAAAACATCCTCACAAAAATTTCATCCTCATAATTCCCAGTTAACATCTGTTATTACATTACCAACTAAAATAAACCATGGTGCCAGTACGTCGTACTTCTCCCCAACTCTCAATGTTCACGTTATCTTTCATAGGGTCGTAGGTCGCTCGTAGGTCTTACCCTTATTTTATCTTTCATAGGGTCGTAGGTCGCTCGTAGGTCTTACCCTCATTTTATCTTTCAAAGGGTCGTAAGTCGCTCGTAGGTTTTACCCTCATAGCTATCTTTCATAGGGTCGTAGGTCGCTCGTAGGTCTTACCCTCACGTTATTTTTGCTAGGGTCATAGGTCGCTCGTAGGTCTTACCCTCACGTTATCTTTCATAGGGTCGTAGGTCGCTCGTAGGTCTTACCCTCATTTTATCTTTCATAGGGTCGTAGGTCGCTCGTAGGTCTTACCCTCATTTTATCTTTCATAGGGTCGTAGGTCGCTCGTAGGTCTTACCCTCATTTTATCTCTCTCATAGGGTCGTAGGTCGCTCGTAGGTCTTACCCTCATTTTATCTCTCATAGGGTCGTAGGTCGCTCGTAGGTCTTACCCTCATTTTATCTTTCATAGGGTCGTAGGTCGCTCGTAGGTCTTACCCTCATTTTATCTTTCATAGGGTCGTAGGTCGCTCATAGGTCTTACCCTCATTTTATCTTTCATAGGGTCGTAGGTCACTCGTAGGTCTTACCCTCATTTTATATTTCAAAGGATCGTAGGTCGCTCGTAGGTCTTACCCTCATTGTTATCTTTCATAGGGTCGTAGGTCGCTCGTAGGTCTTACCCTCATGTTATCTTTCATAGGGTCGTAGGTCGCTCGTAGGTCTTACCCGCATGTTATCTTCTATAGGGTCGTAGGTCGCTCATAGGTCTTACCCTCACGTTATCTTTCATAGGGTCGTAGGTCGCTCGTAGGTCTTACCCTCGCGTTATCTTTCATAGGGTTGTAGCTCACCCGTAGGTCTTACCCTCACTTTACCTTTTCTCTGGGGTCATAGATCGTACGTCTATCTTTACCCGTTGTCTTTACCTTTCTTTGTGGGTCGTGAAATACCGCTTGATAGGTTCTCTGTCATCATCAAGTTCTACTCATTGCATTTAAGTTATCATTTGGTCAAGTAATTCTACTTTCAGTCATCACGACATCGTCAACCATATCTTTTCAGTCGCTTTACTACTCAAAAAAAAAAACTTGTATTGGCACCGTTACCCCAGTACGAGCTACCCTTTTTTCAACCATCATGACCAGTCCACCAGAAGACCAGTTTGTCTTTCCCCAAGCAGACATTCACACCAGTGAATAACACTCACACTATATCTCCAGGGCAAACTTCGGGTCCTGGTATTTAATCATCTTCCACCTTGAACTTCCGAAAGGCTGACGCCAATCTCACATTCAGGTTTAAGACGATTAAATAGGGGCAGCTGTCGTACCCCAAATTTGCCCTATCTCTTTTATTCTTGTCTGGCTTTGAACTTTGCATTCCATTTGCATCATTTCATCATTCAGTTATTTGCATATCCCGTATCTCAGGGAATCAGGCACTTTGGTTTGAAGTATTAGGGCTACGCCCTCTTTTGGTCTAATCTTGTTTTGAGGTTTTTCTTATCAGGTGAAAAGGAAGCACATCTGATTCTTGATTAGCAGGTTGTGGAATGAATTTTGTCATCACGTTACAAGGTTGGTTCTTGCTCAATTCTATCAGAGCCTGGGCTAGGGTTTATTTCCCTATGTGTGCTGGTCAGGATTCTCAGGGTTTAAGTCTGCACGAGTATAATTGGATCATATTGGATTTTCAAGCATCAAGTCAAAGAGAAACTATTGAAAGAGAAAAACAGATAAAAGATGATTTTCAAAAGTTTGGAGGAAAACAGGTCTCCTTCGATTCAGTACCCTTCGACTGACTCTTGGCCTCTTTCGAATCTGGACATTTTTGCCTCCTATATGCCTACTTTCGATTGGACAAGTGCTGCCTGCAAGCCTTCTTTCGATTGGACAAAGTTTACTGCCTGCATGCCTGTTTTGATTGGACAAGTTTGCTGCCTGCAAGCATGTTTCGTTTGGGCAATAGCCTCCCTTTGATCCACCAGCTTCGATGGGCAATACAGTCTCTTTAGATCAACAGCTTCGATGGGAAATGGTCCCCCTTCGATTCACAAGCTTCGATGGGCAGTACAGTCTCCTTCGATTCACAAGTTGGACCACTGTACTGCCAAACACAAAACTGCTGCACAGTCCTGCACCCACCTACCACTACGATCCAAAACACTACTGAGCCTGCTACAACAATCTTGTACTTGCCCAAAAAGGAGTGCACAAGAGTTGCGTAGAAGAAAGGATCGAAACAGCATTCCCAAACTGTTCAAACATTATTTCCCCCCCCCCCCCCAAAAACTTCAGCAAATCCGCCTATAAATACAAGGCTTCACAACATGAAAAAAGGGGACTTGAGGGCCAGACGAATCTCTGCAGAAAACTTCTCAAACCACAAAATTCTCAAGTTCATTCAAACACTTGAGAAATCCAAAACATCCAGAAATCTCAAACACTTGAGAAATTCAAACACATCCATAAATTCAAACACATCCAGAATCAAACACTTATCCAGAATCCAAACCCAGAATCACACTCATCCCCTTCGAACCAAAAGTAAACCCCCTGTACCTTGTTACCATTCGAATCCAGCAGGAAATACTTCACGCTTGTCATCCCCTTTCGAATCCAGCCTCAAAGGCCAACCCCTGGTCCCTCACTTCGAATCCAGGAGCGCTCCAGGCAACCACCTTACTGCCCAACACACGCTCCAGCCCCAAGCAAGGTAAGCCATCCTTAACCTCGAACCCCTTTCATTTCTAGCATAACATGTACATAGCACTTTGGCTGTTTTCGTTTCCACCTAATTAATATGTTTTCAGAGCTAACCCCCTTTTGTTTTGCTGTTTGTTTATTTAAATATGCATCAAGTGTTAACTGATTGTAAAGCAATATTAGCATGGCCTTATTCCATGTTACTGTTCAAAAAGTTCAAACGAAAGAAACAGGAAACAGGAGTATGAAACGAAGCCTTTGGTTTCCATACTAAGTCCGGGCTCAATCGAAAGACATTCCCTCACTGACTTCCTGGCCCAATCGAAGAAGGCAACAAGGCAGACTTCGCCACACATTGACTTCTAGGCCAATCGAAGGACAGAACCTCACTGGTGCCAGCCCCCAGTCGAAGGATGCAACTCACTAGTGCCAGCCCCAGTCGAAGGATACAACTGGCTAAGTCCAGACTCAGACGAAGGACACTCCCTTGCTGGTGTCAGCCCCCAATCGAAGTACAGGACCTTGCTGCTGCCTTTTCCCAATCGAAGTACAGGACCTTGCTGCTGCCTTTGCCCAATCGATGGACAGGACTTCGCCTCTGTCAGGGCCCAATCGAAAGACGTGACTTTGTTGTTGCCAGCCCCAATCGAAGGAGGCCAACAGAATGCCAGTCGAAGGCTGCTCCTGCCAGAATCGAAAGACACTTATTTTTTTCTTGCTTTTGTCTTTTTTTCATTTTTTATGATGTTTGATACGGTTGTAATAGCGTAGGATCTTATCTTTCTGCATTTTATTTACTTTATACCAATGCTAGTAATTAGGCAAGATAAAAATCAACAAATAAACAAACCAATCAAAAATAAAAAAAAACACTCTTTAATCCTTACTTAAATATAAAACCCCCGAAACATTCACAAATCAAAAAAATCCAAAAACACTCTTTAATCATTACTTGAATTTACTTTAAAACATGCAAAAACACTCAACAAATCAAAACTTCCCCAAAGGGCATGTTATCTCCGTTCTACCGCGATATCGGCCGTGCCTATTGCTGGAAAGCGTGCGTTAACGTCGCCCACTAAAAAACACAAACAAATCAAAGAAGAACTACGGTGTTATGATTCCTTCATTGGATACGTAGGAAAAGGGTCGTGAAACCCTCACGAATGCAATAATCGAAAACCTTTCATTTCCCCTTAAGCAAGCATAGTTGTAGATAAACACACCCTTTAAGACAAACAAACAAAATGGATCCCGTTGAGCACAACGGATGTGAGGGGTGCTAATACCTTCCCCTCGCGTAACCGACTCCCTTACCCTTTCTCTTGGTCGCAAGACCATCTTATCCATTCCCTTGTGGTTTTATCGATGTTTCCCCTTCCTTCGGGATAAATAAAGTTCGGTTGCGGCTCTGTGTTTTCTGCCGGTAGCTTCATACATGACTATGTTGAGATCTTTGCTTAGTCTTATGAAGAGATGCCAGTGCTTGATACTGACATTATGGTTCAATTTTTGTCGATGAAGGAAGGTTTCCCTCCTATAAAGCAGAAGGTTCATTGTAAGCATCTCGAGATGTCTGAAAATATCAAAGTTGAGGTCATGAAGTAGTTCAATGCATGTTTATTAGTTATTATGTCCTATCCTCAGTGGGTTGAAAATATGGTGCTAGTACCTAAGAAAGACGGTAAGGAGCATATACGTATAGACTACAGGGATTTGAATAGGGTGAGCCCTAAAGATGACTTTCCGCTTCCACATATTGATGTTCTAGTTGACAACACTGCTCAGTGTAACACCCTCTAAAACCCCGAATAAAATTTCGCAATAAATTAAAATCATAATTTCAGAGTACATGTATTAACGAGGATGTCACAATTCTCTTTTAATAAAAACAAGTTCCTGTCATGCATAACATAGAAGCAACTCATACATGTTTACACAGCGGAATAATTTAATTAACAAAACCAATGTTATAATACTTTCAAAATCATCAGGGATTAACACCTGGAAAATATCAACATCACATTATAACAAACATAAGGAAATAAACGAGTCTGACTAAAGCAGATCGACAAACAAAAGTTCCCGGAGTTACAACTATCAGAGCATGACCCGGACAATACTTAAACAGAAATAAACTAGAAACAACAAGCCTTCGCCAAGCACCTGAACGAAGCTCCTCAATCTGAAATATTCAACAGTAAGGGTGAGCATCTCAATTATACATTTGATTATACGTTCATAACAATCAATTCAGAAAAATCATAAGCATCACCCAAACAGTTAACACGATTCATAGTTTACGAAAACCTTTACAATTCATATATTCATAATATCTTACTTTTCATATTTATAATTAACATCAAACATCGTTAACAATTTAGCAACAATACATGCCTACAATCAATTTAATACAACATTGGAAAATCATCCATTCATGTTATATTCAATGTAATGCAACACACCCATGCATGTGGTACCATTTTACCGCCCCATTAAATCTCGGGTCACGGATAACACACCGTTCCATTATATCGCGGACACGGCTACCACCTCAACATTCCATTAAATCGCGGACACGTATATTGGCCACCGTGTTAATTCCACACAATGGGAATTAACAAATGCAACATGATATGTACAGTATGTAACACTCAGCATACTATTAACATCAATAAACCATATCATGTAACATCAACAATATCAAATACAACACGATATGAATAGCATGTAATCACTCAGCATACTATTAAACATCAACCAATCATATCAAGTTATATCATAATCCATGCTTGATAACATTATTTAAAAGCATGACAATAAAATCCACATAGTGTTGGTATCATAACATACAACATTATTCGATACAAGCCTCCACAACACTATGCATATCATTAAGCAGCATGTTCAAAACTAACAAACACTGCACATTAAACAAAATCATTCCTGTACATCACAACAAAGCACAGAAAACAAAGTTCAGAAAACAACACAGGAGGTTTAACACGGGTGCCCGTGTAAATCAACACTGCCCGTGTTGAAATGTGTCCAGAAACACGTTATTTTGCCAATACAGGGGATCAACACGGGTGCTCGTGTGAATCAACACGGCCCGTGTTGAAATGTGTCTGGAAACACATTTTTTTGACAATACAGTGAATCAACACGGGTGCCCGTGTGAATCCACACGGCCCGTGTTGATGAGCGCGAGCCTAGAAATTCCTGTACCTGCAGCAGCTCAGAACAGCAGCCAAACACGAAAAATACCAGCCAAAACGCACATTTCGGTACATAACAACATCAATTATGCATAACTCAAAGCAACACATCAATTGGAAACACAATTCCCTTCTACGTTAGTCAATTTCCAATCTTAAGGACAGCATTATTTCACTTAAGGTCCTATTTTTCAAATCATACACAACTCAGAATTTTTGTCTCAAAACATCCTATTTTATCAACCATTCTTTCATCAACAACAAGTTTTATAAAATTGACCTTAAGTTACATATTACCCGTCCTTTAGGGAAATTCTAACAACATCAAGGTTATCCCTAGAACACCTAAGGTAAATTCACGATCATACAATTTCGATCTAAATCAACAATAGGGATTAATTTCTTAATCGATTCACAACCTTTAGGGAACCTAATCCTTCCTAACGAAATTCGACCCTAAAGTTATCAATCACTAAGAACATCAGAGAAAATGGGGTTATCCTACGATTACCCAACCAATTGCATCTAAACCCATAAGCAAATATAAATTGAGTAGTAGCCCCCCTTACCTTATCAAATTGCAGCTTCGAACTCTTGAGCGATTGTTCGTCGTTCTTCAGAGCTCCAATCCCAAATATCTCCAAACACTTCACTTGGATAATCTGCAGCTCCTGCAACTTCCTCGATCAATCTTCTCATTCTTCTCCTTTCTCTTCTTTACACGTTCTCTGAGTTCCAAAATCCCAAAATCTCAGTTTTACGTGAAAGTGAGCAAAAGTGACATATAAGTCCCAAATAACATTTTACTTCACTTGCACCCCCTCTTTTACCAATAACATCATAAGCCCAATAACCTTCAATCCTTATTTTTTTTCTACAATTATTTATAAAATAAATAATAATCCTTTTATTTTATATTAACCCAAATAAAATAATTTTATTGGTTTCAAATAAAATAACTCTTATTAAGATAATTCCAAATAAATAGAACTGGGGTGTTACAACTCTCCCCCACTAAAAGAGTTTTCATCCTCGAAAACATACCTTAGACGAAAAGTTCCGGAAACGCCTCTTTCATCTGGCTCTCCAATTCCCATGTAACATTTCCACCTGCTGGGCCTCCCCAAGCTGCCTTTACCAAAGCTATCTCTTTACCTCTAAGTTGTTTCAATTCCCGATCTTCTATCCTCATAGGCAATGTTTCCACCGTCAGGTTATCCCTCACCTGAATATCATCTACTTGGATCACATGAGATGGGTCTGAAATATATCTCCTCAGCTGAGAAACATGAAAAACATCATGCAAATTTGCAAGACTCGGCGGTTAAGAAATACGATAAGCAACTCCTTCAACTCTTTCCGTAATCTGAAACGGACCAATAAAATGCGGAGTCAACTTCTTAGATTTCAATGCTCGACCAATACCCGTCATCGGAGTAACTCTCATAAACACATGATCTCCAGCACTGAATTCTAATTTCTTCCTCCTCTTATCATGATAACTTTTCTGACGACTCTGAGAAGAACTCATATTCTCTTGAATCAATTTGATCTTTTCAGTAGTTTGCTGAACAATCTCTGGCCCAATTACTGAACTTTCTCCAGATTCATACCAACACAAAGGCGTTCTACATCTCCGACCATACCATGCTTTGAACGGAGCCATACCAATACTCGAATGGTAACCGTTGTTATAAGTAAATTCAATCAGTGGTAAATAACTATCCCAAGATCCACCATTCTCTAATGCACAAGCACGCAATAAATCTTCTAATGATTGAATCGTCCTCTCAGTCTGTCCATCAGTCTGAGGATGATAAGCCGAACTCAACCTCAACTTAGTGCCCAAAGCCTTCTGCAATCCTTCCCAAAATTTTGAAGTAAACCTCGGATCTCTATCCGACACAATACTAGAAGTAACTCCATGCAAACTTACTATCTTCTCAATGTATAACTGTGCTAGTCTCTCCATTGGGTAATCCATTCGCACCGGTATAGAATGAGCAGACTTCGTTAGTCTATCCAAAATACCCCATATCGCTTCACAAGTCTTAGGAGTCCTCGGCAACCCAGATACAAAATCCATAAAAATACTGTTTTTATCCATTCGGAATTCACCTCCTTGACCTTGATTGATCAATGTCAATTTATCAACTAGATTAACATCAGATTTCTGCCCAATCCTGATCTCTTCTAGTATAACACTAGTCAGCTTCAACATACCCAACCTGACACCCTTCAGAGTACTTTCACATACTAAGCTTAAATCTCTGAATTGCTCAATTAAATCCAATTCACGAACCATCATCATAGACACATGCAATGATTTCCTGCTCAAAGCATCTGTAACTACATTTGTCTTACCAGGATGGTAAACCAAACAAAAATCATAATCTTTGAGAAATTCTAACCATCTTCTCTGCCTCATGTTAAGCTCTTTCTGATCGAAAAGATATTTCAAACTCTTATGATCACTATACACCTCTAATCTCGAACCATACAGATAATGTCTTCACAACTTCAAAACGAACATAACTGCCGCCAATTCTAAGTCATGAGTATGATAGTTTCTTTCATGCACTTTCAGTTGTCTCGGAGCATCAGCCACTTCTTCCCGATTCTGCATTACACTCTGCACTAATCCCATCAAGGATGCATCACAATACACAACAAAGTTCTGCCGGATTGGCAACTCAAAATAGGCACACTAGTTAACCTCTTCTTCACCTCTTGAAATCCTTATTCACACTTAGAGTACCAATATACGTTGGACCCTTTCTTACTTAGGATCAACACAATACCATCACAGAAATCACATGTCCACGAGAATTAACTTTACTTAACCAGGATACATATGAAATCACTTCTCTTTCAATAATTCTCAAAACAATTCTCGAGATATTCCAACTATTCATCTTCATCCTTGAAGTAAATCAGAATATCCTCCATCAGTACTACCACAACTTACCAAAATTCTTCGCACTGAACCTTACCTCAGATAAACACTTTACCCCATTTCAACAACACAGCAGTGCTCAACTAAGCTCAACAAGTTTCTAATCACTATAATCGGTCTGGTAATTCTCCATATAGAATCTCATCTACCGGGATGGATTCACACATACCACCATCTGGAACATCATACTCATAACTCGCTTCTTTAAACCGAAGTCACACTTTGCTAGCTTAGCACCAAGTCTAATCTCTGTCAATTCCCAACACGAGATTTGTAATTACTCCATCAGTCCTTATCCTGAATTGAATAAACCAGAAGGTTTATAATAACGTCACACATATTCTTATACGCCACAACATTCAAGTCTAGACTTCATTTCTTATGAATTATTTACTTGCCTAACAGAACTCTTGTATCGTCAGAATCCATACAAGTTCTCACTTCCAATCATGGAAAACCAATCTTCCTTCTCGAATCCCCGCTACAGGGAAGCATATCCATCACACTCTTAGCCCACGAGATTCACAAAACAACCAAGTCCAACTAATACCAACCAATCCAGTTTAACACGAAGGTAGACTTCATAATTCCACAAGTACTCCACATTCTCAATATATCATCGTTTACTCTTGTTGGACCTTAGTTCACACTTACAGAACTACTGCTAGCTTCAGAGTGTCACTAGGAATTCATAAACCACTAATACAACACTATCTGTCGCTACACCTTCACTTTCTAGAGAAGTACTCTCCAACTTCACTTGATCGTTCTCTTATCGAACCATCTCAATTTGATCAATACATCGAGACCTTTAATTGGTATTCTTTCAGATATCAGAATCCGTATCAACTTCTCATATCCATCTTAAAGCAATTGGCTTCGCTCTACCAAGTTCATACACATACTAACAAAACTAGCAAGACATGTCTATCACATCCACTATGCTCCTATTTGCTATCAACAACAGATTAAGGTTGATCAGTCCCTCAATTTGTCAATAGACAACCGAAGACATAATGAATGTAAAAACCCATCTTTACTGACTTCATTAGCAATGCATACAACTGATGCACAAATCCATGAGATAAATTCCACCTAAGTAATGCTCTTACCTCTGAATCCTCTTCAGGACTATGAACAATGCAGTCTATACCATGCTCATACTCTTACCATTTTCCTCACGTCGAGCCAATACTTAGCATCCTAAAGTACCATGGAGAAGTACCAACTTCTCCCCCACTTATCGCAATCTTATCCCTGCAATCAAGTGATCCAAAACAAAGAAGTACCAACAGTGTTTTCAAACACTTATTGCGTACCAAGGGTAATGACACTGACATAACAACTTGGCCGGACAGACCGACCATGCTCTGATACCACTATTGTAACACCCTCTAAAACCCCGAATAAAATTTCGCAATAAATTAAAATCATAATTTCAGAGTACATGTATTAACGAGGATGTCACAATTCTCTTTTAATAAAAACAAGTTCCTGTCATGCATAACATAGAAGCAACTCATACATGTTTACACAGCGGAATAATTTAATTAACAAAACCAATGTTATAATACTTTCAAAATCATCAGGGATTAACACCTGGAAAATATCAACATCACATTATAACAAACATAAGGAAATAAACGAGTCTGACTAAAGCAGCTCGACAAACAAACGTTCCCGGAGTTACAACTATCAGAGCATGACCCGGACAATACTTAAACGGAAATAAACTAGAAACAACAAGCCTTCGCCAAGCACCTGAACGAAGCTCCTCAATCTGAAATATTCAACAGTAAGGGTGAGCATCTCAATTATACATTTGATTATACGTTCATAACAATCAATTCAGAAAAATCATAAGCATCACCCAAACAGTTAACACGTTTCATAGTTTACGAAAACCTTTACAATTCATATATTCATAATATCTTACTTTTCATATTTATAATTAACATCAAACATAGTTAACAATTTAGCAACAATACATGCCTACAATAAATTTAATACAACATTGGAAAATCATCCATTCATGTTATATTCAATGTAATGCAACACACCCATGCATGTGGTACCATTTTACCGCCCCATTAAATCTCGGGTCACGGATAACTCACCGTTCCATTATATCGCGGACACGGCTACCACCTCAACGTTCCATTAAATCGCGGACACGTATATTGGCCACCATGTTAATTCCACACAATGGGAATTAACAAATGCAACATGATATGTACAGTATGTAACACTCAGCATACTATTAACATCAATAAACCATATCATGTAACATCAACAATATCAAATACAACACGATATGAATAGCATGTAATCACTCAGCATACTATTAAACATCAACCAATCATATCAAGTTATATCATAATCCATGCTTGATAACATTATTTAAAAGCATGACAATAAAATCCACATAGTGTTGGTATCATAACATACAACATTATTCGATACAAGCCTCCACAACACTATGCATATCATTAAGCAGCATGTTCAAAACTAACAAACACTGCACATTAAACAAAATCATTCCTGTACATCACAACAAAGCACAGAAAACAAAGTTCAGAAAACAACACAGGAGGTTTAACACGGGTGCCCGTGTAAATCAACACTGCCCGTGTTGAAATGTGTCCAGAAACACGTTATTTTGCCAATACAGGGGATCAACACGGGTGCCCGTGTGAATCAACACGGACCGTGTTGAAATGTGTCTGGAAACACATTTTTTTGACAATACAGTGAATCAACACGGGTGCCCGTGTGAATCCACACGGCCCGTGTTGATGAGCGCGAGCCTAGAAATTCCTGTACCTGCAGCAGCTCAGAACAGTAGCCAAACACGAAAAATACCAGCCAAAACGCACATTTCGGTACATAACAACATCAATTATGCATAACTCAAAGCAACACATCAATTGGAAACACAATTCCCTTCTACGTTAGTCAATTTCCAATCTTAAGGACAGCATTATTTCACTTAAGGTCCTATTTTTCAAATCATACACAACTCAGAATTTTTGTCTCAAAACATCCTATTTTATCAACCATTCTTTCATCAACAACAAGTTTTATAAAATTGACCTTAAGTTACATATTACCCGTCCTTTAGGGAAATTCTAACAACATCAAGGTTATCCCTAGAACACCTAAGGTAAATTCACGATCATACAATTTCGATCTAAATCAACAATAGGGATTAATTTCTTAATCGATTCACAACCCTTAGGGAACCTAATCCTTCCTAACGAAATTCGACCCTAAAGTTATCAATCACTAAGAACATCAGAGAAAATGGGGTTATCCTACGATTACCCAACCAATTGCATCTAAACCCATAAGCAAATATAAATTGAGTAGTAGCCCCCCTTACCTTATCAAATTGCAGCTTCGAACTCTTGAGCGATTGTTCGTCGTTCTTCAGAGCTCCAATCCCAAATATCTCCAAACACTTCACTTGGATAATCTGCAGCTCCTGCAACTTCCTCGATCAATCTTCTCATTCTTCTCCTTTCTCTTCTTTACACGTTCTCTGAGTTCCAAAATCCCAAAATCTCTGTTTTACGTGAAAGTGAGCAAAAGTGACATATAAGTCCCAAATAACATTTTACTTCACTTGCACCCCCTCTTTTACCAATAACATCATAAGCCCAATAACCTTCAATCCTTATTTTTTTTTCTACAATTATTTATAAAATAAATAATAATCCTTTTATTTTATATTAACCCAAATAAAATAATTTTATTGGTTTCAAATAAAATAACTCTTATTAAGATAATTCCAAATAAATAGAACTGGGGTGTTACACTCAGCACAAAGTATTTTCCTTCATGGATGGTTTCTCTGGTTATAATCAAATCAAGATGGCACCTGAAGACATGATGAAGACTAATTTTGTCACACAGTGGGGCACTTTCTATTACGAAGTTATACCTTTTGGTTTGAAGAACGCTGGTGCAACGTATCAGCGTGCTATGGTAGCTTTGTTCCATGATATGATCCATCATGAGATAGAGGTTTATGTTGATGACATGATAGCCAGGTCTCATACTGAAGAAGAACATCTCGACCACCTGCACAAGCTGTTTGAGAGATTGAAGAAGTACAAATTAAGGTTAAACCCAAAAAAGTGCACTTTTAGGGTAAGATTCAGCAAACTCTTAGGTTTTTTCGTCAGTGGTAAAGGTATCAAATTCGATCCTTCTAAGGTTAAATAAATTCAAGAAATGCCAGATCCCTGTACCGAAAAGGAAGTTGGAGGTTTCTAGGGACGATTTAACTACATTGCCAAATTTATTTTCCATTTGACCGCTACTTGTAAGCCAATCTTCAAGTTACTGAAGAAAGATTAAGCAGTAAAGTGGAACGACGATTGTCAGATAGCCTTCAAAAAATTAAGAAGCACCTCTAGGAACCTCCGATTCTGATGCCACTGGTTGAAGGAAGACCTCTAATCATGTATTTGACAGTATTAGAGAATTCAATGGGGTATGTATTGGGGTAACATGATGAGTCTGGTCGAAAAGAGCATGCAATATACTATCTTAGCAAAAAGTTTACTGACTGTGAAACAAGATACTCACTGCTCGGGAAAACATGCTGAATTATGGCATGGGCTGCTCGTCGACTGAGACATTATATGTTAACTCATACTACTTTGTTGATATCTAAGATGGATCCAATCAAATACATATTCGAGAAACCCGCTCTCTCCAGAAGAATAGTAAGATGGCAAATGGTCTTGACAGACTATGAAATTCAGTACACTACTGTTGTACCCCAAAATTTTCCCTCCCATATTTCTCAACACATGGCAAGTAAGGTCCCCAAATTGCTCAAGGAAGTCCAAGAGTTGACCAGACAAACTCTCTCCTAAAGGCAGTCTACCTCAAATTAGGGTTTCCATATTCATCAAGATGTGTGAACCACAAAAGAATAAAATTCTCACCATTTTCCTAAACTGTTCTCAAGATCATCCATGTCAAGTTTCAAGCCTTGCAGAAGAAGTTTCCTCAGTCAATTGCTCAAATGCCTGAAAAATCAACTATACTAGGTCAAAAGTCAACTGTGGCTCACATACAGTCGAACTTCAATATTTTTGGTCTACATCCTCATTTTGAAGTATAATTCATCATTTTATCAAGGGTTTATCATTATTCATCAAGGATTGCTCATAATTCATCAAAACCCAGAAGTTGCTAAGTTAGGGTTTTACAAGAAAAGTCAACTCAACTTTGACCAATCATAACTTTCTCATACTTTATCAGAAATGACCCATCCAAAGCTCATTTTGAAGAGGATGCAATTCCATACAATTCATATTCATCTTCCAAGTTAAAAATATTCACTCATAAAAAGATATGAATTTTGACATTATAGGTCATTTTGAAAAGTCAACAAAAACACCTTTTGGGTCAAGGCTTCATACATGAACATGGAAGACTCAATTGAGATGAGACCAAAAAGGTTGCTTAGAGGACATCTTAAGATTTACAAAAAGTCAAAGAACGTATCTCTAGGGTAAAAATTGAGAGAGTTATGCATTGGCCAAGTTGACCTTTCTTGCAAAATTGCCAAAAGTCAAATATGCTCAAATTTGCATTTTTTGCTAAATGGGCCTAACTTTTTATGCTTTCACTTCAATGATAACATAGTCCACGACCTATGGGACCCTCCATACTTCATTTATTTATTTATTCAATTTATTTTTATTTTTATTCATTTAAAATTCAAATAAAATCAAATAAATGTAAAAAAATCAAATATTGTGTTTTAGGGATGATTTTTTGCATTGAAGGAAGCTCTTATATGCTGTCAATTGAGAATCAATTCGTGCAAGGCTAATTTGGTTGGAAAAAGATTGAATTTGAGCAAATTTGGAAAGAATCATATGCCATGAAAGACCAAACCAAATCTTTATAATGGGCAAGATTGAATCTTTTTTTGTTGACCTAATATGTTGTATTACATATACAGAAGCAAGCCAGGGCATGAGGAGAGGCTGAACAATCGTGAAAGAGGCAAATAAAACTCAAAAAAATTCAAGAAAAGTGGTGATCCAATTTCCATCCTAGAGGCTGATTCGAGCCATTCTCACGATACCAACAGATTCTGGGACATCTCCAGAAGGAATTCCAACCATTTGCAAGCTTTCTCACACCTGGAGTCAAAGGTACAGAAGTCACGTTTTGTTCAAAAAATTCGTTTTCGTTTTCCTGGATTTACGCATCATTTGCACGTTTTGATTACATATCCTTGTTCCTTAATGAATTTGCAAGCTAACCATTATATTCAATTGTGTTTCTGATTATTGTATGAAAAGCTGCCATGGCTAGGTTTTTCATTTGGTTTTAGGGCTTTTCCATACAGGTGAAATTGGACATTGATTCTGGTACCATGAGACTCGTGGGGATGAAACGAGTTGATTGGTACCAGTCATGTCCATTTATATTGCCTGTGGACAATTTTTGAAATGCACAGGTTTGTAGCTACAGCGCCATGTTTGTAGGTAAAGGTTCAGAGCTTAAAATGACGGTTCCAGGGAAGAAGACGATAGCGTGTCATAACCTTACTGGTTGGTTTAAATTATGGCACATTATTCTGGACAGAAACTTGTTTTTTTGATATAATATTTGTTTTTATTATATTAACAAGTTAACATCCAGCGTAGTCGGTCAGAAGAAGGAAGCCAGAAACTCATGATTCTGGGTTTGATCCCAGGCGTGAGCTTTTGGCATTTTCCCCTTTGTTTTCACCAGATCCAGCACCTGCACTTTCTGAGGTTCAGCATCTTCTGGTTCCACCAGCCAGACCCAAATCCAGCGCATCACCTTCTGGGCCCATCAGCTAGGACCAGATCAAGCGTCCCCTGATCGCCTTCTGGATCCATCAGTCAGAGCCAGGTCCAGCGCACCTCATCTTCTGAAGGTCATCATATGTTGGATCCAGCGGTCAAAATCAGATCCGGCACATTCCATCTTTTGAGGGTCATCTTCTGGATCCATCAGCCAGAACCAGAGCTGCTGATCACAGGCCCATTATTCCTTCCTTTTCTTTTTTCTTTTTTAATTTGTTTAAATCTTTCAATATTTATTTTTAATTTCTTTAATTCATAAATTTATTATTTATTTCACAAAAAACCATAAAATCAATAATTCATCAAAAATTAGGATTAGTTTTTTTTATTTTATCAAAATTAATTTAATTTAGTTTAAATTAGGGAAACTGTAATTTGTTTTCATAAATAAAATCAAAATAGAAAACTAGGTTAAACTTTTGATCTAATTTTATTTTTCTCTTTTTCTCAAATAAATAAAAATACAAAAATTAGGCTTTAGATGAATTAATTTTTTTTTCTTAGTTTAAAATTAATTAGACTTAGGATTTTCCTTTAATTTAATAATTCCATTATTTTCTTAAAACATAACAAAACTTTTTTTAATCAATCGCAATTAGGTTTGAGCCAAAGGTCAAAATCCTAGTTGTTTCGTATTCGATTCATCGCGCGCGTGTTATTATTTTTACGATATTGTTGTAACTGTTCATGGTTTGTAATAGTTTAATCTAGGGCCTTTTATTTATTACTCTCTCCCGGGATTTTGGCTATGTAATTAATCCCCCTCTCCGAAGCCTTGTAATAGCATAGATTTACTTTCTCGCATCTTAATTCCCGCAAATATTTGACTGTTTAGATGTATGCTAATAGGATTGTATGACAAGAATGCATGGCAAATTTAATACAGTTAGAAAACCCTAATGTGAAAAGACTAAATAATTGAAAACAGATCACTTACACATATCACTCTTAGGGTATAATCACACTTCAGTTGCCTTCGGTAAACGGTCATTAGGTATAGGGTGTCTTAGTGGTTACCCTCTTGTCTAAAAGATCAAACGTTGCCTTGGAAATGTTTCCTCGGAAATGTTGCCTCGAATATGATCTTAAGACTCTAGGGTTATTACTAAGGTGTCCTAACATTGCTTTAGTGATCGTACGTCCCTTTCGAATTGACCCTTACAACTCCAACGACGATGCTACCTATTTCTCAATAGTAGGATAGCGCTGTCTAAAGGAACGAGAATAGAAATGATCTTTTTTCGAGTAGGTAGATGCTAGTAGGTACTTGCTCAAATCAAAAATCTTCATACTTACACATTTCAAAACCATTTCAACAAAAAAACTTCGTCACATCTTTAAGGACTGATACAAGGGTTATCAGGAAGTCAAACTTTTTCAAAATAAAGCACATACACAAGCAATTTTAAAATATGAGCAAGTACCTAAGAGCCCATGGAAAACCATGGATAGAAAGGGTTCTAACACCTTCCCTTTCTATAATCTACCCCCCGTACTCATAATATCTCGAAAAAGGATTTTTCTGTACTTTTTTCCTTTCCGGTTGGATGAAATAAAAGTCGGTGGCGACTCTTGCTTACCGCGACATTTTGCGAACACAAAACGCAAAATGCAAACCAGCATCCAAACAGTCGGTTATGCCACTGTATCACAGAACTGGCGACTATGCTAGGGACTTAATAAGTGGGGTATACCTTAGGATCTAGTTCATCATAATTGCTTATCTTGATTGCTTTGTTTGCTTTACTTTTAAGGGTTTTGCTTGGGGTTACAATAGATCCTAACCCGGATCTGGGAGATACCTTTTAGGTAAGTAGCAATAGACTGTGAGGGAACTGTACAGCATAGACTGATACGGTTGAAGCATTGGCTATGTTGGTGTGGCACTTTGGATGGTACCAGTATCCCTTGTGGAGAAACGAGGAGAATACGGGTCCTTTGCATGGAGTCGTTAAGCATCAACTGACCTTAGAACCTTTAATCGCCCAACTTGGCCATTAGAAAGTAGTGAGATAGTCGGCCTCGGTCTAAAGCGGAGAACTGGTTGATACTCGATGCTACACTCATTGAGACCATACTCTCGAGATAGTTCCGACCGCAAGAAAAGATTGTGTGAGCTGAAACCATGACCAATGGAGGATGGTCAGTGATATTGAGATCCTCTAGAACCCGGTAGCTTTTTCTAGGACAGGTTGAAACCAACTTAACTTCAAGAAGGTATTACCTTTGACCTCATGCAAGCCTTAAACCTAAGGTCTTTGTGTGACTTGTTTGTCTTTGCCATATTTGTTATCTTTCATACCTGTTGTTTTTATCATGACATCATGCATCATAAAATAGCATTCATGCTTCATTATACTAACCATTTCAAAGACCATGGGAATTTATCTTTGTTCTGTTTTGCAGATCATGGCTTCCGCACGTAGAAAGACTATCCGAGTCAACTTTGTAGAGATACCATCCCAACTCAAAGAGCTAGTGTCAAGGATTTCTGAAACCTCTATGTTCATTAAGAGACATGGTCAACTTCTCAGCTTGGTTACTTCAAACCCTGATGAACAAATGATGAGTGTTCTTTTCCAGTTCTTCGATCCCGAGCATCACTCTTTCACCTTTCCGGATTATCAGTTGGTACCCACCTTGGAGGAATTCTCTCATCTATTGGGCATATCCATTCTTGAACAGGTACCCCTCACAGGTATGGAAGAAGTTCCTAAGCCAGAAGTCATTGGCTCAGCTTTACATTTGAAACAGGCCGATATGGTGTCCAATTGGGAAACTCGAAGTGGAGTCGAAGGTTTTCTAGCCAAATTTTTGATAGACCAAGCTCAGCTATTCTGGGATGATTTAGATTTTCAGTCTTTTGAAGATGTCTTGGCTCTTCTTATCTATGGTTTGGTTATCTTCCCTAATCTGGATTCCTTTATAGATGTGAATGCCATCAAGATTTTCCTTTCTCATAATCCTGTGCCTACATTGCTTGGAGATATCTTGCACGCTCTCTATACTCGCACCACAAGGAGAAGAGGGACTCTTATGTGTTGCATGCCATTATTGTCGAGGTGGTTTATTTCTCACCTCCCTAAGTCTGTGCTGAAGAACAAAGAAGGTTTGGGTTCGTCGCATAAAATAATGTCACTTATAATTTGGTGTTCCCGGGCTATGGAAGACGTTGATGTTATTGACCGTTGTGGAGGGTATCCTAATGTTTCATTACTTGGTATCAGAGGAGGTATAACTTATAATCCTTGTCTAGCTTTACGACAATTTGGCCGTGCTCGAAGAGATGGTCCCCATAGGTTACTTCTTGAGGATATTGCATTCAACTATGAAGAGGATGTTAAAGGGCATCGCCGGAGGTTCATACGAGTTTCGGGCATGGGAAATAGATCAGACCCCCATGAGTTGGGACCAAGGACTTCCCTTTCTATGCAGCCTTACCTCCAATGGGTCCGAGCTCCTGCCCAGAAGCTTGTGATGCCTTATGCGGCAGTATTACTAGTGTTGTGGAACCCACTACTGAAGACGGAATTCCTTACAAGGTTCTTTATCCTTACATGACTACTAATCTTGGGGAGCTACAGAGGTCTTGGATTCAGCTGAAGAATGAGCGAGATACTTACAGGGAACAGTTCCATGAGCAAGAGAGGAAGGTTTTAAAGCTCACCAGGCAGCTCGAGGAGGAAAGAGTGCTTAATGATTACATCAACATAAAGAGAAAGCGTCCATGGGACTTTTGATTTTGCTTTTCAAATTTTAGATTTGTTTTATTTACATTCTTTGTAATGCCTTAAGGGCATTGTTGAACATTTCAAAGTTAAGCTAATAAAGTTTGTTTATTTTTGGTTTGCAAATTTAAATCTCCCAAAGTCTTTGAAATCATTACATGCGCATCCCATTATCATGCACATCATCACAGGTACCACAACAGGTCTCTTATCTTCTTTGCTGTTTATTTCAGCAGAAATGTCTTCCGATCAAGCCATCAAAGAGATTCAGGCACAGAACGCCCAGTTCCAACAAATGTTCATAAGTCTGGCTAAGGGGCAAGAGGATCTAAAAACTCTTATTCTAAAAGAGAAAAAGAAGAAGAAAAAGAAGAAGAAGAAGAAGGTCGGTCTTCTGAATATGGGCAGAAGGTTTGGAGAAAGGTTGAAGCATCAAACTAATCTGACATCTTCATCAAAAGAAGGGGAGAACCAAGAAGAGGAGAAGGGCCCTAGTCCTGCAGTCTCTGATAATGACACGGATTTTGATGATGAGCAATATCCTCCTGCTGAGGATAGATACAAGCAGCTAGAAGACCGTCTGAGTGCTATGGAAATTTAGAAGATACCTGGTTTGGATTTCGGAGAACTAGAACTGGTATCTGGAGTAGTCATCCCTCAGAAGTTCAAGGCTCCAGTTTTTTCTAAGTGTGATGGAGTGTCCTGTCCAAAGCTCCATCTCCGCTCTTATGTCAAGAAAATTCAACCCCACACGGCTGATAGAAATTTGCGGGTGCACTTCTTTCAAGATAGTCTGTCAGGGACTCAGCTTGAATGGTTCTACCAGTTGGAAGTGGCCAATATTCAAAACTGGGAAGATCTTGCTGCTGCTTTCTACAAGCAGTACCAATATAATGCTGACCTTGCTCCCACTCGTACTCAACTCCAGAGTATGTCCATGGGTACAGGTGAAGGTTTCAAAGATTACGCTCAGAAATGGAGATATTTGGATGGTAGAGTTCAACCCCCTTTGTCTGATAGGGAGTTGGTTGATATGTTTCTAGGGATGCTGTCGGGTCCATTTTTCAACCACTTGATTGGCAGCTCATCGTATGGTTTCACCTAGTTGATTTTGATTGGAGAAAGAGTGGAGGCTGGAATATGAAGTGGTAAAATACAGAAGGATGCTTCTTCGGGTTCAATAAAGAAACCATTTACTGGTAAGAATGAAGCCAATGCAGCTTATAGCCCGAGGGGCCAAAACAGATCTGAACACCGTCCAATGGTCAATGTTGTAGTGATACCAAGACCCGTTGTTGCTCCACAATGCAACAATCAACAGAGGGTGGAAAGACCACAGTGGTAGTTTACCCGCATTAGCATGACATTAGCTGAAGTGCTACCTCACCTGCTGAAATCCAACTTGACCACATTGAGGGAGGCTCCCAAAAATCCAAACACTATCTCTCCTAGATACAATCCCAACGCACGGTGCGCCTACCATTCTAAGAGTCCTGGACATGATACCAATGACTGTTGGGCTTTGAGAAACAAAGTACAAGATTTGCTGGAAGCTAAGGAGATAGAGTTTGATGCTCTAGAGAAGCCAAATGTAATAACTGCTCTTATGCCTAAACATGGTCGTGGGGTTAATGATGTTGACAATACCTTATTTGTGACCTCTGTTGAAGAAATTTCTACTCCTCTTATGACTGTTAAGAGGAATCTGCTATTGGACGGTGTATTTTCCGGTTGTGGTGAAAGTTTCCACATGTGCTCGATTCTACCTTCTGGTTGTCATTTGCTGAAGTCGGGTGTTCAGCGCCTGATGGATAATAAAGAGATTATATTCGAGAAGACTATGATTCATGTTGTTCCAAGTGAAGATGTTTCCATCATAACCATTTCCGCCAATCCTTCCAAGGTTTCCTCGAGAAAACCTGTTAGGATTACACTAGTTCCAAGAATTGCTCCGCTAATAATCACCGTTCCTGGTCCCATCCCGTACACTTCAGACAAGGTTGTCCCATGGCACTATGGTGCTGATGTGTATTATCATGGCATTAAGCAAGAGTTGAAGAATGAAGAAGATGATATTGATGTCAGTAATATTGTCGGGGCTAGCAAGGTCACAGAAGTGGAAGACTCTTTTCTCCCGAGATTTCCCCTCTGATTGTCCACAAACCTGTTGTCATTCCATCTACTAGTACATGAACTACTGTTCCAGTTCCTACTCCAGTTATCTCCCCTGTCGCCGAGCCACCTGGGACTCGGGGCAAAGAAATCATAGGTGAGCCTTCCCGGACGGAGGCGCCTAGAGAAATTGTTGTGGAAGCCTCTAAACAAGAAATAGAGGAAATACTGAAAATTATTAAGAAAAGCAACTACAACATGGTCGAACAGTTGGGGCAGACCCCGTCAAAGATCTCTATGTTGTCTCTCCTATATTATTCTGAAGCCCATGAAAAGGCTTTGATTGCCTTTCTCAAGACTGCGTATGTGCTGCAGGAAACTTCTACAGATCAGTTCAAAGACTGTGTGGCTAGCCTGACTGTTGACAACGGGCTAGGATTTTCAGATGCGGATCTGACAGCTAAGGGGAAGAATTATAATGATGCTCTGCATGTCTCGATTGAGTACAGGGGCACCACAATGGCTCATGTGCTGGTGGATACCGGGTCTTCGCTGAATGTTCTGCCAAAGAAAGCATTGGACCATTTAGACTGTGAAGGTTTGACTTTAAAGCCGAGTAACATCATGGTGAGGGCTTTTGACGGATCAAAAAGGATGGTGCACAGGGAGGTGGACATCCATGTCAAAATGGGTTCTCAGACCTTTGGGCCCACCTTCTATGTAATGGACATCATACCATCGTATTCTTGCTTGTTGGGTCGTCCTTGGATCCATAGGGTTGGGGCAGTTACTTCTACACTCCATCAAATGCTGAAGTATCCAGTACAGGGGAAAATTGTCACGGTGCAAGGTGAAGAAGAGTATATGGAGATGGATGGGGAGTTCATAAAAACTCCTTGTCAAAATTTTGAAGAGGTCTCTGAGACTTTGGCGTCGACTGAAGTTACTAGCAACAAACCTCCGTTGAAGATGGCTTCTCTCAAGGATGCTAGGGTTGTTATTGAAGAAGGCGTGTGCACCAATTGGGGTCGGCTCTCTGATTTTACTCACAAAATTGACAAATTTTGTTTGGGCTTTACTACAGGGGCTCAGAGGGTTGTTAGGCACGCACGGGTTGGAAGACCTCCTCTACACATCAGAAATCGGGGAGTTAATGCAATTGAGGACAGTGAAGAAGATTCAGACATCGACAGCTGGATCTACCCAACAACCAATGGTGGACTGAATAACTGGATGGCGAAGGACTTCATACCTGTTTCTTTTATTTCGCAGTAATTGACTTTTGTTTTAAGATTTGTAATAAACAGTTTGAAACTTTACGGCCCGGTGCCTTGCCCGAGGAACCTTGGCTTTGCTTGTGAGGGCTTATTATTTGTCATTTTCATATATCATTAATAAAACATTGGACGTTTCTTGCATTACAAATTTTGCGCTCCTTGTTTTTCTTTTCTGTCTCCCACTTTATTAAAATAACTATTCTCTTACACACACTCACGTATCATACTGCAGATCCACATCCACTCTGGATCCCATTGACAACAGCTCTGCTACTGCCGGTTATGACTTCGAAAATCCGATCAACCAAGCCGAGGATGAAGGTGAGGATGATTGTGAGGTGCCTGGAGAACTTGCTAGACTACTACCGCAGAAATAAAGGGCCATACAGCCTCATGAAGAGCCAGTCGAGTCAGTGAATTTGGGTACAGAGGAAGACATGAAGGAAGTTAAAATAAGTGTGAATCTGGAGCCTAGTGTCAAACAACGGTTAATACAAATGCTGCACGATTATGTTGAGATCTTTTCCTGGTTCTATGAAGATATGCCTGGTCTGGACACTGACATTGTGGTACATCGCCTACCGACCAAAGAAGACTTCCCTCCGGTAAAGCAGAAAGTTCGTTGTATGCGCCTCGAAATGTCAGAAAAAATTAAGGCAGAGGTCATGAAACAGTTTGACACTGGATTCTTAGCTGTCACTTCTTATCCGCAGTGGGTTGCCAACGTCGTTTGGGTACCTAAGAAGGATGGTAAAGTGCGGATGTGTGTGGACTACAAAGATCTGAACAGGGCGAGCCCCAAGGATGACTTCCCACTTCCTCACATTGATGTTCTAGTTGACAACACCGTGCAGCACAAGATCTTCTCCTTCATGGATGGTTTTTATGGCTACAACCAGATCAAGATGGCTCCTGAGAACATGGAGAAGACAACTTTTGTTACATAGTGGGGCACCTTCTGTTACAAGGTAATGCATTTTGGGTTAAAGAATGCTGGGGAAACTTATCAGTGTGCCATGGTCGCTTTGTTCCACGATATGATTCACCATGAGATCGAGGTTTATGTTGATGACATGATAGCCAGGTCCCAGACTGAGGAAGAACACCTTGATCATCTCCAGAAACTGTTTGACAGGTTGAAGAAGTACAAGTTGAGGTTGAATCCAAACAAGTGTACCTTCGGGGTAAGGTCTGGTAAACTTCTGGGTTTTGTTGTTAGTGACAAAGGTATTAAGGTAGACCCTGCAAAGGTAAAAGCCATACAAGAGATGCCAGCTCCCCGCATAAAAAAAAGAAGTCATAGGTTTCTTGGGACGCCTGAATTACATCTCCAGGTTCATTTCACATCTGACTGCTACTTGTGAGCCAATCTTCAAGCTGATGAAGAAAGATCAAGTGGTAAAGTGGAATGATGAATTCCAGACTGCCTTCGAAGGAATCAAGGATACCTTCAAGAACCACCAATTTTGATGCCTCCAGTTGAAGGAAGACCTTTGATATTATACTTGACAGTGCTAGACAATTCAATGGGGTGTGTGTTGGGGCAGCTTGACGAGTCTTGTCGAAAAGAGCATGCCATTTATTACCTTAGCAAAAAGTTTACCGACCGTGAGACCCGATACTCATTACTTGAGAAAAATTGTTGCACATTGGCATGGGCTGCTCTCCGACTGAGACAATATATGCAGACTCACACCACTTTGTTGATATCAAAGATGGATCCAATAAAGTATATTTTCGAGAAGCCCGCCTTATCCGGAAGAATAGCAAGATGGCAGATGATCTTAACCGAATACGATATCCAATACACAACCCAAAAAGCAATCAAGGGGAGTGTATTGGCGGATCATTTGGCGCATCAGGCCGTGGATGACTACCAGTCCATGAGTTTCGAGTTCCCGGATGAGAATATCATGTTGGTGACCGACTGCGAAGAACCTGGACGGGACGAAGGACCTGAGGAAGGATCCCGATGGGCTATGTATTTTGATGGAGCATTGAACGCATTGGGTAATGGCATTGGCACTGTAATTATATCTCCCAAGGGCTGTCATACTCCGTTCACCGCCCGATTATGTTTTAACTGCACCAACAATATGGCGGAGTATGAAGCGTGTATCATGAGGCTCCAAGCTACTATTGACCTAAGGATCAAGTTCTTGAATGTATTCGGAGATTTCGCTCTAGTGATAAGTCAAATCAAAGGTGAGTGGGATACTAAACACCCGAATCTTATTCCTTATAAAGAGTATGTACTGACATTGCTCCCGCACTTTGAAGAAACTTTGAACATTTCCCAAGAGAGGAGAATCAGTTAGCGGACGTGCTAGCTACCATGTCTTCTATGTTCAAAGTTAGGTGGGACAATGAAGCTCCCCAGATTACCATTGAGAGGTTGGACGAACCCGCACATTACTGTGACATTGAGGCTGAAGAAGTGGCAGATAAACCCTGGTTTCACGAGGTGAAGAGGTATCTTGAGGCTCAAGAATACCCTGAGGGGGCATCTGTTAATGATAAGAAGTTTCTGAGGAGGTTCGCTGCGAAGTTATTCATCAGTAATGGGATCCTCTATAAGCGTAACCATGATTCAACCTTACTACGGTGCGTAGACAAGAGCAAGGCGGAAAGGATCATGACAGAGTTACATGAAGGTACCTTCGGAACTCATTCCAGATTACATACTATGGCAAAGAAAATCCTACAGGAAGGATATTACTGGTCCACCATGGAAGCCGATTGTTATCAGCACTCTTGAACCTGTCATAAATGTTTAGTCTAAGCTGATAAGGTGCATGTACCTTCGGTTCCCCTGAATGTTTTGACAGCTCCCTGGCCCTTTGCAATGTAGGGCATCGACATGATCGGTGATATCAGACCTACTGCATCTAACAGACATCGTTTCATTCTGGTAGCAATTGATTACTTTACGAAGTGGGTTAAGGCAGCTTTCTTTGCCACAGTAACCAAGAACGTCATGGCGCGGTTCATCCGACACAATCTGATTTGTCGATATGGTGTACCAGAGAGGATCATTACTGACAATGGTACAAATACAACAATACAATGATCACCGAGCTCTGCAAACAATTCAAGATTCAACATCATAACTCTTCTCCCTACCGGCCGAAGATGAATGGCGCTGTTGAAGCAACTAACAAGAACATCAAGAAGATTGTGCAAAAGATGCCGGTGACATATAAAGACTGGCACGAGATTTTACCATTCTCTCTTCATGGGTACCGTACCTCAGCAAGGACGTCGACAGGGGAAACACCCTACTCTTTGGTGTATGTCATGGAGGCAATCCTACCCATCAAAGTCCAGATACCCTCTCTCAGGATTATGAATGATGTGGGTTTGAACAAAGACGACTGGATCCAAACCCGAATTGATCAGCTGAATCTAATCGATGAAAAGAGACTTACTGCTATCTATCATGGTCAGACGTATCAAAAGCGAATGATCAAGGCTTTTAACAAGAAAGTCAGACGTTAGGAATACCAAGTCGGAGATCTGGTGATCAAGCGCATCTTACTACCGCAAGGTGATCCCAGGGGCAAAAGAACCCCCACATACGAAGGGCATTTATGGTTAAGAACATTTTTTCAGGAGGAGCTATGATTCTAACCACCATGGTTGGTGACAACCTTCCTCACCCCGTCAATGCAGATATAGTGAAAAGATACTACGCATGATCAAAGACCCGCTAGGTTGACTGGCCTAGGCAAAAATAAGGGCTTCCTGACGAACCAAAAAGGTCCGGGCAAAAGTAAGGGATGAAAATAAAAACGGCACAACCGGCAAGTCGAAAACCTAAAAAGGCGACTTAGGCAGTGGACCAAAAACCCGAAAGGGCGGTCCAGGAAAAACTTAGGGATCAAAGCGTAACACTATGTCTAATTGGATCATCTCGCAACCAGACTTCGGTATCGACTATCAAGCTCGGACAGCGCCAACCAATTTGATCCACCTTCGGCTAAGCAACAAAGTGATGAGACGCTTGAAGATATAAAGGCAATAGCAGAGTTGGAACCCAATGGGATTGTTTCACATAGCTGTTTTTCTTTCTTTAAGACAAATTGTAATTTCTATCTTTCAGCGGTGTTCTATTACTAGAGCGTCAGCCTCCTTGTACAAAACGCCTATTACAGGGCAACTTCAAAATTAATACAAGTCATTTTCACAAAGCTTTGATTTATTTTCTTTTTCCTGTTTCGTTTTGCAAGAACGTCCAATGGTTCATTTTTAATATATGCATTTGAAAATAATTGTTGCTCATAAATATTTACATGAAAAAACAAAAGACAATTACTCGTAATTCCAGGAGCAGGGAAAACAAGAAGTGCCCAAACCTTACAGTTACTCTGCCCATCAGGTACTGGGATAGAGCCAGAGCAGTGGTACATATACTCCCCACGGAGTAAAAAGTATCCAAAGACAGTGATGTTAGATTTCCCAAACAAGGCATGACTCTCCTAGCTAAGGTTCACAATCGCTAGTGAATCAACAAATTATTCCCCAAGCAGAGTTTATTCCGCTCTCAAGTGGAAATTCAGTCTCCAACAAAAGTCATCATCGCTAGAAGCGGTAATTCATCCCCACCTGAGTTGTTTCTCCAAGTCAGCAGATCTATCAACAAAGTATCTCCTCTCCAACAGAATTATTCCCCACAGAGTTATCCTCAGATAGCGTCTCGACCGGCAGAATATTTATCAGTCAAGGGGCAAATCCCCAGCTAGTCATCTTGGTTCACCATCCCCAACAGAAGCAGAGGAACTATGGTTGTTACAGCAGTCAAGAATACCATCGCTCATACTCACCAAATAACAATCAGGGATTTATTTTCCCAGATTCGGATTATTACATCAGCATTTCATGTTCATACATCATGACATGTGCATACATCACATATAACATAGTCTCATTTATATTGAGAACATCATCATACAATGCATTTCATGCACCATATACGATTAATCATGTACCTTTTCATGAAAGATGGTTATCATCGACAACTTCCAACAAGTTCAAGATTAGCTCCTGAAACTAAATGGAGTAATTATCTGCACGATTAAATGCAGCTTTACACAAGTTCGTCACGAAACCACCTTACCCAGGTTCCTTCTCACAGCACTACTATCCAGGCTTTCATATCGAAGTAACCCTACTATTCGGGTTCCTTCTCACAGCCCTACTATCCAGGATTTCATATCGAAGTAACCCTACTATCCAGGTTCCTTCTCATAGCCCTACTATCCAGGCTTTCATATCGAAGTAACCCTACTATCCAGGTTCCTTCTCACAGCCCTACTATCCAGGCTTTCATATCGAAGTAACCATACGATCCAGGTTCCTTCTCACAGCCCTACTATCCAGGATTTCATATAGAAGTAACCCTATTATTCAGGTTCCTTCTCACAACCCTACTATCCAGGCTTTCATATCGAAGTAACCCTACCATCCAGGTTCCTTCTCACAGCCCTACCATCCAGGCTTTCATATCGAAGTAACCCTACCATACAAGTTCCTTCTCACAACCTTACTACCCCGTATCTCATTTCAAAGTAATCCTACTACCCATATTCCTTCTCATAACCTTACTACCAGGTTTCTTTCTCTCTTATCCCCAGACAACAATCCACAACATTGTAAGACCTGGACCTAATCAAACTTTCATATTTCCCCAAATATTCGCGGTGCAGCATATACCCCGACCAAGCACACAGTCCACTCTTGCTTTCCAAACCGGAATTATTCCCCAGTAGAGTAACGGACAACTGAAGCTCCTAAAACTCTATTTCTCTCAAGGCAATGACCGGCATTCCCCAGCGAAGTCCTCCTCAACAGTAGATATACGGGTTCTCACAAAAGAATCTCTTATGTGATCGACACCTCTTCGGATAGCATCTTTAAGCCCATCTCTGACAATGCTCTAGAAACTTCCAAATGGCATCTATAAGCCCATTCCCGATATCACAAATCAAGTGCCACTTCATGCGAGTGCAAATTTCTGGGCACTCTAGTGTTCAATCATCTTCTACCTTCAGATCACAAAAGGCAGGCGAGCCAATCTACATCTTCAGGTTTAAGAAGATTGAACAGGGGCATATGTTGTACCCCAAAATTTTCCCTCCCATATTTCTCAACACATGGCAAGTGAGGTCCCCAAATTGCTCAAGGAAGTCCAAGAGTTGACCAGACAAACTCTCTCCTAAAGGTAGTCTACCTCAAATTAGGGTTTTCATCTTCATCAAGATGTGTGAACCACAAAGGTCTCAAATGCTCACCATTGTCCTAAAATGTTCTCAAAATCATCCATGTCAAGTTTCAAGCCTTGCAGAAGAAGTTTGCTCAGTCAATTTCTCAAATGCCTGAAAAATCAATTGTACTAGGTCAAAAGTCAACTGTGGCTCACATACAGTCAAACTTCAATATTTTTGGTCAACATCCTCATTTTGAAGTATCATTCATCATTTGATCAAGGTTTGATCATTATTCATCAAGGATTTCTCACAATTCATCAAAACCCATAAGTTGCTAAGTTAGGGTTTTATAGGAAAAGTCAACTCAACTTTGACCAAACATAACTTTCTCATACTTTATCATAAATGACCCATCTAAAGCTCATTTTGAAGAGGATGGAATTAACTATAATTAATATTCATCTCCCAAGTTCAAAATATTCACTCACAAAAAGATATGAATTTTGACATTATAGGTCATTTTGAAAAGTCAACAAAAACACCTTTTGGGTCAAGGATTCATACATGAATGTGGAAGACTAAATTGAGATGAGACAAAAAAGGTTGCTTAGAGGACAACTTAAGCTTTCCAAAAATTCCAAGAACATCTCTCTATGGTCAAAATTGAGAGGGTTATGCATTGTCCAAGTTGACCTGTTTTGCAAAATTGCCAAAAGTCAAATATGCTCAAATTTGCATTTTTTGCTAAATGGGCCCAACTTTTTATGCTTGAACTTCAATGATAACATAGTCCACGACCTATGGAACCCTCCATTCTTAATTTATTTATTTATTTAATTTTTTTAATATTTTTATTCATTTAAAATTCAAATAAAATCAAATAAATCAAATATTGTGTTATAGGGATGATTTTTTGCATTGAAGGAATATCTTATATGCTGTCAATTGAGAATCAATTCGTGCAAGGATAATTTTGTTGGAAAAAGATTGAATTTGAGCAAATTTGGAAAGAATCATATGCCATGAAAGACCAAATCAAATCTTCATAATGGGCAAGATTGAATCTTTTTTTGTTGACCTAATATGTTGTATTACATATACAGAAGCAAGCCAGGGCATGAGGAGAGGCTGAACAGTCATGAAAGAGGAAAACAAAACTCAAAAAAATTCAAGAAAAGTGGTGATCCAATTTCCTTCCTAGAGGCCGATTCGAGCCATTCTCACGATACCAACAGATTCCTGGACATCTCCAGAAGGCATTCCAACCATTTGCAAGCTTTCTCACACCTGGAGTCAAAGGTACAAAAGTCACGTTTTGTTCAAAAAATTCATTTTCGTTTTCATGGATTTACGCATCATTTGCACATTTTGATTACATATCTTTGTTCCTTAATAAATTTGCAAGCTAACCATTATATTCAATTGTGTTTCTGATGATTGTATGAAAAGTTGCCATGGCTAGGTTTTTCGTTTGGTTTTAGGGCTTTACGATACAGGTGAAATTGGACATTGATTCCGGTACCATGAGACTCGTGGGGTTGAAACGAGTTGATTGGTACCAGCCATGGCCATTTATATTGCCTGTGGACAATTTTTGAAATGCACGGGTTTGTAGCTACAGTGCCATGTCTGTAGGTAAAGGTTCAGAGCTTAAAACGACGGTTCCAGGGAAGAAGATGATAGCGTGTCACAACCTTACTGGCTGGTTTAAATTCTGGCGCGTTATTCTGGCCAGAAACTTGTTTTTCTGATATATTATTTGTTTTTATTATATTAACAAGTTAACATCCAGTGCAGTCGGGTAGAAGAAGGAAGCCAGAAACTCATGATTCTGGGTTTAATCCTAGGCGTGAGCTTTTGGCATTTTCCCCTTTGTTTTCACCAGATCCAGCACCTGCACTTTCTGAGGTTCAGCATCTTCTGGTTCCACCAGCCAGGACCAAATCCAGCGTATCACCTTCTGGGTCCATCAGCTAGGACCAGATCAAGCGTCCCCTGATCTCCTTCTGGATCCATCAGTCAGAGCCAGATCCAACGCACCTCACCTTCTGAAGGTCATCATCTGCTGGATCTAGCGGTCAGAATCAGATATGGCGCATACCATCTTCTGAGAGTCATCTTCTAGATCCATCAGCCAGAACCAGAGTTGCTGATCACAGGACCATTATTCCTTCCTTTTCTTTTTTCTTTTTTAATTTGTTTAAATCTTTCAATATTTATTTTTAATTTCTTTAATTCCTAAATTAATTATTTTTTTCACAAAAAACCATAAAATCGATAATTCATCAAAAATTAGGATTAGTTTTTTTTATTTTATCAAAATTAATTTAATTTAGTTTAAATTAGGGAAATTGTAATTTGTTTTCATAAATAAAATCAAAATAGAAAACTAGGTTAAACTTTTGATCTAATTTTATTTTGCTCTTTTTCTCAAATAAATAAAAATACAAAAAATAGGCTTTAGATGAATTAATTTATTTTTCTTAGTTTAAAATTAATTAGACTTAGGACTTTCCTTTAATTTAATAATTCCATTATTTTCTTAAAACATAACAAAACTTTTTTTAATCAATCGCAATTAGGTTTGAACCAAGGGTCAAAACCCTAGTTGTTTCGTATACGATTCATCGCGCGCATGTTATTATTTTTACGATATTGTTGTAACTGTTCATGGTTTGTAATAGTTTAATCTAGGGCCTTTTATTTATCGCTCTCTACTGGATTTTTGGCTATGTAATTAATCCCCTTCCCCGAAGCCTTGTAATAGCATAGATTTACTTTCTCACATCTTAATTCCCGCAAATATTTGACTGTTTAGATGTATGCTAATAGGATTGTATGACAAGAATGCATGGCAAATTTAATACAGTTAGAAAACCCTAATGTGCAAATACTAAATAATTGAAAACAGATCACTTACACATATCACTCTTAGGGTATACTCACACTTTGGTTGCCTTCGGTAAATGGTTATTAAGTATAGGGTGTCTTAGTGGTTACCCTCTTGTCTAAAAGATCAAACGTTGCCTCGGAAATGTTGCCTCGAATTTGATCTTAAGACTCTAGGGTTATTACTAAGGTGTCCTAACATTTCTTTAGTGATCGTACGTCCCTTTCGAATTGACCCTTACAACTCCAACAACGATGCTACCTAATTCTCAATAGTAGGATAACGCTGTCTAAAGGAACGAGAATAGAAATGATCTTTTTTTGAGTAGGTAGATGCTAGTAAGTACTTGCTCAAATCAAAACTCTTCACACTTACACATTTAAAAACCATTTTAAACAAAACAACTTCGTCACATCTTTGAGGACTGATACAACGGTTATCACGAAGTCAAACTTTTTCAAAACAAAGCACATACACAAGCAATTTTAAAAGATGAGCAAGTACCTAAGAGCCCATGGAAAACCATGGATAGAAGGGGTGATAACACCTTCCCTTTCTATAATCTACCCCCCATACTCAGAATATCTCGAAAAAGGATTTTTTCTGTACTTTTTTCCTTTCCGGTTGGATTAAATAAAAGTCGGTGGCGACTCTTGCTTACCGCGACATTTTGCAAACACAAAACGTAAACCAGCGTCCAAACAGTCGGTTCTGCCACCGTATCACACAACTGGAGGCTCTGATGGGGACTTAATAAGTGGGGTATACCTTAGGATCTAGTTCATCATAATTGCTTCTCTTGATTGCTTTGTTTGCTTTACTTTTAAGGGTTTTGCTTAGGGTTACTATAGATCATAACCCGGATCATGGGGATACCTTTTAGGTAAGTAGCAATAGATTGTGAGGGAACTGTACGGCGTAGACCGATACGGTTGAATCAGTGGCTACGTTGGTGTGGCACTTTGGTTGGTACAGGTATCCCTTGTGGAGAAACGAGGAGAATACGAGTCCATCGCGTGGTGTCGTTAAGCATCAATTGACCTTAGAACCTTTAATCGCCCAACTTGGCCATTAGAAAGTAGTGAGATAGTCGGCCTTGGTCTAAAGCAGAGAACTGGTTAATACTCGATGCTACACTCATTGAGACCATACTCTCGAGATAGTTCTGGCCGTAAGAAAAGATTGTGTCAGCTGAAAGCATGACTGATGGAGGATGGTCAGTGATATTGAGATCCTCTAGAACCCGGTTACTTTTTCTAGGATAGGTTGAAACCAACTTAACTTCAAGAAGGTATTACCTTTGACCTCATGCAAGCCTTAAACCTAAGGGCTTTGTGTGACTTGTTTGGCTTTGCCATATCTATTATCTGCCATACCTGTTGTTTTTATCATGACATCATGCATCATAACATAGCATTCATGCTTCATTATACTAACCATTTCAAAGACCAAGGGAATTTATCTTTGTTCCATTTTGCAGATCATGGCTTCCACACGTAGAAAGACTATCTGGGTCAACTTTATGGAGATACTGTTGTACCCCAAAATTTTCCTTCTCATATTATCAAGATTTTTCTTCACAATACTTCTTGGACTCCAGACAGGATTAGGGTTTGCTCAGCTCAAGACCTCCTCTTGCACTGATGACCTGAAATTAGGGTTTGAGTTTCCACATGGATTTTTGGGTCATCATTGCCTCATGTGACTTTCATACACCATCTTGGACCCCTAAGATTTCCCATACCAAGTTTCAAGCCTTGGATCACATTTTGCCCAATCAATTGGACAGTTGACCTAAAAATCAACTGTATTGGGGAAAAAGTCAACCATGGCCAATTTACAGTCAAACTTCATAATTTTTTATCCATAAAAACATTTTAGGATCCTATGAACCATTTTATCAAGTTTGGATCACAACTCCTCAAGAAATTTGATCAGATCATCAAAAGGGCAAAATGGTCAAAATTAGGGTTTTGACTGAGAAAGGGCAATTTCTTATTTTTGACCTAGCTAATGACCAATTGGGTTCAAGCATGATTTCAAGGACTCAATAGCATCATCTTGACCTAATCACATAGTTCAAAAGATCTCAAATGCATAGGATTGACAGATGAATTTTCTAGTCAATTGATCAAAAATCAACTGTACACTGAAAAGTCAAACTTTGACTTTTTGGTCAAAATCAAGTGCCAAGGGTCATAATTCATCAAGATATGTCAAAATGTGAAACTTGTTGACCAAGAAACCTAAAATTGCAAATTAGGGTTTTAATTTGAAAATTTTTCATAACTTAGAAAATTTCTTATTTTTTCCCAACTTTCAACAACTTTTTCACCATGATGCAATTGGATTCAAAGAAAACTTCCAACATGAAAGTTGTAGTCCTCCATGAAATATACAACTTTGATTCATAAAGTTTTCCCAAAAGATGCATGTATCTCAAGTTATGATTTTGTGAATAGGGGTCCATAAACTTTTTAACTTAGTGAAAATTTGCCCTAATTTAGGCAGGATTTTGACCTAACTTCATGGACACTTTTCACCTAGTTCCAAGAGGTATCTCAAGTTGCATTTCAAAGATGGATTGTATATAATGTTACAATCTTTCCAAAATGTCCAAGAACTCTCCAAGATCATTTGTGGTTAGGGAGAATCGAAGAAGAGAAAATGGCAATTTGTCACTTTTGTGCAAGCCATGTTTACAATGCTTCAGGTTGCAAATCAGTTTCAAGCATCCTTGTACCTTACATTACAGGTCCTAATCCCTTATAGACTCCATAATTGAATTTTAATTCAGTGGACAATGGCTTTATTTTGATCTTTGGAGCATTGTACAATGAATTAATCCAAAAATGGTATAAAGTTCACAATACTACTTTGATAAAGCAAGCCTTTTTGCAACTTTACATTTCTTGAGCCATGGACCTGATCTTTTGTTGCAAGCAAGATCCACAAACATCAGGCAAAGTATACCAACCATCTGCAGTCCACAAGCTATCTTGTACAGGCCTTGGGCATGGTCACTTCAACTTTTCTTCAAAAGCAAGAAAACTTGCAAAAGTCAATACAACTTGTCCATCTGATAAAGGAAAGGCTTAGCTTCATTCTAAACATCTTCAGAAACTTGTTACAAGCCTAAGCACGAATTGCTAACATCCTGTTGTACCCCAAAATTTGCCCTCCCATATTCTCCAAGAAATTGCCAAGCCAAGCTGCAAAAGTTCTCCAAGGGGCTGCACAGTGCAAAGGTCTCCCATACAGTCAAAACTAGGGTTTGTGTTCTGATCAAGAAAATGAAGTTTTCAAAGGTCCAATCAAGTCCTATATGCCTACAAATATGGTCAAGTATCCTCATATCAAGTTTCAAGGCATTCAGTACAAAATTGCACAGTCAAAAACCCTAATTGCACTACAGTCAACTGTAGGGGCAAAATGGTCATTTGACAGTCAAAAGTTCAAATTTTTGGTCAACATATCATTTTGAAGCCACAAACATCATTTGATCAATGCTTGATCATGATTCTCAAAATTTGGCTCAGAAAATCATCAGGATGCAAAAAGTTTCCTTATTTGGACAGTTGAAAAAGTCAACTGAAATTGACCAGGGCATAACTTTCACATGGATTATCAGAAAAATTCCATCCAAAGCTCATTTTGAAGAGAAAGACATTTCCTACAACTCATCTTCATACTTCAAGTCCAAGAAATGCTCTCACAAAAAGTTATCAATTTCAACATTATAGGTCATTTTCAAAAGTCAACAAAAAGGGACTTTAAGTCAAAGGCCATAACTTTAGATTGGTAAATCAAAATGACATGGGACCAAAGGCATTGGTTATAGGACTCAAAGACCTTTCCAAAATGTCCAAGAACATGAGAAAAGCTTACAAATTGAGCAAGTTATGCCTTGTGGAAGTTGGGAAATTTTTGGATATTTTGAAAAGTCAACATTACTTCAAATGGCCTAAAATTGCTAATGGGCCCATTTTTCTTCCATGATTCATCATTCTAAGCATGTGCACGACCACTTGGCCCAAAGGGAAGTATTTTCTCATTTTTTATTTATTTATTTGAATTTTTATTTATATTAATTCATTTAAATCATTTAAATATATGAAAAATATTTAATTCACCCTAACCAATCTTTTTATACATGTTTTAAACTCAATATTTCGTGCCTAATCAAATAGGGAAAGATTTGGAGCAAATTGATCATAATTGACACAAGAACACATGGAAAAGATATGAAAAAGATCTTAAGAAATCAAATTTTCAAAAACAATGAATGTCATGGATTTGATTGTTTTTTGTTAACCTAATGGACTCAGTACAAATGCTAGAACACAACCCTAATCATGCTAACCACGCAGCAGCTCAGAAGAGGCCATTGCAAACTTGAATTTTTCTCTAAAGAACTCAAAACTGAAATCATTGTTACAGGTCGATTCAAAGCACAAAACTTGTTTCAATAGCTTCCTCAAGGATTACTGATCACAATCCAATCAGAATCATCCATCACCACGCCAAGAATTGGTAAAACGAACTCAAACTGTATCAAGAAAAATCCATGATCGTATTTTAATTTCTAGACATCCTCATAGCATTTTAATTGTAGATTCATGTTCCTTGTGAAGTTTTGAAGCTAACCATGTGGTCTAATTTCGTTTTCGTGCCATATTTGGAGATTTGCCATTGATAACTTTTAGGGTTTGTAGAACTGTAAATTAGGGGTTTTCAGGTGCTGTAAAATTGGACATCCTCAATACCATCATTGGATTTAGCACGTCTGGACGAAGAAGATAGGACCCTCGCGCCTAATTTATGTTTAAGGATAGCCTAATCGCTATTTTCCCATAAGCTGCCTAAGAAAACGCCCTAGAAACCGTCGCCTATGTGTTTGGTATTACAGGGATGATGAAGAAGATGGAGCCGTGCCACACGCTGATTGGCACGTTTAAAAATTCGCGCGCGTTTCCAAGCATTAACCCACTTTCTTTTATATTATTTGTTTGCTTATTATATAACAAATGCATTGTGTGGCTCAGCTGGCAAGCGTTGATTGTATTGACGTCCAAGACCTGGGTTCGAGCCCCAGGTCTGTATAATTTCTCATATTATTTTGCAATAACAATTCCTATGCAGCGCTAACGTTCAAGGCGCACCATGCACCTCATCACCAATCCATCCACGTGCACGTTAGAACCAGATCAAAGGCTTGGATTCAAAGAACACGCTACGCCCAGGTCAACGTTGCTACACGCTAGTGGCAAAGGTCAAACGGATCAATGCTATTGGGCCAGAATTGCTTGGACTTAACCTCCTGTTTGGGGACTTCCACCCCCCCTGGTTTGCAATTTCCCATATTTTTTTCTATATTTTATTTTCAATTATTGTATTATTTTCTTTATTGTTTTGATTTAATTAATTATTTCACAAAGTATAAAAAATGCATAAAAATCAGAAAAGATAAAAATACCATAAATAATTTTTATTTCTAATATTTTCATAAATAAATTGGCATGTAAATAAATTTAGTTTAAATTAGGGTTTGCAATATTAATTCTTTTCATAAAAAATCTAAAAAATATAGAAATAGGTTTAATAATTGTTTTATTCCTTCTAATTTTTCTTTTGTCACAATAATATTATTTATTTTATTTTCATAATTAAAATTGTAAATTAATTAGGGTTTAATTTAGGTTAAAAAACTCCAATATTTTTCTTAATAACTTAAAAAATAATTAGAACTAGGTTTAACATTTTATTTTAGTTTTAATTAATTCTTTTTCTATTAAATCTTAAAATACTAAAAAAACACCAAAAAATAAGTTCCTTTTTCTTCTAATTTTAATTTTAATTCCTTATTAATTTTAATATTTTGCAAAAGGGTCCAACGCCCTCGTTTCGTTCGTAATTTCTTATTTCTTCGCATATTTATTTTATTTCATTTAAATAATTATGTACCTCTCCCGAAGCCTTGTAATCACTTCTCGCACTTTTAATTCTTTTACTTTCTTTACTTTTTTGTCAAATCGGGTCCGGTTTAATTTTGGCGATGTGGACCCGCGCCATTTGTAATAGCTTTAGATTTACTTTTTTCCTCGCAACTTTTAACTGTTAAACAAAGCATGCAAGAATGAATGGCCATAATAAAAACAAGCGTAGAACACTTTAACACGACAAGACAAATATCTGAAAACGATACACGAATCGCACACACCACCCCTAGGGTACGCCTCACTGTTGCCTTGCCTCGAAAGGTGATCGTCGAGTAGAGGATGTCTTAGTAAGTCCTCATGATCCGGGAACCTGGCATGAGGGTAGCTTCTAAGGTGTCTTCCCATTGCTCCGGTGATCACCATGTCCCGAACCTCGAATTGACCCGAACCTCGAATTGACCCGAACACCTCCAACGGTGGTGCTACCTACCTCTCAATGGTGAGATGGCACTACTTTAAAGGACATTTACACAGACGAATTCCTTAGGGTAGGTAGACGACTCTAGATACTTGCTCTAATTTCAAAACAATTCAAAAATACTTTTCACACCGACACCTTTTCAAAAAGCTTTCGAAAGCAATTTTTCAAACACTCTTGAGGACCGATACAAGAGTCGAACTGGAATTTTCAAAGAAACTTTTTTAAAAACCCACAGTTGAAAAGCAAACAAACCATTTTGAAAACACAAGTGAGCAAGTATCTAAGAGCCCATGGATAACCATGGATAGAAAGGGTACTAACACCTTCCCTTTCTATAATCTACCTCCCGAACCGAGAGCAATCTCTATAAGGAATTTTTCTGTGCTTTTGTCCTTTCCATGTGGAGAAAATAAAAGACGGTGGCGACTCTTGCTTCCGCGACATTTCGCGAACCAGCTTTAAACAGTCAGTTCCAGATCCACCGATCACAGAACTGGCGACTCTGCTGGGGACAATCTTATAAAGTGGGGTGTACCTTAGGGCTAGTTCATAACTGTGTTTTCAATTGCTTTCCTTGTTTGCTTTAAATTGTGGGACTGTCTTGGGAGTTCTATAGATCCTAACCCGGATCTGGGGATACCTTCTTAGAAAGTAGCAACAAGGCTGTGAGGGAACTGTGCGGGGTATACCGACATGGTTGAAACAGTCTGCTACGTTGATGTGGCACTTTGGTGTGTACCGGTAACCCTTGAGTTCAGTCAAGGAGAGTACGGGGCCTCCGCGTGGTGTCGTGAAGCATCAACAGACCTTAGGAACCTTAATTGAACTATCTTGGCCTCTTTAGGGTAGTGAGATAACGGACTTTGGTGCAGTCCGAGGTTGGTTGATACTCGATACTACACTCAATTGAGGGTTGCTTTCCTGGAATATTTCGGTCGCCAGTTCAGTGGCTAAATCGAAACGATGAACAATGAAAGCAATCCCGTGATATTGGGAACCTTAGAACCCGGTTACTTTGATTAGGACAGGTTGAACCCACCAACTTCAAGAGGGTACTACCCAGACCCCATGCTGGCCTTAAACCTTAAGGGCTTGTCTTGTGTGCCTTGTGTGCCTTACATGTTTGTCTTTGTACATATCTGTGGTGTGTTTAATCATAGCATCATGACATCATCCAGCATCATATGCATTGACTAACCATTTCAGGGGTTCGAATTTTCATCTTTGTTCTTGTTTTGTAGGACATGGAAACCGTTCGTAGAAAGACAATTCAAATCAGTCTTGTAAGGGTCCCTCCTCAGCTTAAGGAGCTTATATCCAGGATTCCCGAGAACTCGTCCTTCAGTGAAAGGCATGGAAGCCTCATCAGCTTGGTCAACACCAACATTGAGGAAGATATGATAAAGGTCCTGTTCCAATTCTTCGACCCTCTGCATCACTGTTTCACCTTCTTGGATTATCAGTTGGTCCCTACATTGGAGGAGTTCTCCCGGCTCCTGAAGATCCCTATCCTTGATCAGTTACCCTTCAACGGTACAGAAAAGGAACCTAAGCTTGAAGAGATTGCTAAAGCCTTGCACCTACAGTCCTCTGACCTCAAGGGACATTGGGAAGTTAGAAGTGGTATCAAAGGGTTCTTAGCCAGGTTTCTGTTTGAAAAGGCCCATGAATGTTGGAACTCCCTTGACTTGCAAGCTTTTGAAGAGGTTGTGGCCCTCCTTGTCTATGGTTTGGTGTTGTTCCCTAACCCAGATCAGCTTATTGATATCAGTGCTGTTCAGATCTTTATGTCCATGAATCCTATACCTACATTGCTGGGGGACATCCTTCACTCATGTTACACTCGAACCATGAGAAAAAGAGGTGTCCTTATGTGTTGCACTCCTCTCCTGGGAAGGTGGTTTATTTCGCACCTTCCACAATCAGTCTTGAAGAATGATCGGGGTTTGAGATGGTCACAACGGTTGATGACTCTTACGCATGCAGATATACATTGGTGCCCTAGGTCTAGAGAAGATGTCACCATCATTGATCGTTGCGGGGAGTACCCTAATGTTCCTTTACTTGGAATCAAAGGAGGTATTACTTACAGCCCATGCCTGGCTTGGAGACAGTTTGGTTATGCTCGGAGGGATGGTCCTCATGACATGTTAGTTCCTGACAAGTTTTTGACTTCGACAACGATACTCAAGGACTTCGCCAGAGATTTATCAGAGCTTGGAGGATGCCAAGTAGGATAGACAGCAAGACACTGGGGCACAGGAACTCCATCCCTTTGGAGCCTTATCTCAAGTGGGTACGCGCCCGCTCCTAGAAGTTAGTGATGCCTTATCCCCATATGCTCCCTGTGATCAAGGAACCAGTCTTGGAAGGAGAAGTGTCCTACACTATTCAGCACCCTGATATGCCCACATCCTGGGAAGAGATGCAGAAGAGCTGGATCCAGCTTAAGGAAGAACGGAATTCTCTTGAGACTAGTCTACATGCCAGTGAAAAGAAGGTCTTGGAGCTCACCCGCCTGTTGCATGAGGAGAGGAATCTCAACACTTACATAGCTCCAAAGAGGAAGCGCAGTGTATTTTGGGATTGACTTGATTTTTGTACTTTTGCCCATGAGGCCTTAATGTATTAAACAATGATTTCTCTAATGATAACGTGTGTTCCTTTTTGTCTACAACAAAGTTGAATTTTCGAACCCTTGAATGCATTGCATAACCACATCTCATTCATCATGTGCATAACAGGTTTTTCCTCTTTTCAGGTTGCTTACAGTTCTTCGCTGTTTATTTTAGCATCATGAATCCCGAATCTGCATCAACTGAGACATCAATCAAGGCTCTTCAGGTGCAGAATGCACAATTCCAGGAATTAATCAAGGGTTTGGCCCAGGGCCAAGAAGAACTGAAGGCTATGCTCCTGAAGAAGGAGAAGAAGAAGAAGAGAAGAACTGTTCTGTTCAACTCGGGCCGAAGGTTTGGCAATACTCTGCAGCATGAAGAGGCTGGTTCTTCTGTTGGCAAGAGTCCTTCTCAGGCAGAAGCAAGGGTTCCTACTCCAGTAGTCTCCGACAACGAGACAGATTTTGATGAAGAGTAGTACCCTCCTGTAGACGACAAATACAAGCAACTGGAGGATAGGTTGAAAGCTATGGAGGTTCAACAGGTACCTGGGCTGGATTTCGGAGATCTGGGTTTGTCAACTGGTGTGATCATCCCTCACAAGTTCAAAGCACCATCCTTCTCTAAGTATGACGGGGCGTCTTGTCCCAAGCTGCATCTGAGGTCCTATGTTCGGAAAATTCAGCGGTACTCTGCGGATAAGAATTTGTGGATCCACTTCTTCCAGGAGAGTCTTTCAGGGACTCATCTCGAATGGTTCTATCAACTGGATGGGACCAAGGTTCGTAACTGGGAGGAGTTGGCTACTGCTTTCTATAAGCAGTATCAATATAATGCCGACCTTGCCCCCACACGTACCCAACTCCAGGGTATGTCGTTAGGTGCAAGCGAAGGTTTTAAAGAGTACGCTTAGAAGTGGAGAGACCTAGCTGGCAGGGTGCAGCCACCATTGACTGATCGGGAGCTGGTAGACATGTTCTTGGGGACCCTATCTGGGCCATTTTTCAACCACCTCATTGGGAATTCTTCTGCTGGGTTCACTGATTTGATTCTGACTGGAGAGAGAATTGAAGCTGGGTTGAAGTTGGGAAAGATTGCGAAGGGTGCATCGTCTAGTTCGGAAAAGAAACCCTTCAAGAAGGAGTCTAGTGCCGTGTATGGTTCCGGGAAATCAGAGAGACCTGAGCGCCGCCAATCTGTCAGTGCGGTAATGATTGCTAAGCCTGCTGCCGCTCCCCGGCCAAATAATCTTCAAAGGGCTGAAAGACCCCGGAGAGAGTTTACCCGGTTAAGCATGACCCTATTGCAGATCCTGCCACAGTTGCTATCCACTAACTTAGTGACTGTCAAGGAGGCTCCGAGGTTCCCCAATACAACATCTCCCAAGTACAACCCGAATGCTCGTTGTTCTTACCATTCAGATAGCCCGGGGCACTCTACCGATGACTGTTGGGCGTTAAAGAACAAGCCGCAGGACCTTATTGATGCCCAAGAGGTACAGTTTGAAGCATCTGAGAAACCTAATGTAGTGACAGCTCCCCTGCCTGCTCATGGAGTTAATACTATTGGGGATGAAGAGGAAGTTGATGAAACTGAGTTTGATAGCTGGATCTACCCGGCAACCAACGGCGTATCTAACAATTGGAGTGCAAAGGACAACTTATCTGTTTCTCTTGTTACTGAGTAATGAATTCCTATGTTTTGTTATTTTGTAATAAACAATGATAAACTCTATGGCCCGATGTCTTACCCGAGGCACCGTGGTTCTATTTGTGAGGGCATACAAATTGTCATTTCATATACCATGAATAAAAATCTTGGACGTATTTTCGCATTGCAAATATTCTGCTCCTTTTCTGTCTTTCTTTCCTTTACATATATTTCAAAACAGCTGTATTTACACACACACACACTCACTCATACAGGTTCCAATCCACTCTGGATCTCACTGATAACAACTCTGCTACTGCCAGTTATGACTTCGAAAATCCGATCAACTTAGCCGAAGACGAAGGTGAAGATGATTGCGAAGTGCCTGGCGAACTTGCAAGACTGTTGCTTCAGGAAGAGAGGGCAATTCAACCCCATGAAGAGCCAGTGGAAACCATAAACTTGGGTACTGAGGCAGACAGGAAAGAGGTAAAGATTGGTGCCAACCTAGAGCTCAGCGTGAAGCAACGGTTAACCAAGATGCTACATGACTATATGGAGATCTTTTCCTGGTCCTACGAAGACATGCCAGGATTGGATATCGATATTGTGGTCCATCATTTGCCAACTAAGGAAGACTGCCCTCCAGTTAAGCAAAAGGTCTTTCGGATGCGTCCAGAGATGTCTGAGAAGATTAAAGCCGAGGTCATGAAACAGTTTGATGCCGGGTTCCTTGCAGTGACTTCTTACCCTCAATGGGTCGCTAATGTGGTGCCGGTACCTAAGAAGGACGGTAAAGTCAGAATGTGTGTCGACTACAGGGATCTGAACAGGGCCAGCCCCAAAGATGACTTCCCCTTACCTCACATTGATGTCATTGTTGATAATACAGCTCAGCACAAGGTATTCTCTTTCATGGATGGCTTTTCAGGTTACAACCAGATCAAGATGGCACCTGAAGACATGGAAAAGACTACATTTGTTACTCAGTGGGGCACCTTCTGTTACAAGGTCATGCCATTCGGATTAAAGAACGCTGGGGCAACCTACCAACGTGCCATGGTTGCTTTATTTCATGATATGATCCATCATGAGATAGAAGTGTATGTGGACGACATGATCGCGAGGTCCCAGACTGAGGAAGAGCATCTAGATCATCTGCAGAAGTTGTTTGACCGGTTGAAACTGTACAAGCTGAGATTGAACCCGAACAAGTGCACCTTCGGGGTAAGATCTGGGAAGTTGCTAGGCTTCGTGGTCAGTGATAAAGGTATTCAAGTGGACCCTGCTAAGGTCAAAGCTATTCAAGAGATGCCAGTCCCTAAGACAGAGAAGGAAGTCAGAGGCTTTTTAGGATGCCTGAATTACATTGCTCGCTTCATCTCACATCTGACTGCTACCTGTGAGCCAATCTTCAAGCTGCTGAAGAAAGATCAGGTAGTACGTTGGAACGATGAATGTCAGGCTGCTTTTGACAAAATCAAAGAGTATCTCCAAGAACCACCTATCCTTATGCCACCGGTTGAAGGGAGACCTCTGATACTATACCTGACAGTGCTTGACAACTCAATGGGGTGTGTGCTGGGGCAGCATGACAAGTCTGGCCGAAAAGAGCATGCCATTTATTACCTTAGCAAAAAGTTTACCGACTGTGAGACCCGATACTCACTGCTTGAGAAAACTTGTTGCGCTTTGGTATGGGCTGCTCGCCGGCTGAGACAGTATATGCTGACTCACACTACTTTGTTGATCTCAAAAATGGATCCTATAAAGTACATATTCGAAAAGCCTGCTCTGTCTGGGAGGATTGCAAGATGGCAAATGATCTTGACGGAATACGACATTCAGTACACGACCCAGAAAGCCATCAAGGGAAGTGTATTGGCAGACCACTTGGCACATCAAGCTGTAGATGACTATCAGTCAATGAACTTCGAGTTTCCGGATGAAAGCATTATGATAGTGACTGATTGTGAAGTACCTGGACCGGATGAAGGACCTGAACCAGGATCCCGATGGTCCATGCACTTTGACGGAGCCTCCAATGCTTTGGGAAATGGTATCGGCGCCATAATCATATCACCTCAAGGTACTCATACTCCACTCACTGCCCGTCTATGTTTCAACTGTACCAACAACATGGCGGAGTATGAGGCATGCATCATGGGTCTTCAAGCTGCGATTGACCTAAGGATTAAGTTTCTGAGTGTCTTCGGAGATTCCGCTCTTGTGATCAATCAGATCAAAGGAGAGTGGGATACGAAACATCCAAACCTGATTCCTTACAGAGAATGTGTGTTGACCCTGATCCCCCACTTTACAGAGATAACCTTTGAACACTTTCCAAGAGAAGAGAATCAGTTGGCGGACGCGTTAGCTACAATGTCTTCTATGTTCAAGGTCAAATGGGACAATGAGGCTCCCCGGATCATCATCTGGAAACTGGACGAACCGGCATACTGTTGTGATCTCGAAACTGAATTGGTGACTGAGAAGCCTTGGTACCATGAGGTGAAAAGATATTTGGAAACTCAGGAGTACCCGGAAGGTGCATCCATCAACGATAAGAAATTCCTGAGAAGGTTCGCAGCCAAGTTCTTCCTTAGCAACGGCATCTTGTACAAGCGAAACCATGATTAGACCCTACTGCATTCTGTGGATAAGATTGAAGCAGAAAGAATCATGGAAGAGCTACATGAAGGGACCTTTGGTACACATTCCAGTGGGCACACTATGGCTAAGAAAATCCTACGGGCAGGATACTACTGGTCCACAATGGAAGCTGACTGTTACCAACATTCTAGGACATGCCATAAGTGTCAGATTTATGCAGACAAGGTGCATGTTCCTCCAGTTCCGTTGAATGTTCTGACTGCGCCTTGGCCATTTGCAATGTGGGGCATAGACATGATTGGCGAGATTAAACCTACGACATCTAACGGACATCGCTTCATCCTGGTAGCGATTGATTATTTTACGAAGTGGGTTGAGGCAGCATCCTATGCTACGGTAACCAAGACTGTTGTGGCACGGTTCATTCGGCACAACCTGATCTGTCGGTACGGCGTCCCTGAGCGGATTGTTACAGACAACGGTACCAATCTGAACAACAAGATGATTGCTGAGCTCTGCGAACAGTTCAAGATACAGCACCACAATTCTTCTCCTTACAGACCGAAGATGAATGGGGCTGTAGAAGCAGCAAATAAGAACATCAAGAAAATCGTGCAGAAGATGACAGTGACCTATAAAGATTGGCACGAGATGTTACCGTTCTCTCTACATGGGTACCGTACCTCAGCTAGGACGTCAACCAGGGCAACTCCTTTTTCCTTGGTTTATGGTATGGAGGCAGTCTTGCCGATTGAAGTGCAAATACCCTCTCTCCGGATAATGAAGGATGCAAATCTGAACGAAGATGATTGGATCCAGACACGACTTGATCAGCTCAACCTCATTGATGAAAAGAGACTTGCTGCTATCTGTCATGGTCAGACGTATCAGAAACGGATGATCAGGGCATTTAACAAAAAGGTCAGACCACAGGAATATCAAGTTGGGGATCTGGTGATCAAGAGAATCATCCTTCCTCAGAGTGATCCAAGGGGCAAATGGACCCCTACGTACGAAGGGCCATTTGTGGTTAAACATGTGTTCTCAGGAGGAGCAATGATATTAACCAACATGGATGGTGATGACCTTCCTCACCCCGCCAATGCAGACATAGTAAAAAAATACTACGCATGAAAAAAGACCCGCTAGGCTGACATGCCTAGGCAAAAATTAGGGCTTCCCGTCGAACCAAAAGGGTTCGGGCAAAATGAAGGGATGAAAATAAAAAATCTGTACACCCGGCAAGTCGGAAACCTGAAAAGGCGGATTGGGCAAAAATGGGTATCCCGGTGGACTGAAAACCCGAAAGGGCGGTCCAGGCAAAAATTAGGGATAAAGCGTAATACTATGTCTCATTAGTCACTTTGCATCCAGAATCCGGTATCTATATCAAGTTCAGACGGCATCGATCAGTCAGCTTCACCTTCAACCAAGGTCATCAAGTGATGAGACGCTCGGAGTTATAAAGGCAATAGCAGAGTTGAAACCCAGTGGGATCATTCATTTCACACAACTGTTTTATTTTCTTTTGTACAAAATTTGTATAAACTCTCTTGTTCGGCGACGTTCTCTTACTAGGACGCCAGCCTCTTGTACACAAAACGCCTATTCACAGGCCATTCAAAATCAATACAAATATATTTGCAGTTAAACGCGCCAAGTGTTTTTCTTTTTCTGTTTTGTTTTGCGAAGAACGTCCAAGGTTCAATTTGTGATATATGCCTTGACAATAATTTGCTAACTCATAAATATTTGCATACGAAACAAAGCAATTAATTGCAGGTGACACTAGAAACAGGGGCAATAAAAGAGTTGTCTGAAGCAATCTAATTGTTCTATCCTCCAAGGTACCAAGGTAGGATCAACTAAAGAACATGACCAGTACATATTAATTCCCCAGAGAGTGATTCAGCAAAACAGTGCATTCTTCTCCAAGCAAAATTATCAAATCTCAAGGAAATTAGGTATCCTCCAGCAGATCTCAACATTCTCCAGCAGTACATATATTCTTAACAAGCATCCCTGGCAGTCTTGGTCTAAAGATTGTTCCCCGGCGGTATATCAACATTCAAAGGAATCACTTCCCCAGCATATCAAAACTTCCCCAGAAGAGTCCAATCCAGTTCCCCAGGAAAGTTGGAATTCATCTCCCCAAGCAGTAAGCTTATCCCCAGTAGATTCTGGAAGCTTATCCTCACAGAGCACGAACGCGCCGTCCGGCTTTATTCAAAGAGTTATTTCCTTAACAGGATATAACTGGGTTATCCTCAGCCAAAAGCCACGGAAAAAGCGTCGTCGACGAAGTCTCTTTATCCCCAGCGAAGTCCATCAACGCTTCCCAACAACGAGGATCTCCTCAGCAAGTTATCAACATTTCAGCAAAGATATCTTTCTCCCCACAGAGTGTTGCTTCCCAACATGGTCGCTAAGAGTATCCTTTTCTCCCCGCAGAATCTTCCATTTGCCAAGTTTATTCCGCAACGGAGTCATCTTCTCCTACCGATATTCTTGCAGTTATCATCCCCAACGGAAGCAAAATCTATTCTCCAAACATCAGCCCAGGATATGACTTCCCGGCACCCGTCAAGGATTTGCTTTCCTAGACGCAAAACATACATTCATAAAACATCACATGCATCATTATAGCATGCATAGACGCATTATATCATACAAATCTCATTTATGTTGAGAACATCATTGCTTGATCCATATCATACATTGCATATGACTGACCTTTACCTTTCAGGAAAGATGCAGTTGAAATTCTCAATCATATCTCAAGACCTAGACCGATTCAGTTAATCTACTCCAAAGATTTCTTATCCAGTCCCAAGCCTTCTCTAGTCCAGCTAAATCGACTTGCAACAGATTTTCCTGATAAAGACTCAGTAGAAGTTATCCCAGATGTTTCCCTCTCCGACAGTGAGTGAGGTGATAGTCTCCTATGGTTCCCTCTCCGACGGTGAGTGAGGTGGTAAGTCCTTTTCAGATGTTTCCCTCTCCGATGGTGAGTGTGAGGTGATAGTCTCCTATGGTTCCCTCTCCGACGGTGAGTGAGGTGGTAAGTCCTTTTCAGATGTTTCCCTCTCCGACGGTGAGTGTGAGGTGATAGTCTCCTATGGTTCCCTCTCCGACGGTGATTGAGGTGGTAAGTCCTTTTCAGATGTTTCCCTCTCTGACGGTGAGTGTGAGGTGATAGTCTCCCATGGTCCCCTCTCCGACGGCGAGTGAGGTGGTAATTCCTTTTCAGATGTTTCCCTCTCCGACGGTGAGTGAGGTGATAGTCTCCTATGGTCCCCTCTCCAACGGCGAGTGAGGTGGTAATTCCTTTTCAGATGTTTCCCTCTCCGACGGTGAGTGTGAGGTGATAGTCTCCTATGGTCCCCTCTCCAACGGCGAGTGAGGTGGTAATTCCTTTTCAGATGTTTCCCTCTCCGACGGTGAGTGAGGTGATAGTCTCTTATGGTCCCCTCTCCGACGGTGAGTGAGGTGGTAATTCCTTTTTCAGATGTTTCCCTCTCCGACGGTGAGTGTGAGGTGATAGTCTCTTATGGTCCCCTCTCCGACGGTGAGTGAGGTGGTAATTCCTTTCAGATGTTTCCCTCTCCGACGGTGAGCGTGAGGTGATAGTCTCTTATGGTCCCCTCTCCGACGGTGAGTGAGGTGGTAATTCCCTTTCAGATGTTTCCCTCTCCGACGGTGAGTGAGGTGATAATCTCCTATGGTCCCCTCTCCGACGGTGAGTGAGGTGATATTTCCTTTCAGATTATAATTTCCTATAGTTCCCTCTCCGGCGGTGAGTGAGGTGATTCCCTTTCAGATTATAATTGCCTATGGTTCTCTTCCCGATACTGCAAAGATGGTATTTCCCACCAAGATTTTCTCAACGAGCGTTGTTGAAGTTAAAATCACCTAAGGATCTCTTACCATTCATGCTAAGGTAGCAACCATCCCTGGTTCATTCATCATCTTGTGAAGCTCCAGATTCAGCTCCTGTAACCAGTCAGGACATATCTATGCCAAGCATCTGAAAACCAGCTCTTGCAACGTGTCAGGTACTCTTTTTCTTTTGCAGGTATGCAGGTTCTCGCTAAGGAATCCCTTATGCGATCAACATTCAGATGGCATCTATAAGCCCATCATCCTATTCATCAACCTCTAAATGGCATCTATAAGCCCATTCCATCGTCACTGCTACTATGTGAGCGCAAATTTCTGGGCACTCTAGTGTCCAATCATCTTCTACCTTCGGATTACGAAAGGCACGTCAGCCAATCTGCATCCTCAGGTCTAAGAAGATTGAACAGGGGCAACTGTTGTACCCCAAAATTTTCCCTCCCATATTCTCCAAGAAATTGCTAAGCCAAGCTGCAAAAGTTCTCCAAGGGGCTGCACAGTGCAAAGGTCTCCCATACAGTCAAAACTAGGGTTTGTGTTCTGATCAAGAAAATGAAGTTTTCAAAGGTCCAATCAAGTCCTATATGCCTACAAATATGGTCAAGTATCCTCATATCAAGTTTCAAGGCATTCAGTACAAAATTGCACAGTCAAAAACCCTAATTGCACTACAGTCAACTGTAGGGGCAAAATGGTCATTTGACAGTCAAAAGTTCAAATTTTTGGTCAACATATCATTTTGAAGCCACAAACATCATTTGATCAATGCTTGATCATGATTCTCAAAATTTGGCTCAGAAAATCATCAGGATGCAAAAAGTTTCCTTATTTGGACAGTTGAAAAAGTCAACTGAAATTGACCAGGGCATAACTTTCACATGGATTATCAGAAAAATTCCATCCAAAGCTCATTTTGAAGAGAAAGACATTTCCTACAACTCATCTTCATACTTCAAGTCCAAGAAATGCTCTCACAAAAAGTTATCAATTTCAACATTATAGGTCATTTTCAAAAGTCAACAAAAAGGGACTTTAAGTCAAAGGCCATAACTTGAGATTGGTAAATCCAAATGACATGGGACCAAAGGCATTGGTTAGAGGACTCAAAGACCTTTCCAAAATGTCCAAGAACATGAGAAAAGCTTAAAAATTGAGCAAGTTATGCCTTGTGGAAGTTGGGAAATTTTGGATATTTTGAAAAGTCAACATTACTTCAAGTGGCCTAAAATTGCTAATGGGCCCATTTTTCTTCCATGATTCATCATTCTAAGCATGTGCACGATCACTTGGCCCAAAGGGAAGTATTTTCTCATTTTTTATTTATTTATTTGAATTTTTATTTATATTAATTCATTTAAATCATTTAAATATATGAAAAATATTTAATTCACCCTAACCAATCTTTTTATACATGTTTTAAACTCAATATTTCGTGCCTAATAAAATAGGGAAAGATTTGGAGCAAATTGATCATAATTGACACAAGAACACATGGAAAAGATATGAAAAAGATCTTAAGAAATCAAATTTTCAAAAACAATGAATGCCATGGATTTGATTGTTTTTTGTTAACCTAATGGACTCAGTACAAATGCTAGAACACAACCCTAATCATGCTAACCACGCAGCAGCTCAGAAGAGGCCATTGCAAACTTGAATTTTTCTCTAAAGAACTCAAAACTGAAATCATTGTTACAGGTCGATTCAAAGCACAAAACTTGTTTCAATAGCTTCCTCAAGGATTACTGATCACATTCCAATCAGAATCATCCATCACCACGCCAAGAATTGGTAAAACGAACTCAAACTGTATCAAGAAAAATCCATGATCGTATTTTAATTTCTAGACATCCTCATAGCATTTTAATTGTAGATTCATGTTCCTTGTGAAGTTTTGAAGCTAACCATGTGGTCTAATTTCGTTTTCGTGCCATATTTGGAGATTTGCCATTGATAACTTTTAGGGTTTGTAGAACTGTAAATTAGGGGTTTTCAGGTGCTGTAAAATTGGACATCCTCAATACCATCATTGGATTTAGCACGTCTGGACGAAGAAGATAGGACCCTCGCGCCTAATTTATGTTCAAGGATAGCCTAATCGCTATTTTCCCATAAGCTGCCTAAGAAAACGCCCTAGAAACCGTTGCCTATGTGTTTGGTATTACAGGGATGATGAAGAAGATGGAGCCGTGGCACACGCTGATTGGCACGTTTAAAAATTCGCGCGCGTTTCCAAGCATTAACCCACTTTCTTTTATATTATTTGTTTGCTTATTATATAACAAATGCATTGTGTGGCTCAGCTGGCAAGCGTTGATTGTATTTACGTCCAAGACCTGGGTTCGAGCCCCAGGTCTGTATAATTTCTCATATTATTTTGCAATAACAATTCATATGCAGCGCTAACGTTCAAGGCGCACCATGCACCTCATCACCAATCCATCCACGTGCACGTTAGAACCAGATCAAAGGCTTGGATTCAAAGAACACGCTACGCCCAGGTCAACGTTGCTACACGCTAGTGGCAAAGGTCAAACGGATCAATGCTATTGGGCCAGAATTGCTTGGACTTAACCTCCTGTTTGGGGACTTCCACCCCCCCTGGTTTGCAATTTCCCATATTTTTTTCTATATTTTATTTTCAATTATTGTATTATTTTCTTTATTGTTTTGATTTAATTAATTATTTCACAAAGTATAAAAAATGCATAAAAATCAGAAAAGATAAAAATACCATAAATAATTTTTATTTCTAATATTTTCATAAATAAATTGGCATGTAAATAAATTTAGTTTAAATTAGGGTTTGCAATATTAATTCTTTTCATAAAAAATCTAAAAAATATAGAAATAGGTTTAATAATTGTTTTATTCCTTCTAATTTTTCTTTTGTCACAATAATATTATTTATTTTATTTTCATAATTAAAATTGTAAATTAATTAGGGTTTAATTTAGGTTAAAAAACTCCAATATTTTTCTTAATAACTTAAAAAATAATTAGAACTAGGTTTAACATTTTATTTTAGTTTTAATTAATTCTTTTTCTATTAAATCTTAAAATACTAAAAAAACACCAAAAAATAAGTTCCTTTTTCTTCTAATTTTAATTTTAATTCCTTATTAATTTTAATATTTTGCAAAAGGGTCCAACGCCCTCGTTTCGTTCGTAATTTCTTATTTCTTCGCATATTTATTTTATTTCATTTAAATAATTATGTACCTCTCCCGAAGCCTTGTAATCACTTCTCGCACTTTTAATTCTTTCACTTTCTTTACTTTTCTGTCAAATCGGGTCCGGTTTAATTTTGGCGATGTGGACCCGCGCCATTTGTAATAGCTTTAGATTTACTTTTTTCCTCGCAACTTTTAACTGTTAAACAAAGCATGCAAGAATGAATGGCCATAATAAAAACAAGCGTAGAACACTTTAACACGACAAGACAAATATCTGAAAACGACACACGAATCGCACACACCACCCCTAGGGTACGCCTCACTGTTGCCTTGCCTCGAAAGGTGATCGTCGAGTAGAGGATGTCTTAGTAAGTCCTCATGATCTGGGAACCTGGCATGAGGGTAGCTTCTAAGGTGTCTTTCCATTGCTCCGGTGATCACCATGTCCCGAACCTCGAATTGACCCGAACCTCGAATTGACCCGAACACCTCCAACGGTGGTGCTACCTACCTCTCAATGGTGAGATGGCACTACTTTAAAGGACATTTACACAGACGAATTCCTTAGGGTAGGTAGACGACTCTAGATACTTGCTCTAATTTCAAAACAATTCAAAAATACTTTTCACACCGACACCTTTTCAAAAAGCTTTCGAAAGCAATTTTTCAAACACTCTTGAGGACCGATACAAGATTCGAACTGGAATTTTCAAAGAAACTTTTTTAAAAACCCACAGTTGAAAAGCAAACAAACCATTTTGAAAACACAAGTGAGCAAGTATCTAAGAGCCCATGGATAACCATGGATAGAAAGGGTGCTAACACCTTCCCTTTCTATAATCTACCTCCCGAACCGAGAGCAATCTCTATAAGGAATTTTTCTGTGCTTTTTTCCTTTCCATGTGGAGAAAATAAAAGACGGTGGCGACTTTTGCTTCCGCGACATTTCGCGAACCAGCTTTAAACAGTCAGTTCCAGATCCACCGATCACACATCCCGAACACTCTCAAACACAAAAAACACCAATTTCTGCCCAAACATGGGCATCTTCTACAGAACTCTTGCCAAATCAATATTGGCTCGTGCGTTTCTTGATTCAACACTTGAAACACCTTCCATGCATCACATCTAAACTATCCAGGCCCTTGTCTTGCAACTGTAACCTCTATTTCAAGCTTCACCATTTTCATTTTTGAAGGTTGCAGGTTGACTTCTATAGGAACTTTCAAGCATCCTCAAGGCAAGTTGAGCATTGGGATAGCTTGAGGGAACTTCAAGAAAGCTCACACGATCTTTAGGCCTCACTCAAAGCCCCCACATTGCCATATCCAAACTCAACTGAACAAGGTATTTTTCAAAAGTTCTATCTCTCTATTTAGGAATCCTTAGGCTTTGATTTGTGAAGCAAAGATGTAGTCCTTAACTTGCTGAAGTTGTACATATGCATAGTTGTCATTTATATTAACTGAGCTGAGAGTATTTGATTGTTGAACATGCTGAAAAAACTAGGTTAGAAATTAGGGCCATTAAAATTCTCCATGATCCTTGAGAGTTAGATTATGTTTTTTATATCACTGGAATCGTGAAATCATGAGCTACATTTTTTGTGTTATGAGTTTTGGATTTTATGCAAGCATGAGCAAGTTCCAGATTTGAAGAAGAAACTGCGCGTTTGTTTGGCTGGAGGACAGGGACGACAGGTTCTGGGCTTTGGCGCGCTTGGGCTTGTTGTTCTACTTTTCACACCCCTCCTGTTTCCTACTTGCACCCCCTTGGCCTATTTTTTATATTTTGCATATTTTTCATTTTTTTTATGTTTATTGACTTTAATATATTTTTTTGAACATTAAAAAATCACAAAAATATTTTCTTAATTTTTTGCAATTTTTATTTTATTTTTATTATTTTTTCCACATATAAAATAGTTTTATTTTAATAAATGGAAATCATTTTCTTAAAATAATTTGTAAATAATAAAAGAATACTACACATTTTTATTTTTACTATTCATACACATAAAATATTATTTCCACATATATCTTAATTTTTAATATTTGTAAATATTTTTATTTAATTATTTCTTAAACAAAATGAATAAAATAATAATAGAAAACATATTTTCTTTTAAAACAAAATTAGGGTTTCCCCTTTCAAAAATAATAATATTTTTTTTTCTTATTTTTAGGACTTAGATAATTTTATTTTCTCATACATAAAACAATTACAAAACATTTTTTGCATATTTACATTTTTATTGCATATTTAAATAATTGTTTATTTATTTATTGTACAATAAATTCAATTGGGTTAAAATAGTGAATTAGGGTTTTATTTTGAGCAATATCCCCCATTCAAAACTTGTATCCCCCCTCCCATAATATTGTTGTAATAGCTTAGATTTACTTTACGCAATTTATCGCATTATATACATGTTTAGTAAATTAGGGTTTGTATGATAACACAAAAATCAAACAAATAGCATGACCTAATGCAAGACAAAAATGCATGTAAAATGACAACACATTGCACACAAGCACCTATAGGGTTTTACCCACTTTGTTGCCTAATAAAATGGCCATGGTATGCATGCAAAGTATCTTGGCAAAACAAAACAAAAGATCATAGTCCCTCGATGATGCTATCTTGGTTGCCTAAACAAAGATGATCTTAGTCACTCAAAACTTGCTAAGATACTTGGCAATATTGTTATCATGGTCATATGATGACCCACGCCCGTCCCGTTTAACATCCAAAGATAGGGTTGTCTACCAAAACAATGGTAAGTCAACAATGTCAAAGGAATAAAAATGTACAAGAAAGACTTTTTTGAGTAGGTAGATATCTTCTAGTTACTTGATCAATTTGCAAACAATCCTTTCTATTTTCAAACAAACACACACACATTTCAAAACATTTCCAAACAACTTTCAAAACATTGAAACATTTTTCAAAAGACAAACATGTTCATATACATTCTTACGAACGAGAATCATTACAAAGATTGTCTAAACGATGGCCTCTTTTCAAAATACTTTCAAAACCACACAAAGCACCATTTCAAACAATTGCAAAAGCAAAGCAAGTGATCTAAACAGGTAACTAAGAGCCCATGGAAAACCATGGATGAAAAGGGTGCTAGCACCTTTCCTTTTCATAATCTACCCCCCGAACCCGAAAACAATCTCAAAGGTCTTTCCTGTGATTTTTTACCTTTCCTTATTGGATAAAAGAAAAGCCGGTGGTGACTCTTGCTAAACTGCAACATTTGCGAACACAAACGCAAAACCTCAAGTCAGTTCTCCCACCGCATCACAGATACCATCCCAACTCAAAGAGCTAGTGTCAAGGATTTCTGGAACCTCTATGTTCATTAAGAGACATGGTGAACTTCTCAGCTTGGTTATTTCAAAACCTGATGAACAAATGATGAGTGTGCTTTTCCAATTCTTCGATCCCGAGCATCACTGTTTCACCTTTCCAGATTATCAGTTGGTACCCACCTTGGAGGAATTCTCTCATCTATTGGGTATATCCATTCTTGAACATGTACCCTTCACATGTATGGAAGAAGTTCCTAAGCCAGAAGTCATTGCCTCAGCTTTACATTTGAAACGGGCCGATATGGTATCCAATTGGGAAACTCGAAGCGGAGTCGAAGGCTTTCTAGCCAAATTTCTGATAGACCAAGCTCAGCTATTCTGGGATGATTTAGATTTTCAGGCTTTTGAAGATGTCTTGGCTCTTCTTATCTATGGTTTGGTTATCTTCCCTAATCCAGATTCCTTTATAGATGTGAATTCCATCAAGATTTTCCTTTCTCGCAATCCTGTGCCTACATTGCTTGGAGATATCTTGCACGATCTTTATACTCGCACCACAAGGAGAAGAGGGACTCTTATGTGCTGCATGCCATTATTTTCGAGGTGGTTTATTTCTCACCTCCCTAAGTCTGTGCTGAAGAACAAAGAAGGTTTGGGTTGGTCGCATAGAATAATGTCACTTGCTCATACATATATTATTTGGTGTTCCCGGGCTATAGAAGATGTTGTTGTTATTGACCATTGTGGAGGGTATGCTAATGTCCCATTACTTGGTATCAGAGGAGGTATAACTTACAATCCTTGTCTAGCTTTACAACAATTTGGTCGTGCTCGAAGAGATGGTCCCCATAGGTTACTTCTCGAGGATATTGCATTAGACTATGAAGAGGATGTTAAAGATCATCGTCGGAGGTTCATACGAGCTTGGGGCATGTAAATAGATCAGACCCCCATGAGTTGGGACCAAATACTTCCCTTCCTATGCAGCCTTACCTCCAATTGGTCCAAGCTTGTGCCTAGAAGCTTGTGATGCCTTATGCGGCAGTATTACCAGTGATTGTGGAACCCACTACTGAAGACGACATTCCTTACACGGTTCTTTATCCTTACATGCCTACTGACCTTGGGGAGCTACAGAGGTCTTGGATTCAGCTGAAGAATGAGCGAGATACTTACAGGGAACTGTTCCATGAGCAAGAGAGGAAGGTTTTGAAGCTCACCAGGAAGCTCGAGGAGGAAAGAGTGCTTAATGATTACATCAGCACAAAGAGAAAGCGTGCATGGGACTTTTGATTTTGCTTTTCTAGTTTTAGATTTGTTTTATTTACATTCTTTGTAACGCCTTAAGGGCATTGTTGAACATTTCAAAGTTAAGCTAATAAAGTTTGTTTATTTTTGGTTTGCAAATTTAAATCTCCCAAAGTCTTTGAAATCATTACATGCGCATCCCATTATCATGCACATCATCACAGGTACCACAATAGGTCTCTTATCTTCTTCGCTGTTTATTTCAGCAGAAATGTCTTTCGATCAAGCCATCAAAGAGCTTCAGGCACAGAACGCCCAGTTCCAACAGATGTTCATAAGTCTGGCTAAGGGGCAAGAGGATCTGAAAACTCTCATTCTGAAAGAGAAGAAGAAGAAGAAGAAGAAGAAGAAGAAGAAGGTCGGTCTTCTGAATATGGGTAGAAGGTTTGGAGAAAGGTTGAAGCATCAAACTGATCTGACCTCTTCATCCAAAGAAGGGGAGAACCAAGAAGAGAAGAAGGGCCTTAGTCCTGCAGTCTTTGATAATGATACTAATTTTGATGATGAGCAATATCCTCCTACTGAGGATAGATACAAGCAGCTAGAAGACCGTCTGAGTGCTATAGAAATTCAGAAGATACCTAGTTTGGATTTCGGAGAACTAGGACTGGTATCTGGAGTAGTCATCCCTCAGAAGTTCAAGGCTCCATTTTTTGCTAAGTATGATGGAGTGTCCTGTCCAAAGCTCCATCTCCGCTCTTATGTCAGGAAAGTTCAACCCCACACGGCTGATAGAAATTTGTGGGTGCACTTCTTTCAAGATAGTATGTCAGGGACTCAGCTTGAATGGTTCTACCAGTTGGAAGGGGTCAATATTCAAAACTGGGAAGATCTTGCTGCTTCTTTCTACAAGCAGTACCAGTACAATGCCGACCTTGCTCCCACTCGTACTCAACTCCAGAGTATGTTCATGGGTCCAGGTGAAGGTTTCAAAGATTACGCTCATAAATGGAGAGATTTGGATGGCAGAGTTCAACCCCCTTTGTGTGATAGGGAGTTGGTTGATATGTTTCTGGGGACGTTGTCCGGTCCATTTTTCAACCACCTTATTGGCCGCTCGTCGTCTGGTTTCACCGAGTTGATTTTTACTAGAGAAAGAGTGGAGGCTGGAATCCAAAGTGGTAAAATACAGAAGGATGCTTCTTCGAGTTCGATAAAGAAACCTTTTACTGATAAGAAGGAAGCCCGTGTAGTTTATAGCCCGAGGGGCTAAAACAGATCTGAACACCGTCCAACGGTCAATGCTGTAGTGATACCAAGACCCGTTGTTGCTCCACAACGCAACAATCAACAAAGGGTGAAAAGACCACATCGGCAGTTTACCCACATTAGAATGATATTGGCTGAAGTTATACCTCACCTGCTGAAATCCAACTTAACCACATTGAGGGAGGCTCCCAAAAATCCAAACACTACCTCTCCTAGATACAATCCCAACGTACAGTGCGCCTACCATTCTGAGAGTCCTGGCAGACACATTAGCTACCATGTCATCTATGTTCAAAGTCAGATGGGATAATGAAGCTCCTCGGATTATTATTGAGAGACTAGACGAACTGGCACATTGCTACAAAGTTGTTATTGATGGAGTAGAGGAAAAGCCTTGGTACCACGAAGTAAAAAGATACCTAGAAACTCAAGATAATCCTGAAGGGGCATCTATCAATGATAAGAAATATTAAGGGGGTTCTCTTCCAAGTTCTTTCTGAGTAACAAAATATTGTACAAGCACAACCATGATTCAAATTTGCTTCGATGTGTAGACAAGAAGGAACTTGAGAAAACTATGGAAGATATGCACGAAGGTGTCTTTGGTACTCACTCTAGTGGACATACAATGGCTAAGAAGATTCTGAGAGAAGGTTATTATTGGTCTACTATGGAAACTGATTTCCATCATCATTCCAGAACTTACCACAAATTCCAGATTTATGCTGATAAAGTACTTGTGCCTCTGGTTCCTTTGAATGCCTTGACTGCTCCTTGGCCTTTTGCAATGTGGGGCATTGATATGATTGGAGAGATTAATCCCACTGCTTCCAATGGGCATCGTTTCATCGTTGTCACTATTGATTACTTTACAAAGTGGGTAGAGGCAACCTTGTTTGCTTCTGTTACCAAGAATGCTGTGGCTCGATTCATTAAGTATAACCTTATCTGTCGGTATGGCATCCCCGAGAGGATCATCACGGACAATGGTACCAATATTAACAATACTATGATCACGGAACTCTGCATGCAGGTCAAGATTAAGCATCACAGTTCTTCTCTGTACCGACCAAAGATGAATGGCACAGTGGAAGCCGCCAACAAGAATATCAAGAAGGTCTTGTAGAAAATGACGGTAACATACAAGGATTTGCATGAGATGTTACCATTTTCTCTTTAAGGTTACCTAACTTTAATATGTACATCAACTGGAGCAACCCCGTTCTCTCTAGTCTACGGTATGGAAGTTGTCTTACCTGTTCAAGTCCATATTCCTTCCCTAAGGATTATGAAAGACATAAATTTAGATGAAGATGAATGGATCCAGACTCTACTTGACCAGATAAATTTGATTGACGAAAAAAGGATTGCGGCTGTTTGTCATGGTCAGATGTATCACAAACATATGATCAAGGCCTTTAACAAGAAATTCAAGCATAAGGTGTACCAAGCTGGTGATTTGGTGATAAAGCGTATCATCCTACCACAAGGTGATCTCAGGGGAAAATAAACTCCCACCCACGAAGGGCCATTTGTGATCAAAAAGATATTTTCTGGCAGTGCTATGATACTTACAACCATGGACGGTGAAGATTTTCTGTACCCTGTGAACGCGGGCATAGTAAAAAAATACTACGTATAAAAGAGATCAGCTAGGTTGACAAGCCTAGGAATAAATAAGGGCATCCCGGCGAACCAAAAGGGTTCGGGCAAAAATTGGGGATGTATATATATATATATATATATATATATATATATATATATATATATATATATATATATATATATATATATATATATATATATATATATATATATATATATATATATATATATATATATATATATATATATATATATATATATATATATATATATATATATATATATATATATATATATATATATAAATTGTACACCCGACAAGTCAAAAACCTGAAAAGACGGCTTGAGCAAAAAAGAATATCCTGGTGGACTGAAAATCCGAAAGGGCGGTCCAGGAAAAAGTTAGGGATTAAAGCGTACGTCTGTCCCATCGGATCACCCATCTACTTACAGTCAGCTGTATTACTAGCGTCAAGTTCAAACAGTACAGATAAATTCAATCATCTTCTTCCAATAGAAAATGATGATATATTTGAAGACATATGAGAAATAGCAGAATTAAAACTCGATGGGATCGTTTCCACATAGTTGTTTTTCTTTGTTTATCACTTTGTACCCCTTTTCTCCATTATTATGATGATTTCCTCTTACAAGGATTTTTGTTTCCTTGTATAAAATTGTCTGCTTATAGGCAAACTTTAAAAGTCAATATAATTTAAAATTCAAAATTATTTTTACTTTCTCTGTTTTATTTTCAAAAACGTCAAATTATTACGTTGAATAAACATATGCATTTGAATATGATTACTGTTTACAAAACATAGGCATGAAAATAGGAAGTAGCATTTATTACAGACTCTGGGAATTGGGATAATGTTCAAAGTTATCCACAAATCCCCGCAGAGAAATCTCCATGGAAACATTTCTACAAAGCTATTTTCACAAGGTCATTCCCAACAGAGATATTTTCCCCAGCAAATCTAATATATCCTCAGACAGAAATTGGGGCATCTTCCAGTGGTTCACCTCCATATCCCTGATGGAAAGCTTGATATAGTTATCTTTCCTAATAGGTCTCTAGCAGATAAGGAAGTTTGATCATTTCCCCAGAATATAATGGAAACTTCCTTGGCGCAACCTATGAAATCCCAATCCCCATCATAGATTATTTTCTCAACACAGTCTACAGGGTTTAATTCCCCAATGGAGTTTATTTCTCCAATACTGCAAATTCCCCGACATAATTCTCTTCTCCAGCCAGAAGTCATTCAATGTTGTCCTCCCCAGAGGAGTTAACATCCATATCTAAAACTTGGTCAGACGGCACATCAGAGGATTATCCATCTCTTTTATCCTCAGTTAGGGTACATAAGAATCAAATCCTTCAAAAGAATGATGAATAACCAATTTTCCTGGAATTCTTCTATCCCCAAGTAGAAGTCAAACATCCCCAGCGGAGTGTTTTTAAACAGAAAGCAAAAATCCCCAGTAAAGTCGTTCTAAACAAAATTGAAGAATTACTTTCTCCTTCCCCAACAAAGCTCAGGGATTTATTTTCCCTGCCAGAGTTGTTACAAGAAGCTACTGATACACTCCGAAGAAATATCGCATCCATACATCATTTACAAAATATCATAACATATGCATATGAATCATATATAATATTCTCATTTATTTTGAGAGCATCATCATACATATCATTACACCTATCATGACATTGCATAAAACTAACTTTTTCTTTTCAGGTTAAGTTTGCAAACAGACAAATATTATCACCGATTTATAGACAGGTTGTAGATCAATTCCTAAAACATGACTCGATGACTATTTACATGACGATCATTTCCTTCATAGGTTCATTCTCAAAAGCATTCCCCTTAGAGACCAATTCTTATGGAGCATTTCCTTCAGAGATTCATTCTGACAAGTATTTCCCTCAAATAAAATCAGATAGATTCATTCTAAAAAGCATCAGTCAAATACAACCAGACGAAAGTTCATACTGACACTCTTCTAGATACAGTCGGGCATAAACTCATTCTAGTACATTGTTCAGATTCAGTCGTGTGAAGACTCATTCTGATACATCATTCAACTATAATCGAGCGAAGATTCATTCTGATCCACTTCTGCATACAGTCAAGCATAGACTCATTCCAGTACATCACTCAGATACAATCAGGCTAAGATTCATTCTGATCCTCTTATAGATACAGTCAAGACATAAACTCATTCTAGAAAATAGTTCAAATACAATCGGGCGAATATTTATTTTGATCCACTTCTAGATACAATCAGGCGTAGACTCATTCTAGTACAACATTCAGATACAATTAGACGAAGATCCATTATGATCCTCTTATAGATACAATCAAGACATAGACTCATTCTAGAACATCGTTCAGATACAATCGAGACATAAGATTCATTGTGACACTCCATAACATGTCTACTAGATACAGTCAGACACTGACTCATTCTAGTATACTTTTTCAAATACAGTCAGGCGTAGACTCATTCGAATACTCATATCAACGTTTACTTCGGATGGCATCTATAAGCCCATCTTCGACGGCATCCCATCACCTTTTCCAAATGGCGTCTTTAAGCCCATTTTCGATATAATCAACAATGTTACTTCGTGCGCATGCAAGTTCAAATTTCTGGGCACTTAAGTGTTCAATCCTCTTCCACCTTTAGATCATGAATGACGAGTATGCAAATCTAACTCATCAGGTTTAAGAAGATTGAACAAGGGTAGCTGTTGTACCCCAAAATTTTCCCTCCAATTTTTTCAAAACAAATTAATTCAAGATACCTCCTCACGCACATGTAGGTCTCAAACACTCAAGACTACTCAAGGTTTGACCAGACAAACCCTCCTCCTAAGCAATTGACCTACAACTAGGGTTTTTCTTTTCCAAAGTAAATTGAGTTTCTAATGCCTCAAGTGGAGTTCATGGCTTCTCATATACTTCAAAGTACCCTCATGCCAAATTTCAATCCTTGCAGCACAAGTTTGCTCAGTCAATTAGCCAGATAATTGAAAATCAATTGTATTGGACAAAAAGCCAACTTTGACCAATTTGCAGTTAAACTTGATATTTTTGGTCAATGTCAATATTTTGAAGTCACATTCATCATTTTATCAAGGGTTAATCATGATTCATCAAGAAAACTCAAGATTCATCAGAAGTCAAAAGTTACTAAATTAGGGTTTTCTTAAGGAGAAGTCAACTGAACTTTGACCAAGCATAAATTTCACATACTTTATCTAAAATTTCTCAACCAAAGCCCATTTTGAAGGAAATTCAATTCTCTACAAATTTGTCTCTCTAAGCTCAAGGCCAAAAATGCTTCATTTGAGAGATATGGGGCAAAACATTACAGGTCATTTTAAAAGTCAACAAAAAGACATCTTTTGTCAAAGAAATTTCCATCAAGTTAAAAACTTCAAATGAAAAAATACCAACATAAAGGTTTTAGTACATATCTCGAGGTTTCTAAAATGTCCAAGATCACCTTCATATGATAAAAACCGAGTGAGATATGATTAGTGCAAGTTGAGCAATTTTGAGAAAATGCATGAAGTCCAAATTGAGAAAATTTGAATTTTTGGGCTAATGGGCCTATGTTTTTAAGTTCAAACGTGTTCCTGACCTCATAAGGTACTCCTCAATCCATTCATTTATTTTTGTGGTTTTCATTTCTTTTTATTTTGAGTTTATTCAATTAAAAACAAAATAAATCAAATAAAATACCAATTCAATGACATAAGGCATGTGGATCTATTTTTGAATCAAATCATGAATCCAAAAAGCTGGTGACAACTTGGAAAAAACATGTAGAGATGATTGGCATGAGATTGGCCTAAAAAAGAAAGATTACACGTAAAATTCCAATCAAAGATTTGATCATGAAATACAAAAGATTGATTTCACTTTTGTTGACCTGATCATTCTCCTATAAATATACAACATTCAGACCAAGCTAAGGACATGAAACATTGCCTCAAGTAGAACCCTAAAAAATCTCAAATTTGTCAAAACTAGGGAAAATTAAAACCCTTATCTCTAGCCTATATCAATCCATTCCAAGCATTCTATCGTGTTCCTGAAGTTTCCAGGAGTTCATCCCACCCATCCTTGAAGCTCGTAACACGCCAAAACTCTCTCCCTCAACATCGCCAGTTTGGTAAAATTCTTGAACTTCAAAATTTTAATATGTGCATCGTTAGATGATTTGATGCATACATATGTGTTCATGATGATATTTGGAACTGTTTTGATACATCGTTTGCAAGCTTTGACACAGGAATAAAGATCTTCCATTGTTAGGGCAGTTTAGAATATTTCCATCGAAACTCACTCTACAAGCGTTTCCAGGATAAACTAACACCACCATTGGATTCGCAAGGGTAAAAGTAGGGTATAGGATCCTTGTTATGATCTAACTCTTGCTGTTTTCGCAGGTTGAATTTTGGACTCACCGGAGAAGACGATCAGAGCTAGGGCTCTGACGCTTATTTGGTCTAGCATTTTATAATGTATTTGTTTATTTGTATTCAAAAACACAAACGCAGCATGGCGCGGATGGTGAGAAGCGTGATTGTTAACCAAAGAGGCATGGGTTAGGTCCCAACTATTGATAAAATTAATTTTTTTTCAAACTAATGCACAGGTTTATAATATATTGATTCATTCCTGTTCTCCATCACAAACACAGCGTTGGCGCAGTGGTAGAGGGGTGTGCCTGTGACTTCCAGGGTGTGGGTTCAACACCCACCCTATGCATTCTTTTTTTCCTTATTTTTTTACTAACCCTAATTAATTTTCACCATATTTTCTTAATTAATTCTTTTAATTAATCATTAACAAACCCTAATTTTTTTCAAGAAAACATTATAAATTTGTGCTACGTCTTTTTTAATTAGTAATTAAATTTTGACATGTTTTTATTAATTAATTAACTTTTTTCTTAATATTAAAATAAATTAGAATTTAGGTTTTAATTATTGTTATAAATACTTAAATTATTTTCGCCAAAATACCAAAAACATTAACACTTAGATTTTAGATCTTCAATACTTTTCTAACACTTTTCTCATCTTTTGCTATTTAATTTCATAGAATAATTGTATAGGTCGCACTATCAATGTAATAACGTAGATTTATTTTCTCAAATTTTTCTAATTATGTATCTGCTCCGAGGACGTAATAGCGTAGATTTAATTTCCCATAAATTTTTATACTTACGTATCTCTCAAAAGTCCATGTAATAGCTTAGGTCTTTACATTCCGAACTTTAACTTTCTATACATATTTAACTGTTAGTAACTAGGGTTTGTATGACAAGACTAAAAACAACATAGAAAACCCTAATTTTCCAGATAATATAACTGAACTAACACACTTCACACACTTGTACCTCTAGGGTAACCTCTCTTGTTGCCTTACGAAATATTGGCCACGTCCCTCGAAATTGGGGATACTTCAGCAAAGGACACTCAATCAAACCATCATAGTCCCTTTCAAATAAAGATCATAGTTCCTCGATGACCCTTCGAAGTTGCCTACAAAATGATCTAGTCCCAACGATACAATTGCTAAAGTATCCCTACATGTTGCCTTCGATGAGCATATGATGACCCTACGCCTATCCCTTGACATCTAATAGATAGGGCTACCTACCAACTAATGGTATGGATAATACCATCTCTAAAGGAGAAGGAAAAGAATAAGAAATACTTTAGTGGGTAAGAACTCCTAATTTCTTGCTCATAATTTTTCTCACAATACATTTTCCACATCACACTTTCAAACAAATATTTAAAAAAAAAAACACTTTGTATACATCCTTGAGGACTGATACAAGAATTATTACAAAGTTATCCTTAAATTGGCATTTCAAAACATTTTAAAACAAATCACACACACACAAAGCAAGTTTTTCAAAGTGAGCTAAGCAATTAAGAGTCCGTAGATAACTATGGATGAAAAGGATGGTAACACCTTCCCTTTTCATAACTTACCCCCCGAATTCAAAATCTATCAAAGGCGTTTCCTGTTCTTTTCACCTTTCCTAAATATTGGATAAAATAAAAGCCAGTGGCGACTCTAGCTTTCTGCGCATTTGGATAAAACCAAAAAAGTCAGTTCTCCCACCGTATTACACACTTGTTAGACGATGATGCGTATCTAGAGGGGGGTGAATAGTGGCACAAAAAATATTTCTAGAGACAAATCTAGAAACTAAGTAGTTTTCAAAACCTTTTTGATGCGGAAGCAATTAACTAGATAAGTCATCTAAAAACAACTTATTAGAAACTCGAATATACAAATTCTGAAAAGTAAATCTATGAGACAAAATGATTAATAGATTGATACAAACTCAAATCAACAATCCACTTATTTTATTATTTTAACGCAATCACTTTGCAATGCTATTTCCAAGGCTAAATAATCAAAGAACTAACTTGATTATTTTATCAAACACTTGGCGTGCAAGTGAATATTCAGAATTTCTCTTTGAGTAGTGGTGATATACAAAATCACTTATAATCAAAATTTATTATAAGCTATATCCGCACCTATTTCAAAAACAGATTTTGAGAGAAAAATTCTTACAATTCAATTACTATCACAATGCTATTTGATAAAAAGATTGATGAAATTAAAAGCAAGTAAAAGCAGAAAAGTAAAAACACACAACGAATTTATCTACACAGTTCCCCACTGTCTTTCTCGCGTGTGGGTATGTTTGCGCCTAATTCCAATGGAACTAGGATAATTCTTATATGAAAAATGTTTAATACAATGGAAGAGTTAGAAAAAACAATACCAAACTCTCCAATTTGGTTTTAATGCTCCTTCTTCTAACCTTTGACCTTAAGCAAGATCAAATCAATTGATAGATTCAACCTATTCGCCATTTAAGCTACTTTCTTAAAAGGATTTTAAACACCCTAAGGTTTCTTGCAAAGATTTCAAACAATCCAAGGGATTTTTCACTAGAGTAAATCTGATTGCAAACTATCAAGACAAGATTACTAATTCTCTCATCCAATTCTTGCTACTTCCTTAAAAATATTTCATCCACTCTAAGGTTCCTTGAAAAGATTTCAAACACTCCAAGGAATTTTTCACATGGACGATTACCTCTCGCATGATCTTGCACGAAAACGCCCAATTCAACAAATGATGTTAGAGGATAAACCCGATGGTTTTTCCGAATGAAGACCCCTACAAGAACTCAACCCAAACAAATTGCAAATCCGCAATTTGTAGTCTAGATGACACCCCGACGGAACATTATCACAATGTAATGATTGTGTGTATGCATAGATTGGAAGGTTGAAGATGAAGAGAAAAAGTAGTCTAATTGTATAGTATCATCAAGTTGGAAATGATGCATGAATGATTATTTAAAGTTTTGTACATTTTTGGTAAGAAGGGCAAATTTGGAATTAAAGAGAAACGGAAAATTTGACACAAAAAAAAATTGTATGTGTCGACCTCAAATTTGTATGTGTCGACACATACATTATGAAAAAGATGTACGTGTCGACCTGAGAGACTATATGTGTCGACCTGAACAATTCAGAGGCTACAAGATTTAAAACATGAGTGAATGTGTCCATATGAAATGTGGATGTGTCGACACATAAATTAATAATCTCTTCAATTTGAGAAATCTTTCTGTATGTGTCGACATGTAAGATGCATGTGTTGACCTGTGACTTATAAAAGCTTATAGGCTTTAAAACGCAGTTACATGTGTCGACCTGAAGTTCGCATGTGTAGACACGTGCAACAAAAAATGACTCAAAAACTCATTTTTAATGACTCAAACGATTCAACACACATTGTGATGACTTCCCAACCATTCTCAAATGGGCTAATACATCAAGCTATCTAAGAGGCCATGCAATGCTTAGAGAGACACTCATACACTTGTATTTTTGACAACATTCAAAACCCTTTCAAAGTGAGATAGAGATTTCACTCACCAATAAACAAAGTAGAGGATTTATGACTTTATGGTTAACTCATGTGTCAGGGAGACAGTGATGCCGAGGATTTTCATGGCTTTCCCCGTGTCTTTGATGTTCAAGCTTAGGTGGGTCGATGAGAGTGCGGGCATCGAATTTTAATCTAGCATGTATAAGGGGAAATTTTGAACGTCCAAATTAATAATCTTCCTCGCAGAAAGGAGAGTGAGATACAGGTTCCATAGTCGAGAGTACTGGTGTGCTCACGGGGGATGAAGTTTCCCTTTTCCTTCATTCAGGGAGGAGAAGAGTTGTGTTCAGCGTCTGCATACTAGGCCACGTGTCATAACGTTTAATTCACAATGATTGCCTATGCGTATGGGTCATTATAACCTAGGCGCATGGACGGTTGCGTGTCGAAGCGTTGACGGGCCACTCGAGGTCACGTTTCGTGTTTCGTGCAGGGTTTATAAGTAGAGGTTTATAAATAAGACTCATTTGTTACTTTCACAACAATTGCTCTTCCTCTCGCCCTCTCTTCTTGTGATTCTGTCACCACCAAAATTGCCACCGTATTCCACCGTTTCAACCACCGCATCTTCCAAAATGTGTAAGCATTTTTCCCTTATCATGCAATTTAATTATCGTTTGTTCTTCGTAGCATGTGTGTTTTTCATGGATTTTTTGATCTGGGGGGGTTCCTCCCTGTGAAATTCATATATTTGTGATGAACTTCACGATCTGGGAATGTTCCGCCCCGCCATCTTCATTTAACATAAAGGTTTCTCCTTGCGAAATTGATATATTCACGGTTTCTTTCCCGAGAGATTCATAGCTTGATCGCGAGGTTAATGCAATTTATCGCAATGTTGATGTTGTTGCTCGTAATATTCATGTTGTTGCTCGCAATATTTAAGTTTCCTCTCTTAGGGGGTATAGTTTTGATTTTTTTCCTGAACCGTCGAGCTAGGGTTTCATGTCAGGGACATAGAGCTCATATCACGATATGCCCTTTCACCTGACTTGTGGTGGGAGGGTGGATTTGATTTGACCGTCGAATTAACATTTTCTTCTCCTTTTCTGTTGAGATGGCAGACCATGTCGCAGATGTTCATGTGGCTAAGCATGTCGAGGAAGAATAGATGGACGAACATGTGGAGGATGTTCAGATAGTTGATTCGATCATTGATCCCCAACTGAATTGGGTTTCTCATGAGCCTTGATGCACCGCCTCTCATCATTTCGTGTCTTTGGATGGCACATTCATCAATATCAAGGACCGGGCCGACAATCCTGATGCTGAGAAACGTTGGAAAGTCGTTAAGTATACCACGAGCAAAAGGATACACTCGTTTTACAAGAACAATCGTATCCAAATATATGAATTCTTCTCCAAAAAACTAGGGTTGCGACTGCCCTTCAATGACTTTCAGATTGTGGTCTTCGGGCACCTGTCGTCGGCGCCCTTTCAGTTGCACCCGAATGCAAAGGCCTTTATAATGGCATTTGAGGTAGTGTGTCAATACCTTCATATCGATGCGATAATTCCCCTTTTCTTCCTATGCTTCTGGATTCAACGGTAAACTGTGGATGGGAAACACGACTGAGTTTCTCTGAAGTAGTCGAAGAAGAAACTTTTAAAATGTTCCTGGAATCTGTCTGTGAGTTCAAGAAAATATACTTCCTCGTGCGGCTGGTGTTAGAGGAGGCCTTTGACTATGAGTTGGAAGAGGTGATCCAGATCGACAAAGAGAGCCAGATGCTCCACGAGGAGGATGGGACCGTGCAGACAAGGGTAGTTTTGAAGTTTCCCTTTAATTAGGGTGTGGTTTACTTTTATCATCTCCTGAAATGCTACCTCACCCTAGAGGGTCGTATGGACAAGGAGTCTTATGCCAAGCTTCTAAAGTTCGTGACGACTTTTACCCCACTCAGTGGGTGATGAGGGAAGGCAAGGATTTCCTTGGCGAAAATGGTGAGCCTGGATTTGAGGCTCAGGTGGTTAACACTAAGGCGCTCCTCGAGTGTCAATCTTACAAGGAGTGTGTGGTACTTTTAGGTACCTGCTCGTATTTCTTCCGTTCGGTTCAAACCCTTCAGCATGGTCACAAAATTTTATTGTCATACTGACTTTGGTTTGTTGTTTTCTGCAGGTAAAATGGAGGACTCTCGTGATTATATCCTCAAGCTGGCACATGACGCATCAAAGAAAAATAAGAAGGTAGTAATAAAGACCAATCGCTTTTCCCCCACTCCAGATCGGGCAAAGGATGGCTCCAGCACCTTCTCTGGGTCCCCAGTTGTGGAACAAACTCTAGTTGTGCAACAACTTTCAGGAAAAAAGAGGAATCAACCTAAAGGTGATGTAATAGACTTGACAGGGAGTGATTCTGAGGCCTGAGCATTTACTCTACGGCCCTGATTTTCCCATACCAGCTTCTTTGACAACTTTCCCTTAAATGTACCAGAGGGGGAAATGTCATTCCTCTTGGATCTCATTTCAGCGGGCAGGAGGAAACAGATGGCTGAGGACGTTGCTAGCATGGTGAAGGTTCTGGAGATGGTGGTGGTCCTCTATGGGGAGGGGAAACTCTCTTCTGCGGTGCTGGACAAGTTGTAGAAAGAAAAACATGCCCTTGAGGATAAGGCATAGAAGCTGGAAACTACTATTGGCAGTTATAAGGAGAAATGTTGGGTTTATAGTATCGATCTAAAAAAGGAAGTGGATGAGGTGACCAATTCGTCTACGGTGAAGGGAGGCGGGTTACTCAAGAAGAAAAGTGTTGAGGATTCCATAACTGATTTAAAGGTTGTTGATGCGTCTGTTGAGGACGATCCAGAGGAGACACAAGTCTTGAAGACCCGGGCTGAAATTGTTGCTCAAATTAAGTAGCTTGAGTAGGTTTGCTTGGATGATACGATGATGGGTTTCGACACTGTAATACGACGGGTGAACATACTTTTTCATTTTATCGCAAATGTTGCGTTTAGCAAGAGTCGCCATCGAATTTTCTTTTATCCAACAATTAGGAAAGATAAAAAGAACATGAAAGACCTTTGATAGATTTTGAGTTCTGAGGGTAAGATATGAAAAGGGAAGGTATTAGCACCCTTTTCATCTGTATTTATCTACGGGCTCTTAATTGCTTAGCTCACTTTTAAAAAAATTTGCTTTGTGTGTGTGATTTGTTTGAAAATGTTTTGAAATGTCAATGTAAGACTAAATTTTTAATAATTCTTGTATCAATCCTCAAGAATGTATACAAAGTATTTTTTTGAAAATATTTGTTTGAAAGTGATGTGCAAAACTGTTTTGTTTGTAAGCAAGCATTCAAGAGTTCTTAACCACTAAAGTATTTCTTATTATTTTCCTTCTACTTTGGAGATAGTATTATCCATACCATTAATTGGTAGGTAATCCTATCTATTGGATGTGAAGGAGCAGGCATAGGTTCACCGTATGTTCATTGAAGGAAACATATAAGGATACTTTAGCAATTGTATCGAAGGGACTATCATCATTTTGCTTGTAGGATCATCGAAGGGACTAGATCATTTTGTAGCTAACTCGGAGGTTCATTAAGGGACTATGATCTTTATTCGATAGGGACCATGATGATATTGTTAAATTGATGGTCTTTTGCTAAAGTATCCCCACTTTCGAGGGACGTGACCAATATTCATAAGGCAACAAGAGAGGTTACCTTAGAGGTGCAAGTGTGTGAAATGTGTATTTTCCAGTTATTTATTCTTGAAAATTAGGGTTTTCTAGATTTCTTTTAGTCTTGCCATACAAACCTTAATTAGTATCAAGTATAAAATATTATGTGTAGAATATAAAGTGCAGAAAATTAAACCTAAGCTATTAGACCCCGTGAGCAGTTACATGATTAGAAAAATGTGAGAAAAGATAAATTTACGCTATTACATCAGAGAGTGCAGCCTATACATTTTGTCTAAGAAAATTTAATAGCAAAAAGAAATAAGAAAAATGTTAGAAAAATGTTAAAATGTTTGTGTTTTTTGTAGAAAATAATTTAAGTTAATAATTAATAAAAACCTAATTGTTTCTAATTAATTTTAATATTAAGAAGAAAAAAAATCTAATTATTTAATTAACAAACTAACCCTAATTTAGTAAGGTTAATGGTTTATTTTGAAAAAAAGGTTTTATGCTAATTAATGGGTTAATGGCTTAATTAGGAAATAAGTGGTTAATTAGAAAACTAAATGAAGTGAGAAACATGTGTGTCTTTAGCTTGTGGAAGTTATTGTGTATTTATAGAGACGAATTTTAGGTCAACAAAATTGAATCAAATCTTTGTAATTCATGGTGTAATATTTGATTTGAATTTTGCATGAAAAACTAATATTTTAGGCCAATCTTGTGCCAATCAGCCTCACACGGTTTTGGCAAGTTGTCATGAGCTTTTTGGGCCTCCAATTTGATCAAAACAAAAGTCCACATGCCTTGATCCATTAGCTTTATATTTTATTTGATTTATTTTGAATTTAATTGAATAAAATCAAAATAAAATAAAATAAAAATCTCAAAAATGCATGAATGGATTTAGAGTTCTAATATGAGGTCATGAACACGTTTGAACTTAAAAACTTAGGCCCATTTTCCCAAAAATTCATGTTTGCTCAATTTGAACTTCATCCATTTTCTCAAAATTGCTAAACTTGCACAATTCATAACTCTCTCAATTGTTGTCATATGAAGGTGATCTTAGTCTTTTTGGAAACCTCAAGATGTCTCCTACAACTTTCATGTTGGTAATTTTTTCATTTGAATAATTTAACTTGATGTAAATTGCTTTGGAAAAGTATGTCTTTTGGTTCTTTTTAAATGACCTATAATATTTTGGCCCATATCTCTCAAATGAAGCATTTTTGGCCTTGAGCTTAGAGATACATAGTTGTAGAGAATTAAATTTACTTCAAGTTAAGCTTTGGTTGAGAAATTTTTGATGAAGTATGTGAAAGTTGTCATTGGTCAAAGTTTAGTTGACTTCTCCTTAAGAAAACTCTAATTTAGTAACTTATGACTTTTGATGAATCTTGTGTTTTCTTGATGAATCATGATCAACCCTTGATAAAATTATGAATATGACTTTAAAATATTGATTTTGACCAAAAATCTTGAAGTTTGACTGTAAATTGGTCAAAGTTGACTTTTTGTCCAATAGAGTTAATTTTCAATCATCTGGCTAATTGACTGAGCAAACTTGTGATGTAAGGCTTGAAATTTGGCATGAGGATACTTTGATACATATGAGAAACCATGAAATCCACTTGAGGAATTAGAAGTCCAATTTCCTTTGAGAAAATTAAAACACTGGTTGTAGGTCAATTACTTAGGAGGAGGATTTGTTTGGTCAACCCTTGAGTAGTCTTGAGTGTTTGAGACCTTCATGTGCATGAGGAGGTATCTTGAATTAATTTGTATCGAAAAATGGGAGGGAAAATTTTGGGGTGTAGCAGCTTCCCCTATTCAATCTTCTTAAACCTGAAGAATTAGATTGGCATGCCTACCTTTTGTGATCTGAAGGTGGAAGAGGATTGAACACTTAAGTGCCCAGAAATTTGCACTCACATGTGCATGAAGTAACGTTGTTTGTTGATTGTACTGATTGAACGGGCTTAAATATTCCATTCAAAAAGGTGATAGAGTGTCATCGGAGAAGGACTTATAGATGCCATCAGAAGTAAATGTTGATAGGAGCATCAGAATGAGTCTATGCCTGACTGTATCTGAAAAAAGTATACTAGAATGAGTCTGTGTCCGGCTGTATCTGGAAGACGTGCTGGGGAGTGTCAGAATGAATCTTATGTCTCGATTGTATCTGAATGATATTCTAGAATGAGGTTATGTCTTGATTGTATCTATAAGAGAATCATAACGAGTCTTCGCCCGACTGTATTTGAGAAATGCACTAGAATGAGTCTATGCTCGATTGTATCTAAAAGTGGATCAAAATGAGTCTTCTCCCAAATGTATCTGAAAAATATGTTGGAGTGAGTCCATGCCCGACTTTATTCGGAAGTGGATCAGAATGAATATATGTCTTGATTGTATCTGAGCAATGTATTAGAATGAGTCTACGCCCGACTGTATCTAGAAGTGGATCAGAATGAGTCTTTGCTTGATTGTATTTGAATAATGTGCTGAAATGAGTCTATGCCCGACTGTATCCATAAGTGGATCAGAATGAGTCTTCACCTGACTGTATATAAATGATATACTAGAACGAGTATCAGAATGAATCTATATCTCGATCGTATATGAACTGTATCTGGAGAATATATTGGAATGAGTGTTAGAATGAATCTACATCTCGATCGTATCAGAATTATATCTAGAAGAGAATCTAGAGTGAATCTTTGAATGGTTGTATTTGAAAGATGTGTTTATCAGAATTAATCAATGTCTAATTGTATCTGAAAGATGATAAACTATTGACAATATCTATCTGTTGTACCCCAAAATTTTCCCTCCTTTTTCATCAACATTTTCTCACCACAAGACCCTTGGAGCTCAAGATCAAGTTAGGGTTTGCTCTGCTCAAGACTCCACCTTACACTGTTGACCCAAATTAGGGTTTGAGTTTGCACAAAGATGTTTTGACCTAAAATTCCCAAAGTGACTTTCATGCTTCATGTTGGACTCACAAGTTTATCCATACCAAGTTTCAAGCCTTGATTCCAATCTTGGCCCAGTCAATTGGATAGTTGACCTAGAAATCAGCTGTATTGGGGAAAAAGTCAACTGTGGCCAATTGACAGTCAAACCTCATGTAATTTGACCCACATCAACATAATGAACTCATATGAACCATTTGGTCAAGTTTGGATCATAATTCCACAAGAAATTTGATCAGATCACCAAAAGGGCAAAATGGTCATTATTAGGGTTTTGATTGCACAAAGGCAATTTTTGACTGTTTGACCTAACCAATGGCAAACCAAGCTCACATATGGACTCAAGAACTCAATGGCATTGTCTTGACACATTCAACAAGTTCAAAAGATCTCAAATGCATAGGATTGACAGATGAATTTTCCAGTCAACTAATCAAAATTTGACTGTATACTGAAAAGTCAAACTTTGACTTTTTGGTCAAAATCAAGTGCCAAGATTCATTTTTCATCAAGACATGTCAAATTATGAAACTTGTTCAGCAAGAAACCCAAAATTGAAAATTAGGGTTTAAAATGATGAAATTTCATAACTTAGAAATTTCATAAATTAGGGTTTTATAAAATTTCTTTATTTTTTCCTAACTTTGTCCCATTTTTTCAACAAGATGCAAATGGATTCAAACAAAACTCAAAACATGACAGTTGTGGTCCATTGCAAAATCTACAACTTTGATTCACAAAGTTTTCTCAAAGGAATCTTGTAGCTCAAGTTATGATTTTTGGAACAAGGGTGCAAAACATTTTTAACTTAGAAAATTTTTGACCTATTCTAGGCAGGATTTTTGCCCAACTTCATGGCCATTTTTCACATGCTTCCACTTAGAGTTTCAATTTGCATTACAAATATGGATTGTAGTACACATTCCAAGCTTTCCAAATTGTCCAAGAACTTATCAAACACCCTTGTGGTTAGGGAGAATCGAATTTACAAAGTTGGGCAAAATCCATTTTTGTTCATAACCAAATACATGTTCATACATTGGCATTTTTCAAATCAGCTTATACAAGCTAGCTTTCAGGCCTCAAAACCAGTCTCACACACCATAATTAAATGCCTAACCATTGTGCTAAGGTGTTATTTTGTTCATTTGGTCATTACATGCAAGATTAACCCTTAATTGGAAAAAGTAAATTTGCCATTTTGTAAAAGATGCACTTTATGTCAAATAACAAATCCAAGAGGCATGGGCCAGATCTTTGAGGCTAGAATTTGTACACAAATCCCTCTGATCAAGAACAAGATATGCAGCATGCTTTAGGGCATTGTACGGGGCTGTATTGAAACTTGCATTTTCTTGCTTCAAGTAGAAGAAACTTGGCAAAACACATACTAACTCTCATTCTTGTAAAAACCAACCTAAGCAAACTTTGTTCTCATCTTACATGCACCCTAACTGACCTAAAACACGAGGCCTTCATCCTCAATCCATCCTCATATCCAAAATCACAATTTTTCTGCAAAACAGAGTCCCTTCTGCAACTTGACTTCCACAAACATTTCCACTCGTGCATTTTGGCTAAAAAGAGTTCAAACATGTTCCATATCATCCACTGAAGCTATCCCAAGCATTGAACTCAAGCTGTAACACCCATAACCACGTTTGCCATTTTTATTTTCAAGCTGTGCAGGTTGACTTCCATAGCACGATTCAGTTGATTTTAGAGCAAGCTAGGAGTTGGAGAAGCATCCTTGGACTTCAGGCAAGCTGTACAAAATCTCAAAATCCATTGGAAGTTGCTACATTGTCCTGTTCAAGTCAAGCTGAAACAGGTAAAAACATGAACTTCTATCTCTCTATCCAGGCATGATTAAGCTTAGGTTTGTGAAGAAAACATGTTTTACTCATAGCCCTGAATCCATCCATGTATTTACATTTCATTTATATTATGCGTGCTGTGAGAATTTTGGCCATGAACATTGAAGAAAATTTAGGTCAGAAATTGGGGATGAAGAAATTCTCCTTCGTTTCTTAGAGTTAGGTCATGTGTTTTATATGTATGAATTCGTCTCTTGATGCTCTACATTGTTTATGTTATGAGTTTTTGTTAAAATTCAAAGAATCAGGAGATGATGATTGCATAAGAGGCGTGCGCGTTTTCTGTTTGAATGGAGCTGGAGGTTGAAGACAAAGCTGGCTTGGGCTGGGCCTGAGTCAACATGCTGTTCACACCCCTTTTTTCCATTTGCACCCCCTTGGCCCATTGTGTGATATATTGATCATTTTTTATTTTTCCTTTTTGATTCTGACTAATTATTTTTTGCTCAAATATAAAAAATATCAAAAATATTTTTCCATACATTTTTGCATTTATTTGGCATTTATTTGGTTTTATTTAAACATATACATGTAAATAAATATAGATACTTTTATTTAAAACACTAAAAAATAATACAAAAATATATTTATTTTCAGTTATTATTTTTCATTTACATTTTGAAAACATTTTCTAAAAATACACATTTTTGTAAATAATTAATATTTTATTTTTTGTACATATTTAGCTTATTAAATATATATAAATATACTTATACATATTTCATTAAATATTTAGGACAAAAATATGAAAATAATATATTTTTATTTTATTAATATTTGACATCAAAAATACTTTTTTTTTACAATATACTTCTCTTTTATTTTTTTTATTTTTTTTTATAAATTAATATATAATATTGTATAATATTAATAAATAAATACTATTTATTTAACAAACTAGGGTTTTGCCCTAAACTATAAAAATATTCAAAATTTGACTTTTTATTTTTGTTTATATTTCACATTGAAAAATACTTTCTCATACATAAAAAACCATTTTTGTGCATAATACATTTTGCATATTTATTGTATTTATTTAATTATTGTACAGTTAAATATTTGTCTATTCAATATGGATGTAATAGCTTTAGATTTAATTTCTTGTCAAATATCCCCACATTCAAACATTTGTACCCCCATCCCCATAATTATGTTGTAATAATTTAGGACTTTAAATTTCCGCATTTAAAAGCTATCAAATTATGCCATGATAGACTTAGGGTTTGTATGCAAATCAAATAACAAATAGCTTGACTAATACAAAGACAAAAATGCATGAAAATAGACAACACCAAGCACACTTGCACCCCAAGGGTTACTCCACTTGTTGCCTTCAAAAATGGGCCATATTGCATGTTGAGTGTCTTTGGCAAAAACAAATCAAATGATCATAGTCCCTCGATGACGCTTTCTCAAGTTGCCTAAAAAATGATCAAGTCCCTTAAAGGAAGAATTGCCAAAGACACTTGGCACTATTGCATTCATGGTCTAAACGATGACCCGCGCCCGTCCCATTAACATCCTAACACAAGATTGTCCACCAAATACAACGGTGGAACAATACTGTTAAAAGGGTTTAAACATAGGAATGATCTTTGAGAAATTTAGGGTAGTTAGCTCTTGGTTACTTGACCAACTTGCAAAAAAAATCCTTGCCATTTTTCAAAACACACTTCACAACACTACTTCAAAAACAACTTTCAAAACATTAAAAAACTTTTCAAAAGACAATACACCTTTGTATACATTCAAACATGGATCATTACAAAGGTTGCCACAACAAATGGCCTCTTTTCAAAAACCTTTTTTCAAAATTACACACAAAGCACCATTTCAAACGATTGAAAGCACCATTTCAAACAATTGAAAAGCAAAGGCAAGTGATCTAAGCAAGTAACTAAGAGCCCATGGATAACCATGGATAGAAAGGATGCTAATACCTTCCCTTTCTATAAATTACTCCCTCAACCCATGAAAACATCTCAAAGGTTTTTCCTGTGCTTTTTGACCTTTCCTTAGGATAAAATAAAAAGTCGATGGCGACTCTTGCTAAACCGAAACATTTGCGAAAATAAACGCAAACCTCAAGTCAGTTCTCCCACCGTATCACAGAACTGGCGACTCTGTTGGGGATAAATTTAAAAGTTGAGTAACCTTAGGGCTTAGATCACCTTTTGCATGACTAATTGTTTGCTTTGATTGCTTTACATTTTGGTTCTCTTGTTTGGGCTTGAAATCCTCCACCCGAATTTGGAAAACATTCATAGATAGCAATATGTTATGGAAACTGTGCGGGGTATACCGACACGGTTGAAGTAATAGCTATATTAGTGCGACATATTTGTGAGTACCGGTAACCCTTGAGTTCAATTAAGGAGAGTACCGAGCCGCTGAGTGATGTCACTAAGCACTAATGACCTAGAACCTTACTTGACCATCTTGGCCTTTTATTAGGGGTAGTGAGATGACCGGCTTTGGTGCAGTCCGAAGTTGGTAGATACTCGATACTACACTCATTGAGGGTTGTTTTCTTGGAATATTTTGGACGCTAGTTAAGTGGCTAAACCAAAACGATGAACATAGAAAACAATCCAATGATATTGAGCTCCTTAGAACCCGGTTACTATTTATAGGACAGGTTTTTAAGCCAACTTCACTCAAGAGGGTACTTACCTATGAAACCTCATGCAAGCCTGAAACTAGGGTTTTGTGTGACTTGCTTGTACATATGTTTGTGCATACATCATGAACATCATAAAGCATCATATGCATCCACTAACCATTTCAAGGGTTTGGATCTTCATCTTTGTTCTTGTTTTGTAGGTCATGGAAATTCTTCGCAGGAAAACTATCCAAGTCAACCTTGTGAGAATCCCTCCTCAACTCAAGGAGCTCACATCCAGAATTCCAGAAAGCTCTCCCTTCAGTGAAAGACATGGTAGGCTGCTCAGCCTAATCAACACCAACATTGAAGAAGACATGGTGAAAGTGTTGTTCCAATTCTTTGACCCCCTTCACCACTATTTCACATTTCCCGACTATCAATTGGTGCCTACTTTAGAGGAATTTTCTCAACTCCTGAGAATTCCTATTGTTAATCAACTATCCTACAACAGTACGGAAAAAGAACCAAAGCCTGAAGATGTTTCTCAAGCACTACACTTGCAACCATCTGACATCAAGGGGCATTGGGAGACTAGAAGTGGTGTCAAGGGCTTCTTGGCAAAATTCTTGTTTGAGAAGGCACAAGAGTGTTGGAATTCTTTGGATCTGCAAGCCTTTGAGGAGATTGTGGCACTCCTCATTTATGGGTTGGTCTTGTTCCCAAATCCTGACCAACTTATAGATGTCAATGCTGTCAAGATTTTCCTATCAGGAATCCCATACCTACATTGCTTGGGGACATCCTCCACTCATTTTACACACGAACAATGAGAAAGAGAGGTGTTCTCATGTGTTGTACTCCTCTCCTTGCAAGGTGGTTTATTTCTCACCTTCCACAATCTGTTTTGAAGAATGACCAAGGCTTAAGGTGGTCACAATGGTTGATGACCCTCACACACTCTGATTTACATTGGTGTTCTTGGTCCAGAGAAAATGTCATCATCGTCGATCGTTGTGGTGAGTTCCCTAATGTTCCATTACTTGGCATTATAGGAGGCATTACCTACAACCCTTGTCTAGCTTGAGACAATTTGGATATGCATGGAGGGATGGCCCTCATGACATGCTGATTCCTGACCTAGTTTTTGACTTCGACAACGATGCGCAAGGACTTCGCCAAAGATTCATCAGAGCTTGGAGGATGCCTAACAAGGTAGATAGCAAGACACTGGGGCACAAGAACTCCATCCCTCTTGAGCCTTATCTCAAGTGGGTAAGGACCCGAGCCCAGAGTCTTATGATGCCTTACCCTCATATTCTCCCTTTGATTAAAGAGCCTGTTAAGGAAGGAGAGGTTCCCTACACCATCCTACATCCTGACATGCCAACATCATGGGAGGAATTACAGAAGAGTTGGATCCAACTCAAGGAGGAACGGGATACTTTTGAAGCCAGCTTCTATGCCAGTGAGAAGAAGGTTTTAGAGCTTACCCACCGACTTCATGAGGAGGAGACCCTCAACACTTACATTGCACCAAAGAGGATGCGCAACGTCTTTTTGCCTTAAGAAGTTTTTGTAATATTTGGCCCATGGGGCATTTATGTACTGACAAAATTTCTTCTTATTAATATGACGTGTGTTCTTTTTGTCTGCAACAATTTTGAATTTCTAAATCCTTGAATGTATTGCATGAATAAACATATCATTCATCATATGCATGAACAGGTCTTCACACCAGGTTTCCTTATCTCTCTGTTGTTTATTTCAGTAAGATGGATCTCGAACAGACGGTCAAAGATCTGCAGGCACAAAACTTGCAGTTTCAACAGCTCCTAATGACCTTGGCAAAGGGTCAGGAGGATCTTAAAGCACTTCTAGGGAACAAAGAGCAAGAAAAAGGAAAAAAGAAGAAGAAAAGAGTCGGGGTAGCTACACTGGGAAGAAGATTTGAGAGTGAAGCTAGGAGAGTTCTAGAATTCCCCTCCACATCTGATGAGGGGACCGGTAAACGAAAGGGAGCTGCATTACCTTCTGAGTCCGAGGCTGAAGAGGAAGAGGTTGAGGAAGATGAAGACTACTCAGAGCAGCAATACCCGCCAGCGGATGACAAATACAAAAACCTGGAAGATAGACTGGCAGCCATGGAGTTGCAACGGGTTCCCAGGCTAGATTTTGAAGAATTAGGATTGATTGCTGGGATTGTGATCCCTCCAAAGTTTAAGGTGCCAACTTTTGCAAAATACGACGGTCTGTCTTGCCCGAAGATGCACCTGAGGTCGTATGTCATAAAAATTCAACCTCATTCATCTGATAGAAATCTTTGGGTACACTTCTTCCAGGACAGCCTGTTTGGTACACAGCTAGATTGGTTTTACCAGCTTGAGAGGTCAGAAGTGCATAGTTGGGAGGATTTGGCAGCTGCCTTTTATCGCCAGTATCAATATAACACTGACTTGGCGCCAACCCGTACTCAGCTACAGAGTATGGGAATGGCCTCAAATGAGGGATTCAAAGAATACGCCCAGAAATGGCGCGACTTGGCCGGAAGAGTGCAACCACCTCTTTCAGATAGGGAACTAGTTGATATGTTCTTGGGGACCCTATCTGGCCCGTTCTTCAACCATTTGATAGGGAGCTCTTCCGCAGGGTTTACTGAATTGATTCTGACTGGCGAGCGGGTGGAAGATGGTATTAAGAGTGGGAAGATTCAAAGGGATGCCTCTGCATCTACAACTGTTAAAAAACCATTTCCAGCCAAGAAGGAGGCAGCTATTGTGTACTCTCAAAAGGGATTTGGGAGAACTGAGCGCCGACCGACTGTGGGGGCCGTGATGATTCAAAATTCGTCAAATGATCAGCCTCGTACCAATCAGTCTAGACCTAACCAGCAACGGGTAGAACGGCCACAACGGCAGTTCACCCGCATCAATATGACGCCTGCACAAGTTCCTCCCCACTTGTTGAAGTTGAATCTGACTGGTTTAAAGGAGGCACCGAAAAACCCTAACACCACATCTCCATACTATCATGCCAATGCCAAATGTGCCTACCATTCTGATAGCGCCGGACATGACACCAACAATTGTTGGGCGCTAAAGAATAAAATTCAAGACTTGATAGACGCAAAAGAGGTTGAGTTCGACGCCCCCGAGAAGCCGAACGTAATATCCGCTCTGATGCCAAAGCATGGTCATCATGTTCATGCCGTTGAAGAAGATCTGTATGTTTCTGCTGTTGATGATCTGGTAACTCCATTACTGACAATCAAGTTGAATCTGTTGAAAGCTGGGATTTTCCCAGGATGTAAAGAAGATTGCTACTGTTGTTCCTTCCTACCAATCGACTGTCCATTGCTGAAGATAGGCATCCAAGGCCTAATGGACAGCCAACAAATTCTTTTCGAAAAGATTCCTGCTACTCCAACCCCTGTCAAAGATGTTTTAATAATCACTATTTCCACCAATCTTTCCAAGGTCCCTAAAAATCCTGTTAAGATTACATCCACTACGAAGATTGTTCCTCTGAAAATAACCATGCCTGGGCCTGTCCCCTACAAATCTGACAAATCAATACCATGGAGTTATGGTGGAGAAATCTACTACCATGGTGTTAAACAAGTTGAGATAACTGAAGAGAGCTCTGACGAAGAAACTACCGAAATTGGAAACATTACCGATACGAGCAAGATTACCCTAAGTGGGAGAATTTTCTCTCCAGAGATTTCCCCTCCAAAGGCAATCTTTGGACCCTCAGCTGCTGCCAAGGTTACCCCTGCACCGATTAAACTTTCTACAAGAACTCCGTTGATTGAAGAAGTTGTTACTCCTGTGGTTGTCCCTCCTACTTCTGCTGATAAGGGGAAAGGGATCCAAGATGAGCTCGTCAGGATGAGGGCTCAACCATTGGTCATCCCTGAAACCTCTAAGAAAGAAATGGAGGAGATTCTGAAAATAATTAAGAAGAGTGATTATGAAGTGGTAGAGCAACTGGGAAAAACCCCCTCGAAGATCTCCATGTTAGCATTGCTGCTTTGTTCAGAGGCTCATGCCAAAGCATTGATAAGATTTCTGAAGACAGCCCATGTTCCCCAGGAAACCTCAGCCGATCAATTCCAGGATTGTGTAGCCAGCCTCACTGCTGACAACGGCCTGGGTTTCTCTGATGCTGACCTGACTCCGAAAGGAAGAAAGCACAATGACGCATTTCATGTGTCAGTTGAATGCCGAGGAACTACTCTTGCCCATGTTTTGGTCGACACTGGTTCTACTCTGAACGTGCTGCCTAAGAAAGCTCTGGATCGATTGGATTGTGAAGGCTTGGAGCTGAAACCAAGTAATATCATTGTCAGGGCCTTTGACAGGTCTAAAAGAATGGTGCATGGGGAGGTCGACATTCCCATCAAGGTGGGCACTGAAGTATTCCACTCAACTTTCTGTGTGATGGACGTCCATCCGTCATACTCTTGTTTGTTAGGGAGACCATGGATACATAATGTTGGGGCAGTCATTTCCTCCCTTCATCAGATGCTGAAATACCCTGTCAAGGGTAAGATCATAACTGTACATGGTGAAGAGGAGTACATGATCAGCCATCTGAACTCCTTTAGGTATGTGGAAGTGGGGGGAGAATTCATTGAAACACCATTCCAACACTTCGAGGAAATTGCTCCCGAGGTTGTAGTAGCAAAGACAGTAGCTGAGGTACCCAAGCAGGTGGCCAGGATGGCATCTCTGAAAGACGCGAAGGCTGCGATGAAGGAAGGAAAAAGCACAGTGTGGGGTCAGTTGCCTGACATTCCTCACAAAACATACAAGTTTGGGTTGGGATTTACCGCTGCGGGGAAAAAAGCTATGCGTCGCTCAAAAATTGAAAGGACACCCATCAAGATCTCTCCTCATAGAATCAATGCTTTGGAAGACGAAGACGAAGAGGTCAACATTGAAGATTGGATCTTCCCAACCACCGGAGAGGGACTACACAACTGGGAGGCGAAAGACTTCGTCCCCATTACTTTCATTAATCAGTAACTTATCTTTCGAACATTTCCTGTTGGTCTGTAATAATTACTTTTAAACAATCTGCACACTACTTTTTCACCTCATGCCTTGCCCGGGGCATGTAGGTCCATTTGTAAGGGTTTTGATTCTCTTCATATTCATATGCCATGTTTAATGAATCATTGGACGTTTTTCATTTATAAACTGTTGTGTTCATTTTCTTTCCTTTTGCATTTTTGTTTGTTTAAGGATGGCTATCCCTTACACACACCCACACTCACAAATCCAGGTACCCATCCACTCTGGATTCTATGCGTGACTATTCTGCTGTATCCTTCAATAACTCTGAAGATTTGGTCAACCAGGCTGAATACGAAGATGACGAAGATTGTGAAGTACCAGGAGAGCTAGCCAGACTTCTACAACAAGAAGAGAGGGCCATCTTGCCTCATGAAGAGTTGTTGGAAACTGTCAACTTAGGAACAGAGGAAGACAGGAAAGAAATACAAGTGGGTGCCAATCTGGAACCAAGTGTCAAGGAGCGCTTGATACAACTGTTGAATGAGTACGTTGAAATCTTCGCCTGGTCTTATGAAGACATATCGGGTTTAGACACAGATATAGTGGTTCACCGTCTCCCTACAAGAGAGGATTGTCCATCGATCAAGCAAAAAGTCCGCCGAATGAGGCCCTACATGTCTGATAAGATTAAAGCGGAAGTAATAAAGCAATTCAACGCTGGCTTTCTGGATGTTACATCCTATCCACAATGGGTTGCTAACATTGTGCCCGTTCCTAAAAAAGATGGAAAGGCCAGAATGTGTGTGGACTACCGGGATTTGAATAGGGCCAGCCCTAAAGATGATTTTCCGCTACCGCATATTGACATTTTGATTGACAACACGGCTCAGCACAAAGTTTTTTCCTTCATGGATGGATTCTCGGCTACAACCAGATCAAAATGGCCCCCGAGGACATGGAGAAAACAACCTTTGTTACACAATGGGGTACCTTCTGCTACAAGGTGGTGCCGTTCGGACTGAAGAACGCAGGGGAAACTTATCAACGCGCCATGGTAGCTTTGTTTCATGATATGATACATCATTAGATTGAAGTTTACGTGGACGACATGATAGCTCAGTCACAAACAGAGGAGGAACACCTTGAACATTTGCAGAAGCTGTTTGCCAGATTGAAGGAGTACAAACTCAGGCTGAATCCAAGTAAGTGCACTTTTGGAGTTAGGTCTGGTAAACTTCTAGGTTTCATTGTCAGCAACAAAGGCATTAAGGTCGATCCATCAAAAGTGAAAGCTATACAAGAGATGCCTTCCCCTCGTACTGAAAAGTAGGTTAGAGGGTTCTTGGGGCGCTTGAACTATATTTCCAGATTTATCTCTCATCTGACGTCTACCTGTGAGCCAATTTTCAAACTATTGAAGAAAGATCAGGTAGTCGAATGGAATGACGATTGCCAAACTGCTTTTGATAAGATCAAGGAGTATTTGCTAGAACCTCCTATTCTGATGCCACCCGTCGAAGGAAGACCGTTGATCATGTATCTGACCGTGTTGGATAACTCAATGGGGTGCGTACTGGGCCAGCATGACGAGTCTGGTCGAAAAAAGCATGCCATTTATTACCTTAGCAAAAAGTTTACCGACTGTGAGACTCACTACTCACTGCTCGAGAAAACTTGTTGCGCTTTGGTATGGGCTGCTCGCCGGCTAAGGAAGTATATGTTGACTCATACCACTCTGTTGATTTCCAAAATGGATCCTATCAAGTATATCTTCGAGAAGCCTGCTTTATCTAGAAGAATCGCTAGATGGCAAATGATCCTAACTGAGTATGACATCCATTATACCACCCAAAAAGCTATAAAAGGGAGTGTACTAGCTGACCATCTAGCTCATCAAGCTATCGAAGATTATCAGTCCATGAGATTCGACTTCCCGGACGACGACATCATGAATTTGGACAACATTAAAGGTAACGGACCGTATGACGGACCTGAAAATGGATCCCGATGGACCCTGTACTTTGATGGTGCTTCAAATGCACTTGGAAACGGTATAGGTGCGGTACTCATTTCCCCAGAAGGTTGCCACACACCTTTCACGGCCCGACTTTGCTTCAGCTGTACCAACAACATGGCCGAATATGAAGCCTGCATTTTTGGTCTCAAGGCTGCTATAGACCTGGGGATCAAATCTTTGATCGTATTTGGGGACTCGGCTTTGGTGATCAGTCAAATCAAAGGAGAGTGGGATACCAAACATCCTAATGTTATCCCATACAAAGAACATGTCCTGACATTGTTGCCTCATTTCGAGAAAATCACCTTCGAGCACTTCCCGCGAGAAGAAAATCAGCTTGCAGATGCTCTGGCAACAATGTCCTCCATGTTTAAACTCAACTGGGATAACGAGGCTCCCCAAATCACCATCGAGCGAATGGATGAACCTGCGCATTGTCATGAGATTAATACCGAAGAAGTAGTGAAACAACCCTGGTTTCACGAAATCAAAAGGTATCTCCAGACTAGAGAATATCCTGAAGGAGCTTCCGTAAATGACAAAAAGTTCCTAAGGAAATTTGTTGCCAAGTTCTTCCTGAGCAACGACATCGTCTATAAACGCAGCCATGATTGTCTTTTACTCCGATGTGTAGACAAAGCTGAATCAGAGTTGATCATGATTGAGATGCACAACGGTACATTTGGCACCCACTTGAGCGGACATACGATGGCTAAGAAGATTCTAAGGGTAGGCTATTACTGGTCTACCATGGAAGCTGATTGCCATCAACATTCCCGTACTTGCCACAAATGTCAAGTCTACGCTGACAAGATTCATATTCTTCCTGTTCCTCTCAACGTTCTGACAGCTCCTTGGCCATTTGCAATGTGGGGCATCGACATGATTGGAGAGATCAAGCCCACAGCGTCCAATGGACATCGCTTCATCCTGGTCGCCATTGACTATTTTACCAAATGGGTTGAAGCAGCTTCCTTTGCTTCCGTCACAAAAAATGTGGTTGCCCGCTTCATCAAGCAAAATCTTATATGCCGGTATGGTGTCCCCGACAGGATCATTACAGACAACGGTACAAATCTGAATAATACTATAATCACCGCTCTATGCGAACAGTTCAAGATTTATCATCACAATTCATCTCCCTATCGGCTGAAGATGAACAGTGCTGTTGAAGCCGCGAACAAAAACATCAAGAAGATCATTCAGAAAATGACAGTCACCTACAAGGACTGGAATGAGATGTTACCGTTTGCTCTGCATGGATACCGTACCACGGCACGTACTTCAACACGGGCAACCCCATTTTCTTTAGTATATGGCATGGAAGCTGTCCTACCCATGGAAGTTCAGATTCCTTCTTTAAGGATTATGAAGGACTCTGGTTTGAGTGAAGACGATTGGATTCAGACCCGACTTGATCAACTCAATTTGATCGACGAGAAACGACTCACTCCTGTTTGCCATGGTCAAACGTACCAAAAACGGATGATTAAGGCCTTCAACAAGAAAGTCAGACGTCAAGTATACCAAGTCGGAGATCTTGTAATCAAGCGGATTATCTTGCCGCAAAGTGATCCCAGGGGCAAATGGACTCCTACTTACGAAGGACCATTTGTAATCAAGAGCATATTTTCTGGTGGTGCAATGATTCTGACCACCATGGACGGCGACGATTTGCCGCACCCTGCGAACGCAGACATAGTCAAAAGATACTACGCATAAAATAACCCGACAAGTCGAAAACCCGAAAGGGCGACTTGGGCAAGAATGGGCATCCCGGTGAACCGAAAACCCGAAAGGGAGGTTCAGGCAAAAATTAGGGATAAAATAAAAAAATCTGTACACCCGGCAAGTTGAAAACCCGAAAGGGCGGCTTGGGCAAAAAAGGGTTTCCCGGTGAATCGAAAACCCGAAAGGGCGATTCAGGAAAAAATTAGGGAATTAAAGCGTATGACTATGTCTCGTCGGATCACTTTAAGGACAATCTCTTCATCAACCAGCTCCAAGCTTCTGATCAATCCAGTCATCGGCGGACGAAGCATTAAATGGACAGATATTCAGAGTTGTGAAGGCTATAGCAGAATGGGGATCCCATGGAATTGTTTCACATAGTCATCTTTCTTTTGTATAAATTTTTAAATTTTTACGACAACATCCTCTTACTAGGATGTCTGTCTCCTTTATACAAAGATACTCATAGAAAGTTAATACAAATACTTTTCCAAATACAGAAATTTGCTTTGTCTTCCTTTTGCTTTTCTACACTTATGTTTTATTTAAGAAACGTCCAATGTTTTGTTAAATAGGCATATGCATTTGAACATAATCATTTCCTTACTAATTAAGAAAAGATGATTACTGGTAGGTTGAAGGTACAGATAGGTATCTTGATTCCCTTTCATAAGGAATCCCTAGCAGAATTAAACTCCAAATTCCTCAACAGAGTCAAATTCCAGAACTTAATTCCCCAAACGGAGTTAAGCTTCAGAATCCTCAGTAGAACAAAAGCTTTCTCAAAACTGATTTCCCCAGCCAGAGAGCCTTCCAGAACTCAATTCCCCTCAGAGTTAGGTTTCAGTATCCCCAGTGGAGCCTTAAAAATCTGAAAATCCTATCCCCAGCGGAGCTAAAACTTCTAACTACCAATCCCCAGCGGAACCAGACTAGTGAACCTTCTCCCCACAGAGATACTTCCCATCAGATTAAAGATTCTCAGTCTTACTTCTCCAGCATAAGTCTACCAGGTTATGTACTCCCCAGTAGAGATCATCCGAGTTCTCATTCCCTACAAGTCACCAAGGAGTTCCAATCCCCAGCAGTGGTCCTAAGATCCCTCAACAATTGAAGATCTTGTTCCCCAAACAGTCAGCAGTCAGCAAGGATTTCTCATCATCAGTAATCAAAAGATCCTTGGAATCCCCTGCAGCAGTCAAGGATTCACTTTCCCCAACAGCATTCAAAGATTCTATTATCTCCGGCTATCCAGGATTTCTCTATCCGCAGCAAGACAACTCATTAGCTTGCAGGCGCATTCATTACATTCATATCATAAACATTGATATAACTTATATATTGCATCATACATATCATGCAACATAACTTTGTGTTTTAGCTAACATTTCATCCTTTTCAGGATAAGATTAAAAGGTTATCATTAACATTTATTCAGATATAGTATGAATACACCCCAGACGCGGCGGTCATTCTATTACTCATTCAGAATTTCAAGTCAGATACAGTACATATACACCCCAGACACGGCGGTCATTCTACTACTCATTCAGACTACAGCAATTAGATACAGTACAGATACACCCTAGACACGGCGGTCATTCTACTACTCATTCAGACTACAGCAATCAGATACAGACTAGATACGCTCCAGACATGGCAGCCATTCTATCTCTCATTCAGATTCATTTATCAACCTCAAGTTTCAATGCATTCCAAGCACGGATACCATTCTGGCCCTTACAACAGCAGTTTGATTCTCCCCAGTGCATTCGCCACGGAAGTCATTCTATTACTCATACGAACCTCAATCCCAGTTACAGTTTTAGATACACTCCAGACACGGAAGTCATTCTGCTACTCATACAAATCTCAACTTCAGATACAGTCTAGATACGCTCCAGACACGGTTGCCATTCTGTCATTCATTCAGAATTTGTCCGCAGCACGCAATTGCTCCATATACAGATGTCTCTCTGTTACCCGGATACAATACATATACACTCCAAACACGACAGTAATTCTGATATTCATTCTACATTCAAACACAGTTACAGCTTAGATATGCCCCAGACACGGAGGCCATTCTTTTGCTCATACAAACTCAGTCTCCAGAAATAGTTCAAATGCATTCCAGACACGGATACCATTTTAATCCTCATTCTTCTGACCAATCACATTGCAGTTCAACAAACATTCCAGATGGCATCTTTAAGCCCATCCCCGACAAGATTCTGTCTCATCTCCAGATGGCATCTCTAAGCCCATCTCCAAATGGCATCTGTAAGCCCATTCCTGCATCCATGTCTTGACGAGTGCAAATTTAAGGGCACTCTAGTGTCCAATCTCCTTTTACCCTCGAGTTGCAAAAGGCAAGCTTACCAATCTAACTCTTCAGGTTCAAGAAGATTGAACAGGGGAAACTGTTGTACCCCAAAATTTGCCCTCCCTTTTCATCAACATTTTCTCACCACAAGACCCTTGGAGCTCAAAATCAAGTTAGGGTTTGCTCTGCTCAAGACTCCACCTTACACTGTTGACCCAAATTAGGGTTTGAGTTTGCACAAAGATGTTTTGACCTAAAATGCCCAAAGTGACTTTCATGCTTCATGTTGGACTCACAAGTTTATCCATACCAAGTTTCAAGCCTTGATTCCAATCTTGGCCCAGTCAATTGGACAGTTGACCTAGAAATCAGTTGTATTGGGGAAAAAGTCAACTGTGGCCAATTGACAGTCAAACCTCATGTAATTTGACCCACATCAACATAATGAACTCATATGAACCATTTGGTCAAGTTTGGATCACAATTCCACAAGAAATTTGATCAGATCACCAAAAGGGCAAAATGGTCATTTTTAGGGTTTTGATTGCACAAAGGCAATTTTTGACTGTTTGACCTAACCAATGGCAAACCACGCTCACATATGGACTCAAGAACTCAATGGCATTGTCTTGACACATTCAACAAGTTCAAAAGATCTCAAATGCATAAGATTGACATATGAATTTTCCAGTCAACTGATCAAAATTTGACTATATACTGAAAAGTCAAACTTTGACTTTTTGGTCAAAATCAAGTGCCAAGATTCATTTTTCATCAAGACATGTCAAATTATGAAACTTGTTCATCAAGAAACCCAAAATTGCAAATTAGGGTTTAAAATGAAGAAATTTCATAACTTAGAAATTTTCTAAGTTATAAAATTTCCTTATTTTTTCCTAACTTTGTCCCATTTTTTCACCAAGATGCAAATGGATTCAAACAAAACTCAAAACATGACAGTTATGGTCCATTGCAAAATCTACAACTTTGATTCAAAAAGTTTTCTCAAAGGAAGCTTGTAGCTCAAGTTATGATTTTTGGAACAAGGGTGCAAAACATTTTTAACTTAGAAAATTTTTGACCTATTCTAGGCAGGATTTTTGCCCAACTTCATGGCCATTTTTCACATGCTTCCACTTGGAGTTTCAATTTGCATTACAAAGATGGATTTTAGTACACATTCCAAGCTTTCCAAATTGTCCAAGAACTTCTTAAACACCCTTGTGGTTATGGAGAATCGAATTTGCAAAGTTGGGCAAAATCCATTTTTGTTCATAACCAAATACATGTTCATACATTGGCATTTTTCAAATCAGCTTATACAAGCGAGCTTTCAGGCCTCAAAACCAGTCTCACACACCATAATTAAATTCCTAACCATTGTGCTAAGGTGTTATTTTGTTCATTTGGTCATTACATGCAAGATTAACCCTTGATTGGAAAAAGTAAATTTTCCATTTTGGAAAAGATGCACTTTATGTCAAATAACAAATCCAAGAGGCATGGGCCAGATCTTTGAGGCTAGCATTTGTACAAAAATCCCTCTGATCAAGAACAAGATATGCAGCATGCTTTAGGGCATTGTACAGGCCTGTATTGAAACTTGCATTTTCTTGCTTCAAGTGGAAGAAACTTGGCAAAACACATACCAACTCTCATTCCTGTAAAAACCAACCTAAGCAAACTTTGTTCTCATCTTACATGTACCCTAACTGACCTAAAACACGAGGCCTTCATCCTCAATCCATCCACATATCCAAAATCACAGTTTTTCTGCAAAACAGAGTCCCTTTTGCAACTTGACTTTCACAAACATTTCCACTCGTGCATTTTGGCTAAAAAGAGTTCAAACATGTTCCATATCATCCACTGAAGCTATCCCAAGCATTGAACTCAAGCTGTAACACCCATAACCACGTTTGCCATTTTTATTTTCAAGCTGTGCAGGTTGACTTCCATAGCACGATTCAGTTGATTTTAAAGCAAGCTAGGAGTTGGAGAAACATCCTTGGACTTCAGACAAGCTGTACAAAAGCTCAAAATCCATTGGAAGTTGCTACATTGTTTTGTTCAAGTCAAGCTGAAACAGGTAAAAACATGAACTTATATCACTTTATCCAGGCATGATTAAGCTTAGGTTTGTGAAAAAAACATGTTCTACTCATAGCCCTGAATCCATCCATGTATTTAATTTTCATTTATATTATGCGTGCTGTGAGAATTTTGGCCATGAACATTGAAGAAAATTTAGGTCAGAAATTAGGGATGAAGAAATTCTCCTTCGTTTCTTAGAGTTAGGTCATGTGTTTTATATGTATGAATTCGTCTCTTGATGCTCTACATTGTTTATGTTATGAGTTTTTGTTAAAAGTCAAAGAATCAGGAGATGATGATTGCATAAGAGGCGCGCGCGTTTTCTGTTTGAATGGAGCCGGAGGTTGAAGACAAAGCTGGCTTGGGCTGGGCCTGAGTCAGCATGCTGTTCACACCCCTTTTTTCCATTTGCACCCCCTTGGCCCATTGTGTGATATATTGATAATTTTTTATTTTTCCTTTTTGATTCTGACTTATTATTTTTTGCTCAAATATAAAAAATATTTTTCCATACATTTTTGCATTTATTTGGCATTTATTTGGTTTTATTTAAACATATACATGTAAATAAATATAGATACTTTTATTTAAAACACTAAAAAATAATACAAAAATATATTTATTTTCAGTTATTATTTTTCATTTACATTTTGAAAACATTTTCTAAAAATACACATTTTTGTAAATAATTAATATTTTATTTTTTGTACATATTTAGCTTATTAAATATATATAAATATACTTATACATATTTCATTAAATATTTAGGACAAAAATATGAAAATAATATATTTTTATTTTATTAATATTTGACATCAAAAATACTTTTTTTTTACAATATACTTCTCCTTTTTTTTTAATTTTTTTTTTATAAATTAATATATAATATTGTATAATATTAATAAATAAATACTATTTATTTAACAAACTACGGTTTTTCCCTAAACCATAAAAATATTCAAAATTTGACTTTTTATTTTTGTTTATATTTCACATTGAAAAATACTTTCTCATACATAAAAAACCATTTTTGTGCATAATACATTTTGCATATTTATTGTATTTATTTAATTATTGTACAGTTAAATATTTGTCTATTCAATATGGATGTAATAGCTTTAGATTTAATTTCTTGTCAAATATCCCCCCATTCAAACATTTGTACCCCCATCCCCATAATTATGTTGTAATAATTTAGGACTTTAAATTTCCGCATTTAAAAGCTTTCAAATTATGCCATGATAGACTTAGGGTTTGTATGCAAATCAAATAACAAATAGCTTGACTAATACAAAGACAAAAATGCATGAAAATGGACAACACCAAGCACACTTGCACCCCTAGGGTTACTCCACTTGTTGCCTTCAAAAATGGGCCATATTGTATGTTGAGTGTCTTTGTCAAAAACAAATCAAATGATCATAGTCCCTCGATGACGCTTTCTCAAGTTGCCTAAAAAATGATCAAGTCCCTTAAAGGAAGAATTGCCAAAGACACTTGGCACTATTGCATTCATGGTCTAAACGATGACCCGCGCCCGTCCCGTTAACATCCTAACACAAGATTGTCCACCAAATACAATGGTGGAACAATACTGTTAAAAGGGTTAAAACATAGGAATGATCTTTGAGAAATTTAGGGTAGTTAACTCTTGGTTACTTGACCAACTTGCAAAACAAATCCTTGCCATTTTTCAAAACACACTTCACAACACTACTTCAAAAACAACTTTCAAAACATTAAAAAACTTTTCAAAAGACAATACACCTTTGTATACATTCAAACATGGATCATTACAAAGGTTGCCACAACAAATGGCCTCTTTTCAAAAACCTTTTTTCAAAATTACACACAAAGCACCATTTCAAACGATTGAAAGCACCATTTCAAACAATTGAAAAGCAAAGGCAAGTGATCTAAGCAAGTAACTAAGATCCCATGGATAACCATGGATAGAAAGGGTGCTAATACCTTCGCTTTCTATAAATTACTCCCCGAACCCATGAAAACATCTCAAAGGTTTTTCCTGTGCTTTTTAACTTTTCCTTAGGATAAAATAAAAAGTCGGTGGCGACTCTTGCTAAACCGAAACATTTGCGAAAACAAACGCAAACCTCAAGTCAGTTCTCCCACCGTATCACACTATCTGTTTGGGAACTAACCTGAAAAGACAAAGGTAGTTTTATGCAATGTCATGATGTATGTAATGTATTGCCTAATTATGCTCTCAAAATAAATGAGAATACTATATGTGTTTCGTATGCATATGTTATGATATTTTGCAAGTGATCTATGGATGCAATATGTCGTTGGAGAATATTGGTAGCTTCTTATAACAAAGTCTAGTTGGGGAAACTAAATCTCTGACTATTGTTAGGGATGAAGAAAGTAATTCTCCAATTTTTGTTTAGAACAACTTTACTGGGGATTCCCTCTTTCTGTTTGAGAACACTTTGCTGGGGATGTTTGACTTCTGCCTTGGGATAGAAGAATTCTAGGAAAGTTGCTTGTTCATCGTTCCTTTTATTGAAGGATTTGATTCTTATGTAGCCTGGCTGGGGATAAAAGAGATGGATAAACCTCTAATACACTATCTGACCAGGTTTCAGATAAGGATGTTAGCTCTTCTAGGGAGGACAACTTTGAATGACTTTTAGCTGGAGAAGAGAATTTTGTCGAGGAATTTGCAGCATTGGAGAAATAAACTTTGTTGGGGAATTAAATCTTATAGACTTTGTTGAGGAAATAATCTCTGATGGGGATTGGAAATTCATAGGAAGTGTTGAGGAAGTTTCCACTGTATGTTGGGGAAATGATCAAACTTCATTATCTTCTAGGGGACCTATTGGGGAAGATGATCATGTTAAGCTATCCATTAGAGATATGGAGGATAACTGCTGGAAGATGTCACAATCTCTGTCTGAGGGCATTTTAGATTTGTTGGGGAATATATCTCTATTGGGGATGAGCTTGTGAAGATAGCTCTGTAGAGATAATTCCATGGAGACTGCTCTCTAGGGATTTATAGACAACTTTTGGACATTACCCCAACTCCTAGAGTCTTTAGTAAATGCTAATCCTGTTTCCATGCATATATTTTCTAAACAGTAATCATATTCAAATGCATATGTTCATTCAACATAATCACTGGACGTTTTTGCAAATAAAACAGAGAAAGTAAAAACAATTATGAATTTTGAAATATATTTAATTGCATTGATGCAGACAGTTTTTATACAAGAAGACATAAATCTTACTAAGAGGAAATCATCGTAAAAAATAAAAAGGAGGTACCAAGTGTTAAACAAATAAAAATATCTATGTGGAAACGATCCCATCGAGTTTCAACTTTGTTATTTCCCCTATGTCTTCAAGTATCTCATCACTTGGTGTCGGAAGAAGATGATTGAATTGGTCTATACTGTTTTATTTTTACGCTAGTAATAAAGCTGGCTGTAAGTAGATGGGTGATCCAATGGGACATAGTCGTATGCTTTAATCCCTAACTTTTTCCTGGACCGCCCTTTCGAGTTTTCAGTCCATCGGGAAATCCTTTTTTGCCCAAGCCGCCTTTTTAGGTTTTCGACTTGCCGAATGTAAAATTATATATATATATATATATATATATATATATATATATATATATATATATATATATATATATATATATATATATATATATATATATATATATATATATATATATATATATATATATATATATATATATATATATATATATATATCCATAATTTTTTCCTGAACCCTTTTGGTTTGCCGGGATGCCTTTATTTTTTCCTAGGCCTGTCAACCTAGCAGATCTCTTTCATGTGTAGTATTTTTTAACTATGTCTGCATTCACAGGGTGGGAAAAATCTTCATCGTCCATGGTGGTGAGTATCATAGCACCGCGAGAAAATATCTTTTTGATCACAAATGGCCCTTCGTATGTGGGAGTCCATTTTCCCCTAGGATCACTTTGTGGTAGGATGATGCGCTTTATTATCAAACCACCAGCTTGGTACACCTGATGTTTGACTTTCTTGTTAAAGGCCTTAATCATGAGTTTCGGATACATCTGACCATGACAAACAACCGTAAACCTTTTTTCATCAATCAAATTTATCTGTTCAAGTCGAGTATGAATCCATTCGTCTTTATCTAATCTTGCGTCTTTCATAATCCTTAGGGAAGTAATCTGGACTTCAACAGGTAAGACAACCTTCATATTGTAGACTAGAGAGAACGGGGTTGCCCCAGTTGATGTAAGTACTGAAGGGTGGTAACCATAAAGAGAAAATGGTAGCATCTCATTCCAATATTTGTATTTCATTGTCTTCTTCTACAAGATCTTCTTGATATTCTTGTTGGTAGCTACCACTGTGCCATTCATCTTTGGTCGATACGGAGAAGAATTATGGTGCTTAATCTTGAACTGCATGCAGAGTTCTGTGATCATAGTATTGTTAATATTAGTACCATTGTCTGTGATGATCCTTTCAGGGATGACATACCGACAGATAAGGTTAAACTTAATGAACTGAGCCATAACATTCTTGGTAACGGAAGCAAACGAGGTTACCTCTACCCACTTTGTGAAGTAATAAATAATGACAAGGATGAAATGATGACCATTGGAAGAGGTAGGCTTAATCTCTCCAATCATATCAATGGCCCACATTGCAAACAGCCAAGGAGCAGTCAACACATTCAAAGGAACTAGAGGCACATGTACTTCGTCAGCATAAATCTGGCATTTGTGGCAAGTTATGGAATGATGATGGCAATCGGCTTTCATGGTAGACCAATAATAACCTACTCTCAGAATCTTCTTAGCCATTATATGTCCACTGGAGTGAGTAGCAAAGACACCTTCGTGCATATCTTCCATAATTTTTTCAGCTTCCTTCTTGTCTACACAATGAAGCAAAGTTGAATCCTAGTTGCACTTGTATAAGATTTTGTTACTCATAAAGAACTAGGCAGAGAACCTCCTTAGAAATTTCTTATCATTGATAGATGCCCCTTCAGGATACTCTTGAGTTTCAAGGTATCTTTTTACTTTGTGGTATTAAGGCTTTTCCTCTACTCCATCAATATCAACTTTATAGCAATGCACCGGTTCGTCTAGTCTCTCAATAGTAATTCGAAAAGCCTCATTATCTTGTACGAATTAGAACAAATATGACATGGTAGCTAATGCGTCTTCCAATAGATTCTCTTCTCGTGGAATGTGTTCAAAAGTGATTTCTTCAAAGTACGAAATTAATGTCAACACATGTTCTTGATAAGGAATGAGATTGGGATGCTTCGAGCCCCATTCTCCCTTAATCTGACTGATCACTAAGCCTGAGTCCCCATATACATTCAAGAATTTAATTCTCATATCGATGGCAGCTTTGATACCCATGATGCATGCTTCACATTCAGCCATATTACTGGTACAGTCAAAACACAATATGGCGGTAAAAGGCGTATGGAAACCCTTGTGAGAGACAGTCACAACATCAATTCCATTACCAAGTGTGTTGGAAGCTCCATCAAAAACCATAGTCCACCAGGATCCCGGTTCAGGTCCATCATATGGTCCGGGTTCTTCATAATCAGTAACTAGCATAATATTCTCATGTAGAAACTCAAAATTCATAGACTGATAGTCATCTACAGCTTGATGAGCCAAATTATCTTCCAGTACACTTCCTTTGGTTTCCTTCTGAGTAATGTACTGAATTTCGTATTTTGTCAAGACCATTCGCCATCTTGATATTCTTCCGGAGAGAGCGGGTTTCTCGAATATGTATTTTATTGGATCCATCTTAGTGATCAACAAAGTAGTATAAGTCAACATATATTGTCTTAGTCGGCGAGCGGCCCATGCCAAAGTGCAGCGAGTTTTCTCGAGCAGTGAGTCTCTTGTTTCACAATCGATAAACTTTTTGCTAAGGTAGTTGTGATACGGTGGCAGAACTGACTGTTAATACTGGTTTGCATTTTGTATTCACAAATTTCGCGGTAAGCAAGAGTCGCCACCTACTTTTATTTCATCCAACAAAGGAAAAGGAAAAAGAACAGAAAAAACCTTTTTTGAGATGTTTCTGAGTACGGGGGGTAGGTTATAGAAAGGGAAGGTGTTAGCACCCTTTCTATCCATGGTTTTCCATGGGATCTTAGGTACTTGCTCATTTTTAAAACTGCTTGTGTGTGATTGTTTTTGAAAAGTTTTGTTTTACTTCATTTTAACCCTTGTTTCTGTCCTCAATAGGGTTACGAAGTTGTTTTTGAAAACTTTTTTTGAAAAGTGTTTGGTGTAAAAAAGTTTGTTTGTTTGAGCAAGTACTTAAGAACTAATCTACCTACTCGAAAAAGACTGTTTGTTTTCCTTTAGACAGTGTTATCCTATTATTAAGGAATAGGTAGCACCGTCGTTGGAGTTTTAAAGGGACGTTCGAAGGGACGAAATGGTCACTGAAGGCAACAAGTAAGGATACCTTAGCGTTTCGAAGGGACTATCGTCATAAGATCAATTCTTAGGCAACTCGAGGGACAAATAGGGACTGTGATCTTTATGACGACTTTGAATCGCGGGTCATTGCTAAGGTATCCCTACATTTGAGGGACACAGCCATTGTTTTCCGAGGCAACAAAGTGAGGCATACCCTAAGGGTGCAAGTGTGCAGCAGTGTTTGTTTTCAGATATTTATCTTGTAATTAAATGATCTATTTAATTGATTAAGCATACAAACCTAGGTTGCTAACAATTATACAAGCATATAAATATAAAAGCGAGAAGGTAAAGGTCTTACGCTATTACATGGCTTTTGCAGATACATAATTATCTCGACTGGAAATAACAATGCGAAATTTAAACCCTAGTTACAATTACACCCTCGAAACAGTTACAATAATAGAAAAAAAATTAAAATATACGCGGATATTTAAACGCGAGAATTAAAGAAACCCAAATATTTAATTGAAAAATATATTTAGGTTATTATTCTTTTTTTGAGAAAAAATCATTTAGGTTATATACAAATTAAAACCCTAGTTTCTAATTAATTTAAATTATATAGAAAAACAATTAAATTGCCCTAAATAATTAAACTAATTAATTAATTTAAGAAACAAAAATATTTTTTATGAAAAAAATGATTTTTGATGTTTTTTGTGATTTTTTGACTTAATAAAATAAATGATTTTGTTATTTTGTAAAGAAAGAAAAGAAATTAAATAAACAATAAAATATAAGAAATAAAATAAAAAGATTAGAGATGGGCATGTATTGAATCTGAAAGGGGGGTGTATATCTGAATTTGTTAGGCCCGTTAGTGGCTAAGCCCAGTCAACGCGTGGATCTTGTGTAGCCCCTCTTGGAGGGTGCACCATGGACTGCCTTTTTGTTGAGTGTTTAATCTGAATAGAGATGAATCTTATGGCTGGATGATGGCATCGTATGGTGGACTCCTGGGATGATGGTGTACGTAACCTACAGTTAAATATTGAGAAAATTGCAAAACGCTGGGACCTGGGATCGAACCCAGGTCCTCCCACTCAACATACGCGCGCTTAACCAACTGGGTTGTAATGCTTAGTTGTAAACATAATAACAATAATAGTTATTATAGAAAATAACGTGAATGACTTAAATAAACGCGCGAAATTCAAATAAGCCAATGGTATTCAGCCATGTTATCGTCTTCTTCACAGATCTGTTGTCTTAGGTATGACACTTTTACCTACGGACAACCTTCATAGCTACAGACCTGCAAACTTCAAAAATCCATAGTAAGCATGATAAATTAATTCCAGCTACACCAATCAACTCTTTTTGACCTCACGAGTATGATGGCATCCTTCTCTGGCCTTAATTTTACCTGTACAACAAAGCCCTAAAACGCAAGCATGAACCCTAATAATGGCAATTCATCATTTATCCATCAAAACACAAAATTACGTAAACCAAAAAATCCCAAATGATGATACAAATATCATGCTATGCTTAAAAGTTGTTAACCATGCGTAAATAACCAAAATAAAATTCAACAAATATGCCAAACCGTAAGAGACGTGTAGGCGGATTCTGGACTTGGGGAGGCGTGCAACCGGTCGTGTTAGCTTCAGAGAGGCTCCAGGAAACGACTGGAAGCGTTGGAATGGCTTGAATTGTCCTCTAAGTTGGAAAACGATCCAGCACTTTTGTCCAGTTTTTTTAGTTTTGGTATGGCGTTTTTCTACTGCAAATCCTTGTTTTCTTGGCTTGGTTACGTTCTCTATTTGTACTAGGACTGATTAGGTTAACAAAAACGCATTGTATCTTTGAACATTATGAAGATTGGATTTGATTTTGTTCTTGTATGATATGTTTCCAAAATAAGCCTAATCATGCCAATTTTGATTCAATTTGTTTTGCACGTTTTAATATGATTTGTCAGCCTAATTGGATTTGGTTCCTGCAAAAAATAAGATCAAAAATCAATCTTTTGTTGTTTTTGCAATTTATTTGATTTAATTTGAATTTTAAATAATAAAAAATCAAAATAAAATAAATAATGAATTAAATAAAGTGTAGATGCTGATTTGGGTCGTGGACCATGTCACAAGCAAGATTCAATCATGAAAAACTAGGCCCATTTGACAAAAGATGCATTTTTTAGCACTTTTGACTTTTGGCACTTTTGGAAAAATGGTCAAATTTGACAAGGAATATCTCTTCCAATTTTAAACCTAGAGAGGTGTTATTGGACTTTTTAAAAAGCTTAGGATGTCCTATAAATAACCCTTTTGGTTTCATCTCAATCGGGTCTTCCATGTTCATGTAGGGAGCTTTGACCCAAAAGGTGTTTTTGTTGACTTTTCAAAAGGATCTATAATGTAGAAATTCATATATTTTGATGAGTTCATTTTTTGAACTTGTTGGCTGAAGATGAGTTGTAGGGAATTGCATCCTCTTCAAAATGAGCCTTGGATGGAAAAATTTTGATAAAGTATGAAGAAGTTATGCTTGGTCAAAATTTGGTTGACTTTTCTTGAGAAACCATAATTTAGCAACTTTTGGGTTTTGATGAATTTGTTGCATTACTTGGGGAATCATGATCAATCCTTGATCAAATGATGAATATAACTTCAAAATGTTGATGTTGACCAAAAATCTTGAAGTTTGACTGTATGTGGGCCACAATTGACTTTTGACCTAGTATAGTTGATTTTCAAGCATCTGAGCAGTTGACTGATCAAACTTCTTGTGTAAGGCATGAAACTTGACATGGATGATCATGAGAACATATTAGGACCATGGAAAGCATTTGGGACCTTTGGAGCTTCCACACCCTGATGAAAATAGAAACCCTAGTTTAAGGTACATTGCCTTAGGAGAGAGTTTGTCTGGTCAATTCTTGGGCATCCTTGAGCAAGTTGAGGACCTCAATGGGCATGTGTTGATTAAAATGAGAGGGAAAATTTTAGGGTAAAACAGCTGTCCCTGTTCAATCTTCTTAAACCTGAGGATGTAGATTGGTTGTCTGCCTTTCGTAATCTGAAGGTGGAAGATGATTGAACACTAAGTGCCCAGAAATTTGCACTCATCTGAGATGATGCAGGACTGTGTAGGTAGTATCGGGAATGGGCTTACAGATGCCATTTGGAAAATATGATGGAGAATCGTTCGAGATGGGCTTAAAGATGCCATCTAGAGGATGTCGATTTCCCGAGATATTCCTTTTATGATAATTCCTGTTCCTGTCGTTGAGGAGGAATCTGCTGAGGAATGTTGGTCTCTGTCTTGGGAGAAATAGAATTTTAGGAGCTTTAGTTGTCTGTTACTATACTGAGGAATCATCTCTTAGTCGAGGAGGTGAAAGTGAACCTCTATCTGGTCATACTCCAAACTCAACATCATGGATCCAATGATGTTAATAAAGTTCATGATCCAAAATCTAACCCAAGATCAGTCAGAAAATAGTCACAAAATAATATCACATTTTAATATACATAAAAGGGTTTAAAAATAATGATTAAAAAATAGAAAATAAAGAGAAAAAATATCAACTATGTTCAAATTGATCAAGAAATAAAAAGTAAGACCATAGAAAAATCAGGAAAAAAGGCTCAAATAATTTACAAATTTTTTGGTAATTTTTTAAAGTCAGAAACTATTTTTAAAATTAAAATAAATGGGTAAAATAATCAAAAAATGGTACAAAATAGTAAAGTCGGAAAGAAAGAAAAAAAGGTCACCAATATTTGTCACAATATCATTGGATCATTCCATAATTTTTTCAGAATTTTAAAATGTATAAAAGTATTTTTAAACTATTTAAAACAAATCAAATAAGTGTAAAATTTATAAAAAATATCAAAACACAAAATTAAATTGTGAAAAAATAAAAATCAGAAAGAGAATAATCAAAAATATTTTTCATAATTTTTTCAGATTTTTGGACTAAGAATGAATTTTCTATGATTTTTTTAAAATTTAAAACAATTAAAAATATAAAAATATAAAATCAGAAAAAGAAAATAAAAGTAAAATATGTGGACCATTGGATGAGAGTCAAAACGCGTTAGTAATCAAATCCAAGGGATCTGGCACGCTGTGCATATCATGGTCATTAGTGAATATTGTATAAAATCATTAATTAAATCAGGATTTGAAAAATACAGATGGCGCACCTTCATTAGTTAGAAGATGACACATTGGTCATCTTCAACCTCCAGCCATCACGAATTGCAGGTCTCTCAAACTATAAAATCAGAAGCTCGGACCTATGCCATTCGCTTCGTCTATTTAAGACAAAGACAACCACACCCTCGCGCCAAATTTATATAAACTGTAGCTCAAGCAATTTGGTAGGAAATTTTTGAAAATGGATTTGAAATTTCATGGTCAAAACGTGTTTCCAGTGAAATGTAAATGTTACGACTAGAACCATGGCGATGAGAGCAACACAATGATATCAGAGTTTTGAAGAATTGATGAAGGAATCTACCTATTGAAGTTGAGTTGCAGAGCTCTGAAACTGGACTTCTATGGAACAGTATAGGGCACGATTCTTGAATGTAATTATATGGTTAGCTTTAGGGAAGATCAAGGAAGGTGAATGGAGGGAAAAATTGGATTGAAAAAGGGTCGAGAATGGATTTTGAAGTTGCTGAATTCTGAGTTGTGAAATAAGTTTGGCAGGGTGATTCTAGCTATCCAAGCTTGGGAAATTGAATGGGATAGTTCATATATTTATAGGGGAAGCGAATGGGATCAACATGAAGAGTGAATGATGCGTTTTGGAGGGAAATCGTGCACACCTGATACACTAGTGAAGTGTGATACAAACTTCATCAAAACTCATCCAGTTCTTGCGTTTTGATGTGCTAAACAAATCTGGAACTTCACTAAACATGTTTAGAGGCAAAAACGCGTGGAAAACTTGTGATTAGAGGCCACATTATGGATTTCAAAATTCTGACTTGGTGAGAAATTCAATTTCAAAGTGCCAACTTCTGACCAATGGCATTTTCAACCCAAGGGGTCTTAGGGCATGATTCTTGATGCTTTAGAAAGATGAGATTACAAGCTTTGTAATGGAAAAAGAATGTAATCAAATGTATGCTTGAGATGAAAGTTTTATTGAGTCAAAGTTTAAGAAAAAGGGTTGACTTTCCATACTTAGAAATATTTCAAATTCTTCTTCAAAAAATGACCTATAATGTCTTGCATCCAAACATGGCCTTTCACTTGGAATTTGCTCTTGACCAAAAAATATGGAATGAAGTAGATCTCTTGAATGACATTTTGGGACTTGAACCATTCAAAGTCTCCAAAAATTGAGAGAGTTATAAATTTTTGAAGTTGGCAAAAAATCATGAAATGACCTATAATCTTTTGCATCTTTAAGGAAACTTCCATCCATTTCCCCACTTTTCACATAAAAGAAGGCATACAATTCACCTCTTTAAGATCATTATGGAAAAATAATAGACTCAAGGTGATAAAAATTAACCAAGTTATGATCATTTGAAGTCACTTATGTAAAATTATGGATTCATCTGGATGACTTGTAATCTTTCTTCTTCATCAAGGCTCTTCCACATGTAAACTCCTTGGAACTTTTGAAGTGATTTGTTGATAACCCTTTTAAGAGAATGGTGTCTTTGGAATCACTCAAAAATACCAAAAGGTGAGCAAGATATACTCCTTTGAAGTTCAAAACCCTAGCTTCTAGATCAAGAGAATGCCTTGAGGAACTTTGACAAGTTTGAACAAACTTCTTGTACCAATATTCTTGCTTTGTGAATAGAAGTTGTTGAGGATGATAATGAGGACTCATAGCCACCAAAACCACTTCCATATCTTAAAATTTAAGAGAAATATGCTCTTGTGACCAATAGGAACAAGGCCTTGTCCAAACATAACAGCTTCTCCAATCAACCCCTTGTACTTTTGAGTCACATCTAATAACCTTGAAATGTGATGAATCAAAACAACCTTTCCATGCCAATTCTTTTAAAACCACTCCAATGGTGAGGTTTGAACTTCTCAAGCTTTTATTGGCTAGGGCATGGAAATATACTCATGAACCCATGGGGTAGCTTGTTAAATCTCATTGCCTTCACCTACATGGATAACAAGCAAGACAAACCAACATTGAATTTATTAGTTAAGCAAAACAATATTCATGATAAAAAAAGGAACATAAGTCAAGGTGCTTGGTAATCCCTCAGAAAGGAAAAATTAAATGTAGGGATGGGAACCAAGAATCCTAGTGTGATCTTGTTGTGAATGAATCAACATGGTATGATGAAGGGATCTTAGGGGCAAAAATTAGGGTACAACAGCTGCCCTTATTTAAGTTTCTTCTATCCGGAGATACGAAGGTTAAAAATCTTCGTGTCGACGCGATCGAAGATACTTAAATATATAACAAACCCTATTTTTGGCCCTAAGATTCCATGCAAATGCTTATGATCATGAATGCATATGAATCAGGACCAAAGAGACGCAAAACATCACTGGGGATGTAACAACAATAAAAGGAATAAGGAGCACCCCCATCAGGAAAATAAATCACTGGTGGACCCAGAGAACCGAATCATAGAGGATGGTAGAATGGTCAAAGGACACACCAACTTCTACCAAAGGCGAAGCTACCAACGTTTACTGACGGAAGAGAGAAAGATAACGAACATCGACGTCCACTGCCGATGGTCTACCAACTTGCACTGAAGGTAGAAGGAGAATATATCATATCACCGTCATTCACTGACGATGAACTATCAACGTTTATTGAAGATAGCAAAAAGATAAAAGACATCGACGTTCACTGCTGATGGTCTACCAACTTTCACTGAAGGTAGAAAGAGAATATATCTATCACCATCGTTCACTGATGATGAACTATCAATGTTCACCGAAGATAGCAAAAAGATAACAAGTTTCCCCAATATTCTGGTGTTTCACCTAGAACGGGTCTCAACTTCTTCTTTAACCAAGGCACTCCGCTTGGAAAGGATAATACATAAGCTTTCTCAAATAAAGAGACTTGCTATTTGTGGTCACGGAGGATTGTAAAAGGAAATGACTTTTTTTTTGGGTGAGAGGTATGACTTCCTGGGGAGATGCCATGATATTCTTGCTAAGGGGATAAAGTCTTCTTGTGCAAAATAAATGCACCAAACAAAGCTTGGAGTTTTTCAGGATTCCAAAGTAAATAATATTGTCGGGGGACCACAAATCCAAACCATAAATAAACTAGGATGAAACAGTCAACCAGAATACATCCTTTGAGAAATAAACTCAAGAGGGAAAACAAGATCCATCCAAACAAGGAATTGTACCGGAAGGCTAAAGAAAAAAAATCTTCTACGAGGGACAACTCAGTAGGGAATTTGAAAGAATGTACATGTTCTGCTTAAGACCAACACTCTAATGAAAAGAGGGTAATGTAACTCTGCCAAACAGGGTAATATGTCAACAAAAATATTAACAAATGTCAATGAAAAATGATTTTTCAATTTCAGCTATGTATGATGCATGTATGAATGTATGAGTGTTATCGTGTGCATGCTGACAAAACAGATACACAACATTGGGAACAACCAATCAAAAACTGCCTCGGGCACTACAACGCTCAGCTAAACTTCGACCATGATGATCATTCCAAGAAAGGTAAAGGCCAACTGCGGAATCAAAACCTACTGTATGCTTTTAACTTTACAGAAGAGAAAGATAATCCGGAGGTAGACAAATCAAACAGATACCGGGGTAGAACATCCTTCTTCAGCCTTCATCGGGGAAACCAATGTTTCTCAAAAGTAACATGCCTATTGGATATTGCAAGACCAGTCTCAAATAAAGAAGACTAACACCGAATCATCCAAACATTCACTGGGGAATTCAGACCCATTTCACTGGAGAAAATGCGGATTGAAACTTCTCAACATGAAAACTCAGAAAAAGGGAGAAATGAATCCAAACTTGACCGAGGATACTGGAATTATAAACCTCATGCAACGAAAATATCCCAAGTAGACATTCCCGAGGGGAACAAAAGCTTCTCAAAACAACTGGAGTTTATCCATTCCTGGGATCACCATTTATGTTGTCATTGTTTCATCCTAAATCTCAAAGTAAAAGTAAATTGTAAAAATCTTTTTTTTTTCAAAAAAAAGTCAATTTTGTTATTTAATCTCTTTGCTTTAAAAGTTATTATCAGTAATAAATGGAGTCTTTACAAGCTAAATAACATAAGGAATACAAAGAATTGGGTAAAAGTTCGAATTTCATTAATAGAATGGTAGTCTGCGAATGGCGAGACTCCATAGATCATTACAAAGTTTGGGAAATAGCAATACATAATGGAAAAGATACATTGAGATACAATGACCACTATCCCCCTAACAACTTTTAAAATCCTGAGCAGCAGCTTCTATTGAAGTATAGTGAGGATCCGAGAAGATTGTTTCTTCAACGATCAAGCCTTGTCTGACGTAGTTACTTGCCAAGAAAATCCCTAACTTTTTCCTAAGCTGCCCTTGCGGGTTTTCAACTTAGCAGGAAATTTATTCTGTTTAGGTCTCTAATTTTTTCCTAGACCGCCCTTTCGGGTTTTAGGCCTACCGAGACGCTCCTTTTTTGCCTAAGCCACCCTTTCGAGTTTTCAACTTAGTGAGTTGTTCTTTTATTTCTTTAGGCGAAGTATTTCTTGATTGCGTCAGCATTCATGGGACGTGGGAACTCCTCTCCATCCATAGTTTCAAGAATTAATGCACCGCCAAAGAAGGCTTTCTTTACAACATATGGGCCTTCAAAATTGGGAGTCCACTTGCCCCTAGAATCAGTGTTGAAAGACATGATCTTCCTGAGCACGAGGTCTCCTTCTCTGAATTCACGAGGTTTGACATTTTTATCAAAAGCTTTCTTCATTCTTCTCTGATATAACTGGCCATGACAGAAAGCTATCATCCTCTTCTCCTCAATCAAATTCAATTGGCCAAACCTGTTCTGGACCCATTCAGCCTCTGTCAGCTTAGTTTCCATTATCACACGCAATGAGGGAATCTCTACCTCGACTGGGAGTACAGCTTCCATTCCATACACTATGGAGAATGGGGTTACTCCTGTTGAAGTGCAGACAGATGTTCGATATCCATGCAGAGCAAAAGGAAGCATTTCATGCATATCCTTATAAGTAACAACCATTTTCTGGATAATTCTCTTGATATTCTTATTAGCAGCTTCAACAGCTCCATTCATCTTTGGCCTGTATGGAGATGAATTATGATGGACAATCTTGAATCCTTCACACAGTTCTGCCATCATCTTGTTATTCAAATTCGAGCCACTGTCAGTGATGATTCTGCTCGGCACACCATACCGACATATAAGGTTATTCTTAATGAAGCGCACAACCACCTGCTTAGTAACATTGGCATATGAAGTAGCCTCCACCCAATTGGTGAAGTAATCAATTGCTTCCAAGATAAAACAATATCCATTCGAAGCTTTGGGTTCTATCATCCCAATCATGTCAATACCCCACATTGAGAAAGGCCATGGGGAGGAAATCACATTGAGGAGCATCAGAGGCACATGGATCTTATCTGTATAAATCTGACATTTATGGCACTTCTTTGCAAATTTGTAACAGTCAGATTCCATGGTCAACCAATAATAACCTGTCCTTAGCATTTTTTTAGCCATCGAATGTCCATTGGCATGAGTGCCAAATGAACCTTCATGAATCTCATGCATCAACTTGTTTGTTCGTGTCTATCCACGCATCTGAGCAAGACCATGTTATAATTTCTCTTGTACAACACATTTTTACTGAGGAAGAAACTGCCTGCCAATCTTCTCAATGTCTTTCTATCTTTCCTCGACGCATCCATCGGGTATTCCTGAGTTTGAAGAAAAAGCTTGATATCATAATACCATGGTTTTTTATCTTCTACCTCCTCTGCTGTAAACACATGAGTGGGCATATCCAGCCGTCGAACCGTAATTCAGGGTATATCATTCTAAGTATTCACTTGGTATATAGAAACCAGAGTTTCCAGAGCATCTGCCATTTGATTTTCATCTCTAGGGATGTGATGGAATTCAACTTTATTGAATAAGGGTAATAATCTTCTAGTATAATCTTTGTAAGGGATCAAGCCAGGGTGACGAGTGTCCCATTATCCTTTAATCTGATTTATTACCAAAGCTGAATCACCATACACATCTAGATTTTTGATTCTGAGATCAATAGCTTCCTCGAGACCCATGATGCAAGCCTCATATTCCGACATATTATTAGTGCAATCAAATGTTAACCTTGCAGTAAAAGGAATGTGTGATCCATGAGGAGTGACAATCACAACACCAATTCCTTTACCATAAGCATTCACAACTCCATCAAATATCATACTCCAACAAGATTCAGGGCCAAGACCTTCCTCAGGAAATGGTTCATCATAATCCTTCACTTTGAGGAACATCACATCCTCATCGGGGAATTCATATTCTGTGGACTGGTGATCTTCCATTGGTTGGTGAGCAAGATAATCTGCCAACGCACTACTTTTAATAGCCTTTTGAGTGAGGTATTCAATATCATATTCAGATAACAACATCTGCCAGCAGACAATTCTCCCAATAAGAGCAGGATTTTTGAAAATGTACTTGATTGGATCCATTTTTGAGATCAACCAAGTAGTGTGATTCAACATATACTGCCATAAACGCTTTTCCGCCCAAGCCAGAGCACAACATGTTTTTTCCAGCATGGAATACTGCGACTCACAATCAGTGATTTTTTACTGAGATAATAAATGGCGAACTCCTTCTTCCCTGTCTCATCAAGTTGTCCCATAATATAACCCATGGATTTATCTAACACTGTCAGATACATAATCAACGGTCTTCCTTCTACGGGAGGGAGCAAGATAGGAGGTTCAAGAAGATATTCTTTAATACTCTCAAATTCCCTTTGGCAGTCATCCGTCCAGACACAACCTTGATCTTTCTTTAACAACGTAAAGATCGGTTCACATATTGCAGTCATGTGGGAAATGAATCTGGAAATATAATTCAAACGCCCGAGGAAACCTCTGACCTGCTTTTCAGTTCTTGGTGCTGGAATCTCTTGAGTTTCTTTGACTTTATCAGGGTCAACTTCAATTCCTTTCTGGCTAACAATGAAACCCAACAACTTCCCCGATCAAACACCGAAGGTGCATTTATTTGGATTCAAGCAGAGACGATACTTCCTCAAACGCTGAAACAACTTCAACAAATCTTCTTTATGCCCTTCTTCAGTCTGGGATTTGCAATCATATCATCAACATATACTTCAATCTCCTTGTGCATCATATCATGGAATAGGGTTGTCATAGCCCTCTGGTACGTTGCACCAGCGTTCTTCAACCCGAATGGCATCACTCTGTAACAGAATGTTCCCCAGGGTGTGATAAACGTTGTTTTTTCCATGTCCTCTGGAGCCATTCTTATTTGATTATACCCGAAAAATCCGTCCATGAACGAGAATACTTTGAATTTTGCTGTGCTATCCACTAACATGTCGATGTGAGGCAATGGAAAATCATCTTTTAGACTAGCTTTATTTAGATCTCTGTAATCTACGCACATGCAGACTTTTCCGTCTTTTTTTGGTACTGGGATAATATTGGTAATCCATTGAGGATACACTAACGTCACAATAAAACCAACATTAAATTGCTTTAGAACCTCCTCTTTGATCTTTACTGCCATATCTGGGTGAGTTCTTCTCAACTTTTGCTTAATTGGCGGACACCCTGGCTTCAACGGAAAACGGTGCTCGACAATATATGTATCTAGACCAGGCATATCTTGGTAAGACCAAGCAAAAATATTCACATACTCTTCCAACAACTCAATGAACCCTCTCTTCACATCGGGATGCAACAATGCTCCAATCTTGACTTCCTTTGGATCTTCTTCTGAACCCAAATTGATTACTTCCAAACGATCTTTATATGGCTGAATGGTATTTTCCTCGTGCTCAAGCAACCATGAGACTTCTTCTGGAATCTCATCATAATCTTCTTCTTCAGCCCCATACACAGGACATTCAAAGTTGGGAGAGGGTGCAGGGTCATTGTATTCAACGGGTTTTTTAATTAATCTGCACATATGATTTATGATTGCTTTTAGAAACTGACACATATAACAAGTGATCATGCAGATTGAATTTCAGTTATTATTTATTTTGAAAGGGTTTTTTTTATTACCATTTTCCAAGAAAATGCAGAAAATAAAGACATAATTCGGGAAGAAAAGACAACTTTTATTAATGATCTTAAAAGTCACAACCAACAGATAAGCCCTATAACATTAATACTTCCACCTTGGGCAGAGTGAAAGCTTTTTAAACAAAAAAATATTAATCAAATCAAATTACTTTGAAATATGTATGCAATGCAAGAGGGTACATCAATGGTGACCCAGTTATGAACCATGACTCCATGTGTCACATGATTCGAAATTTCCTGCTCTGCTTCATCTTCCTCAACAGCATTAATTCCAGAATTAGTTGGATGGAGGTAACCTCTGCTGTGGAAAACATCATGATAGCTGACCATAGTAGATTTTGACTTCAAACCTTCGTCTCTGCCATTCTTTGAAGATAAACCCAAACCAGCTATGTTCTTGTTCACGAGTAGATCCATAATTCATCCCCAAACTGCATTACGACCATTGCGCACAACCTGCTGTGCGTCCTTCAGCGAAACCATGGAATTCTCATTTCTCCTTATGTTGTCAATGGATAGGGCTTCGAATTGGGTTCCAACAGTAGCCTCATCCACTTCTACAATACTGAAAGAGGACAAATGAGATATCAACAATGCCTGCTCTGAAGATATGAAAAACACAAGAAGGGGGTTGAATTGTAAAACTTGAAATCAAATGCAGACAACACGATATTTTTATCCTGGTTCGTTTGATCTCAAACTACTCCAGTCCACCCGTCAAGGTGATTTCGCCTCTCTCCAACGAGGTCTTAATCCACTATATTCAACTGAATACACAACTGCTTTAACAACTGTTAAATCCTTCTTGAGTCTAACCACAGACCAGTTTATCTCAAGGAATTTCTCTTACAGATAAATGAACAAATGTGTGTTTGATGTTTTCTAGAAAAACTAGATATCACAACTGTGATAATACATAATATGAAGCTTAGATGAAACTAGATTGCTAGAGCTATAGAGTAAGCGAGGTTGAGAGCTTTAGCAAAAGTGAGAGCGTGCTTGAGGATGATTAGCTTACGCGTGTAGAGTATTAGCCATTTCTTTTCTCACTGACTTGTTTAAGTAGCCTAGGAATAGATACGTTGTTGTCCATAAATCCATTTCAATGCTCATAACGTTCTTTCCTTTTTGAGAAGATCTTTGTCTTGGAATAAAGCCGTTGGTAATTAATCTGTCTTGAATGCATAGTAACGTTGACACTTCAGAGTGTTCTGCTAATGATAATCAGAGCGTTCTTGGCTTTAGCTTATTCTGACGCTTCTGAGTGCTGATGACATGGTTAGGATCTTGATCAGAGTCAGAGTATGTTATGCGCAGATTCTGTTCATCAGGCTTCAGCGTATAGCACATGTTATTTGATCTTCTGATGCTGACATATCTTCTGATGCTGATGTTGATACTGATATTCTGATGTTGATTCCATCAGAGTTTCTGTAAATACACAACATAATTTTAAGTAGCATATATGTCTTATATAAATCTCATAATTCATTTAATCTTGTATTTTGTTATCATCAAAACTCTAACTGAGGGTTGTAGAATCAAACTATGTTCTAACAATCTCCCCCTTTTTGATGATGACAAAAACAGATTTTTTCAATTAAAACAAAATGATGAAAGGTATCAGAGTTTAAGGATAGAGAGGAAACGGTATCAGAGATAATCAAATAATGAATAAAAGGTATCAGAGATAAGAAGATAAGGAATAAAAAGTATCAGAGTAATGAAGAGAAAAACTCCCCCTGAGTTGATTACTTCCCTTTAATTCCATGAGACCTTGAGCATCAGAACTTTATTGAACTTTCTTTGAGCATCAGAACTTTACTTTATCAGAGTTCATCAGATTCTTGTACCTGTAAGCTTTTCAGGAAAAAAATTCAATTAGATCAGAATGTTAGAATGTTTGAGACTTATGTCTCAGTAATCCGTTATTTAAAAATATCATTCTTTCTCCCCCTTTTTGTCAGTTATCAAAAAGCACAAATAATCAGAGTTAAAATGATTAGAGCAAAAAGAGCGTTTATATAAAAACATAAGCAATGATTAAGTTCAGAACACGATAAACTATTACAGACAAACATGTAAAGAAAATAAGGAAAACACAAGAAAATTCTAAGAAGAAGGAGGAAGACGTGTGAACAGAGCTTCCAACATGCTCTTGATTTGATTGCTGGTTTCCTGTTGCTTAGATACCATGTTTGCTATAGAATCAATCTTGATATCCTGCTTATCCATCCTTTCATTCATCAGCATATCAGATCTTTTCAAATCCTCCAGATTCTGCCTGTCAAGAGAGGAAGCTTGAGGATCTTCAGAAACAGGGTGCTTCTCAGAGCTTTCTGCAATAACTTATCCTTGACCCAAGTCTTCAGCTGGAATCGTCTGTTCTTCTGCAGGTTGAACTTTGGATGATGGACGCTTTTCAGACCAAGGCGCAATGTCCAGATGGAGAACTTCTTCCTTAAGCAGCTTGCTCAGAACTGGACCTTCCATTTCCTTCAGCAGATTGTTGAAGTTCTGTTGGGTCTGTCCATAGCTCTGGTCTTGCAACTTAAAGGTTTCAGCACATACCCATCTTCTGAATTGTGTCCAGAGGAGGTCTGATGCAGCAGGATCCACCAGTTCCAGACTTGCTTGTTTCAAAGAAGTGATCCACTTCTGTATATCTGTTTCAAAGTTCAATATGCTGGAACCAACATCTGGTTGATTTGGTTTAGGGATGGCAGTTTTGTTGTTTATTGCAGCAAGGTGTTCAAAGACTGTTAGATCAATGACAGTCTTGCTGTGGTCATCTGAATTTTTCTTAGGTGGGGGAGTAGGAGAGTCAGAAATTACGATTGGACTAGATGGGGTATTTGGTGGAGTTATTTCTGGTGAAGAGGGAAGTTGAGGAATATTCACAGTGGTACCACAGGGCAATTGAATGGCCAAAGGTTGTGGTTCAGGGGATTTAGAGTGTTGAGCCTCAGAGGTTTGAGTCTCAGGTTGTGGAGATTGTTCATGTTGAGGAGAGGGTGGATTAGTATCTGGTTGAGGAGATGAAGGTTGTGGGATTTCTGGTTCTGGAGAGAGTGGAATTTCTAGTATTGGTGAGAGGGGAATATTAGGTTGTGGTGAGATGGGAGTTTCTGTGTTTGGATTTGGATTTTCTGGTTGAGGAACGGAAGTGTGTTGGTCTATATCAGAAAGAACTTGTGCAAGTTCTGGTTCTGGTATGGTTGCAGTATTTGGATTTTGTGGTTTGGAGCGGGATCTTCTGAGGGTTAATGACTCAGAAGGGTCAAAGTCAACGTCAAAATCATCGAAAGTTTGAGGTGTTGGGATTTCAGATGGAGTTGGAATTGGAGTTGGAATAGGGATATATGTGGAAACAACAGTTGATTCTAAAATAGTTACAGAAACAAGATTGCCTCTTTTCTTTGGAGTCTGTTGAGATGATCCTTCTGCAACAGCTTTTCTTTTCTTCGTCTTCTTCAGAACAACCTCTGGCGCCTTCTGCTAAAGATCTTGAATATTCAGATTTGGTGTTGTACCGTCATCTTTACAAGCATCCAAATATCTCAGAATGATTTGAGGCTTAGAGTCAATTTCTGAGAACATAGGGAAGTCGTCTAGAGGGACTCTTCTGCTGGATATTTCAGCAAATGGAGTGACGCTGGGCTCCTTCTTAATGTTCTCTATCAGCTTCATTTTCTTCAGATTTTTGGCATTCAGCTGCTTGCCAACAGAAGGTTCCAGAGTGCTGATTTCTTGTGCCTCTGTCAAATGTTCAATAAGCCTATTCTCTATAAGAATATATGATATCAGTCTTCCCAAGGGTATCCAATCCCTTTTTGTACGTTCCTCTTCCCTTGTTTCCTTGACACTTGATTTGAGATGGTTGAACAGAAGATGAGCTAGATTTATCTTCACCTTCTGAGAGATGAAATAGAGCAGAAACTGCTGATCAATGTTAATGTAATCAGGAGAGCTGGTAGGCTTCCTGTGGTTGAAACAACCCAAAATGATCTTGGCCCAAATTCTGTGCTTGTCCTTCAAATCCCTTATCTTGCTGGAAGGAAGCCCCAGCGTGAAAATTTCCCTTGCAATTAGGGAAACATCTTAACACTTTTCTGCCATATCAGTGCAGCGAATACCACCTCCATTGTACCATATCAGTCTTACAATCAGGTCTTCAGTAATCACAATCTTCTTCCCCATGATGTAGGATGTAACTTGGTGATTTGAAGAAGAAGCGTGAATCCAAAATTCCTTTACCAGAATAGGAAATGTTGGACCCACCAGCCTGTCAAAGTACTTTTCCCAACCTTGAGCGTTAATCTCTTCAGATAAATCAAAACCATTCTCCTTGAGACTGTTGAAATCCACTATTATTTTTGACAGAACTTCAAGGTTCTTGATTGGAGTGAGAAGCATTCTGAGAGGTACTTCATATTGTTCAGAAGAAGCAGTTTTCTGGGAACCTGAAGAAGGAATGCTGGAAGAAGCCATGTTCACACGAGGTTTTTGAAAAAGATTGAAAGGTTTTCTTGAGAAAGTAAGAACACAGAAATCAAAAATATTGAGAGAAAACGAAAGTGACGGTAAAGAGTGTGTGAATGGTGTGAAGTGTTTAAATAGATTTCTAAAAAGTTTTTGAAAACATAAACGTTTAAGAGAGAGAAATAAATAATGATTATTAGCATTTAATGATGGCTGATTTTAGGGGATTCAGAAAGATATTTGGAACGGTTACCCATGACATGTGTCTTAATGCATCCAATCAGCGCTTTGCCTTTTCAGAAACGTGAACGCGTGTTCAGCCTCAGAAAACAGCTGATGACTGGATGACACTTGTTTGCTTGAGTGAACAGCACTTCTATCCTTGAACTGAAGCGCTCAGATCTTCATGGATAGATTATGATAAAATCTGCACTTCTAAGATTCTGAAAGAAGATTGATCAGAAGTTCACAGAAAATAAACACAGTTTTGAAGGTTAATATATAAAATTAAAACAGTTTTATTCTTGGCAGAGCTTCATGCTGAGATGTTTCAGAATGAAGTTGAACCTATCTTCAGAAAGTGGTTTTGTGAAAATATCAGCCCATTGATGGTCTGTGTTAATAAATTAAAAATTTAAAATCCCTTTCTGAATATAGTCCCTAATAAAATGATGTTTTATTTCTATATGCTTAGCCCTAGAATGAAAAATTATATTTTTACTTAAGCAAATGGCAGAAGTTTTGTCACAGAGGATAGGAATGTTACTATCAAATATCTGGAAGTCCTCAAGTTGACTTTTCATCCAGAGCATTTGTGTGCTGCATCCAGCTGCTGCTATGTATTCAGCTTCTGCTGTTGATAGAGCAATTGTGGATTGTCTTTTGCTGGACCATGAGATCATATTTTCTCCCAGAAACTGGCAGCTTCCAGAAGTGCTTTTACGTTCAACTCTGTCTCCAGCAAAGTCAGCATCACAGTATCCTACTAAGCTGTAATCACTAGATTTTCTATAAAATAAACCCAGATTAGTAGTACCTTTCAGATACTTGAAAATTTGCTTAACAGCTGTTAAGTGAGATTCTCTAGGATCTGATTGGAATCTTGCACAAATGCATACACTGAATAAAATATCAGGCCTTGAAGCTGTCAGATAAAGAAGAGAATCAATCATACCTCTGTATACCTTATGTTCTACCTTTTTGCTTACCTCTTCTTTTTCCAGAATGCACGTGGGATGCATTGGAATCTTTGATGGCTTACATTCTGAGAGATCAAATTTCTTCAGAAGTTCTCTGACATATTTGCTCTGATGAATGTAAGTTCCTTCTGGGGTTTGATTGATCTGAATGCCCAAAAAGAATTTTAGTTCCCCCATTAGGCTCATCTCAAATTCTGCCTGCATACATTTAGCAAACTTTCTTCCCAGAGAAGGTTTAGTAGATCCAAAAATGATATCATCAACATAAATTTGACATACTAAAATGTCATTCTTAATTGTCTTACAGAATAGAGTTGTGTCTACTTTCCCTCTGGTGAATTCCTTTTCTAATATGAAGTTACTCAGTCTTTCATACCAAGCTCTGGGAGCTTGTTTCAGACCATACAGTGACTTCTTTAGTTTGAAAACATATTCTGGATTTTTTGAACTTTCAAAACCAGGGGGTTGGTGCACATATACCTCTTCTTCTATATAGCCATTTAAGACTACACTCTTAACATCCATCTGATACAGAGTGATGCCTTTATTAACAGCAAAAGAAATTAAAAGTCTGATAGATTCTAACATGGCGACTGGAGCAAAGGTTTCTGTATAGTCTATCCCCTCTTGCTGACTATAACCTTGTGCTACCAATTGTGCCTTGTTTCTGATGACTTCACCTTGTTCATTCAGTTTGTTTCTGAACACCCATTTTGTTCCAATAACGTTGAATCCTTTTGGTTTAGGAACTAGATCCCATACGTCATTTCTTGTGAATTGATTCAGCTCCTCTTGCATTGCTAGAATCCAGTCATTGTCCAGAAGTGCTTCATCAATTGATGATGGTTCAATTAGAGAAACAAGTCCCATGAGGGATTATTCAGAGTTTCTGAAGCTGGCTCTTGTTCTTATTGGATCTTCCTTTCTTCCTAAGATTGTTTCTTCTGGGTGATCCATGCTGCTTCTGGATGGTCTTTTCTGAAGTTGATCAACAAAAGGTGTTGGGTTGCTTGCAGTGCCTCTTTCTGATGTTAAGGGAGTGTCTTTGTTGAGAGCTTCTGATGACTTGTCTTCAGTACCTGTGAATTCAACTTCCATACCTGCAAGTAATTCATTCTGCTTTGACTTTGGAAAGTCAAGCTTATCGTCAAAACGAACACTGATAAATTCTTCAACAATCTGTGTTTCTGTATTGTATACTCTGTACCCTCTTGAGCGTTTAGAGTATCCTAACATAATACACTTTTGTGCTTTAGAGTCAAACTTGTTCAAATAATTTTTATTATTCAAAATAAAACAAGTACATCCAAATGGATGAAAATAAGAAATGTTGGGCTTTCTGTTCTTCCACAATTAATATGGAGTCTTTTCCAGAATAGGTCTTATAGAGATTCTATTCTGAATGTAGAACGCTGTGTTTATTGCCTCTGCCCAGAAGATCTTAGCAACGTTAGTCTCGTTGATCATGGTTCTGGCCATTTCTTGCAATGTTCTGTTCTTTCGTTCTACAACTCCATTTTGCTGGGGAGTTCTAGGACAAGAGAAATCATGCAAAATGCCTTTGTCATTAAAAAATGATTCAAAATCTTTGTTTTCAAACTCTCCACCATGATCACTTCTGACTTTGACGATTCTAAGATCCTTTTCATTATGAACTTGGTTGTAGAGGGTGACAAACAGAGAGTGTGACTCGTCCTTATGTCTTAAGAACTTTACCCATGTCCATCTGCTATAGTCATCTACGATTACTAACCCATACTTCTTGCCACTGACTGAAGCAGTTTTAACTGGTCCAAATAAGTCAATATGCGGAAGTTCTAATGGCTTAGAGGTGGAAACAACGTTTTTAGATTTGAACGCTGGTTTTGCAAACTTTCCTTTCTGACATGCTTCACACAGAGCATCTGAATTGAACTTCAGGTTAGGAAGTCCTCTGACCAGATTGAGTTTGTTAATCTGAGATATTCTTCTCATACTAACATGTCCCAATCTTCTGTGCCAGATCCATTGCTCGTTGTTAACAGACAGAAGACACTTTACATTCTGACTTTTCAGTTCAGAAAGTTTTGTTTTATAAATGTTGTTTCTCCTCTTTCCATTAAACAGGATAGTCCCATCTTTCTGACTAACAGCTTTGCATGAATTTTGATTAAAGATTATATCATAACCGTTATCACTTAATTGACTTATGGATAACAGATTATGCATTAATCCATCTACTAATAAAACATTACTTATAGAGGGAAGATTTCCATTACCTACTGTTCGAGAGCCAATGATCTTTCCCCTCTGATTGCCGCCAAAGCCTATGTGGCCTCCAGGGTTAAGTTCTAGGCTTTGGAACATATGCTTTCTTCCCATCATGTGTCGTGAGCAGCCAGAGTCCAGGTACCATGACTGGTGTTTCTGCTTTGCTGCTAAAGATATCTGCAACATGTATGATTTTATCCTTAGGTAGCCATATTTTCTTGGGTCCTGATTTGTTAGTTTTACCAAAACTCTGGTAGAATTTTGGTTTTACATAATAGTTACTACTAGTATATTTGATGTCGTGTGTGTGCCCATATACAAAGTGTGAATTAAGTGGAGTTCATTTTATAACTAAATCCATGGCATCCTTTGGTGTAGGTACCTTACCTTGGTATCCTATTCCTTTTCTGCCATTTCTACTAACTCCATAGATCATTGAAGCCATCTTTCTTCTATCTATGTTTTTAGCTAGAAACTTCTGAAAGCTGTGATCATACTCCTTGATGATCTCATCAGCACTGCTGGGAGTTTCAGGAATTGTTTCATTCTGAGAGTTTTGCAATAGATTTTATAATTTTGAAACTTTATCTTTCAACTCAGAATTCTCCAATTTGAGACTCTCAGTTTTATCAGAGTCAGAAGTAAGATTCCTTTTCAGGTTTCTGAATTTGACTCTGATCTGCTGATATCTTTCCAGAATTTCATTAAGGCTTTCAGCTAGTTCAGCCTTAGTAAAATTAATAGCAAAGTCAGGAAATACCTCTTCTGTGTCTGATTCAGAGTCTGATTCAGAAGCTTCACTGTCTTCTGTTATGTTTGCCATGAGAGCTATATTTGCTCTCTCATCATCTGATTCTGAGTCAGCTTCAGATGTGTCAGAGTCATCCCATGTAGCTATGAGACTTTTCTTCTTTTCCTTGCCAAACTTCTTTTTGGGCTTTTCCCTCTGAAGCTTTGGGCAGTCACTCTTGTAGTGTCCTTGCTCGTTACATTCATAGAAGATGATGTCTTTGTTGTTTGGATTTATGCTTCCTGAAGAGCCTTCAGATCTTCTGTGTCCAGAGGAGGACTCTGACCTTCTGTATCTGGAGGAGGATTCATTCTGATTCTCTGATCTTCTTGGATTCCTGAACTTTCTTTGCCTCTGCTTCCACAGTTGTTTCACCCTTCTGGAGAGGAGAGACAAATCATCTTCTTCTGATGAGGACCCATCAGAGGTTTCTTCTACGGCCTGCAAAACTTTGGAGTCATATTTTCTGTTAGATTTTAAAGTTAATTGCTTACCTTGCTTTTGAGGTTCATCTGCTTCTAGCTCTATCTCGTGACTTCTGAGGGAGCTGACAAGTTCCTCCAGAGAGATTTTGTTGAGATCCTTAGCTAGCTTCAGCGCTGTGACCATTGGCCTCCACTGTTTTGGCAAGCTTCTGATGATCTTCTTAACATGATCAGCAGTAGAATACCCTTTGTCCAGAACTTTGAGACCAGCAACCAGAATTTGAAACCTTGAGAACATCGTTTCAATTGATTCACTTTCCTCCATCTTGAATGCCTCATACTTCTGAATGAATGCAAGAGCTTTAGTTTCTTTAACTTGAATGTTTCCTTCATGCGTCATTCTCAGAGAGTCAAACATATTCTTTGCAGTGTCTCTGTTTGATATCTTTTCATATTCAGAGTAAGAGATGGCGCTGAGAAGAATTGTTCTGGCTTTGTGATGATTTCTGAAATCACGCTTTTGTTGATCAGACATTGCTTTCCTGTCAATCTTCTGACCACTTGCATTCACTGGGTGCGTGTATCCATCAGTCACCATATCCCACAGATCAGCATCGTGGGCCAGAAAGAAGCTTTAAATTCTGTCTTTCCAGTAATCAAAGTTCTTTCCTTCAAAGACTGGAGGTTTGCCACTGAATCTGTCTCTTTCTTCATTGTTGTCATTGCTGATGTTTTGATGTGGTCCTGCCATTGTGTTTTTCTAACGCTGGATCTTGTACTGACACGGTTAAGTGTTATAAGCTCAGACCCAGGCGCTCTGATGCCAATTGAAGATGTGAAAAACACAAGAAGGGGGGTTGAATTGTAAAACTTGAAATCAAATGCAGACAACACGATATTTTTATCCTGGTTCGTTTGATCTCAAACTACTCCAGTCCACCCGTCAAGGTGATTTCGCCTCTCTCCAACAAGGTCTTAATCCACTATATTCAACTGAATACACAACTTCTTTAACAACTGTTAAAGCCTTCTTGAGTCTAACCATAGACCGGTTTATCTCAAGGAATTTCTCTTACAGATAAATGAACAAATGTGTGTTTGATGTTTTCTAGAAAAACTATATATCACAACTGTGATAATACACAATATGAAGCTTAGATGAAACTAGATTGCTAGAGCTATAGAGTAAGCGAGGTTGAGAGCTTTAGCAAAAGTGAGAGCGTGCATGAGGATGATTAGCTTAGGCGTGCATGAGGTTGTAGAGTATTAGCCATTTCTTTTCTCACTGACTTGTTTAAGTAGCCTAGGAATAGATACGTTGTTGTCCATAAATCCATTTCAATGTTCATAACGTTCTTTCCTTTTTGAGAAGATCTTTGTCTTGGAATAAAGCCGTTGGTAATTAATCTGTCTTGAATGCATAGTAACGTTGACACTTCAGAGTGTTCTGCTAATGATAATCAGAGTGTTCTTGGCTTTAGCTTATTCTGACACTTCTGAGTGCTGATGACATGGTTAGGATCTTGATCAGAGTCAGAGTATGTTATGCGCAGATTCTGTTCATCAGGCTTCAGCGTATAGCACATGTTATTTGATCTTCTGATGCTGACATATCTTCTGATGCTGATGTTGATACTGATATTCTAATGCTGATTCCATTTGAGTTTCTGTAAATACACAACATAATTTTAAGTAGCATATATGTCTTATATAAATCTCATAATTCATTTAATCTTGTATTTTGTTATCATCATAACTCTAACTGAGGGTTGTAGAATCAAACTATGTTCTAACATGCTCCCCATTTATGATCACTACCTTCCCTTCATGCACAAACTTTAGCTTCCAATGTAAAGTTGAAGTGACAGCCCTTGCTTCATGTATCCATGGTCGTCCTAGCAAAAAACTATAAGTGGGAATAATGTCCATGACCTGGAAAGTTATCAGGAACAAGTGTGGTCCTATATGGATAGGTAAGTCCACTTCACCGATGACAGATTTCCTCGACCCATCAAATGCTTTCACAATGATGCCACTCGGGCGCATAGGTGTTCCTTGATATTTCAACTTCATGAGAGTACTCCTCAGTATAATATTCAACGCAGATCCATTATCAATTAGCACATTGGACAGCGAATCATTCTTGTAGTTCATAGATATGTGGAGGGCCAGGTTATGATTCCTCCTTTCATCTGGTAATTCATCATCGCAGAAACTCAAGTAATTATATGACGTAATGTTTCCTATTACGCTGCTGAATTGATCTGTTGGCATGTCACTCTCCACAAAAGCTTGGTCCAGTACCATCATCAAGGATTCTCTATGAGCAGAGGAATTCATTAATAAAGCTAAGATAGATATCTTTGAAGGAGTCTGCAGTAGTTGATCTACAATTCTTTAGTCGCTCGTCTTAATTATATTCAAAATATCATCCACTTCTTTCTCTAACGTAGCTCCGCTAGTCTCTCCCGTAGCCTTCTTAGGTTCATCATTCTCAGCAACTTTCTTTCCAGCATCAACATCTCTCCAAACAACCATCGCAAACACACGACTACTACGGGTCACCCTGCTATTTTCAGCTGTATTTCCAACATCGGCCATTGGCCGGATGGGAACTTCCACCCCATCTTCTAAGATTGTAGCGTTGTATTTGTAAGGCACGACTTTATCTGATTTGTAGGGGATAGGACCTGGTAAACTAATTACCAATGGGGTAACAGCTGGCTTGCTATGATATTCCACTTCAAAATGAGCGGGTGCACCAAAACAAGGCACAATGACGTTTACCCCTTCTTCAACACAATCAGTCATCAAAAAGTCATTTATGGAAAACAAATCTTCGTCTGAAGATAAATACTCATCCGCAGAGGCATACTCTTCCTCTGACGCTTCTTTCGTTAAACAAACTTCAACCATATCAACCTCATGATAATCATCCCTCTGACTTGTGATCTTGATAGTTCCATTGTCTAACAGCAACTGAACACCCTTCTTCACGATTGAACATCCTCGGGGATCTCGTCAATAAACTAGGCAAGATCCATATTGGTGTTCCCCCTGACCAGCCGTATGGCAGAAGGTAGCATGCAACTGCACGAGATCCTCATTCATATACTCCACATCAAAAAATTTGAATTCACAAGGACATCTAGAAACCATGTTCACTTCCTCTTCATACTCTGCCCTAGGCCTGATTATGAGGATGAGGCCCTCATCCATCATATCCTGGAAACCAACCTTTATCTTATCGCAACCCTGTATATTCATACTGCAAGTAGCACAACCGGTATGGTCATGCGTATAGTAGCTAAATTCACAGAGGTCTGCGTGCATTTTAATCAAATCCCCTCTAACCAGATTAATGTCAAAAATCTGGAAGTCCCCTGGACAACCAGCCACCATATTTATAGCATTTACTCCCCCGTGCTTGGGTAGAGGGTTATCTTTCACATTAGGTCCAATGTCCTTGAAAGATAGAACACCATACTTTACCAATTTTTGCACCTCATTCTTCAAAGGATAATAATTCTCAACACTATGCCCTAGTGCTCCTTGATGAAAAGCACACGTTTGGTCTGCCTTGTAATACCAAGGCAATGGTGATGGTACGGTGGCAGGTGGTCGTGTATGGATCAACTTTTTGTGAATCAATGTTGGTAGTAGCTCTGTATAGCTCATGGGAATAGGGTCATAACTCTCTCTTCTCTGATTATACCCTTGATTCCTTTGCTGGGACGGTCTCTGATAAGCAACGGTAGTTGGAGCAGCACTCACAACAGGAGTAACTAAGGCGACTTGCTGATGACGCTGATAATTCCTTCTAGGAGTGTTAACCCTCCTCTCTTGCATAACAGCATTTGCATCCCCTTCCTTCTTCTTGGTAAACCCATAAGATGGTTTCTTCACACCTCCAAAACTTTCACTCTTCGTTAAACGGCCCTCTCTTACAGCCTCCTCTAAGCAGATACCCATTCCTACCATTTCAGTAAAGTCACTTGGCGCACTTGCTACCATCCTCTCGTATTAGAAAACACCCAGCGTTTTCAAGAAAATCTTAGTCATCTCCTTCTCTTCCATAGGAGGAATCACTTGGGCGGCTACCTTACGCCATCTCTGCACATACTCTTTGAACGATTCCCTGTCTTTCTGAACCATGGCCCTAAGTTGATCAGGTCAGGCGCCATGTCCATGTTGTACTTGTATTTTTTGATGAATGCTTCTCCCAAATCATTTAAAGTATGGATATTAGTGCTATCCAAAATCATATACCACTTCAACGCAGCACTAGTCTAACTATCCTGAAAAAAGTGAATCAACAGACGCTGATCATCAGTATGGGTAGACATTCTCCTCACGTGCATCAGCAGGTGAGCACGAGGGCAAGTGTTGCCCTTATACTTCTCAAATTCCGGTACCTTAAACTTAGCAGGTATCTTAACATTTGGGACCAAGCATAGATCATTCACATTCTTCCCAAATAGCTCTTTCCCCTTGAGGGCCTTCATCTCTCTCTACATCTTGTCAAACTTCTCTTGAAAATCATCCATTCTGTCATAAAGACCCAAGTCTTCACTCGGTGGAGGGAAAGGACGACACACATCATCATTAATAAACGAAATCATATTTACCGAAGGAGGTGCAGTAGGAACAACATGCACCACAGGAGGTGCTTGAGTAACAATAGTCTGAACCATTGGAGTATCTTGAGGACCAAGATTGAAACCTTCAGGTGCAAAATTCTATGGCATTCCCCATGGATAACCTTAAGGCATGCGATTTTTAATAATAGCATGAGTGGCAGATATGGGAACAGTCGGAACTTTAGTAGTTGCCCTTGTTGGTTGAGGTGGAACACTCGGTGGATGATTCTGAGCAACCACCAGAGCTTCCATCAGAGTAGTCAGATTGGCCATGTCGGCCTTCAAAGCAGAAACTTCCTCGCGTAGCTCGCGATTCTCCTGTTCTAAGTTGTCCAACTTATTTTTGAGATTAGCCCGAGTGTTGTAGTGATGAGTCAGCTTGCTGAACAAAGTAAAGAAGCTTGGTAAGACACCTGGATATGCTTAACTAATGCAAGAAATATGTGTAATATGATGCATGACATGTAATTCACATGATTATTTTTACTTTAATATTTCAATGGATTTAACGTTTATAGACATATTGCAAACATCAAAGTAATAACGCTTTTGAAATACTGAAAAACTTTTATTATAATAACTCCAAAATGGATTACAAGTTTCAATGATCTCAAGAACAAGATGAAAATACAATCTAAAACCCTGAGAAAAAGAATTGATGGAGATCACTCTATACGCTGGCGCTTCCCCGTGAGTCTGGCAATCTGAGTTTTCAACCTCTGGTTTTTCTCCACATATCTGGTGGCAACCTCCTTCCAATCATTTGAATCAAGAAGTGAGTGATCAGTACCTGATTAAGGCTTAGGAGAAAATAAATCCCCTTGCCTCTCCATAGACTCTACCGCTCGACTCTCAAGAATCTCAATCAAGTCGTCTTTCTCCTTCAGGTCTGCTTTGTAGGAACTTTCTAAAGTTTGGAACTTGTTCTTCCAAGCATCCCTTTCCCGTTGCATCCTGTGATACGGTGGGAGAACTGACTTGGGATTTTGCGTTTGTGTTCACAAATGTTTCGGTTTAGCAAGAGTTGCCACCGACTTTTTATATTATCCTAAGGAAAGGTCAAAAAGCATAGGAAAGACCTTTGAGATGTTTTCTTGGGTTCGGGGAGTAGATTATAAAAAGGGAAGGTATTGACACCCTTTTCATCCATGGTTATCCATGGGCTCTTAGTTACTTGTTTAGATCACTTGCTTTGCTTTTCAATTGTTTGAAATGGTGCTCTTCAATTGTTTGAAATGGTGCTTTGTGTGTGGTTTTGAAAGATGTTTTGAAATGAGGCCATCGCTGTGGCAACCTTTGTAATGATTCTTATTTGAATGTAGTTTTTGTCTTTTGAAAAGTTTTCAATGTTTAAAAGTAGGGTTTTGAAATTGTGTTGTGAAGTGTGTTTTGAAAATAGTAAGGATGTTTTTGCAAGCTTTTGATCAAGTAACTAAGAGTTATCTACCCTATTTTACTCAAAGATCTTTCTTATGTTTTTTAACCCTTTTAACAGTGTTGTTTCACCATTGTATTTGGTGAACAACCTTGTGTTAGGATGTTAAACGGGACAGGCGCGGGTCATCGTATAGACCATGATAGCAATGGTGCTAAGTATTTTTGGCAATTTTCTTGAGGGACTTGATCATTTTGTTTAGGAAACTCAGATAGCGTCATCGAGGGACTAAGATCTTTTGTTTTGTTTTTGTTTTGCCAAAGTACTTAACATGCATACCATGGCCCATTTTTGAAGGCAACAAGTGGATTGTAACCCTAGGGGTGCAAGTGTGCATTGTGTTTGTTTTTCATGCATTTTTGTCTTTGATTAGGTTAAACTATTTATTGGTTTTAATTTTGCATACAAATCCTAATTCTCTAATCATGGCATAATTGAAAGCATTAAGTGCGTAAAAATAAATCTAAGCTATTACAACTTGGATATAGGGAGGGGGTACAATTTTGAATAGGGGATTATTTTGCAAGAAATTAAAAACCCTAAATTATTACAACCAAATTGAATTTACAATGCATAATATTTAAATGTACAATATTTAAATGGCAAAAATAAACAAATATTAAATAAAAATGTATTATGCAAAAAAGAAGTTTTTATTTGTTTATGTAAGTAAAGCATTTTTTAATGTGAAAAAAGGTGTAAATAATAAAAATAAAAAAGATTGATTTTATTTAATTAAGGGGTAAACCCTAATTTTCCTTAAAGAAAATAATATTATACAAAAATATATTAATATGTAAAAAAATAAAAATATATTGAGAAAAAATGTTTTTTAGTATAAAAAAACAATAAAAATAAAAATGTACTATTTTTATATTTTTATTCTATGTTTTTTAATAAAATAAAGTATATATATATAAAATATATATATATATATATATATATATATATATATATATATATATATATATATATATATATATATATATATATATATATATATATATATATATATATATATATATTCAAGAAAATAATGTATAAAATAAAATAAAATATTTACAAAAATAAAATATATTCAAGAAAATATTTTTAATGTGAATAAAAATAAAAGTATTATTTACATTATTTTTTAAGTCTTAATAATATAAAAAAAGTATTTAATATGTTTTCCATATTAGAAAAATAAAATAAAATGCCAAATAAATGTAAAAAATTATGAAAATATTTTTCAAGTATTTTTTATGTTTGGAAATAAAATAATAAAGTCAGAAATGAAATTAAAATGCAAAAATAATAAAAATACAAAAAGTTGGGCCAGGGGGTGTGAAATTGAAAAAGAAGGTGTTAGAAGCAAAAAGTAAGCCAGCCCAGCCCAAGTCTTCATCTTCTTCCTCCAACACTGAAAAACGCGCGTTTTGAACTCAAATAGCTAACTCCTGCATTTGTGATCTTTTGCCAAAACTGAAAATATGAAACTTGTAGTGCATCAAACCACGATTCTAACCATATAAAAAACTTAATCTAACTCTCAAAGACCAGAGAGAATTTCTCTGGCCCTAATTTCTAACCTAGTTTTTTTCAGAAAGTTCATGGATGAAATTCTCTTAGCACCTTTAATATAAATGAAAACTGAGCATATGTATGGTTTCAGGGCAATGAGTACTACATCTTTCATTCACAAACCTAAGGCTAAATGTTCCAAAATAGAGAGATAGAAGTTCATGAAAAAACTTGTTTCAGTTGGATTCGAGTTGGACAATGCAGTAACATTCAGTGAGGCCTGAGGTTCTTTTGAGCTTGCTTGATGTTCCCTGAACCTTTCCCAATGCTTAGTTTGTTTTGAAATGGCCTGAATCAACCTCTAGAAGTCAACCTGCATAAGCTTGAAACAGAAATGGTGAATACTGTAAATGGAGTTACAGTTGGCAATGGAGGTTTGGGATAGCTTGAGTGAGTTTAATGGAAGGTGTTTGAAGTGGAAAGGAGCAAAACGCACGAGCAAAATGAGGTATGGCACTCAAGTTGCAGCAACTGCCTTGTTTTGCAAGTTTTTGGTGTTTTGGTGTTCAAGGGTGTTTGAGGGATGATTGGCTCGTGTTTCTGGCTTACAAGGATGTGAAAAACTTGTTTGAAACCTTGGCTTGAGTTGATTTTATCAGATGTGTGTGTTATGTCCTTTTTGCATAATGACTTGGTTTTGAAGCAAAAAGCAAGAGTTGACAATGCAAGGGTTGTACTGGCTCGTAACCTAGCTGCACAAAGTGGTTGAGTTTTTCCTGACATTAGGGAGCCTTGTTTGCAGCAAAAGGCTTGGTGTATGGCTCAAGAAATGAAACTTGACATAAAGCATGCTTTATGTAAATGGAAGTGTTATCTTTATGCCCAAAGTAGAGTTGTTCATTGTATAATGCTCCCTTGATCAGAACAATGCCTCTAACCAATATATTTGCATTCAATTTTTGAGTGTAAATTGGTTTAGAGTCCTATAATTAAGTACAAAGCTAGTTTGGTCAGATTTTGCAAGTTGTATGAACATGTATTGGCCATGGTTACAAAGTGAGTTTTTGCCAACTTCAAACATTCGATTCTCCCTAACCACAAATGTGTTTGAGGAGTTCTTGGACAATTTGGAAATCTTGCAACATGTACTATAATCCATATTTGAAATGAAACTTGAGACTCCAAGTGGAACTATGTGAAAAATGGCCAAGAAGATGGGTCAAAATCCTGCCTAAATTAGGGCAAAATTTCTCTAAGGTAAAAGTTTTAGGGACCCTTGTTCCAAAAATCATAACTTGAGATCCAAGCTTCTTTTGAGAAAACTTTGTGAATAAAAGTTGTAGACTTTGTGGAGGACTACAACTTTCATGTTGTAAGTTTTGTTTGAATCCATTTGCATCTTGACATTTTGGGTTTCTTGATGAACAAGTTTCATAATTTGACACATCTTGATGAAAAATGACCCTTGGCACTTGATTTTGACCAAAAAGTCAAAGTTTGACTTTTCAGTGTACAGTCAAATTTTGATCAGTTGACTAAAAAATTCATCTGTCAATCCTATGCTTTTGAGATCTTTTGAACTTGTTGAATAGGTCAAGATAGTGTCATTGAGTCCTTGAGTCCATGTTTGAGCTTAAATTGCCATTGGCTAGGTCAAACAGACAAAAATTGCCTTTGTGCAGTCAAAACCCTAAAAATGACCATTTTGCCCTTTTGGTGATCTGATCAAATTTCTTGTGGAATTGTGGTCCAAACTTGATCAAATGGTTCATATGTGTTCATAATGTTGATGTGGGTCAAAATTTATGAGGTTTGACTGTAAATTGGCCACATCCTATCTTAAAGTTTGCCCAAGTCCGGGTATAGGACTTATGAGTAATCACCAAGCACCCTGAAAACCAGGAAAACCTAGACAAACATTTATACAACATATAACACAGAAAACAATAATAACACATATACATATATAAATAAAGATAGGCTTAACCCACTTAGGGATGGACCAGCAAGAGGGCAATCTTTCCCCAGTGTAGTCTCCATTTTTCTGTAGCGGTAGAAATGTTCAAGACTAAGCCATTGGATTGACTATACTTTATACAAATCAAAATAAAAATCGCCATCGTGCTTTATTGTTTCCAAAGGAATGGGAAAAGAGCGAATAACCCAAAAAGAGGGGGAAAGATTCAAGGTAAGGGGGTTGGTTATGCAAAGGGAAGGTATTAGCACCCTAAACATCTAAGGTACTCCACAGGAGCCTCTTTGTAAAATTTGTATATTTTGGCTATAAAAACATGTTGTATATATAAAAAATGGATGGTGGAGGTGAGATAAGAAATATATTTATTTTATAATTTTTGCACCCGCCGCGGTTGCGAATGTTTAGTGCCTACGTACCACCTTTTCGTGTAATAGGGGATCATGGTACACGTAGTTCCTCTTTCAAAAATTTAAAACCCAAATGTGTTGGTTAATTTTATAAGATAAAACACCATCGTCATTGTCCATGTGGAAAACACACCTACTACCCACGATCATGAGAAAGGAGAATTTGCATCATCTCAAAATGGAGGATATGGCTTGGATTTCAAAATCAACAATGCCTCACTCAACACCAAAGTGGAAAAATATCTCTCTTCACTACATATTGTAGAAGTATATTTGTTTGCGTCACTACAAGGATTGACAAGAGTTTAATCTTTTAAGAAAAGTTTTAAAGATGAAAAGCCAAAGTGGTAAAATGGTTTGAAATGAGATTGATTGACTTTTAGTCTTCTCACAAAAAATGTCAAGGTATTATTAAGTTGATTGTAGTTTATTTATGAAAATGTTTGGAAAATGCGTGGACATAAGTCCTAGTTTATTATGAAAATGGTTCGAGTCCAAAAACAAGAAGAGTTTTCAAAAAGGGAAAGAAGATTTTTGAAATTAAAGAAGATGGAAGGAGAAGAAGGGACTATCCTAAAGCACAAGGTAAAAGCTAGGGATAAGAACCATCTAACCAACAAGAAGCCAATACTTGACATTATGAGCCAAGATAGAATTCTCATTCCTTGGTTTGAAACCAATCAAGCAAAAAAATACCAGACCTCTTGAGAGAACCAAACTTCAAGTGTGTTAAGTCTTCACAAAAATTGGGCAGAGTAACAGCTGTATACAGATGAATTCCATATTACAAATAAAGGGTGTAATCACCAAAAACCTGCACAAAAAAACAAACAAATAACCCACTGTCTTGAGGTAAACCTCGAGAACTCCAGACAAAATAATCAGATAAGATCACAAGGTCTCCATGATAGGCCAAGGTTTCTAATCATAAGTCCAAGAAAAGTATCATGCTCCATAATGCCAAGGATAGTAACCAAATAGTCCAAGTACCATTAAAGATTTTTAGGGTTTATGTTGATTATTAAGTATCTTAAAAAGGAAAAGAAAAGCTCAAATGAGCAAAGTAAAAATGGCAAGAAAGTAAATGCTCAAATGAGCAAAGATGAAAATGGCATGAAATGTAAATCCTAAAAGTAAATGGTACATAAAGCATAAAAAAATAAAAGCATAAAGTAAAACAAGTCAATAATTAGTGGTTAGTTGGATGATCATCTTGAAGCTTGCATTTGGATCTTATTATAGGATTGGTAGAACCAAAGCCTCCACACAACAAGTTGCATTTGCTTTTTGTCAAATATATCATCCATTTGGAATTCTTACAAGTGACATTTAATGATCAACGATGTTTAAGTGATCCGTGTTGACCAAAGATGTTGTAGATCCATTAGAGGATTGGTAGAACCAAAGCCTCCACATAATGAATCTCAAGGTTATTGGATCAAAGAGATCAAATTAACATACTTGGGCTTGCAATCATAAGTTTGGGCCACGAATGATCATTTATTCAAATCGGGACAAAATTTAGCGCTATGTTAAGCAATCGTAAGTGGACTTATATAGAAGTCGCACCTATTTTGAGGTCGGTCAATAGCAATCTATGCACCATTTGTTTTGAGACATGATATAGAGATCATGCTCCAACAACATCTAGTGGAATAAGAAGGGGATGAGATGAAGAGGGATGGGGAAAAAAATGTACAAACCACATTTGAATTAAATTTTAATCAAACTATTATTAAAATCCTTCATCCATTTTTGTGGAGTCAAACTCAACACCATGGATCCAATAATGTTAATAAAGTTCATGATCCAAAATCTAACCCAAGATCAGTCAGAAAATAGTCACAAAATAATATAACATTTTAATATACATAAAAGGGTTTAAAAATAATGTTTAAAAAATAGAAAATAAAGAGAAAAATATCAACTATGTTCAAATTAATCAAGAAATAAAAAGTAAGACCATAGAAAAATCAGAAAAAAGGCTCAAATAATTTACAATTTTTTTGGTAATTTTTTAAAGTCAGAAACTATTTTTAAAATTAAAATAAATGGGTAAAATAAACAAAAAAAGGTAAAAAATAGTAAAGTCATAAACAAAAATAAAATAAGGTCACCAATATTTGTCACAATATAATTGGATCATTCCATAATTTTTTCAGAATTTTAAAATGTATAAAAGTATTTTTAAACATTTAAAACAAATCAAATAAGTGTAAAATTTATAAAAAATACAAAAACACAAAATTAAATTGTGAAAAAATAAAAATCAGAAAGAGAATAATCAAAAATATTTTTCATAATGTTTTTCAGATGTTTTGGACTAAGAACGAATTTTCTATGATTTTTTTGAAATTTAAAACAATTAAAAATCTAAAATCAGAAAAAGAAAATAAAAGTAAAATATTTGAACCATTGGATAAGAGTCAAAACGCGTTAGTAATCAAATCCAAGGGATCTGGCGCGCTGTGCATATCATGGTCATTAGTGAATATTATACAAAATTATTAATTAAATCAGGATTTAAAAAATACATATGGCGCGCCTTCATTGGTTAGAAGATGACACGTTGGTCATCTTCAACCTCCAGCCATCACAAATTGCAGGTCTCTCAAACTGTAACATCAAAAGCTCAGACCTATGCCATTCGCTTCGTCTCTTCAAGACGAAGACAACCACACCATCGCGTCAAATTTATATAAACTGTAGCTCAAGCAATTTGGAAGGAAAGTTTTGAAAAGGGATTTGAAATTTCATGGTCAAAACGTGTTTCCAGTGAAACGTAAATGTTGCGACTAGAACCAGGGCGATGAGAGCAACACAATGATATCAGAGTTTTGAAGAATTGATGAAGGAATCTACCTATTGAAGTTGAGTTGCAGAGCTCTGAGACTGGACTTCTATGGAACAGTATAGGGCACGATTCTTGAATGTAATTATATGGTTAGCTTCAGGGAAGATCGAGGAAGGTGAATTGAGGGAAAATTGGATTGAAAAAGGGTCGAGAAAGGATTTTGAAGTTTCTCAATTCTGAGTTGTGAAATAAGTTTGGCAGGGTGATTCTGGCTATCCAAGCTTGGGAAATTGAATGGGATAGTTCATTTTTTTTATAGGGGAAGCGAATGGGATCAAAAGGAAGAGTGAATGATGCATTTTGGAGGGAAATCGTGCACACCTGATACACGAGTGAAGTGTGATACAAACTTCATCAAAACTCATCTAATTCTTGCATTTTGATGTGCCAAACAAATCTGGAAATTTACTAAACATGTTTAGAGGAAAAAACGCGTGGAAAACTTGTGATTAGAGGCCACATTATGGATTTGAAAATTCTGACTTGGTGAGAAATTCAATTTCAAAGTGCCAACTTCGGACCAATGGCATTTTCAACCCAAGGGGTCTTAGGGCATGGTTCTTGATACTTTAGAAAGATGAGATTACAAGCTTTGTAATGGAAAAAGAATGGAATCAAATGGATGCTTGAGCTGAAAGTTGCATTGAGTCAAAGTTGAAGAAAAAGGGTTGACTTTCCATACTTAGAAATATTTCAAATTCTTCTTCAAAAAATGACCTATAATGTCTTGCATCCAAACATGGCCTTTCACTTGGAATTTTCTCTTGACCGAAAAATATGGCATGAAGTAGATTTCTTGAATGACATTTTGGGACTTGAACAATTCAAAATCTCCCAAAATTGAGAGAGTTATGAATTGTTGAAGTTGGCAAAAAATCATGAAATGACCTATAATATTTTGCATCTTTATGGCAACTTCCATACATTTTCCCACTTTTAACATAAAAGAAGGCATAAATTTCACCTCTTAAAGATTATTATGGAAAAATAATGGACTCAAGGTGATAAAAATTTACCAAGTTATGATCATTTGAAGTCACTTATGTAAAATTGTGGATTCATCTGGATGACTTGTAATCTTTCTTCTTCATCAAGGCTCTTCCACATGTAAACTCCTTGGAAATTTTGAAGTGATTTGTTGATAACCATTTGAAGAGAATGATGTCTTTGGAATCACTCAAAAATACCAAAATGTGAGCAAGATATACTCCTTTGAAGTTCAAAATCCTAGCTTCTAGATCAAGAAAATGCCTTGAGGAACTTTGACAAGTTTGAACAAACTTCTTGTACCAACATTCTTGCTTTGTGAATAGAAGTTGTTGAGGATGATAATGAGGACTCATAGCCACCAAAACCACTTCCATATATTGAAATTTAAGAGAAATATGCTCTTGTGACCAATAGGAACAAGGCCTTGTCCAAACATAACAGCTTCTCCAATCAACCCCTTATACTTTTGAGTCACATCTAATAACCTTGAAATGCGATGAATCAAAATAACCTTGCCATGACAATTCTTCTAAAACCACTCCAATGGTAAGGTTTGAACTTCTCAAGATTTTATTGGCTAGGGCATGGAAATAAACTCATGAACCCATGGGGTAGCTTGTTAAATCTGATTGCCTTCACCTACATGGATAACAAGCAAGACAAACCAATATTGCATTTTATTAGTTAAACAAAACAATATTCATGATCACAAAAGGAACATAAGTCAAGGTGCTTGGTAATCCCTCGGAAAGGAAAAATTAAATGTAGGGAGGGGAACCAAGAATCCTAGTGTGATCTTATTGTGAATGAATCAATATGGTATGATGAATGGATCTTAGGAGCAAAAATTCGGGTACAACACACAGTGCGTCGGGAAAGGCACATGGCTTAAAGTCATTGTTTTAATAGAAATTACAGACAAAATTCTCAAATTAATAAAATAGTAAATGGTAATTACTCCTTGTTGAAGGGGATTGGGATGAAGTCCTTGGCACGCCAGTTGTTGAGTCCTTCTTTGGCAGTCGAGTAGATCCAATCATCAAAGTCACAATCGTCTTTAGAGTCTTCAAGGGCATTCACTTCATGGTTACTGATGTGAAGAGGAAGTTTTCCTACACGAGCGTGTCCGACCTCCTTTTGAGCTTTGGTAGTGAAACCCAAACCAAACTTGTCTAACTTGAAAGGGAAATCAGGAAGTTATCCACAAATGGTGAAACCTACTTCTTCAACAACAACATGAGCATCTTTGAGAGAACCCATCCTCGGTACATCTTTAACAACTTTTGAAATATCAGGAGTAGCCTTGGCAGCAGCAGCCATGGGAGAGACCACTTCAAAGGCTTGACAAGGAGTTTCAATGAACTCGCCATACATTTCCATATATTTGAATGAATTTAGATGACTGATCATAAACTCTTCTTCACCACATACAGTAACAATTTTCCCTTTGATCTAATATTTCAACTTTTGATGAAGTGTGGAAGTCACCGCACCTACCCCATGTAACCAGGGGCGTCCAAGCAGGAAAGAATAAGCAGGACAGATATCCATCACATAGAATCTTGAGTTGAAGACTTGAGACCCAACTTTGATAGGGAGATCAACTTCTCCATGGACCATCCTTTTGGATCCGTCTAAAGCCCTTACCACAATGTCACTTGGCTTCAGCACCAAACCTTCACAATCCAACCAGTCTAGGGCACCTTTGGGTAGGACATTCAGAGAGGACCAAGTATCCACCAATACATGGTTTAGAGTGGTCCCTTTGCATTCAATGGAGACATGAAAAGCTTTGTTATGATTTCTTCCGGATGGAGTTAAATTAACATCCTAAAATCCCAACCCATTATCGGCAGTCAAGCTCGCTACATGATCGCGACTTTATCGTCTAAATTAATCGGGAGACTGCAAGTATACAACCCTATCGCGTAGTTTTAAAAGATATCGAACCTAAGGGACTATAAATCGAACTAACGTAATCTAAACTACTGTGTAAAGCTATAGCTATCGAATAATTAATTAGGGGAATTTTTGGGTAATAAAACTTAGTTCTAATTGAAATAATAATAATGCGAATATCGGTATGTACTTCGTTAACATTTAAAGAATCCGGCTTTCCACTGGCTTATTTTCAAAAATGGTAATAATATCTTTTTCAGCAAAAAGTATTTATTCAAAAATCTATTATCAAACTTTCGCTCTATTGAAGTAGATTATAATTTTAAACTCTGATGTATGCTTTCGCTATCCCATTGATTTTAAAATTACTTTTTGAAAATAAATAAAGTTTAATTGGTTTTAAAACGCTGTCGCAGTCTTTAAAAACAATACCTAGTATCTACTATCTGATTCTAAACCTCAAACTGTCGCTCTATTGGTTTCTAATCTTAGTCGGTTTATTAACCTCAAACTTTCGCTCTGTTGGTTTCTAAACCTTTTTAACAAAATAAACTAGATAACTAAATCAGAAAAAGTGTTTATTTTATAAAATATAATCAAGCCTGTTTATTCCGGATCCATTCAAATTAACTCGTTACATACCGATATTTAAATGATTTAGCTAGACATACTCATAAAAACAGACATGGATACATTAAAGGAATTAACATTCATAAATAAATTCATGGCTAAATAAATATCTCATGCAAATAATTAATTAACGCGATGTAAATAAGGAACCTGAATTAAATAAATGCTGGAAACAATCCTTGAAGCTTGAATCAATCCGTACAGAATCCCGGTTCTTCAACGGAAATTAATTCTAAGTATTCGAGAAGGAAAAGAAGCTGGCTGGAAAAATAACTACTAGGAATTGAATTACAATGGAAACTAGTAAATGCGATGAAAGTAAAAATTCTGAAAACTGGAAAAATTCTAAGCAAAAACGGTCCCAATTTTCATTTCCTAATGTCTTCTTATAGTCGTCGAACGTAACCACCTCTTGAGATCTTTTTGTGTCCCACTTATCCTTTAATTTCTCGTTTTTACTTGCCCACGTTGAGACGGGCGCCTCAATTGACTTGTTCTCCATTGACCACGTTGAGACGGGCGCCTCCCACTAAGGGGAAAGTCCGAGGCGGGCGCCTCAATTGTAGGAGAAGAGTTGAGACGTGCGTCTCACTCTTGCATGCGCTTTTAGGGTTTTCTTGCTTGCGTGGGTTTGAATTCGTTTGGGCCCGTTTAGAGATAATAGACCCTTTTTTATCCATCATTATTGCTTTGCACACCCCTTTTCTTCATTTCTTGCACACTTAGTCCAATAACTCTCTGAATTTCTTCACTTTGCTCAATTTGTATAATTAAAATAAAATACCTGAAACAATAAAAATACCAGCGTAATATGGAAATAAAATGAAATAATTAAATAAAAATACTAACATTACCTATGAAAATTAAATCAAATATACTATATAAATTTGCGTTATCAAACTCCCCTATACTTAAACCGTTGCTTGTCCTCAAGCAAAAGTAAAAAGGTGAAAATCACTGACGCGCAGTTAAACACAGATATAAGAACATACATCACTTCGTACCAGGTTGCAAGTTGAATTTTTTTGTTAGAGAATTTAAGTCGAACTTAAACACCAAAGTTACCGTAGGAACACTGGATAACCCCATTTAAGCAGACCAATTTAAGTCATGTCATTATACCTTAACCTAATACTATGTTTTATTTCACTCGTTTTCATTCTAGTGCAATCACATTAAGCCCTTTACCTTACACGCACATAGTGGAGTAACTGGTTAGTGAATTTGATCTTAGTAAGCCAGCTAGGAGTTCTGGTAATTTAATCATATGGTACTCCCTTTTTCCAATTAAAAATTGCGGGGGATCGAACCGTAATTCGCCCTACCAAGTTCAGCACCAGGGACCACTGAACCAATTTATAATGGATTATTATGCATTTAAATTTATAGTTTCTGCAACTGTTGGATTAAATGATCTGGTAAGGATCATCTAACTTAATAAGTGCATCTTCAGATAAAAGCAATTTCTTAAGAATATTTGATCAATCACTTATATTCATCAGCTCCCCACGTAGTTTGTGTTTATGGCGGTGCCAACTGCTTAATAAACTACTCGGGGCTAGTCTAAAACTAAGTTTTAAAGGTTTTGGTATAATAAGTACTTAAATCGATCCAACATCTCGGGGGTTTTGAAGTGTTAAGACGATAGCAATTTTGCTAAGTTGCTCGAATTCTTGTTTATAATAGGCAACCTTAATACTAGTTGAATAATGATTTATAAATGCGTGTTAAAATTGTTTTATTTAATTCGTTATGGCTCAAGAAATAGGGGTAAATTCGAGTAAGCACAAATTTTTGCATAAGAGATTAAAATTTGCATAAATAAGTATTTTATTGAGTTGAAATTTTGCAATACAAGAAAAGAAATAAAAGGAAAAATACTACAAAGAGAGCAAGGGAAATGGAAATGAACAAGGAAACGATCTGACTCCCCTATACTTAAAAGGAGCAATGTCCTCAATGCGATAAAAAAACAAAGGAGAATAAGATGAAAAGAGAAAGGCGATCACGCGTTGCTTTGAGAATCATGATTTCTTGTTCTACGCCCTCTAGTACGAGGTCTTCGTCGTACGTCAGAATTAGAGTCATTAAGATGAAGTGCGTCTGCTATACGAGCTTGCAAAGATTCGAGGTTACGATCATGGCGAAAGGCATATTGTTGTTGTTCGCGTCGCATCTCTTGTTGATCACGTTGTACTTCTTGTACGAGACGTAAAGTCTCAGCTTGATTTTGTTGCATGGCATGGAACAACTGATCTTGACGAAGCATATGAGCCTGCATGGCTGCAAAATTTGCAGCGGGATTATCTGGTTGTTGGGCGGCAGGTGCATCAAGAGCATAACGCCAATTTGCGCGGACTCGGATGTCGATACGATTCGGACAAGGCAACATAAAATCAGGAATTGGACGATGATTTATCACCAATGTAAATCGGCCATCATGTCTTGGAGAGATTATGTGGGAATCTCGACAATAGATGACATCGAGAAGAGTGGCTGGCATCATGTATGGTAACAAAGAAAGTAGCTCGGCGGAAAGGCCTAAAGCAAATGCTAAAGATGTGATGATGCCTCCAAAAACAAAGGGATTAGTACCTGCCGCGTTCACGCATGTGTGGATGTGACTGAGCATGAAAGGAGCGACGTTAACATCCTGACCATTAAGGGCACAGAAAATGATGAACAGCTCATTTTGGTTGACCTTGTGATTATTGGTCCGACCAAAGATGGTGTTAGCAAGAACGCGGTGAAAGTACCTTAATGCAGGGTTATGTATTTGAGAAGCATAGAGATCGCGCCAACTTTCCGTTATTTGACCGGTTAGATCATTCCATAAGGAGAAGCCGACTTGATCCCAAGAAAGATCGTGGTCATCGTCGAAAGGCTTGTAATGAACATGCTCGCCGCGAGTGAAAGATAAGAGTTCGGCGACTCTTTCTTGAGCAAGAGAGTACTCTTGGTTGAACATGCGGAAGTTGGCGGTTCCGGTTGTGTAGGGATCGTCGACAGGTGTTGTGTAAGAGAAGGAACTAAGAAATTCAAGCACGAGTGGTTCATAAGTTGGACATGGGTTTGTGCATAGACTGGTTAAACCGATGTTATTGAGCATTAATATGATGCTATCGGTCATTCCTAAGGTTTCCAAACACGCCGAACTTATGTATTTTGTAGGGACGACGGAACGGGTATAGAATTTGGTATACTTTTGTAGTTGTTGGTCGTCGTTGTCGCGGAAAATGATATTGGATAGGTCGGGTGGTGGTCGGTCGGGCTTAACTTGTCTTTGGTTGTTTCGTGGAGCCATGGATGGATATGGCTAGAAGAGGAAAAAAAAAGAAGTAGAAAATATGGGTGTAGGAGATGAAATGGTATAGATGGTTAGAAATGTTGTGAAAATAGAAAGAAGGATGAATGGTATTTATAGTGGAGGGAGAGTTAAGAGTGATAAATTATAATAAGTGGGTGTTGGAAAATGGAGGGGAAAATTTGAATGGAGATTAATGGTGGGAAATGGAAAGAATATAGTTTGAATGAGAATAAAGAGTGTTGAATTTGAATTAATTGGGGTGAATGGGAAAACGAAACGGACAAGACAAGTAAATGCAGGGAGACCAACTTTTACTGCGCGAAGCACAAGCTGAGGCGACCGCCTGACATAGGAGACCACGCGTGAGGCGCCCGTCTCAAATTTGCATGGGAAGTTGGAGGCGTGCATCTCCTGTCAGTGCGTTAGGCTGAGGCGTGCGTCTCAGCTTGTTGGGAACATGCAAGCGCGTGAATGACAGTATGCATGTAATAATACTAGTATTCTTATAACAAAATAATTTTATATGATATAATATATTAAGCTGCAATATAATTATAGGAAAATAACATGAACGGCTTTTTAAAATGATGACCAAAGTTGCTTACAATTTTCAGAATCAAGTGTTTGGAAAGTAAAACATAAAACATAACGAAAATATTGTAATTCCTAACAAAATCAAACTAAGCTAAATAGAATGAACTACTTAAAAGCTCTAGCCACTACATGGTCCTGCCTTAGGAACGGAGGAAGAATGAAAGTAAGCGAAGACTTCTTGAAATTGCGCAGAAACAGTATCCATAAAACCAAAGAAGTCTGCTCGCAAACTAGTCAAATCGTCCCTCAAAGCCTGATGTTCCACCTGGAGAGCGTGGATGACAAGGGCAGAATCAGTGGTAGGAGCCTCATGCATAACGGTGTCAGGAGCAACAGAGTGAGCGGTAGAATCGTGCTGAGGAGGGTCCATATCATAATAACCTGAAGGAGCAGTGGGATCTTCCTCAGAATCTTCCAAAACCTCATAATCTTGCGGAGTCTCAGGAGTGTGGGGCGGAGAAGGCTGATGATCAAGACCAAAAAGCCAGTTGGCTTTGTTATGCACACTCGTAGCAGGGTTAGGCAAGGTAAACAGCTGCATAACTTGACCATTAATCAACAAGGTAAACTGAGTCGGGCCAAGATCACCAATTATACCAGTGTTGAAACAGAACTCGATGGTCATGCAAGTAATACCAGTAAAAGCATTCAGATGCTTAAAGGATTGTCGAGGTCCAACAACATTCGCAATCATAGTGACGAGACCTCCCATCCGAATGGGTGCATGATCAGTATCAATGAGATCCACAAAGGTACGGATTAGATAAGTGATCGCATTAACCGGACGGTTTTGCGAAGCATAATACATGATAAAAAGCTCATCTTTAGAAACAGTGGTGACATTCTGGGGTTTTCCAAAAATGGTGTGGGCCAGAATCTTATGGAAATACCTGAAGGCCGGATTGTGGATATTCTCTGATACAAAGTCCTCGGGCTCAGGGTTAAGGATTCCAGAAATAGATCCCCAAAAATAGTCAAGCTCTCTAAATCCAAGACACTCCTCCTGAGTTTCATGATAAACTCCTATGCCATTAGGAAAACCAAGAAGCTCACCCAATTCTTTATGGTTAAACTTGAAAGTGATGCCAAAAAGTCTGAAGATAATAAGTCCACGGTGTAAAGCGAACCCATGAGTAGGAAAGTACATCAAAGAGCTGAGGAACTCCAAAGTAAGGTTCCGATAAGTGGCATAGCAAGTCATCAAGCGTGAACTATCCCACCCAATCTGATTCAGCAGAAAAAGCACACTATCACGAATACCAAGAGCAGTCATAGCACCGTGATGAGGGTAGATAGTAGGTAACATCTCACGCTCGGATAAAACTCCATATTTGGTGCGTTGATTTCTCCCTCTGAAACTAACTGGCATATTGTCAACTCGAGACATAGCGGGAAGAGAAATAAGTAGCAAGAAATAGCCTGAAGAGAAGAAAAATAAAGAAGATCAGCATTGGCCAAAATGCCGATAAAAAGAAAAAAACATAGAATAAAAAGAAATAAGACAAAGAGGAGAAATATAATGAATAGATAAAGAAAAGAAATAGATATGTTTTTGTTTTTGTTTTCGTTAAAAATAGACTAAAGAAGAAATGAAAAATAAGAAGAAGGAAATAAAGAAATAAATAAAAAAAACGGTGGGTTGTCTTCCACAAAGCGCTTTGTTTTACGTCGTAAGCTCGACAAATAAAACTAAAAACTAGGCTTCTAATCGAGCGTGTGGCTCGTCTAGATTTATCGTTTGAGAAGTTCCCTCGAGTTCATTTAGATGGTAATGTTTTAAACGCTGCCCGTTTACTATAAACGGTTCAATCGAAGGTCCCTTAATCTCTATTGCACCACTTGGATAAACTCGAGTAATTTCAAAAGGTCCGGACCATCTAGATCGTAATTTTCCAGGAAATAATTTTAATCGTGATTTAAATAGTAATACCAAGTCACCTATGTTAAAATTCTTCCTAGATATATGCTTATCGTGCCATTTCTTTGTGCGCTCTTTGTAAATCCTAGCATTTTCGTACGCATCCTGTCTAAGTTCTTCCAATTCATTAATATCCAGGATACGCTTCTCTCCAGCGGCAGTGTAACTTAAGTTCAGATTCTTAATGGCCCAATAGGCCTTGTGTTCTAACTCAACTGGGAGATGGCATGACTTACCATAAATAAGCTTGAAAGGGGTGGTACCGATGGGAGTTTTATAGGCAGTTCTATAAGCCCATAAAGCTTCGTGAAGTTTAAAGGACCAGTCCTTTCTGGACGTAGCGACAGTTTTTTCAAGGATTTGTTTTATCTCGCGATTTGAAACTTCAACTTGTCCGCTAGTTTGATGATGGTAAGGTGTAGCTATGCGATGTCGAACTCCATATTTTCCTAATAATTTTTCAAAGATTTTGGAAATGAAATGAGATCCACCATCACTTATAACGAGTCTGGGTACACCGAACCTAGGAAAGATTATGTTCTTGAACAGCTTAATTACTACTCGGGTGTCATTTGTTGGAGAAGCTATAGCTTCGATCCATTTTGAGACATAATCCACAGCCACGAGTATATACTTGTTACCGGATGAAGATGGAAAGGGTCCTATAAAGTCTATCCCTCACACATCAAAGATTTCGACTTCTAAAATGCCTTTTTGTGGCATTTCGTCACGTCTAGATATATTACCGGTGCATTGACACCGGTCGCATTTTAAGATGGTGGCATGTACGTCTTTCCATAAATTAGGCCAATAGAGACCGGATTGTAAGATCTTCGCACAAGTTTTGGATGTACTCGCATGTCCTCCGTAAGGTGCAGAATGACAATGTTTTATAATGTTTTCAATCTCTTCTTCTGGCACACATCGGCGGAAAATTCCATCGGGACCTCTCTTGAAAAGTAAAGGTTCATCCCAATAATACTGTTTAAGATCATGGAAGAATTTCTTCTTCTGTTGGTAGGTAAGTTCAGGTGGTAAAACGCCTGCAGCGAGGTAATTTACGAAATCGGCATACCAAGGCACTGAGGAGACGACTAAGGTGGTTTCCATGAGTTTATCTGGTTCTGTGTCTTCCAAGTGGGCAATTAGTTTATCATACTGGAATTCATCATCGATCGGCACTTGTTCATGTTTAATATTTTCTAGTCTAGAGAGATGATCTGCTACCACGTTTTCGGTTCCTTTCTTATCTTTGATTTCTAAATCAAACTCTTGCAGTAGCAATATCCATCTCAGGAGCCTAGGTTTAGCGTCCTTTTTGGCTAGGAGATATCTAATAGTAGCGTGATCAGTGTATATGATTATTTTGGATCCTACTAAGTAGGAACGAAACTTGTCTAATGCGAAGATCACTGCTAAGAATTCTTTCTCGGTTGTAGCATAATTCATCTGCGCTTCGTCCAGGGTTCTTCTTGCATAATATATGACGTGGAGTCTTTTATCCTTTCGCTGTCCTAAAACAGCTCCTATGACATAGTCACTTGCATCACACATTATTTCAAAAGGTTCATTCCAATCTGGAGTTTGCATTATAGGCGCAAAAATTAATGCTTTCTTAAGTGTTTGAAATGCTTCTAAACATTTTTCGTCGAAGATAAATTCAGCGTCTTTCATTAATAGCTCAGTTAGGGGTTTAGTTATCTTATAGAAATCTTTAATGAATCGTCGATAAAAACCAGCGTGTCCCAAAAAGCTTCGGATTTCTCTAACAGTTTTTGGAGGTTGAAGGTTCTCAATAACTTCGATTTTAGCAGAATCGACTTCAATTCCTCTTTTGGATATAATGTGTCCTAAAACAATTCCTTCTTGTACCATAAAATAGCATTTCTCCCAATTAAGCACTAGATTAACCTTCACACAACGTTCTAATACCCTTTCTAAATTTTCTAAACATTCTTCAAAGCTTTGTCCACAGACGGAAAAATCGTCCATGAAGACTTCCATAATATTGTCCAGAAAATCACAAATATTGCCATCATACATCTTTGAAAAGTTGCAGGAGCATTGCATAAACCAAATGGCATTCTTCTATAAGCAAAGGTTCCAAAAGGGCATGTGAAAGTTATTTTCTCTTGGTCATTAGGATGAATAGGTATCTGAAAGAAACCTGAATAACCGTCCAAGAAACAGAAATGAGAGTGTGTAGCTAAACGTTCCAACATTTGATCAATAAATGGTAAAGGGAAATGATCTTTTCTGGTGGCTTTGTTAAGTTTACGATAATCGATGCACATCCTCCATCCAGATTCGACTCTTTTAGTTATGATTTCTCCTTTCTCATTTTCGACTACTGTGACACCTCCTTTCTTAGGTACAACATGCACAGGGCTAACCCATTTGCTATCAGATATAGGATATATGATTCCTACTTCTAACAACTTCATAACTTCCTTTTTCACAACCTCGCTCATAATCGGGTTTAGTCTCCTCTGGTGTTCTCTTGAAGTTTTACAATCTTCTTCTAGCAAAATGCGATGCATACAGATAGAGGGACTTATTCCTTTAAGATCAGTGATATTATATCCTAAGGCTGTTGGATATTTTCTCAGAGTTTGTAGAAGTTTTTCAGTTTCGGTTTCGCCAAGTTCTGCGTTAACTATCACTGGTCGTTCGAGTTCGGGATCTAGGAATTCATATCTTAGATTTTTAGGAAGTGTTTTGAGTTCTAGGGGTGGTTTCCTTAAACATTGTGTAGGATCTGGTGCTATAACTAAGCATTCACTTAGATTACTACTCAGATTTTCATCGAGATTGTCTTCATTTTCAAGCTCAGCTTCTTTTCTACATTCATCGATGATATCCATGAAGTAACAAGTATCTTCAATTGCAGGTGCTTTCAGGAATTGAGAGAGGATAAATTCGATTTTCTCTTCACCTACTTCAAAAGTAAGTTTTCCTCTTTTTACATCTATAATTGCACCGACTGTAGCTAAGAAAGGCCTTCCAAGAATGATTGGGGTAACTTCGTCCTCCCTTATGTCCATGATAATGAAATCGGTTGGTATATAGAATTGGCCAATGCGTACAGGAACATTCTCGAGAACTCCTGCAGGATATTTAATTGACCTATCTGCTAATTGAACGGACATTTTGGTTGGTCTGAGTTCTCCCATTTCAAGTTTCTTGCATATAGATAACGGCATCACACTTATACTGGCTCCAAGATCACATAAAGTTTATCTATGACAAATTTGCCAATTACACATGGAATAGAGAAACTCCCAGGGTCTTTGAGTTTAGGAGGCATTGTGTCTTGAATAATTGCACTACATTCAGCAGTAAGCATGACAGTTTCATTATCCTCTAGCTTTTTCTTATTGGATAGAATCTCTTTAAGGAATTTAGCGTAGGAGGGCATTTGAGTTATATCTTCGGTAAAAGGAATTGTAACATTAAGTTGTTTCAGAAGATCCACGAATTTCTTGAATTGACCCACATTCTTAGTTTTAGCTAACCTTTGAGGGTATGGGATACGAGGCTTATAAGGTGGTGGGGGTACATAAGTTTCATCTTTTTGCATGGTATCTTCATTATTATCTCTCTGATTTTCCTTTTCTTCTTTATCTTTAGTTTCAGATTGTTTATCATAATTTTGTTGCATAGCTGGGCTATTATTTCTGGGATCTACAGGTCCATCATACTCTGTTCCGCTTCTTAAGATAACATCATTTGCATGTCCCTTGGGATTAGGTTGAGGCTGTCCAAGAAATGAGCCAGCAGGAGCAGCAGAAGCCGCTTGTTGTTGAGCTACCTGAGAGATTTATGTTTCTAACATTTTATTATGTGTAGCTAAAGCATCAAGCTTGTTGGATAATTGCTTAATCTGCTCATTAATGTGTATATTCTGATTTTGAACATCCTTATTAGTCTGGGATTGAGTATTATTGGTTTGGGATTGAGTAGCGATGAAATGCTCTATCATGACTTCCAAATTAGACTTCCTAGGAGCATTAGACGTGTTAGGACCATTATTAGGATGATTTGGGATAGCCTTAGGGTAACCAGGTGGTGTAGCAAGAGCTTGTCCAGGTGCGTATAACGCGTTATTACTCTTGTATGAAAAGTTAGGATGATTCTTCCAGCCAGGGTTATATGTGTTGCTGTAAGGATTTCCCTGTACGTAATTCGCTTGTTCAACTGGAACTCCTGTTAAAAGTGGGCATTCTGGAGCAAGATGTGATTGGATACCACATAAGTCGCAAGTTTGAGCAATTGCAGCAACAGTAGCTGCGGGAGCGGTGGTAAGATTCTCGAGCTTTTGAGTGAGAGCTTCCACTTTAGAGTTGACTTGATCCAGACTATTCACTTCAACCATGGCACCTTTCGTTTGAGATTTCTCTACGCTAACTCTCTCCGTACCCCATTGGTAATGGTTTTGAGCCATGCTTTCGATAAGTTGTCTTGCTTCAGTATATGGTTTATTCATCAGTGTGCCACCAGCTGCGGTGTCTATAGTCAATCTCGTATTATACAAGAGACCATTGTAGAACGTGCGAATGATCAGCCATTCTTCTAAACCATGATGAGGACAAAGTCTAAGCATGTCCTTATAACGTTCCCAAGCTTCAAAGAGTGATTCATTGTCTTTTTGTCTGAAACCATTGATATTGGCTCTGAGCATAGCAGTTTTGCTTGGAGGAAAATATCTAGCCAAGAAGACTTTCTTCAACTCATCCCATGTGGTAATTGAGTTGGAAGGAAGAGATTGGAGCCATGCGCGAGCTCTGTCTCTGAGAGAAAAAGGAAATAGGCGCAATCGTATCGCCTCGGGGTTAACACCATTCGCTTTCACAGTGTCTGCGTACTGCACAAACACTGACAGATGAAGATTCGGGTCGTCAGTAGGAGCTCCAGAAAACTGGTTCTACTGAACGGCGGAAAGAAGCGAAGGTTTTAGCTCGAAATCGTTTCGAGCGATAGCAGGAGCAGCAATACTATTATGAGGCTCTGCTTGAGAAGGAACAGCGTAGTCCTTAAGAGGACGAGGAGCAGGAGCATCAGGATCAGCCATCTTCTTGAGTTCTTCAACGTCAGGAAGTTTGGTCGGAGGAAGGTTGTTGCGTTCTAAATACTCTTGAATTCGTCTCCTTAATCTAAGGTAACGCTCGATATCGTATATAGGTATATGCAAAGGCGCGCCTTGAGAGCGAGTATTTGGCATACACAGAGGGAAAAGAAATAGTTGCTATAGTCTATACTTCGTAATAAAATTACGATATCAACTTAAATAGTCCCCGGCAACGGCGCCAAAAACTTGATCGCGACTTTATCGTCTAAATTAATCGGGAGACTGCAAGTATACAGCCCTATCGCGTAGTTTTAAAAAATATCGAACCTAAGGGACTATAAATCGAACTAACGTAACCTAAACTACTGTTTAAAGCTATAGCTATCGAATAATTAATTAGGGGAATTTTTGGGTAATAAAACTTAGTTCTAATTGAAATAATAATAATGCGAATATCAGTATGTACTTCGTTAACATTTAAAGATTCCGGCTTTCCACTGGCTTATTTTCAAAAATGGTAATAATATCTTTTTCAGCAAAAAGTATTTATTCAAAAATCTATTCTCAAACTTTCGCTCTATTGAAGTAGATTATAATTTTAAACTCTGATGTATGCTTTCGCTATCCCATTGATTTTAAAATTACTTTTTGAAAATAAATAAAGTTTAATTGGTTTTAAAACGCTGTCGCAGTCTTTAAAAACAATACCTAGTATCTACTATCTGATTCTAAACCTCAAATTGTCGCTCTATTGGTTTCTAATCTTAGTCGGTTTATTAACCTCAAACTTTCGCTCTGTTGGTTTCTAAACCTTTTTAACAAAATAAACTAGATAACTAAATCAGAAAAAGTGTTTATTTTATAAAATATAATCAAGCATGTTTATTCCGGATCCATTCAAATTAACTCGTTACATACCGATATTTAAATGATTTAGCTAGACATACTCATAAAAACAGACATGGATACATTAAAGGAATTAACATTCATAAATAAATCCATGGATAAATAAATATCTCATGCAAATAATTAATTAAAGCGATGTAAATAAGGAACCTGAATTAAATAAATGCTGGAAACAATCCTTGAAGCTTGAATCAATCCGTACAGAATCCCGGTTCTTCAACGGAAATTAATTCTAAGTATTCGAGAAGGAAAAGAAGCTGGCTGGAAAAATAACTACTAGGAATTGAATTACAATGGAAACTAGTAAATGCGATGAAAGTAAAAATTCTGAAAACTGGAAAAATTCTAAGCAAAAACGGTCCCAATTTTCATTTCCTAATGTCTTCTTATAGTCGTCGAACGTAACCACCTCTTGAGATCTTTTTGTGTCCCACTTATCCTTTAATTTCTCGTTTTTACTTGCCCACGTTGAGACGGGCGCCTCAATTGACTTGTTCTCCATTGACCACGTTGAGACGGGCGCCTCCCACTAAGGGGAAAGTCCGAGGCGGGCGCCTCAATTGTAGGAGAAGAGTTGAGACGTGCGTCTCACTCTTGCATGCGCTTTTAGGGTTTTCTTGCTTGCGTGGGTTTGAATTCGTTTGGGCCCGTTTGGAGATAATAGACCCTTTTTGATCCATCATTATTGCTTTACACACCCCTTTTCTTCATTTCTTACACACTTAGTCCAATAACTCTCTGAATTTCTTCACTTTGCTCAATTTGTCTAATTAAAATAAAATACCTGAAACAATAAAAATACCGGCGTAATATGGAAATAAAATGAAATAATTAAATAAAAATACTAACATTACCTATGAAAATTAAATCAAATATACTATATAAATTTGCGTTATCAAACTCCCCTATACTTAAACCGTTGCTTGTCCTCAAGCAAAAGTAAAAAGGTGAAAATCACTGACGCGCAGTTAAACACAGATATAAGAACATACATCACTTCGTACCAGGTTGCAAGTTGAATTTTTTTGTTAGAGAATTTAAGTCGAACTTAAACACCAAAGTTACCGTAGGAACACTGGATAACCCCATTTAAGCAGACCAATTTAAGTCATGTCATTATAGCTTAACCTAATACTATGTTTTATTTCACCCGTTTTCATTCTAGTGCAATCACATTAAGCCCTTTACCTTACACGCACATAGTGGAGTAACTGGTTAGTGAATTTGATCTTAGTAAGCCAGCTAGGAGTTCTGGTAATTTAATCATATGGTACTCCCTTTTTCCAATTAAAAATTGCGGGGGATCGAACCGTAATTCGCCCTACCAAGTTCAGCACCAGGGACCACTGAACCAATTTATAATGGATTATTATGCATTTAAATTTATAGTTTCTGCAACTGTTGGATTAAATGATCTGGTAAGGATCATCTAACTTAATAAGTGCATCTTCAGATAAAAGCAATTTCTTAAGAATATTTGATCAATCGCTTATATTCATCAGCTCCCCACGTAGTTTGTGTTTATGGCGGTGCCGACTGCTTAATAAACTACTCGGGGCTAGTCTAAAACTAAGTTTTAAAGGTTTTGGTATAATAAGTACTTAAATCGATCCAACATCTCGGGGGTTTTGAAGTGTTAAGACGATAGCAATTTTGCTAAGTTGCTCGAATTCTTGTTTATAATAGGCAACCTTAATACTAGTTGAATAATGATTTATAAATGCGTGTTAAAATTGTTTTATTTAATTCGTTATGGCTCAAGAAATAGGGGGAATTCGAGTAAGCACAAATTTTTGCATAAGAGATTAAAATTTGCATAAATAAGTATTTTATTGAGTTGAAATTTTGCAATACAAGAAAAGAAATAAAAGGAAAAATACTACAAAGAGAGCAAGGGAAATGGAAATGAACAAGGAAACGATCTGACTCCCCTATACTTAAAAGGAGAAATGTCCTCAATGCGATAAAAAACAAAGGAGAATCAGATGAAAAGAGAAAGGCGATCACGCGTTGCTTTGAGAATCATGATTTCTTGTTCTACGCCCTCTAGTACGAGGTCTTCGTCGTACGTCAGAATTAGAGTCATTAAGATGAAGTGCGTCTGCTATGCGAGCTTGCAAAGATTCGATTTTACGATCATGGCGAAAGGCATATTGTTGTTGTTCGCGTCGCATCTATTGTTGATCACGTTGTACTTCTTGTACGAGACGTAAAGTCTCAGCTTGATTTTGTTGCATGGCATGGAACAACTGATCTTGACGAAGCATATGAGCCTGCATGGCTGCAAAATTTGCAGCGGGATTATCTGGTTGTTGGGCGGCAGGTGCATCAAGAGCATAACGCCAATTTGCGCGGACTCGGACGTCGATACGATTCGGACAAGGCAACACAAAATCAGGAATTGGACGACGATTTATCACCAATGTAAACCGGCCATCATGTCTTGGAGAGATTATGTGGGAATCTCGGCAATAGATGACATCGAGAAGAGTGGCTGGCATCATGTATGGTAACAAAGAAAGTAGCTCGGCGGAAAGGCCTAAAGCAAATGCTAAAGATGTGATGATGCCTCCAAAAACAAAGGGATTAGTACCTGCCGCGTTCACGCATGTGTGGATGTGACTGAGCATGAAAGGAGCGACGTTGACAGCCTGAATAAATATCTCATGGCTAAATAAATATCTCATGCAAATAATTAGTTAAAGCGATGTAAATAAGGAACCTGAATTAAATAAATGCTGGAAACAATCCTTGAAGCTTGAATCAATCCGTACAGAATCCCGGTTCTTCAACGGAAATTAATTCTAAGTATTCGAGAAGGAAAAGAAGCTGGCTGGAAAAATAACTACTAGGAATTGAATTACAATGGAAACTAGTAAATGCGATGAAAGTAAAAATTCTGAAAACTGGAAAAATTCTAAACAAAAACGGTCCCAATTTTCATTTCCTAATGTCTTCTTATAGTCGTCGAACGTAACCACCTCTTGAGATCTTTTTGTGTCCCACTTATCCTTTAATTTCTCGTTTTTACTTGCCCACGTTGAGACGGGCGCCTCAATTGACTTGTTCTCCATTGACCACGTTGAGACGGGCGCCTACCACTAAGGGGAAAGTCCGAGGCGGGCGCCTCAATTGTAGGAGAAGAGTTGACACGTGCGTCTCACTCTTGCATGCGCTTTTAGGGTTTTCTTGCTTGCGTGGGTTTGAATTCGTTTGGGCCCGTTTGGAGATAATAGACCCTTTTTGATCCATCATTATTGCTTTGCACACCCCTTTTCTTCATTTCTTGCACACTTAGTCCAATAACTCTCTGAATTTCTTCACTTTGCTCAATTTGTCTAATTAAAATAAAATACCTGAAACAATAAAAATACCGGCGTAATATGGAAATAAAATGAAATAATTAAATAAAAATACTAACATTACCTATGAAAATTAAATCAAATATACTATATAAATTTGCGTTATCACTACATTATTTTCAAACTGATCGGTTGTAGTCTCTTGAGGGACATGAGCTTTCTTCAGAAATTTTATCAATGCTTAAGTATGCGCATCAGAGCAAAGTAAAAAAGATGGCATAGAAATATTAGAGGGGGTTTTCCCCAACTTCTCTACTATCTTATAATCACTTTTCCTTGTAATCTTCAAAATCTCTTCCATTTCTTTGGTAGAGGGTTCCTCGATGGTAATGTCTTTGGAAGGCGCCTCCATCCTGGAAGGCTCAATCATCTTTTCTTTTCCCCTAGCATTAGTACTAGGTTTGTCAACAGTAATGCGAACAGGTGTAGTTTTGGTGGTTGGAGGTGAAATATCAAGAGAGAAAATTCTCCCTGTTATAGTCACCTTGCTAGACCTAGTAATGTTGGTAATATCAGCAGTCTTTACTTCATAAATCCAGGAGTCTTGTCTAATACGATGGTAGTACACTTCACCGCCATAATTCCAAGGTACCGCCTTATCGGAAGAATAAGGGACTGACCTTAGTGTGGTAATTATTAAATGACCTATCTTCGATTCATTAGAAATCCTAATGGGACCTTTTGAGGTGATCCTAATAGGTTTGTTGGAGATAGTGATGATGGATATGTCTTCAACTTCTTGAGGTACAACTTCAGTAAAAGTTTTTACGGATGAAGTTCTTTCAAATAAAATCTCATGGTTATCCATTAGGTGTTGGACACCTTTCTTCAGCCATTGATTTGCACAGCACAGCGACAACAATCTTCAAGGCAGCCAGGGAAAACCCCATCTTTCAACAAATTGTTTTTAACAGTCTTTAGTGGAGTGGTTAACTCATTAATAGAAGAAACAAAAGTAGTATCTTCAATAGCGTTAACACCTTTGCCATGGTTTGGCATAGGTGGGGTGATTACATTCGGAGTTGGAGGAGGATCAAATTCAATGGTCTTGTTATCAATGAGGTCTTGGATCTTATTCTTGAAATACCAACAATCATTTGTGTCGTGTCTGGGGCTATTCGAGTGGTAAGCATATTTGGCGTTGGGGTTGTATTTTGGAGAATCAGTGTTAGGGTTGGAAGGAGGATCTCGCAAGGTCACCAAGTCAGCTTCTAAAAGGTGTTGCAGAGCTTGAGATAATTTCTTATTTATTTTAGTAAATTATCTTCTTTGAACATCCGGTCTTTTTTGATTATTTTATTGACGAGGTCGTTGAGTTGGAATTGGATTGGAAATTAATACAACCCCTACAGAATGGTGATGGTCATCCCTAGCACGGCTTCTTGACCCATATACATCATTAGTCTCTTTTTTGCCAATAAACGACTTCTTCATAGTATTTGATGTAGTAGTAGAGGCCATGGGTATCTTTCCACTTTTAATCCTGCTTTCAACCCTCTCACCAGTTAAGATTAATTCAGTGAATCCGGATGATGAACTTCCAATTAGTAAGTTGAAAAATGGTCCAATCAATGTTCCCATAAACATGTCTACCAACTCCCTATCAGTCAAAGATGGTTGCACCCTACCAGCCAAATCTCTCCATTTTTAGCGTATTCTTTTAAGCCCTCGTTGGAACCCATGGTTATTCCTTGAAATTGCACTCTAGTTGGCCCAAGATCAGCGTTATATTGATATTGGCGGTAAAAAGCAGTGGCCAAATCTTCCCAAGCATGGATGTTAGTTCCTTCCAACTAGTAAAACCACTACAACTGAGTCCCAGACAGACTTTCTTGAAAAAAGTGCACCCATAGTTTCTTATTAGTGGTATGCGGCTGAATTTTGCGGATGTAATATCTTAGGTGAAGCTTTGGGCATGAGATGCCATCCTACTTGGCAAAAGAAGGAATCTTGAATTTGTGGGGAATGACTACCCCAAGAACCAAACCCAAGTCACCAAAGTCCAAGCCAGACATAACTTGGATTTCTACAACCTTCAATTTGTCTTCTAATTGCTTATACTTGTCTTAAGCCGGTGGATGTTTTTCGTCAAAATAGTCCTCATCCTCAGAGGTTGGATTGTTACCACCCTTAGCACAGGTGCTCCTTGCATCTTCATCATGATTCTCATCCTCCTCGGAGGAGTCTTCTACTAATTGAACTTGTTGAATGGGGCCCTTGAACCTCTTCCCCATGTTGATCAAATCCTTCTTCTTGGTCTTCTTATTTGTAACCAGAAGTGACATCATTTCTTGCTGCCCTTTAGCCAAGTTGAGCAAGGTTTCTTGAAATTGAGAATTTTGTGTCTTCAAGTCTTTCACAGTCTGCTCGAGATCCATCTTACTGAAATAAACAGTAGAAAGATGAGGAAACTTGTGTCAGAAAACCTGCTTATGTTATGATGCATGTAATGTGAATGGAAATATTTTCAAGGACCTTTAAGATTTAAATTTGTTTAAATAAAGAAGGAACAAACATTAATTGTGTTAATAAGTTCAAACGGTTACAAAAAATTTCTCTTGGGCTTACAATAGAAGAAGAAAAAAATACAAAATAAACTCCTAAAACAAAAAGGACTCAAGCATCCCATGAGCGCGTCCTCTTTGGTGTAATGTAGGCATTCAAACTTTGCTCTTCATGATGCTGTCTCGTGAGCTCTAAAGCATTCTTATCGCTTGTGTAGAATTGGGCTTCGAAGGTGTCTCGCTCCCCCTTGAGTTGAATTCATGACCTTTGAAATTCCTCGATAGTGGTAGGAATGTCAGGATGAAGAATGGTGTAGGGAACATCTCCTTCGGCAATAGGCTCCATGATGATAGGTAGAATGGCCTCATATGGCATCATGAGATTTTGGGAGCGAGCTCGCACCCATTTGAGATAAGGCTCCAATGGAATGAAGTTCTTATGCCCCAACTTCTTTCTATCAACTTTGTTCACCATGCCCAAAGCTCGTACAAATCTTTGACGATAACCTTGGACATCATTCTCATAGTCAAATATAATTCCCTTGACAAGCACGTCATGAGGGCCATCCCTCCGAGCATACCCAAACTGTCATAGATCCAAGCAAGGATTATAAGTGATACCTCCCCTACTTCCAAGGAGAGGGACATTAGGGAATTCCATACAACTTTCAAGAATGATAACATCCTCCAAAGATCGAGAACACCAATGTACATTCGAATGCGAGAGTGACATCAACCCACTAGACCATCTCATGCCTTGCTCATTCTTCAAAATAGACCGAGGAATGTGCGAAATAAACCACCTAGCCAACAAAGGAGTGCAACGCATAAGAATTCCCCTTCTCTTCATGGTGCAAGTGTGAAGAGAGTGCAAAATGTCTCCAAGTAAGGTAGGAACCGAGTTACGAGATAGAAAAATGTTGACCGCATTCATATCTATGAGTTGGTCTGAGTTAGGAAATAGTATTATCCCATAGATTATAAGAGCCAAAACCTCTTCAAAAGCTTGCAAATCCAGAGCATCCCAAAAGAGTTGAGCCTTCTAAAACAGAAACTTGGCTAGAAAACCCTTAACACCACTTCTTGTTTCCCAATTTGCCACAACGTCGGACCGTTACAAATGTAAAGCTCGAGCAACCTCCTTATGTCTTGGGTCTTTATCAATACAGGTTGTAATACCCAAAATTTGTCCTACCATTTTACTTTTATCTGGTTTATGCATTGTCGCACTTTTCTCATGTACATAACTCCATTAAGTCATTTAACATTGCATACATTCGCTAACAACATAACTTCGCAAGGGGTCGAGAACCTTCAGGAATTAGGGTTTCAATATCGGTCTTTAGTAGAGTTTTATTTGAGCTAGGGTTTGGGTCTTCTTCACTATTTCGAGCCTTATCATCCATCTCTAAGAGTTCTTTAAGCCAGTTATATTGTGGGCCCTACAAGTCAAGATATCTTTGAAGATTGAAGTGCAAAAGATTTGAGTTATGACACAAAGATGTTATTGTGGAATCATATGGTGATCAAGATGTTGTTGTTAGTTGTTTCTTCTAGTACAATTCATTCAATTGGATTTCATTCAGGAGACTCTACATTATGTATGGGAATTCATAAGGACCATGGTTTGAGAAGCAGTATCTGTGTTGCAATCACCACTTGGATTGGGGTTCTTTTCAGTGCGCTTATGTTATCAAGTATATGTGTTGCAATCACCACTTGGATTGGGGTTCTTTTCAGTGCGCTTATGTTATCAAGTGAATTCAGTTCTGTTTAGCCATAACTATCATATGGTTTGGTTCAACGTATTAAGGTCTTGCTTGGTTCCTATCATCATTTGAAGTTTGGTTCGATTGAGTTTATTATCGCTAATTCAGGGATTGTTTCATTACTTGGGCCATAAGTCTTCTTAATCAATGTTATTGGACTTTCATCCATGGGTTCGTTAAAATTTGTAAGATAAAGAACATGGTTCATTTCTTGTGAAGAATTATGAGAAAGGTTTTGGAGGTTCGAGTCCATGAAATAATAGGAAAAAGAAAAGGATTCAAGCTTATGTGAAAGAAAATGTCATTTACATGTTTTAAAATCCAATACATAATCAAGAGCATCAATTATGAATGCCAAGTATCCATTGCAAATATGTTACATTGGAGATTATACAAAGTTTGACCTATTAATTCAAATAGTTGGCCAAAATCAACCCACCATCCCAAGACATGGTTGTTCGTCAGTTATTATCTTCAATTGATTTGCAGAAGACCATGATGATTTCAAAGACCCAAATTAATTTGCGGTTTGCACGGCACATATGACCTGTCACAACATCCTTTGTCCCATCCACCAGACTAAATACTACATTGATGTACCCATCTTGCACGTCACCACATTATCATCCCTGCATACAAGAACTCCAGATTGAATTAGAAAACCAAAAAATAACATCCAACTAATTTTTAACTGACCAATGAAAAAACCACCCTGCATAATAAAAAGCCGGCAGAACGGCCAATACAAAAATACCTAATCAGAATTTCCAAACAACCTCTAATTGTCCCCGATTGCACAACAAAATCGACAACTAACTCTCAACCATTTTTCTACAAAAACAGATTTTCTCCAACAAAGAGCCTAACTGCAATAACCAACTTCCCTAACTGCTAACCAAAAACAGAATTCCCGAACCTCTTGTAACTAACTTGCTCTCCAACAGAAAATAGTTTATAGCCACCCCCAATAGTATCCATCAGAGGATATAACCAGAAATCCCAACAAACTGCAAAAAAAAACGATTGATAATAGAAAAGAGGGGGGTTCATGATTGATAACAAAAATGATATATAGAGAACTCACCAGAAGATTATCTCAGAAATCACTTTTTCAGCTCTCTCTCTCTTCCATCCTAAACCTCCACCCTCATTCTCTGATCTCTCTGCTTTATCTCCATAAACAAACCTTCGCGAATCTCTGCAAACTCTGAAACTGCATCACCATCATCTTCCATCATCATCTTCATCAATTCTGTATAACCGTGCTACATTCACCACATCTCAAGGCTTCAATAACTTGCAATCGTCAACCTTCAATCAACAACTTCTGCATCTTCGTTGAATCTTCATCATAATCGCTACAACAATCACAATAGTTCAGAAATCAATCAAGAATAGAAGAAAAGGAATATTGATCCACATGAAGAGGAATCACAAAGAATTACCTGAATATTTCTGAATTTCTACATCTATTCATTGTCTTCAAAATTGCGTCAGACAGTCTCCGATCGGCAGGCTATCTGAAGATTGATACTATCTTTTACTAGTTTTGGCCAACTAGCGTTTGATCGCAGTTGTTTCTTCCTCGAATTATCATCGTCATTGGATCGAGAATCCCTAAGTTGTAGTTCTGATCGAAGCATCAATTGAAGCCTTTGCACTTGTTTAATGATTGACTCAAATAGAGACAGAGGCTTGAGGATAGAATGTGCAAATCCCGGAGCACCACAGAGATAAGAGATTGAGAGAGGTTGAATCGGAGTCAATGAGACAGAGACGCGAATGATTGAGGCGGGGAGAGGTCGAGTTCTCCACCGTTTGAGGGACGACAATGGGTAGAGGCTTGATTTTGTGGCTGTTTGAAGAGGAGAATCGTTCCGCTGTGAGAGGTTAGAAGAGGAAGGTCGTGTTTACGGGTGAAGTTCAACCAAGACAACTTGAACCCTAATAACACAAAGGGAAAAACGCATCCGTTTATGGTCCCTTTTGATTTTATTTCATTATTTTATTATTTTCTTTTTTTAGTTAATCATAATATTGGGCTGAAGCTGAAATTGGTATGCGCTGGGGTGTTTGTGTGTTAATGGATCGAGCTATATGCACAACGGGCCCAACATCATCTTTTTGGTGATTTAGTTTCTTGTGAATAAAAATTGGGTTATGGACTAATTCCATGGGCCTAACACCCAGAATGAATTGCTGGATTGCACCACTATCTGTAGAATTGCACCCCTGGGTTTATCCTATTTGCAATTCCTTTGAATAATTTTGTTAATTATTTAGATTTTTGTTAACTTTTCCTATGACAAACTTTTACAATCAATAACATTTGTTAGATCTCTTTAATTGATTTTAGGATTAAATTCTTTAGTTTTTTTTATAGAATTTTCCTTACATAAAAAACTAATAAAAACACTTCTTTTTCTTTTTAGTCATCATCCGTATTTTCATGCAGCTTTGAAATATTATTTTTGACGCGTTTGTTCATTGTGCAAAGAACTTCTGATTATGCATTGCATTTGTAACACACGTTTGCCTTTATCTTAGTTGGATATTGTTTCTGACTCTGTTTGTTTCTTGGTGAAGCTTGCTCGACTCGTACTCCTTGCTTTTTCAGTGCTTTCGTCTGCTCTTGATGACTTGCTCACTTTGGTAGCCTCCGCTACTACTCTTGTACTTCTTTTCACTTTATTGCATTTCATTATCGCTTTCTAGAAATCATGAGAAGTAAGGCTTTACTGCAATTCATGCACGTAAACATCAGGTAGAATTCCTTTGAAATTCTAACTTTAGGTCTAACAATGCATGATAAAATTAGGTTTAGAAATAGGCTAGTCCCCCTGTGACTTTTCTTTCCCTTTTTGCATATGCGCCTAAAATTAAAACTTCTTTTTCTTTCAAAATTTGAAACACTTTAAAGCTACTGATGAGAATCATGCCTTTGCTTAGTATGGGAAATGATAAGCGGGTCTCTTCTCGATCTTATTGTTCTTCATATCGAGTCTAGGTGTGGTTCAATTCTCAAAGACTCCTTTCATGGCTAAGTAGAAAGGTGGCTAATATCTCTCTCTTGAGGTTAACTAGTCATTATCTGCAACAAAAATATAAACCAACTCAAACCATTTTGTGCGCTCGAGCACCTTTCTCTAAAACCCTTTTCAGATAAGGACATGATTAATTTACGTCTGTGCCAACGCATAAGTCTCCAAAGGTCGAGCTACAGAAGAAGGCGGAATTAACTTCGTCCATAAAAAAGCACAAACAAACAAAAACATATGAGATGAACTACGGTAGCTCTGATTCCTCAAAACGGATACGTAGGCATTGGGGTAGGGCCCAAGCGAGCAAAATTTTATTTTCCCTATATTCTCTTCTCCTTCTTTTGCATGCATTCTCCCTTCAGTAGTATAGTAGACAATAAGCATAGATTAAACACACCCATAAGATAGATAACAAGAGTGGATACCGTAGAGTACTACGGGCGTGTGGGGTGCTAATACCTTCCCCTCGCGTAACAGACTCCCTTACCCGATCTCTCGGTTGCAAGACCGTGACTTATCCCTTCTCAGGTTTTTTTCGATGTTTACCTTTCTCTACATGTGGGATAAAATACGTTCGATGGTAACTTCATTGTTTGATGATTTTCAGCCGGTTGTTTCAGCTGGCGACTTCACTGGGGAAACCTATACAATAGCTTTCCCCTTTTCATCAGAGGAATTGCTTACTTCTCCCTCTTTTTTCTTGACGAAACCGCTAGAGTACGGTTTCTTCCCACCACTTAAGTTGTTGTTACCATTTGCGCTAGGTGCACCTGAAATAGTCCCTACTTTAATACACATTTCAACCCGTTCCCCGATGATGACCATATCCGAAAACGAGTCAGAAGTACTACTGAGCATATGTTGCAAATATGGGCCTCGGAGGGTACTCATGAACAAATCCACTAGTTCCCAATCTAGGAGAGGAGGTTGAACTCTTGCGGCCAAACTGCGCCATCTCTTGGTATACTCTTTGAAAGACTCACCAGCCTTTTGAGACATACCCTGCAGCTGCGCACGACTAAGTGCCATGGTGGTGTTGTAGTGATAATGTTTTAAGAAAGCATCAACAAGCTCACTCCAGTTACTAACATGAGTTTGCTCCAACTGCATGTACCACTCTAGTGGAGCTTCAGCAAGACTGTCCTGAAAGAAATGCATGAGCAATGGTTCATTGCTAGCATAAGCATCCATCTTTCTACAGTAAGATTTGAGATGAGTCTCTGGGCATGTAACTCCCTTATACTTGTCGAAATCAGGTACCTTAAAATTTGGCAAAATCACAACCCCTGGAACCAAACACGTAGTAGCAGCACTGAATCTCGGTTTCTTAGAAGTCTCCATAGCCTTTAAGCGTTCTTCCAGAGCCTTGTACATCTTAGCAGTTTCAGATAGATCAGCCGTAGAATCCTTTGGAAGGTCATCGAGATCAATGACATTTGACTTCCCGGATGAAGATGTTATGAAGCTTGATGATTATGATGGGGTCGATCCGGAAGAGCGATGGACTCTTACGTTTGATGGCGCCTCGAACACTGCAGGCCATGGCATTGGGGAAGTACTGACTTCTCCACATAATACTCATACACCATTTACGGCCCAATTATGTTTCGATTGTACAAATAATGTGGCAGAATATGAGGCATGTGTAATGGGTCTAGAAGCAGCTATCGACCTTAAAATCAAGATCCTGGAAGTCTTTGGAGACTCTGCTTTGGTCATACATCAGGTACGAGGTGATTGGGAGACGAAACACCCCATTTTGATTCCATACAAAGATTACATCTTAAAGTTAATACCCGCTTTTGAGGAAATCACCTTCGAACATATTCCCAGAGACGAGAATCAGTTGGCTGATGCTTTAGCCACACTACCATCCATGTTTTCAGTGAGATTTCCAAACCAGACGCTTAATATACACATCCTCAGGTACAAAGAGCCGGCACATGTCTTTCCTGCCCATTGTGTCTTAACCGAAGATATGACTGATGAGAAGCCGTGGTATTACGATATTAAACGGTACCTCGAAAAGCAAGAGTACCCCGAAAATGCTACAATTTGTGATAAGCGTACGCTTAGAAGATTAGCGTCCAAGTTCCTATTATCAGGAGACGTCCTGTATAAGAGAAATTATGACTCAGTTCTGCTCAGATGCGTGGATAGACACGAATCAGAGTCGATCATAAAGGAAATCCATGAGGGTTCTTTCGAAACTCATTCGGGCGGGCATTCTATGGAAAAGAAAATCCTACGAGCAGGATACTTCTGGACGACGATGGAGAGCGACTGTTGTGTGTATGCGAAATCGTGCCACAAATGCCAAGTATATGCAGACAGAATTCATGTTCCTCCAAGTCCTCTGAATGTTATGACCTCCCCGTGGCCATTTGCGATGTGGGGAATTAATATGATGGGAAGGATTGAACCAAGTGCTTCGAATGGTCATAGATTCATCCTAGTGGCTATCGACTATTTCACCAAATGCGTAGAAGCAACTTCTTACAAGAATGTAACCAAATAGGTCGTTACCAATTTCATCAGGAAAGAAATCATATGTTGTTACGGAGTCCCTCATAGAATCATCACTGATAATGGTTCTAATCTTAACAACAACATGATGAAGGAATTGTGTGAAGAATTCAAGATTGAACATCATAATTCATCACCGTATTGACCAAAAATGAATGGTGCAGTCGAAGCTGCTAACAAGAACATAAAGAAGATCATCCAGAAGATGGTCAGAACGTACAAAGATTGGCATGAAATGTTGCCTTTTGCTCAACATGGCTACAGAACATCTGTGCACACTTCAACAGGGGCAACTCCATTTTCGCTTGTCTATGGCACTGATGTCGTGCTTCCTGTCAAAGTAGAAATTCCTTCGTTGAGGGTTCTGATTGAGACCAAGCTTGATGAGGCAGAATGGGTTCAGACAAGGTTTGACCAACTCAATCTGATTGATGAAAAGCGGCTGGCGGCCATCTGTCATGGCCAGTTGTACCAACAGAGGATGAAAAGAGCATTCGACAAAAGATTCGTCCTCAAAAGTTTTCTCCTGGTGATCTGGTCCTAAGAAGGGTCATCATACAAAGCCATTCCGACCCAAGGGGAAAATGGACCCCCAATTACGAGGGACCATACATCATGAAGAGAGCTTTTTCAGGAGGTGCCTTAATCCTGACAGACATGGATGGGGAAGACGTTCCGCTCCCATTCAATTTAGACTTAGTCAAAAAATTCTACGCATAAAGAGACCCGCTAGGTCTAAAACCCGAAAGGGCGACTTAGGCAAAAAATGGGCATCCCGGTGGACACGAAAGTCCAGGAAAAAGTTAGGGATAAAATGAAAAAAGATAACAACCCGCTAAGTTGAAAACCCGGAAGGGCGACTTAGGAAAAAATGGGTATCCCGTTGGGTCGAAAACCCGAAAGGGCGATCCAAGCAAAATTTAGGGATTTTAAGCGAGAGACTGTAGTCTGAATGTTCTTCACGAGTGACTCGTGCACATCTATAGCACCTTGGCAGCGAATTGACCGGTCCAACTACTACTCTTTAGAGGCAAGGCATTGCGACTACTTAGGATATGAGAATTGTAGCAATACCGGTTTTAATGGAAATTCGAGCATCTCTCGTTGCCATTTATGCCTGTTGTATTTTTTTCGTTTCTGTTTCGCAGCTACCTCATATAGGAGTTGCTTCCTTGTACGAATTCCTATTCACAGGCCAATCAATAAAATATGTTTTCATCAAAGTTGTCTCTTATTATCATGAAATTTTTTTGTATGCAGAATATGTTTTATTTGTTAATTAAACATGGCATTAGAAACATGGGGAATAAAAATTCTCAAGCCAAGATAAAACTTGACTTTACGTCAATGTATAACCATGTGGGGATGTCATATGCACTCCAAATGTTGTTTTTCCTTGTAGGTAGCAATTTGTAACGGTCACCCTGACCTAGCCAGCACACGAAGCTGCCTTCATCTGCTACAGACAACTTCAAGTCTGATTCCTTAAGTGAATTCAGAAAGTCCGGAATCATCTTTTGACTCAGCACGCGCAAGTGCATCCCCAGTGGGGTTAATCAAGAATATCCCCAAAGGAGCTAAACTGGGGCATTTGCAGAGCTAAACCGGGGCATTCGCAAAGCTAAATTGGGGCATTCGCAAAGCTGAACCGGGGCATTCATAGGTGTCCATGCCCATCTCTTATCCCCAAGTGATTCAAGAGACAATTCCCCAGTGTGTGTAAACTTAGGGTAGGTATTTGGAGAAATTCACATGGTGTTCAGTATCCTTTCTTCGGCATATTCAGTTCTATCATCCTCTCGACGGTTCAGGATGTATGGAGGTCTGGTCAGATTATCTCTTCCCCAAACGGTGCGATTCAGAATCCAGCAGCGTACCTGAAGACTCGCTTCGTCAGCAATTCAATCTTTAGCAAAGTCATCAATGATCTTTGGTATCAGGGGCTCCCCAGGGCAAATTTTTATCAGTATCCCCAACAACCTTTGATACTGCAGGCTTCCAAAGTCAATATATATTCACATCCCCAGTGATGAGCAATGGTTCCCAACAAGCCTTCTCTTATCCCCATGAAGGTTATTTCTTCGCACTGCATATAGTTATCACTGCATAACATTACATCCTCAAAAGCACATAGCCGATCCATCAGAATGGATCTTTGCGGCAAAAGAAATTCGAACGTGCATACGAAGCATAAGCCAGATCAGGTACCTTACACGAAAGATCTGAATCATTCAAGGACAACAATACGTCCCTACAAGAGAATATTGTTCCCAAAACCCCCAGTCGGCGACCCTCACTTTCACAATGCCCAGCTAACAATGTCAGTACCTTGTACCCTGAATTTCTAATAAAATCAATACACTTTGTAATTCTAAACCCAATATTCGTCTGGTGGCCAGTCCCCATCAGACGAATAATTCAGTCTTCCAATACTCGTCTGTGTCAATTCCAACACTCGTCTGTGTCAGTTCTTCAAACACTCATTTGTGTTAAATCTTTTGATACTCGTTTGTATCTTTCTTCGGTACTCGTCTGTATTGATTCCAACACTCGTCTGTGTTTAACCTTTTGACACCCGTCTGTATCTTCTTTCAATACTCGTCCGTATTGATTCAAACACTCGTCCGTGTTATACCTTCCTTGTATTGGCATCACGCTACATTACAAGTTTGTCTCTTGTATTAGCATCACGGTATGTTACAAGTTCGATCTCTTGTATTGGCATCACGCTACGTTACAAGTCCAATCTCTTCCTTGTATTGGCATCACGACATGTTACAAGTCTTCTCTGTCCTTGTGTTTGCATCATGCTACCTCCCTTTTAATCATCGTGTCCTGATCGATGTATTCTTGTAAGCCGTCGTGTCCTGATCGATATCTCTCTTCAAACCATCGTGTCCTGATCGATGTCTTCCTTTTTGTTATCGTGTCGTGACCAATACCGCCACCTTCTTCGAACCTGAGATCGCCCGTAGGATAGGTTCTTCCTCAGATCATCTTAGAACCTGAGATCGCCCGTAGGCTAGGTTCTTCCTCAAATCATCTTAGAACCTGAGATCGCCCATAGGCTAGGTTATTCCCATAGATCATCGTTGAACCTGAGATCGCCCGTAGGCTAGGTTCTTCCCATAGATCATCTCCGAACCTGAGATCACCTGTAGGCTAGGTTCTTCCTCAGATTATATTAGAACCTGAAATCGTCTGTAGGCTAGGTTCTTCCTTAGATCATCTTCGAACCAGAGATCGCCCGTAGGCTAGGTTCTTCCTCAGATCATCTTAAAACCTGAGGTTGCCCATAGGCTAGGTTCTTACCATAGATCATCGTCGAACCTGAGATCGCCCGTAGGCTAGGTTCTTCCCATAGATCATCATCGAACCTGAGATCACCCGTAGGCTAGGTTCTTCCTCAGATTATCTTAGAAACTGAAATCACCTGTAGGCTAGGTTCTTCCTTAGATCATCGTCGAACCTGAGATCACCCGTAGGCTAGGTTCTTCCTCATATTATCTTATAACCTAAAATCGCCTGTAGGCTAGGTTCTTCCTTAGATCATCTTCGAACCTAAGATCTCCCCTAGGCTAGGTTCTTCCTTAGAGCATCTTAGAACCTGAGATCGCCCGTAGGCTAGGTTCTTCCCATAGACCATCGTCGAACCTGAGATCGCCTGTAGGCTAGGTTCTTCCTCAGATCATCATCGAACCTGAGATCGCCCGTAGGCTAGGTTCTTCCTCAGATCATCTTAGAACCTGAGATCGCCCATAGGCTAGGTTCTTCCCATAGATCATCGTCGAACCTGAGATTGCTTGTAGGCTAGGTTCTTCCTTAGATTATCTTAGAACCTGAAATCGCCCGTAGGCTAGGTTCTTCCTTAGATCATCTTTGAAACTGAGATCGCCCGTAGGCTAGGTTCTTCCTCAGATCATCTTAGAACCTGAGATCTCCCATAGGCTAGGTTATTCCCATAGATCATCGTCAAACCTGAGATCTCCCGTAGGCTAGGTTCTTCCCATAGATCATCGTCAAACCTGAGATCACCCGTAGGCTAGGTTCTTCCTCAGATTATCATAGAACCTGAAATCTCCCGTAGCCTAGGTTCTTCCTTAGATCATCGTCGAACCTGAGATCACCCGTAGGCTAGGTTCTTCCACAGATTATCTTAGAACCTAAAATCGCCCGTAGGCTAGGTTCTTCCTTAGATCATCTTCAAACCTGAGATCGCCCGTAGGCTAGGTTCTTCCTCAGAGCATCTTAGAACTTGAGATCGCCTGTAGGCTAGGTTCTTCCCATAGATCATCGTAGAACCTGAGATCTCTCGTAGGCTAGGTTCTTCCTTAAATCATCGTCAAACCTGAGATCGCCCATAGGCTAGGTTCTTCCTCAGATCATCTTAGAACCTGAGATCACCCATAGGCTAGTTTCTTCCCATAGATCATCGTCGAACCTGAGATCGCCCGTAGGCTAGGTTCTTCCCATAGATCATCATCGAACCTGAGATCGCCCGTAGGCTAGGTTCTTCCTCAGATTATCTTAGAACCTGAAATCGCCCATAGGCTAGGTTCTTCCTTAGATCATCTTCGAACCTGAGATCTCCCATAGGCTAGGTTATTCCCATAGATCATCGTCAAACCTGAGATCGCCCGTAGGCTAGGTTCTTCCCACAGATCATCTTCGAACCTGAGATCGCCCATAGGCTAGGTTCTTCCTCAGATTATCTTAGAAACCGAAATCGCCCGTAGGCTAGGTTCTTCCTTAGATCATCTTCGAACCTGAGATCACCCGTAGGCTAGGTTCTTCCTCAGATCATCTTAGAACCTGAGATCGCCCATAGGCTAGGTTCTTCCCATAGATCATCGTCGAACCTGATATCGCCCATAGGCTAGGTTCTTCCTCAGATTATCTTAGAACCTGAAATCGCCCGTAGGCTAGGTTCTTTCTTAGATCATCTTCGAACCTGAGATCGCCCGTAGGCTAGGTTCTTCCTTAAATCACCGTCGAACCTGAGATCGCCTCTCGACTAGGTTTTTCCTTAGATTATCGTCTAACCTGAGATCGCCCTTAGGCTAGGTTCTCTATCAAATCACTCTCATGTTTCACCTTAGGATCGTAGGTCGCTCGTAGACCTTGTCCGCTATCTTTTCGTACCAACCTTTGTCTTGTATTGGCATCACGCCACGATACAAGTCCAACCTCCGTATTTTCACTAAAAAAAACAAAAATTCTAGCTGATACCACAAAAATATATAAATACTCACGCTTTCTCCCAGAACAAATTTTTGGCATTGGTATTTAATCATCTTCAACCTTGAACTCCCGAAAGGCACGCACCAATCGTACTTTCAAGTTTAAGAAGATTAAATAGGGGCAGCTGTAATACCCCAAATTTATCCTACCCTTTTACTTTTATCTGGTTTATGCATTCTCGCACTTTTCTCATGTACATAACTCCATTAGGTCATTTAACATTGCATACATTCGCTAACAATATAACTTCGCAAGGGGTCGAGAACCTTCAGGAATTAGGGTTTCAATATCGGTCTTTAGTAGAGTTTACTTTGAGCTAGGGTTTGGGTCTTCTTCACTATTTCGAGCCTTATCATCCATCTCCAAGAGTTATTTAATCCAGTTATATTGTGGGCCTTGCAAGTCAAGATATCTTTGAAGATTGAGGTGCAAAAGCTTTGAGTTATGACACAAAGATGTTGTTGTGGAATCATATGGTGATCAAGATGTTTTTGTTAGTTGTTGCTTCTAGTACAATTCATTCAATTGGATTTCATTCAGGAGACTCTACATTATGTATGGGAATTCATAAGGACCAGGGTTTGAGAAGCAGTATCTGTGTTGCAATCACCACTTGGATTGGGGTTCTTTTCAGTGCGCTTATGTTATCAAGTATCTGTGTTGCAATCACCACTTGGATTGAGGTTCTTTTCAGTGTGATTATGTTATCAAGTGAATTCAGTTATGTTTAGCCATAACTATCATATGGTTTGGTTCAACGTATTAAGGTCTTGCTTGGTTCCTATCATCATTTGAAGTTTTGTTCGATTGAGTTTATTATCCCTAATTCAGGGATTGTTTCATTACTTGGGCCATAAGTCTTCTTAATAAATGTTATTGGACTTTCATCCATGGGTTTGTTAAAATTTGTAAGATAAAGAACATGGTTCATTTCTTGTGAAGAATTATGAGAAAGGTTTTGGAGGTTTGAGTCCATGAAATAATAGGAAAAAGAAAAGGATTCAAGCTTATGTGAAAGAAAATGTCATTTACATGTTTTAAAATCCAATACATAATCAAGAGCATCAATTATGAATGCCAAGTATCCATTGCAAATATTTTACATTGGAGATTATACAAAGTTTGACCTATTAATTCAAATAGTTGGCCAAAATTAACCCACCATCCCAAGACATGGTTGTTCGTCAGTTATTATCTTCAATTGATTTGCAGAAGACCATGATGATTTCAAAGACCCGAATTAATTTGCGGTTTACACGGCACATATGACCTGTCACAGCATCCTTTGTCCCATCCACCAGACCAAATACTACCTTGATGTACCCATCTTGCACGTCACCACATTATCAGCCCTGCATACAAGAACTCCAGATTGAATAATAAAACCAAAAAATAACATCCAACTAATTTTTAAACTGCGTAGCAGTCTTAACTGACCAATGAAAAAACCACCCTGCATAATAAAAAGCCGGCAGAACTGCCAATACAAAAATACCTAAACAGAATTCCCAAACAACCTCTAACTGTCCCCGACTGCATAACAGAATCAACAACTAACTCTTAACCATTTTTCTACAAAAACAGATTTTCTCCAGTAAAGAGCCTAACTACAATAACCAACTTCCCTAACTGCTAACCAAAAACAGAATTCCCGAACCCCTTGTAACTAACTTCCTCTCCAACAGAAAATAGTTTATAGCCACCCCCCAACAGTATCCATCCGAGGATATAACCAGATATCCCAACAAACTGCAAAAAACGATTGATAATAGAAAAGAGTTCACGATTGATAACAAAAAATGAGATATAGAGAACTCACCAGAAGATTATCTCAGAAATCACTTTTTCAGCTCTCTCTCTCTCTCTCTCTCTCTCTCTCTCTCTCTTCCATCCTAAACCTCCACCCTCATTCTCTGATCTCTCTGCTTTATCTCCATAATCAAACCTTCGCGAATCTCTGCAAACTCTGAAACTGCATCACCATCATCTTCCATCATCATCTTCATCAATTCTGTATAACTGTGCTACATTCACCACATCTCAAGGCTTCAATAACTTGCAATCGTCAACCTTCAATCAAGAACTTATGCATCTTCTTTGAATCTTCATCATAATCACTACAACAATCACAATAGTTCAAAAATCATTCAAGAATAGAAGAAAAGGAATATTGATCCACATGAAGAGGAATCACAAAGCATTACCTGAAGATTTCTGAATTTCTACATCTATTCATTATCGTCAAAATTGCATCAGACAGTCTCCGATCGGTAGGCTATCTGAACTCTTGATTGATACTATCTTTTATTGGTTTTGGCCAGCTAGCGTTTGTTCGCAGTTGTTTATTCCTCGAATTATCATCGTCGTTGGATCGAGAATCCCTAAGTTGTAGTTCTGATCGAAGCATCAATAGAAGCCTTTATGCTGGTCTAATGATTGACTCAAATGGAGACAGAGGCTTGAGGATAGAATGTGCAAAGTCCGGAGCACCACAGAGATAAGAGAATGAGAGAGGTTGAATCGGAGTCAAGGAGACAGAGACGTGAATGATTGAGGCGGGGAGAGGTCGAGTTCGCCACTGTTTGAGGGACGACAATGGGTAGAGGATTGATTGTGTGACTGTTTGTAGAGGAGAATCGCGCCGCTGTGAGAGGTTAGAAGAGTAAGGTCGTGTTTAGGGGTGAAGTTCAACCAAGACAACTTGAACCCTAATAACGCAAAGGGAAAAACGCAGCCTTTTAGGGTCCCTTCTTATTTTCTTTCATTATTTTATTATTTTCTTTTTTTAGTTAATCATAATATATTGGGCTGAAGCTGAAATTGGTCTGCGCTAGGGTGTTTGTGTGTTAATGGATCGAGCTATATGCACAACGGGCCCAACATCATCTTTTTGGTGATTTAGTTGCTTGTAAACAAAAACTGGGTTATGGACTAATTCCATGGGCCTAACACCCAAAATGAATTGATGGATTGCACCACTATCTGTAGAAATGCACCCCTGGGTTTATCCTATTTGCAATTCCTTTGAATAATTTTGTTAATTGTTTAGATTTTTGTTAACTTTTCCTATGACAAACTTTTACAATCAATAACATTTGTTAGATCTCTTTAATTGATTTTAGGATTAAATTCTTTAGTTTTTTGATAGAATTTTACTTACATAAAAAACTAATAAAAACACTTCTTTTTATTTTGAGTCGTCATCCGTATTTTCATGCCGCTTTGCCATATTATTTTTGATGCGTTTGTTCATTGTGCGGGGAACTTCTGATTATGCATTGCATTCGCAACACGCGTTTGCCTTTATCTTAGTTGGATATTGTTTCTGACTCTATTTGTTTCTTAGTGAAGCTTGCTCGACGCGTACTCCCTGCTTTTTCAGTGCTTTCGTCTGCTCTTGATGACTTGCTCACTTTGGTGGCCTCCTCTACTACTCTTGTACTTCTTTTCACTTTATTGCATTTCGTTATCGCTTTCTAGAAATCATGAGAAGTATGGCTTTACTGCAATTCATGCACGCAAACATCAGGTAGAATTCCTTTGAAATTCTAACTTTAGGTCTAACAATGCATGATAAAATTAGGTTTAGAAATAGGCTAGTCCCCCTGTGACTTTTCTTTCCCTTTTTGCATATGCGCCTAAAATTAAAACTTCTTTTTCTTTCAAAATTCGAAACACTTTAAATCTACTTATGAGAATCATGCCTTTGCTTAGTATGGGAAATGATAAGCGGGTATCTTCTCGATCTTATTATTATTCATCTCGAGTCTAGGTGTGGTTCAATTCTCAAAGACTCCTTTCATGTCTAAGTAGAAAGGTGGCTAATATCTCTCTCTTGAGGTCAACTAGTCATTATCTGCAACAAAAATATAAACCAACTCAAACCATTTTGTGTGCTCGAGCACCTTTCTCTAAAACCCTTTTCAGATAAGGACATGATTAATTTACTTATGTGCCAACGCATAAGTCTCCAAAGGTCGAGCTGCGGCAGAAGGCGGAATTAACTTCATCCATAAAAAAGCACAAACAAACAAAAACATATGAGCTGAACTACGGTAGCTCTGATTCCTCAAAACAGATATGTAGGCATTGGGGTAGGGCCCAAGCGAGCATAATTTTATTTTCCCTATATTCTCTTCTCCTTCTTTTGCATGCATTCTCCCTTCAGTAGTATAGTAGACAGTAAGCATAGATTAAACACACCCATAAGATAGATAACAAGAGTGGATACCATAAAGTACTACGGGCGTGTGGGGTGCTAATACCTTCCCCTCGCGTAACAGACTCCCTTACCTGATCTCTTGGTCGCAAGACCGTGACTTCTCCCTTCTCAGGTTTTCTCGATGTTTACCTTTCCCTACATGTGGGATAAAATACGTTCGATGGCGACTTCATTGTTTGATGATTTTCAGTCGGTTGTTTCACCGGTGAAGGGTAGTTGATCAAGAATAGGCATTCCCAAGAGTTGAGAGAACTCCTCTATGGTAGGCACTAATTGGTAATTAGGAAATATGAAACAATGATTTTTAGGGTCAAAGAATTGGAAAAGCACGTGTACCATGTCCTCTTCAATGTTTGAGGTAACTAAGTTGAAGAGACGACCACACTTCTTGGGGAATGGAGAATCATTTGGAACCCTTGACGCTAACTCCTTGAGTTAAGAAGGCACTTTCACAAGGTTGATTCGAATTGTATTTCTTCACATGGAAGACATATCCTACAAAACAGCACAAAGATAAATCCCAAAGTCCTTGAAATGGTTAGTGTAAAATGCCATGGTATGATGTCATGATGTTATGTACAAGTAAACATATACAAGAAAAGCAAACAAGTTTGTAGGTTTAGGCTTGCATGAGGTTCATAGGTAAGTACCCTCTTGAACTTTGGTTGGTTCAACCTGCCCTAGAAAGTAATCGGGTTCTAGGGAATCTCAATATCATTGGTCGTTCTTCGTTAGGCATTGTTTCACCGCAAGCCTCTATTTTGGAGACCTAAATATCCCAAAATTCCGATCTCATTGAGCGTAGTATCGAGTATCAACCAACTTGGGACTGCACCAAAGTCGGCTGTCTCACTACTTCCTAATGGCCAAGTTGTTCAACAAAAGGTTCTAAGGTCAATTAGTGCTTCATGACACCACACAACGGCCCCGTATTCTCCTTAATTCTCCATAAGGGATATCGGTACCCACAAATGTGTCACACTAACGTAGCTATTCTCAACCATATCGGTCTACGTCGTACAGTCTCTACAATTTTTGCCTACTAACCTAATAATGTTCCCAAATCTGGGTAGAGGATCTATTCAAAACCCAAACATGGACCCAAAAATGTAAAACAGACAAGTCAAACAAATGAAAGCATTTAAAGGTGATCTAGTCTCTAAGGTAACCCCACTTTTAAGTATGTTCCCCAACAGGGTCGCCATTTCTATAATACAGTGAGAGAACTTATTTGGGTGTTTTGCGTTTGATCATAATTATTGCGGATAGCAAGAGTCTCCACCGACTTTTCTTTTATCCAATAAAATAAAGGGTGAAAATAACAGGAAATACCTTTTGAGAATTTTCTTGAGTTCGGGGTAGGTTGTGAAAAGGGAAGGTGTTAGCACCCTTTTCATCCATAGTTATCTACAGGCTCTTGGTTGCTAGCTCACTTTGAAAATGCTTTGTTTGAAATGTGTTTGTGATTGGTTTTGAAAGTATTTTTGAAAAGTGTCAGTGTTAGGCGAACTTTGTAATGATTCTCGTCTCTATAAGAATGCATAGAGTGTTGACTTTTGAAAATATTTCATTTGAAAGTGTTAGTGTTTTTGAAATATATTTTTAAAATGGTTGTGAGCAAGTAATTATGAACGTTCTACCTACTCAAAAAGTATTTGTTCATTTCCTCCTCCTTTAGATATTATTATCTTACCATTGATTGATAAGAAACCCTATCATTGGATGCTAAGGGACGGACGTGGATCATCGCATAGTCATAGAAAGCAACATTATTGGATACCTTAGCAATTTTTGTAAGGGTCTAAGATCATTTATGAAGGCAACATTTGAAGGGTCATCGAGCGACTATGATCTTGTTTTTTATTGTCATTGCTAAAGTATCCCATGTTCGAGGGACATGAATGTTTTATTTGAAGGTAACAAGTATGGGTTACCCTAGAGGTGCATGTTGAAGAAGTGAAAAACACAAGAAGGGGGGTTGAATTGAAATTTAAAATCAAAAGCAGTAGACACGATATTTTTATCCTGGTTCATTTGATCTCAAACTACTCCATTCCACCCGCCAAGGTGATTTCGCCTCTCTCTAACGAGGACTTAATTCACTAATCAAAATTGATTACAATACTACTTTAACAACTGCCAAAGTCTTCTTGAGTACAACCACAACCCGGTTTATATCAAGGAAAACTAGCTTAATCAAAAGAAAATGATTTACTGTGTACTGTTGTTTTTCGTTACAAAAACTGTATCACTACTGTGATATTACACAATTTGAGAGTATAAGAGAATATGAAAATTTGCAGCGTTTAAGATGTATGAGCAGTCCTGTGTCAAAATCGTAAATGATTTGTCCTTTAAGCTTGTTTTTATAGGCGTGGAAATATTGTCCAACATAAAGCGTGATAATGGACACTCAATGTTATTTCCATATTGAGAAGATTCTTGTCTGAATGAAGTTGTTGCATATGATACTGTCTTAATTGAAAAGTAACGCTTCAGAACTAGAATCTTGCATGTTGCTTTTATTTCAGCACATTGATGACTCGGAGATGAGAAGATCTGATGGTATATTAGACTTCTGTTCAGAGTCAGAGTATCTTTTACTTTAGCACAGATTCTGGTCATCATTCTTCAGAATATTCTGATTACCTCAGCTTGAAAGCTTCTGTAGCTTAACTTCTGATGATGTTTCAGTCAGAACTTCTGCATACAAAACAACACAAATTTAGAGTGCATATTTGTTCTTTGTGTTTGTTATCATCAAAACTCTAATTAAGGGTTGTATAATCAAACTATGTTCTAATAATCTCCCCCTTTTTTATGATGAAAAAAACTATGATTTTCAATAAAAAATATAGAACAAAAAGCTTAAGAGAGTCTCCCCTGAGTTGATTACTCAGATAGAGATGAGTTACTTCCCTGAAGTTCCTTTTCGTCAGAGCTTTTGATGCATCTCCTTCTGTCCTTATCAGAATATGTTCATGTTCAAGCTTTTCAGAAAACATAGAGGTTAAGATATTTAGAATGTTTGAGACTTTGTCCCAATATACTGTTATTGAAAATATCTTACGTTCTCCCCCTTTTTGTCAGGTATCAAAAAGCAATATAATCAGAGTCAAAAAGATGATTTATATTGAAAACAGAATGCAATGACATTTTTCAGAAACAAAGAGGATAAGATGAAAAATACAGATATAAAGTTAAAGAAAATCTAAGGAGGGGGAATTCGTGTGAACAACGCTTCCAGCAAGCTCTTAATCTGAGTGCTTGATTCTTCCTGCTTTCCCAGAATGTCTTTGATTTCTTTTGTTGTATCTTCTTGTTTATCCAATATATCCTTGATCTCTTTGTTTGTGCCTTCTTGCTTATCCAGCCTAGCATGGATTAAAGCATTCTCCTTCTTCAACTCTTCCATAGTTTGCATGACTAGAGACGAAGCTGGTGTATCTTCAAGGGTTGCATGTCGTTCAGAACACTCTGCGGCCTCTTTTGATTGAACAACTTCTTCTGTTGCAATTACCTTTTCTGGAGCAGTAGTCAGAGAGTGACTATCAGAATCTGGTTTAGTTGCTTCTTAAGGTTGGTGCTCTTTCCGAGGAGCATTTTCCAGCAGAAGAATTTCTTTCTTGTCCTAGTGGCTTAGAACTTGATCTTTGAAGGCTTTCAGCTGATCACTGAAGTTCTGTTGAGCCATCTCATAGCTCAATTCTTTCAGTTTCTTGGATTCAGAGTTGAACCATTTTCTGAATCTTTCCCACAGAGAATCAAAAGCAGCAGGATTAGAATTCTCTTGACTTTCTTGCTTCAAAGAAGTAACCTATTCCTGTATTTCTGTTTCAAAAATCAACAGGTTCTTACCAACATCTGATTTGGTTAAGGTTGGTTTGGGTTTGGGGATGGCAATTTTATTTGAGGTGGATGCTAGATGGTCTAGCGCTTCTAGATCAATGACAGTTCTGAGGTGTTCAGCTAGACGGTTGATTGGTGAGGGAGTTGAAGAATCAGAAATCAGGATTGGTGAGTGAGGAGTGTTTGGTGGTGTGGATTCATATGGTGAAGGTATTTATGGGATATCATGAATGGAGAGAGGTAAACGAACTGTAAGAGGTTCTGTTATCCCAGGAATTGGGGTAGTGGTATAAGAGTCTGAAAGGGAGTCTTCTGATTGGTTTGTGGTAGCGTATTGAATTTCTGGTTCATGTATTTCAGAAGATGGATTTTCAGATTAAGGAGTGAGAGGTTTTTCATTTTCTGGTTGGGGTGAGTTGAGGTTTTGATGTTCTTGTTGAGGAGAGTGTGGTTGTGGATTTTTTGGTTGTTGAGATTGAGTGTTTAGATTTTTTGGGATATGTGAGGAAAATTCTTGATCAAACAGTTCAATATAAGAGAGAACTCTTGGAAGTTCCGGTTGATGTTGTTCTGGATTTGGATTTGGGGAGTGAGGTTAATTTAAGAAATTTCCAAGAGTTACAGATGGGTCAAACTCTATGTCAAAATCCTCAAATGTTTGGGGTGAAGGATTTTCTGTTGGTTGAGGGGGAATGGTTTCAGAGGTTGGAATAGCTATTGATTCTACAACAGAAACAAAAGATGTGTTACCTTTCTTTTTCGCAGCTTTGGGTGTCCTCTGAGAGGATCCTTCTCCTACTACCTTCCTCTTTCTGGATTTCTTTAGCACAACCTTTGGAGTTGGCTTGTGTAGGTCTTGGATGTTGATTTCTGGAATAGTCCCATCTTCCTTGCAAGCTTCAAGGTATCTGACTATAATCTCTGGAGAGGCATCTATCTCAGAGAATAGTGGAAAATCCTTCAGAGGGATTCTCCTAGAAGTGATGACCTCATGAGAAGCAATTGTTGGTTCCTTCTTAATGCTTTCAATAATCTTCATTTTCTTCAGATTCTTGGCATTCAGTGGTTTCCCAATAATTGCTTCCAGAGTGCTGATTTCTTGAGCCTCTGTCAGATGTTCTATCAACCTGTTTTTCATTAGAATATCTAAAATCAATCTTCCTAGAGGAATCCAATCCCTCTTAGTTCTTTCTTCTTATCTTGTCTCTTTCACACTTGTTCTAAGATGGTTGAAGAGCAAATGTGGAAGATTTATTTTGGTCTTCTTTGCAATGAAGTATATTAGAAACTGCTGATCAATGTTGATGTAATCAGGAGAGCTTGTAGGCTTCCTGTGATTGATACATCCCAGAATTATTCTAGCCCAGATTCTATAATGATCTTTCAAGTCTCTAATCTTGCTGGATGGCTGTCCAGAAGTGAAGATGACCCTAGCAATGGATTTTTGGTCAGAACACTTATCAGCCATATCAATGCATCTGACTCCGCCGCCATTGTATCCAATGAGTTTCCTAATAAAATCTTTTGTAATCACTATCTTCTTCCCCATAACATATGACGTGACCTGGTGGTTGGATGAAGTAGCATGAATCCAAAACTCTTTAACAAGAATGGGAAACGTTGGACCCAACAGACGATCAAAGTATCTATTCCATCCATGTGCAGTTACATCTTCATACAGATTAAACCCATTTTCTTGTAAGCTTTCAAAATTGACGATCAATTCACAGAGAACATCAAGGTTGTCGACCGGAGTGAGTAGTGTTCTAATGGGCTCCTCATATTGTTCAGTTGATGAAGAACCAGGAGCACTGTTGATATTCTTGAGACATGCTGAGGATGCCATTGTTCACACAGATTCTTTGAAGAAAATTGATAGAAAGGGTTTTTGAAAAACTAGATCAAGAGAGAATATTGAAGGTGGTAAAACGTGAATGAATGAAATAGTAAATTGACTTTATATAAGTACTTTAGAAAATGTAATTAGTAAGAAAGAGAAAATAAGTAATGATTATACTAAATTAATGAAACCTGAAATTAGGGGATTTAGAGAGATATTAAACAGTTACCAATGACAAGTGTCTCAATGCATCCAATCAGAGCTTGGACCCTTCAGAATTTGAACGCGTGTTCAGCCTCAGAAGGTAGCTTGTGAGAGGATGGCAGATGTTTGATGTTGTGAATTGCAAGCCTCTATCCTTGAAATGAAAGGTTCATATCTTCATAGATAGATTCCGAGGCAACTGTACTCCTAACTTAGGAAGACAAGTTGGTCAAATGTTCACAGAGAACAATAAAATTCTGAGGGTTACAATATGCAAAATAAAACATTTTATTCTTGACAAAATTTCATGCTGAGATGTTTCAGAATGAAATTGAATCTATCTTCAGAAAGGGGTTTTGTAAACACATCAGCCCATTGATGGTCTGTGTCAATAAATTTTAAAGTAAGAATTCCTTTTTGAATATAGTCCCTAATAATGTGATGTTTTATTTCTATTTTCTTAGCCCTAGAATGCAGAATGGGATTTCTAGATAGACATATGGCAGAAGTGTTATCACATAAGATAGGGATGTTACTCTAAAATATGTTAAAGTCTTCAAGTTGACTTTTCATCTAGAGCATTTGAGTGCTACATCCAGCAGCTGCTATGTATTCAGCTTCTGCTATTGACAATGCTATTGTGGATAGTCTCTTACTAGTCCATGAGATCAGGTTGTCTCCCAAAAACTGGCAGCTTCCAGAAGTGCTTTTACGCTCTACTCTGTCTCCAGCAAAGTCAGCATCACAATATCCTACTAAGCAGTACTCATTGGATTTTTTATAAAACAAACCCAGATTAGTAGTACCTTTCAGATACTTGAAAATTCTCTTAATTGTTGTTGAGTGAGATTCTCTAGGATCTGATTGGAATCTAGCACATAAGCAAACACTGAATAAAATAGCAGGCCTTGAAGCCGTCAGATAGAGGATATATCCAATCATACCTCTGTAGATTTTCTGTTCTACCTTTTTACTTACCTCTTCCTTTTCCAGAATGCACGTGGGATGCATTGGAGTCTTTGAGGGCTTACATTCTGAGAGGTCAAATTTCTTCAAAAGTTCTCTGACATATGTTCTCTGATGAATGTAAGTTCTTTCTGGAGTCTGGTTTATCTGAATGCCCAGAAAGAATTTAAGTTCCCCCATTAAGCTCATCTCAAACTCTGCCTGCATGCACTTAGCAAATTCTCTTCCCAGAGACAGTTTAGTGGATCCAAAAATGATATCATCTACGTAAATCTGACAAACTAAAATGTCATTCTTAAATGTCTTACAGAACAAGGTTGTGTACACTTTCCCTCTGGTGAATTCCTTTTCTAACAGGAAGTTACTTAGCCTTTCATACCAAGCTCTGGGAGCTTGTTTCAGACCATAGAGTGACTTATTTAGTTTGAAAACATATTCTGGGTGTTTGGAATTTTCAAACCCAGGGGGTTGGTGTACATATACCTCTTCACCTATGTAACCATTTAAGAATGCACTTTTGACATCCATCTGATACAGAGTGATGCCATTATTTACAGCAAAAGAGATTAGGAGTCTGATAAATTCTAACCTGGCGACTGGAGCAAAGGTTTCTGTATAGTCTATCCCCTCTTGCTGACTATAACCTTGTGCCACCATTCGTGCCTTGTTTCTGATGACTTCTCCTTGCTAATTCAGTTTGTTTCTGAACACCCACTTTGTTCCAATGACGTTGAATCCTTTTGGTTTGGGAACCAGATCCCATACGTCATTTATGGTGAACTGGTTTAATTCCTCCTGCATTTCCAGAATCCAGTCATTGTCCAGAAGAGCTTCATCAATTGTTGTTGGTTCAATCAGTGAAACTAGTCCCATGAGGGATTCTTCAGAGTTTCTAAATGTTGATCTTGTTTTGATTGGATCATCCTTCTTTCCCATGATCTTATCTTCTGGGTGAGCTATGCTGCTTCTTGATAACCATTTCTGGAGTTGATCAACAGAAGGTACTGGAGCACTTGTAACATTTCCTTATGAAGTTGTTAGAGCGTCTCTCTTGGGAACTTCTGATGAGTTGTCTTCAGTACCTGTGAATTCAACTTCTATATCTGCAAAAGATTCATTCTGCTTTGACTTTTGAGGGTCAAGCTTATCATCAAATCTAACACTGGTTAACTCTTCAACAATCTATGTTTCTGTAATGTACACTTTGTACCCTCTTGAGCATTCAGAGTATCCTAACATAATACACTTCTGTTCTTTAGAGTCAAACTTGTTCAGGTGATCTTTAGTATTCAGAATAAAGCATTTGCATCCAAAAGGATGGAAATAAGAAATTTTGGGCTTTCTGTTCTTCCACAATTCATATGGAGTCTTTTCCAGAATAGGTCTTATAGAGATTTTATTCTGAATATAACATGTTGTGTTAATTGCTTCTTCCCAGAAGATCTTAGCAATGTTAGTCTCATTGATCATGGTTCTGGCCATTTCTTGCAATGTTCTGTTCTTTCGTTCTACAACTCCATTTGTTGGGGAGTTCTAGGACAAGAGAAGTCATGCGAGATGCCTTTTTCATTAAAAAATGTTTCAAATTTTTTATTTTCAAATTCTCCACCGTGATCACTTCTGACTTTGACAATTCTAAGATCCTTTTCATTCTGAACTTGGTTACAGAATGCAACGAACAAAGAATGTGACTCGTCCTTGTGTCTTAAGAACTTTACCCATGTCCATCTGCTATAGTCATCTATGATCACTAACCCATACTTCTTGCCACTAACAGACGCAGTTTTCATTGGTCCAAATAAGTCTATGTGCATAAGTTCTAATGGCCTAGAGGTGGAAACAACATTTTTAGCTTTAAAAGAAGGTTTTGCAAATTTGCTTTTCTGACATGCTTCACACAGAGCATCTGAGCTAAACTTTAGATTAGGAAGTCCTCTAACCAGATTGAGTTTGTTAATATGAGATATTCTTCTCATACAAACATGCCCCAATCTTCTGTGTCAGACCCATTGCTCGTTGTTAATAGAGAGAATGCATTTTACATTCTGACTTTTTTCGTTCAGAAAGTTTTATCTTATAAATGTTGTTTTTCCTATTTCCATTAAATAGGATAATTCCATCTTCCTGACTAACAACTTTGCATGAATTTTGATTAAAGATTATATCATAACCGTTATCAGTTAATTGACTATGGATAACAGGTTATGCATCAACCCATCAACTAAAATCACATTATTAATAGAAGGAAGATTACCATTACCTATTGTTCCAGAGCCAATGATCTTTCCTCTTTGGTTGCCTCCAAAGCCCATGTAGCCTCCAGGGTTAAGTTCCAGGCTTTGGAACATATGATTTCTTCCCGTAATGTGTCGAGAGCATCCAGAGTCCAGGTACCATGACTGGTGTTTTAGCCTTGCTGCTAAATATATTTGCTACATATATAATTTTGTCCTTAGGTACCCATATCTTTTTGGGTCCTGGTTTGTTAATTTTACCAAAATTCTGTTTGAATTTTAGTTTGGCAGAGTAATCATTACTAGTGTATTTAAGGTCATGTGTGTGCCCATATGTAAAGTGTGATTTTAGTGGTGTGCGTTTTATAACTAGGTCCATGACTTTCTTAGGTGGAGATACCTTACCTTGGTATCCTATTCCTTTTCTGCCATTCTTTCTAACCCCATAGATCATTGAATCCATCTTACTTTTATCTATGTTTTTAGCCAGAAACTTCTGAAAGTTGTGATCATACTCTTTGATGATCATATCAGCATTACTGGGAGTCTCTGAGATTATTTCCTTCTGAGAGTTTTGTAAATCATTTTCTAATTTTAAAATTTTTAACTCAGAATTTTCTAATCTAAGACTCTCAGTTTCTTCAGAGTCAGAGACAAGATCCTTTTTCAGGTTCTTGAATTTGACTCTGATCTGCTGATACCTTTCCAGAATTTCATTCATACTTTCTGCAAGTTCAGCTTTAGTAAAATTAACAGTAAAATCAGAGACAAGATCCTTTTTCAGGTTCTTGAATTTGACTCTGATCTGCTGATACCTTTCCAGAATTTCATTCATTCATGTGTAAAGTGTGATTTTAGTGGTGTGCGTTTTATAACTAGGTCCATGACTTTCTTAGGTGGAGATACCTTACCTTGGTATCCTATTCCTTTTCTGCCATTCTTGCTAACCCCATAGATCATTGAATCCATCTTACTTTTATCTATGTTTTTAGCCAGAAACTTCTGAAAGTTGTGATCATACTCTTTGATGATCATATCAGCATTACTGGGAGTCTCTGAGATTATTTCCTTCTGAGAGTTTTGTAAATCATTTTCTAATTTTAAAATTTTTAACTCAGAATTTTCTAATCTAAGACTCTCAGTTTCTTCAGAGTCAGAGACAAGATCCTTTTTCAGGTTCTTGAATTTGACTCTGATCTGCTGATACCTTTCCAGAATTTCATTCATACTTTCTGCAAGTTCAGCTTTAGTAAAATTAACAGTAAAATCAGGGAATACCTCTTTTGTGTCTGATTCTGAGTCTGAACCAGAGGCTTCGCTGTCTTCTGTCACATTTTCCATGAGAGCGATATTGGCTCTTTCATCATCTGACTTTGAGTCAGCATCAAAAGTGTCTGAATCGTCCCATGTTGCCATGAGGCTTTTCTTCTTCACCTTGAAGAACTTCTTTTTGGGCTTCTTCTTCTGAAGCCTTGGATAGTCCCTTTTGTAGTGCCCTTGTTCATTGCACTCATAGCAGATGATGTCTTTGTTATTTGACTTTCTGTGACCAGAGGAAGCTTCAGATCTTCTGTGTCCAGAGGAGGACTCAGACTTTCTGTATCTAGAGGAGGATTCGTTCTGATTCTCTGATCTTCTCGGGTTTCTGAATTTTCTTTGTCTCTGCTTCCACAGTTGATTGACCCTTTTGGAGAGAAGAGACAATTTGTCTTCTTCTGATGAGGATCCATCAGAAGTTTCTTCCATATCCTGCAAAACCTTAGAATCATATTTTTTTGTTAGATTTTAATGCTAGAGGCTTACCTTGCTTTTGAGGCTCGTCTTCTTCTAGCTCTATCTCATGACTTCTGAGGGAGCTAACAAGTTCCTCCAGAGATATCTTGTTGAGATATTTAGCCAGCTTAAGTGCAGTGACCATTGGCCTCTATTGCTTTGGTAGACTTTTGATGATCTTATTTACATGATCAGCAGTAGAATATCCTTTGTCAAGAACTTTCAGCCCAACAACAAGAATCTAGAATCTTGAGAACATTGCTTTTATGGATTCACCGTCTTCCATCTTGAATGCTTCATATTTTTGAATGAGCGCAAGGGCCTTGGTTTCTTTAACTTGTATGTTTCCTTCATGCGTCATTCTCATAGAGTCAAACATGTTTTTGGTTGTTTCTCTATTTGAGATGTTCTCATATTTTGAGTATGAGATGGCACTGAGAAGTATTGTTCTGGATTTATGATGGTTTCTGAAATCACGCTTTTGCTGGTCAAACATCCTTTTTCTATCTATCTTCTGACCACTTTCATCCACTGGATGTGTGTATCCATCAATTACCATGCCCCATAGATCAGCATCATGAGCCAGAAAGAAGCTCTCAATTTTGTCTTTCCAGTAGTCAAAGTTTTCTCCATCAAAGACTGGAGGTTTGCCGCTGATTCTGTCCTTGTACTCATGATAGTCATTGCAGATGTTTTATCTTGGTCCCACCATAGTGTTTTTCTAAAGGTTGGATCTTGTACAGACATGGTTAAATGTGTGAACTCAGAACCAGGCTCTCTGATGCCAATTGAAGAAGTGAAAAACACAAGAAAGGGGGTTGAATTGAAATTTAAAATCAAAAGCAGTAGACACGATATTTTTATCCTGGTTCATTTGATCTCAAGCTACTCCAGTCCACCCGCCAAGGTGATTTCGCCTCTCTCCAACGAGGACTTAATTCACTAATCAAAACTGATTACAATACTACTTTGAAAACTTCCAAAGTCTTATTGAGTACAACCACAACCCGGTTTATCTCAAGGAAAACTATCTTAACCAAAAGAACATGATTTACTGTGTACTGTTGTTTTTTATTACAAAAACTGTATCACTACTGTGATATTACACAATTTGAGAGTATAAGAGAATATGAATATTTACAGCGTTTAAGATGTATGAGCAGTCGTGTGTCAAAATCGTAAATGATTTGTCCTTTAAGCTTGTTTTTATAGGCGTGGAAATCTTGTCCAACATAAAGCGTGATAATGGACACTTAATGCTATTTCCATATGGAGAAGATTCTTGTCTGAATGAAGTTGTTGCATATGATACTGTCTTAATTGAAAAGTAACGCTTCAGAACTAGAATCTTGTATGTTGCTTTTACTTTAGAACATTGATGACTCAGAGATTAGAAGATCTTATGGTATATTAGACTTCTGTTCAAAGTCAGAGTATCTTTTCCTTTAGAGCATATTCTGATCATCATTCTTCAGAATATTCTGATTACCTCAGCTTGAAAGCTTATGTAGCTTAACTTCTGATGTTGTTTCAGTCAGAACTTCTGCATACAAAATAACACAAATTTAGAGTGCATATTTGTTCTTTGTGTTTGTTATCATCAAAACTCTAATTAAAGGTTGTAGAATCAAACTATGTTCTAACACATGTGTGAATGGTGTTTTTGATTTTAAGTATTTGTCTTGAGATTAGGTGTTCTAATGATTGATTTTAATCTTGCCACACAAACCCTAATTACTAGCAATAATAAGGAAAGCAATAAATTTGCGGAATTTAAATGTCATACGCTATTACAATGCTTTGGAGAAAGGGGGAACAAATTTATGAGTGGGGGAGAAAGAAATAAACCCTAATTACTATTATAAATTTTGACAAGTTACATAATTGTAAAAATAACATAAAAGAGAGTAAACCAATATGCAAAGATAAAAATTGGCAAGATATAAAAAACCTAGAAATTCTAAGTAATTAAGAAAATATTTGTTTGTTTTTGTTTTAGAAAAATGTTTGAAAAAGAAATGAAAAGAAATTAGAAATTAAACCTAATTTTAAGTATTTACAAATTGATTAAAATAAAAATAAAGTATGATTAAATTAACCAATTTAATTTGTGAAAATAAATTTAATTAATGAACCTGAAATAATCTAAGTATTTAGAAAATCTTTTTGGAGTTTATTTTAGTAAAGAAATATAATGTAAACCTAGTTCTAATTAATTTACAAATTAATTAATAAAATAAACAAAGTATGATTAAATTAAATTAATTTTTATTTATGAAAATTAATTAATTAATTTAAAACCTAAGTCTATTTTTTTATGATTTTGTGATTTTATTTTAAATAAAAAAAGATTAAAAGAAAACAAATAAAATTAAAATAACAAAAGACGAAAAAATAAATTGGACCAGAGTAAACATGAAAAAAGGGGGTGAGAAATTGCATATCAAACAGGCCCAAAGACAAAGGCTCAGGCGCCAGATGAAGGGCCTTATAATCCAATGCTTTGCGCTTGCTGGCTTACTATAGGCACACAAATCTGAGGCATTGGATCTAGTCAGATGATTATCATGTGGTAATGAGATGAAGGAGCATGATGGACTCCGGGAAAGAAAATGCGCTAAATCTTCAAAAAATATGTGAGAAAATACAAAAGGGAACTATTGTACCCCAAAAATTTTCCCTCTCATTTTTTACAAGATCTTCTCTTACATGGGTGGTTACAAACACTTGCTTGAAAAAAAATAACAAATTTCGAAGGTTTTCAAAGTGTCCTTCGATGGGGTGTATTTCGAAGGCATGTCAACAAAATGTTTTTCATTTGGAATCTGAACAAGGTGTCTTTCGATTGGCATCTTAACAATGTCTTTCGACTGGCATCAGAGCAAAGGAGTTTTCGATTGGCATTTTTACGTCACTTTGATTGGTCCCAACTGAAGGAAATCGAAGAGAGCAGAACAAAGTTTTCGATCGGTCAACAAGGTACTTCGATTGGCATGGATACAAGGCCTTTTGATTGGCCTCATGGCCAAGCCCTTTGATTGTCATTGTGGCCAAGCCTTTCAATTGACATTCTAAAAAATGCTTCGATTGGCATTATGGCCAAGCCCTTCGATTGGCATGGATACAAGGCCTTTAGATTGGCCTCATGGACAAGCCCTTCGATTGGCATGGATACAATGCATTTCGATTGTCCTCATGACAAGCCTTTCGATTGGCATGGCAAAGAATCCTTTGATTTAGCATCTCAAACAAGGCAGCTTCGACAGGCATGTTAACCAAGTACCCTTCGATTGGCGTTTCAACAAATACCCTTCGAGTGGTATTTGGGCAAAGGATTTTCGAATGCCAGGAGGGTGTTCGAAGGAGTCAAGTGTCCAGGTTCATCCAAGATTTCTAAAGAGACATGAATGTTTCAAAAAAGGAATTCTTTTAATATGTTTGATTCTTGTCTCATGGCTTTAAAGGCTTATTTAAATGGCTGTCTCTTTCTGTTACTATACGCCATCATACTCCTATAAATACAAGGGAAAAGACACAGTACCAAAGGGAACGAAAGAGAGGACAGAAGGGGATACTACACACACCTGTTGCCTCAGAAAGCACATCAAAAGCTCAAAACTCACAGAGTGCTCCCAATCGAAATACATTTTTTGCAGGCATCCCCATTCCAAAAGAATACCTGATTCGAATCCACACCCATCACCATAGACTCATACACCACGATTGGTAAGGAGAATGTAAGGAATCAAATTTTATACCTTCTTTGCATATCATAGTCATTCGATTTTTCATTCATGATCGAAGGGCCTTGGTGTGGTACCCATGCCCGTATTTATTTTCTTTTGCTTCTAACACTTGTTGCAGATCCAACATAAATAAAGCCACAACACGCAGGATCGAAAGACTTGGGCTTAGCACCCATGTCATTCTTTTCGTTTTTGCTAGAATACCCTTACATATTCATTATCCTCATAGCATCCACCCCTGGATCGAAAGACAATCATCTCTCCCTGGGTCGAAGGACACCCATCCCTCCTGGATCGAAAACTCCATCTATCTCCGAATCAAAAGTCAACATTCTCTGAATCGAAGCCCCCACCTCTCCCTGTAATCGAAGGGTGCCTCCATTTGTATTTTTACTTTTTTGTTCATTTCTCTATTGACTTCTTTTTATTTTAATATTAAAATCAAAAATCACAAAAACATTAGGCTAGTTGTTTTTCCAACTAAATTAATTTTGTAAATAAATTAATTAATCATTTTAACATGTCTTATCTTAAAATTAAAATTAAATAGACTTATGCTTTATTTTCTTTTATACCAAAAACAACAAAAAGATTTTCTTTTTACATTTTCAAACGTGTTTTCAACTTTGCGCGCGTTTATTTAATTTCCTATTTTTTACTACTATTGTATCTATTTACCGGGTATTAGATAAAAATTAGGATATTTACTGCTTTGTCCCCCTTTATCCTTGTATAATGTAAATCCTCTCCGAAGCCTTATAATAGCGTAGGATTTACAATTCCCGCACTTTAAATTCTTGTTACATATATTAACTGCTTAGATGTATGCTAACTAGGAATACATGACAATATTTGAAAACAAACAGTAGAACACCTAAATGTTTAAAGATAAATAACTGAACATAACACAATTGCACACAAGCACCTCCAGGGTATCCCACTTTGGTTGCCTTTAAAAAAAATTCATGAGGAAGGAATGCTTTAGCAAAGACCCGTAAAAACAAAAGATCATAGTCCCTCAATGACCCTACAGTTGCCTTCTCGGTAAATGATCTAGTCCCTAAAACAGAATTTCTAAATCATCTTCATAAGTTGCCTTCGTAACTGTAACGTCCCTCCAATTGTCCCTCAAAAACATCCAACGAAAAGGATACCTACTCACTAATAGTAGGATAGCACTGTCTAAAGGAAAAGAGGAAAAGAATGACCCTTTTCGAGTAACAAAGTAGATAGTTGTTATAAGTTTGCTCAAACTACACTTTGCACTTATACAGAAAACTACTTTTCAAAAACAATTCCAAAACACTTTGTATATTTTCTCCATTATGCCGAGAAATATCACAAAGTTCGTCGTACTAAGGCATTTTCCAAACATTTTCAAACACATAAATCACAAAGGTATTTTAAAACGAGCAAACCTCTAAGAGGCCGTGGAAAACCACGGATGGAAAGGGTGCTAACACCTTCCCTTTCCATAATCTACCCCCCTTACTCAGAAAACATCTCGAAAAGGTCTTTTTCTATTCTTTTCACCCTTTCCTTTGTTGGATAAAAGAAAAGACGGTGGCAACTCTTGCTTACCGCGACATTTGCGAACAAAAAACGCAAAACCGGTATATGACAGTCGGTTCTTCAACCGTATCACAGAACTGGTGACTCTGTTGGGGAAATTAAAAAGTGGGGTTACCTTAGAGTTTTAGTTCATCATTTTAAAAGCTTTATTGTGTGTTTTCTTGCTTTATCTTTAAGGATTTGCTTGGGTTGTTACTGAAAGATCCTACACCCGAATCTGGGGAACCTTATTGGGTAAGTAGCAATAAACCATGGAGGTTGTACATCGTACACCAATACGGATGATGTGGTGGCTACATCAGCGCAATACTTTGGATTGTAATAATGTCCCTTGAGTAAGTTAAGGATAACATTTGGCTTCCCCATAGTGTCACTAAGCGCTAACTGAACTTTATAGCCTTTAATTGACTCATCCTAACCATTAGGAAGTAGTGAGATAACCGGCTTTGGTTCCAACTGAAGATTGGTTGATACTCGATACTATACTCATTGAGGCTGGACTTTCAGGATTTTTTGGCCGCAATACTTTGGTGCAGAGCTGAAACAATTTTTGAAGGAAAGGTCAATGATATTGAGGCTCCTTAGAACCCGGTTACTATTAATAGGACAGGATGAGCCAACTGAACATTCAAGAGGGTACTTACCTACAAACTCCATGCAAGCCTAAACATAAGGCTGCTTGTGTGACTTGTTTGATTTCAACTTGAACCACTTGCTGGTTTTTTATCTAACGACGTGATTTCCCTTGCAAGATTTGTTTACAGTCATTGTTGTACCCCAAAATTTGCCCTCGTATTTTTCCACAAGAAATCACAACTTCAGGCTTTTCCTGATTTTTTAGATTGGCTCAAGAATCGGTCAAACAGACTTTTCTCGTCAGTCAGACAAAATTAGGGTTTTCATTGATTTTCATGGCTCTGGAAAAATTCAAGCAGTTTGTTTAGGGTTTGGTTGATTTTGGCTCAACTTCGATCAGGCGAACTCTTCTTTGGCATTTAATCAGGAATTAGGGTTTTCATGCGTGGTTCCTCAGAAATATTTAATTCTACGGTGCTTTGCAAGATATTCTGAGACTTGGATGGAATTCGCATTGTGTGACTAAATCAGTGAAAGGATGCATTGGGTTTGAATTTTCAATGTTTTATTAAAGTCAGTAAAGGGAAAAAGCGTCTGGGCAATTGCTGTGATTGACTGTTGTTTTGCTTTGGATGTCGGAAGCGCCAAGTTTAATTGATCAAATGCTGAAGCATTGTTTATTTAATTATTTATATTCTAAGATTAAATAGTTGGAATTTATTTTCAATTATTTAATTTAAAGAATTATAGATAGTAAAGTAAACAAGTAAAAAGAGGAAAAGAATTAATTGGATAAAAAACTTTTTATTTATTTTTAAATTATTTGTACAATTGTTTTGTTTACAAATTGTTTACAACAATGATTTTACAGTAATTTAAACCTAAAAAAGACTATCCTAATTTTTTCTAAATCTTCAATTCTTCATCTTTTGCTATTCCTCTCCATTTAATTATTTATCTGCAAAGAAAAGAAGGAAAAAGTCAGTTGAAGCGGATAAACAATTAAAGAGACAGGTAAAAATAAAGGTCATCATTAAGGGCAACTGACTGGAATTAGTTAGCCCTCTCTGCAAATCACGGGATTTCTCCCGGTTCACAAAGAGGGATGAATATTTGCTTGCTAAACTTGGAATGCACAAAATTGAAAAATGCACAAATTCAAAGTTTGTCAACATACTGCATAATCAGAAAGGCAAACTGAACTAGGCCTAACCACAAAGTCCAAACTGAATCACAAATTCCAAACTGTCCACAAACTGTCAAAGATGTCAAACAAGTACAAGGCTACTCAAAGCTGTCAAAAGAAGATATGGAAAGATAACAAGAAGCATAAAAGCTGGAAGAAATACAAGATATGCAGAAAAAGATTAGTATGCAAGCAAGCATAGTTAGTTTCATCATTTCCCAAACAGCTGCCCTTTCAGAAAAGTACAAACATAAACATATAATATGCTTAAAAATTGTACTTGAGAGAGAAGAGAAAGGAAAAAATAAATAGGGCTTAAAGTTCAGGCTTGAGAGATAGGAAAAAATATAAAAGAACCTGTCAATAGAACAGTAAAAAGAGAGCAGAAATCACAAGAAAAATATAACTCAAAAAACTGCCTCCACCCTGCTGAAGCAAGACAGAAGCAAGCTAAAGCCAAAAACCTTCAACATGTTTTCCCAGCATAGACAAATTAAAGCCATTAACCTGCTGAAGCAAAAAACCCAAAAGCGTAAGCATCAAACAGATCAAACCAAAAACCTGCCTACAAACCTGTATCCAAGCACAAAAAGCCTTACCAAAAACTCAAACAGAAAGCCATAGAACCGAACTCAAAGCTCAAACCTGTAAGTCCATCAAAAACACATAGCCATGAAACAGAAGTCATAAACCTGCTAAGCCTTACCAGAAGCCAAAAAAAAACAGTAAATCTGTCCAGATTCAAACCCTCAAACTGTCAAGCCTAAGCATCAACCAACAAAGTCAAAAAGCATCCAACTATCCAACAATAGACATAACCCGTTTGAACCTCTCACAAAAGGCCTAAAACCTCACCTGATTAAAATACCACACTCAAAGTCAAGCATTCAGGCCCTCAGAACCTAGGGTTCATCACTGGGCACAACATATCAATAAGCATATCAATCATCATCAAGCATACAGAAACGAGGAGAAGAAGCGTTTCAAGGCATCAAAGCATTCGAATCATACAAGGCAACTATCTAAGCTTATCAGACATCACACATTGCAAGCATATTCGTCATACGAAATCCAAATATCATAACCAAGTCATAGGGCCCTCAGAGCATCCTCATCACTGGGCTAGTAAGAATGAATACTCAAAGCATCCAAGGCAACACAAGCATACAGAAGCATTCAAGAGCAACGAGAAGAAGAAGAGACAGAAACAAACAGAAGAAGAGGAAGAGGTAACCAAATTAGGTTTTCAGTTTGTCATCATAAAACCTAGCAAAAGGGGCAAATACAGAGTACCGTGGTTATCAAAGCCAGTCCACAGCATCGCCAAGCTTCGCCTCCGGCCGCCTGAGCGCCTCCACCTTCATTCCTCCTCAGTCTCCTCAGAAAGGTACAATTTATCTCCTTTTTCACGCACCTCGAACCAAAGAAACATGTAATCCGAATCAATAAACGGAGAAACTAAGCATGCAAAACATAAAACCCCTAACGCGTTGAAAGAAATCGTACCTCTTTTTACCGCCGTTGGAGTGAGCGTAAGGAGGAGGATGAACTGTGGCGCCGGTGGCCTTGGACGAAAGGAACTCAGAAGCTGGCATGAGAGTGAACGAAGATGAAGAGGATAGAAGTGGAGCGAACGGCGCCTCTGTCTCAACAAACCCTAGCTGATCCCAAATGAACACAAGCCATCAAACCCTAAAAACAATTGTGAGAAGCATTGGGCCACAACCCCATTCATTTGCCCTAAGCCCAAGCGCATTCCTAATTAAAACCCCCCCTGGCTTCTGTTCAAATCAGACTGGGCCAGCATAAAGCCCATTCAACTCACTAACCCTTTTTTTTTACTTATCCTTTTTTTTTACAATTTAAACTAACTTTTTATTCTATTTATTATTTTTTATACAATTTAAACTCATCTAATTTTATTTGTAAATAAACTTACCTTAATTCTTTTTCATTATAAAATTTTCTTTTTACATAAACCTTAGGTTTAATTAGATTAAAAGATTTTTTACCTTAATTTTCTTTTTTCTTTGAATCCCTTTATACACAAATTATGAAAATAAAAAATATATTAATACATAAGAAATACCTTAATGCAAATATTAAAATTTAAAACATTTTTCTTTCTTTTAATCAAAATACCTTTTTGTACATATTAAACAAGATACCAAAATTAATTAAATCAAATACTTAATAACACACATTAAAGTTCACATTTTCTTAACTTGTAAATAATTCTCATACATGAACAATTACACTTACACAATACACTTTACATCTTATACATGTACAATTGCTATTCTTATACGTTACTATACATCATTTACACTTTTATCGCAATTCGATTTGGTTGTAAATTATTGGACACTACATCCCTAAAGTCTCATCCCCATTTGTAAATTTGTACCCCCACTCCCGGATACTTATTTTGTAATAGCGTAGACTTTAAATTCTTGCAATTTACCGCTTTCGAATTATACCATGGTTAGACCTAGGGTTTGCATGTACATAAAATTAAACGCTAGATAACCTAATACAAAGACAAATGCATGAAATCAAAACACAATCACACTTGCACCCCCTAGGGTATTCCCACATGTTGCCTTCCAAAATGGGCCATGCTTGCACGTCGAGTTTCTTTGGCAAAACAAATTCAAATGATCATAAGTCCCTCGATGACGCTTTCGAAAGTTGCCTAAAACGGAATGATCATAGTCCCTTCAAGCAAATTGCCAAAGACACTTGGCACCATTGCATTCATGGTCCATACGATGACCCGCGCCCGTCCCATTAAACATCCTAAACGCAAGATTGTCCACCAAATTCAATGGTGGAACAAAATTGTTAAAAGGGTTAAAAACATAGAGAAAACCTTTGAGTACAATATGGGTATACCAAACTCTTAGTTACTTGAGATCAACTTGCAAAAACACTTGCCTTCTTTTCAAAAACCACACTTCACAAACACTTTCAAAACAAACTCTCAAAAACATTTGAAATATCTTTTCGAAAAGATACACACCTTCGTATATACTCAAACATGAGTCATTACATTGGTTGCCTAAAACAAGGCATCTCTTTCAAAAACATTTTCAAAACACACACACACCATAATTTCAAGCAATCGAAAATCAAGGAAAGTGATCTAAAAACCAAGTAACTAAGAGCCCATGGATAACCATGGATGAAAAGGGTTCTAATACCTTCCCTTTTCATAATCTACCCCCCGAACCCACGAAATATCTCAAAAGGTTTTTGCTGTGCTTTTTAACCTTTCCTTTAGGATAAAATAAAAAGTCGGTGGCGACTCTTGCTCAACCGAACAAGTGCGAATACAAACACAAAACTCAAGTCAGTTCTCCCATCGTATCACAGAACTGGCGACTCTGCTGGGGAAAACAATGAAAGTGGGGTTACCTTAGGGTTTAGATCACCTTTGTTTTCAATTGATTGCTTTGTTTGCTTTTACATTTGTGGGCTTTGCATCAGAGTTTCATAGATCCTAACCCGGATCTGGGGAATACCTTTTTTAGGTAGCATAATCTGCGAGGGACCTGTCCGGGGTATACCGACATGGGTGAAGCAGTGGCTACATTGGTGTGGCACCTTGGTCTGTACCGATATCCCTTGTGTTGAAACGGGGAGAATATGGGTCTTCCAAGGAGTCATTAAGCACCAACCGACCTTAGAACCCTAAATTGACCCAACTTGGCCATTAGAACAGTAGCAGTATGCTACACTCATTGAGGCTAAACTCTCGCGATGGTTCTGGCCACAAGAAAAGATAGCGATGATGGAGTTATGACCGATTGAGGGTAGTCAGTGATATTGAGATCCTCTAGAACCCGATTACTTTTGATAGGATAGGTTTTAACCAACAAAACTGAAAGAGGGTAGTACCTGAACCTCATGCAAGCCTAAACCTAAGGACTTGTTTGCTTTGTGTGAATATGTTTGTCTGTATATACACTCACTTGCTTTTTGCATACATGTATATCATAACATCATACCATAGCATTTTCAATAACCATTTCAAGAATCTCGAGGGTTCTTTTGATGCAAGGTCACGTTGAGCCAGACGTCTACCAAAGGACAAGAGGTTTCTCCTCTAATCAATGCCAATCAAAGTTCAAGTGCAACGACTTGAGTCAGTGGCTATGACCCACTTGACATGGTGAGCTTGATTCTCGTGGAAAGACATCCACCAGTGCACAGTTCTCCAACTAAAGTTCAAGTGCAACGACTTGAATCAGTGGCTATGACCCACTCGACATGGTGAGCTTATTTCTCGTGGAAAGACATCCACCGGTGCAAAGTTCTCCAATCAAAGATCGAAGTTCAACCTCTAACATTCTCTTGTGTTTACCCTAAGAGATCCTTGAAAACATTGCATATATAACACACATATCATTGCATAACAGGTTTCTCCCATACAGGTCTCCTTATCCTTCCTACTGTTTATTTCAGTAAGATGGATATAGAACAAACAGTGAAAGATCTTCAAGCTCAAAAAGCTCAATTCCAACAAATGTTGTTGGCTATAGGTAAAGGGCAAGAGGATCTGACAACTCTTCTTCTCGAAGACAAGAAGAAGAAGTCCAAGAAGGCAGTCCGCATCCTGAACTTGAGGAGAAGACCTAAGACCCAAGACCTTGCAACTCCATACAACACAGGAGGTAGTCTTGAAGAAGACCACAATGTGGAGATTGTTGAAGAAGAAGCTGACTACTCCGAGGGGCAATATCCTCTCGTTGATGACAAATACAAAGAGTTGGAGGATCGCCTCAGTGCTATGGAGATCCAACAAATACCTGGCTTGGATCTAGGAGACATGGGCCTAGTTCCTGGATTGGTCATCCCTTCAAAGTTCAAAGTTCCTACCTTTGCTCTGTACGACGGAGTCTCTTGCCCTAAGATGCATCTAAAGTCTTATGTCCGCAAGATTCAACCATACACAGCTGATAAAAGGCTTTAGATCCATTTCTTCCAAGAAAGTCTAGTAGGGGCTCAACTCGAGTGGTTTTATCAATTGGAGAGTTCTCGCATCCACACCTGGGAAGATCTAGCCAGGGCTTTTTACGAATAGTATCAGTACAATGCTGATAACGCACCAACTCGGTTGCAATTGCAGAGCATGACCATGGGTTCTGACGAGAGCTTCAAAGGGTATGCTCAGAAATGGAGAGATCTGGCTGGTAGGGTGCAACCCCTTTTAACTGACAGAGAGCTGATTGAAATTTTCATGGGAACTTTGACAGGGCCTTTCTTCAAGCACTTAATTGGAAGCTCCTCAGCTGGGTTCACCGAGCTAATACTGACCGGCGAAAGGGTCGAAGATGGCATCAAAAGTGGAAAGATCTAAGGAGCTACAACCTCTGATACTCGGATAATTCCCTACAACGGAAAGAAGGAGTCCAATGCCGCGAGCAGTCAAAAGGGTCGTCTTGACCAACATGTAGGGGCAGTCGTGATCTCTAACCCTACACTTGATCAGCAAAGGCAGGGGCATCAACATAAGGAGGCTGCACCTAAGAGGCAATTCACCAAGATCAACATGTCACTGTCTCAAGCACTGCAACACTTGTTGAAGAGGGATTTGATTACATTGAGGGCTCCTCTCCGGAACCAAAACACTTCTGCTCCTACCTATCGCCCCAATGAAAGATGTGAATACCACTCTGATAGCCCGGGGCATGATACCAACAACTGTTGGCCTCTGAAGAACAAGATCCAAGACATGATCGATGCCAAGGAGATTGAGTTTGGTCCCCCAGAGACCCCAGCATGATCACTCCTCTTATGCCAAATCATTGAGTTTGTTTTTGTTTCGTTCGAATTTTCAAGTTGTAACTTCTTGTATTATTCAAACAATCATCTTTTAATGTCAAACTCTGTTTCATTAATGCATTGCATATGTTTGTCTTGAATTCATTCATTCGCTTTCATTACTCTTATGCTTTCTTTTTGACATTTAACTCTTGATAAAAAGCTGCAAGCCTTTAGAGGGAGGATAACGAAACAATACCATAATCTCATACAGTATGCTTTCGAACAGACCTTGCTGATGATGTACATGCATTTCTTTCAATTCCCAAACACTGGAGTTATAAGGAAGTTAATCCCTAGTCAACCCCTTCGAGCCAAAGAAGTAGGAGTTTTCTGTTCTAAATGATCAAAACCTGTGATATAAACCTGGGGCAGGGTAGTATCTCAGTTAATTCAAGAGAAAACGCGCATTGAAGTCGCAAACTCTTAGTTCGTAACACAACGAACGACGTCAAAGAAAAAGAAAAGCATTCCCTTGGAATCAAAAGATAGGGTGGTTCCCTATCACATAGGCAGTCAATCTCTCAAAAGAGAAAAGCCCACCAAGCCAAAACCTATAAAGGAGGCTTAAGAAAGCTGGGGCATCCCGCTGGCTGTAATCTCGAAAATGGGAACAGTCAGGCAAAAGTTAGGGATAACAAATCAAAATCAAAATAGTGAGGTCATTATAAATCCTCAACAACATGAAAAAATGTTGAAAAAACGAGATGATGACTGTCTCCCAAATTCAACTGGTGAACCATCGCCCAAAAGTCGTTCCAAACTCAAAACAGAGTGCAACGCACAATTAACTGAGCTTAGGGTTGGAGAACATCACGAAGAGCGGGTGGGTACAAATACACTTTGAGCCTTTATCCTTTGTTTCTTAAACCGTGAACCAAGCCTCGTTACAACCCTTCAAAAGTCCTAATTGAAGCATGGGTTAGTTCGAAAGCATACTGTTTCAAAAGGTATCCTGACTCCTGTAAGGCTTTGCTCTAAATCTTGTGTTGACTTGTCTTATGAAAAGTTTTCTGCTAAAAAACGCATTTTGCAAAACTTCGAGACAAACATAAACTTTGCATTGCTTGAATATCACTGTCTGCATTTGGCTTTTTGTTTGACAGCAAAGAAATTCATACAGCGAATGTTCGGAGGAACGAAAACTCTCTCAGTGAACAAAATCACTTCAAAAGGATAACACTTCCATTACGAATCTCCTATCAACAGGGGGCATGACATGTCACCATCCTGTTAACCTGGGGCAGTCCAGTAAAGGTCCAACAGACCTTTCAAAGTTCAGTTAACCTGAGGCAGTCCAATCAAGATTTTAAGAAATCTCTCAATCCCTAGAGTAATCTGATTCAAGACTCCTTCATCATCACTTGGGGCATTCGAATGTCAAAAGTGTTCAACAATTCCTTCGTCACCTGTTGGAAGATACGGTCCAGATATGCTCCAGACACGGTTGTCATTCTGTTACCTTTCTTAAGTTCCAGATCAATACCTGTAACAAGCCAGGAAAACATCTGTGGACGACTGATTGTGGATTAACACCTGTAACAAGCCAGGAAATCATCTACATGAGGAGATTGAAGATCAACACCTGTAACAAGCCAGGGAACCATCTTTCTTTCTCAGGTCAAAGATCAACACCTGTAACAAGCCAGGACAATATCTCCTTGACCAACTTTTCTTAAGTTCCAGATCAACACCTGTAACAAGCCAGGAAAATATCTGTGAACGACTGATTGTGGATTAACACCTATAACAAGCCAGGAAATTATCTACATCACCACTTGGGGCATTCGAATGTCAAAAGTGTTCAACAATTCCCTCATCACCTCAAAAGACATGATATAGTTCAAGATGTGACCCAGAGATGGCGACATTCTATAACTCATTCAGAGATTCCTTCTTCCAGATATAGGTCAAGATGTGACCCAGAGATGGCGACATTCTATAACTCATTCAGAGATTCCTTCTTCCAGATATAGTTCAAGATGTGACCCAGAGATGGCGACATTCTATAACTCATTCAGAGATTCCTTCTTCCAGATATAGTTCAAGATGTGACCCAGAGATGGCGACATTCTATAACTCATTCAGAGATTCCTTCTTCCAGATATAGTTCAAGATGTGACCCAGAGATGGCGACATTCTATAACTCATTCAGAGATTCCTTCTTCAATATATAGTTCAAGATGTGACCTAGAGATGGCGACATTCTATAACTCATTCAGAGATTCCTTCTTCCAGATATAGTTTAAGATGTGACCCAGAGATGGCGACATTCTATAACTCATTCAGAGATTCCTTCTTCCAGATATAATTCAAGATGTGACCCAGAGATGGCGACATTCTATAACTCATTCAGAGATTCCTTCTTCCAGATATAGTTCAGATGTGACCCTGATTCAGCGACATTCCACAACTTATTCAGATTTTCATTCATGATATAGTTCAAGATGTGACCCAAGATTTGGCGATATTCTATAACTTATCCAAGCCTGCTTCCAGAAATAGTTCAGATGTGACCCAAGTTTAGCGACATTCTATAACTTATTCAGATTTGTTTCTAGAGATAGTTCAAGATGTGACCCAGAGATGGCGACGTTCAGTAACTTATTCCAGACCAACACATGCAGCAATCAGAGGACTCTCGCAATCCCCAGCCAGAGAACCTTCCAGAAGCTAACTCCACTCAGAGTAAAGTTTCATTATCCCCAGCGAAGCTAAAACTTCCAACTATCAATCCCCAAGCAGATTGAAGACTCTCATTCTCAGTTCCCCACAGAATATTCGAATATTCTCCAGTGAAGATCTCCTCAAGACAGGAATTCCCCAGTAGATTGGCATACAACCCAAGCTTCTGATTTCCCCAACAGTGGTCCCAAGACTTCTCTTTTTTAACAATCAAAGATTCTTGCCCTCCACAGCAGCAGCCAAGGATTTACTTTCCCCGACAGCAGTCAAGATTCCTTTATCTTCAACCATCCAGGATTCATCTATCCTCAACAAGACAGCTCATTGGCTTACATGCGCATTCATCACATTCATGTCATAAACATTAATGTCGCATACATTGCATCACGCATCATGACATTGCATACAACTAACTCTTTACCTTTTCAGGAAAGATCAGTCAACAAACTAAGACCATCATCTTCCAAGATTCTTTTCTAGAAATAGTTCAGATGTGACCCAGACATGGCGACATTCTGATACTTATTCCAGATTCACTCAGAGACAGTTCAGATGTGACCCAGACACGGCGACATTCTGATACTTGTTCCAGATTCATCCAGATGCAGTTTTACACGGACTCATCATCAGGAAACCCTACACCGGTTCCTCCTTCAGACCCCTGAAAACAGTTTACAGATTCTCCAGACACGGATGTCAATCTATTGCTGGCTCAGACCCCTAGTTCAGAGATGTTCCAAAACAGGGATACCTTTTCTGATACTCGTCCACTCACCATTGACATACAGTTCAACATTTCCATATGGCATCTTTAAGCCCATCCTCCTATCAGCAGTCATCAGATGGCATCTTTAAGCCCATTCCCTCTACCATCACATCACCGAGTGCAAATTTTAGGGCACTCCAGTGTCCAATCTTCTTTTACCTTCGAGTCGCGAAAGGCAAACTTGCCAATCTAACTCTTCAGGTCCAAGAAGATTGAACAGGGGCAACTGTTGTACCCCAAAATTTGCCCTCGTATTTTTCCACAAGAAATCACAACTTCAGGCTTTTCCTGATTTTTTAGATTGGCTCAAGAATCGGTCAAACAGACTTTTCTCGTCAGTCAGACAAAATCAGGGTTTTCATTGATTTTCATGGCTCTAGAACAATTCAAGCAGTTTGTTTAGGGTTTGGTTGATTTTGGCTCAACTTCGATCAGGCGAATGCTTCTTTGGCATTTAATCGGGAATTAGGGTTTTCATGCGCGGTTCCTCAGAAAGATTTAATTCTACGGTGCTTTGCAAGATATTCCGAGACTTGGATGGAATTTGCATTGTGTGACTAAATCAGTGAAAGGATGCATTGGGTTTGAATTTGCAATGTTTGATTAAAGTCAGTAAAGGGAAAAAGCGTCTGGGAAATTGCTGTGATTGACTGTTGTTTTGCTTTGGATGTCGGAAGCGCCAAGTTTAATTGATCAAATGCTGAAGCATTGTTTATTTAATTATTTATATTCTAAGATTAAATAGTTGGAATTTATTTTCAATTATTTAATTTAAAGAATTATAGATAGTAAAGTAAACAAGTAAAAAGAGGAAAAGAATTAATTGGATAAAAAACTTTTTATTTATTTTTAAATTATTTGTACAATTGTTTTGTTTACAAATTGTTTACAACAATGATTTTACAGTAATTTAAACCTAAAAAAGACTATCCTAATTTTTTCTAAATCTTCAATTCTTCATCTTTTGCTATTCCTCTCCATTTAATTATTTATCTGCAAAGAAAAGAAGGAAAAAGTCAGTTGAAGCGGATAAACAATTAAAGAGACAGATAAAAATAAAGGTCATCATTAAGGGCAACTGACTGGAATCAGTTAGCCCTCTCTTCAAATCACGGGATTTCTCCCGGTTCACAAAGAGGGATGAATATTTGCTTGCTAAACTTGGAATGCATAAAATTGAAAAATGCACAAATTCAAAGTTTGTCAACATACTGCATAATCAGAAAGGCAAACTAAACTAGGCCTAACCACAAAGTCCAAACTGAATCACAAATTCCAAACTGTCCACAAACTGTCAAAGATGTCAAACAAGTACAAGGCTACTCAAAGCTGTCAAAAGAAGATATGGAAAGATAACAAGAAGCATAAAAGCTGGAAGAAGTACAAGATATGCAGAGAAAGATTAGTATGCAAGCAAGCATAGTCAGTTTCATCATTTCCCAAACAGCTGCCCTTTCAGAAAAGTACAAACATAAACATATAATATGCTTAAAAATTGTACTGGAGAGAGAAGAGAAAGGAAAAAAGAAATAGGGCTTACAGTTCAGGCTTGAGAGATAGGAAAAAATATAAAAGAACTTGTCAATAGAACAGTAAAAAGAGAGCAGAAATCACAAGAACAATATAACTCAAAAAACTGCCTCCACCCTACTGAAGCAAGACAGAAGCAAGCTAAAGCCAAAAACCTTCAAGCTGTTTTCCCAGCATAGACAAATCAAAGCCATTAACCTGCTGAAGCAAAAAACCCAAAAGCCTAAGCATCAAACAGATCAAACCAAAAACCTGCCTACAAACCTGTATCCAAGTACAAAAAGCCTTACCAAAAACTCAAACTGAAAGCCATAGAACCTAACTCAAAGCTCAAACCTGTAAGTCCATCAAAAACACATAGCCATGAACCAGAAGTCATAAACCTGCTAAGCCTTACCAGAAGCCAAAAAAAAACAGTAAATTTGTACAGATTCAAACCCTCAAACTGTCAAGCCTAAGCATCAACCAACAAAGTCAAAAAGCATCCAACTATCCAACAATAGCCATAACCCGTTTGAACCTCTCACAAAAGGCCTAAAACCTCACCTGATTAAAATACCACACTCAAAGTCAAGCATTCAGGCCCTCAGAACCTAGGGTTCATCACTGGGCACAACATATCAATAAACATATCAATCATCATCAAGCATACAAAAACGAGGAGAAGAAGCGTTTCAAGGCATCAAAGCATTCGAATCATACAAGGCAACTATCTAAGCTTATCAGACATCACACATTGCAAGCATATTCGTCATACGAAATCCAAATATCATAACCAAGTCATAGGGCCCTCAGAGCATCCTCATCACTGGGCTAGTAAGAACGAATACTCAAAGCATCCAAGGCAACACAAGCATACAGAAGCATTCAGGAGCAACGAGAAGAAGAAGAGACGGAAACGAACAGAAGAAGAGGAAGAGGTGACCAAATTAGGTTTTCAGTTTGTCATCATAAAACTAGCAAAAGGGGCAAATACAGAGTACCGTGGTTATCAAAGCCAGTCCACAACATCGCCAAGCTTCGCCTCCGGCCGCCTGAGCGCCTCCACCTTCATTCCTCCTCCGTCTCCTCAGAAAGGTATAATTTCTCTCCTTGTTCACGCACCTCGAACCAAAGAAACATGTAATCCGAATCAATAACGCGTTGAAAGAAATCGTACCTCTTTTTACCGCCGTTGGAGTGAGCGTAAGGAGGAGGATGAACGGTGGCGCCGATGGCCTTGGACGAAAGGAACTCAGAAGCTGGCATGAGAGTGAACGAAGATGAAAAGGATAGAAGTGGAGCGAACGGCGCCTCTGTCTCAACAAACCCTAGCTGATCCCAAATGAACACAAGCCATCAAACCCTAAAAACAATTGTGAGAAGCATTGGACCACAACCCCATTCATTTTACCTAAGCCCAAGCGCGTTCCTAATTAAACCCCCCCCCCCCCCCCCCCCCCTGGCTTCTGTTCAAATCAGACTGGGCCAGCATAAAGCCCATTCAACTCACTAACCCTTTTTTTTTACTTATCCTTTTTTTTTACAATTTAAAAAAACTTTTTATTCTATTTATTATTTTTTATACAATTTAAACTCATCTAATTTTATTTGTAAATAAACTTACCTTAATTCTTTTTCATTATAAAATTTTCTTTTTACATAAACCTTAGGTTTAATTAGATTAAAAGATTTTTTACCTTAATTTTCTTTTTTCTTTGAATCCCTTTATACACAAATTATGAAAATAAAAAATATATTAATACATAAGAAATACCTTAATGCAAATATTAAAATTTAAAACATTTTTCTTTCTTTTAATCAAAATACCTTTTTGTACATATTAAACAAGATACAAAAATTAATTAAATCAAATACTTAATAACACACATTAAAGTTCACATTTTCTTAACTTGTAAATAATTCTCATACATGAACAATTACACTTACACAATACACTTTACATCTTATACATGTACAATTGCTATTCTTATACGTTACTATACATCATTTACACTTTTATCGCAATTCGATTTGGTTCTAAATTATTGGACACTACATCCCTAAAGTCTCATCCCCATTTGTAAATTTGTACCCCCACTCCCGGATACTTATTTTGTAATAGCGTAGACTTTAAATTCTTGCAATTTACCGCTTTCGAATTATACCATGGTTAGACCTAGGGTTTGCATGTACATAAAATCAAACGCTAGATAATCTAATACAAAGACAAATGCATGAAATCAAAACACAATCACACTTGCACCCCCTAGGGTAATCCCACATGTTGCCTTCCAAAATGGGCCATGCTTGCACGTCGAGTTTCTTTGGCAAAACAAATTCAAATGATCATAAGTCTCTCGATGACGCTTTCGAAAGTTGCCTAAAACGGAATGATCATAGTCCCTTCAAGCAAATTGCCAAAGACACTTGGCACCATTGCATTCATGGTCCATATGATGACCCGCACCCGTCCCGTTAAACATCATAAACACAAGATTGTCCACCAAATTCAATGGTGGAACAAAATTGTTAAAAGGGTTAAAAACATAGAGAAAACCTTTGAGTACAATAGGGGTATACCAAACTATTAGTTACTTGGAATCAACTTGCAAAAACACTTGCCTTCTTTTCAAAAACCACACTTCACAAACACTTTCAAAACAAACTCTCAAAAACATTTGAAATATCTTTTCGAAAAGATACACACCTTCGTATATACTCAAACACGAGTCATTACATTGGTTGCCTAAAACAAGGCATCTCTTTCAAAAACATTTTCAAAACACACACACACCACAATTTCAAGCAATCGAAAATCAAGGAAAGTGATCTAAAAACCAAGTAACTAAGAGCCCATGGATAACCATGGATGAAAAGGGTGCTAATACATTCCCTTTTCATAATCTACCCCCCGAACCAACGAAATATATCAAAAGGTTTTTGCTGTGCTTTTTAACCTTTCCTTTAGGATAAAATAAAAAGTCGGTGGCGACTCTTGCTCAACCGAACAAGTGTGAATACAAACGCAAAACTCAAGTCAGTTCTCCCACCGTGTCACAGTCATTATCCAATAACTTGGATTTCTTGCAGGGTTTACTTGCTTACATCACCTTACACTTTTTCTTAACGCATAACATACACATCATAACATCATCCTATAAAATCTCCTTAACTATTTCAAGGATCTCAAGGGTTTGCGATGCAGGTTATGGTAAATCAGACGTCTAGCAAGGGGCAAAGGGGGTTTATCTTCCTCTAGCCAATGCCGTTAAAAGACCAAAACACGACAACTTTAGTCAGGGGCTATGACCCACTTGATATGGTGAGCTTGACTCTTGTATAAGGACCTTCAACAATACGAAGTTCTTCAAAGCTACAAATTTCAACTGCTGACATCTTCTTGTTTACCCCGCGAGTCCTTGAAAACATTGCATACGCATATCATACATGTTATTGCATAAACAGGTTTCATAGCAGGCTTCTTATCCCTCTGTTGTTTATTTCAACAAGTAAAGAAATGTCTCTTGAACAAATAATCAAAGACCTTCAATCTTAAAACGCTCAATTCCAACAAATGTTCCTGACTCTGACCCAGGGGCAAGAAGACCTGAAAGCTCTGATCGTCAAAAAGAAGGCTAAGAAGGCAAAGAAACCAGTTCGTGTTTTGAGTGTGGGAAGAAGAAGAACGGCTAACCAATCTCTAGATTTCGCAACCTCATCAAAGAGAGGGATAATCAAGAGGAAGATGATGAGGAATCAGAGGAAGGATACGACAGTCCATCGTCTGAAGAAGATGGACCTGATTATTCTGAGGAGCAATATCCCCCTGCGGATGATAAATACAAACGGCTGGAGGACCGGCTCAATGCCATGGAGATCCAAAAGGTGCCCAGTCTAGATTTTGAAGATTTAGGTTTGGTTCCAGGGGTGGTCATCCCACCTAAGTTCAAGGTCCCTATCTTTGCAAAATATGACAGTGTTTCCTGTCCCAAGCTTCACTTGAGGTCATATGTCAGAAAGATCCAGCCTCACACTGCTGACCGAAAGTTATGGGTCCATTTCTTCCAAGAAAGTTTAGCTGGCACTCAACTGGATTGGTTCTATCAGATAGAAGGAACTGACATCCATACCTGGGAAGACTTAGTTGCTGCTTTTTACAAGCAGTACCAATACAATACTGACCCGACACCAACTCGAGTGCAACTGCAGAATATGTCCATGAGCTCAAGAGAAGGGTTCAAGGAATATGCCCAGAAATGGAGGGATCTAGCTGGCAGGGTACAACCTCCTCTGAATGATCGGGAAATGATAGATATGTTCATGGGCACTCTGACAGGCCCATTCTTTAATTTTCTGGTTGGGAGTTCCTCATCCGGGTTCATAGAAATGGTTCTGACTGGAGAAAGGATCGAAAGTGGTATCAAGAATGGGAAGATCCCAATGGCTACATCTTCTAATGTTGAGAAGTAGCCATTTACTGGTAAGAGGGAAGCTAATGTTGTTTATGGCCAGAAGGGTCGCAATAAGGCCGACGACCACAATCAAGTTGTGGGAGCAATACTGGTCTCTAACTCTACACCTGTGCAATGACACCAACGGGGGAACCAGCATAAAGAGGTTACGCCTAAGAGACAATTCACCAGAATCAACATGTAACAAGCCCAAGTGTTACAACACATGTTGAAAGCAGGATTGATTACGTTGAAGGCTCCTTTGCGAAATCCCAATACTTCTGCTCCTAGTTACCACCCCGACGAATGGTGTGCATACCATTCTGATAGTCCTGGACATGATACATATGGATGTTGGGCTCTGAAGAACAAAATTCAGGATATGATTGATGCCAAAGAGATTGAATTCGACCCTCCAGAGACTCACAAAGTGATCACTGCTCCTAGACCAAATCATTGAGAATGTCCAGTTCATTTTTTATTTTTCATTTGTAATTTCATTCGTTGTTCAAACAATTACTGTTATGCCGAACTTTGGTTTTCCCATTAATGCATCACATATGTTTGTCTTGAATGATTTCACTGTCATTTTATTTAAACTTTTTTCTTGATTCCTTTACATGATATTCAACTCTCGATCAAAAGCTTTGAACCTTTAGAGGGAGGATGACAAAAACGATAGCACAATCTCAGTGTTCTTTTGAACAGACCTTACTGACGATGTACAAGCGTTGTTTCAAATCCCAAACACTGGAGTTATAAGGAAGATAATCCCTAGTCAAACCCTTTGATCCAAAGAAGTAGTAGTTTTTTTTCACACAAATTAAAACCCTTAATCATAACCTAGGGCAGGGTAGTTTCTCAGTTAATTCAGATGTGCATTCAGTCGCGATTTTCCGCTTCATGCATAATGAGTGGCATCAAAGACGTCCTTCCAAATAAAAAGTTGGTGATGGTTCCACATAATCATTAAGACAGACATCCATTATCTCTCAAAATAAAAACCCGCTAAGTCAAAACCTATGAAGGAGACTTAAGAAAAAACAGGGGCATCCCGTTGACTATAATCACAAAAAGAAACAGTTCAGGCAAAAGAAGGGATAACGAAAACCAAAAAAAGAGGTCCTACAAATCCTCGACAAAAAAAAGAGATTACAAAATGAATGCCTCTTTCAAATAAACTTTCAGTACATGAACCATCACCGGAACATCAAGGAAAAGATTCCAGACTCAATTGGAATCTGAAAGCTCAATTAACTGAGCATAAGACTGAAGAACATCACGAAGAACGGGTGGGTACAAATAAATTTTGAGCCTTTATCCTTTGTTTCTTAAGTCGTGAACCATGACACGCTACAACCCTTAAAAGTCCTAACTGAAGCATAGGTTAGTTCGGAAGCATACTGTTACAAAAGGTATCCTGACTCCTGTAGGACTTGCTATAAATCCTGAGTATCTCTTGCAAAATTTGTTTTACTAAAAAATGGATTTTCAAAAAACTTCAAGACAAGCATAAACCTTGCATTATTTGAATATCATTGTTTGCATATAATTATCTGTTCGACAACAGAGAAATCCGCATGGCGAATATCTAGTGAACAAAAACCTTCTCAATGAAAAGGATCACCTCAAGTGGAAAAACACTTCCAACCAAGGGGCACAGCATGATCATTGTCCATCATCTGGGGCAGTCAAGTCAAGATTCAAGGAATCTCTCAAAAATGCCAAACAACCAGGGGCAGATCTCCATCTGAATGACTTGGGGCATTAGACATGAATTCCAACAATGAATCACGTACAATCAAGCAAAATCAATATTCCTCAACGGATTTCTTCTTAAAACAATAAAACAAGAATTTCCAACGGAAACATTCTGAACAAAGCAGATTATCATCTAGAAATGGTTTAGGTACGATCCAGAAAGGGATGTTATCCTGGAACCTACTCCATATTCTCTCCTAGTACAGTGCAGATACGATCCAGAGACGAGTGTCATTCTGACACTTATTTCAACATATCATCTAGAAACGGTTCAGATACGATCCAAAACTGGATGTCATCCTGACACTTACTCCAGATTCTCATCTAGAAATAGTTCAGGTATGATCTAGAGACAGATATCATCCTGATACTTATTTAAATCGTCTTCTAGAAACGGTTCAGGTACGATCCAAAGACGGGTGTCATCCTGACACTTACTCCAGATTCTCATCTAGAAACAGTTCAGGTACTATCAGAGACAGATGTAATCCTGATACTTATTCTGATTCTCTTCAAGTATAGTTCAGATACGACCCAGAGAAGGATGTCATTATGACAGTCATCCAACACATATTTCAATTACAGTTCAGATACGATCCAGAAACGGATGTCATTCTGACACTCATCCAACATATGTTTCAAGTACAGTTCAGATACGATCTAGAGACATGTGTCATTCTGACACTCATCTAACACATGTTTCAAGTACATTGCAGATACGATCCAGAGACGGATGTCATTATGACACTCATTCAACACATGTTTCAAGTACAGTGCAGATACGATCCATAGACGGATGTCATTCTGACACTCATTCAACATATGTTTCAAGTATAGTGCAGATACGATCCAGAGACGGATGTCATTCTAACCCTCATCCAACACATGTTTCAAGTACAATGTAGATACGATCCAGAGACGGATGTCATTATGACACTCATCCAACACATGTTTCAAGTACAGTAAGGATACGATCCAGAGATGGGTGTCATTCTGACACTCATTCAACACATGTTTCAAGAACAGTGCAGATACGATCCAGAGACGAATGTCATTATGACACTAATTCAATACATGTTCAAGTACAATCATGACATAGATCCATCCATAAAATCTCCAGCAGGCACAGGGGAAGAAACATCCTGATGCGAAGTGTATCCTCAGCATGCATCCTAGTGACGTCTATGTTCCCCACGAAGTAAAAATAACCAGAGTTTTGTCTCCTTCATCCCCAAGCAGGAATTATCTCCTCCAACAAACTTCCTCCAGCCGAGAGCTGAAATATGTGTTCCCCAGTCGAGTTATATAACCTTGAACAATTTATAAAACCTCCTCCCGGGTAGAGTTTATTTCTCAAAATGTGGAAGCTCATTCACCAACAGAGTTTATTTCTCTACATCGGCAGAATCTTCCAACAAGCATCTCTCTCCACGGAGTTATTCTCGAGCAGAATCAATTCTCAAGCAGAATCAATCTCCATCAGAATATCCTCAAACAGAAAGAGGAAATCCATGGAAAATCATATCCATTCACCATCCTCGGCGGAAATGAAGGGTTCAGCCTCTCAATACTCTCCAGCAGCGGTCCAGGATTTATTTTCCTAGACTAAAATATCGTAATAACATCCCATATCCATACCTCATGGCATGTGCATACACCTCACATAAAGCATAATCTCATGTATTTTGAGAACATTATCACGCAATGCACATCATACATCATGACATTGCATATGACTAACCCCTTACCTTTTTTAGGGACAAGATCAAATCAACAAACACCGTTGACTACTTATGTGACCTGGTAGTCCTCTCAAAAACTACGTCTAATGAAGGGTTGTTTCAGCAGTTTCCTCAAAAAGATGCCTCACAAGACCTTCTCTGGTTCATTCAGACTGACACTAAGATCTCCCTGATTCTTATTCCAGTTGAAGATATTCCTGTAAGTTTAAGATTGCGCCTAAGAGGGGGGGTGAATTAGGTGGTGGTCGATTTTTGATTTATTTTACACTTTCTGGTTTTGTTTTAGTGCTATGGAAAACGGTAAAGTGCATAAAGTAAAGAGACACAGAGATTTATCTTGGTTCCTACCATACCGCGGAAGTACGTCCAGTCCCCTTGCAAACATGCAAGAGATTTCACTATTTTGTTAGAACTTTTACAAGACTCTTCCTAGTCTTATCAACTAAAGACACTAACAAATACCAAGAACACCCTCTTGGATTTCCAATAAGTCTCTTGAGAACAATCCTCTCAAAAGATACCTCTTGTTTCCAACAATGGACAACAAGGTACAAAAGTATTCTAATACTTAATTCCAACAATTCTGGAAATAAGTTACACTTAGTATAATTCTATGAAATATGATTTCTTGAAATATGTTGATCACATAGAGTGACTTTAATGAAGTTTCTTCTTTCTTCTCTTGTAAGCAATTCAAACTGTAACATAATGGTTACAAAATGCTCAAAGATTTCTGTTCTTATATGTGTGAAAGTGCAGAAAATCTTTGTTCTTAAAAAATAAGAAATATGAAGTTTGAATATTTTACAAAGTTCAGAATTATTGCATGAGAGAAGAGTTGTTTTATAATTTGAAAGATTTAGTATTTAAAGCAATCAAGATACCTTTCCAAATGGATACCACTTTTCTGTTTGTAAAACTTGAGAAGGTGCAATGTATGACCATGCAACCATTGGAGAAAAGGTGTGAAGGGTATCTTGAATCAAGTTCAGATTTTTCAAAAATTACAACATGTAAATCGATTAGCATTAGATGTAAATCGATTGCACGGGTTTGTAACATTCTTGTTTTCAAAAATTTGAAGTGTAATTCGATTTACATGATGTGTTAATCGATTTACTAGTGTTAAAAAATTAACTCAGTTCAGTAAACAATCGATTTACACTCCATGTAAATCGATTACTGCCAGGGGCAATCAGTTTTTGAAAAAACATGTGTAAATCGATTTACATGATGTGTTAATCGATTTACATTAGTGAAAAACTTAGAATTTGCTTTAAACTTTAAGTGAAGTGTTGTGGTAAGTGTGTATATCATTTTTGAGCATTTCTAATCAATTTAGTTCAAATGAGAATTGATATACTTGTTTGCTTGCCATGATCCTTGAAGCTTTGAGTGAATGATGCTTTAAGATAATTCCACTTATTTTCCTTCTTGCCATAGTGCTTGTTTGTCTTTCATCAAAACTAAAGTTAAGTTGAGGCTTGAGATTACATTATCCCCCTTTTTGATGATGACAAACCATCTTTCTTTATGAGTTGTTCAGAATTGGAGCAAAAGGGTTTTCTCCCCCTAAGATAGATTTCTCCCCCTATGGAGAAAAAGATTTGAAAACTTGCCCTGAGAAGAAAACTGAAACAAACAACCATAAAGTGCTATCACATCCTTCTCCCCCTTTGACATTATCAAAAAGAAGGGAAAGATGTAACATAAGATGATACTTATAACAATTTGAAACAGATATGAACATAAACTAAAACGCAAATTTCTAAAAATATCGTACGAATTTCAAATATACATAATACAAAACTAACACTTGAAGTATTTATCAAACAAAAAACATAATGATAAATAACAGGAATTTAATAATATTGGTCAGGAAAATATTAGAAGGGTCCTTGATATGGAAACTGTTGTTGTAGAGGTGGTTCGGTGTATTGAGGAGGCGGAGGTGCTGGATTGTTTGGATCGTATGGAGGAATATGGAGATGTGAGTAGAGGTATGAAAACTATTGGTTTACATCGTTCTGAAAAGCATTGATGCGAGAGGAGGTAGAATCATTTATCGCGGTCCATTGAGCATTGATGTTAGTATTGAGAGATGCAAATTGTTGAGTCATATAATCCATAACATCTTGGTTGGTTGGACCAGAAGAGGCAGCAGGAGGAGGAACTTCATTTTCTTCTTCATCTGCATTATTGCCTTCATCACCTATAACATCCTCTCCAATATATGTGATGGTTTTTGCTTCAGAATCGAAATAAACACCCATCCGAGAATCAACATTTTTGATGGAGATCCTATTGCTGATTGGATCCATTTCAACCCTCTCAAACCCAGTAAAATCAATATTAAATGCTTCCAAGATCCTTGTGATGAAGTATGCATATGGCAGAAAAGTAGCCCTTGTGGCAACTCTTAGCATATGCACCACAATCAGTTTAGCCCAGTTTACCAAAATGCCATTTTTCCTTGCATAGAGAATTTTCAATTCTAGATCGGTTACAGTACAGTGATTTCCTGCTCTAGGAAATAAAATATATACCAGAAAATAATGAAAAAATCTATCATCAATTTGAAAATTACCAGCACTCCAAGTGTCCAGAGCCGGAATAATACCGCCAAGACTACGGATCCACTTTGCACGGTATTCTGCTTCTGACAATCGGCCAATGCTGTAGAAGAATTCTCTCTTCCTATAATTTTCCCAGTCAGCATCCTCTGGATCATAGAGAGAACTTCCAATATATGGGATGTTCAAAATTTTGCGTATTGTTTTTGAATGCAGAGGAATTCCTGTTCCGAGCACATGGGTATAGCATTTGTTGTTATCATAATGCATGTTGCTGTAAAATACTCGAACTAGATCCGGATAATAGTAACCACATGATGATATTAACGGTTCTAACCCATAAGCAATCAAATCCCTTTGAAAAGTGAAGCATTCATCGGGAAAGGTAGATAACATACCGAATTTGGGAGCTGAAATTATTTTCTTTTGAAAGTGCTTGATGAATCTTTCACGTTGTGTATCCGAGAGGTACTCGAGCAATGAGTTTTCAGAGGCTGCAACAATTTTCTTCTTTCCTTTTTCAGAGGCTGTTGCTTTTCTTTTGGGAGCCATGGCGATGGTTAGGGTTTTGAGTAAGGAAGATAGAGATTTTTTGGTGTTGTTATGAGATAGTGAGTGAGTTTTGGTGTTATGAGATAGTGAGGGAGTTTTGGTGAGATTAAATAGTAGAGTAGAGCAAATCAGGTCTTTATGAGACTTAATTGAGTGGAGTTGGTCAAGATTACATGATTGGTCAAAAAGAAGGTGGGAGGTTGAGAGGCAAGGTAAGGTTGACCAATATATTAAAGACTCATATAAATATCACATGCTGAACAGGTGTAAATCGATTGGTGTGTAGGATCAATCGATTTGCATAGTGAAAAATTAAATAAAAATGCTTCAATTTCAGTGGTAAATCGATTTACATGATTGGTAAATCGATTTACTCAAAAAGATTTTATTAAAAAAGAGTTTTGCTTTAGTGGTAAATCGATTTACACACTTGGTAAATCGATTTACTTCTAAAAAAAATTTTAAAACAATATTTTTAACATTTCAAACATTTTCTAAGCCCATATATATGTACATTAATGTATAGTTAAGGATAGAGTGCACCTTATATATCTTGTTCATCTAGGATTCCGAGTTCACGAAGAATTTTGAAGAATACATCCTTTGCAAGTGGTTTTGTGAAAATGTCCGCGAGTTGATTTTGAGTGTCCACAAAAGTAATCTCGACATCTCCACTGAGTACGTGATCTCTGATGAAATGGTGTCTGATGTCAATGTGTTTTGTCCGGGAATGCATAACTGGATTTTTTGTAATGTTGATCGCGCTTGTGTTATCACATCGAAGTGGAATGCATCCAAGGTTTACTCCATAGTCAAGTAACTGTTGTTTTAGCCAAAGAATTTGAGCGCATCCACTTTCAGCCGCATTGTATTCTGCTTCGGCAGTGCTGAGAGCGACGCTTGCTTGCTTTTTGCATGACCATGAAACCAAGGCATTTCCAAGAATGTGACATGTTCCACTTGTACTTTTGCGATCAGTCTTTCAACCTGCATAGTCAGCATCAGAATAACCAACTAGATTGCATATACTACTTTTTGGATACCATAATCCGACGTTGGTTGTTCCTTTGAGATATTTTATTATGCGCTTGACTGCTGCAAGGTGAGACTCTTTAGGATTGGCTTGATATCTTGCATATAGGCAAACGCTGAACATGATGTCAGGTCTACTTGCTGTTAAATAGAGAAGAGAGCCAATCATTCCACGATACTTAGTTATGTCAATAGAGTTCCTTGATTCATCTGGATCAAGATAGGTGTCGGATTCCATAGGAATTGCACTTTCTTTGCTGATTTCCATCTCAAACTTCTTTATAAGGTCTTTGCAATATTTTGATTGGTTTATGAAGATACCGTGTTTGAGTTGCTTAATTTGAAGACCGAGAAAGAAATTCAATCTTCCCATCATAGACATCTCAAACTCTCCTTGCATCATAGATGAAAATTCCTTGCACATATTTTGGTTAGTTGAACCGAAAACAATATCATCTACATAGATTTGTACAAGTAAAGTATGATGATTAACATTTTTTATGAAGAGAGTGGTATCAACTTTACCCTTTACAAACCCTTTTTCACATAGGAATGCGCTTAGTCTATCATACCATGCCCTTGGTGCTTGCTTCAGCCCATAGAGAGCTTTCTTCAATTTGAAGACATGATTAGGAAGTTTGAAGTCTTCAAATCCGGGAGGTTGCTTTACATAGACTTCTTCATTTATGAATCCGTTGAGAAATGCGCTTTTTACATCCATTTGAAAAAGTTCAAACTCCAATGAGCATGCATATGCAAGTAATAGTCTTATTGCTTCCAAACGTGCTACCGGAGCAAAATTTTCTTCAAAATCAATTCCTTCCTCTTGGTTGTATCCTTGAGCAACTAGTCTTGCCTTGTTTCGAGTGATTATACCATTTTCATCCATCTTGTTTTTGAATACCCATTTGGTTCCAATGATACGTTTATTTCCTGGATTAGGAACAAGTTCCCAAACTTCGTTCCGCTCGAATTAGTTTAGCTCCTCTTGCATTGCAAGGATCCATTGATCATCTTCTATGCTTGAGCCACTTTGGTAGGTTCAACTTGAGATACAAAAGCCATATTTAAGCATGCATCCTTAAGATTTAGCCGAGTAGATACCCCTTTGCTAATATCTCGAATTATGTTGTCAATTGGATGATCACGATGAGTTCTCCATTCTTGAGGAAGACCATCATCATTTCCATTTGGATGTGAAAGTTCATGTGTTTATTCCGGGTTGACAATTTTGACACCTTCGCATGAATTCTCATGAGGTAAATCTATAGAATCATCATCATCACAAATAACAACTTCCTCCTTGGAGGTGTTAGATTCATCAAAAGAAACATGCATTGATTCTTCTATAGTTAAAGTTCTTTTATTGTAAATTTTAAAAGCTTTATTAGAAAGGGAGTAACCAAGAAAAATACCTTCATCCGATTTTTCATCGAACTTACCGAGATTGTCTTTGTCGTTGTTAAGGACAAAACATTTGCACCCGAAAATGTGAAAATGAGAGATATTTGGTTTTCTTCCTTTGTAAATCTCATATGGAGATTTCTTTAGTATAGGTCTTATGATCACGCGATTGCTTACGTAACATGTCGTGCTTACCGCATCCGCCCAAAAATATTTAGGCAAACTTGAGTCACTTAGCATGGTTCTTGCAAGTTCTATCAAAGACCTATTTTTCCTTTCAACTACTCCATTTTGTTGTGGAGTTCTTGGTGCTGAAAAATTGTGGAAGATCCCATTTTCTTCACAAAATTCTTCAAACAGACTGTTTTGGAACTCTCCACCATGATCACTTCGGATTGATGTTATCTTTAATGACTTCTCATTTTGAACTTGTTTTGCATATCTCTTGAATGCCTTGAATGCGTCATTTTTGTGCACTAAAAACAAATTCCAAGTAAAACGGGAAAAATCATCTACAATAACTAAAGCGTAAATGTTACCTCCGAAGCTTCTTGTTCTAGATGGACCAAAAAGATCCATGTGCAACAATTGAAGTGGTCTTGTTGTTGAAACCACATTCTTTGGTTTGAAAGTTGATTTGGTTTGTTTTCCCTTTTGGCATGCACTACATAATTTGTCTTTGATGAATTTCATCTTTGGTAGACCAATAACTAAGTCATGCTTAACTAATTTGTTCAAGTGCTCCATGTGTGTGTGAGCAATCCTCTTGTGCCATAACTAAGCGTCATTGTTGTTTATCATGAGACATTGTACCTTCATAGACAAATCATCTAAAGTAATCATAAAAATATTGTTAGATCTTATACCTTTGAGTTTTACCTCATTGGTTGCCTCATCCATAATTAGGAATTCTTCTTTGTTGAATTTGATTTTGAACCCTCTATCGCAAAGTTGACTTATGCTAAGAAGGTTGTGCTTTAATCCTTCAACATAGAGAACATCCTTAATTCGAATAGATGGAGGTGTGCCAACTATTCCAACGCCAAGAATATTTCCTTTGGTGTTGTCTCCATAGGTGACATACCTTTGGGTTTATGTACTAGATATGAAAATTGGTGTACATCTCTTGTCATATGCTTTGAACATCCACTGTCAAGATACCAAAGGTTTGATGTGGATTTCAAGCATACCTACAAAAACAAATTATTTCTTGTTAGGTACCCAAGTGGCCTTGGGTCATTCATAGTTAGTTCCATTTTTCACCCATGCATAGTGTCCACTAGCCATACTGAAATTTCTAATATAGCATGCATTAGGTGTGTATCCAATAATACCACAGTAAAAACAGTTTGGAACAAATTTGCTCTTGTATCTAGGAATTTGTTTTCTTTTAGATACATTAGGCTTTTTCTTTTGATGATTATGAACAACTTGCTTTTATCTTGGGATTGGAACTATTACTAGCCTTTACAAAAACAGTGGGATTGTTACTTGGTTTCTTAGTATTCACATAACCAAGACCTCTTTTATCATTTGGATAACATTGTTGGCTTAGTAATCCTTCCAATCCTATTTTTCCTTTTTCATATCGTTCAATGACTCTTTTCAATTGAACAATTTGAAAGAAATTTGATTCACACTTGGTGCATGCAAAGTTTTCCTTTTCTTTTATAAAATTCTGTTTTTGAAGATCAAAATCTTTAGTCATGGTGTCAATTTTTCCGAGACAAATTAGAAGTTCTTTTTCTTGGCTCGACACCTTTTTGTATAAATGTTGTACCCCAAAATTTGCCCTCCCACATTCGCCAAGATATCTCTGATAACATATTCTCAAATTCAGGTTTGGCTCAAGAGTCAATTCTTTAAAGAAGGTATCCGAATGTGTGAGTTTGCTCGAAGAAATATGGTGAAAAAGTGTGCTGAAAGTGCAGTTTTTACGCGCTAAAAAGTTCATAACTTGAAGATCGTGGCTCGTTTTGAACCCGTTCCGGTGGCCAAAATTCCGTCTTGACATTATCTACGTTTTCATGTCTCACGGCTGGAAGCCAATTTCGATCATAAGGTCTTCAAAAATGTGGATTAATCAAGTATTTTCATACAGAAAATTTGTGACAGAAGTTTATTTGCGTCATGTTCAGAAAATCATAACTTGGTCGATTTTCATCGTATCGAGCTGGTTCTGGCGCCAAAATTTCACAAATTGAGTTAGCTACATTTTCACAGAAGGTATTGAGTTCAAACGGTATTCAAAAGGCCTTCTTTTTTTGCTCAGAGTGCGTGATACGCTGAAAATCCTGAATGCTGAATATTATTTCATCTGGGCCGACACTTCGAAAATTCATAACTCGGTCAATTTTTATCGGATTGGGCTTATATTTTTACACAAGGTCCCTGACTCATAGATCTACAACTTTGTTTCAAAAGTCGAGACCGGATTATACTCCGATCAATACCAGTTTTTTATTGAAGAACGTGTCAGAGTCGACACTGGAGCCCAAAATAAGTTTGTCTGAGCTGAAAATTCAAAAATTCCTAACTAATTCACCGTTTATCCGATTGAGCCGATTTTCGGACAGGAGTTAGTTATCGATGTCGGCTACATTTTGTTTTCACATTTCAACTTCATAAATTGCACTTAAGTCCCTGCAATTTAGCCTGGAAAGTGACGAACTCAAGTAAACATTGGAGGCCCAATTGCACATTCAAAACCCATTTTCTTTACCCTAATTTCCATTATAAAATCACCTTCTTTTCACACAAACCAGGGAGGAGGAAAGGAGAAAAAAAAACCTGGCCACAACACTGTCAAAATATCAAATTCTTTCAAGAACCCTAAAACCTTGAAATCCTTATTACAAATTCCTCTCTCACTACAAACAAGCCATCACAATTACAAACCAAAACCTCACTACTTCTTCAGTAAGGGTAAGGCTGGTTTGATCTCCATGATCAAAAGGGTATAATCATTCATACATGCCATATTGTGCCTAAACATTAAATTTCTTCATATATTGGCTTTATTTGCATTTTATGATTTTATTTAATATGTTCATGAGATTCAACACTGCAGATTTAGACAGGATCCCATGCAGGTTCATTAAGGAACGTTGAGGCCAAAAGCCAAAAGCCAAATGGCTAAAAGCCAAAAGCCAAAAGCCAAAAGCCAAATGGCCAAAAGAACAACTTATGCATGACATCAATACATGGCGAGACAGACATCCTGAGAAGATTAAGGAACGTTGAGGCCAGAACACAAATGGCCAACAGCCATAACACAAATGGCCATGAAACCCAATCCAATGGCCAAAGAATGCAGACCACGGTACTCAGGAGTCAATGAACACGCACGTGATGCCAGAAAGTCAAACAAGGCTTTTTGTCTAATGGGCCAGAATACTTCAAAAAACCTCCCTTTGGGTCTGAATATCCCCCATGGTTTGCACATTTTTAATTTTTATTTGATTTTCTTTTCTAATTCTTTTTTAATGTTTTAATTATTTCTCTTTACCATAAAATAATTTTCACAGTAATAAACATAAAAAAATCAAAATATGTTTTATTATTATTAACATTAATTTCACCATTATTTTTTTGAATAAACTTTAAATCATAAATTTAGTTAAATTAGGTTTTAAAATTTAAATGTTTTTCTTAATAACTAAAATATGTAGAAATTAGGTTTTTTTAGCATTTTTATCTTTTTTTTTTATAAATAATTTTTTCTTATCATCATTATTATTAATTACTAATTTATTTTGTAAATACTCATGTAATTAATTAATTAGTGTAAATTAGATTAAACTTGAATATTTTTCATGAATAATTAAAAATAATTTAGAACTAGGGTTTCATTTAACTTCTAATTTTAATTAATTTTTTTTATTCTCATTAAATACAAAAAAATCTAAAAACATTTCTTTTCTTAATTAAATAACTAATTAGCTTTTTAATTTCATTTAATTTCTCAAAAGGGTCCAACGCCCTCGAATGTTCTATCTTTATTCTTTTCGCGCGTTTATTTTATTTCCTTGTGAATATTATGTAATTGCTCAAGCCTTGTAATAGTAATTAGGAATTTATTTATTTTCCGCATTTTTATTCAAAACGGGTCTTTGTTAATTTGGCGATGTATAGACCCGCGCCTTGTAATAGCGTAGGACTTTATTTTCCGCACTTTAATTTCCACACTTTTAAATTATAATCGCATGAAAGAATGAATGGCCTAAATTAAAAAACAATGCGTAGCTCACCAAAGGCATGATCAAAGACAAATATTAACATGAATATAACACACAACTTCACACACCACTCTTAGGGTACGCCTCACTGTTGCCTTGCCCTCGAAACGTGGTCGTCGAGTATAGGACGTTTTAGTAAGTCCTTATGTCCATGACCCATGGCATAAGGGTAGCTTCTAAGGTGTCCTACTGTTGCTCTGGTGACCACACTGTCCCTAAAAACGAATTGACCCGAACACCTCCAACGGTGGTGCTACCTACCTCTCAATGGTGGGATGGCACTACCTTAAGGATATTTACACAGCCTAATTCCTTAGGGTAGGTAGATGACTCATAGATACTTGCTCTATTCAAAAACAAACAAAACTCTTTTCACACCGACACTTTCAAAAAGCTTTCAAAATAATTTTTCAAACACTCTTGAGGACTGATACAAGAGTCGATCTGGAATCTTTAAACGAAAATTTTTCAAACTCACTCACAATTGAAAAGCAAACACTTTTGAAAACACAATGAGCAAGTATCTAAGAGCCCATGGATAACCATGGATAGAAAGGGTGCTAAAACCTTCCCTTTCTATAAATCTACCTCCCGAACCGAGAAACTATCTCATAAGGAATTTTGCTGTGCTTTTGTCCTTTCCATGTCGGAGAAAATAAAAGACGGTGGCGACTCTTGCTTCCGCGACATTTCGCGAACCAGCGTTAAACAGTCAGTTCCAAATCCACCAATCACAGAACTGGCGACTCTGCTGGGGAATCTTTTAAAGTGAGGTGTACCTTAGGACTAAGATCACTTATGTTTTCAATTGTCTGAATTGTTTGCTTTAAATTGTGGGTACTGTCTTGGGAGTTCTATAGATCCTAACCCGGATCTGGGGATACCTTCTTAGAAAGTAGCAACAAGGCTGTGAGGGAACTGTGCGGGGTATACCGACATGGTTGAAGCAGTCTGCTACGTTGATGTGGCACTTTGGTGTGTACCGGTAACCCTTGAGTCCAGTCAAGAAGAGTACGGGGCCGCCGCGTGGTGTCGTGAAGCATCAACTGACCTTAGGAACCTTAATTGAACCATCTTGGCCTCTTTAGGGTAGTGAGATAACTGACTTTGGTGCAGTCCGAGGTTGGTTGATACTCGATACTACACTCAATTGAGGGTTGTTTTCTTGGAATATTTCGGTCGCCAGTTCAGTGGCTAAATCGAAATGATGAACAATGAAAGCAATCCAATGATATTGGGACCCTTAGAACCCGGTTAGTTTTGATAGGACAGGTTTGAGCCCACCAACTTCAAGAGGGTAGTACCCCAAACTTCATGCTGGCCTAAACTCTAAGGGATCTTTGTGTGACTTGTGTGCTTTCAAACTTGACTACTTGCATACTTGTTATCTGACACTTGAGTTTCTTGCAGGTTTTGGTTTACAGTCCTTAATCTGGACTCATAACAGGGTTTACCTACATTACTCCATACATAGCATAACATCATACCATTGCATGCATCCCGCATAAGGACTAACCCATTTCAAGGATCTCAAGGGCTTGTGATGCAGGTCATGATGAACCAACTGTCCAACAAGGGGTAAAGGGGATTTATTTTCCTCTAGACAAGGTTGTCAGGGGCTATTACCCACTGGATATGGTGAGCCTTTGACCCTTGAAGAAGGACTCTCTACAACACGAAGTTACTTCAATCAAGATACCAGATTCTAATTTTAACAAATTTTCTTGTTTACCCCGCGAGATCCTTGAAAACATCGCATGCATACATACACATCATTGCATAACAGGTACCCCTTTTTCTACAGGTTGCTTACCTTCTTTGCTGTTTATTTCAGCAGTCTCATCATGAATCCGGAAACATCTACTGAGCAATCCATCAAGGCTCTCCAGGCTCAGAACGCCCAGTTCCAAGAGCTGATCATGAGTTTGGCCCAGGGGCAACAAGATCTGAAGACCCTGCTTTCGAAAAAGAAGAAGAAGAGTACGGTGTTGTTCAACCCTAGACGCAAATCTAGGAATGGATCACGAAATGAAGTTGAGCAGACTACCCCATCTGTTGGGAACGACAGTCCCCAAGAAAGGGAGGTTCCTAGTCCAGTGGTCTCCGACAACGAGACCGATTACAACGATGAGCAGTACCCTCCAGCTGAAGACAGGTATAAACAGTTGGAAGACCGGCTAAGTGCCATGGAGATACAAAAAGTGCCCGGCCTGGACTTCGAGGATCTAGGTCTGTCTTCTGGGGTAGTAATCCCACACAAATTCAAGGAACCTGCCTTTGCAAAGTACGACGGGGCATCCTGTCCTAAGCTGCATCTCAGGTCTTACACAAGGAGGATCCAGCCCTACACGGCTGACAAGAATTTATGGATTCACTTCTTTCAAGATAGTCTGTCTGGAACCCAACTCGACTGGTTCTATCAACTGAATGGAGCTAACATCCGCAGCTAGGAGGATTTGGCCACTGCATTCTACAAGCAGTACCAGTATAATGCCGACCTTGCTCCCACGCGCACTCAGCTTCAGGGAATGTCTATGGGTGCAGGTGAAGGTTTCAAAGAATATGCTCAAAAATGGAGGGACCTTGCTGGAAGGGTACAACCACCTCTGACTGACCGCGAGCTCGTCGACATGTTCTTGGGGACCCTGTCTGGTCCATTCTTCAACCACCTGATTGGGAATTCTGCTGCTGGGTTTACAGATCTGATCTTGACCGGGGAAAGAATAGAAGCTGGCATCAAGTCAGGGAAAATACAGAATGGTGACTCCTCGAACACTTAGAAGAAACCATCCAAGAGAGAATCTAGTGCTGTCTATGGCTCAAAAGGGCAGAATAGGTCTGAACACCGCCAAGATGTCAACGCGGTGGTTATTGCAAAACCGACCGGCGCTCCTCAGCGTCACAATCAGCAAAGGGAAGAGAGACCCAAAAGGCAATTCACTCCCCTCGGCATGACCTTGTCACAGATATTGCCACAGTTGCTGGAAACCAAGTTGGTAACTCTCATGGACCCTCCAAAGAATCCCAACAGGACGCCTTCAAGGTATAACCCCAATGTTCGCTACGCTTATCAATCTGACAGTCCGGGGCATGCTACAGATGATTGTTGGACTTTGAGAAACAAGGTTCAGGATCTGATTAACGCGAAGGAAGTCCAGTTCGACTCTCCAGAGACTCCGAATGTGACCACTGCTCCCTTGTTAAAACATGGCTAGCATTGGAAACTTTTGTTCATTTGAATGTTCAGATTGTAATTTTCTTTGATTGTTCAAACATTTTATTTCATGTCAAACTTGGTTATTTCATTAATGCATTACACATGTCTGTTTTGAAGTAATTATTTCGTATTCACTATATGCAAATTGTTTTCATATTTTTGTGATGATCAACTCTTGATTGAAAATTCTAAGCCTCTTGAGGGAGGATGACGAAAACGATACCACGATCTTTACAGTATGCTTTTGAACAGACCCCGCTGATGAGGTACAGGCATTGTTTCAATTCCTAAACACTGGAGTTATAAGGAAGATAATCCCTCGTCAACCCCTCTGAGCCAAAGAAGTAGGAGTTTTTCTTTGCGAAAATTAAAACCCTTAATCATAACAGGGGGCAGGGTAGCTCTCTCAGTTGATCCAAGTGCATAACGAATGGCACCAAAGAGGTCCTTATAAAACAAAAGACAGTGATGGTTCCGAACAATCATACAGACAGGCAGTCATTACTTCTCAAAAGAAAAACCCATTAAGTCAAAACCTATGAAGGAGACTTACAAAACTGGGGCATCCCGCTGACTGTAATTCCAAAAAGAAACAGTTCAGGCAAAAAATAGGGATAATAAAAATCAAAAGGAGAGAGGTCCTACAAACCCTCAACAACAAAAAGAAACGACTGCCTATTCAAAATAAATTGTTAAAATCCGAACCATCACCGGAACATCAGGACAAAGACTCGAACAAGTTCTAACGCACGAATCAACTGAGTTTAGGTTTGAAGAACATCATGAAGAGCGGGTGGGTACAAATATAATTTGAGCCTTTATCCTTTGTTTCTTAAACCGTGAACCAGGCCACGTTATAACCCTTAAAAAGTCCTAACTGAAGCATGGGTTAGTTCGAAGGCATACTGTTACGAAAGGTATCCTGACTCCTTAAGGCTTGCAGTAAAATAACGAATTGACATCACAATTTACAAATACAAAACTTGCTTGTTTTACTAAAAATGCATTTTCAAAAAACTTCAAGACAAACATAAGCTTTGCATTTCTAATATAACATTGCTTGCATATGACTAGTTGTTTGAACAGCAGAGAAATTTGCATGACGAAAGTCTAATGAGCAAGAGTATCTCCAATCAAGGGGCACGACATGATCATGGTCTACCATCTAGGGCAGTTAAGTCAAGATCTAGAGAATCTCTCAACGATGCCAAGCAGTTAGGGGCAACTCTCCATCTGAGACACTTGGGGCATTAGACAGGAATTCTAGTAACAAATCTTGCATGATCAGACATCTTCTGGTAACATGGCAACACAAGCAGCCAGGGGCACCTCCCTGCATTCTAAGAGCATGGACATAGTCGAAAAAATACTACGCACGATAAAAGACCTGCTAGGTTGACATACCTAGGCAAAAATTAGGGCTTCCCGGCGAACCAAAAGGGTTCGGGCAAAATAAGGGATGAAAATGAAAAATTTGTACACCCGGCAAGTCGAAAACCTGAAAAGGCGGCTTGGGAAAAAATGGGAATCCTGGTGGACTGAAAACCCGAAAGGGCGGTCCAGGCAAAAATTAGGGACTTAAGCGTACGACTATGTCCCGGCATCTCGTCACTTGCCTACCAGAAGAAGAGTTGTCAATCGGCAGTCATCAAGCACCTCCACAGGTATCTTCTTTCCTCACCTCAGGAACAGGGGCAATAATAAGTTGTCCAGGAGAGTCCAGTCCAAAAGTTTCCCCAGGAAAGTGGAATCAAACTCCCCAGCAGGAAGCTTATCCCCAGCAGATTTTGGAAGCTTGTCACCTGCAGAGCACGAACGCTCCCCCGACTTTATTCAGAAGGTTATTTCCCTACCAGGATATAACTGGGTTATCCTCAGCCAATTGTCACGGAAAGATCGTCCTCGGCGAAGTCTTCCTATCCCCAGCGGAGTTCATCAATTCCTTCAACATAACACATCAATGGTATCCCCAGCGGAGTTATCATCAGCCCCTCAGCAAAGTGCCCTTTTTTCCCCACAGAAATATCTCCCCGCAGAGCAATCCCTTCGCCAAGTTTATTCCCCAACGAAGTCATCTTCTCCTACCGGTTTATTCTTGCAATTATCATCCCCCAGCGGAAACGAAGAACCCCACTCTTCAAGATCAACCCAGGATTCAGCGAACTTCCCGGCATTCGTCAAGGAGTTATTTTCCTAGACGGAGATACATTCAAAAACATTACATTATCATAAACATGACACATGCATCACGTCACATAATCTCATTTATGCTAAGAATATCACAGCTTGATCCATACCATGCATTGCATATGACTGACCTTTACCTTTCAGGAAGGATACAGTTAAAAGATCAGCTATGTAGACGAATACAGTCAAAAGAGACCAACCCAGTCAAAGAATACAAATCCAGTTAAATCAATGCCTAAAGATTTCTCTGATACAACTCGTCGTTATAGACACCCGTCGTTATAGACACTCGTCGTTATAGACACTCGTCGTTATAGACACTCGTCGTTATAGACACCCGTCGTTATAGACACCAGTCGTTATAGACACCCGTCGTTATAGACACTCGTCGTTATAGACACTCGTCGTTATAGACACTCGTTGTTATAGACACCCGTCGTTATAGACACCAGTCGTTATAGACACCCGTCGTTATAGACACTCGTCGTTATAGACACTCGTCGTTATAGACACCCGTCGTTATAGACACCCGTCGTTATAGACACCCGTCGTTATAGACACCCGTCGTTATAGACACCCTTCGTTATAGACACTCGTTGTTATAGACACCCGTCGTTATAGACACCAGTCGTTATAGACACTCGTCGTCATAGACACTCGTTGTTATAGACAATCGTCGTTATAGACACCCGTCGTTATAGACACCCGTCGTTATAGACACCCGTCGTTATAGACACTCGTTGTTATAGACACTCGTCGTTATAGACACTCGTCGTTATAGACACCCGTCGTTATAGACACCCGTCGTTATAGACACTCGTCGTTATAGATACCCGTCGTGATAGACACCAGTCGTTATAGACACTCGTCGTCATAGACACTCGTCGTTATAGACACTCGTCGTTATAGACACTCGTCGTTATAGACACTCGTCGTTATAGACACTCGTCGTTATAGACACTCGTCGTTATAGACACTCGTCGTTATAGACACTCGTCGTTAAAGACCACTCGTCCATGAGGATAACCTGTCAGTAGAGACAACTCACCAACCTTACTATATTCCAGACTCGATTCCTGTATCTTGCCAGGGCACGTCTGAAGAGTTCGAAGATCCGATTCCTGTATCTTGCCAGGGTGTATCTGTTGACGACTAACATTACCAGACTCGATTCCTGTATCTAGCCAGGGCACGTCTCTGAGCAAAAGTTTCGTAGATTCGATTCCTGTATTCCGCCAGGGCACATCTACATCACGAATTTGAGGATCAATCCCTGTAACAGGCCAGGTAAGTATCTTTCTTTTTTCAGGTACACAAGTGCTCGCTAAGGAATCTCTTACGCGATCGAAACCTCCAGATGGCATCTATAAGCCCATCCTCCTATCCATCATCTCTTCAAATGGCATCTATAAGCCCATTCCCATCATCACATTGCTGATACTTCACTATGTGAGCGCAAATTTCTGGGCACTTTAGTGTTCAATCATCTTCCACCTTTGGATTATGAAAGGCATGCAAGCCAATCTGCATCCTCAGGTCTAAGAAGATTGAACAGGGGCAACTGTTGTACCCCAAAATTTTCCCTCCCATATTCTCCAAGATATCTCTGATAACATATTCTCAAATTCAGGTTCGACTCAAGAGTCAATTCTTTAAAGAAGGTATCTGAATGTGTGAGTTTGCTCGAAGAAATATGGTGAAAAAGTGTGCTGAAAGTGCAGTTTTTACGCGCTAAAAAATTCATAACTTGAAGATCGTGGCTTGTTTTGAACCCGTTCCGGTGGCTAAAATTCCGTCTTGACATAATCTACGTTTTCATCTCTCACGGCTGGAAGCCAATTTCGATCAGAAGGTCTTCAAAAATGTGGATTTATCAAGTATTTTCATACAGAAAATTTGTGACAGAAGTTTATTTGCGTCATGTTCAGAAAATCATAACTTGGTCGATTTTCATCGTATCGAGCTGGTTCCCACGCCAAAATTTCACAAATTGAGTTGGCTACATTTTCACAGAAGGTATTGAGTTCAAACGGTATTCAAAAGGCCTTCTTTTTTTACTCAGAGTGCGTGACACGCTGAAAATCCTGAATGCTGAATATTATTTCATCTGGGCCGACACTTCGAAAATTCATAACTCGGTCAATTTTTATCGGATTGGGCTCATATTTCTACACAAGGTCCCTGACTCATAGATCTACAACTTTGTTTCAAAAGTCGAGACCGGATTATGCTCCGATCAATACCAGTTTTTTATTGAAGAACGTGTCAGAGTCGACACTGGAGCCCAAAATAAGTTTGTCTGAGCTGAAACTTCAAAAATTCATAACTAATTCACCGTTTATCCGATTGAGCCGATTTTTGGACAGGAGTTAGTTATCGATGTCGGCTACATTTTGTTTTCACATTTAAACTTCAAAAATTGCACTGAAGTCCCTGCGATTTAGCCTGGAAAGTGACGAACTCAAGTAAACATTGGAGGCCCAATTGCACATTCAAAGCCCATTTTCTTTACCCTAATTTCCATTATAAAATCACCTTCTTTTCACACAAACCAGGGAGGAGGAAAGGAGAAAAAAAAACCTGGCCACAACACTGTCAGAATATCAAATTCTTTCAAGAACCCTAAAACCTTGAAATCCTTATTACAAATCCCTCTCTCACTACAAACAAGCCATCACAATTACAAACCAACACCTCACTACTTCTTCAGTAAGGGTAAGGCTGGTTTGATCTCCATGATCAAAAGGGTATAATCATTCATACATGCCATATTGTGCCTAAACATTAAATTTCTTCATATATTGGCTTTATTTGCATTTTATGATTTTATTTAATGTGTTCATGAGATTCAACACTGCAGATTTAGACAGGATCCCATGCAGGTTCATTAAGGAACGTTGAGGCCAAAAGCCAAATGGCCAAAAGCCAAAAGCCAAAAGCCAAAAGCCAAATGGCCAAAAGTCAAAAGCCAAAATCTAAATGGCCAAAAGAACAACTTATGCATGACACCAATACATGGCGAGACAGACATCCTGAGAAGATTAAGGAACGTTGAGGCCAGAACACAAATGGCCAACAGCCAGAACACAAATGGCCATGAAACCCAATCCAATGGCCAAAGAATGCAGACCACGGTACTCAGGAGTCAATGAACACGCACGTGATGCCAGAAAGTCAAACAGGGCTTTTTGTCTAATGGTCCAGAATACTTCAAAAAACCTCCCTTTGGGTCTGAATACCCCCAATGATTTGCACATTTTTAATTTTTATTTGATTTTCTTTTCTAATTCTTTTTTAATGTTTTAATTATTTCTCTTTACCATAAAATAATTTTCACAGTAATAAACATAAAAAAATCAAAAAATGTTTTATTGTTATTAACATTAATTTCACCATTAGTTTTTTGAATTAACTTTAAATCATAAATTTAGTCAAATTAGGTTTTAAAATTTAAATGTTTTTCTTAATAACTAAAATAGGTAGAAATTAGGTTTTTTAGCATTTTTATCTTTTTTTTTATAAATAATTTTTTCTTATCATCATTATTATTAATTACTAATTTATTTTGTAAATACTCATGTAATTAATAAATTAGTGTAAATTAGATTAAACTTGAATATTTTTCATGAATAATTAAAAATAATTTAGAACTAGGGTTTCATTTAACTTCTAATTTTAATTAATTTTTTTTATTCTCATTAAATACAAAAAAATCTAAAAACATTTCTTTTCTTAATTAAATAACTAATTAGCTTTTTAATTTCATTTAATTTCTCAAAAGGGTCCAACGCCCTCGAATATTCTATCTTTATTCTTTTCGCGCGTTTATTTTATTTCCTTGTGAATATTATGTAATTGCTCAAGCCTTGTAATAGTAATTAGGAATTTATTTATTTTCCGCATTTTTATTCAAAACGGGTCTTTGTTAATTTGGCGATGTATAGACCCGCGCCTTGTAATAGCGTAGGACTTTATTTTTCGCACTTTTAAATTATAATCGCATGAAAGAATGAATGGCCTAAATTAAAAAACAATGCGTAGCTCACCAAAGGCATGATCAAAGACAAATATTAACATGAATATAACACACAACTTCACACACCACTCTTAGGGTACGCCTCACTGTTGCCTTACCCTCGAAACGTGGTCGTCAAGTATAGGATGTTTTAGTAAGTCCTTATGTCCATGACCCATGGCATAAGGGTAGCTTCTAAGGTGTCCTACTGTTGCTCTGGTGACCACACTGTCCCTAAAAACGGATTGACCCGAACACCTCCAACGGTGGTGCTACCTATCTCTCAATGGTGGGATGACACTACCTTAAGGACATTTACACAGCCTAATTCCTTAGGGTAGGTAGATGACTCATAGATACTTGCTCTATTCAAAAACAAATAAAACTCTTTTCACACCGACACTTTCAAAAAGCTTTCAAAATAATTTTTCAAACACTCTTGAGGACTGATACAAGAGTCGATCTGGAATCTTTAAACGAAACATTTTCAAACTCACTCACAATTGAAAAGCAAACACTTTTGAAAACACAATGAGCAAGTATCTAAGAGCCCATGGATAACCATGGATAGAAAGGGTGCTAATACCTTCCCTTTCTATAAATCTACCTCCCGAACTGAGAAACTATCTCATAAGGAATTTTGCTGTGCTTTTGTCCTTTCCATATTGGAGAAAATAAAAGACGGTGGCGACTCTTGCTTCCGCGATATTTCGCGAACCAGCGTTAAACAGTCAGTTCCAGATCCACCGATCACAATAAACTTTTGCATTCTTTCAAGAGTTCATCAATGGCACCTTAAACATCATCATCAAAAAGATTAAATTCATTATTAACCTCTTCTTCGTCGTCGGAGTGATGCGATGCCATTAAGGCTAAATTTGCACATTCGTCGCTTTCCGATTCCGATGTACTACTCATCATTATCTTCCCATGCTATGTAGGCTTTCTTGTGTTTTGAGTCCTTTCCTTTGAATTCGTTTTTCTTTGGGAGATTTGGACAGTTTGGATTGATATATCCTTTCTTTCCACATTCATAGCATGAGGCATCTTGTGTTGATGTGGAGGCTTCTCTTTTCTTGAAGTGCTTTCTCTTATTTGCATGAGATCCGCCCTTGTCATTTCTGCCAAAAAACTTCCCAAGTCTTTTAACAAGAAGCATGGAATTTTCATCTTCTTCCAGATTGTCTTCTTTTACTACTTCCTTTGAATCAATTTTTAAAGCAATGTTTTTGGATTTCTTTTCTAGATTCTCATGTTTTTCAAGTCTACTGAGTTCCGTTTAGTATTCTTAAAGTTTTCCAAATAATGTAGCGGAATTCATTGCAGAGAGTCTCTTCTTTTCCGAGATTGCCGTTACCTTTGGTTGCCATTCCCTAGTCAATGATCTAAGGACTTTCAAGTTGAGTTCATAATTTGTCAAGGTTTTACCAAGAGCACTTAAGTGATTTGTCAAGTGCACAAATCTCTTTTGTAAATCAAGAATGGATTCTCCGGGCTGCATTCGAAATAGTTCTTATTCTTGACTTAGGGTATTTAGCCTTGGTCTTTTTACTTCAGCCGTTCCTTCATGAGTTTGTACCAAGGTATCCCATATTTCCTTTGTTGTTTTGCATGTTGAGACACAGAAAAATTCATCCATACTAAGTGCACCTTGAAGAAGGTTTATTGCCTTTTTGTCATAGAGAACTTTCTTTTTATCATCGTCGTACCATGCAGTTTTAGGCTTTGAAGAGTCAACACCATTGATTATCGTTACCGGGATAAATGGACCATTTTCAACGGCATCCCATATTTCCTCTCCTTGCGCTTCTAGATGCGCCTTCATGCGTATTTTCCAGAATTCAAAATATTCACCACAGAATGAAGGAGGCTTGTTGTTACTACCACCATCTCTGAAAACGGGTTGTTGATTTCCGGAAGCCATTCTGGATCTCTAGGAGCAGGTTACCTATAACCTGCTCTGATACCAATTGTAAGTTTAAGATTGCGCCTAAGAGGGGGGGTGAATTAGGTGGTGGTCGATTTTTGATTTATTTTACACTTTCTGGTTTTGTTTTAGTGCTATGGAAAACGGTAAAGTGCAGAAAGTAAAGAGACACAGAGGTTTATCCTGGTTCCTTCCACACCCCGGAAGTACGTCCAGTCCCCTTGCAAACACGCAAGAGATTTCACTATTTTGTTAGAACTTTTACAAGACTCTTCCTAGTCTTATCAACTAAAGATACTAACAAATACCAAGAACACCCTCTTGGATTTCCAATAATTCTCTTGAGAACAATCCTCTCAAAAGATACCTCTTGTTTCCAATAATGGACAACAAGGTACAAAAGTATTCTAATACTTAATTCCAACAATCCTGGAAATAAGTTACACTTAGTATAATTCTATGAAATATGATTTCTTAAAAGATGTTGATCACATAGAGTGACTTCAATGAAGTTTCTTCTTTCTTCTCTTGTAAGCAATTCAAACTGTGACACAATGGTTAGAAAATGCTCAAAGATTTCTGTTCTTCTATGTGTGAAAGTGCATAAAATCTTTTTTCTTAAAAAATAAGAAATATGAAGTTTGAATATTTTACAAAGTTCAAAATTATTGCATTAGAGAAGAGTTGTTTTATAATTTGAAATATTTAGTATTTAAAGCAATCAAGATACGTTTCCAAATGGATACCACTTTTCTGTTTGTAAAACTTGAGAAGGTGCAATGTATGACCATGCAACCATTGGAGAAAAGGTGTGGAGGATATCTTGAATCAAGTTCAGATTTTTCAAAAATTACAACGTGTAAATCGATTAGCATTAGATGTAAATCGATTGCACAGGTTTGTAACGTTCTTGTTTTCAAAATTTTGAAGTGTAAATCGATTTACATGATGTGTTAATCAATTTACTAGTGTTAAAAAATTAACTCAGTTCAGTAAACAATTGACTTACACTCCATGTAAATCGATTGCTTCCAGGGGCAATCAGTTTTTGAAAAAACATGTGTAAATCGATTTACATTATGTGTTAATCGATTTACATTAGTGAAAAACTTAGAAATTTCTTTAAACTTTAAGTTAAGTGTAGTGGTATGTGTGTATATCATTTTTGAGCTTTTCATACAATTTAGTTCAAATGAGAATTGATATAGTTGTTTGCTTTCCATGATCCTTGAAGCTTTGAGTGAATGATGCTTTAAGCTAATTCCACTTCTTTTCCTTCTTGCCATAGTGCTTGTTTGTCGTTCATCAAAACTAAAGTTGAGTTGAGGCTTGAGATTACAATTCCAAGACTTTTGTCTGGTTCAGTTAAATCGATCCTAAGATTTTTTTGATTCTTATCCAGTCAAAGTTTATCCAAGACCTTCTCTGTTTCAGTCAGATCGACACTAAGATCTTTCTGATTTCCATTCCAGTTGAAGAAAACTGTGAAGCCTGGATTTCGACCAGATAAAAGTATAAGGTGCTGCAAAGCCTAGAATCCGACCAGATAGTTGTTTACTCTGTCAGTTACCATGAAGCCTGGATTTGACCGGATAGTAGTATACCTCATATTCAAGTTGAAGCCTGGACCCGACCAGATAACAGCTTAATTTCTTCAAATTACCGAAGCCTGGATACGACCAAATAACAGTACATCTCAGATTCAAGTTAAAGCCTGGACCTGACCAGATAACAGCTTAATTTCTTCAAATTGCAAAGCCTGGGTACGACTGGATAACAGTTTAATCTCATATCCCCAATAAGTTATTGTGAAGCCTAGATCATGACCAGATAACAATTAGCCTTATTATCCTCAATAAGACACCGTAAAGCCTTGATCCTGACCAGATAGCAGTTCACTTTCGTCTCTTCAATTAAATGATAACTCCCCAGTAGAGTAACTGACAATTGAAGCTCCTAAAACTCTATGTTCCAAGATAGAGACCAACATTCCTCAGTAGAGTTCTCTCTAATAGCAAGATCAGGAATTCACACAAAGGGATATCTCAGGAAATCATCATTGTTCTGGATGGCATCTTTAAGCCCATATCCGATGAATCTTTGTCACATTCTGATGGCATATTTAATCATATCTCTGATGATCTTCCGTCATCTTTTCCAAATGGCATCTATAAGCCAATTCCCAATAATATCGACACTGTCAAGTATCATCTCAGACGAGTGCAAATTTCTGGGCACTCTAGTGTTCAATCATCTTCCACCTTCAAATCACGAAAGGCAGACCAGCCAATCTATATCCTCAGGTTTAAGAAGATTGAACAGGGGCAACTATTGTACCCCAAAAATTTTCCCTCTCATTTTTTACAAGATCTTCTCTTACATGGGGGGTTACAAACACTTGTTTGAAGAAAAATAACAAATTTTGAAGTTGGTCAAAGTTTCCTTCAATGGGGTGTACTTCGAAGGCATGTGTTTCATTTGGAATCTAAACAAGGTGTCTTTCGATTGGCATCTTAACAATGTCTTTTGACTGGCATCTGAGCAAAGGCGTTTTCGATTGGCATTTTAATGTCACTTCTATTGGTCCCAACTGAAGAAATTAAAAAGAGAAGAACGAAGTTTTCGATTGGTCAATAAGGTACTTCGATTGGCATGGATACAAGGCCTTTCGATTGGCCTCATGGCCAAGCCCTTCGATTAGCATTATGGCCAAGCCTTTCGATTGACATTCTAAAAAATGCTTCGATTGGCATTATGGCCAAGCCCTTCGACTGGCATGGATACAAGGCCTTTCGATTGGCCTCATGGCCAAGCCCTTCGATTGGCATGGATACAAGGCCTTTCGATTGGCCTCATGGCCAAGCCCTTCGATTGGCATGGATATAAGGCCTTTCGATTGGCCTCATGACAAGCCTTTCGATTGGCATGGCAAAGAATCCTTTGATTTAGCATCTCAAACAAGGTAGCTTCGACAGGCATGTTAACCAAGTACCCTTCGATTGGCCTTTTGGCATGGCCCTTCGATTGGAATTTCAACAAATACCTTTCGAGTGGTATTTGGGAAAAGGAATTTCGAATGATAGGAGGGTGTTAGAAGGAGTCAAGTGTTCAGGTTCATCCAAGATTTCCAAAGAGACATGAATGTCTCAAAAAAGGAATGCTTTTAATATGTCTGATTCTTGTCTCATGGCTTTAAAGGCCTATTTAAATGGCTATCTCTTGTCGTTACTATGCGCCATCATACTCCTATAAATACAAGATCAAGGACACAGTACAAAGGGGAACGAAAGAGATGACAGAAGGGGATACTACACACACGCTGCCTCAGAAAGCACATCAAAAACTCAAAACTCACAGAGTGCTCCCAATCGAAATACATTTTTTGCAGGCATCCCCATTCCAAAAGAATACCAGATTCGAATCCACACCCATCACCATAGACTCATACACCACTGTTGGTAAGGAGAATGTAAGGAATCAAATTCTATACCATTTTTGCATATCATAGTCATTCAATTTTTCATTCATGATCGAAGGGTCTGGGTGTGGTACTCAGGCCCGTATTTGTTTTCTTTTGCTTTTAACACTTATTGCAGATCCAGCATAAATAAGGCCACAGCGCGCGGGATTGAAAGACCTGGGCTTAGCACCCAGGTCATGCTTTTTGTTTTTGCTAGCATACCCTTACAGATTCATTATCCTCATAGCATCCACCCATGGATTGAAAGACAATCATCTCTCCCTGGGTCGAAGGACACCCATCCCTCCTGGATCGAAAACTCCATCTATCTCAGAATCTAAAGTCAACATTTTATGAGTCGAAACCCCCACCTCTCCCTGCAATCGAAGGGTGCCTCCATTTGTATTTTTCTTTTTTGTTCATTTCTCTATTGACTTCTTTTTATTTTAATATTAAAATCAAAAATCACAAAAATATTAGGCTAGTTGTTTTTCCAACTAAATTAATTTTGTAAATAAATTAATTAATCATTTTAACATCTCTTATCTTAAAATTAAAATTAAATAGACTTAGGCTTTATTTTCTTTTATACCAAAAACAACAAAAAGATTTTCTTTTTACATTTTGAGACGTGTTTTCAACTTTGCGCACGTTTATTTAATTTCGTATTTTTTACTATTATTGTATCTGTTTACCGGGTGTAATAGATAAAAATTAGGATATTTACTGCTTTATCCCCCTTTATCCTTGTATAATGTAAATCCCCTCCCCGAAGCCTTATAATAACGTAGGATTTACAATTCCCGCACTTTAAATTCTTGTACATATATTAACTGCTTAGATATATGCTAACTAGGATTACATGACAAGATCTGAAAACAAACAGTAGAAAACCTAAATGTTTAAAGATAAATAACTGAACATAACACAATTTCACACAAGCACCTCTAGGGTATCCCACTTTGGTTACCTTTAAAAAACAGTTATGGGGCAGGAATGCTTTTGCAAAGACCCGTAAAAACAAAAGATCATAGTCCCTCGATGACCCTCCAGTTGCCTTCTCGGTAAATGATCTATTCCCTAAAACAGAATTGCTAAATCATCTCCATAAGTTGCCTTCGTAACTGTAACGTCCCTCCAATTATCCCTCAAAAACATCCAATGACAAGGCTACCTACTCACTAATAGTAGGATATCATTGTCTAAAGGAAAAAAAGGAAAAGAACGACCCTTTTCGAGTAACAAAGTAGATAGCTGTTAGAAGTTTGTTCAAACTAATCTTTGCACTTATACAGAAAACTACTTTTCAAAAACAATTTCAAAACACTTCGTATATTTTCTCCATTATGCCGATAAATATCACAAAGTTCGCCGTACAAAGTCATTTTCCAAACATTTTCAAACACACAAAGCACAAAGGTATTTTAAAATGAGCAAACCTCTAAGAGCCCAAGGAAAACCATGGATGGAAAGGGTGCTAACACCTTCCCTTTCCATAATCTACCCCCCCCCCTTACTCAGAAAACATCTCGAAAAGGCCTTTTTCTGTTCTTTTCACCCTTTCCTTTGTTGGATAAAAGAAAAGACGGTGGCGACTCTTGCTTACCGTGACATTTGCCAACAAAAAATACAAAACCAGTATATGACAGTCGGTTCTACCACCGTATCACAGGTGCCACTGGGGCTTGAACCCAGGTCCCTATAGTTCCAAGCCTTACGTGTGCACTCTCTACCACTGGGGTGGCTATACATCCAGTGTTATAAACAAAACCATAAATATATATATTTAAAAATAAGTCAGGAGGCCAACTTCATCTTCTTCCTCGCGCCAACAATTTTGAAAACTATAACTTCACCAATTTTCAACCAAAATGAAAAATGCAAACATGAAAGTTGCTCCAGTTTTCCATATGAATTCAACCATATAAATATCATAAGCTAATAAATCAAAGATGAATGAGAATTTCTAATGGTACCAAATTTGACCTAACTTTTTCAGAAAGTTCAAGTTCAAAATTCTCACTACTCAAGCAATATAAATGAAATCTAAGGGTATGGTTAGTTTCACGGCTATGATATCTACACTTTATCTTCACAATTCAGAATCAAATGATGCTTGTATGAAGAGATGGAAGTTCAGAAAAATCACCTTACAGATGGAGACCGTGTTTTGAGTTTGAGCATCTTTCAAGGTCTTGCAATGATCTGGTTATCTTCCTTGAGCCTCTAGGAAGCTAAATCAATGCTTAGCTTGAGTTATGGATGGCTGAATCGTGTTATAGAAGTCAAAGTGCGTCACTCTGTTTTTGGTTATGGAGGATGGTTATGGAGGTGTTACAGTTATAAAACATGGATAGGGATGAACTGTATTTGATATATGTAAGCTTTAAAAATAGTTTTGATGGGAAACGCACGATGGAAATGAAAGATACCAGTTTTTGGGCAGAACTGTGTACAAAGGGAGTTTTGTATGAAATTTCTGGCTAGAGGGGGTTTGGGGAAATTCCAAGGCTTGTATTTTCATGTGTTATGTTGCATAAGAGTGTCTTGATATATAGGAAAAGGTTTGGAGACTTGGAATGATTAGAATCACAAGATCACAAATTATGGGATTTTGACTTGTTTTTGAAGCAAGCTTGGCAAGTATGGTTTCAAGGCAAGTTAAAAAGCTATTTAGGGTGGTTACCAACTTTAAACATGCTTATCTGACTTTTTAGAGGAAGCTTGTGCATAAGGAACAAGTGCAAAGCTCAATACAAGTTGACTTTGCATAAAGCTTGCATTATGAGAATAGAATGGTAACTTTCTTCCAAATATGGAAAATTGCTTTGGTTAATGGCTTAATCACTTGGATCATACCTCAATAAATTATGTAAAACATTAATTATGGAGTGATTTACAAGTTAGAATCCTGCAAAGATAAGATTGTGCAGCATAGGCTTGAGATTTGAATTCTTGTTCATGACAAAATTGATTTGTAATTCAAGTTTGAAACCCTAACTTCATCTCTTTGATTCTATTAGCTCAAAAATGATCTCATTGAGTTCTTAGAAATTTTGAAAATCTTGGAACATTATCTAAAACTTTCATGTTTGACATTTTTAAAAAATCCAATTTGAACTATGTGAAAAGTTGTCATCAAGTTAGGTCAAAAAAATCTGCCTAAACTAGTCAAATTTTCACTGTGTTTTATTTAGAATAAGTGCATGCATTTTTGAATTTATAACTCAAAATACAAGTATTTATAGGACTTGATCAGTAAAGAAGAGTTGTAGATCTCATAAATGTCTACAAATTTCATGTTTGAAGTTTTCTTTGAATCATCTTGCATCTTGGTGAAAAGTTGGCATGAAGTCATGAAAAAAATAAGACTTAAACCACTTAGAAAATTTTCTTTTTCTAAGTCTTGAAAAGTTTGATTTTTTTAAAAGACTTTTAACTTTCTTGATTTCTGGATGATCAAGCTTCATATTTTTACACTTCTTGATGAAATTTGATCTTTGAAACTCAACTTTGATCAAAAGGTCAAAGTTTGACTTTTGATGTATCAGTTGACTTTCCATCGGTTGACTGAATTTCAACTATCAATCAATTGATCTTGAGAAATGATTTAAGCCATGAAATTAGGTTAAAACATTGTATTTGAGTCCTTGAGATTATGCTTCAAGCCATTAGATCATGTATTAGGTCAAAAAACCTTGATCAGTCAAATATAGTCAAAACCCTTATTTTGACCATTTTGCCCTTTTTATTATTTGAACATTTTTCTTGGGGAATTATGATCCAAACTTTATCAATTGATACATATAACTTAAAAATGTTGATATTGGCCCAAAGTCTTGAAGTTTGACTGTAGGTTGACCACAGTTGACTTTTTAACCAATACAGCTGATTTTAGGTCATCTGATCAATTGACTGAGCAATTTTGAGATCCAAGACTTGAAACTTGACATGAGCCATCTTGAGGGTCCATAATGATCCATGAAATTCATTTTACACACTAGAAGTCCAATTGTCCTTGTGAAAATCTAAACCCTATTTTGAGGCATCGGTGTTAAGGAGATGGCTTGACTTAGTCAATACTTGTGCAAGCTTGAAACATTTAAGATCTTTGTGAGAAATGTCTTGAGAAAATAGAGGGAAAATTTTGGGGTACAACACAATCCAATAATCATTAACGCTCAAACACAAGTGACTTGAATTTTGAGCAACAAACGATCAACGAATCTTCAAACTCAACTTGTTGCCTCATGAATTATCAAGTGTCTTGGGAAAATGCTTATGACATGGATTGAAATTTGAAGTTAAGAACATTATAAATCAATCAAATGACCTATGACAATTCAATAACTTTCAAGGTCTTCTAAACACAATTTTCCTTCGATCCTTGAAGAGAACTTGTAGATGAAATTGATTATGACAATGTGAAAAAATAATCATCTCAAGATAATTAAAATTGAGGGAATTATATTTCTTGGAAGTCAGGCAACATTTACATGAGATTAGGTCAAAGTCCAGAAAGTGACCTCTAAAGTATTCAAATTTGTTATGATCTTTCGCACATAATCGGCTCTTGACTTGTAAAAAGAAGTTGGAGATGACGTCAAGGAGAGTCATACGCGAAAAGAACCACTAAAAAATATTGAATAATGTAGAAGTTACAATTGTTTGAACTTGATCTTGAAAATGTTGACTTTCTGCCCAATAAAGTTAATTTTCAGTCATCTGAACCATTGACTGAGCAAAATTGTGATGCAAGACATGGAATTTGATTTGAACATCCTTGAGGACATATGAAGAACCATGAAAACCATTTGAGACCTAGGAAATTCAATCTTGCTTGATAAATACCAAACCCTAGTTATGGATCCATTTCTTAGGAGGAGAATTTGTCTGATCAATTCTTGAGCCACCTTGAGCATTTGAGAACTCTAGGAGAATAACTTGAATGAAAACTGGGTGGGAAAATTTTGGGGTACAACAGTTTCCCCATGTTCAATCTTCTTAAACCTGAAAAGTTAGATTGGCATGTCCGCCATTCGTGACTTGAAGGTAGAAGATGATTGAACACTTAAGTGCCCATAAATTTGCACTTGCATGTGCAATAAGTAACATTGTCAGTTGATTATACAAGTAATGGGCTTAAAGATGCCATTTGGAGAGGTGACAGAGAGTTTTCGAAGATGGGCTTATAGATTCCATCTAAAGTAACTGTTGATATAGAAATTAGACTAGGTCTACGCTTGACTTTAATTGGGAGAAGTATCAGAATAAATCTTTGGTCGATTTAATCTGAGCCAGAAAATGTCTACTGGAAGGAATATCAGAATAAATATTTGGTCAGTTTAATCTGAGCCAGAATATATCTATGTTCGTCTTTAACTGGGAGAAGTATCAGAATAAATCTTTGGTCGATTTAATTTGAGCCAGAAAAAGTATCTACTGGAAGAAGTTCAGAATAAATCTTTGGTCGATTTAAACTGATCCAGAAGATGTTTTTGTCTGTCTTTAACTGGGAGAAGTATCAGAATAAATCTTTGGCTGATTTAATATAAGCCAGAAAAAAAGCTTGAAAGAAAAGTTCGTCATGTAGATAGTCTCTCCTGTCCTATTTTGGGAATTGATCTACAATCGGTTTGTTGGTAAACTCGTCCTGTTTCGGGAGTTCATACCATTGGTGATAAAGATAGTTGCCCCGTCCTGTTTCGGGAATTGATCTTCATTTGTTTTGTTCTTCACAAATAGTTGCATTTTCTTGTTTCAGGAATTAATTTGTGGTTGGTCATTCATATAGTTGCCCCGTTTTGTTTCGAGAATTAATCTAGAACCTACTTTTTGTTGGCCATAGAGATAGTTGCCATGTCTTGTTTCAGAAATTAATATCTGACATGGTCTCATAGATAGTTTCCCCGTCTTGTTTCAGGAATTAATCTTGGACCTATTTGAGAATTATTGTTGATATTCATCTATTGATTGATCTTTCCTAAAAAGGTAAAGAGTTAGTTGTATGCAATGTCATGATGTATGAAATTCATTTTGTAATGATGTTCTCAAAATAAATGAGACCTTGCCATATGTGTTTCGTATCCATATGATGTGATGTATGGATGTGAAGTGTATTTGTAAACCCGTGTGGTATCTTTGTCTGAGAAAATAAATCCCTGACTATTATTGCGGGTGAAGAGTATATGTGTCTTCAATCTTGTCTAGAATGCTTCCGCTGGGGATTCATGATTACTTATTTGAGGAAACTCTGCAGGGGATGTTGATTTCCTGCTTGGGGAATAGTGTTTGGGAATCTTGGTCGTCCTGCTCTACTGGGGAATTTATTTCTTATATACCCTGACTGGGGATAAAAGAGATGGTTAAATTTCCCACTCGTTTGGGGAAGATAATTCTTATATACTCTGACTGAGGATAAAAGAGATGGATAATCTTCTGATTTGTCTGGGGAGAATAAAGTTAACTGGTATCTAGTCGGATTCCAAGTTTTGTAGTAATTTTCTGGGGATAATGGCAACTTTACTGGGGAGAAGAATAGTCTTAGGAATAGACTCGAGCTGGGGAATTTGTAGGTTATTGGGGCAATAAACCCTGTTGATGGAGACATATTCTGCTGAGGAAACCAACTCTCTTGGGGAAATTAATTTTGCTAAAGAGATGAACTCTGTAGGGTTTTCAGTTTTGGAGGAATAAACTCAGCTGGGGGAAGAGAATTTCCATGAAGTGTACTGATTTGAACTTCATAGGGAAATTATGGGGGAGAGATTATACTCCTTTATTTGCTGGAGTGATCTGCCGGGGAGATTACGGGGAATGTACCCTTATTTGTGAAGACTACTCTGTAGGGGTAATCTTATAAAATTGACTATGTAGGGATTTATGGAAAGCTCGAACGTCAGCTTGGCTCCTAGAGTCTTGAATAAATGCTTATTCTTGTTCTTATGCACATATTTGTTAATAGTTAATCATGTTCATACGCCTATGTTCATTCAATTTTAGTCATTTGACGTTTTTGCAAACAAAACAGAAAAAACAAAAATTTTGAACTTCAAGGTGTATTTGTATTGATAATTTGCCTATAAACAAGCGATTTTGTACAAAGAGGCGGAAATCCTTGTAAGAGGAAGTCGTCGTGAAATGAAAAAAGTACAAAGTGAAAACAAATATATAGCCAAATGGAAGTGATCTCATTGGGTTCCAACTCCGCTATTGCCTTTATGTCTTTGAACATCTCATTCTTTGTTGTCGGAAGAAGTTGATTGAACTGATCTTGTTCCATTTGAACTTTTGACCTTGGTAATAAAGCTGGTTGTAAGTGATCCAATGGGACATAGTAGTACGCTTTCAATCCCTAATTTTTTCCTGGACAGCCCTTTCAGGTTTTCAGTCCACCAGGATACCCTTTTTTTTCCAAGCCGCCCTTTTAGGTTTTTGACTTTCCGGGTGTACATCTTTTGTATATATCCCTAACTTTTGCCCGAACCCTTTTGGTTTGTCGGGATGCCCTTATTTTTTCCTAGGTATGTCAACCTAGAAGGTCATTTTTATGTGTAGTATTTTTTGACTATGTATGCGTTCACGGGGTGTGGGAAGTCTTCACCGTCCATGGTGGTTAGTATCATAGCACCGCCCAAAAATAATTTCTTGACCATAAATGGACCTTCGTAGGTAGGAGTCCATTTTCCCTTGGGATTACATTGTGGTAGAATGATATGCTTTATTAACAAGTCACCAACCTGATATACTCAATGCTTGATTTTCTTGTTGAAGGCCTTGATCATACGTTTCTGGTACATATAACCATGACAAATAGCAACCAGCTTCTGGTTGTCAATCAAATTCAACTGATCCAACCTATTCTGAATCCATTCGTCTTCGTCTAAGTCTGCTTCTTTCATAATCCTTAGAGAAGGAATCTAAACTTCGACAGGCAGAACAATTTCCATGCCATAGACTAAAGAGAATAGGGTTGCCCTAGTTGATGTTTGCACCGACATACAATATCCATGAAGATCAAATGGTAACATCTCATGCCAGTCTTTATATGCCACAACCATCTTTTGCACAATCTTCTTTATATTCTTGTTGGCAGCTTCCACTGTGCCATTCATCTTAGGTTTGTATGGAGAAGAGTTGTGATGCTTGATCTTGAACTGCATGCAGAGTTTAGTGATCATGGTGTTGTTGAGGTTGGTACCATTATTAGTGATAATTCTCTCAGGGATACCATACCGACAGATGAGGTTATGCTTAATGAAACGAGCTACGAAGTTCTTGGTAACTGAGGGAAATGAGGCTACTTCAACCCATTTTGTAAAGTAGTCAATGGCAACGAGAATGAAGTGATGCCCATTAGAGGCAGAAGGCTTGATTTCTCTAATCATATCAATGCCCCACATTGCGAATGACTAAGGAGCAATCATGACATTCAAAGGAACCCGAGGCACATGAACTTTATCAGCATAGATTTGGCACTTATGACAAGTTCTCGAGTGGTGATGACAATTAGTTTCCATGGTCGACCAATAGTAACCAGCTCTCCGAATCTTCTTTACCATAGTGTGTCCACTGGAAAGAGTACCAAAGATGCCTTCATGCTTATCCTCCATAATATTCTTTGCTTCCTTCTTGTCCATACAACGAAGTGTAGCGATAAAAAATGTAGCGGGGTAAATCGGAGATCGAATTATTAATTAATTCGTCTCACAAAAGAAAGAGTCGCCACCGTGCTTTATTATTTCCAAGGGAAAAGGGAAAAGAGCGAAATAAAACCCTAAAATATGCAATGTAAAATAATACTTTAAAAGTAATGAAAATACAAGGCGTTTTTGAAAAGAGGTCTAGAGTTCGGGGGTTGGTCATACAATGGGAAGGTATTAGCACCCAATGTATCTATAGTATTCTATAGGAACCTTTTGAAATATCTGTTTATTAAAATGTTTGTTTGATTAAAAATAAATTGTTTTGGCCAAAAATGGGTATGGACGAATTTTTGAAGATACGACGACCTAATGTCGAAGTTTTGACTTAAAAGGTGTGAGTTTTGAAAAATTGAATTATTTGGGAAAATTATCTTAAGTTTTTTAATGAAATAATAAACGGAGGATGAATGAGGGTATTCGCACTATGTTTTTTGATGACATGAAGTCGACAAAAATTAAACAATTCCCTTGGATTTTGCAAGCAATATGAAGATTAAAATAAAAGTATAAACACTCCAAGATTTTAAAAGAAAACCAAGAGAGAAGCCATGGAATTAAATCGAAATTATCACAAAATCAACCAACATGTATCATGGGAAGAACATCATAAGGGGCAATAAATTCAAAGAGATAACTTATAAACTTATCAATAAAAGACTAGTTAAAAAAAACTAACAAAATTAACTAAAATGTTGACCAAACTAAAAATGAAATATCAAGATTTAAATAAATTATAAAACTAAACTAATTAATTGGGTTTTATCTAAAACTATGTGATTATTTAATTTTTTAAACCAAAAGCGCTAAGGAAATCAATAAAAGAATAAGAGTGTAAATTAGAATATAGGGTAAGCATGAAGTACTGGGCGCTAAAGCCCAATTGAAATGAGACCCAAGGTTTTGTTTTGGTTACAGCCAGCTCCAGATTTACAATTAACAAGATATTTGGGAAATGAGCTAAAAACGAAATAAAAAGGTCCAGCATGGGATTGGAATCGAAATCGAACAACGCTTCTTTCGAACTCTCTTTCGAACTCTTTCGAACTCTTTCGAACTCTCTTTTTTTTTCTTTCGAACTCTCTTTTTTTCTCTCTTTCGAACTCTTTTTCGAACTCTCTTTTTTCTCTCTCTTAATCGAAATCAAACACTCTGCTCCTGGTTTCGAACTCTACCTCTTCTAAATCGAAATCAAACACTCTACTCCCTCTTTCGAACTCTATCTCTTTTAAATCGAAATCGAACAACCTGCTCCCTCTTTCGAACTCTTTCTCCCTCTAAATCAAAATCGAACACTCTGCTCCTGGCTTCGAACTCTTACTCCTCTAAATCGAAATCAAACAACCTACTCCCTCTTTCGAACTCTTACTCTTCTAAATCGAAATCGAACAACAACACTGCTTCTGGTTTCGAACTCCTTCTATTCTAAATTGAAATCGAACACTCTGCTCCCTCTTTCGAACTCTTTCTCCCTCTAAATCGAAATCGAACACCCTGCTCCTTCTTTTGAACCCTTCCTCTCTCTTAATCGAAATCGAACACTCTGCTCCCTCTTTCGAACTCTTTCTCCCTCTAAATCGAAATCGAACACTCTGCTCCCTCTTTCGAACTCTTAATCTTCTAAATCGAAATCGAACAACCTGCTCCCTCTTTTGAACTCTTTCTCCCTCTAAATCGAAATCGAACACTCTGCTCCCCTAAATCGAAATCGAACAACAACACTGCTTCTGGTTTTTTCATGCAATTAAACATCAAATCAACAAGATGACAAATATTCATGGTAAGAGAAACAACAATAACAATCTCAGGGGTTCTGGTTTATTGAAACAATAACAACAACAAAATGCAGCAATGATAACTAGTTCACATCATACATCATTATAACAAGCATGGCAACAGATTTTGAGAAAAAAAGTAGGGAGACTTACAAGATCAGAGCAAGTCTGATGATTTTGATTTTTGATGATGGAATAATAAAGAAATCCAGAGATGAGGTAATATGCTCTTTTAATTCATTCTGCTCTTCTGAATATCTTGTTAGAAAATCTTGTAATAGAGAGTAAATGTTGCTTGGTTCGAAACAGGCTTTGAGTTATGCAGTCTATCCTGCTTGCAGTTCGAAACAGGCTTTGGAGTTATGGTTTGTTGGTATTTTTGACTAGGCTTGCTGTTTGCAGTTTGTGGTTGTGCAAGTTTGAGACTTGCAGGTTTTTACTGGTTTTAGGCAGGTTGGAGGAGCTTCTAGTTTTGATAAGGAGGAAGCAGGCTTTGGCAAGTTGATAACTTGCAGCTTTACAAGTTTGTGTTTTTGTAAGTTTGAAGGTTTGAGCTTGTTTTGATAACTTGCCCTTACAGTTTTTTGTGGTTTTTTTCTTTTATGAACTCTTTTCTTTTTCTCGCTCTCCCCCCGTTTCGATTGATATCTTCCTGTTTTTATAGTGAAAGAATGAGGTTTTGGGAGGGAAAGTTTGGTGAGTTTGAACATATGGAATACCCTGTTTTCGGCACTTTTTGATGCAGTTTCTTGCCCTCCTATTTTGGTGTAGTGTTTGTCTTGACATAGTGCAAACTTTGGACTGGTGTGCTGGTTTTATAACAGGAAATTGGGCAGCAGAGATTGCAGGATTATGTGACTGTTTTCTTGGCATGACTTGCGCAGGTTTGGCAGCATAAGGATAGATTTTGACATAGCATGAGGACAGATTTATGCGCAGCATATGGACAAACTCATAGCATAACAATCATAATATTAATAATAATAGTAATGACAATAATAACAAACTGTTAGTAAAACTAAACTGAAAAATACAAAAGTGAAATAAAAGAGATATTAAAATTGGTTCTAAAATCTATTAATAATTCAACTTAAAAATATTTCAAATGGAATTATAATCAAAATTAACACCAAAATTAATCATAAACGAAATAAAAATAAATGAAAAATCAAACCATATATTTTCAAATTTTTGAATTGCAACTAAAGAAACACAAAATAGACTTACACACTCAAAAAAAAAAGCAAAAGAACTTATATGTATTTTGAGATTTTTTGAATTATCAATAAAAAATATAAAATTAAATGAAACTAACAAAACTATAATATTTTTTTTTTATATTTTGGATAATAGTAAAACTGATATGAACTAAATATATTTTGGGGATTTTCTATTTATGAAAAATAAGAATAAAAGAAAGATGATAAAAAAAAGAAAAAAAAAATCATGATTTAACAAAGTCAGGCAAAACCAGTTAAATTTCACCAAATTCACAACAATTTCTAACGTTTCTATTTTTTGGTGGATTTTCACAGCATAATCATCTCTTGACTTGTACAGAAAAATTGTAGTTGTTGCAGAGGAGAATCATATGTAAAAGAACAACTAAAAAATTATCGAAATTTGAAGAAGTTATGAATTTTTTGAAATCTGACTCGAGAATTGGCAAAAAAAGGTCGAATCGCTTGTGAACGCTTGCTATGTAATAATGCAAATTGGAGGTGGTATCTTAGGTCAAAATTTGGGGTATGACAGCTGCCCCTATTTAAGTTTCTTCTATCCGGAGATATGAAGATTAAAATCTTCGTCTCGACGAGATTGAAGGTACTTAAATACACAATACGCAATTTTTGCCCTAAGATACCGCCATTATGCTTGTGATATGAATGTAGTATTTAAATTGACAAAGAATGATATTGTATGAGACAAGATAATGCTGGAGAAACCAAACACCAACAAACCCCAGAAACATAGATTATACACTACTGGGGAAATGAGCCATCGACCTCAAATGATAGACTCTTGACGGCGAATAAAAATTTGAGAGAATACGACCTCTGACCCTAACGAAGAAGGCATCTTGCATAGGCCACAAAAACAGATTATTGACCCAAAATAACAGTGAGTTCACAACTCAAGGTCAAAGATAGACAAAAGATGTACCAAATTTGCTGATAATGGATTACCGACTTCTGAAGGTAAAGATTCATAACAAACTTCTCTGCGAGATTTTCGGAGAGATACCAATTAATGATGACATAATAATATAGTTGTAGATACACAAACTATTCAAATAAAGAAGCTGCCACTTGCCGTCTTCCAAAAAATACTATGACACACAAGCTGCTCAAATAAAGAAGCTGTCACTTGCTGTCTTCCAAAAAAACTATGACATACAAGCTGCTCCAATAAAGAAGCTGCCACTTGCTGTCTTCCAAAAAAAACTATAACATACAAGCTGCTCAAATAAAGAAGCTTCCACTTGCTGTCTTCCAAAAAATACTATGACATACAAGCTGCTCAAATAAAGAAGCTTCCACTTGCTGTCTTCCAAAAAAATAATAACGTACAAGCTGATCAAATAAAGAAGCCGCCACTTGCCGTTTTCCGAAGAATAATAACGTACAAGCTGCTCATGAAGAGACCGCCACTGGCCGTTTTCCGAAGAATAATAACGTACAAGCTGCTCATGAAGAGACCGCCACTTGCCATTTTCCGAAGAAAAATAACGTACAAGCTGCTCATGAAGAGACCGCCACTTGCCGTTTTCCGAAGAATAATTCAGAAGAAAATTGCGATAACACTGCCAGAGAATAAAATCTTCGTCAAAGGGAACCATGAATAGATCCTTCCCGAGGAGATCAAATACTTAAATGCGCAAAATAAATGCACCATTCGTCTAGGTTGCCTAGCTTGGAGAAAATCACGAGATGGCCTATGCAAGAGACAACAACTCCCTCCAGGAATAAACCAGAGAGAAAACAGTCAAACAAGACTCTACCCAATGAGAAAATAACTTGATTGGGGATTCATCCTATCCAGAAATGGACAAGGAAGGCTAAATCAAAAAAATCATCCACGAGGATTAGCTCAGTTGGGGAATTTAGAAAGGAAGCACATTTTCTGCTTAAGCTAACATTCTACTTGGAAAGAACATGTACATTGTCTTAATAGACATAAACAAGGTATACGACCCAAAATCAATGACAAATGTGAATATGCATGCGTGATATAAGTGTAAATGAATGAATGACTGTTATGTTGACGAAACAGGCAGACGGAATATCTTGAAGATGATAAGATATCACAAAATAATAGATACTCGGCCAATCTTAAAAAGACGGAAAATAACTGGAACTGGAACCAAAAAGCAACGTCAGAGCGTATCACGCCACAAGGTTCAAATCTTATGGGGAGAAAGGTATTTAAAACCAATCTTCTAACACCAATAGACCACTGGTATGAGACAAAGCGAACCACACTTCAGAAACCTACTCGAATAAAGATAACCAAAACAACGCTTAACTGGAAAAGCTGGGGAGTCACAAAACTTAGTACCACTAGAAACAAAAGTTTACACAACCAACACCTCGTGACGATTTTGAAAGAAAACATGTTCATCATGCAAGGATAAATTACTGTATTGTTTTGCATTTCATGGCTTGACCATCCTCGGAACAACTGTTAATATTCCTTTCATTATTCACGACACATTTTTTAAAAATAAGAATACCTTAAATAACTTTGTTTCAAATATTGCCGTAAAATTAAAATTTTGCCCACAAAAGGTAAATGCTCAAATTTCATTAATAAGATGGTAGTTCGCTAACAACGCGACTCCAACGGTTTACAAAAGTTTGGGAAATAGTACACGAAAGAAAGGGTTACACAAAAACAATGATCACTATTCTCCCTAACAACTTCGAATTCCGAAATGTGCTCAAATGCCACAGTCGGTCTGACCAAAAGCCTGCCTAAGCCGCCCCTTCGAGTTTTCAACTTAGCGAACTGTCAACTCAAACCTAGGCGAAATACTTCTTGACTGCGTCGGCATTCACGGAGCGCGGGAGCTCTTCACCGTCCATATTCGTGAGAATCATGGCACCTCCAGAGAAAACATTCTTAACGACATACGGTCCTTCATAATTCGGAGCCCACTTGCCCCTAGAATCGGGTTGGAAAGATAATATCTTTTTGAGTACAAGGTCACCTTCTCTGAACTCGCGTGGTTGAACTTTCTTATCAAAAGCCTTCTTCATTCTCTGCTGATATAATTGACTGTGACACAATGCTGTCAATCTCTTTTCTTCAATTAAATTCAACTGATCATATCTACTTTGACACCATTCAGCCTCAGAAAGTTTAGCTTCCATCAACACTCTCATAGACGGAATCTCAACCTCCACGGGGAGTACTGCTTCCATACCATAAACTAGGGAAAATGGGGTTGCACCTGTTGAAGTTCGAACTGAAGTACGGTATCCATGTAAAGCAAACGGAAGCATTTCATGCCAATCTCTATAAGTTACCACCATCTTCTGGACAATCTTTTTGATGTTCTTGTTAGCAACTTCAATTGCCCCATTCATCTTCGGTCTGTAAGGAGAAGAATTTTGATGTTCGATCTTGAATTCTTCACAAAGCTCTCTCATCATCTTGTTATACAGATTCGAGCCATTATCAATGATGATCTTGCTCGGGATGCCGTATCGACAAATGATCTGATTCTTGATAAATCTGACTACCACCTGTCTGGTTACATTAGCATAAGATGCTGCTTCCACCCATTTAGTAAAATAATCGATCGCTACCAAGATGAAACGATGTCCATTTGAAGCTTTGGGTTCAATCATTCCAATCATATCAATGCCCCACATAGAGAAAGGCCAAGGTGAAGAGATAACATTGAGGAGGGTCGGTGGCACATCTATCTTGTCCGCATAAATCTGGCATTTATGACATTTCTTCACATATTTGCAACAATCCGATTCCATCGTCATCCAATAGTAACCAGCTCTCAACATCTTTTTAGCCATTGCATGTCCGTTGGCATGGGTGCCAAAGGATCCTTCATGTACTTCCCGCATCAGCATATCTTCTTCATGTCTGTCTACGCATCTGAGTAGGACCATGTCGTAATTCCTCTTATATAACACTTCTTCATTGAGGAAGAAACTGCTTGCCAATCTCCCCAACGTCTTCCTATCTTTATTGGATGCCCCAGGCGGGTACTCTTGAGTTTGAAGAACACATTTAATGTCATAGAACCACGGTTTATCGTCGGTGATCTCTTCTACTGAGAACACATGAGCAGGTCTATTGAGGCGCATAACTCTGATTGTAGGCACATCTTTCCAACTATTCACTTGAAACATTAAAGACAAAGTAGCTAAAGCATCAGCCATTTGGTTTTCATCTCTAGGGATATGATGTAACTCTACTTTGTTGAAGAAGGTTAAAAATCTTCTAGCATAATCTCTGTAAAGGATCAAACCAGGATGACGAGTCTCCCATTCTCCTTTGATTTGATTAATTACCAATGCCGAGTCTCCGTAAATATCAAGAATCTTAATCCTTAGATCCACTGCTTCTTCGAGACCCATAATACATGCCTCATATTCAGCCATGTTGTTCGTACAGTCGAACTTCAATCTCGCCGTGAACGGGATATGAGTACCTCGTGGAGTGACGATGACTGCCCCAATTCCATTTCCATAAGAGTTCACAGCTCCGTCAAATATCAAACCCCAACGGGATTCAGGATCAGATCCTTCTTCAGGTAACAGCTCTTCACAATCTTTAGCTTTCAAGTACATAACATCTTCATCTGGGAAGTCAAACTTGATGGATTGATAATCTTCAATTGGTTGGTGAGCCAAATGATCGGCTAAAATACTCCCTTTGATTGCTTTCTGATTGTGATACTCAATGTCATATTCAGATAACAACATCTTCCAACGGGCTATTCTTCCAGATAAGGCGGGCTTCTCAAAGATATACTTGATCGGATCCATTTTGGAGATCAACCAAGTGGTGTGGTTAATCATATACTGGCGCAGACGGCGAGCAGCCCAAGCTAAAGCACAACAGGTTTTCTAAAGCATTGAGTATCGAGACTCACAGTCTGTGAATTTCTTGCTCAGATAATATATGGCATGTTCCTTTCTTCCAGTCTCATCTTGTTGACCAAGCACACATCCCATGGAATCTTCCAATATAGTCAGATACATAATCAAAGGTCTTCCTTCCACTGGAGGAATCAAAATGGGAGGTTCAAGTAAATATTCTTTGATGCTATCAAAAGCTTTCTGACAATCTTCTGTCCACACACATCCTTGGTGCTTTCGGAGAAGCTTGAAAATCAGCCCACAGGTAGCAGTCATATGAGATATAAATCTAGAAATATAGTTAAGTCTCCCAAGGAATCCTCTTACTTGTTTTTCCGACTTGGGTGCGGGCATTTCCCGAATAGCTTTGACTTATCAGGATCTACCTCAATACCTTTCTGACTGACAATGAAACCCATAAGTCTTCCAGAACGAACACCAAAAGTGCACTTGTTGGGATTCAGACGGAGTTTATACTTTCTTAAACGCTGGAATAACTTTAATAAATGTTCCAAATGATCTTCTTCAGTTTGCGATTTGGCAATCATGTCATCTACATACACTTCTATCTCTTTATGCATCATATCATGGAACAAAGCAGTCATGGCCCTTTGGTATGTTGCACCAGCATTCTTCAAACCAAACGGAATTACCCGATAACAAAATGTTCCCCAAGGTGTAATGAAAGTTGTCTTCTCCATATCTTCTGGTGCCATCTTGATTTGATTATAACCAGAGAAACCTCCATGAAAGAAAATACTTTTAACTTTGCAGTACTGTCGACCAATACATCAATGTGTGGTAATAGAAAATCATCCTTTGGGATAGCTCTATTCAGATCTCTATAATCTACACATATCCGAACTTTGCCATCCTTCTTAGCAACAGGCACTATATTGGCTAACCATTGAGGATAGACCGATGTAATAAGGAAACCTGCATTAATTTGCTTCTGAACTTCTTCTTTGATCTTGTCAGCCATATCGGGACGAGTCCTTCTCAACTTCTGCTTAATCGGCGGACATTCAGGTCTCAACGGCAAACGATGCTCCACAATATTGTTATCCAAACCTGGCATGTCTTGGTAGGACCAAGCAAACACGTCAACATACTCTCTGAGAAGATCCAACATTCTCTCTTTGACCTCTGGGATAAGCAATGCTCCAACCTTAACTTCCTTTTTTATCTTCTTTATCACCCAAATTGATCATCTCTATAGGCTCTTCAAATGGCTGAATAGTCTTTTCATCGTGCTCAAGCAAACGGGAAATTTCAACAGGGACTTCTTCACTTTCTTCCTCGGCTCCAAACACAGGGAATTCAAAGTTGGGAGGGGGCATAGGATCATTGTTTTCAATGGTTAAGTCATGAATTAATTTGCACATATGATTATGCTTTATTTTAGAAAACGATTAATATGAATGTTGTACAGGCAAAACAAAAGATTATTATATTTTCCTATTACTACCAATTAATTTTCATTACTATTTCCCAGAAAAAGTGAAAATTAAAACAGTAGTGGACAAAATAACGTTTTTATTCATGATTGGCAATACTTGAAACAAAGAGCCCAGACATTTTCTCTTTTGCCTTGGGCAGAGCAAAAGGATTTATTTTCAACATAGCCAGACACAAATACTCTTCGCCTTGGGCAGAGCGAAAATATTTTTTTTCAAAAATAAAACAAAACATTACTCAGAAATGTGCATCACAATAGGAACATCAATAGCAATCCAGTTCTGGCAAACCATTCCATGCGTTACAAAATCAGGTAAATCCTCTTCAGAATTGTCTCCTATTATAGCATCAACTTCAGGAGGTGTCGAATGGATAAAACCTGCGCTTCGGAAAACCTCTTGTATCGGACGGATAACTGTTTCCTGCTTGACTCTTGTAGACATGGGACGAAAACCAAGACCTTCTCCAGACTTGTTCTCAGGCAAAGTCAACACCTGGCCCCAACCTTCAGCCGAACCACTGTCAACCACTCGTCGCGCATCCTCAAAAGAAGAAATAGATGCCCCTTGCTTCTTCACTTCATTATTAGCAATAGATAGAGCTTGGAATTGGGTTCCAACATCCTCATCAGCATCAATAAAAGAGAAAGATGACAAATGGCTTACCACCATAGCCTGCTCTCCACCAATCATTACCAGCTTTCCATGCCTTACAAACTTCAATCTCTGATGGAGCGTGGAAGTGACTGCCCCTGCATCATGGATCCATGGACGACCCAATAGGAAACTGTAGGCGGCACAAATATCCATTACTTGAAAAGTGATCTAAAAAGTATGAGGACCAATTATGATAGGAAGATCCACCTCACCAATGATAGTCTTCCTAGAACCATCAAACGCTTTGACAATTACTCCACTAGGTCTCATGGGAGCACCTTGATATGAGAGTCGAGATAATGTAGTTTTGGGCATTACATTTAACGACGAACCTGTATCTACCAGCACACTTGATAAAGTATAATTTCCACAACTTATTGAGATATGCAAAGCCATATTATGGTTCCTTCCCTCCTCCATAAGCTCTTCATCACTGAAACCAAGATTGTTACACGAAGTAATATTTCCCACAATTCCATCAAATTGGTCAACCGTCACATCATGATCCACGAATGCCTGGTCCAAGACCTTCATCAAAGCTTCTCTATGGGCACCAGAATCTTTCAGTAAAGCAAGCAAAGAAATCTTGGAAGGAGTTTGCAATAGTTGGTCCACAATCTTGTATTCACTTCTCTTGATGAGCTTCAGAATCTCATCATCATCGGGATGTGAGATAGGTTCATTGGATCGGCCTACCTCAACCCTGGGTTCAACATTTCTCGCTGGAATTTCTGCCGGTATAGGCCTTCTGACTTGAACTTCAGGTCTCTTCAAAGGGACTGCTGCAAAGATACGCCCGCTTCTTGTAACTCTGCTCACATCAGTGATGTTAACAAAAGATGGCATTGTTGGTATAGGGACTTCTACCCCATTCTCAATCATTATGGCATTATACTTGTAGGGTATAGCTTGGTCTGAGTTGTAAGGCACATGACCAGGTGGATAAATGATCAAAGGAGCAACAGGTGCAGTATGACTGTCGTAAACGATCTCTACTGGTTCAGGCAAGTTAAATTGGGGTATTATAACATTCACTTCATCCATCGGATCTCTGTCATGTGTAATAGTGATAACCCTCTGGTCTAACAATTTTTGAATATCCTCCTTCACAATAGGGCAATCAACTTCTCTTGAACAAAATTCACAAACATCATAATCATGATGATGCCTAAAAAAGGCAAGTCTTCTTAAGCTCTAATGTAACCTGATCAACGAATCTCTTATGTGTTCAACTTGAAAAACTCGAAACTTTCCCGGACAACCTTCCACCATATTCACTGATGCTGCCCCATGTCGAGGCAAAGGATTATCTCTAACATTCGGGTTAACATCCTTGAAAGACAAAATACTGTTCTTAATCAATCTCTGCACATCCGTCTTTAGAGCAAAGCAATTTTCAATGTTGTGCCCTGGCGACCCTTGATGATATTCACAAAACTGGTCTGCCATGTACCACAGAGAAGTACTATTCGGTGCGACAGGAGGAGGCTTCATCGTTATGAGGTTCTTTCTGATAAGAGCAGGGAACAATTCAGTGTAAGTCATGGGAATGACATCAAAATGCGGTTTCCCTGGTGAATGATTCTGGTTATTAAATTGATAAGCATGTTGTCGAGGCTCCTGTTGAAATGGCCGTTGCTGAATTGGTGGGGTTTGATGAGTTGGGGTCACCAATGTTGGGCGGACATCCGGAGTGACTGCCGCAACATGTGAATAACCTCTCCTTGGTCTCCCATGGAAAATTACACTAACATCTTGTTCTTTCCTTTTAGGGAAAACACTTCCAAACTTCTTGATACTACTAGATGGACTTCCTTCTTTAACCAAACATCCTTCACGAATCCCTTCTTCCAACCGCATGCCCATACTTACCATCTCGGTGAAGTCACTGGGTGCGCTGGCAATCATTCTTTCATAATAAAAGGAACCTAAAGTCTTCAGGAATATCTTTGTCATTTCTTTCTCCTCAAGAGGGGGATAAATCTGAGCAGCAATCTCGCGCCATCTCTGGGCATATTCTTTAAAGGACTCTCTGTCTCTTTGGGACATCGCCCGGAGTTGATCTCTGTCCGGCGCCATGTCAATGTTGTACTTATACTGGCGAACAAAAGCTTCACTAAGATCTTTGAAATTACGGATCCGAGTGCTGTCCAAACCCATATACCACTTTAGAGCGGCACCAGTCAAGCTGTCTTGAAAGTAGTGAATTAACAAGTTATGATCATCAGAAAATGTAGACATCTTTCTCACATACATAGTTAAATGACTCCGCGGACACGAATCACCTTTATACCTTTCAAAGTCCGGCACTTTGAATTTGGCTGGAATCTTTACATTTGGAACTAAGCACAGGTCATGAGCATTCTTTCCAAACAAATCTTTCCCCTTTAACGCTCTGATCTCTCTCTGCATCTCTTGGAACTGGTCTTGAAATTCCTCCATTCTATCGAAAAGACCCAGACTTTCAGCAGGCTCGGCATGATAAGCAGGTTCATTCATGTATGGCATAGAATGAACCACAGGAGCGACAATTGTCATCACTGGTTGAGGGAAAGGTGCCACATACGGGATTACAGGCGGCATGGTAGTTGTCTCCGGTTGAGGAACAAACACAATAGGTTGAACTAAAGGCTGTATGACAGGCTGATACCCTTCTGGCACAAAGTTATAAGGCATTCCCCACGGAAAACCTTTTGGCATCTGATGTTGAAGCGGAGAGTTGATTTGAGTCACAGATGTTGGAGCGGTGACAATCTCAGAAACCACAGTAGTTGAAGTCTGGATCTCAGCAGCTGAAGTCGATGGCTGATTCTGAACAACCATCAAACTTTCCACCAGCACAGTTAATTTCTCCATACCGACACGAAGGGTAGCGACCTCCTCACGGAGCTCGTGATTTTCCTGTTCTAGATCTTCCATCTTCCTCTGATGATTGGCTCGGGTATCGTACCGATGAGACAGCTTGACAATCTATCGGAGTGGAAAAAGAAACAAGGATGAGACTCTAGAAAACATGTGAAGTGAAATGTTGGATGATGCGTGATATGCGATGCAAATGATCGTTCATTTCGATAGTTTTTCAAGGAACTTCAATAATTTTGCACACATCAATGGTAAAGGAATTTGGAACAACAAAAACTCATTTCATTAATCAAAAGCGGTAAATTAAAACTTACAACTTTGGAACAACAAAACAATAAATTACAACTTTGGGACAACAACCCAATAATAAAAGCAGTAAATTACATCTTTGGAACATGAAGCCCATAATAAAGCAGTAAATTACAACATTGGAACATGAAGCCCTTTTACAGAGTTTTACAAAATGACAAAGTAAAAATAAAACTAAGAACTAAAGATCACTCAGAATCAACTTCGAGTGTTTCTTCTTCCAAACTCCATAATAATAGTACCTAAGATGTCTGCAAAAATCATTCTTAAGTTCCTTGAAAAACAAGTTTTTTTTTACAAAAAAATGTTGATGGATGCATGGATGAATGATAATGCAACAATTACACACAAGTTCACAAATATGAGGTTCAAAGGTTCAACGTTTCGTGCATGGAGTCAAGGGTAAAGCCCACCCCAAGGTATGTACTAACGGTTTAATCACACCTGTAAAACAAGGTTCTAAGAGTTCCCAGAGTCTACATTCCTCCTTCGGATATTACCAACGTCTTGATTACTCAATAATTAGCAATATTCTCAAGAGAAACTCGTCCAAGCATAGCATCGCGTAACAACTACTTCCGGATTACTCCGTTATAATCTATGTGCTACACCTAAAAGGCCAAGATGGGTTATGGTTCTACGGTTCTCAGCTTCTCTAGCTCCCAGGTCGAAAATAATAATGTCTTCCCGATTAATCGGTAAACAAATATTACGTTCAAAAGGGCCTTCCACTGAGTGGGGGATCTCATGCCTCCTTCTTCGGGATTACTCCCTCAAAGTTAACATGACTATACCGCCAGTCCTATTCTTAAGTGTAACTTAATCCGGGTATAGGATTCGTCCTTTGCAAAAAACCCAAACAACCCCAATATAAACACATAATCAAACAAATCAAATAAAAATAAAACAGATAAAACAAACTAGGCTTAACCCACTTAGGGACGGACCAGCAAGAGGTCAATCTTTCCTCAGCAGAGTCGCCAATTCTGTAGCGATAAAAAATGTAGCGGGGTAAATCAGAGATCGAATTATTAATTAATTCGTCTCACAAAAGCAAGAGTCGCCGCCGCGCTTTATTATTTCCAAGGGAAAAGGGAAAAGAGCGAAATAATGAAAATAATACTTTAAAAGTAATGAAAATACAAGGCGTTTTTGAAAAGAGGTCTAGAGTTAGGGGGTTGGTTATACAATGGGAAGGTATTAGCACCCAATGTATCTATAGTATTCTATAGGAACCTTTTGAAATATCTGTTTATTAAAATGTTTGTTTGATTAAAAATAAATTGTTTTGGCCAAAAATGGGTATGGACGAATTTTTGAAGATACGACGACCTAATGTCGAAGTTTTGACTTAAAAGGTGTGAGTTCTGAAAAATTGAATTATTTGGGATAATTATCTTAAGTTTTTAATGAAATAATAAACGGAGGATGAATGAGGGTATTCGCACTATGTTTTTTGATGACATGAAGTCGACAAAAATTAAACAATTCCCTTGGATTTTGCAAGCAACATGAAGATTAAAATAAAAGTATAAACACTCCAAGATTTTAAAAGAAAACCAAGAGAGAAGCCGTGGAATTAAATCGAAATTATCACAAACTCAACCAACATGTATCATGGGAAGAACATCATAAGGGGCAATAAATTCAAAGAGATAACTTATAAACTTATCAATAAAAGACTAGTTAAAAAAAACTAACATAATTAACTAAAATGTTGACCAAACTAAAAATGAAATATCAAGATTTAAATAAATTATAAAACTAAACTAATTAATTGGGTTTTATCTAAAACTATGTGATTATTTAATTTTTTAAACCAAAAGAGCTAAGGAAATCAATAAAAGAATAAGAGTGTAAATTAGAATATAGGGTAAGCATGAAGTACTGGGCGCTAAAGCCTAATTGAAATGAGACCCAAGGTTTTGTTTTGGTTACAACCAGCTCCAGATTTACAATTAACAAGATATTTGGGAAATGAGCTGAAAACGAAATAAAAAGGTCCAGCATGGGATTGGAATCGAAATCGAACAACGCTTCTTTCGAACTCTCTTTTTTCTCTCTTTCGAACTCTCTTTTTTTTTCTTTCGAACTCTCTTTCTTTCTCTCTTTCGAACTCTCTTTTTTCTGTCTCTTAATCGAAATCGAGCACTCTGCTCCTGGTTTCGAACTCTACCTCTTCTAAATCGAAATCGAACACTCTGCTCCCTCTTTCAAACTCTATCTCTTTTAAATCGAAATCGAACAACCTGCTCCCTCTTTCGAACTCTTTCTCCCTCTAAATCGAAATCGAACACTCTGCTCCTGGCTTCGAACTCTTACTCCTCTAAATCGAAATCAAACAACCTACTCCCTCTTTCAAACTCTTACTCTTCTAAATCGAAATCGAACAACAACACTGCTTCTGGTTTCGAACTCCTTCTATTCTAAATTGAAATCGAACACTCTGCTCCCTCTTTCGAACTCTTTCTCCCTCTAAATCGAAATCGAACACCCTGCTCCTTCTTTTGAACCCTTCCTCTCTCTTAATCGAAATCGAACACTCTGCTCCCTCTTTCGAACTCTTTCTCCCTCTAAATTGAAATCGAACACTCTGCTCCCTCTTTCGAACTCTTACTCTTCTAAATCGAAATCGAACAACCTGCTCCCTCTTTCGAACTCTTTCTCCCTCTAAATCGAAATCGAACACTCTGCTCCCTTAAATCGAAATCGAACACTCTGCTCCCCTAAATCAAAATCGAACAACAATACTGCTTCTGGTTTTTTCATGCAATTAAACATCAAATCAACAAGATAACAAATATTCATGGTAAGAGAAACAACAATAACAATCTCAGAGGTTCTGGTTTATTGAAACAATAACAACAAAAAAATGCAGCAACGATAACTAGTTCACATCATACATCATTATAACAAGCATGGCAACAAATTTTGAGAAAAAAAGTAGGGAGACTTACAAGATCAGAGCAAGTCTGATGATTTTGATTTTTGACGAGGGAATAATAAAGAAATCCAGAGATGAGGTAATATGCTCTTTTAATTCCTTCTGCTCTTCTAAATATCTTGTTGGAAAATCTTGTAATAGAGAGTAAATGTTGCTTGGTTCGAAACAGGCTTTGAGTTATGCAGGCTATCCTACTTGTAGTTCGAAACAGGATTTGGAGTTATGGTTTGTTGGTATTTTTGACTAGGCTTGCTATTTGCAGTTTGTGGTTGTGCAAGTTTGAGACTTGCAGGTTTTTACTGGTTTTAGGCAAGTTGGAGGAGCTTCTAGTTTTGATAAGGAGGAAGCAGGCTTTGGCAAGTTGATAACTTGCAGCTTTGCAAGTTTGTGTTTTTGTAAGTTCAAAGGTTTGAGCTTGTTTTGATAACTTGCTGTTTTGCTTGCCCTTACAGTTTTTTGTGGTTTTTTCTTTTGTGAACTCTTTTCTTTTTCTCGCTCTCCCCCCATTTTGATTGATATATGCCTGTTTTTATAGTGAAAGAATGAGGTTTTGGGAGGGAAAGTTTGGTGAGTTTGAACATATGGAATACCCTGTTTTCGGCACTTTTTGATGCAGTTTCTTGCCCTCCTATTTTGGTGTAGTGTTTGTCTTGACATAGTGCAGACTTTGGACTGGTGTGCTGGTTTTATAACAGGAAATTGGGCAGCAGAGATTGCAGGATTATGTGACCGTTTTCTTGGCATGACTTGCGCAGGTTTGGCAGCATAATGACAGATTTGGACATAGCATGAGGACAGATTTATGCGCAGCATATGGACAAACTCATAGCATAACAATCATAATATTAATAATAATAGTAATGACAATAATAACAAACTGTTAGTAAAACTAAACTGAAAAATACAAAAGTGAAATAAAAGAGATATTAAAATTGGTTCTAAAATCTATTAATAATTCAACTTAAAAATATTTCAAATGGAATTATAATCAAAATTAACATCAAAATTAATCATAAAAGAAATAAAAATAAATGAAAAATTAAACCATATATTTTCAAATTTTTGAATTGCAACTAAAGAAACACAAAATAGACTTACACACTCAAAAAAAATAAAAAGCAAAAGAACTTATATGTATTTTGAGATTTTTTGAATTATCAATAAAAAATATAAAATTAAATGAAACTAACAAAACTATAATAATTTTTTTTTATATTTTGGATAATAGTAAAACTGATATGAACTAAATATATATTGGGGATTTTCTATTTATGAAAAATAAGAATAAAAGAAAGATGATAAAAAAAAAGAAAAAAAATCATGATTTAACAAAGTCCGGCAAAACCAGTTAAATTTCACCAAATTCACAACAATTTCTAACGTTTCTATTTTTTGGTGGATTTTCACAGCATAATCATCTCTTGACTTGTAAAGAAAAATTGTAATTGTTGCAGAGGAGAATCATATGTAAAAGAACCACTAAAAAATTGTCGAAATTTGAAGAAGTTGTGAATTTTTTGAAATCTGACTCGAGAATTAGAAAAAAAAGGTCGAATCGCTTGTGAACGCTTGCTATGTAATAATGAAGATGGGAGGTGGTATCTTAGGTAAAAATTTGGGGTATGACACGAAGCAAAGTTGAATCATGGTTGCGCTTGTATAAAACCCCATTGCTAAGGAAGAACTTGGCTGAGAACCTCCGCAGGAACTTCTTGTCATTGATTGATGCCCCTTTAGGGTATTCCTGAACTTCAATATACCTTTTCACTTCGTGAAACCAAGACTTCTCCCTTACTCTATCAGTGTCAATCTCAAGGCAGTACGTCGGTTCGTCGAATCTTTCGACGGTAATTCTGGAAGCTTCGTTTTCCCGTCTGACCTTGAACATAGATGACATGGTGGCTAAGGCATCTGCCAACTGATTTTCTTCCCTCGGGATGTGTTCAAAGGTAATCTCTTCAAAGTAAGGGATCAAGGTTAGCACAAGTTTTTTTTAAGGGATCAGATTTGGATGTTTAGTATCCCATTCTCCTTTAACTTAACTGACCACCAAAGCTAAGTCTCCATATACACTTAAGAATTTGATTCTTAGGTCAATAGCACCCTTGAGACCCATGATGCATGCTTCGTACTCGGCCATGTTGTTGATACATTTGAAACAAAGTCTGGCAGTAAAAGGTGTATGGTAACCTTCGGGGGAAATGATTACAACACTAATTCCATTACCAAGTGCATTGGAAGCCCCATTAAAAACCATAGTCCATCGAGATCCTTTTTCAGGTCCTTCATACGGTCCAGGCTCTTCACAGTTTGTTACTAACATGATGTTCTCATCCGGGAATTCGAAGTTTATGGATTGGTAGTCATCAACAGCTTGATGTGCCAAATGATCTTCCAGTACACTTCCTTTGATTTCTTTTTATGTAGTGTACTGAATGTCATATTCAGTCAATATCATTTGCCATCGTGTTATAATTCCGGAGAGAGCTGGCTTTTCGAAGATGTACTTGATGGGATCCATCTTAGAGATAAAAAAAGTGGTATGAGTCAACATATACTGTCTTAGTCGGTGAGCATCCCATGCCAAAGCACAACAAGTTTTCTCGAGCAGTGAATGTCTTGTTTCACAGTCGGTAAACTTTTTTCTAAGGTAGTATATTGCATGCTCTTTTCGACCAGACTCATCATGCTGCCCCAGCACACACCCCATTGAATTTTCTAACACAGTTAGGTACATGATCAAAGGTCTTCCTTCAACTGGTGGCATTAGAATTGGAGGTTCTTGTAAGTATTCCTTGATTTTATCAAAATCCATTTGATAGTCGTCATTCTATCTGATTACTTGATCTTTCTTCAGCAGCTTGAAGATTGGCTCACAAGTAGCAGTTAAGTGAGAGATGAATTGGGCAATGTATTTTAGTCATCCTAGAAAACCTCTGACCTCCTTCTCAGTACGGGGAGCTGGCATTTCTTGGATAGATTTGACTTTTGCAGGATCAACTTTAATACCTTTGCCACTGACGATAAAACCCATGAGCTTTCCAGACCTCGCCCCAAAGGTGCATTTGTTTGGGTTCAGCCTCAGCTTGTATTTCTTTATCCTTTCAAATAACTTGTGTAGATAATCGAGGTGTTCTTCTTCAGTTTGTGATCTTTCTATCATGTCATCAACATAGACTTCTATCTTATGATGAATCATGTCATGAAATAAATCCATCATAGCTCTTTGATAAGTTGCGCATGTGTTCTTCAGCCTAAAAGGCATGACCTTATAACAGAAGGTGCCCCACTGTGTGACAAAGGTAGTTTTCTCCATGTCCTTGGGTGCCATTTTGATTTGGTTGTACTCAGAGAAGCCATTCATGAAAGAGAATGCCTTGTGTTGAGTAGTGTTGTCTACCAAGACATCAATATGCGATAGTGGGAAGTCGTCTTTGGGGCTCGCCATATTTAAATCCATGTAGTCTACACACCTACGAACCTTACCGTCTGTCTTCAGCACTGGAACAATATTTGCAACCCTTGGTGATACGATGTCACTTCCAAGAAACCTGCATTGAACTGTTTCATTACCTCAGCCTTGATTTTCTATGACATTTCAGGACATATACGACGAACCTTTTGTTTGATCGGAGAACAACCCTCTTTCATTAGCAGACGATGAACCACGATATCAGTATTGAGCCCTGGCATATCTTTGCATGACCAGGCGAATACCTAAACATAGTCATGCAACATCTGAACCAATCTACTCTTGACATTGTCTTCCAAGTTAGCGCCAATCTTGACTTCTTTCTTATCTGCCTCAGTGCCCAAGTTTATCACCTCGACCGACTCTTTTTGTGGTTAGATGGCCTTTTCCTCTTGTATCGGGAGTCTGGCGAGTTCTCCAAGTATCTCACAATCTTCTTCACATTTCGTCTTCTTCTTGATAGATTGGATTTTCGAAGTCATAGATGGCAATAGCGGAATTGTTAATGAGATTATGAGTGGATGTGGATCTGTAAATGTGTGTGTGTGTGCATGTAAGGTCACATGGCTATTTGAAAATGAAGTAAAGTAAAGGAAAGACAAGGAGCACAAAACATGAATGCAAAATCGTCCAATGTTTTTCATTAAATGGGCATATGATATATGAAATGACAAACCCTTAATAAATGGACCATTGTGCCCTAGGCAAGGCACATGGTTTAAAGTCATTGTTTTAAAAGCAATTATAGACAAACTTCTTAAAGCAATAAAAACAGGAAATAGCAATTACTCCTGGCTGAATGATATTGAGATGAAGTCTTTGGCCTTCCAGTTGTCGAATCCACCGTCAGTAGTTGGGAATATCCAGTCGTCTAGGTCACCATCACTCTCAGTGTCTTCCAGAGCATTGACTTTATTGTTGCTAATGCAGAGAGGTGGTCCCCCAGCACGAGCACGTCGAACCTCTTTTTAAGCCTTTAAAGTGAAACCCAATCCAAACTTGTCGGATTTGTAGGGGATATCAGGAAGTTGTCCCCAGATAGTGCAGCCTCCATCTTCCATAACAGCCATAGCATCTTTCAGAGAAGCCATTCTTGGTGAATCCTTGACAATTTTAGGAGTAGCAGGAGTAGCTTTAGCAACATCAATCGTTGGAGGGATTACTTCAAATGCTTAGCAGGGGGCTTCAATGAATTCTCCATCCATTTCAACATATTTGAAAGAGTTCAAATGACTGACCATATATTCTTCCTCTCCACAGATTGTGACAATCTTCCCTTTCACTGGGTACTTCATCTTTTTATGCAATATAGAGGTAACTGCGCCTGCCCCCATGAATCCATGGGCGTCCTAGAAAGCAAGAATAGGCAGGGCGGATATCCTTTACATAAAATGTTGAATTGAAGACTTGAGACCTCACCTTGATCGGCAAATCAACCTCCCCGTGGACCATCCTTTTCAACCCATCGAAGGCTCTCACCACAATATCGCTGGGTTTCAGTTCCATCCCATTGCAATCCAGTCTATCCAAAGTACCTTTGGGTAAAAGATTTAGGGAGGACCCAGTATCTACTAACACATGCACCGGGGTAGTTCCTTTGCACTCAATAGAGATATGCAGAGCTTTATTGTGATTCTTTCTCGCTAGAGTTAAATCTGCATCAGAAAATCCCAAGCCGTTATCAACAGTTAGGCTTGTAACACAATTCTCAAATTGATCAGCAGTGGTCTCTTGTGGGACATGGGCATTCTTCAGGAATTTCAGCAAACTTGGGCATGTGCCTCAGAGCATAATAACAAGGACAACATGGATATCTTAAAGGGTTCCTGCCCCAGTTGCTCGACTATTTTGTAGTCACTTTTTTGGATGATCTTCAGAATTTCTTCCATCTCTTGTCTAGATGGGTCTTCAATTGTCACTTCTTTTAAGGGTGCGTCCGTCAGGGAAGGCTTAGTAACTTTTTCTTTACCCAGGGCATTGGCAGTTGGCCCAGCAGCAGGAATGCGAATAGGTGTTGTAGTGGTTGTTGGAGGAGAGATCTCCGAAGAGAAGACCCTTCATGTCCTAGTGACCTTACTAGTTCCAACATTTTTTTGTAATTTCATAATCTTCATTCTCAGTAATCGATGGCTCTTGTTTGACACCATGATAATAAAAAATTTCCCTATAGTTCCAGTGCACAGCTTTATCGGAGGAATAGGGGACTGGCCCCGGTGTAGTGATAATCAGGGGAGCCACTCCTGGCTCAGCAGAGATCCTTATAGGGCCTTTAGATGTGATCCTAATAGAAGTATTTGAAATGGTGATTATGGAAACATCTTCAAGTATACTTTCAGGAAAACTTTTTATGGACGGAGTTTTATCAAATAGAATTTCATGGCTATCAATCAGGCGTTGAATTCCTTTCTTCAGCCATATACACCTATCAACGTCGAAAGCACAATGGTAGAAATTTTCAAGGAAGCCAGGAAATAAACCGGATCTCAGTAGGTTCTTCTTAACAGTCATTAAGGGAGTAGTTAAATCATTGATGGTGGAGACAAAAGAGACATCGTCAATGGCATTGACACCCTTACCATGACAAGGCATGGGTGTGGTGATCACATTAGGGGTTTGTGGAGGGTCAAACTCAATCACCTTGTTATCAATCAAATATTGGATCTTTTTCTTCAATGCCCAACAGTTGTTTGTGTCATGGCCAGGGCTACTTTAATGGTAGGCGTATTTCACATTCGGATTATATTTGGGAGATGAGGTATTTGGATTTGGAGGAGGATCTCGCAGAGTCACCAAATTTGCTTTCAACAGATGTTATAAAGCTTGAGACAGTGGCATGTTGATCTTAGTGAACTGCATCCTCGGGGCATCAGGCCTTTATTTATTGTTTTGTTGTGGTCGTTAAACTGAGGTCGGGTTAGAAATCAATACTACTCCTACCGACTGATGATGATCATTCTTGATACCGATCCTTTGTTTATAAACATCATTAGTTTCCTTCTTACCAACAAATGGTTTCTTTATAACATTAGAGGTTGAGGCCATTGGGATCTTCCCACTTTTAATTCCACTTTCAACTTGTTTGGCAGTCAAAATTAACTCGGTAAACCCTAACGAAGAACTCCTAATCAGCAAATTAAAGAATGGACCAGTCAAGGTGCCCATGAACATGCCCACTAATTCTCTGTCAGTCAAAGGGGGTTGCACCCTTCCAACCAGGTCCCTCCATTTTTAGGCATACTCCTTAAAACCTTCATTAGAGCCCACAGTCATACTCTGCAACTGCACGCGAGTTGGTTCTAGATCAGCATTGTATTGGTATTGTCTATAAAAGGCAGCAGCCAGATCCTCCCATGTGTGGATATTATTCCCCTCAAGATGATAGAACCATTCCAACTGTGTTCTAGATAATATTTCTTGGAAGAAGTGAACCCATAACTTCCTATCAGTGGTGTGTGGTTGAATCTTGTGGATATAATACCTCAGATGCATCTTGGGACAGGAGACCCTATCGTATTTGGCGAAGACAAGGAAATTGAATTTATGAGGAATGACCACCCCAGGGACCAAACCTAAGTCTCCAAAGTCCAAACCAGACATTGTTTGGATCTCCACTGATTTAATTAGATCTTCTAGTTGTTCGTAATTCTCATCCACCGATAGGTACTGCTCTTCGGAATAGTCTTCATCCTCAGAAATCTGGTTATTTCCACCCCCAGCCCTGGTGCTTCTAACATCCTTGTCTTGATTGTCGTTTTCTTCGGAGGAGATAACATTTTCTTGAGTCTGTCAGGCAAGACCTTTGAACCTCCTTCTCATGATGATAACAGCCTATTTCTTAGTCTTCTTGTTTGTGACGAGAAGTTCCAATAACTCTTGTTGTCCTTTGGATAGGTTCAGAAGGGTCTCTTGAAACTGTGCATGTTAAGTTTGCAGATATTTAACGGTTTGCTCGAGAGCCATCTTATATTGAAATGAACAGTAAATAAATGAGGAAACCTATATCGGAAAACCTTCTTATGAAATGATGCATGGTATGTGGATACAATGTTTTCAAGGACCTCAGGAGATTTAAATTTGCTATCCAAAAAGGAAACAAAAACAATAATTGCATTAATAAGTTCAAAAATTACAATTTCCCCTTGGGCTTACAATGGAAAAAGAAAAAGGTCTCAAAGAGACAAAAAAATGAATTCCTAAAACAAAAGACTCAAGTCTCCCACGGGCGCTTCCTCTTCATGTCGATGTAGGCATTCAGGCTTTGCTCCTCGTGAAGTTGCTTGGTGAGCTCCAACACTTTCTTCTCGCTTGCATAGAATTGAGCTTCAAAGGTGTCTCGTTCTCCTTTGAGTTGAATCCAATATCTCTGCAATTCCTCGAGGTCGGTAGGCATGTCAGGATGGAGAATGGTATAAGGAATATCCCCCTCAGCAACAGGCTCCACAATTATTAGTAGGATAGTTGGATATGGCATCATGTGGTTTTGAGCGTAAGCTCGCACCCATTTGAGATAAGACTCCAAAGGAATAGAGTTCTTATATCCCAAAGTTTTGCTATTAACCTTGTTTACCATTCCCCAAGCACGTACAAACCTTTGACAATAACATTGGACATCGTTATCGTAGTTGAATACAATACCCTGGATAAGCGCATCATGGGGGCCATCTCTTCGAGCATACCCATATTATCGCAGAGCAAGAGAAGGGTTATAAGTGATACCTCCCTTGATGCCAAGGAGTGGTACATTAGGGAATTCTCCACAACATTTAATAATAGTAATATTCTCCTAAGATCGGGAACACCAAAAGATATCAGAATGAGAGAGTGACATCATCCTTTGAGACCACTTTAAGACTTGTTCATTCTTCAATATTAATCGAGGAAGGTGCGAAATAAACCACCTTGATAGAAACAGTATGCAACACATAAGAGATCCTCTCTTTCTCATGGTGATGGTGTGAAGATAATGTAGAATATCTCCAAGCAAAGTAGGCAAAGGATTATGAGAAAGAAAAACCTTGACAGCATTCACATCTATGAGCTGGTCTGGATTAGGAAACAGTACTAACCCATAGATTAGAAGAGCCAAGATATCTTCAAAAGCTTGAAAATCTATATCCTCCCAAAATAGTCGAGCCTTCTCCAACAGAAACTTAGCTATAAAACTCTTGACTCCACTCCTTGTTTCCAAATTAGCTACAATGTCAGACCTCTTCAAATGCAAGGCCTTGGCTATAACTTCAGGCTTTGGAGTTTCCTCTAAACTAGTGAATGGCATTTGATCAAGCACAGGCACTCCTAATAGTTGAGAAAATTCTTCCAATGTGGGCACCAATTGGTAACTGGGAAAGGTGAAGCAATGATGTACGGGGTCAAAGAATTGAAAGAGCACACACATCATGTCTTCTTGAAAACTTGAGGTAGCCAAATTGAGAAGTCGACCATATCTTTTGGTGAAGGGGGAATCTTCAAGAACCCTTGATGCTAACTCTTTGAGTTGATGAGGCACCCTTACGAAGCTGATTCAGATGGTATTTCTACGAATGAATGTCATGTCCTACAAAACAGAACAAAGATAAATCCATAGGTCCTTGAAATGGGTTAGTGAAAATGCAATGGCATGATGTCATGATGTTATGAACAAATAATCATATACACGTAAAGCACACAAGGCCTTAGGTTTAGGCTTGCATGGGGTTTATAGGTGAGTACCCTCTTGAAGTTTAGTTTGTTCAACATGTCCTAAGAAGTAATAGGGTTCTAAGGAATCTCAATATCACTGATCTTTCTTCATTGGGTATTGTTTCAGCACAAGCCTCTATTTTGGCGACCGAAATATCCCGAAAGTGGGATCTCAATTAGTGTAGTATCGAGTATCAACCAACTTCGGTCTGCACCAAAGCTATCTATCTTACTTCTTTCTAATGGACAAGTTGTTCAACTAAGGTTCTACGGTATTTTAGTGCTTCATGACACCACATAGCGCCCCCGTATTCTCCTTGATTCAACACAAGGGACACCGGTACCAACAAATGTGTCAGAATAACGTCGCCACCGACTTTTCTTTTATCCAATAAAGGAATGGGTGAAAAGAACAAGAAAGACCTTTCGAGAACTTTTATGAGTTCGGGGGGTAGGTTATGAAAAGGGAAGGTGTTAGCACCCTTTTCATCTGTAGTTATTTACGGGCTCTTAATTGCTAGCTCATTTTGAAATGCTTTGTGTTTTTTATAAGTTTGAAAATATTTTGAAAATGCCTTCATTTGGAAAACTTTGTAATGATTCTCATATCGTTGAGAATGTATGCAAAGTGTTGGTTTTGAAAATATTTATTGTTTGGAAACTGTTTGAAAGATATTTTGAAAGTGTCAGGTGTGAAGATTGTTTTGTTTGTGAGCAAGCAATTACGAGCAATCTACCGACTCAAAAAGTCTTTGTTCTTTTCCTCCTCCTTTAGATAGTGCTACTTTACCATTGGTTGGTAAAGATCCATATCATTGGATGTGAGGGACAGGTATGGGTCATCGTACAGTCATATAAGGCAACTTGTGAGAAGCTTTAGCAATTTTCGTAAGGGACTAAGATCTTTTTACTGAAGGAAACATCGAAGGGTCATCGAGGGACTACAATATTTTTTAATCAAGGGTCTTTGCTAAAGCGTCCCATATTCGAGGGACGTGACTGTTTTTCTGAGGCAACCAGTGAGGTTACCCTAGAGATACGCGTGTGAAAAGTGTTTTGATTTCAATTAATTTATCTTGATTAGGATTATCTAGCGGTTGATTTTAAATCTTGCCATACACGCCTAATTCCTAATTACTATACAATAATAAGTAAATGCGGTAAAGTGCGGAAAATAAATGTCTACGCTATTACAATGCTTCGGGAGTAGGAGTACAAATTTATGAATGAGGATGAAGTAAAAGCCTAGTTAAAGTATTACAATCCATAAGCAATTACAATAATCGAAAGAATGCGAAAAATAGTAAACTACAAGCAAATGAAAAGAGAAAGAAAATTGTTTTTCGGTGTGTTTTGATAGGAAAAAAAGTAAAAATATATATAATAGAAATGTGACTAAAACAAAAGTTATCTCGATTAAATTAAAATTCTAAGATTATCAAAATTAAAATTCTAAAATTTACTAAATTAAATCTAAACTAAATTAATTTTAAGGTTATTAAGTAACATTTAAACTAATAAAAATTCCAAAGTTACTAAACTAAATCTAAATCAAATAAAACTCTAAAATTACTAAACTAAATCTAAATCAAATAAAAATTTTAAAGTTATTAAATTAAATCTAAATCAAATGAAAATTTTAAAGTTATTAAATTAAATCTAAATCAAAATGAAAATTTTAAATCAAATAAAATTCTAAAGTTAATAAACTAAATCTAAATCAAATAAAAAAATTCTAAAGTGATTAAATTAAATCTAAATCAAATTAAATCTAAACTAAATAAAATACTAAAGTTACTAAACTAAATCTAAATCAAATAAAAATTCTAAAGTTATTAAATTAAATCTAAACTAAATAAAGATATTAAAATAATTCTAAACTAACTTAAAACTCTAATTTACTAAATGAAATCTAAACTAAGTTAATTATAAAAATGAGATATGAAACAGAAATATAGGGTGAAGTAGTTAATGGGCTTAAGATAAAATGCAATAAGGTCTAGAATGTAAACAAGAAAACAAGTTGCAAAATAAATAAATAAATGTGGGTTGTAGTTGAAATGTGGGTCGGACTAACAAGGTAAAGCCCAAGTGAAATTTGAAACCTAAGAAAACCCTAGAAGCTCACTACCAGCCACTGCAAGTTGTTTGGGAAATGGTCCAACAATAATTTTTAATTTAATTATCAGTAAACTCAATTTAAACCAAAATACTGATTCTTAATCTTTCACGATCATCTCTCTCATTTCACACTAAAAACCTCTCACAGTTCAACAGATCTTCTTCCATTCTTGATCCTCTATTCATATTTCTTTTTCTGCTAATAACAAACAACAGAAAACCAACACCCTTATACTTTTCTTACAACAGCGATATCTCCCTAACTGATCCCTCACCTTCATCTTCTCAACTCAACCGTAAAAAGAAGAACAACAACAACACGGTTTCAACGGATAGCAAAAAAAGAAGTGTAATCGATTCAACCATAATAAATCATCGACAAAAGAAACAAATGGAATCAAAGATTTACCGACGGAGAGGATATATTCTCCGGTATTTACTTCAGGTACAACTTTCAATTTCTTCCCCTTAATTTTGAAATTCAGAAACGAAGTTGGTGATGGTGGAATGATATTTGAAGCGTTTGTGGTTTTGTATCCAATGACACAGTCTTATTGATTTTTATCAGGGATTGTTTGAAGGTTAGGTGTTTTGAAACTGTTTAAAAAATTGGGTTTATGCTGAGTAGTTTGTTATTTCTGATGCGGGTTTCTTGATGAAGAATTTAGATTTTTAATTTGATAGCATAACTTTTTCTCTTCTACTCTATTGTGTGCGAAAATCTATTTATGAAGGTGATTGAGATCATTTCATTTTTAGTTATGTTGATGTTAAATCGAAGGTTCTAAAAATGTTGTGTTGAACTGTTGCAGGTTGAGGTGAAAACAGAATAGGAAGTATGTGATGAGGTTAGTATTTGAGGTTAGATTTTTGATGTATGATTGTTTGGTTGATGAGAGTTGTTGTTGGGATTATGGTGGTTGTGGGAAGTGAGTGATGAAGGGCTGAGAGAATGGAGTATTGAGTGGGTTTTGAAGAGAAATTGTTTCTATGTTTTCTCTTCCTTTTGATCCTCCCCCTTTACAACATTGTTAAAGCTTGTATTTATAGTGAAGAATCATGGAAATTAGGGGGAACTTTTGAGGATTTGAATTTTATTTTGATGATGTGTTTTGTTACTTTCTTGATGTAGGTTTTGCATGGGTGTATTTTGGGAAATTTTACAGTTTGGACAGCATGCTTATGGATTGTTGTTTGCAGGTTAGTAGGTTGGTTTTTCTATCTATATGGAAGCAACAGCAGGGTTGTTTTGTGCAGGTGATTTTGGCTATTTTGATGTAAGGCTTTGGACAGTTTTGACAGTTTTTTATGGACAGTTTTGCAAGGAAAATTAGCAACTAGTGCAGGGCTGTTTTGTAGCAAGTGGACAGTAGCTTTGGAGAAGTTTTGAATATATGAGAACTAGCTTTTGGAAAATGTTTTGGACAGTAGGATTAGGCTCTTTGACTAATTTCATGCAATCTCTTTGTATCTTGTAAGTTAAAATGGAAATTGATTGAATTTGGAAACTTTGGATTTTGAATGTATTCTTGTAAGCTTGAATGGTGATATTATAAATTGAATGAATATGAAATCTCGAATGATTTTGTAAAGAAAAATTTGAATCCAAATGAATCTTAAACCCTTGATATCTTGAGCTTGCATCGTGAAATGATGAACTTGGAATGATGAATGAACATGAATATTTGAACATCTTGATTCTTGAATGAGCCTTCGAATTCATATGGACTTGAATAATGAATGAGCTCTTGGAAATGCAACCTTGAAACAAATTATAACATTATTCTTGAATTTAGATTGAATGATACTTTGGTTTTTTTTACTTTGAAGGATCAATATTTGAACTTGCATAAATCACATGAATGAATTTGAGCTTTATATCTTGACTTCTAAGTAATTCACTCGTATCATCTTCCAATATTTAATCTTAAATCAAATTCTTGAACAAATTAAACGCCTTAAGAATTTTAATAAAAAAAATCCAATCCAACAATCATTAACGCTCAAACACAAGTGACTTGAATTTTGAGCAACAAACGATCAACGAATCTTCAAACTCAACTTGTTGCCTCATGAATTATGAAGTGTCTTGGGAAAATGCTTATGACATGAATTGAAATGAGAAGTTAAGAACATTCTAAATCAAGCAAATGACCTATGATGATTCGATAACTTTTAAGGTCTTCTAAACACAATTTTCCTTCGATCCTTGAAGAGAACTTGTAGATGACATTGCTTATGAAAATGTGCAAAAATAATCGCCTCAACATCTTGAAAATTGAGGAAATTACGATTCTTGGAAGTCAGACAACAATTACTTAATATTAGGTCATAGTCCAGAAAGTGACCTCTAAAGTATTCGAATTTTTGATGATCTTTCGCACATAATCGGCTCTTGACTTGTAAAGAGAAGTTAGAGATGACGTCAAGGAGAGTCATACGCAAAAAGAACCACTAAAAAATATTGAATAATGAAGAAGTTACCATTTTTTAACTTGATCTTGAAAATGTTTAATTTTTTCCCAATACAGTTGATTTTCAGTCATCTGAACCATTTACTGAGTAAACTTGTGATGCAAGGCATGAAATTTGATATGAACAACCTTGAGGACATATGAAGAACCATGAAAACCATTTGAGACCTTGGAAACTCAATCTTGCTTGAGAAATACCAAACCCTAGTTATGGACCCATTGCTTAGGAGGAGAATTTTTCTGATCAATTCTTGAGCCACCTTGAGCATTTGAGAATCCTAGGAGAATATCTTGAATGAAAATTGGGATGGTAAATTTTAGGGTACAACAATGACCTTCTGAAAAGTTTCACATAAAGTGTCTAAGTGAGGACAAATCATGCTGAAAAAGATCTGTGTTGGTTTGTGGGGTCAATCCAGAGCAGACCTCTCCCAGTACGATGTGGTTCAGAGATAAACCAAGTGGGCGCTGGTGGGAATGTAACATCTGAGGCCAATAATGGTGAAGAGTAGTTGTCGGTGTACGAGGTATGAAAATGAGACACTTACGAGGCCGAAGAGGGTGATGAGTGGTCGCGAATTCACATCAGAATGAGAGGGATCTTGAGATTATGACGATATGGGACTGCATGGATGAATGAAGACTTATAAGGATTAATTGGTACTACATATACCAACAAGATGAATCTTTTCAGTAGCCTAGCCTTAAGAACTTCACAGTTAAGTGTGTTTAACTTGGAGCAACTTTGGGATGAGTGACCTCCTGGGAATTTTCCCATTAAGCGTGTGAGTGGGGACAAATCATGCTGAAAGACTCGTGTTGGTTTGTGGGATCAATCGATAATCCTGAAAATAGTCTGAGGCGTTACAAATTGGAATAATCACATATATTAACTTATTATTGAAACATGATTGTAGGTTAAATCATTTTTTGTAACGAGAATTAATTGAGAATGTGGGTTAATTGAAAAACGTGAGTATTAGATTTTTTTTATAATTGAAAGTCATTAAAAATTTAACGGGTTTTAATTTTGTCTATAAGACAATTTAACTTATAAATTAAAAATTACACATATTAGTATACATATGATAGTATGATATTATTGAAATATTAATAAATTGATTAATTATATTAAATTTATTTTCCTTTTTTAATTTGAAAAATATTAATATATAAAAAATTATTGAAATATTAATAAATTAATTAATTCTATTAATTTAGTTTAGTTCTATTAAAAAATTATTTAATTAAAAATTATTTAATTTAGTATTAGAAATATGCATATTGAAATTACAAATAATTATATACTTATGCAAATTATATTTTTAATGATAAAATTATAATGTTTATACTAAATATACTTTAAAAATTTGTTCTAATAAAAAACATAAAACAATTATGATATATAAAAAACACAACTTTCTAATGAAAAACACAAAATTTTCATTCTTCAAATATTTTGTTTGTCTTTTTTTTTGTCAAAATATTTTTATTTATTATTATTATTATTATTATTATTATTATTATTATTATTATTATTATTATTATTATTATTATTATTATTATTATTATTATTATTATTATTATTATTATTATTTGACCCGTGCGTTCGCACGGGTATATCATGCTAACACAAAAAGATATTATATAGACTGAATGGGTCTATCATACTAACATAAAAAGATACTATATAGACCTAATTATACTTCTTTATTCATAAAATTCATTTTTCTCATAAGATAAGTCAACTTATTACACCAGTAAAATATAACCATGTATACAAAGTTCCATAAGATAAAGATAGAATGGTATACTTCTTAGCTCCTAAACTCCACATATAAACTTAGAAAACAAAAAATCTAATAACTTCACACAAAAAATGATATTACGCGACCCATGCGAACGCACAGATCCTTTACTAGTAATAATATATATTCTATCATATCTAAATAATTTATTTAATTATAATTTGTTGCTCTATAACGATTAGGCACCATCAATTAATAGGAAGATAAAACCTTTTAGTGATTTCAACCATGGAATTAAGTTAACTCCAATCACACTATTTACTAAATTTAACATTAGATTTAGCAAAGTTTAGAATAGATGAATAGAAACATTACTTTTCTAGCATTGTCACTTAGAAATGAAAAACACTTGTTTTGCATTGTTCAATATTTTAAACATCCTTGCCAATTTTCAAGATTTTAAGTTCCTGAATCAAGGCATTAATATCACCATAAGAACTTTCAACTTCTTCCACGCCTCTTTTTGCATTCTCAGTAATATTTTTTACTCTCATTCTCATTTCCTCTACCTCTTGTTGTAACTGGTTTTAAAATTAGAGTCGTCACCCTTAATTTTTATTCTATAGGAAAGGAGTATAAAAGAATAACCCTAAAAGTTCAGAGATTCTACATTTGGACTCGGTTCTAGACGAGGGAAAGGTATTAGGTATCCCTTATCTACCTTGTTCACAAGGATATTAGGTTTAGAAGTGCATTATTAGGAAATAGGGTTTTACTCCCTCCGTTCTTTTTTAAGTGTCGTTTTAGAAGAATTTTTTTGTTTCTATTTAAGTGTCATTTTTATAGTTTAATATTATCATTTGTCAATTATATCCCTACTTTCTCAATAACTCCACTTCACATTTTCCATAAAATTAATTATTTTCTCAATTAGTTATTGGAAAAAGAGAGATGGTATATGATTGAATTTATTTGGAAAGAGAAAATAAATTAGGGTATAATAGGAAAAATAACTCTAATAATCCACTATCTTGGTTGAAGAGCTTTATGCTAAAATGACCCTTAAAAAGAAACGGAGGGAGTAATATTTATTAGGGGAAATGGGCTTTAATTTTAGTTAGGGAAAAAGGGTTTGAATTTTAGTTAGCGGAACTCGCCACGATTTTGATTGTATGCCTACGTATTCTCTTAGGAGGAATCGAAGTCTTATTTCGTAGTTCGCGGGGTTGTTTGTATTTTTTATGGATCGTGAAATATATTTGAATTTCCCATATACGTGGTCTAAGAGTGTGAATAGCGGAGTTTGTTAGACCAAGTACGAGTTAATTTAAATATATTCGCGTTCCTTTTCGAAAATTAATTGTTTGAATTAATTTAATTTGCAAAAAAAAAAAAGATTTGGTATTTGGTTGAATATTTTTTATACGTAGAGCGAGGGAGTGTGATGTAGTCTCCTTATCACAGGGGCAAATATTGGCCACGTACCGCTCGCAAATGAAATATTTGATTAGTCGTGTGAATTTTGATATGAGATTTTGAATAATAAATTGATAGACGATGTGTCGACCGATTTAATTACTCGAAGATGGACATTCTAGTAAAAATATTGAATTAATTTAATTAAAATGAAGGTTTGAGAATTATATACAAGATAATTATAAAAAAAATAGTTTTTGGATTTTTTATTATATTTTTATATTTAACTAAAATAATATGATTAATTTCATTAACAAAATAGAAACAATAATAAAAACAAAAAAAATGATATCAAAATGAATTAGTGTGAA